>CM055128.1:285315416-286607951 GCA_029206835.1 Rana muscosa
CCCCTGTAAGGTGCCTATTTCCTCCTCCAATTTTCCCCGATATAGGGGTTATATTTAGGTCCTATTTCTTCCATCAATATTTTATAGATTTTGGATACACTCTGCCTCAAGCACCGGGGGGAGGAGAGGAGTCTCTCAATTGAGTTCATCTCCCCCTTTCCCCACAGTGATCTTGGTCATTCTTAATACTCCGTGGAGGAGTTGAAGCTCTGACAAATCTGGATTTTAAAAGTGGTGTATTATGATCATGGGTTCATGTCATGGTATTTAGAAGCGCTTCCTGTATTGGTACTTTTCAATGCTTTTAATACCCATAGGTTAGTTTTGTGGTAGCTGACTCTTTGCAGAGTGAGTGCAGACATCCAATAATTCCTTTTTGCTAGTTGCTTATTTTAAAGTACTGTATAACCAATGGCAAAACTTATTTTTTTTTGTTTTTGGATAAAGTGGAGAGGAATTACAATTGCTATCTGTGCCCCATTGGGGAGATGCACCCTCTCTATTTGTCCTGTTTACCATTATCAGTGAAAGTAAAAGAAATACACACATAGTGTCCCCAATGGAAATCTTCCACTGGGGACACTACTTATGGTGATCTGGGGGTCCCCAAGAGATTCCCTCGATTTGCAGGGATTTCCTCTCTGGGAACAGAAAGTGAAGGTAAATCTCCCCAATAGGACAAATAGTAGATGGCAAAAAAAAGGTTTGCCTTTTAGGTTCTACTTTTTACACCCGTTTCTTATTTAAAATATTATGTGAGCTGAAGTCCTACTTATGGAAACTTGCACTCCCTACTGGCTTGAATACTGTTTAACCCTATACCCGGCAGTATATATAACTGTAGAGGAAAAAAGAAATATGCGCAGTGCTTGAGTCTTCTACAGAGGCCATTGCACATTCTCATGTAGTGCCTGCTGGCATACTCCACAGTTCAGTGCAGACCTATCTGCAGTATCTGAAACAGAATCCTGAACAAAAAGCCCTGGTCACGTAGATCTGTACACTAAAACTGCAAGTGATAAAGTGCAACCAGGGAAAAAGCCCTAAAAATATCAGCTATTTCTTTGTGATATCTCCTTCCCTATGATTCATTGACTTGTCCTGTGATCAGATACAGAATTGCCCTTTTTATCTTTTCACGTGCAGAAAGTTTTGGAGTTTAATTTATACCTTTTTTATTGGCTAACTTACGTTAGTAAAGATGCAAGCTTTTGGGGATTCCTTAGATCCCTTCTTAAGGCTTTATATGATTCTCATGGGGAAAAACCCAATACTCCCTCCAGACAATTTTTTTTAAACTTGTAGAAGTAATTATTAGATCATGTATAACTACTTTTTTTAAATCTGAAACTAGCAACGTAGAAGTTTTATCTTCATCCAAACATATTTAAAGTGGATTTTCAGGCTGTTGCCTAACTATGCGTAAACCTTCTGTCATTCTCTCCTAACTCCTATTCAAACTACCTATTCTGAGTGCGCTCTGGTTTGGTCACATGATTTCCCCAGCGGTTGGCTGCAGGGGTGAAGAGAGATCATTGACAACGGCTGAAATGCCTGAGTGGTGACATGGGCTTGGTATGGGGCAGCTATTGTCAGCTGTCCCTCTCCCCTGAAGCAGCTGCTGGGAGCTGATCACATGACCAGACTGGAGCGCCCTCAAAATAGATAAGTATAAGCATCTTCCTTTGACAGGGTAGTTGGAGTAGAAGTTAGGAGAGGGGTGGGAACAAGTTGAAGCATAGTTAGGCTATAGCCTGGATTCTACTTAAGCCGCTGAGTACAGCTTATAAAACGGGTAGTGTTGGTTGGATAATCTAGATAGCGATAGATATATATATATATATATATATATATATATCTATTATACTCAACGGCCACTTTATTAGGTAAACCTGTTCATTTGCTTGGTAACACAAATTGCTAATCAGCCAATCCCATGGCAGCAACTCTATGCATTTAGGCATCTAGACATGGTGAAGACGACTTTCTGAAATTCAAACCAAGCATCAGAATGGGGAAGAAAGGGTATTGTAGTGACTTTAAATGTGGCATGGTTGTTGGTGCCAGACGGGCTGGTCTGAGTATTTCAAAAACTGCTGATCTACTGGGATTTTCATGCACAACTATCTCTAGGATTTACAGAGAATGGTCAGAAAAAGAGAAAATATCCAGTGAGCGGCAGTTGTGTGGAGGAAAATGGCTTGTTGATGTCAGAGGAGAATGGACAGACTGGTTTGTGATGATAGAAAGGCAACAGTAACTCAAATAACCACTCGTTACAACCAAGGTATACAGAGTAGCATTTCTGAACGCTCAACACATCAAACCTTGAAGCAGATGGGCTACAGCAGAAGAAGACTGGAAAAACCTTGAAGCAGAAAAATAGAAGATTGGAAAAACTTTGCCTGGTCTGATGAGTCTCGATTTCAGCTGTAACATTCAGATGGTAGAGTCAGAATTTGGCATAAACAACATAAAAGCATGGATCCATCCTGCCTTGTATCAACGGTTCAGGCTGGTGGTGGTGTAATGGTGTGGGGGGGATATTTTCTTGGCACACTTTGGGCACCTTGGTACCAATTGAGCATCGTTTAAATGCCACGGCCTACCTGAGTATTGTTGCTGACCATGTCCATCCCTTTATGACTACAGTTTACCCATCTTCTGATGGCTCCTTCCAGCAGGATAATGCACCATGTCACAAAGCTCAAATCATCTCACCACTGGGCAATGAGGTCACTGTACTCCAATGGCCTCCACAGTCACCAGATCTAATAGAGCACCTTTGGCATGTGGTGGAACGGGAGATTAGTATCATGGATGTGCAGCCGACAAATCTGCAACAACTGTGTGATGCTGTCATGGACCAAAATCTCTGAGGAATGTTTCCAACACCTTGTTGAATCTATGCCACAAAGAATTAAGGCAAAAGGGGGTGCAATCCGGTACTAGCAAGGTGTACCTACTAAAGTGGTCGGTGTGTATGTGTACAGTATGTGTGTGTGTGTGTGTGTATATATATATATATATATATGTGTGTGTGTGTGTGTGTGTGTGTGTGTGTGTGTGTATATATATATATATATATATTTTTTTTTTCTTCTTTGACTAAATATTACAGTTTTCCTTTGGTCCAGTTTTTCTTTATAAATGACCCTTTAAGTGTTTGAACTTTTGCAGTGCTATAATGCCTTTGCTTACTGTCAAAAATATGCATTGAAGCAATGTTTAGTTAGACTTTGCTCTCTTTATATCTTCACACTTGTTAGGCCCCTTTCACACTGGGGCGGGCAGGAGCGGTGGCGGTATAGCAGCGCGATTTTCAGCGCTGCTATACCGTCGTTCTTACCGCGGTATGCGGTCACTAGGGGGGTTAATTTAACCCCCGCTAGCGGCCGAAAAAGGGTTAATACCGCCCGGGCGGTATTACCGCGTTGTCCCATTGATTTCAATGGGAGACCGCGGTAAAGGAGCGGTGAACACACCGCTCCTTTACCGCTGTAAAGAAGCGGCTAGCAAGACTTTTGGAGCGGTCCTGCTAGCGCACCGCTTCAGTGTGAAAGCCTTCGGGCTTTCACATTGAAGGCACAGGGCAGGATTTTTTCATGCGGTATAACAGCGCTATTATTAGCGCTAAACCGCATGAAAAACGCCCCAGTGTGAAAGGGGCCTTAATGTCAGTGTCCTAAATACCTCTAGCATGTAGCATAAAGAAAGATCCACTTTGTAACACATACCAAAGATAATACATTTCAGCAAATCACTGTTCATTTCTCTTTTGTATGTCTTCTCAGTGAAATCATTGTGTTACAGATGATTCATGAAAACACCAACATCACTTTTGTGGAAACATGCATGCTTAACAAAAAAAAAATGACAATTGTTTACCTTTGTCAATAAAACACTGCTCATTCTAGTACACATGTACAAACCTGAAACCACTAGAAAAGTGATGTTTTCCAATGAAACATCAAGATTCAAAAATCTCAGATTTATAAGCTGATCAAATAAAGTGGATCCAGCTTTGCTCACTGTCCTTTGGCATTTTCAGTGTGTGGCTTCTTGATGTAAATGTATAGTTTCTTCCCTGATTGTTATCCCAGAATTCCTTCCCATCTACATCGTATCTTATAGCAAACTGTATCGCCGAGCAGATTTGTATGAGAAAAGGCGGTAATGTGATTGTAAAAGCAAATATATCCAAGTTCAGAATACCATTGTCGTCATTCCTTTGCCAGACTGCAGACACGTCGGAATGGGTTTTCCAGTTGGTGAATGAATACCTGACTGTTACTGTCTTTTCAAAGGCCAAATTCAAAACTCGAATGGTTCCAGAAATCTCCAGCTCTTCCGAACTAGTGACATGCTCCAAACAAACACAGTATTGCCTCAGACGGTCCAGGAAATCTTTGCAGTCCGCAGGCTGCTTGAAGTCCGGTTCCAAATATTGGAGAGACACTTCCAAATCCTGGCTGCAGCACAAGTCCGAGTTAATAGAGAGGCGTGAGAGAACATGCAGTGGAATATATGGGTTATCCCCAGCATTAAACATCTTTACCTCTGCCAGCTCCAAACCAAGCGCATCTGCAAATCTGACTTTGTTGCACTGGGGTCGAGGACACTTGGCAGCTGTTTTCCTCTCTGGAGAGCTGGGTAGAGATTTTGTTCTGCGGCGTATAATCGGGCGCAGTTCTGGGTCACAGCTTTTGCCCAAAACGGTCTGTGTCCTTAAGAGGTCTCGGGGTCTCCACTGTTCTTTGTTTAACCTTGTTCCATGGCCACCAAATCCTTCTGCCAATCGCACATTCTTGTAAAGGTCATTTATATAACTTAAGCTGCGAGTGATGCTAGGGTCAGATTGATTGTTGCAGCTTCGAGACATTATGAAAGGGTGTATTTTGGAAGACATGACAATGTAATGGTTACAAAGTCAATCGATGGCTTTTGGCTCTACATCTAGTGCAATCAATCCAGTTTCTGTTTTCCTCGGTGCACTGCTCTCTGCAGACAGAAAGCAGCAGCTTACACGCGGGCTACGTTTTGAATGGGATTTTTCACACAAAAGTCTAACTAATCCCAAATTTGTAGCAGTGCATGAAATCCAATCCACCTTTATTCCAATTCCGGGTATAGAACAGCAGTCCGTGCACACCCCTTCACTGGGAAGCACTTGCAGCGACAGCTGACCTTGTAGATATACACTCCCACCTTCTCTTACTGGCAGAAAGCTCCACTAGACGACTCTGTCATTGTTCTGCGCTCTGTAGTCATAGGCTTGCAGCCTATATACAATTGTAATGTCACTCTGTGTGTTTGACGGTGCTTTTGCTTTCTGAGCAACAGCAAATGGGTGGGGGTTTTGTCTGCTGTTAACAGTCAGTTGTCCTTTTTAGTGATTGGACTATTGCTTCATCTGTCCCAGTGTATTAGCCCAGCCTCTGTAGTCTTAGAAACCATCTTTACACTCTTAAAAGAAGGAAGATCAGTGTGAATTGTCTGTCTAGATCTGAGTGGGTAATTCTAGAGTGCAAACCATGTAGTCTGTTGGTTTTTTTTTTCAGCCTTGTTCACTTTTATATGATGAATAAGGCTGAATTTAATTAAAATAATGTAAGTTTTGGCTACACATGTATGTTACAAATCACGTTTTAATATGCTGTAGTCTGATCATGCATAGTTGAAAGCAAGATTAGTGCGGTGGAACAATGTCCTGCCTTTATACCAATGGCCCTCTGATTTTACTGAACCAGTAGCTGTAATAAGAACAATAAATTAAAAATAATAACAATAAAGTCAAGATTGGCCCTAGTATACAGTGCACCCGGAAAGTATTCACAACGCTTCACTTTTTTCCACATTTTGTTATGTTACAGCCTTATTACAAAATGTATTCAATTCGTTATTTTCCTCAACGTTCTACAAACCATACCCAATAATGACAGCATGAAAGAAATCTGTTTTGAAATCTTTGCAAATTTATAAAAAAATAAATAAAAATCACATGTATGTGTACCGTATATACTCGAGTATAAGCCGAGGTACCTAATTTTACCACAAAAACTGGGAAAACTTATTGACTCGAGTATAAGCCTAGGGTGTCTATCTGCATGCCTCACTTTGCCTCACTGTGTCCATGTGCATGCCTCACTGTGCCCATGCCTCACTGTGCCCATGCCTCACTGTGCCCATGCCTCACTGAGCCCATGCCTCACTGTCACTGTGTCCATGCCTCACTGTGTCCAATCTCCCTACCTGATCTCCGGCGCTGTGTGACTAGACTGACGTTTAACATGGGAGTCTATGGAAGGGGTGCCCGGCTTTGGAAAATCGGTGCTCCCCGGCTGTAGGTTCCCTGGACAACAAACTTTGCACACTTGTAGATGAAGAGTGGGGCTACATGTGTGCCAAGTTTGGGGACCTAGGGATGGCCGGTACAGGGTCCCCAAAATCACCAGTGAAATTACCGTTTAACATGGGAGTCTATGGAAGGAGTGCCCGACTTTGAAAAATCGGTGCTCCCCGGCTGTAGGTCCCCCGGACAACAAACTTTGCACACTTGTAGAGGAAGAGTGGGGCTACATCTGTGCCAAGTTTGGGCTGGGATCAGGCGCACAAATTTGAAGATGGACACAGACTCATGTATACATGTGTGCAAAATTTGGCCGGCCGGAACCGGGTCCCCAAAGTCCCGCGCAAAAAGCTGACTCCAGTATAAGCCGAGGGGGGTATTTTTAGCACAAAAAAATGTGCTGAAAAACTCGGCTTATACTCTAGTATATACGGTAAGTATTTACAGCATTTGTTTAATAATTTATTGAAGCACCTTTGGCACCAATTACTCAATTCTTTGAGTATAATGCTACAAGCTTGCTTGGCACACCTATTTTTGGGCAGTTTCTCCCATTTTTCTCTGCAGAACTTCAAGCTCCATCAAGTTGGATGGGGAGCGTTGGTGCACAACCATTTTAAGATCTCTCCAGAGATGTTCAATTGGGTTCTGGCTGGGCCACTCAAGGACATTCATAGAGTTTTCCTGTAGCCACACCTTTGTTATCTTGGCTTTGTGCTTAGGGCCATTGTCCTGTTGGAAGATGAACCCCCTGCCCCAGTCTGAGGTCCAGAGAGCTCTGGAGCAGGTTTTCATCAAGAATCTCTCTGTACATTGCAACATTCATCTTTCCCTCAATCCTGACTAGTCTGCCAGTTCCTGCCGCTCAAAAACATCCCCATAGCATGATGCTGCCACCATCATACTTCACTGTAGGGATGGTATTGCCCAGGTGATGAGCGTTGCCTGGTTTCCTCCAGACATGACACTTGCCATTCAGGCCAAGGAGAATTTTGTTTCTCATGGTCTGAGAGTCCTTGAGGTGCCTTTTGCACCTTCCAGGCAGGTTGTCATGTGCCTTTTACTGAGAAGTGGCTTCCGTCTGGCCGCTCTACCATACAGGCCTGATTGGTGGAGTGCTGCAGAGATGGTTGTTCTCCTCTCTCCACAGAGAAATGCTGGAGCTCTGTCAGAGTGACTATCAGGTTCTTTGTCACCTCCCTCATAAAGGCCCTTCTCCCGATCGCTCAGTTTGTCCGGGCGGCCCGCTCTAGGAAGAGTCCTGGTGGTTCCAAACTTCTTCTATACACGAATAATGGAGGCCACTGTGCTCATTGGGACCTTCAATGCTGCAGAAAATTTTCTGTACCCTTCCCCGGATCTGTCCCTCGATACAATTCCTTGGACTTCATGGCTTGGTTTGTGCTCTGACATGCACTGTTAACTGTGGGACCTTATATAGACAGGTGTGTGCCTTTCCAAATTTTGTCCAATCAACTGAATTTACCACAGGTGGACTCCAATCAAGTTGTAGAAACATCTCAAGGATGATCAGTGGAAACAGGATGCACCTGAGCTAAATTTTGAGTGTCATGGCAAAGGCTGTTAATACTTATGTACATGTGATTTTTATTTTATTTTTAATAAGTTTGCAAAGATTTCAAACGAACTTCTTTCACATTGTCATTATGGGGTATTGTATGTAGATTTTTGAGGAAAATAATGAATCCACTTTGGAAAAAGGCTGTAACCTAACAACAAAATGTGGAAAAAGTGAAGCGCTGTGAATACTTTCCGGATGCACTGTATGACACATTGACAATGCAGGTAGCTAGCAGTAGCACTCATACCTAGCAGCACTAGGGTCCTCAGTTTAGTTCCAGGATGAAACACTTTCTACATCGGGCTTGTGTGTTCTCCTTGTATTGCATAATATTTATCTGGGGTATCCTGGTTTCCTCTTAAAACCCTAAGGGCCCATTCACACCAGAAACTGCACATAACTGCTAATTTTTGACTGCATGTTTGCATACATTTTGAAGTGCAATTGACGCACGCTTGAATGCGTTTTGCTCTGCGCTTGCAATGCATTTTTCTATATGTATTTGGGCTTGGCTTTTTTGGATTAATGCAATTGTAGTGCATTCCTGCATTTGCGTTGCAGAAAAATGCAGCATGCTCTACTTCCTTTTTTTTTTTTTTTACTGTGCTGAACTGCACTGATGTGAAATATGCCCATAGGATTACCTTGATTTTGGGCTGTCTATGCAGTTGAAGTGCAGTTCAAAATGCATCAAACTGCAGCCAACTGCGTTCGGTGTGAAAGGGCCCTTAGGGTAAATTCACACTATATGCAGTGACAGATGTTTTACTGTCTGGTAATATGTCTGTCACCACAAAGACACCCAGGAAACAATTGTTTCCTATGTGTCTCATTAACACTGCAATGCAGCTCATGGCTGCGATAAAATGTTGCGTTTTATTGCACCTTGCTGAATTGCACAGGTGTGTACAGCAAAGCATCGCACTGCTGTACATTGCCATGAATGAAGTGTACTTTTGTACACTTCAAATAAAGTTTGTACAAAAAGAGTCGTGTGATACACTGAATTGTGGCCCCCTACCACAGCCGGTGTTTTATCGAGAAATGCCCTCTGTCGAAAAAAAATTCTCTGAGTCTGTGCATGCGCAGTACGCAACGTAACTCAGGCTGATATGTTGATCAGCTGGCGTGACGTCAACACGGCGCATTCGCAGATCGTCGGGGGAGAATGTCATTGTCAGATTCTGCCTCGCTATTGCGGGGCGGGTTTTGTGTGTTTAACCTGCCCCTTAGACACAACCAAAACCCGCCGTTTAACACACTCAAATCACCATGCAACAGACAGAAAGCATGCCGTTCAATACAGCCAAAACCCACCCCGCAATAATGAGGCAAAATCTGACAATTTCATTCTCTCTCGGCACTTAGCAAATCGATAGATACTGCCTTTGAGGATCTGCACATGCGCCATGTTGATGTAACCCCAGCTGATCAACATATCAGCTGGAGTGACGTTGCGTACTGCGCATGCGCAGACCCATGGGGGGCATTTTTCGGCAGAGGGCATTTCTCAATAGAACACCAGCAATGGAGAGCTTGTCCAGAGGTAAAGAGCTGCGGCAGCTGTCCATTGTGTGGATTCAGTCTTTCTCTCTGACAGATTAACTTCCACCAAAAATGTGTCTGTCTATCTATGCTAGAACCATTAGACTGCGGTCTCTCCTGAAGAAACAGAATGAGGTGCATGTCTCTATGTACTCCTGTAAAGCATTTATGAAAAAAACACCATATAATTTATTTAGAAAAATCTGTTAAATTCTGCTAGGTGCAGTTTTTTAAACCACCTCTACTCCTCAGTAATATAAACATAGGAGGAACATTTACATATTTTCTAAAACTTTTAATGGTTAAGTAAAGTGTTAAGAGCTGCACATACATCTCTCTGACGCTTTACAGTTATTTAAAGCAGCTGCTTGCCTTGCACATGGGACTTGATCTGTAGTAATATGTTGCTTTAGGTATGCACTTACTGCAGTTATCTGTATTATGCTAGATTTTACCCACAATTCTTTGCACTTCTTTGAGGTTGGAAGGGAGGAGCTGTGGGCTGTGCTCACCTCACATCAAGCATTTCACCCGTGACATCAAAACAAATAGTGCCAAAAGGATTGTGGATAACGGAAAAGAGAAGGGAGGCAGAGCGTGTTTATTGTGTCACCGAGTGCAAGGACAGGTGTCTTGTTTAGGCACCATGAAGGGTTTAGGCAGATGCACTGTCATTTAATTTTAGCCTACGTTTACACTCCTGCCAAATCTGTGATGGAACCTGCAGTCCAGGATTGTCACATTCTAGAATGAAAAGAAACAGACTGCAGACATGGTAATGTAAGGAAATACTTTCTGCTAATCTCCTTCTCTGTCTTGTACAGTATTAATCCTGATATTGTTATATCTGCAGGGAAGCAACATGCTAATGAGCAGTTACAGGGGTGAACCTTATACAGCATTTTGATGCAATATTCTGTCATTCATTTTATTATTTCTGATATATATTCTAAAAATGAATATTATGTTTGTTTTCATATTTACCAATACAAGTCCTGTTTACATTGTTGTGGTCCTTTTTTGGTCATTTGTGTTCTGAAGTGCAGATGCCAGTTTTGCATTTTCCTAATAAAGGATATGTTCTTTTGTACGCTATTAGGCTATTACTCAAGTGCAGGGAGTATTTGCTGTTTTCTGTGAATGATTATAATAAACCAGTATGCATAAGGCTGCTTTCACACTGAGGCGCTTTACAGGCGCTATAGCGCTAAAAATAGCGCCTGCAAAGAGCCTCTCCTCTCACTCAAGTGTGAAAGCCCGAGTGCTTTCACGCTGGAGCGGTGCACTGGCAGGATGCCAAAAAAAGTCCTGCAAGCAGCATCTTAGAGGCGCTGTAGGAACAGTGTATACACCACTCCTACAGCGCCCCTGCCCGCTGGAATCAATGGGCATCGCCATCGAAGAGCCACAGCTGTGCTTTGCGGGCGCTTTTAACCCTTTTTCGGCCACTAGCGCCCAAAAAGCTCTGCAAAAACTACGGTAAAGCGTTGCTAAAAATAGCAGCACTTTACCACCGGCGCCCCCAATGCCCCAGTGTAAAAGTAGCCTTAAGATTTTATATAATACTCCTAAAATTTCTCAGTCTGATATCTGTAACTAACCATAGGGCCTACCAGGCATCATGATATATCCATGATATGCTAAAGCCCATAGTCATGAATCTATAGACATCAGCTGTACTTTTTTATATACTGTACAATGACTCCTGGTTTACCCAGGCTTGAAGTAATGTATAAAGTAAAAATTATGTAGAGAAGCATCACAAACATTTTAATCCCAAGCAAATACTGGAACGTGGTAATGTTATAAATTAACATTGATACAACAAAGCAGGCACCATAAGGAGAAAACGCAAGTGCGTTTTCAGTTTTGCAGAAACACACTACAGTCCATTTAACATGGTTTCCTATGGATGTAGTTCATATCTGTGCATTTTTTTGAAAGTGCCAGGGACTTTTTTCTGGTTTTTGGTTCCATAGACTTCAATTGATCATAACGTGTATTGAAAAATGCAATATGCAAACTGCAACCTGCATAGGTGTGAATGAGGCCTTAGGCAAGCATGTGCACCAGTGTCGGTAACATTACCAATAGGGATGAGCTCAGGCGTGTTCGCATTGAACACGTGCAGAGCCCACCAAGGAAGTTGGCACCGTCGGAACCGCGCTGCGCTAATCACAGGCGGGGAGACATTTCCTGCAGCCGAGCATCGGGACAATGTCTCCGTGCTTGTGATTAGCGCGGTTCCGACGGTGCCGACTTCCTTGGCGGGCTCTGCACGTGTTCAATGCGAACACGCCTGAGCTCATCCCTAATTACCAACATGTGCGGCAAATTCTGGTAGTTCCTACTACGGCCAGTTTAGGAATCTATCACTATAGCAGCAACAAATTCTTAAGTACCGCCAATTCTCTATTTAGGAAACTGGCGGCAAGTAAAGCGGGATTAAACCCAAAAATGTATTTTACTGCAGCTTACCAATCCTTGGATGTATTGTCTGTTTTTAGTTTTCCTCTGGCCAGTAAAACCCCTGTATTATATAGACACACCTCCTGAATGAATGAGCACAGGAGGCAGATTTGGGCAGCTGCGTTCAGATTTAAATACAGAAACAAATTGAAGCTGAACTCCAACTAATAGTTTATAATTAGTTATAGCAAACTGTTTTTTTACGTTTGGGATAAAAGATTTACATAAAAGCTGATCATTATAAACACCCCTGCCAGTGTTAAATGGTCCGTATCATCTATGTAACTGCAAGACCGTTTTTCTATTGACAACAACAGACTTACTTTCTGGACCACTAGATGAAAATGGAAGAAAGAAAACCTAAAAAAAAAAAAAATGAACCACTTCAGCCCTATAAGAATTTACCCCCTTCCTAACCGGGCCATTTTTTGCGCTACGGCATTGCGTCGCTTTAACTGACCATTGTGCGGTCGTGTGACGTTGTACCCAAACAAAATTGATGTCCTTTTTTTCCCCCCACAAATAGAGCTTTCTTTTGGTGGTATTTGATCACCTCTGCAGTTTTAATTTTTTGCACTATAAACAAAAATAGAGCGACAATTTTGAAAAAACTCAATATTTTTTACTTTTTGCTATAAAGATCCCAATTTAAAACAAAACAATTTCTTCCTCAGTTTAGGGCGATATGTATTCTTCTACATATTTTTGGTTAAAAAAATTGCAATAAGCGTATATTGATTGGTTTGCGGCAGACAGATTGGACACTTTTGACACTTTTTTGGGACCATTGACCTTTTATACAGCGATCAGAGCTAAAAATAGCCACTGATTACTATGTAAATGTCACTGGCAGGGAAGGGGTTAACACTAGGGGCGATCAAGGGGTTAAATGTGTTCCCTCGGTGTGTTCTAACTGTAGGGGGGGTGGGACTGCCTGGGGGAAGAGACCGTTCGTTGTTCCTATATACTAGGAACACATGATCTGGCTCTGTCAAAAGCGATCGTGGGTGCCTAGCGGATTCACGCAGGGGAGCCATTCTGCCGCCGTCAAACGACGGGTGGTCGGCAAGAGGTTAATACAGCAATCACATCTAAAAATTGGTAAGCTTAAATATAATGTTTGCTTTTGGGTTTAATACTGCTTTAAGACCAACTCTGAACTGTGGTACAGAAGTACACCAGTATTCATAGTGTACCTTGACTGTGCTAGGAATCTGTCATGTATGTGACAGCTTCCACAACAGGGCTGCATCCTCTGCCTTATAAACAGAAGGGCCGGGCATACAGCTGATGTCATTACCCAAATATTGGCAATACATGTGTTAACTGCGTGCAGTTCTTCAGCATGATGGGATAACCACACAACCCCTGAAGAATCTCTCCGTCAATTACCTTTAGTCACAGAAGAGATCCCGGTCTGTCAGATCCAAAACAGAAGAACTGCAAAAATGCGATCACCTAAAGAATCCCATGAGAAAATCACACACATTCAGCAATGCACAGAAGGTACAGTTTTGGCTTTATTATTGCTTGTGATATGTGGATTGATTTTTTTTCTTAAAAGAATTTCAAAAATTGTGTTTTAATCTTTTAGTTAGTCCAGCCTTCAACCTTGCAGTATACAACAGAAAGAAATCTTGGTGCTAGTAAATTGGTAGGTAATTCTGCATATACTTTCTTGGGTCATAGATTTTAGTTAACTGTTGACTGCTCCACACATTTCAAAGCATGTTTTGTTTTACTGGTTAAGTGTTTTTAGTAGTAGATTTATTTTGATTGTATAGCAGGACATACATTTTATGTTGTACTAATAAATTGTTTTACTTTTCTTAGGTGTACCAGCCATCACTGAAACATTCCTTGAATGAGAAAATCTACCCCGATAATCCTCAGCATCCAACAGGGTAGATTTGTTACACTTAATCTCTCCCTCCCGGTGTCTCCTGCCCTGTTACTTTACTGTTGACCACACAGCAATGAGGCTTTCATTACCTATTTCATATTATATTTATGAAAGACAGGCTACAAAGCAATTTGTTTTTAACAGTTTATGTATTGTAACTGGAGATTTGTTCCTTCAGACTATGCTACATTACAACCCTGGTGCACTGGCCCATGACAATAATGTCTTAAAATGAATTGGTCCTTTCTGTAGTGTGAACAATGATGGACAGCTATAACAATGTTAATTGCAGTAGAAACCAAAACATTTGTTTCCTCCTTTATCATACACAATTATATGTGTTAGTGAGAAAGAAGACCTCTGTGCTCCACGTTTACTGAAGCAGCCTATTAAAGTACCATCTTGTTACGTAGCAGGAGTAATAGATGATATATTAAAGTAGAACTAATATTTTTATTTTTTTTAGAGTAAGGGAGGGTTATAACCCCTGTCAGTTTTTTCTGCCATCTGTGTACAATTGGGGAAATTTACTTTCACTTCCTGTCCCATAGCCAAAACAGAGAAAATCCCTGCAAATTAAGATAATCCTTTGGGAACCCTCTGGTCACCAGAACTAGTTTCCCCATTGGAAGATTTCCCACTGTTTTTGTTCTGGGGCCAGCCCAAAAATTGGGATTTTCTTTTTTTTTTTATGATAATGGTACATAAGAAAAAAACTGTATGAAGGGTGAATCTCTTTAATGGGAGCACAGACTGCAATAAAAACCTAATTTAAAAAGGTGTTCTGATCCATCCCCACTCAGCCCAAAACCGTTAAGGTTTAAATTTACTTTAAAGTATAAGGGCTAATTTACACCAAATGCTACACTACAACACAGAGGCTAGTGTACGTTGCATTCGGGCCGGATCACCGCAGTGCTGATGCGCTGATTTACGTGCATCGTAGTGTTCGTTTTTCTCTATTGTTCATTGAATGACACAGCAGACCTCTTTACGGATGGGTTTGTTGCCAACATCTTCTGGAGCAGGACGCTAATGCAATTTAAAGGGGTTGTAAAGGTTCATGTTTTTTCACGTTTATGCATCCTATGCATAAAGGTGAAAAAACACCTGGCTGTCACGGGCCCCCCAGCCCGCCTGTTTTACTTACCTGAGCCCATTCACCTGCTCTGCGCGTCCACACTCTGTGTCTATGGACGCAGAGTGTATGAGACGGGAGTGCGCCCGCAAGGTAACCCCCTCAGGAGAGTTTCCCAGAGGGGGTTAGCTATTGCGGGGAGGAGCCAAGAGAGCCGCCGTGGGACCCCAGAAAAGGAGGATCGGGGCCACTCTGCAAAACGAACTGCACAGTGGAGGAAAGTATGACATGTTTGTTATTTAAAAAAAATTAACCTTTACAACCACTTTAAACAAAAAAGCACACCTAGGGGGCAGCCCTCTGGTGGTGGCCAACTCCCTATCTGCAACCCAGGATTTAGTTATAGGGGCTTCAGCTGTGACAGCTCTATGTTTACAGAGCAAACGACCATGTGTATGATAGTTGGACCAGGTTCTTCCGCCGTGGCTCCACACATCGGCTGACAACACCCAGATCCGCATAGGATTAAAGGTGCTTCATCCCCCCACCTGGAGATCCCTTTGTGGAGAACTACAAGTCTGAGGTTTGCCCTCAGGACTGTTAATATGTCTCTTGTGTGGGGATGGGGTGATTTGGTCTCCACTATAGGTATTCCGTGGCCCCTGGCGATGCTTTTCCTGACTACCTCTCCTAACTGGAAGACAGTGAGCTGAGACATAGGATCTGTGTCTCTCAGGCTGCAGTGTCACAGCACGTGAGCTGTGCTATGGCTATTCCTTCTCTGCTTTTCCTCACAGGAAATTGACACAGCACAGTGGAGGTGGTGGGCCCCAACTAAGGGGGCAGACCGTGGCCTCCATTTTCTTAGCTCTCGTGCTGTTCTCCCTATCAGCTGGTGCTGGGGCAGGCAGGGGGTGGCTCCTTCCTCAATCACTATTTCAGGGGCCATCTTGGCTGGATGTGGACACAGGCAGGTCACTGCATCCTCCAGGCTCAGAGCTGCACTTTTCAGCAGAGGACACAGGTTCTCTCCTCAAGGTTCTAGGCTGCTGCTGTTTGGGGTTACTTCTCTGTATACAGCAGTGCTGTTCAGCAGCCATCGCCAGCAGCAGGTGCTGGTCCAATGGAGGGATGAGTGATCCTTTGGGGGGGTTTCTCCCTATCTAATATCACATATCAGCATGGCCAAGTCACAGCTGGTGGGCGGCAATAAAGCAGCAGGGACCCCCAAGGGCAAGGAACCCATGGAGCCAAGCCATTCTCACCCATGCAGTTTTTGGTCTGCTCTCCCTTTTGAGGAAGCGTTTGTTATTAACAATGCTACCATTATAACTTTGGAGGAAGCTCCTTTCTTTTGGGACTCTATAAATAAAAAAAAATGTATGATTGCTATATGCGATATCCTGGGACCTTGATCTGTCTGGTCCTGACTTCAGCCATGATTTCCCAGACTGACCGATTGAACCAAGCTCCTACATCAAGGGCTGGCTATGGAGCAGGATTCCCCTGCTTGTGTTGAACTAGCAGATCAACTGATCAAGGGGCTCCAATACTTGTGAAACGCAGCCATGGACTCTGCCCAAGTGGTCTCCCATATGACTTCCTCCGCAGTGCTCTTACGGTGTCTCCTCTGGCTTAAGTGTTGGTTGGCCTAACCGACCTCCTAAGAAGGTGCTTACGGAAATTAGAGGTCGACCGATATATCGGCCGGCCGATACATCGGCCGATTTTTGGCACTTTTTTAATTAATCGGCATCGGCCGATAGTGCTGGAAAAAAAAGCCGATTTAAAAAACTTCAGCGCAACTTGCAAATAACTTCTTTCATAGAAGTCAATGCAAGCTCCCTGAAGTTTCCAGAGCGATGTGTCTCTGGGCAGCCTGCCAAGTGAGAGAAAAGAGATACAATGTTTCTTCTTATCAATGAACTGAACTCCATGTGTAGAAGTTCTCAGTTTAACCATTTAAAGACAAAATCTTTTCTGACACTTGTAGTTTACAAGTAAAAATCCTGTATTTTCTGCTAGAAAATCACTTGGAACCCCCAAACATTATATATTTTTTAGCAGAGACCCTAGGGAATAAAATGGCGGTTGTTGCAATATTTTATGTCACACGGTATTTGCGCAGCGGTCTTTCAAACGCAATTTTTTTGGGAAAAAATACACTTTAATGAATTTTAAATAAAACTAAACAGTAAAGTTAGCCGTTTTTTATTTTATTTTTTTCGTCTAAAAATTTTGATTACCTGTTTTTGTGCCTGCTTCCTGATTCCCTTACCAAAGATGGCGGCGGCAGCACCCGAGAGCCGAGGGAGAGATCAGCTTTGTGTGCCGACATCGCGGGCGCCCAGGACAGGTAAGTGTCCATATAATTAAAAGTCAGCAGCTGCAGTATTTGTAGCTGCTGACTTTTAATATTAATTTTTTTTCCGGCGGAACTCTGCTTTTACACTGGAGCGGGTAGGCGTTGACGGTAAAACGCCGCTAGTTTTAGCGGCGCTTTACCATCATTTTAGCGGGGCGCTTATAACCCAGCTAGCTGCAGAAGCGCTTTGCAGGAGCTTCTGCAGCAGTGCCCATTCATTTCAATGGGCAGGAGTGGTGGAGGAGCGGTATACACCGCTCCAAAGATGCTGCTTGCAGGACTTTTTTTAACGTCCTGCCAGCGCACCGCCTCAGTGTGAGACTGCAGGGGAGCTGTTTTGCAGCCACTTTTACAGGTGCTATTTTTAGCCCAAAAGTGCCTGAAAAACACCCCAGTGTGAAAGGGGTCCAACTGTTAGATTTTATGAGATGAAGGGGAAAAAAATCGGACCAACATATCGGCCCAAAAAAATCAGCATCATATATCGGCCATCGGCCACCACGATTTCTAAATATCGGCATCGGCCAGAGAAAAACCCATATCGGTCGACCTCTAACGGAAATGCCCTCCACAGGTAAACACCTATTCAGCTCTTCCCTGGACAACAACATTAAAAACATCACTGAGGATAAGAGTACCTGCCTCCCTTAGGCAAGGAAGCCAAAGGACTCTCAACGCAAGGCGGGGTCCATTCTTTTCTGCTCATATGCGTAATTTTTGGGGCCAGGGGTCGTCTTCCTCCAAGGACAAGGCCACCAAACTTGCTGCCTTCCTTGCCAACAAACGTTCTTGAAAGCCCAAGAACCCCAAGTCGTCAGAAAAGGCCACTTCTGCATGAAGGTGCATCCACACCTTGACATCTCAGTGTGGCAGGACACCTTTTGTTTTACAGATCTCTGGCTTGCTCACTTTTTGGACTGCTGGGTTTTGAAGGTTGTATGTGCTGCTGTATCATCCCTGAACACTTGCCTGAAGGTGCGCAAGTTTTGCATGGAGTCAGTATGCTTAGTCATAGATTCCTTACACCAAGGGGACCTTCTGGCCTCAATCAACATCAAAGAAGCCTAGCTTCACAACCCCATTTGCCACTACCATCAGAGGTTCCTTCGGTTCACCGCGGGGAAATTGCATTGTAGTTATTCTTTTTGGCCTGGCTTCAGCTCCGCGGGCCTTCACCAAGGTCCTGGCCCCTTTATTTACCCTTGCATTTGCAGTGGATCCCAATTGTGGGGTACCTGGATAATCTTCACCTGTAAACCAGAACCAGAGATTCAGTGCTGACACACGGTCCATCGTTGCGGACATGTGTTACAGAAGCTCCTGCCATCCAGGGGCAAGTACTCGTTTTCTCCCCAGCAGGTCGGGCTACGACCGCCCCTCGACCCGGGCCTTCCCCCAGATCAGCTCCCCCAGCCCATCTGCACGCCATCTACATGCCACCCGCAGCCGCCATCTTCTACCTGCCGCCTCCCGGGCGCCCATCTAGGCCGCTAGACCCGCAGGAAAGACCGCGGCTGCGGCCTAGCACCGGCCACCTGAGAACTTTCTTCCATCAAAATCTCTCCCCAGTGGGCCCTCCCGCTGTCACTCACCTAAGCTCCCCATCAGCCGCCATCGGGCACCCGAAAGCCGCAACTTGAGCTGCCTGAGCCCTTAGGAAAGACCGCGGCGCGGGCCTAGCTCCAGGCCGCGGAGGCCATCTTGGTACACCCAGCCCCTGTACCTGCTCCCAACCCCCGTCAAGATTTCCTGCCATAGCGGCCATCTTGGTACACCCAGCCCCTGCAACCCGTACCTGTTCCCGACTCCCCCTCAAGCTTTCTGCCGGACACACACACCAGTGGACTCACCTGGTACTAGCCAACTGCCCCTACCCCCCCAGGTGCCACCCATAAGCAACAGCCTGAAGGACGAATCGGGTTCCAGCCTGTTATGTAGCGGCCATCTTGCTACACCC
Source organism: Rana muscosa (assembly GCA_029206835.1). NCBI lineage: Eukaryota > Metazoa > Chordata > Amphibia > Anura > Ranidae > Rana > Rana muscosa. Next base: position 285,334,665 of record CM055128.1, read on the forward strand.
AAGTGCGCTCACCTCCAGCTCCCTGGCATCCTCCTTCCACCCCGCCCCCACCATCATCATCCGAACATCCGCATAGGCTTTCCATTCTGCACTGCGGTATTTTTTCGATAACCGGACAACCAGGTAAGCACATCGGGCATACCCACCTAGGAAGTTGATACAGGGTTTGCCGATCGCCCCTCGGGGGGTCGGGAAGGAAATTTTTTCCCGGCTGGAGCAAATTGGCACAGGCTCGACAGGGTTTTTTTGCCTTCCTCTGCTTCAACTGGGGGAGGTAGATTGGGGTTCCACCCTTTTTATCTTCATCATCACCAGCGTACCATTATCAGCAGCATCATCATCATCATCATCTTATCATCTGGTATCATCATCCCATCAACATCAGCAGTTTTTCCACCATGTTCAACATTCAATATTCAGCGGACTCCCTGCGTAGCCTAATGAATACCGCAGCAAGACTACCAAACTCCATCCAAAAAATACTAAGGAAAGAGCACCTGCTAAGAATCAATCGACATTTGATCGCCAAAAACAAGATAGCATCACTTCAACTACAACATCTATCATGTGCCCTGATCAACACCAGATCTGCAGTCAAGCACAGACCGGAAATCCACGACTTCATCACCCAAAACAACATAGATTGCCTCTTTATTACGGAAAGCTGGCTAACACCAGACTGTAACACCATCCTAACAGAATTGGTGCCTGAGAACTACTGCATCCTAACCAAGCATAGAATAGGACAACAAGGAGGAGGCCTAGTAGTGATCTTCAAATATCACCTCTCTCTCATCAAACTAACTCTACAGAACTCTTTGCCGTTCATGGAGACACTCACTCTGCAACTTCAAACTACACCTGAGGAGACCGTCCACATACTGCTATGCTACAGACCACCAGCTCAAAAGACAAATCTCCTTACACCCTTCACCGAATTCATCTCGACATACACCTTAAAAACCAAAACCTTTTTGTTACTCTGGGATTCAACCTCTGGGCTGTCTCCGCCCAGGACCCCATCGCCACCTCCTGCATCAACCAACTGGAAGAACTAGATCTGCAGCAACTGATAAATGCCCCCACGCATGGTTCGGGTCACATTCTTGACCTCATCTTCAAACAAAACATGGATATCAACACACTGGACAACATGCCTTTACTATGGACGGATCAACACGCTATCAAATTTAAAATCACCACCTACACTGTGCCCCAAAAACCGAAACACTCAATAACTACACAGTGGACAAGATCTCAGAAGAAACTACACTCTGAACTCTTCAAAACCACACTATCAAAAAACATAGGAATGCTAAATCAAAAGCGGAAGGAGCCTGGAGAAGAAACCCAACAAAGGAAAACCACACTAACTACAAAGCACTCACTAATAAATACCACAAAGCGATCTTCAAAGAAAAAAATATTTCTCAAACACCCTCTCAAAAGCCCTAAACCGACCTCGCAAACTTTTCAAACTAGTCGCTCAAACTATGAACCCCACCTGTTCAGAGCCCCCAGCAAACGGAACTCAAGAATCCTGCAATGAACTATCTGATTTTTTTATCGACAAAATCGAAAACATTCGGGAAATAATTCAACAGAAAAAAACAACCAACCACACTCAGCCTAAGCAAAAAGAGGAAATCAATACAAACATTATACAATCGATACAATTTGCGCTGGTCCCGATCACCATCGACACCACCAAAAACATCATCAGAAGTCTCAGACAGAACATCACCAAATGACATCATTTCTACAAAACTCCTGAAAGAATGCACCGACATCTTTTCACCCTCCATAACACATCTCGTAACTCAATTGTTCAAAGAAGGTACAGTAGGTGCCGCCGATATTGTGTCAATCTCGCCGCTTCTAGCGGCAAGATTGACACCCTATGAGCTCTGTCGCGAGAGCCAGCGCCGAGCTGTCTCGTCATCGGAAAGGAAAAATGTTTCTTTCACGATGAGCGACACGCATTGCCGATAGACAGAGATCTGACGTGGATTCCCGCCAATACCAGGCACTGCGTTTGGTATGAATCCTGAGCGGGAACTCCACGCCAATTTTTAAAGAAAAAAACGGCCTGGGTTCCCCCTCCAGGAGCATACCAGGCCCTTGGGTCTGGTCTGGATTTGAAGGGGAAACCCTACGCCGAAAAAACAGCGTGGGGGTCCCCCTCAAAATCCAAACCAGACCCTTATCCGAGCACGCAACCTGGCAGGCCGCAGGGGAAGAGGGGGGACGAGAGAGCGGCCCCCCCTCCCTCCTGAACCGTACCAGGCCGCATGCCCTCAACATGGGGGGTTTGGTGCTCTGGGGCAGGGGGGGCACCCTGCCCCCATGTTGATGAGGACAGGGCCTCTTCCCGACAACCCTGGCTGTTGGTTGTCGGGGTCTGCGGGCGGGGGGCTTATCGGAATCCAGGAGCCCCCTTTAATAAGGGGGCCCCCAGATCCCGCCCCCCCCACCCTATGTGAATGAGTGGAAAAAAATGGCAATAAAAACACAACACAGTTTTTTAAAGTATTTTATTGCACAGCTCCGGGGGTCTCTTCCGTCTTCGGGGGTCTCCGGTGTCGTCGCCGCGCTCTCCGGTTCTTTCTTCTGCCGGGCCACCGCTATCTTCCAGCTCTTTTGCTAGCGGGGCCCGGTCTTCTCCGTCGCCTTCTTCTTCTCCCGCTCTCCGGTTCTTTCTTCCGCCGGGCCTCCGCTATCTTCTTGCAGCTCTTTTGCTAGCGGAGGCCCGGTCTTCCCCATCATCTCGTCCGGCTCTCCGTTGTCCTTCTGCCGACCCCTCCACTATCTTCTTGCAGCTCTTTTGCTAGTGGAGGGGCCGGTCTTCTCCGTTGTCGCTGTCTTCTTCCCTCTTCTCAACATCGAGAAGGAGAAGAGGGAAGAAGACGGCGACGACGGAGAAGACCGGCCCCTCCACTAGCAAAAGAGCTGCAGGAAGATAGTGGAGGGGCCGGCAGAAGGACAACGGAGAGCCGGACGGGACGACGGGGAAGACCGGGCCTCCGCTAGCAAAAGAGCTGCAAGAAGATAGCGGAGGCCCGGCAGAAGAAAGAACCGGAGAGCGGGAGAAGAAGAAGGCGACGGAGAAGTCCTGGCCCCGCTAGCAAAAGAGCTGGAAGAAGATAGCGGTGGCCCGGCAGAAGAAAGAACCGGAGAGCGCGGCGACGACACCGGAGACCCCCGAAGACGGAAGAGACCCCCGGAGCTGTGCAATAAAATACTTTAAAAAACTGTGTTGTGTTTTTATTGCCATTTTTTTTCCACCAGGTGAATGGGTAGGGGTACGATGTACCCCATACTCACTCACATAGGGTGGGGGGGCCGGGATCTGGGGGCCCCCTTGTTAAAGGGGGCTCCCGGATTCCGATAAGCCCCCCGCCCGCAGACCCCGACAACCAACGGCCAGGGTTGTCGGGAAGAGGCCCTGTCCTCATCAACATGGGGGCAGGGTGCTCTGGGGTGGGGGGGCCGCAGGTCGCCCCCCTGCCCCAGAGCACCAAACCCCCCATGTTGAGGGCATGAGGCCTGATACGGTTCAGGAGGGAGGGGGGGCCGCTCTCTCGTCTTCCCCTGCGGCCTGCCAGGTTGCGTGCTCGGATAAGGGTCTGGTTTGGATTTTGAGGGGGACCCCCACGCCGTTTTTTCGGCGTAGGGTTTCCCCTTCAAATCCAGACCAGACCCAAGGGCCTGGTATGCTCCTGGAGGGGGAACCCATGCCGTTTTTTTCTTTAAAAATTGGCGTGGAGTTCCCGCTCAGGATTCATACCAAACGCAGTGCCTGGTATTGGCGGGAATCCACGTCGGATCCCCGTTCAATACAGTGCCGCGTCTCCTCGCTATTGCAGCAAGCGCGACACGTGTCGCCACCCTGGCGCCGAAAATCTCCACGATAGGATCGCAATGAATATACAATGTCGGCGGCACCTACTGTATTGTTCCGATCTCCCTCAAGCAAGGCATAGTCAAACCCCTCCTAAAGAAACCCAACCTCGACCCCAAAGACCCAAACTACCGCAGACCAGTAGAAAGTCTTAACACCATCTCAAAGATCATGGAGAAAGCAGTAGTACAACAGCTACTACTCCATTTGGACTCCCACAAACTCTTGGATCCACTACAATCAGGCTTCCGCCCAGGCCATGGCACAGAAACAGCCCTTCTCAAAATATAGGATGACACCCTCGAAGCTGCAGATGACGGAGAATCATGTCTTCTGGTGCTGCTGGATCTCAGTGCAGCGTTCAACACAGTAGACCACAAAACTCTACTCATCCGCCTTAAAGAAGTAGCAGGAGTCGCAGACCCTGACCTACCCTGGTTCGCATCCTTTCTAGAAAATCATTTCCAGACAGTGAAACTAGGAGTCTTTACCTCTGAAACTCACGCAATTTCTTGCGGAGTCCCTCAAGGGTCACCCGTGCTCTTTAACATGTACCTCTGCCCACTCCTCAAAATCATCAGCAAACAGGACCTGTGCTACCACTCATACGCTGACAACACCCAACTCTACTTTCGTATCACCGGAAAAAAAGACCGGAAAATTGCCTCACATTGATCGATGATTGGATGACTGAGAGTTCCCTCAAACTCAATGAATCCAAAACAGAACTTCTTCTCCACGCAAACCGAAAGACAAAAACTAAGACTTCTTGCACACCACCCACCATTTTTGGACAGACCATTACCTCGAGCACCAAAGTCAAAAGTCTCGGAGTCATCTTTGACTCGGAGATGTCGATGGATGCACAAATAGGATCAGTAGTCAGCGGATCGCACCATTTCCTCCGCCTGCTGCGTAGACTCATCCCCTTCATCCCAGAAGAGGACATAGCAGTAGTAGTTGGAACAATCATCAACTCCTGACTCGACTAAGCAAACTCCCTCTACATAGGACTATCTAAATACCAGATTTCGCGCCTACAGGTCGTCCAGAACACGGCAGCCAGATTGGTAACAACAGGGAAAAAACCTTGGGAATCCATCACCCCTTCACTGAGGACCCTGCATTGGCTAACTGTAAAGGATCGGGTCACATTCAATACCCTCTGTCTCACCCACAAGTGCACACAAGGAAACGCTCCTCAATATTAATGCAAGAAGATAAAACACTACACCCCCAATCGCATTCTCCGATCAACCAACCAAAACGTCTTCCACATCCCCAAGTCCCGCTACAAATCGAAGGGAGAACGAAGATTTGCAGTCCAAGGACCACGGCTATGGAACGCTCTACCCACGGACATCCCCATAGAAGAAAACCATCGGGCCTTCAGGAAAAAACTTAAGACCCACCTCTTCTGAAGGTTTAGGACGTCCATGGCGGCAAAGCGCCTTGTGGCAATTTAGTTTGCACTTGTAGCGCTATACAAGTTTTTCACTCACTCTAAACTAAATCTTCATCAGATTTGGAACACAACCAAATCCCTGAAGAATCTGGGTAAGACTATCCTGATTCCCTTCCTGCATCTGGATTACTTGGGACTTCTGCTGAACATGTCAGGGGTCAAGATCGTTCTCCCCCAGGAGAAACTCCAGAAGTTGAAGCTACTCCTTCGCCTTCGCCTCATGACCTTGCGAATGGCGTCCATTCAGTTTTGAAGGTGGATTCTAGGCCTCATGGTGGCTTGATTTAAAGCGGTTCCCTATGCCTAACATCACACCCGACCTCTGCAGCAGGGGATCTTTTTCGGGGGGCTGATGATAGAGCACCCGGCGGTATAGGGCTGCTAATCGCTGCAGGAGTTCAATCTTCCTAACAGTATTTTGGAATCTCAATCTCGCTCTCTCATGTGGAGCATCATGTTCCGGCCCTAATTGCAGTGCACATTCTGGGTATGGACAACTGGGAGGAGGACTATCTCAGTCGCCAGTGTCTGGATTGTGTTTTTGCCACCAGCTATAGCCGACAACACTGGGCAGTGTGTTCTGACGGCAGGGAAGTCTCCCCACTGTCAGAACACAATAGCACAGCAGGAGTGATTTCCCCATCTACCTTTAAATGTGTGGATGGGGAAATCAGGTCTTGTGTGTGCTTTTTTTTTTTTTAAATCGTTCAACCCGCTTAAAACAATTATTGTGTGGTCAGCTTTAGGCAGCAGGTTGCAAAGAGAACCACTGCTGTCTGTCTGCGGGCTGTGGTCTCTCTACAGTGGTCTGAAATGCACCACACTAAGTTACTTCTAGAGCTAGGCAATCATCAGGGAGCATGAGTCTTGCTTATACACAGATATTGCCACTCCTCTGCTGCCTGCCTTTCTAGTCCAAAAGTTTTAAGGTTTTAAGAATTGTGTAAAACCCCAACTCCAGTCCAAAATTATTTGTTTTAGATAGAATGAAGCTTTATCGCCTGGGCTTTTACTGCTATCTGTATCCCCTTAAGGAGGGATTTCCTATCATGTCTTGTCTCGATTGGACCCTGTGGATCAAGACATTGTCAGTAGAAAAATTTGAGGGAGAGTCTTTACCCAGTGGGTACACACAAAAGAAAAAATTCCTAGAGATTCTAAGTCTTTCTCAGTCTAACCAATTTTTTTAAAATATGACTGGTGCTGGGCTTTAAATTACATTTTTAAGTTGCAGATTGAACTATAAGGCTGATGTGTTTTAGATTATTGTGCATTGCTGTGTTTTTTTTTTCCCACAGGGCACAAAGTAAAAGTAAAGTGCAGAAAAAGTCATTTCTGGATTGTAATCGTGAACAGTTTCTTACTGATGGCTTAGTTCCATATAATGGATTACATGCTCATAATAAAGGTTCAGGCATTAACATGCTGCAACCTGGTTATTTAAATGCACAACATATATCATATCCCATCTTTGACAAGTCATCCAGCAAAAATGTGACCTGCTTTCCACATGAAAAGGAATCCATGGAAAAACTATTTTTGGACTTGGAATTGGTTAAGCTCACAAAAGAAGATGAGGATAGTGCCAGTGACCTTTCCGATTCAGAACGACTTCCCATCCCACCCTCCCCTCTTTCACCTCCAGAGCTCAATCTACGTGCTGAAGAGATCAGTCCAGGTTACTTTAGTCATTACTTACAACCCAAGGGCAAAGATTATGATTATCCAGATTTTCTTCCTCCTCCTTACAACTCGTGGAACCTCAGTGATGTCTCTGAATTTCTAAACAAGGAAGGAAAAAACGCACTGCAAGCAACACCTTCTGGGTTTTTAGACCGATATGTTGACCGTCTTCTTCAGCTTGAATGGTTACAGCTGCAAACTGTGCAGGCTGAAAAAGCAAAAATGACTAAATCTAGGCCTCAAACTGCACCTGGCTTTTGTCGTAATGGGAAATTTTTAGGAAAGAGTGAGTCTTGGCACAGTCCGTCACCCAACAAACAGAATTCCAATCAGGATAATGTTTTTAAAATGACTTGTGCACAAGAGAAAAGTTTCCACACAAAAAATGCCCATCATGAGAACTGTGATCTAACATGTTCTCGTAAAAGCCCTTCAAAAGTTCCTGGATCAGTGAATGTACCTACATCTGTATTCAAACAGGACGTTAATGTTGTCACAAAGAAAAAATCTGCACTACATTACCAGCAAACTAAGGACTCAGCATCTGGAGGTAGTTCAAAGATGAACAGTAGTGGTAACCTTAGACCTCAGAAACAGAGTGCTCTCTCTATCTGTTCGCTGAGTACTCCAAAGCAGGCAAAGTCATGTAAATTGAAAAAAACAAATTGTCAACCAGCAACTCTGTTAGATACAGATTACAGCATAGCAAAAAGAAATGGAAACACCAGTCACTCACCTTCCTATAAAATTAAGTGAAAAATTACACATTAATATAATTGTGTCAGATATGAGTGTAGTGCCTGTTGACAGCATAGGTCTGATATAAATGATATTTTTTAGATTGATAAGGAACAAATATTGCTCTGCTGGGTTTGTCTTACAAACCGATACAGTAGTTAACATAGTCACATACTCCAATTTGAATATGACTTAAAAAAAACATTCCAAAAGTGCAAGCTCTGTAACTGTTTTAGTATTCAAACAAATCTTTTTAGAGCTCCTTTGAATCTTAAACCCATCCCTTCCAGTATAAAACCTCATTTGACTGTTAAGTGCCATAACCAATCATGCCTGTTTGACGTTTTGGCATTTGATTGTTGACGGGCATGAGGGTTGGGATTGGTGCCTCGTGACATGAATAGATATTGAGGCCTAATTTAATACCTGAGAATGGGATCCAGAAAGGGATCAATTTAAAGACTAACCAAGGTACTTGCAGGCACTGTTGTTATCTTAGGAACCGTTTAGGTCAGGTCAGCTCCCATGTAAAGCCTATGTTTAGTCAAACCATTTTTTTTAAAGGATAAGTTCACCTTTTTTAAAGGATATTAAAAAAATGCACATCTTTTTGCGTGTAAACAAAATGTGCATTTATTTTTATTTTTTTAATATGAGCCTGCAAAGGATTGCAAACAATCTGTGTAAGCTGCCTGCTCGTACCTTGCATGGGCAGGCAGTTACACTCTGACAAGAAGACTCCATAAACTTCTAGAGTGCTCAACGGCACCCTAAAGCCCTGTACACACGATCGGATTTCCTATGGATTTTAATCCGATGGATTTTTCCATCAGTCTTGCCTACACACCATCAGTCAAAAATCCGACCGTCCCAAACGCCGTGACGTTAAACACTCCGACAAGCCGAGAAAAATTAAGTTCAATGCTTCTGAGCATGCGTTGACTTGATACTGAGCATGCGTGGGTTTTTTGTCTGATGGAGTTCCACACAGACGATCGGAATTTTATATCGTTTTTTTCCCATCGGATAAATTTAAAACATGTTCTATTTTTTTCTCACCGATGGGGAAAAAAGACAGATGGGGCCCATACACGATCGGTTTGTCCGATGAGAAAAGTCCATCGGACTGTTTTCATCGGTAAAACCGATCGTGTGTACACGGCATAATAGTTTTTTGAGAGCTACAAGCACAAGAGACTCATTGCATTGATTGTAAGTGCTGCCCCTTGTTCCTTGGTTTAAAAAAATATATTTTGACTAAATTTAGGTTTTAAAATTGATACAAGCTGGCATAGGGCTATAAATTACATTTTGTGTTGAAAAATATAATGCCACCTCAAACCACAGTGAATGTGCACAGGAAGCAAAGCGCTCGGTACATAAGTGATTTATTACTTTATCATATCGGAATAAAATTGAAGTGTATGTCCTGCATCAGTTCAAATGACAGCACCTACAGTATATGCATTATTTAGGTCACAAAGTCTATTTTTAAAACATAACATTAGCCAGAAATAAACTGTTAAAATGATTCTAAAGGATGAAGGTTTTTCAACTAACTGGTTGAATGAAAAAAACCTGACAGGCCCTTGCATTAACACAAGCGATGTGTGGTGCTGGGCTCTCACCCACTGTTCTGTTGTAATTCTGACGGGGTGAACACCCCTACCCCGCCAGAATTTACTGATCAATATTTGCAGCCATTGGTTGCAAGCACTGTTCGAATGCTGGTTTTCCAGCATGGCCACTAAACAGAAGCCGGTTAGACTGGCTTCTGTTGAACAGAGAAGAGTACACACATACTCCCAGCTGAACCAGCCAACTTTGGCTTTAGTCAGAAATGATTAAAACCAGAGATAACCAGGTAAACCAGAATTTTCAGAATGGGGTCGGCAATGGCCGCCCATTTTTTTTTGTTATGACGAATGTCCTTTAAAAGTACACGTGTTCATTTTATAAAGTTTTACAAGCGACTGAAAAAGCCCTAAAGTAGATCCCTAGGGCTGTATATAAATGAGGGGTAGATCCCTAGGGCTGCTTACATATACCTTGGTATATCTTCCAGAACACCCTGATAGACCCCTGAACCTTGGAGTGCCTAGGAGTTTCACAAAGTGAAACTTGGAGCTGGGCCACAGCCCTTACAATGCTTGCTTCTCTATTGTTTTGGGAGGAACCAGAGGTATGGCAGAGCTCAGACTTCTAAACTAGAGGCTACCATTGAATATGAGGCTACACCACAGGAGCTCCTGGGTTGCTCTGGAAAATAAAACCGTGTACAGTATGTGCAACCACCATTTGTTACCTGCTTTCAGGGTTTCTTTTTTACTTGAACAACTTTATCCATATGACAGGTTTGCTTAAAGAATCAAGCAAATTTAAGATTCAGAGGGCTATTTTTCAATTAAAATAGAATAGAGATTTCTCCAAGTTCTGTCATATTTTTTCATATTTCTGTCTTTCTACTAAATATATTTTTATAACATTTGCAGAAAAGCTTGTGAAGGGACTAAAAGAGAAGCAGATGGAAATCACACCTTTTAAACAAAGCATATTTTGACAACCTGCAGCTTGGCATAAAGCTTTAGTTTTTCATAAGGCAATCTGTTCAGGTGTGTAAATCCTAGATATTTATTAATGCTTGTTAATACTTGTACTGCAGATACACTACACTGTACTGCATGCCTTATATATGATAACGGATTTGTCCATGTGGTCATGCTAAATAATTTGTTCCTATACACTGTCAAATTTTCTTGATTGAATGATTCTACCTCCAAACGTATGAATAAACATTGTTGAATTTGGCTAGCCACGCTCATAGGGTACCTTCTGAGCTCTGCTGACTACATCAAGCCAATAGACCTCTATAGAAAAATGTAATTGGACTTTCCCTGTTAACAAGTAATGTTCCCAATAGTTTCCCATAAAGCCTCATTTCTCTTACCATCCATGGACTGACACGGTGTCTCTTTACACTTTACACGTGGGTTATGTCCCTGCTTGCAGGAGAAGACCTAGGCAGAATGTGAAATGTTATACATACATTCTAAAAGCCAGAGCTGAACAGCCCCACCCAGGGGGCGGTCCCTCCGGACATAACCCTCCCACTACAGTCAGCAGACTTCAGTTTTTTTCTGCCTAGCAGAAGGAGAAGACGTGGCTCTCTCAGGAGCCAGTCTCCTGACCTAATTTTTTTCCTTTTCTGGAATTCTTTTTTATTTTATTTTTGAGAATTTTCGATCAACTGTCGGCTGGGCAACAGGTTGGGTACAAGATATCCTCGTAGTCTTCCCTGTCCGACCATCGAGCGCGCTGATCCTCGCCTTGTGTGCGTGAGACTCAGTTCACGACAGGCCCCATGACTCCAGGGGTGGCCGGGTTTGCTTTCATGCTCCCACGGTCCTCTCAAGACTGAACAGTTCCTGACTGACTGTATCTTTCACGGTGGACCGGGCCGACAGCTACTCAGTACTGCACTGTGATAGTCCTGTCAGAAACACACCAGTGGGTCCCTCAGGGGACGGGTAAGTAGTCTCTCCTGCCTGCAGGTGAGTACAAAAGGCTGTGTGTTTCTCTGTGGGGGATTTTCCCTGTCTCCCCCTGTATTTCATTGTCACTCTCTGTCACCATTGCTGGGGGTGCCTGGGGGTCACACTGTTCTTGGAGGGGCTAATGCTGGTCTGCAGATATGCTTGGGGCCTTTTTTTGTGTGTTTTGGGGCCTGAGCGCCGAGTGGCGCTGTGTGTGTGCGGTTTTTTTCACTTTTGCTGAGTCATGGCGGCCATCTTGCCGCGGATCGCCTCAGTGAAGTTCGGCGGCCATTTTCTTTTAGTCCGCGCGCTCTTCAGCACTAGTTTTGGCCTCTAGCGCTGCTGTAACAGCGCGAATCTCCTCACAATCTCCTCACAGCTCACCAGCGCTGACACAGCGTGGTACAGACAGCGGAACTGAGCGGTCCCTGGTCCGGTTTGGTGAGTCCCCTGGGCGCCCCCTCCTCAGTCAGCACAGCCTGTGGGTGGACTTTTTATCTGAGGAGTCTGAGGGGGGCAATATGGAGTCTCTGTCACCAGCTTCCCCTAAATGTCAGTGGACAACAGGCAGTGCTTCAGCACCTGCGGTCCCTAGGGACCAGTTGTGGGCAGTCCTGGAATCATTTCTGACCAGGATGGGGGCTGTGTGCAAGGGAGCAAAAAAGCGCCCTCTCCCCACTTTACTTCATGAGGGCAGTGCGCTGATTCAGATATGGGCCTAGCCACTACCGCTCAGGACCCTAGTTCTGAATGTATTGGATGGTTTTGAACAGGACATTCCTTATGAGGAAAACTCCAGTTCTGAGTCAGTAAATGACAGGGCGCTTGTTGGTGTACTCATGACTGCGGTGAGGGACACTCTCAAGCTAAAATGCTGCGGATGCAGAACCTCAGGCGGATACAGTCTCCTTTGGTTCTTTTAAGGCCAGGCCTTCTAAAGAGGTTTTTCCATATGTACTTTCTTTGACCAGCTCATTGATAAGGTCTGGGAAAAGCCGCAGAAGAATTTTTTTTTTTTTATGGTCCCGCGGCGTTTGTCTATCAGATACCCCTTGAAGATGCCCTACTTAAGAAGTGGGCTTCTCCCCCAGGGTCGACCCTCCAGTCGCCCGGTTGAACAAGGCCATCACTCTCCCGATGGAGGGGACTCCTGCATTTGAGGACCCCACTGACAGGAGGTCAGAAGTGGTGAGCAGAGCCATGTTTGCCTTGTTGGGATCCGCCCTACGGCCTGTTGTAGCGGCGACCCTTGTGTCTTAAACACTTACAGGTTGGGCAAAAATGTTGCACCTAGCTGTACAGGAGCATAATCTTCCTCCAGACACAGTTGCTTTGGCCCACCAACTGGTTCAGGGCCTGGTTTATGTGTGTGACGCCACGTTGGACGCGGCCCCTTTAATATCCAGGGCCTCTGTCTCGGCGGTGGTATTGCGTCGTCTTATCTGGTTGAAGTGCTGGTCTGCTGACCTAGCCTTAGGAAGCTCCTGACGGATCTACCATTTAAAGGTGGTAGACCTTTCGGTGCTGCTCTGGATGACATCGTCATGGATGTCATGGGAGGTAAAAGCACTCTTCTTCCTTAGACTAGCAAGGGTGAGGAGGCCCGCCGCAAACAGGGGCCTTCCTTTCCAGCAAAAGGGGTTTTTCTTCGTCAGTCAGAGTCCACGGGTAGGCCCTCTCAGACTGACGGCAGTGCGGCTGGTGGGCACAAGTGCCCCTGGGTGCGTAAGCCGAACATGCGGCTCCCAAGCCCGCCTCCGCGTGAAGTCTTGCCTCCGCCCGACTCTGGGGTGGGGGGACGACTTCGCAGGTCACGAATCGGTGGTCCTCCCGAATCTCCGACTGGTGGGTGTGCGAGGAGGTCACCTCAGGATACAGGATAGTATTCCGATCCTGGCCCCCAGACAGATTCTTTCCCTCAAATCTTCCTCTCCTTCCTACCTGTCGGGCAGCCCTCTTGGGGGCTGTACAGGATTTGATCAGGTCCGGAGTGATTGTGCCGGTTCCGTCACAGGAGAGTTTTCAGGGATTCTACTCGAATCTGTTTGTCGTCCCAAAAATAGGACGTGGTTCGACCTATCCTGGACCTCAAGGCCCTGAATGCCTTCGAGAAGGTGCAGAAATTCCGCATGGAATCCATTCGCACGGTGATCGCTACACTCCACCAAAGGGATTTTCTTCTGGCGTCCTTGGACTTCAAGGACGCCTACTTGCATGTTCCGATCTGCGCAAGTCACCAGAAGTTTCTGCGCTTTGCGATCAGCGAAGTCCACTATCGATTGTGGCTCTTCCTTTCGGCCTAGCCTCGGCACCAAGGGTGTTCACCAAGGTGCTTGCTCTGGTTCTAGCCTTCTGTTACAGCGAGGTATTGCTGTCGTGGGCTATCTGGACGATCTTCTGCTAAGAGCAGAAAGTGGATCAGACTTAGAGGAAAGGTGACTATCGTCAATTAGACCCTCAGGGACTCGGGTGGTTCCTGAACATTCAGGAGTCAGTCCTGGTCCCGACTCAGTGTCTGGACTATCTAGTTCTGATTCTGGACTCCTTGGAGGCAAAGGTATCCTACCTCTGGAGAAGTTGCTGACACTTCAGTCTGCGGTGCGGGTGCTGACATCCCAAAAATGGTTGTCAATCCGTTTTTTGCATGAGAGTCCCGAGACTCGTGGTGGCCTCCTTCGCGGCCGTTCCGTATGCCCAATCACACACCAGGGCATTGCAGAAGGAGATCTTGTCCACCTGGGACAAATCCCCGTTGTCCTTTTGGATCTTCAGATCCAGGTGATTCACCTGGTCAGGGCGCCCCTGACATGGTGGTTGAGATCCTCAGCTCTTCGGCCTGGAAGTCGTTCCCCTCCCATCCAATGGACGGTACTCACGACGGACACCAGCCTGACGGGCTGGGGTGGAGTCTGGGCAGTCCTGTCGGCTCAGGCCTTTGGACTCCGGACGAGCCCGTTTACCAATCACTGTTCTGGTAATACGGGCCATCGGGACTGTGTCTCTCCTCAGGTCAGAGAGAGTACGGGGTCGCTCCATCAGGAGCCAGTCGGACACCGCCACGGCGGTGGCGTATGTAAACCATCAAGGGGGAACTCGGAGCTCAGCTGCGGCTTCCGAGGTAGTCCGTATCCTGAAGTGGGCCAGAAGAAACGTGCCGGCTCTGTAGGCCATTTTACATTCTGGGCATAGACAATGGGCAGGCGGACTATCTGAGTCGCCAATCGCCAGACACCGGACCAAGAAGAGTGGTCCTTGCATATTTCAACTCCTTTACCGACGGTGGGGCACGCCGGATGTGGACCTGATGGCCTCTCGACTCAATCGCAATGGTCGAGGTTGTGGCCAGATCCAGGGATCCTTGGGCGATGCCTCGGATGCGTTGGTGGCCCCATAGGGTCCTTATCGCCTGATATAAACTCCGGCAATCCTAATTGTTCCGGATTGGCCTCAGCATCACTGGTACGCTGATCTGGTACGTCTCGTCACGGACGTTCCCTGGCGGTTGCCGATGAGGGAGGACCTTCAGTCTCAAGGTCCTATGTTTCATCCGGCTTACAGTCTCTGGCTTTAACGGCAGGGCTGTTAAAAGCCAGGTGTTGAGGGACCGAGGTCTCTCGGACTCGGTCATTTTGACCATGTTAAGGACACGGAAGTCTTCCTCCAGGCAGATCTATCACCGTACCTGGAAAGCTTATATCGCCATGTGCGAAGCGCTGGACTGGCGTCCTCGGACGTATTCCGTCCCCAGAATCCTGCGTCCTCTGCAGTGTGGAGTGACCCAAAAGCTTGCTTTGAGTACCATCAAGGATCAGATTTCGGCCTTGGCCGTCTTCTTTCAGCGACCTCTAGCGGGTCATTTTCTTGGTTAGCACCTTGTGTTGGGGGTTCGCCATGTGCTCCCTCCTGTCAAGCCTCCTCTCCCACCGTGGGATCTGAATTTGGTGCTCTCGGTCCTCCAGGAACCTCCTTTTGGGAATATCCGGGATATTCCCCTCTTGTCTTGTCTCAGAAGGTGGCCTTTTTAGTGGCAATCACTTCTGTTTGACGAGTGTCTGAGTTGGCGGCTTTGTCCTGCAAGTCGCCATATTTAGTCATCCATAAGGATAAGGCGGTGTTGCATCCGCGACCTTCCTTTTTTGCCAAAGGTGGTGTCGACCTTTCACCTACATGAGGACATTGCCCTCCCGTCCTTGTGTCCTCACCCATCGCATCCCAGAGAGTTTGCGCTGCACATATTGGAGGTGGTACGAGCCTTACGGGTGTACCTGTCTGCTACTGCTTCTATTCGGAAGTCCGACTCACTATTTGTGACTGTCTCTGGTCCATAACAGGGCCAAGCGGTTTCGTCTGCCATCATTTTTAGGGGAATCGGACAAACCGTCATTCAAGCCTATGCTCTCAAAGGGCGGGCGCCTCCCTTTCCGGTTGCGGCGCATTCCACCAGGACAATTGGTGCTTCCTGGGTTTCCCGACATCAAGCGTCGGTTGCACAAGTGTGCAAGGCGGCGACCTGGTCGTCTGTTCATGCCTTTTAAGTTTTATAAGGTTAATGTGGCTGCATCTTCGGATGCTTCCTTTGGCCGCAGGGTGCTGCAGGCCGCTGTTTAAAGTTGCGACTCCTCCGTTGAGGAGCTCTGCCTTATTGGAGTGAAGTTTTGGTTTTTCCATTTATACTGCTCCCATCCCTCTTGACACTGCTTTGGGACATCCCACGTGTAAAGTGTAAAGAGACACCGTGTCAGTCCATGGATGGTAAGAGAAAATAGGATTTTTTGTACTCACCATAAAATCCTTTTCTCTGACATCCATGGACTGACACGGCACCCACCCTTCCTTTTAAGTTTGTACTGCTTTGTTACGAACTGAAGTCTGCTGACCTGTAGTGGGAGGGTTATGTCCGGAGGGACCGCCCCCTGGGTGGGGCTGTTCAGCTCTGGCTTTTAGAATGTATGTATAACATTTCACATTCTGTCTAGGTCTTCTCCTGCAAGCAGGGACATAACCCACGTGTAAAGAGACACCGTGTCAGTCCATGGATGTCAGAGAAAAGGATTTTACGGTGAGTACAAAAAATCCTATTTTTTTTTCTCTCAATTTACTGCCTGTAATGCAAGAGGTTAAGGTTAAGCTGAAGGCGTTGGGCAAGCTGCCGTTGTCGCTGCTAGGGCGAATTAATCTCTTGAAGATGAAAGTACTTCTCAAATTCACCTACCTTTTTCACCACAATGGGTCCCAAAATCTTTTTTCCTGCAACTAAATAGGTTATTCTCTTCATTCTTATGGGCGAATCAGACCCCACGTTATAAGCTTACCACATTATTGTTGCCTACCTTACATGGTGGAATGGCTTTTCCTGACAGTCACAAATGCTATTTGGCTACGCAACTAAAACTGGCCCACTGGTGGTTGCAGCTGGAGGTTACCAATTCCTGTACCATGCTAGAGGTGACAATTTTGGGCTCATTGGAGGCCTTGCAAATGTTGCTTTACTGTGGCCTTAAGGTTCTATACCCACTTATTCCCTCAATGTTGACCACGATCAAAGCCTTGAATTTGGGGCTTGGCCTGGAGGAGAGGGATCCCCTCACTTTTCCCCATATACCACCCCTCCCTCTGTAATAACCCCCTACTACAGCACTTTCATACACTTCCTGACCCTCAGCTATAGGCAAAGTACAAGATAAAATCCATCTCCCATATTACAGAGAAAGGAGCTCTCTTGTCCTTTTCTCTTCTTAGCTCGAAATTTAATATACCTCCTCATTATTACTTCAGGCATCTGCAGCTTGCGCATGCCTTTGGCAGCCAATTTTCTAATAAGTCTATCCACTTGAAGTGCTCGGATCTGGAGCTTCTTCTTCGTTCGAATTCCCTAGATAACAAGTAATGTTCCTGCATGGGACGAGACATTGCTTGAAGATCACGTTGTTTGACTTTGTATTATAATGTCTAAGGCCAACTGAAAGCAAAATTCCAACTTTGTTTTATTTATTACTGCACAAACCACTTTGACGTGTACTATTCCTAAAATTGTCTTTAGCCATAAATTTCTGTGGCTGCCGAAAAAAAAATCATATTTCTCTTCCTTCCAACCACAGCAATAGTCTTCAGTTTACAGGTTTGCTCAGAGTGCTCAGCCTCTGTTACTGCAATAAGCCTTCTGTTGGTCATCTACCTGTATGTCCGCACAGAGCCTGAGTTCAAATCACAGGCATCCCTGGCAATGTCCTTTTAATATACTGCACTAGGAGTTATATATGAATGTGTCTGCCAGGGATGCATTTTCTTATTACAGCAAAGGGACTGATTCCTGACAAAGTGGTGCATTCTCTGAATTGAGATAAAAACCATCCCATACCTTTTTATGCCCCTATACCTAAACACTTACCTGCGGTCCATTGTCAATCCTGCCAGGTCCATGACAATCTGCACTGCCTCCCTGAACTTCCCAGTGTAGAGAAGGGTACTTTCTCCTTAGAAGCCAGCAAGATAAGAAAATACACACAAACAGGCAGGGGTGTCAGCAGCTTGGGGACTGGCCACAGGAGACTAAAAGAGTTTAAACAAAAAAGTTATACTAAACCTTTATTTGTTAATGGAAGAAGGGGTTAAAATAATATAGGAGGTTTTTTTTTTAAGACTCACTTCAACAGTTGTGCTTGAGCAGTTTATTAAGTTTGTTAAAATCCTTGCACTCTATATAGTTGACCAAAGGGGTATATTTAGAAAACAGTGAATGTGCCTTTAACAAACATTCACTGCAGGTAAATAGCGGTATAGCCGCGCTGTCCCATTGATTTCAATGGGCAGCAGCGGTGGAGGAGTGGTAAACACACCGCTCCTTCACTGCTCCAAAGATGCGGCTAGCAGGACTTTTTTTACCGTCCTGCTAGCGCAACGCTCCAGTGTGAAAGCCCTCAGGAGTGAATGGTGCAGCTTTTTAAGGGTGGATTGCAGGCGCTATTTTTAACGCTTTAGCGCCTGCAATACACTCTAGTGTGAAAGGGGTCTAGAGTATTTTAAATGTGAGCCTATTTTTCAGCGAAAGAAAAGATTTTTTTTATTTATTTTCATTAGGCTGCATGTAAAGCTCTTCACTGATATGAAAACCTGCATGATATTTATATTTTTATTTAATTGTTAAACAAAAATCGGGCAAGTAAATAATTACAATAAGATATTTTATTCATTTGAAAAAAAAAACAGTCGCTGGACAAAGTACGTTTTTTGTTTTCATGTGACGTATATTTGGTAAATAATGCTGTATGGAAAGTTTTGATGGTGTTGTATAAAATAAATGTTTTATTTCCTGTTAAATCTTGCAGTGTTACTGATCTATATAAAGGTATAGGTATCTATATAAAGTCTTTTACTTTGTAATAATACTGCCAAAATTTTCATTTTAGGAAACCTGATTTTTGTTAACTTTGTATATAAATCAGAAGTTTGCATGCCGCATACACAATAGATAGTGGTAGAGTTCACAGGAGCCAGGGAGCTATACATAAAACTCACCTCTTTTAGGAGCTTTAGATTCTTAGGACCCATTCAGACTATATGGCGTTGCTGTCAATCACATCCAATGATGCGGCGCACCGGGGGGCGGGGCCGAGTGATACAGTGAGCGGAAATAGCCGCTGGCTGTATCACTGGAGAACGCCCGCAATCACTCACCACCATGCGAGCTCGCTCGCATATAGGTGGTGAGTGATTGCGGGGAGAAGCCGAGACAGCCGCCGAGGGACCCCAGAAGACGTGGATCGGGGCCACTCTGTGCAAAACGAGCTGCACAGTGGAGGCAAGTATAACATGTTTGTTTAAAAAAAAAAAAATTTTTTGTTTACAATCCCTTTAATTGAACAAGCTGAAGTTATAAGCTGATTGGCTAACATGCACAGCTGCACCAGATTTTGCGCTCTCCAGTTTTAGTAAATCAATCCCTATGTGTTGTGTTAAAGCAAGCAGCGCACCTAAACGCTTTATAGAACAGATGTGACCCATTTTTCAAATTTATCTGTAACGTATCTGTCTTAGTGCGTTGGGAAGCCATTCAGAGTGAATGGTACTGCAGTGCACCATAAGGCACAGTAAACGCTACTCTAGATCTTCAGCACATCCAAATTATGGTAAAAGGTAAATATTGTAAGTCTTCTTTAACCCCTTCCTTACTGGGCACATATACCCCCTTCCTGCCCAGGCGAAATTTCAGCTTTCAGCACTGTCACGCTTTGAATGACAATTGCGCGGTCGTGCGACGTGGCTCCCAAACAAATAGAGCTTTCTTTTGGTGGTATTTGATCACCTCGGCGGTTTTTATTTTTTGCGCTATAAACAAAAATAGAGCGACAATTTTGAAAAAAAAGCAATATTTTTTGATTTTTGCTATAATAAATATCCCAATTTAAAAAAAAAAAATTGTTTTCCTCAGTTTAGGCCGATACGCATTCTTCTACATATTTTTGGTAAAAAAAAATCGCAATCGCGTTTATTGATTGGTTTGCGCAAAAGTTATAGCGTTTACAAAATAGGGGGTAGTTTTATGGCATTTTTATAATTTTTTTTTTTATTAGTAATGGCGGCGATCAGTGATTTTTTTTGTGACTGCGACATTATGGCAGACACATCGGACACTTTTGACACTATTTTGGGACCATTCACATTTATACAGCGAACAGTGCTATAAATATGCACTGATTACTGTATAAATGTGACTGGCAGGGAAGGGGTTAACAGTAGGGGCGAGGAAGGGGTTAAATGTGTTCCCTGGAGTGATTGCTACTGTGGGGGGAGGGGAGTGACTGGGGAAGGTGACCAATCTGTGTCCCTATGTACAAGGGACACAGCATTGGTCCCCTCTCCCTGACAGGACATGGATCTCTGTGTTTACACACAGAGATCCACATCCTGCCTCTGTAACAGCCGATCGCGGGTGCATGGCGGACATCGCGGCCGCCAGGCATGCGCATCGGCATTGCAGTGACGCGCCGGGCACGTGCGCGCGCCGCCGGCGGCGCTCGCGCGCCCCCAGTGGCCAAATTAGAGGAGGCCGTATAATAACGGCCTCCCGGCAATTGACAACCACCTTGCGGCCGTATATACTCGTACGGCGGGCGCGAGATGGTTAATAGGGACCATTATTTGGATTTTATTTATAGAAAATTGGTGTCCTTTTTATTAGATTTTTTCTATGATGCACCATCGTATTGAATGGAAGAATCTGGTTGGTGTATGCATCCATCAGCCACTTTTATAAGGCTTAAAGCTGAACTCCAGTCAAACAGCTAAATACACAGGTAAAACATAGCTACCAGTTAATGGTTTGGCTCCTTGGCCTCTCATCTGCATCTCAGGTAATCACCAAGGTGGTAGCCCCAGTACTATCTTTTATGTGCTCTGTTGGCATCCCCAACGTGGGACACTTATATGACCTTCTGTTGGGGGAACATTTAGCGCATGCCAATTTTGGATAGATTCTGAACTTTCAAAATCTTTTCTGTACGGGACTCAAGCCCTGTACACACAGCCGGGAATCCCATCAGGAAAAAAACTTTGGTTTTCCTGACTAGATCCCTGGCAAGCTTTTCTTGCAAAGCCGTGCATACAGACGGCCATTCAAAAGAACCGCCGTTCTTTTGAATGGCAAGAACGCGGTGACGTCGACTACGACGAGCATGCGCTCGTCACATTCGATGCTGTCGCCGCCATCTTGCTTCACCCTACACTACCCTTGTAAGCTACCGCGCATGCGTCAAAGTCTCATCGAGCATGCGCAGGCTTACCTGGGGACAGGTAAGCATGTAGCCTCATAAACACGCACGGTTTTCTCGTTGGGAAACAGGCCGACGAGAATCCCGATGAGAAAATAGAGATCAGGTTCTCTATTTTCTCTTTTCGTCCATGGACGGACACAGCTCCTTAAATCTTGACATGTGGTTATGTTCCTGTTCATAGGAGAAGACAAGGCAGAACATGTTAGTTATCTTAAAACATGTAACTTTAACAGAGTTGAACAGTCCCGCACAGGGGGCGGTCCCTCCATACATAACCCTGCAGTAAGCAGCCTCAGTTTTTTTTTTTCTGCCTAGCAGAGAAGGACGTGGCTCCCTTTGGGCCCAGAGTCCTGAAGACATTTTTGATTTTGATTTATTTTATTTTTCGATTCTTCTATCAACTGCCAGCTGGGCGACAGGCTGGATATTATAGATCCTTGTAGTCTTCCCAGTCCGGCCATCGAGCGTGCCTGTCCTTAGCTACGTGCTGGTTCTGCCAGGACGTACCCCATGGCTGCAGGGGTGACCGGTGAGCTTATGCTCCGGGGTCCACATACGACTGGGCTGCTTGCTGTCTCACTCACAGTGGACCGGGCCGACAGCTACTCCGTACCATCGATTGTGGGTCTGTCAGGGACGCGCCAGCATGTCCTCGCAAGGACGGGTAAGTACGGTTCCGCCTGCCTCGGCAGGATGGAACAGCTGGGCATTCCTGGAATTTAGGGGTTCTCCTGTCCTCCCTTTCCCTGCTCTCTGTCGCCCTTTCCCCTCCTGCCCTAGGGCCCGCTGCGACCGGGGTGTACCTGTGGGGGGGCTCCGGGTCCCTGTGGGGCACCGGGGTCCGCTTTCTGTGAGGGGGGGTCTGTCTCCTGGGAAGTCTCTGCTCGGCCTTCTCGTCCACATCCCGGGGCTCGGGCGCCATTTTTTGCTGCGCCGCCGCCATTTTTAGTGTGCCTGCTTTCTCTATTGAAACTTCCATTGGGGGCCATTTTGTCGTGGCGCAGGTCGGTATTGCGGGCGGCCATTTTCTTGTGTCCCCGCACCCTTTTTATCTGAGGCTTCTGGCGGCCATTTTGGAGTGGGTTTTGGCCTTTAGCACTGGCTTTCTGTACGGTGCACAGCTCATTCTCCTCAGTTTTCTTCCTCACAGTTTTCTTCCTCACACACACGCTGTGTATACAAGGAAGGCGGGCAGCGGTGCAGAGCGGTCTCCCTCTGGGTGGTGAGTCCCCTAGGTTACCCCCCTGCAGCAAGTAGGGGTGACTTTTTAAGTGTTTTTCACTTGGTCCCTGAGGGCTGTCAGTGGGTGTTAATGGAATCAGTATCTGGCCTTTCTTCCCCTAAATTGCCAGAGGCAGCTAACGGTGCCCCTGCACCTCCGGTTCCCATGGATACACTGTCGGCAGTCCTGGAATCATTTGTTGCCAGGGTAGGAGCGGCGTGTGGGCGTAAGGGTGGTAAAAAAGCCCGCCATCTTCTGGGGAGTGCAAGATAGGGCACTTGTGATGCTGTCTGGGACACTCTCAGGCTGGTATATGCAGCTGGGACTTCCGCAGAGGAGTCTGTCTCCTTTGGGTCACACAAATCGAACCGCTTTGTGACAGTTTTTCCCTATGTTACTTTCTTTGATAAGTTCATAGATAAGGAATGGGAACGACTGCAGAGGTCTTTTGTGGTCCCTCAGCGCATGGTGGTCCGTTATCCTTTTGGGGAGAGCCTTTTTTAAAAAAAAAAAAAGATTGGGCCTCTCCTCCGGTCGTGGACACCCCGGTCTCTCGGCTAAATAAGGTAACCACTCTCCTGGTAGAGGGGACCCCTGCCTTTAAAGGCCCTAATGATAGGAGGTCTGGAACGGTGACCCGCTTCATGTTCGCCATGCTGGGGTCAGGGTTGCGACATTTATTAGCTGCGGCTTTTGGTGTCTCAGACACTCCCTGAATGGGCAAGATATTGCAATAGACAGTAGGGGAGCATCAGCTTCCTCCGGAGGCGTAAGGCTGGCTGACCAATGGTCCAGGGCCTTGTGTGTGTCTATGATGCCACTCTGGATGCAGCCCCCTGGATTTCCAGAGCCTCTGTATCTGCGGTGGACTGCGCCGCCTGTGAAATGCTGGTCCACTGACCAAGCATCCAAAAAAGCTCTGGCAGATTTGCCTTTCAAGGTGGGAGGATTTTTGGTACCTCGCTGGACGACATTATTAAAGATGTCACTGGTGGTAAGAGCACACTTCTCCCACTGTCCTCTATGGGGAAGGAGCCACGCCGTAAGCGGGCCCTCCTATTCCGCGCAGAAGCGGTATTTTCGTCAGATCCTCCCTGACTGACAGGGCTCCAGCTGGGGGACAGGAGTGTCCCTGGGTGCGTGAGCCGAACAAGACGGCTAACAAGCTTGCTACCACATGAAGTTTTGCCCCCGCCCGACTCAGGGTGGGGGGGCGGCTTCATGAGTTTGCAGCTTGGTGGTCCTCCCTGCTCTATGACCAGTGGGTCTGCGAGGTGGTCGCTTCGGGGTACAAGATAGAGTTTCTTTTTTGTCCGCCATACAGATTCTTCTTTCCCTCGAATCTTCCTCTCCTTCCGGCTCGTAGGTCTGCTTGTTAGGAGCAGTACGAGACTTGCTCAGGTGTGGAGGTGTCTGTCCAATATTGGACCTCATAGTCCTCAATGCCTTTGTGAGGGTGCAAAATCATCCGGGGGATTTTCTGGCGTCCCTGGACATCAAGGATGCCTACTTGCATGTCCCCATATGCGACAGGCATCAGAGGTTTTTTCTGCGCTTTGCGATCGGCGAAGACCACTATCAATTTGTGGCTCTTCCCTTTGGCCTAGCGTCAGCACCAAGAGTTTTCACCAAGGTGCTCGCCTCGATTCTAGTTTTGCTGAGACAGCAAGGCATTGCCGTCGTAGGTTGCTTAGACGATCGTCTCCTGAGAGCTGCTTCCAGCCCAGTATTAGAGGAGGACGTGTCTATAGCCAGTCAGACTCTCCAAGAATTTGGATGGATACTGAACCTGCAGAAGTCGGTGTTAGCTCTGATTCAGCGCCTAGAAATCCTGGGTCTGATTCTGGACTCAACGGAGGTGAGTCCTGGACCTCGTGGTAGCCTCCGAGGCAGTACCGTATGCCCAATCCCATACTTGGGTGCTGCAGAGGGTGATTCCCCATTGTGTCTGGATCATCAGATTCAGGTAAGTCGCTGTAACGGGAAGGCCCGGGGAACTCAGAATCGCTTAGAAAGTATGAGATACCCTTGCTTCAGCTTCCCCAATGTCTCTTATGTGTCAACCACCCTGTGTCTCTATTAGGGGCACAGGGTGAATGAAAACCCCAATATGGTCTATGATAGCCATATTCAATGCTGCACATACATTGTATCTAGATTGGATGTGTACTGTGAGGGGGGGGTTGTGTAATCATTGCTGTGAGGAATTAAGGTAATTTGCATTCTATTGTCTACTGTGGCTGGTAGGAATTAAGCCTATAATTATAGGTTATGGAACCAGCAGCAGACAGGTTAATCACCTGCCTGCTTGTGTTGTAAATTAATCTAGGAGGGCGTCTGGAGACCCTTTCATTGTGAAAAGGGATAATTAAGTCTGTACTTGTGTGTATTGTAAAGACAGACTGGGGGAACACAAAGGTTATACAAGTCATTTAAGATGTGTATTGAAGATCGTTATGTCTATTGTGTAAAGTCTTGTCTCCTAACAGACGTCAAAATAATGTGTTGAGTCCTGTAATGTGTGGGTGGAGCGGGGCCACTGTTCATGTTAAACTGATGTATATAAAAGTTACAATGTTGGAGGGCGCATGCGCGGCAGCTCCTAAGATGGCCGCCGGCTTCTAGAGCTCCGCTCCACCACGGCCCTGTAATCAACACCGGAGCACACAGAGCGCCCCCACAGCACCCACAACAGGATATTCTAGCAGGGGAAGCCTCCCGGATCGCCCAGATGTCCGCGGTTCAGGCGCGGAGGGACCTGACAGGCCAGATGACGGCGAGGGTGGGTCCCCTCAGCAATGCCAAGATGGCGGCGGCTGCACGAGGCCCTCAGAGCACGGAGCTCACGGAGGACATTATTGCTGACCTGGAGGCACCACCGCGACCACCTGCAGGTACTGACTTCCCCCCCCCCCCCCCCCTGAACCTGGCCGCATCCCCAGCCTCCACAGAATCGCTGCTAGGCAGTATGATGACAGGCTACCCCACAACCCCTATGAGGGATCCGAATACAGGCCTCCTATTGACTGCCACTGATAACACAGGCCTGTTTCCTAACCACCCGGATTTATCATCTATGATGGCTGCATTTGCACAAATGCTCTCCACAGGGCTTGCTCAGAACGCTGCACAGATCACAGCTTCCATTCATGCTGACCTGCAGCAAATTGGAGTGAGAATGGACACTATTGAACAGAAAGCTGGTACAGGATCAATTAGAAACAGCGTTCGCAAAAATAGATGACCTCGAGAATAGAACCGGACGATATAACTTTAGGGTGCGGGGGATCCCCGAAACTGAAAAAGAGGTACAAAATTCTGTAAAAGCTCTCATTAGAAGCCTCATCCCCGAGATTACAGAGTCATCTGGAGCTGGATAGAGCTCACAGATCCCTCCAACCCTCCGCTCTGATGGTCTCCCCAGGGACATCATAGTAAAACCGCACTATTATGCTGTCAAGGAAGAGGTGATGAAGAAATCCAGGAGCTCGGATAGCCTCACTTTTCAGGGACACAAGATACAGATTTTTGCTGACTTGTCACCTTTCACTATTCAGAAAAGACGTTCCTTAAAGCCTTTACTACAGGTCCTTACGGGCAAGGAGATCACATACAGGTGGTCTTTCCCCCTCCGCCTGAACTTTTCATACAGGAATAAAAGCTATGGATTCTCCTCTTTGGTGGAGGGAGAACGCCTCCTTCTGCACCTGGGGATCCTCACGCAGGAACCTTCCCCCATGCAGATTTCCAGACACACACCGTCTTCATCTAAAAGACCACCGCCTGCTAGCCCACTGCAACACAACTGGCTGACCCAAAGCTCCAAAAGATCCAAAGAAAATCTGCCACCCTGAAGGAGGACCCACTCGTCATTGATCAGGGCCCTGATCTGAGAAAAATTTTACCTTCCTGAGTGCCTGAGACTTATACCTCCTCCTCACTACCGGGATCCTAAGCGTGACGAAACTCATCACATTAAGTGAACAGTCATGTTTAATTTACCCACCAAGACAGAAAGTCACAGGAATACTGTATCTACGGGTTACCTGAACTTGGGGTGGGGAGGGGGGATTAATTTCTCTAGCGCATACAAGATCTAAACTGTTATATGTTCAGCCTCATTAGTTGGTCCCTTATACCTACAAAAAATGTTTTTTTTGTTTTTTTTTTTGTTATGGCCAGCAGTCTATGGATAGTATGGTTAGTTTGATGTTTTAGGGTGTGGGGGAATGTGCTCCTTCCTCCAGCGGACGGATGGTTTTCCTCCCGCTGGCCGGGGGAGTACGGCCTACTAGACACCAGGGTTCATTACAACCCATTTACTCTTATTTTGCTGGGATTTTGGGTGGGGGGGGGGGTCGGGGCTTGTTATTTGGGTTGGAGGGTGTCTCTCGCCTTGTTCGCTCTACTAATTGGGGCGCTCTGTTTTAGTTAGGATTATGGGCTACCTCTAGCCTTCAGCTTAATGTTTTCACAGGTGCTTGGGCTGTGGTGGACTCAGTGCACCTTCACCGGGAACCGGAGACACTATCAGTACTCCTAGGTTCCGTTCTGGAACCCCCATATTTGGGGAATTCCAGACCTCTCTGGGTATAGGGGGGTGGAATGGTTAGACCAACCACCTCCAGGGGGGGGGAGGGGGGAGGGGGACCCCCCCCCTCAGTTTTCGGTTCAATGGTCGTTGAAGTATGATTGTTTAAGTGTATATTGCAAGCTTATAACCCCTTTCTTCTTCTTTCCCCTTTTTTTCATCCTTTATCTTCTCCTTTCACATGCTCGAGGGACATCTCGCTCGATCCGGGATTACATGCCTCCTCCCATCTCAGAGAAAGGCCTCTCACGCAGCCTCCGTACGCAGCATCCTTGGGTACCATTGGACCAGGGAAAAGGTAAGCACCTGCATTTTTCCGCGGAACCACCCCCTCTGATCCATGCCTAACGCCCACCAGCACATATCTACCCTCAAAATAGTTTCACATAACACCCAGGGCCTCAATTCCCCTGTCAAACGAAGGAAGGCCTTTCAGCAATACCATTCCATGCATGCAGACGTTCTCTTATTACAAGAGACCCATTTCCCGTCCACATTCAAACCTTCTTTTCTGCACCGAAGCTACCCCCAATTTTTCCTGGCATCAGCGGAAAATAAGACGAAAGGAGTGGCGGTGTGCTTCTCCAAGCACATCAGCCTCTCCCAGCAGGAAACTATTGCAGACCCCATGGGACGTTACGTTTTAGTCTCCGGTCACATAGACGGAGAACTATATACCTTTTTGTCCTATTATGCCCCGAATAAGGGTCAGAAGAATTTTTTTGACTCTCTTTTACGGACGCTGAAGCCACATCTCAGGGGGTCTGTCTTCATCGGAGGTGACTCCAATATCGCCTTCGATCTTTCGCTAGATAAACGGGTAGATGGTACTGCTAAACCCAAACGCCCTGCCAAACAGAGCACGCACATAGCTAAAATAATACATGAGGCGGGTCTGGTGGATATTTGGAGGGAGGTCAATCCATGTACAAAAGACTACACACACTTCTCAGCCCCACATAATTCTTATGCAAGGATAGACCATGTATTCACTAATTCCTACACAATACCACTACTCCGGAGTTCCAAAATTGTAGAATCCCCCCTGTCTGATCATTCAATGGTCACTGTGACCACGCTTAGGTCCTCAGGAGAGAGAAGCACGCCCAGATGGCGATTACAAGAATCCCTCTTGAGCGACCCAATACAATGTTCTTTGGTGGAGGCAGCCATTAAAGAATATTTTCTGATAAACGATACGGAGGAAGTCTCCCCGCAAACAATATGGGCAGCACACAAATCGGTTATTAGGGGGAAATTCATTCAGTTATCCTCAAAGCTCAAAGCTGAACGAAGGGCAGAGACACACAGGCTCACGGAGGAATTTCACTCTCTGGCCAAAGCGCACAAACGTAACCCAACAACAGACTCATTAGCTAACTTGGACAGGGCTAGGTTACTACTTAACCTACACTTAACTACAGCAGCAGAACAACATCTTAGATGGACGGGTGCTAAATTTTATTCACATAAAGACAGGATAGGCTCCAAACTGGCAGTGAAACTCACTCCTAAACACCGCTCACTGGCCTTCCCCAAAATCCGGACAACCGGGGGTGACTTGACTCAGAACCCGGATAAAGTAATGGACACCTTTTTTACAATTCTACTCGAACCTATACAAACAGAACCGAAGGGGCCCCTACGGGACAGACGAAGACCTTTTTGCGGACCTACAGTTACCCCTCTTGACGGATGATCATAGAGACATACTAGAAGCCCCGTTTACTCAAACGGAAGTCTTGACCACCATTAAGTCACTCAAAGTGGGATCCTCCCCTGGCCCGGATGGCTTTTCCACCGGGTTTTATAAAAAATTTGGTCCAATACTGACGCCGCACTTAGCACGGTTCTTTAACTCTCTCAGGGATGGAGCTCAGCTAGGAACAGACCTGAACGTAGCTTATATCTCGGTCATACCCAAACCTGATAAAGACCCGTGTGAGGTGAGCAATTACAGACCAATTTCACTTATTAATAACGATGTCAAAATTATGACTAAGATTATAGCTAATAGAATGTCTGGTTTCATCTCTTCCTACATCCACAAGGACCAGGTGGGCTTCATTCCCGGGAGGCAGGGCCCGGACCAGATCAGAAGATCGATAGACATTATTTCACTTTTACAATCACGATGGGATGGGGGTGGCCAACAAAAAGGTTACTTGCTCTCAATTGATCTACATAAAGCCTTTGATTCCATAGATTGGGATTATCTGTCTGGTACACTGGCGAGGTGGGGATTTGGCCCATTTTTCCTCAACCTTATTAGCTCCCTCTATTCTACTCCCACTGCTCAAATACGTTTGATGGGGAGATACTCAGACTCCTTCCCTGTTAGCAGGGGTACCAGGCAGGGATGCCCCCTATCTCCCCTCCTATTTGCGATAGCAATTGAGACGTTAGCCATCGCGCTCAGATCGAACCCTGACTTTCAGGGAGTCAAATGTGGACCACAAGAACATTAATGCGCATTGTATGCAGATGACCTACTCCTCTTTGTGACATCCACACTTACGTCTACCCCGGTTATTCTTAAAACACTGAAGGCCTTTAGTGAGGTATCGGGTCTGAAAGTCAATATGAGTAAGTCAACGGCCCTGAATGTCACTGTTCCACAGGAAATGCTTTCCCTATTATCTAAAAACTTTGAATTTGTGTGGGCCTCCGGGGCAATACCATACCTAGGCATCAAATTGACTTCTGACATAAGCCACCTCTTTATGGCAAATTACCCCCCCCCCCCCCCCCCATTATGCAGAAATGCAGGACAGAGCTTGAAAAATGGTCGAGAAGCGGCTTATCTTGGATTGGTAGAATCCACACCATTAAAATGACTCTCCTACCGCGTCTATTGTACTTATTTCGATCCCTCCCTATCCCGATCAACAAACATACTGATCAAACTGCAATCGGCCATTGTCCGCTTTGTGTGGGGCAACAAAGGATACAGATGTCCCTCGGGAACATTATTCCGCCTAAAATCACAGGGAGGTTTAGGCCTCCCGAATTTATGGAATTATTACCTGGCTGCTCAGAAACCAGATTGGCTCTCTATAGAAAGACAAGCTGTCCCCTCGAACACCATCGACTATTTGCTGTGTTGTAACCCGAAAATCAGACCTGCAATTCTCTCTCCTACGCTTTCTCACTCGGTCACTTTATGTTCTCGAATATATAGTTATTCATCCCTGACCTCCCCATTGAAACCACTAGCCCATCTGTTCCACAACTCTGCCTTTCCGCCGGGTTTGAATATTAGAGCTTTTAAATGGTGGACAGATAAAGGCTTGTACCGGATTGGACACTTTCTTTCTCCCGCGGGCCCTATAACTTTATCACACTGTACAAAGGATCTGGATATGCCTGACTCGGAACGTTTCCGTTTCTCCCAAATCGCTCATTTCATGCACTCCATTTGGTCTAACAAGTCAGTAACACATACGATTACACCCTATGAACGCTAGTGCTCGGACACTATGGATCAGAGGGGTGGTATCTCCCTAATTTACACAGCCCTGTCGACTAGGTCGACCAAACCCTCCTATGCTCGGAGATGGGAGGAGGATGTGGACGGATCCTGGGACACTGAGATTCGGTTTCGAGCTTCGCAACGAGCTTTTAAAGGTATACTCAACGTATCTTTGATAGAAGCTAGTCTGAAAGTCTTAATGCGGTGGTACTATGTTCCCTCCAGGCTGGCCATAATGTATGCAGGCACACCACCAGTTTGCTTTCGGGGTTGTGAACTGGAGGGCACTATGCTCCACACATGGTGGTCCTGTCCGCGCATCAGATCTTTCTGGCGCAAGGTTTTTCGCACACTTAGTTCCCTGACGGGTAAACTGATCTCCCCACGTCACAATATAGCACTTCTGAATCACCCAATCCCCAATTTACCCAAAACCTCCCAGACGCTTTCATTTTATATACTATTGGGAGCCAAACTAACCATAGCTAGGGCCTGGAAGAACCCCACGGTATCGTTTACAGGATTCAGAAGAAAGGTCTCCTGGATCATGGCCCAAGAACAAATAGTCGCTAAACTTACTGATAAGAATGAAAAATTTATGGCCATCTGGGAACCGTGGGCCACCGCATGCAACGTCTCTCTGATACCCGGTGTACAGCCTGGTTTTCTGAGTGCACACATCCAACCCTCTTAACATGGGACTGTCTACTTCTCTTTCTCTCACACGTTTCTATATCCTCTCCTATTTCTTGCCTCCCTTGGCATCTTTGGGTTATTACAACAAATGTGAACGTACTACTATCTTATACACTTAATATAGGTCACGCAATTGTATTTGTTTCGTTATAAACTTCTTAATCGCTGTTCGGAGCATAGTCCTCCTGTTCAGTACTTTCTACTTTGAGATTTCATAGTTGACATATCTTAGTTCTTCACATACACATGCTTGACAAACTTATGGACACTTCCTAGGCACCGGATTCTCCGATCTCTGGGATGCAGTATGAGCCCTTGGGGGCATCTCGGGAGTCGGGGATAGGTTAGTATGGGTTTTTTACTTTTCGGGGTTTGAAGGTCCATTACAGGATAAGGGAGGATACTGCTAGGATAATATTAATCACAGCATAGCACAAGAGTTTTCTGTGTTTAACATGTTGGACCAAATGTTGCTATGATCGCTCACTGTATTACTGTAATGTTCAGACTTAATGTTGGAGATCCTTCTGTATCACCTAAAATCTCAATAAACATATTTGAACTAAAAGTTACAATGTTTTTCTCAATAAAGCCAGTCTACTTGTGTGGAAGATACAGAGCGTGCGTCTCGTTCTTCTAGAAGGATTAATTCCTATGGGAAAGGGTCGCCTGGCTGTGGAAGATTGGTTTTTGAATGTGTGTCCAGGAGAGGGGAACATCTTATACGGCGTTAACCCCCTTTATATTTGGGGTGCCATTACAGTCGCCTAGTCAGTGCCTCTCTGACTTGGTGGCTGACATCAGGGTCACCCTGTTCGGATCGGCGCACCACGCAATCTGCGGAGCGCTCCGCAGCCTCGGCCATAGGAAAGGCCCCGGCTTCAGCCTAGCTCCGGAGTGGTGGCCATCTTGCTCCACCCCACACTCCTGCACAGTAATGATAGTGAGAAGTGGGCAAGCGGACATCTTGTTACACCCAACGGAGTTTTAGGTTTCACAGTTATTTTCAACACAAAAAGGAGCATATATGCTTAAATACAGTATTTGCAAATCCAACGGACTGTTTACATGTTAAATTTTAAAAGCAGCAGCAAACCTTACATGCTTGCTAATGTGACAGAACACCTCTGATTTTCACATTTAACATTTAGTTAAATATGAAAATCAGAGGTGTTCTGTCACATTAGCAACCATGTAAAGTCAGCAGGTTTGCTGCTGCTTTTAAAATTTAACATGTAAACAGTCCATCGGATTTACAAATACTATATTTAAGCATATAAGCTCTGTTTTGTATTGAAAATAACTGTGAAATCTAAAACTCCGGTGGGGGTAACAAGATTTGTCTTGTGTTTTTTTTTTTTTTTTTTGTTTTTTTTTTTTTGCTGATCCGAAAAATGATCCGATCCCTGACTCTGTCCGAGGATTGATCCGTGAGTTTTTTGATCCGTTGCACCCCTAATCTTCAGTCTCGGGGATCGATTTGTCAGCCTGCTTCATGGTAGTGAGCCTTTAACAGCAAGGCTGTTAAAACCCAGGTTCTAAGGGACAACTCTGAGTCTGAGTCCTATGATGCTGAATTCCAGGAAATCTGCTTTTTACAGGGTCTATCATTGGACATGGAAGGCATACTTCACGTACCGTGAATCTGGGGGCTTCAGCCCCAGGAGTTTCTCTGTATGATGAAACCTAAACCTTCCTTCAGCTGTGTCTGGACCAGCATTTGATTCTCTGCACTATCAAGGATCATGTCTCTGCTCTTTCTATTCTGTTTAAGACCATTGGTCTCCTACTCATTGACCAAGACCTTTTGTACAGCTGGTCTCCCATGTAGCTCCCCTTGTCCATTCCCCTGTGAGTCTAATCTGGTTCTTTCTGTGCTTCAGAAGGGGCCGTTTGAACCCATTAGATATTTTCCTCTCTAATCTCACCCACAAGGTCTTGTAGCCATTACCTTTGTGAGGTGAGTGTCTGTTATGAGTGTCCTTATCCTGCAAGCAACCCTTTTCTGGTCTTGTATAAGGACAGGGTATAAGGCCCAAGAATGCCATCTTTCCTAGGGTAGTTTCTGCCTTTCCCTTTTTGAAATCTCAAAATTATCCCGTAACACTTTCACCGCCAGAGCTTTTTTTTTCATTTTTTTGCACACGTGTATAGAAGAAGTTTTAAGGATGAAGATTAGTTAAAACCCCCAAACATAATTAATATATATTTTCTGAAAGCAGAGTGGTAGTTTGCAATTTTTTTAAGCCACACGATATTTACACATCGGTTTATGACGTGCTCAATTTGAAAAAAAAATAAATATACATTTGGGTTAATTTTAGGGCTCAAAAGCACAACATATTACCCAGTTTTTGGTAAAATATAAAAGATGAGGTTGCTTTAATTTGCAGTCGCCTATATTTTCCATAGGCAATGCTTTAAGAGTCTCTACAGGTCATAATTGCCCTAGAATTATTGTTCTCACTCCAGTGTGCGCCGTGATACTTAACATGTATTGCAAGCAATGTTTTCATTCATAAGCGTCTTCGGCGGGTATGTTTACCTACTTTCGGGGTTGTTAAGTGCTTGGATTTAACACTTTATTTTTTCTTACTTTTTGTTTCCACTGAAATTTTATATTTATATTATATCACAAGTCCCCTTTGTGATATAATGCTTTTAAGACGGGTTCTCTTTAATGAGATATCAGAGGGCTTTTACATGCCTGATGTCTCGCCTCTGTTCCTGTGTTGAAGCTAATGGAGCACAGATTCTAGCTAGGAGGGGGGTTTACCTGTACTCGGCAATATATGGAGGTCTAGTCCACATCTGAACTATTTCCCAACCTCCCTTCACTGCAATGCATAGAGAATGATCGGCAAGGAGACTTTAGTGATAACCCTTTCTTCCCGGTCAGTAAAGAATGTTGAATAGGGAGCAACAGAACCTGGGTGCTGATTTACCAGGCTGCACTGTCGGCACCCTGTAGAGTGATTCTGGCTGAGGTAGATCTGTTTTGGCTTCCTGACAATGTCCAGAAATTACACCCTTTTATGGAGAGTAGATGTGTACTAACCCTTTATAGATTGCTATATATATATTTATGCATTTTTCTGTTGTGCAGTCTCTGATTTTAAGGTCTATCTACTAATGTTTTTCACCTTTTTATCGAGTGAGGTGGTTTTGCTCTTGCTCAGCTAGTGCCATCTTAATAGCATCATGGGCCCCTGGGCAAAGTAATGCACTGGGGCCCCTACAAGGAAGATGGTGACCTGCGGCATGTTAAGCATGCCACACCAAACCATGGATGTGGCTATTATGCCACATATTGGTTGTGGCTTTTCAGTCTAATTATAATTTTGTCTGATTTTTATCTACCGTATTATTTTTTACTTTTAATTTTTTTTAATCCTTTGAAGAAAAAATAAATCATAATGCTGTGGGGGGGGGGGGGGTCTTTGGTGAGAAATTAGTCTCACTTTTGAGACAGAGAAAAGGAACTGAGAAAACACATTCCCCATTTGGGAATGAGTTGGTACATGGAACTAAAGAAATCTAGGGGGGTTATAAGGGAGGAAGAGGGCTCTAAGGGCTTGTTCAGATGTGCAGCTGTCATTGCTGCTGTTTGGCAGGCAGCGAGGGATATGTTACCTCTTCACTGCATGCGTTCACCCTGAAAATGCTGCACCACAACCATGTGCATTGCACATGGCCGCAGCACGGTTAAGGTGCAGCCCCCTTCATGATGACATGCCATTTAATTTTTGCCACACATACAGCCCTGAGATGGGTGGTCAGGCCATTGCTCATCTGCCTGCTTTTACTGGCCTCATTTAGACTTGTGGTAGTAAAAACAGGTAGTTGGGACATGATTTTACCAACACCCACGTCGCATTCAGTGGGCAGTACTGTCTGCGACCCATTTAAGTGGAGCTGATGGTCAGTGTATTCTGATAGCGCTAGAATACAATGTCTTGGTGGGGGACATTGTGTGGATGGGGGAATCTGTTCTTCCTTCAGACTGCTGGCTGAAGGGGGGAAAAAAAATTCTCATCTATGGGCAGCTTAAAGAGCTGCAGTGAACATGCTAGGATTCACTGGGATGGAAAGGGCATATAACAGGTGGACGTGTGGAATGCCTAGAGCTGAGACTAAAGGATGCAGGCATGTTTGTAGTGCAGATTTATGGAGGGGAGAACAGATAGCAGAAAAAGAAACATGAGAGGACATAAAATTAACAGGGGAGGAGAATCGGATTGGTGTAAGTGTCTGACTCGCTGCATATTGGAAGTAGACATAGAGAGAAGGAATGAAGCAAGAGCTGAGCTGGCCTGGTGCAGCAGGAATAAGTCAAAATAGTATATATGGAAAGATAGTGGAAGGAATGTTACCCAGAAAGAACAGCGAGCTGATATAAGTGGAGAGGGCTCCATGAGGGAAGAGAGGAGTTGCAGCTGGAGGAGTTGGATAACCTTGTGCAGTGGAAAAATTTATTTTTGCACCCCAGTGCCAACAGCATCCCCCTAGGTCGGAGCCGGCCCTGATGGGGCCCCATGAGCACCTGCGGGCAATGCCCAGGGGTGCCCGCTGGATAAGACGGTCCTGGTTTCAGCTCTATCTATCCCCACGCTAGTCCTGTGTTTCATGGGCTTGATATGCAGCATTGGAAATAACCTTTCTGTTTTTGCTTTTAGAAAATGATTAGGCAGCTGACGGATCACTTTATTTGGAAAGCCAACAGTCAGCTTTCGGAATGTACACATTCCTATTTGTGTTAAACCCCTCCCCACAACACTCTGTCACTGCCGTGAACCTTACGGCTGTGGTGGTAAAAGGGTTACAGTATATGTGAACCTTTTTACCTTATAAAATAATCCATTAAGTTTAAAAAGAAATGCAAGGCAAAACTTGTGTGTGTACAACCCCGATTCCACAAAAATTGGGACGCTGTGTAAAATCTACATAAAAAACAAAAATCAATCATTTTTAAATCTTATAAGCCCATACTTTATTCTCAATGGAAACTAGAAAACATGTCAAATGTTGGTAAACTGAGAAAATGCACCATTTTATGATAAAAAAAATAAGGTCATTTTGAAATTGATGGCAGCAACATATCTCCAAATGTTGAGACAGGGCAACCAAAAGCTGGCAACGTAAGTGGTAAGCTGGAAGATCTTATGAGCACAACTGTATGAAGTTCCAATTGCAAAATTTCTTTCCTAAGTGCTGCTGTGCAGGCAATTCATAAAGTGCTGAAATGATTGCTAACTACACAGGTGACAACGTGCTCCAAACCCCCACTTTGTGGTTAGTCTCACCAGATCCAATAGACCCCTTAAGCAATACTGCGTTGTGGGTCAAACAGGCTTGGTCTGCAATCCAACATACATCGGACGTGATATCACTGCGGTGCCGCAGTCTGTGTCTGATGCATTTTGCCCCTCCCACAGGGCTTTATCAAAGATGATACCTATCTGGTGGTCTTGCCCGAAGGTGTGCAGACTCTGCGTCCAGGTTTACGCCCTACTTCTCACTTTGCTTCATACCGACCTCAATCGGAACCCATACAAATCCCTTCTCTGCAAACTGATTGAAGAGTTACTATGCCCAGAGTGACAAATGGCATTACACCTTTTTACTGCAACTAAATTGACCATAGCAAGTGCTTGGAAAATCCCAATTCTTATTTTTCAAGCTGTCAAAAACTAAATGAATTTGGTCAACAAAAAAAGCCACATTGTCAGACACTCACGGGAAATTTCTCCAGGTGTGACAAGGCTGGATTACCCATGTTCAGCAGTCTCGGTTTGATAGTGTTGTTTTGTCACTCTAACAACCCTGCGTTGCAATTTCCTGAGACTCTTTCTCTTCTTTCTTTGCTTTCTCCCTTCTTTTTATAGTTCCTGCTCTTTCTTCTTTTGTCTCCTCTGTTTTCCCATCTTTTGATTAGTTACTAAGAATGCCCGACCGCCAGGCGTAGGCCTGGCTTAGATGGTTATGATATGTACAATCTTTATTTTGGTACTGAAAACAGCATTAAAGTGTAAGATCACCTTTACAGAAAATCTGTAAGGTGAACTTATACAGGACCCTATCCCCATTCAACCCCCCCATGTCTCGCTGTACCTGGGCCCGGCGATCACCCACTAAGACATTGGGTCGCTGCTTTACCGGTCCAGGGATTTGAAAGCTCTGCGGTTTTCTCTCTTCTCCCCCGCTGACAGGACGGGCTAGGCAGATTCTGATTAGTTTGTGTCAGGTCACCTGAGGCCATGTGACAGATGCACACCGTTGGGGTCAGGAGTGCACCGCTAAGGTAGTGGACCGTATGGCAGACTGCTGTGGAAGGAACTCTGGGTGATTAGGAAGGCAGGTCCACTGGAGCACTAACAGGGACTGAAGCACTAACAGGGATCCCACATGGAGCTAGAGCCTAAGATTCCCCAGGGCGCGAAGTCTAAGATCCAGCAGGTGTTCACCAGAGCCTCTAGTGGGGAGGATGGACTGGGCTGCAACTGGATCCAGGTCGTGGCCCCCAGAGTTCCCCAGCTCACGCTCACAGTGGGCTATAGAGGGGAAGCAGCAGTTCAGGATACAAGAGATAGTGAGGGGATAAGCCAAAGGTCGGGGCGTCTAGCAGACAAGGATAAACAAAGGACACGCCAAAGGTCAGGGTCACAAGCAGACAGGGATAGTCGAGAACAAGCCAAGATCGGTAAAACAGAGACAGACGTAGCACACGGCAAGCGGGAACCTAAACACACAATAGCTTAACAAACAACGTTGATCAGCATGGCTGGCTTGCAGTGCACAGGTTAATATAGTGTTCCCTGATAGGGCCTGGGGTGGAGCCATGCTTGGAGGAGAGATTATTTAAGCAGCCAGGTGAGAGTGGCTGGCCTCTAAGGTGAACACATGGAGAAGGGGTAAGCTGAGAGACCAACATTACTGCATAACCATGACAGTACCCCCTCCCCCTTTATGGGAAATCTCAGATGAAACCTCCTCAACAGACGAGGTGCAACGACCTCAGATGCAGCGATCCAAGACGCCTCCTCAGGACCAAACCCTCTCCAATGCACAAGGTACAGGCATACCCTGCTTTACGGACACTCACTTTACGTACACTCGCGAGTACGAACATACCCGCGAGTGTACATAAAGTGCCTCACAAGACAAACATTCCTGCACCATCAGCCGCAGTAGAAGGAACTTAAGCTCTGAGCATGTAGCCTACCCTATTCCAGTGTGCTCTTCCTGTTTCCTGGCCGCCGCCCCACCTCCTGTGCACAGCGCGATGTCTGGGGGATGGATTGGAGTGGGCCCCCCCTTGCATCAGATGAGCCTAATTACATGTGAGTGTTTCCCTGACACCCCCACTACAGCCCCTGACGCCCCATAACAGCCCCTGGCACCCCCACTACAGCCCCTGACTCCCTCACTACAGCCTAGAAGTGAAAAAATGTATTGCTTCACTTTAAGTACATTTTCGTTTTACATACATGCTCTGGTCCCGTTGTGTACTTAAAAGTGGGGTATGCCTGTACTGAAGAATGCCTCTGCAGAGCCGAGAATCCAGAACTTGTCTAACCTTGTACTTTAGATTATCCTCAGAGACCGTAACCGAGGTAGGGAGAGGACGAGGATTTATTGAGGACCAAAGGCTTTTTAGACTGGGCAGAGGTCAGTGGAACCCTGAGGTCAGGTTGGTAAGAAGGTGACATGTCACAGGAGTCAAGCTGAATAGCTGAAAGACCAGCAGAATGCAGAGAACCCTGAAAAAAAGGTTGAAAACCCCACCTGGCCGAATGAGGCAGTCTATCCAAAGGATGGATTGAGCCCCTTAGACAGGTTTGAATGGACATAATAGTATTAGGGTGAGGCGAGGTTGCAGAAGTTCCTGAACAAGAAAAAGTAGGAGGCTCACTGGGCATGGTCTAGACTGGCATAACTGCCGCAGAGTCCGAGTAAATAGCACAGTCAGGTGTAGCGACTACCTGAATCGCATCACAGGGCGTAGCAACTGCAGAACTTGCAGACAAGTTAGCCTGGCTGTGCGTCCAAGGGTGTTTAGGGACAGACAAAGGTAAATGGTTATGCAAACTGGAGT
This sequence comes from Rana muscosa, assembly GCA_029206835.1. NCBI lineage: Eukaryota > Metazoa > Chordata > Amphibia > Anura > Ranidae > Rana > Rana muscosa. The sequence continues at coordinate 285,373,831 of CM055128.1, forward strand.
GAATGATCGGCTCAGGTTCACAGGTGGGCTTCTTATCTAGAGTGCCACAAGACCTAGAGAGTGCATCAGCCTGATTATTGCAGGACACATCCCAGAAATCACTATATGCAGTAGGAAGAGCAAAAGATACTGGGATGGTGGCAACAGGAAGTTTCTCTTCTGGGGCAACCTTGGGTAGGCAGGACGAGGAACAGGAGGAACCCCAAGCCAGGATCTGTCCAGTCAACGTGTGGAGAGTGGAGCCGTAACCAAGGAAGACCCAAAACGATAGGAGTTGGGGCCTTAGGTAAGATAAGGAAGGATATCCACTCCTGATGAAGTGTCCCTACCGACATCTTAACAGGGAGGGTCTGAAAGCGGATAGGACCCCCTGGGAGAACAGTGCCATCAGTCGCCAAGACCACCAATTGCGTGGTGAGAGGCAAAAGGGTAAGTCTCATGGAAGATGCGATTTCCCAGTCCATGAAATTGCCAGCGGCTCCGGAATCCAGGTATGCCGAGACCGAATGAGAAGAAGCGCCAACATGAAGGAACACAGAAAGCAGAAGACGAGATGGTGAAGTTGATATTTCTGGGTCCAATACTCCACCTTCCAGATGTATTGGACCTGAGCGTTTTTCTGGGCGAAGGAGGCAAGTGTCACGAAAATGACATTTGCCTCCACAGTAGAGACGCAGGCCCAGAGTTCTGCGCTTAGCACATTCCTCGGGGGATAGCCTGGTCCGACCCAGCTGCATGGGTTCCTCAGCTGGCAGGAGATGCTCCACGGGTCGAAGAGAGGGGAGCTCAGGCTGACTAAAGACCAAGGAGTGCCGGTGTCGCTTTTCTAGGGTTCTTTCTTGAAAACGAATATCGATCTGGTTACATAAGGAGATAACTTTGTCCAGATCAGTGGGGATGGTTCTTCCTGCTAATTCATCCTTTACTCTATCAGAAAGGCCATGCAAAAAGGTTGCGACTAAGGCCTCATTGTTCCAGCTCAACTCAGCCGTCAGTATGCGGAAATGAAGAGCATTCTGTCCCACAGAAGTAGACTCTTGGCGAAGACGTAAAAGGGCGCTGGCCGCTGAAGAGACACGAGCCGGTTCTTCGAAGATATTCCGAAAAAGTTTCAAGAAGTCAGACAGGCTAGAAACCATAGGATCATTCAGTTCCCACAGAGGGGCTGCCCAGGCTAAAGCTTCACCGGAGAGGAGGGAGATGATATAGGCTACTTTTGCCCGATCAGACAAAGTTTTGGGGCTGGAGCTCAAAATGAATAGTGCATTGGCTGAGGAACCCCCTGCAGGCCTTGGAGTCCCCAGAAAAACTGGACGGAGCTGGCAGTTGTAGTAAATGTGTGGCTGCGACTGCACCTGGAATAGGTGCAGTCGCTTATTGTGCTTGAGGTTGCTGACTCGGGGTTCCCAAGGAGACCTGAAGCTGCTCGAAGTGGGAAGCCTGATCCTGGAGGAATCGCATCACCTGAGTCTGATTCGATACCTGGGACTCAAGTCTGCAGACTATGCCCTGTAATGGATCATCTATGGAAAGCGGCACATCAGCCGGGTCCCTGGCTGATCAAACTGTCAGGTCACCTGAGGCCAGGTGACAGATGCACACCGTTGGGGTCAGGAGTGCACCGCTAAGGTAGTGGACCCTATGGCCGACTGCTGCGGAAGGAACTCTGGGTGGTTAAGGAAGGCAGGTCCACTGGAGCACTAACAGGGATCCCACGGGGAGCTAGAGCCTAAGATTTCCCAGGGCGCGGAGTCTTATGCCGCGTACACACGATCGTGATTCACGGCGGTGAAAACACCGCCGTGAATCACGGCATGAAAAAAAATGAAAACGAGGGAACGGCATGTTCCCCCACACACGACCGTTTTTCCCGTCATTTTTTTCTTTGACGAGAAAAACGACCGTCTGTGGGCTCCGCGGCAGTGTCTCCCTATGGGAAAACTGCCATGGAAAAAACGATGAGAAAATTTAGAACATGTTCTAATTTTTCTCGTCGTTTTTCCTGCCTTTTTTCTCAACGAGAAAAACGGCATAAAGCCCACAGACGATCGTTTTTCTCGGCGAAAAAAAAATGTCATTTTTCCCGACGGGAAAAATTATCGTGTGTACGCGGCATAAGATCCAGCAGGTGTTCACCAGAGCCTCTAGTGGTGAGGATGGACTGGGCTGCAACTGGATCCAGGTTGCGGTCCCCAGAGTTCCCCAGCTCACGCTTACAATGGGCTATAGAGGATAGAGGGGAAACAGCAGTTCAGGATACAAGAGATAGTGAGGGGATAAGCCAAAGGTCGGGGCGTCTAGCAGACAAGGATAAACAAAGGACACTCCAAAGGTCAAGGTCACAAGCAGACAGGGATAGTCGAGAACAAGCCAAGATCGGTAAAACAGAGACAGACGTAGCACACGGCAAGCAGGAACACAAACACACAATAGCTTAACAAACAACATTGATCAGCACGGCTGGCTTGCAGTGCACAGGTTAATATAGTTTTCCCTGATAGGGCCTGGGGTGGAGCCATGCTTGGAGGAGAGATTATTTAAGCAGCCAGGTGAGAGTGGCTGGCCTCTAAGGTGAACACATGGAGAGGGGGTAAGCTGAGAGACAAACATTACTGCATAACCATGACAGTCTGCCTCCTATACGTATCTTTACGAGGTGCGTTTAGGAGATTAAGCTACTGGGATTTCAAATCCCTGGCCTGGTGAAGCGAGGGCCCGATGACCACTGATTATTCAAAGCCGGGCACCCCTTCCATAGACTCCCATGTTAAACGTCAGTCTAGTCACACAGCGCAGGAGATCAGGTAGGGATATTGGGCACAGTGAGGCATGGGCACAGTGACAGTGAGGCATGGGCACAGTGAGGCATGCACATGGGCAAAGTGAGGAACAGTGAGGCATAGACACCCTAGGCTTATACTCGAGTCAATACGTTTTCCCAGTTTTTTTGTGGTAAAATTAGGTGCCTCGGCTTATATTCGGGTCGTCTTATACTCGAGTATATACTGTAAAGCTTTTATATTTTATACTGTATGGATCAGCACATTGGTTATGTGGGCTTTTCATGCTCACATGTATTCATTGTTGATTTGGTGGTTCTGTCTATTTGACTAATTATTAACAAAATCCCTTGTAAAAGAAAATATTTGAAGCATCTTGAAACAAAAAATACAACAAAGATCCAGAACTGTTGAGCAGTTAGAATACCTATTTCAGACAAGAATGGGACAACATTCCTCTCCCAAAACTCCAACAACTGGTCTCCTTGGTTCCCAGACATTTACAGCGTGCTGTTTAACCACTTCCATACAGGTCTTTTTATACCACTTCCATACCGGGCCTATTCTGGCACTTCTCTCCTATATGTACAAATCATCATTCTTTTGCTAGAAAATTACTCAGAACCCCCAAACATTATATATATGTTTTTTTTAGCAGACACCCTAGGGCAGTGATGGCGAACCTTGGCACCCCAGATGTTTTGGAACTGTAATGTAAACATCCCTTGTAATAGGAATGTGTGTGACAGGTCCTCTTTATGGAGAGATGTGGGGTCAATAAGACCCCACATCTCTCCTCCAGGCTGGAAAGCATGAGATCGTGAAAAATTTTTCACTGATCTCATACTTATAGCCCCAATGGCGGCTTTGTTTACATTTGAGGACCCGGGCGTGACGTCATCACATCGCGCCTGGACCTCCGACGATCATAGAGATGACTGGTGACCATCTGGTCACCAGTCATCTCTATGCTCGTCACGTGACCCACCACCGGCGCCGACGATTCTCTCCGGGTCCCCGATGGCACGGGAGAGCCCCGAGAAGCACCGGATGGCGGCGGGAGGGGGGGTGTCCCCTCCTGCCGCCTATAAGAACGATCAAGTGGCGGAACCGCCGCTACGATCGTTCTTTTGGTGCGCAGGATCGCCGGCTGAACAAAAGGATATCTGAATGATGCCTCTAGCTGCAGGCATCATTCAGATATCCCCCCTCAAACCCAGGACGTCATATGACGTCCACCCGGAGGGAGAGAGGGTTCCTGCCTGCGTCATTTTACAATGGCCCGGTATGGAAGGGGTTAAAGAAGAGGGGATGCTAAACCCCTCTTGAACAGTTGAACATGTGCCATATTAATTTAAGCAAACATTGGGGATATGATATTACATCTATTTATCCTCTAATGGGAATAACATGAAATACAATAAGTATTACCCTCAATATACTTCCATTGTATTGATTATATGCCTTATTATTTAAACAAACATTGGGGGCATCCCCTGATACACTAACCCCACTTTCCCCTCCTGGATATTTGTACCATTACTGACCTAATAGCCCCCCTATTGTTATCATTATGTGTATATTGATATAATTATATCAATATACACATAATGATAACTATAGGGGGGCCAAGCATTTGAATATTGTAAGATATAATAACCCCACTAGGTCAGTAATGGTACAAATATCCAGGAGGGGAAAGTGGGGTTAGTGTATCAGGGGATGCCCCCAATGTTTGTTTAAATAATAAGGCATATAATCAATACAATGGAAGTATATTGAGGGTAATACTTATTGTATTTCATGTTATTCCCATTAGAGGATAAATAGATGTAATATCATATCCCCAATGTTTGCTTAAATTAATATGGCACATGTTCAACTAAACACAGAACAAATGTATTGGGGGTATCATTTACTGAATTCAATAACATTCCCCTTAGAAGACAAACAAAAGTCTCTATGAATTAATATAAGCAATCACTGGCGTAGTAAAAAACCAATTACGTAACCACCACTAGATGGAGCCAAATAGGATAGATGGGAGCGATTACACACTCCACATATAGTGAATTGGAAAAGGAAGGTACGCCCTGAAGGGGCGGAGCTATAGTGCCAGTGCTTGCTTATAGACGTCGGACATGAAGGGATGACAGCGCCTTTGATAACGACCATTCGTCGAAACGCTTCAGGTGACCATCCAGACACGTCCACGTCACGTCCGGTTAGTGAGGCTCGAGCGGTGGAACGCACGCCGAAGCTGAGGCTGACATAGCAGGCTGGCGTGACTTCCATGGGACCTGTCTGACATTGGTATATGGTTTGCGGTGTGGATTCACTAGGCACCTGGCGGTAATTACAAACCAAAAGGGAGTGAATCTAGCAAGGTCTGCAGGCCTTAATTAATTTTTTTAAATTATTTTTTTATTTATGTTTGGAATTTTTACTATTTTTATGAATAAATAAGCGATTTTACGCTATGGAAGTTCTGTTCTGTGGTTCATTTCTGAGGATCTAATTGGTGGAGGAGGAGAGAGCAGAGAGTGGAACAGCCTACAGGAGTGGAGGATAAATTGCTGGGGATACCCGATGAGCTTGTGACCCCTGCAGGGGTGCGTCTATCTGGTGAGTGGGGACCCATACGAGGGGGGAGCACCAAAAGTCACCTCTTTACCTGCAAGCTGGAGGATCTCCATTGGCAATATATAATCACCAAAGTCACTGAAAAAAACGCATGAAGAATACTTGAACTTTTACTATGTTTACATATGGATTTGTTGTAGCCGCATGAACTTATCCTGGCTATAGCATATATGCACATATTTGTCATTATTTTTTCCTTTTTCTTTATTCTGATTAACCTTTTGTACTGAGAATTACTTAGATACTAATTCTCACCACTAAAGTGGCTGACCATTACATGACCATTGTGAATATATTTCATTGGTGCAGTTAATGGGTTAACCCTCAAGGGAATAACTAGACGTCCAGCAGCTCCCACCTGGGGCAGTGACCAGGGACTACAACGGAAATTGGGCAATACCAGTGTTTAGACACAGGATATATTCAATATAGTCAATTTTGGAATTTTGATTTTTGTCTTTTTGATTTTTTGAAATACTGAGTTCATTAGAAGTTTGTTGGATTTTTGAGATTAATGTTTGGATTATGGAACTTGCATACAATATGAAGTGATATCACACCTAGATAGATATCATACACATCAATAAGGGTAACATTTATTTATTAATTTAGCACTATTGTCACAACCTTTGGAGGGTTAGGATTATTTCACATATATAGGAGTGGAGGATCACATATATAGAATCCAGGATTACTAGCACAAAATATACACAGTCCTGCACTTATCCCATAGGGGCTTATCAGTTGTACCCGTAGAGGAAACCCAACAACAATCCGAATAAGTTCCCAGAGCATAAAGGTAGCGCCATATACCCCACACCTATTACCACAAATAACATGAGTTTATTGGATTTGCAAAGCATTGCATTCTGTTTTTTATGTCGATTTTACACAGCAGCCCATATTTTTTTACATTTAAGTTGTATATTAACCTCTTCCCGCCCCCACTAAAGACAGCTACAGCGCAGGCCTAAATTGCCAGGAGGGCGTCCATGTACGTCCTCCCGTGCATGAGCTGCCTGCAGGGCACGCACAGAGCGCTCTGTGATCAGCGAGCCAATGAGAGCTGATAATGTGATGTAAACAGAAGATTGTAATCGGCTTTTTTTCCCCTACCGCTGACAGCATGAGGAGGAAAAAAAAGCTGATTACCGGCTTCTGTCAGAGGGACATCAGTCCCACACACGGACACCCACTGCTGCTAAGCAGTGCCACCTACCAGTGCATATCAGTGCTGCCTTACAGTGCCCACCAGTGCTGCCTCAGTGCCACCTACCAGTGCATATCAGTGCTGCCTTACAGTGCCCACCAGTGCTGCCTCAGTGTCACCTACCAGTGTCCATCAGTGCCACCTAATCAGTGCAGCTTCACCAGCACACATCAATGATGGATACAAATGACCTGTTTGCAAAATTTTATAACAAACTTTTAAACTTTGTTGGGTTTTTTTTGGTCTTTTGTGGGTTTTTATTTTTTTGCAAAAAGTAAAAAAGCCAGCAGTGATTAAATAACACCAAAAGAAAGCTCTATTTGTGTGAAAAAAAATGCTTCATTTGGGTACAGTGTTGCATGACCGTGCAATTGTCATTCAAAGAGTGACAGCTCTAAAAGCTGAAAATTGGCCTGGGCAGGAAGGGGGTTTAAGTGCCCAGTAAGCAAGTGGTTAAAAAAACATTCTAAATCAATTTTTTTATAAGTGATCACATGACCTTTGTTCTTAGCTGCATAAGGGGCTTAAAAGAGGTAGGGGTGGAGACTCCTTGTAATGATGAGGGAGCATGACCGCAGCAGCTTTAACGGAGCACAGGCACAGTCCTGTGCAAAACGCATAGATTGAAAAAACACGAATAAGCTGGGCATAGGGGGCGTGTTAGCAGAAGTCTGACCACTGGAGTACAGGCAGGCTGTGCTCTCAAGTAGAATTCAGAGAAGCAAACTGACCGTGCTGTGATGAATGTGCTTTCATACCTTGGCATAATCCGCTGGAAATAGAAAAGTAGGTGAACTGGCAGGATCACCAGGTATTTCTCACAAAGGAAGAAGTGCAAAGGGAACAAAATACTATTTCCAAAAATACGTAACAAAGACACATATCAGAAAAGTGAAACGTTGGGGTAACATACATTTTAAGGGTGCACTGGCTTCACCTCCAACTATCTCTAAATGACCCAGGCAGGCCATCTTAGCTTATGATCTCAAGGATCAGTTGACACTTTCCTTTGAAGGCACATTATACTAGATCTGTGAGTGCTTCTTGGGCTTTTTGGCATTAAAATATAACTAAAGGCAAAATCTTTTGTTTAGTTGTAGAGAGGGATTAGAACACCTGTCAGATTTTTATTGCTGTCTGTGTCCCCATTAGAGAGAGTCGCACTCTATTTTTCATGTTTACCATTATCATCAAAAGTGTAATGCCGCGTACACACGACCGTTTTCATGACGAGAAAAATGCCATTTTTTCATTTGGTCATTAACCACTTCGCGCCCGGGCAATGCTCAAAAGACGTCTGCATTGCGGCGCCGAAGTGCTGACTGGACGTCCATGGACGTCCTCCTCTTTCCCCCCCCCCTGTGCGCCCCCGCGAGCGCGCATCGGGGAAAATCTGTGTTGGCCGTGTCCCTTGGACACAGCCAATCACAGATCGTGCTGAATGGCCAATCACAGAGGCCATTCAGCACTCGATCTCACTATCCAATGAGAGATGATCTCAAATGTAAACATATGAGATCATCTCTCATTGCCGGCTTTCTCTCCTCACACAGAGACAGCGTGTGAGGAGAGAGAGAGATCTGTGCTGCAGCTTGTAATAGTGAGTGATAAAATACACACACACACAAGTAAAAAACAGTGCCCACAGTCCCTGCCAGTGCCATCTGCTACCAGGGCCATCTGCCAGGGCCATCTTCCAGTGCCATCTGCCAGTGCCACCTGCCAGTGCCATCTGCCAGTGCCATCTGCTGCCACCGCCATCTGCCACCAGTCCAATCTGCCACCAGTGACACCAGTCAGTGCCACCTGCCAGTGCCATCTGTGCCACCAGTCCTATCTGCTGATTAGGGGGAGATGAAGCCATTAACCAGCAGATACAGGGCAAGTTACCATTTTTACCAATCACATCCCGGTAATTTTGAAAAAATTGGAAAAGGGGTGCCCCTGGGATTGTGTGGATTGGAGTAAATTATGGATTGCCACTAAGTATATATAGAAAAATATAAAGAATTTTATTTATACATAATACACTTATATATCAAAAATGGTTTAAAATCAAAGAGAGGAACAGACATATACAGTCATTGAGAAACAATTGCATGAGGACACCTTACTACTTGAGACATATAAGTCATATAGTTAGTGGTGACACAACCGACATGTTTCGGATACTCGAGCTATATCTGTGATAGCCTCCATTATTTCCTTCTTCAAGGTTCATGCAATAGTTTGAAGACAATTTAGTCTCTATATAAGAGAAAAAACAACATAGTATGTGATAGCTATATAATACACAACAGTGTATTGGCATGATTACATTATTTTGAATTTCTCCCATATGTGGGCAGCTAGAAGATAGACATTGTTGCAGAGAGAAAATAAAATAAACTAAAATAAACAAGAAGAAAAGGGGGGGGGGGGGGGAGAAACAAAGGAAGAGAAAAAGAAAAAGAAAAATAAATATACATGAAAGTTCATTTAAGAATACATGAATGCATATATACATTGTATAATTGTATGTCTATAAGATACAGTACATCTATATCAAATAGTGTTGCATACATACATTTCCAATGGTAATATAAACATCAGCCGTTTGGAGGAATTATCCCGGTGATGTAAAGCCCAAACGGATATGGTGCGAGTTTACTGGTCGCATAAAGACAAATACAGCGGCCAAAGAAACACTGCAGGCAAGATGACAGAGCCACGGGGAAATATGTAGGAGGACCAACCCAAAAAACGCCCCTCAAAGCTCACAGGGAAGCCTCAAATTGCAGCGGAAAGACTGCCACGGCCTCTCTGTAAAAACATACACAAATGGATTATAGTTTATAGGTCGCAGACTAGCCCTGTAACTAGGCATCCCATAACTATGATGAAGTGTTTGAAAAAAAGGGCTTAGTACCTGTCAAGGTGGCGCAAGGACATCCACACTCTGGCTGTGCAGCAACTGGCCAAGTCAGGTGGGACTCTTTATAGAGCTGTCGCTGGTGTTGCAGCAAATCAGCTCAAATGGCGCCAAGGGTGAAGCTGCAAAAGGAAGGAATTCAACCAATGAGGTAGAGCGTGGGAGGCCACAAAAGGGCTAGACTGTGCGTCCGGGTAGGAACCCAATTAACTACGTATTGAAAATGAATAGAGAGGCTCTTACCGGACAGGCACCGCATACAGAGGCCGCCCTCGATCCCGGCGGCGTCCGGCGTCATCGCGCACCCACGCAAATGTGAAGGACGTCCACGACGCCGGCGCGGTGACGTCAGACGTCGACCCGACCGCCAGCACAACGAAAAGGGCGGAAGTGCTAAAGGAAGATCACTCCGTTGCCCGCACCAGACCCAAAGAGGTCAGCGCAAAGGCAGCACAATTGTATGTGCTGCGCCAAACGGCGCCATCGGAGGAATGGGGAAAAAATGACTAATCCAAAACCCCATGGGTAGTAAACAGTGTAACATGAATACCCTCCGTCCCATATGTGTGTAATTCTTAGGACAGGGAGAGAAATTTATTTATATGCACATAACCGTCCATTTGCTCAAATATGAGCAGTCAGCCCCCGATTATCAAAATAGCCGGGGGCTGTTTTTGTGCTGGGGAGCGTCAGTGGGCCCAATGGGTAGTCCCCAAATCCCCGGGCTCCAATATGTCAAAAAGTGCAGGGTACAATTGTCATTTGATTAATTTCTAAATAATAAACAATAATCAACAATATAGTAACTAAGCACTAATCTCCAGTGGGCGAATCATCAGGTAAGGTTCCACCAATTGGATCCAATCTTGTTTACTTAAAAAGGATTTTTTAGTTTTTACATGAATATCTAACCGGCATATATCAGAAACATTAGTACACATGTTATACAGCTGGCATAATTCATACATATTTATTTATTTTTCCTAAATAAAAAAATAAAAAAATACAAACTAGGTATAAACAGCTTGTTGAGCTCAGTTTAGCAGATCCCTATCAAACTTAGCAGATGTAAAACCTGGTAGGAAAGGTTTAAAGTTAATTGCCTGGTTCAAGCCAGGAGGTGAGGTGGCATTGAGGATCGAGATCCATCTCAGCTCCCTTTGAAGAAGGTGCTTGTTAAGGTCACCTCCGCGGGGGCTGCGGTGGACCCTGTCCAAAACTAACACCTCAAGGTTTGGTACGCAATCTCCATGAACTTGGGCAGCATGTCTGCCAAGAGGGAGATCAGGATTTTGTTCCTTCATCCCTTTTAGATGCCGGTAAATTCTCTGCCACAATTTTTGTATAGTTTTTCCTACATAGAAGCAGTTACAACTGCAAATAATGAGATATACTACGTCCGTAGTTTGACAGTTTGCATAGTGTTTTGGTCGAAATTTTTGGCCATTCGGTAACCGAATGTTCTTTCTAGTGTTCATATATTTACAGTATGTGCAATTACCACATTGGAAAGTTCCCAGGTCCTTACATGGATCTCCCCTATTGGTGTTCTCAAATTCACTGAGCTAACCTTTCTTTTCTCCAACCTGACTAAATGGTTGGAGAGGAAATCTTCAATGCATTGGCATATAAAAACGTTTGATGAGTACATAAGAGATGATTTAAACCCACTTGGACTTCGAGTCCAGATCTTCCCAACTTTTGAGGATCTGGACCCGACATTCAAACAAGCATGGGAAACAAATTTAAAATCATGCTCGGCTGGTATGATGAGGCTTCTTTCTGATGAATATCGGAGACGTCTCGTCTATATCAACACGAACATTGAAAAAATCTATTCTAGAATCAAACCCCTACAAGCCCATTCCTCATACAAAGATCTAAATGAGAAACTTAAAACCCATATTGAACTATTCAACAAATCGATCTTAGCAAAAAAAGAGTTTAAATACATGCGGGATAAACAAGCCTTCGAAGAAGGCAGAGCATATAGATGGGCTTTTTCAACTAGACCTAGAGTCCAATATAAGAACGACAATCATCGTTCCATACAGTTGGATACGTCTGATACCTCTTCGGTTTCGTCTAACATGTCATATGCACCGATGAAAGGAAAACGCACAAAACCATCTAAAAGAAATCGTGACTTTGAAAATTCCTCCAATAGTAATACTACTAAAAAACGTCCCCCTAAACAGTATCCTCGTACTCTGCTCCCATCAGTCCCCAACACTTCCACATTGACGGCCTCGGATGTCACCGTCAGTGCACATGAATCACTTGAAAATATGGGCACTTTTGTCACGCCTAAGGTTCCCTTGATGTTCTCTAAGAACTCGGGAAACTCACTCACTCCTCACAACCCGACTACGACATAGCCTCGGCTTTTAATATTATAAATTTGTCATCACATGTCCTGAGTGTCGATGAGATCTCAGTCCTCTCAAAAGGATTAACTTTCTGCCCCAATAAACCTGTAGACAAATTTGAGACCATTAAAGATCTTCATTTATACGCCCGCAAATTGCTACTTAAAAGCATTTTTGAAAAGAGCGACCCAGATACACGGGAATTTCACACGTATAGTGAACGTCAAGCTCTGGGTAATCTCAAATCTTTACTTGAGGAAAATGAATCCAAAGACCTCATCGACACCCTGGACCTTGACTTACTTTTGGCTAATGCCAGCACAACTGACACCGAGATCCCCAGTACCCTAAAACAAACTTCCCTTAAAAAAACATCAACTTTTTACCCAGTGCCTAGCTCAAATCCAGGTGTATCTAATTTTCTTAAAAATATCAGCCAAGAAATAAATAACCTAGTACCTATAACACCTAGACATACAAATCTTATTCCTACTGAAAAGATGGCCTTAAAAAATCTATCCAAAAATCATCAAATTACGATTAAATTATCGGATAAAGGAGGAAACATTGTCATCATGGACAACCCCCAATATCTTGAAATGTGTTTCAACATATTAAGAAATCATGAGTGGTATCGCCCTGTCAGTAGGGGTGTTGTAGATGCCTTTAATAAAAAATTCTACACTTTGGTAGATGAAGCTTTTCAAAATAATGTCATTTCTAAACAAACTTGGGAATTTGTTCGCACTTCCTTTCCCCGCACACCAACATTCTACTCACTCCCCAAAATCCACAAGGATCCCCTAAATCCCCCAGGACGTCCTATTATATCTGGAAACGGAGCTATTATTGAAAATCTTTCACGACTCATTGATGAGCATCTAAAACCTTTTGTTCAGAGCATCCCCTCTTATGTTAAAGATACACCTCACTTATTACGCATTATCGAGGGAGTACAAATTCCTATAGATTCGATACTTGTCAGTATCGACGTGGAGGCACTTTACAGCTCGATTCCTCATTCTTTAGGTATTGCTTGTATTAGACATATTCTATCACAAACCAGTCACCATGAACGTTTGTTCAATGAATTTATAATCCAGTCCTTGGATTTCATACTGAGACACAATGTCTTCACTTTCGATGGTCAATGTTTCCTCCAGGTACAGGGCGTAGCCATGGGCACCAGTTGTGCCCCTGGCTACGCCAACCTGTACCTGGGGGAATGGGAGCATGCAATTTTTTCCAGCGGGGATCTCTCAATGTACCTGTGCCATGTAGCTCTATGGCACAGGTACATTGATGACATCTTCATTGTGTGGACGGGCTCCCAGCAATGTTTGGATGAGTGTCTCATCGCCCTAAACTTAAATACTTTTAATCTTAAGTTTACAATGATATCTGACCCAAATACCATAACCTTCCTTGATGTGGAGATCTTCAGAGACAAGCAAAACATGTTATCATGTAAGCTGTTCCGCAAACCAAGTGCAGGCAATACAATCTTACATTCTTCTAGTTTTCACCCTAAATCCCTAGTTGAATCTATTCCCTATGGACAATATTTGAGAATAAAAAGAAATTGCTCTAACGAGGTCGACTATAAAAGAGAAGCCAATAACTTAAGGCAAAGACTTCTAGCAAGGGGATACAGCCATAAGTGCCTCAAAAAGGCCTTTAAACGCACTTCAAATTTAAATCGACACGAGTTACTAATACCTAAATCTAAAAAAAGTGAAAGTGATCATCGGATTATCAACACTTATTCTGATGATCACGCTGAACTTCTTAAAATCTACCAAAAGCACTGGCATTTACTTACAGCAGATCCTGTGATAGGACCACTAGTACCCCCTAGGCCAAATATTACCTATAGACGAGCAACGTCCCTGAAGGACATGCTAGTGCAGAGTGAATTTGAGAACACCAATAGGGGAGATCCATGTAAGGACCTGGGAACTTTCCAATGTGGTAATTGCACATACTGTAAATATATGAACACTAGAAAGAACATTCGGTTACCGAATGGCCAAAAATTTCGACCAAAACACTATGCAAACTGTCAAACTACGGACGTAGTATATCTCATTATTTGCAGTTGTAACTGCTTCTATGTAGGAAAAACTATACAAAAATTGTGGCAGAGAATTTACCGGCATCTAAAAGGGATGAAGGAACAAAATCCTGATCTCCCTCTTGGCAGACATGCTGCCCAAGTTCATGGAGATTGCGTACCAAACCTTGAGGTGTTAGTTTTGGACAGGGTCCACCGCAGCCCCCGCGGAGGTGACCTTAACAAGCACCTTCTTCAAAGGGAGCTGAGATGGATCTCGATCCTCAATGCCACCTCACCTCCTGGCTTGAACCAGGCAATTAACTTTAAACCTTTCCTACCAGGTTTTACATCTGCTAAGTTTGATAGGGATCTGCTAAACTGAGCTCAACAAGCTGTTTATACCTAGTTTGTATTTTTTTTTTTTATTTAGGAAAAATAAATAAATATGTATGAATTATGCCAGCTGTATAACATGTGTACTAATGTTTCTGATATATGCCGGTTAGATATTCATGTAAAAACTAAAAAATCCTTTTTAAGTAAACAAGATTGGATCCAATTGGTGGAACCTTACCTGATGATTCGCCCACTGGAGATTAGTGCTTAGTTACTATATTGTTGATTATTGTTTATTATTTAGAAATTAATCAAATGACAATTGTACCCTGCACTTTTTGACATATTGGAGCCCGGGGATTTGGGGACTACCCATTGGGCCCACTGACGCTCCCCAGCACAAAAACAGCCCCCGGCTATTTTGATAATCGGGGGCTGACTGCTCATATTTGAGCAAATGGACGGTTATGTGCATATAAATAAATTTCTCTCCCTGTCCTAAGAATTACACACATATGGGACGGAGGGTATTCATGTTACACTGTTTACTACCCATGGGGTTTTGGATTAGTCATTTTTTCCCCATTCCTCCGATGGCGCCGTTTGGCGCAGCACATACAATTGTGCTGCCTTTGCGCTGACCTCTTTGGGTCTGGTGCGGGCAACGGAGTGATCTTCCTTTAGCACTTCCGCCCTTTTCGTTGTGCTGGCGGTCGGGCTGACGTCACCGCGCCGGCGTCGTGGACGTCCTTCACATTTGCGTGGGTGCGCGATGACGCCGGACGCCGCCGGGATCGAGGGCGGCCTCTGTATGCGGTGCCTGTCCGGTAAGAGCCTCTCTATTCATTTTCAATACGTAGTTAATTGGGTTCCTACCCGGACGCACAGTCTAGCCCTTTTGTGGCCTCCCACGCTCTACCTCATTGGTTGAATTCCTTCCTTTTGCAGCTTCACCCTTGGCGCCATTTGAGCTGATTTGCTGCAACACCAGCGACAGCTCTATAAAGAGTCCCACCTGACTTGGCCAGTTGCTGCACAGCCAGAGTGTGGATGTCCTTGCGCCACCTTGACAGGTACTAAGCCCTTTTTTTCAAACACTTCATCATAGTTATGGGATGCCTGGTTACAGGGCTAGTCTGCGATCTAGAAACTATAATCCATTTGTGTATGTTTTTACAGAGAGGCCGTGGCAGTCTTTCCGCTGCAATTTGAGGCTTCCCTGTGAGCTTTGAGGGGCGTTTTTTGGGTTGGTCCTCCTACATATTTCCCCGTGGCTCTGTCATCTTGCCTGCAGTGTTTCTTTGGCCGCTGTATTTGTCTTTATGCGACCAGTAAACTCGCACCATATCCGTTTGGGCTTTACATCACCGGGATAATTCCTCCAAACGGCTGATGTTTATATTACCATTGGAAATGTATGTATGCAACACTATTTGATATAGATGTACTGTATCTTATAGACATACAATTATACAATGTATATATGCATTCATGTATTCTTAAATGAACTTTCATGTATATTTATTTTTCTTTTTCTTTTTCTCTTCCTTTGTTTCTCCCCCCCCCCCCCCCCCCTTTTCTTCTTGTTTATTTTAGTTTATTTTATTTTCTCTCTGCAACAATGTCTATCTTCTAGCTGCCCACATATGGGAGAAATTCAAAATAATGTAATCATGCCAATACACTGTTGTGTATTATATAGCTATCACATACTATGTTGTTTTTTCTCTTATATAGAGACTAAATTGTCTTCAAACTATTGCATGAACCTTGAAGAAGGAAATAATGGAGGCTATCACAGATATAGCTCGAGTATCCGAAACATGTCGGTTGTGTCACCACTAACTATATGACTTATATGTCTCAAGTAGTAAGGTGTCCTCATGCAATTGTTTCTCAATGACTGTATATGTCTGTTCCTCTCTTTGATTTTAAACCATTTTTGATATATAAGTGTATTATGTATAAATAAAATTCTTTATATTTTTCTATATATACTTGGTGGCAATCCATAATTTACTCCAATCCACACAATCCCAGGGGCACCCCTTTTCCAATTTTTCCAGTCCTATCTGCCACCAGTCAGTGCCACCTGCCAGTGCCATCTGTGCCACCTGCCAGTGCCCTCTGTGCCACCAGTGCCATCTGCCATCAGTGCCACCTGTCAGTGCCATCTCATCAAATGGCTAAAAGTATTCTCAGCCGAGGAGGCGTATGAAATTCTTGCGGCCGACGGGAGCAACGGGGAGCGCTCCGATTCGGAGTCCTCCGCATATTCAGATGAGTCTGACGTGGACTACGAGCCTGTCATAAGCAGTGGATCAGTGACGGAGGAGACGGCAGAGGAGGAGGAGGAAGAAGAAGAGGAGAAGGGCCCGCCCGCCAGACGAAGGCGTTCTGCTGAGGAGGCAGTGCCATCCACCAGCACCGCAGTACCTCGAGAAGCAAGGCCACGTACCAGTGGGGTGTCACCTCAGCCCCAAAGGGTTAGGTCCCATGCCAGCCTTCCCTATTCCCTTCAGTACCCTTTGTGGCTTCCTCCAAATTCAGGAGAAGCCAACATTCCCCCTTTCACTGCCCAGCCAGGAGTCCAGGTGGATACAGAAAACTTTTCCCCAATAGATTTTTTTAATTTAATTTTTACTAACGACATGCTGGCAACAATTGTGGCCCAGTGCAACTTATATGCCCAACAGTTTATAACCAGCAACCCAACGTCCTCTTATGCCCGTCCCTACGTGTGGAAAGCCCTTACAGTGGAGGAGTTTAGGATTTTTTTGGGCCTCACATTCTGCATAGGACTAAATGGAAAAAATCAATTACGTTCATATTGGTCATCCCGCCCCATATATCATATGCCCATCTTTTCCTCAGTAATGCCCAGGTCCAGATATCTAATGATTATGAGATTCCTACACTTCAATGATAATACCCAGTGCCCTCCCCGAAATGACCCAAATTTTGATAGACTTTATAAAATTCGGCCGCTACTAAATTATTTTTCTGAAACCTTCCCCCAGTTGTTTACCCCAGACAAACACATATGCATAGATGAGTCCCTTATCAAATTTTCTGGCAGGCTGGGCATAAAACAATTTATACCCAGCAAAAGGGTCCGCTATTGGGTGAAGCTGTATAAATTGTGCGACAGAGAAACTGGGTATGTGTATGGCTTCATCATATATGAAGGGAAGGACTCCGAACTGAACCCCCCTAATTGCCCAATCTACATTGGAACCAGTGGGAAAGTAGTTTGGGAACTCATAAACCCACTCCTAGAGAAAGGATACCACTTGTATGTGGACAATTTTTATACCAGTTTGCCCCTGTTCCGAAATTTGCACAGAATGAAGACTCCAGCATGCGGCACCGTACGGACGAACCGGAAGGGCTTTCCTCAAAGCCTGGTCACCAAAAAATTGAGAAGAGGGGAGACGGCGAGTTTGCGTAATGAGGAGATTTTGGCTGTGAAGTGGAGGGACAGAAGAGACGTGTACTTGCTTTCTTCCATCCACAACAATGAATTTGTTGAAGTCACCAGGAGGAATGGCCGGATCCAAAAACCCGAATGCATCTACGATTACAATAAGTTCATGGGGGGTGTCGACTTCAACGACCAGATGCCCGAACCCTACCTTTCCACAAGATCATACCAGTGGTATAAGAAAGTTTCAATTTATTTGTTCAATTTGGCCATGTACAACTCATATGTAATATATCGAAAATCCACTAGAAGACCCAAATCCTTCCTTTTCTTCCAGGAGGAAATCACCACTGCCCTTTTATACCCGAACAGCCCACCAGTAAACATAAGATCCGATGTCGTTAGCCGTCTCTCCGAGCGCCACTTCCCAGATAAAATCCCTCCCAGACCAACAGGCCAAAAACGCCAGAAAAAATGCCGGGTGTGCTCCAAAAGAGGAGAGAGAAGAGACACCATTTATCATTGTGCCCAATGTCCTTCAGAACCAGGCCTCTGCATAGGCAACTGCTTCCGCCATTACCATACCAAAATAAATTATTAGTTCACTTCCTGCCATTTATGTTCACACCCCTTATGCCTCTGCTTTCTCTGTAACTGACCCTGGACTGTTATTTGACCACGCTTCTGCCTAACGATTCTGTTTATACCTCTGCCTGATCTGGAACTGACCCTGGACTGTTATTTGACCACGCTTCTGCCTAACGATTCTGTACATACCTCTGCCTGATCTGGAACTGACCCTGGACTGTTTGACCATGCTTTTTGCCTGCCTCTTGGACTGATCTTGTACCCTGCCAGTGGACTAGTGGGATTCATAACACAGGGGTCTCACATATGTGAGGGGCTCCAGAATTGTTTTTCTGGATGAAGAAAACAATTGTTTTTGTTTTTCTCATTCCCAGATTAGGGTCTGGAGACTCGGAGGCTTCAAAGAGATTTGGGTGGGAGAAGCCTCTACCCCTGTCCCCATTCAGTCCTGAACGAGGCCCTACTTCTGCCAACTGCCTGTAGGACCTATGCCATCATGCCTCTGCCTGTCGGATGAACTGACCACACCGCTTTTGCTGACCAAGTCCCTGCCTCTTGCCTGGACCAGTGCTGTCCTCCTGTGGAAAACTGCGCTACAAAAACCACAGGTAATCTTTTGTTTACCATTTGCTCAGCAGAATGTATTTTGGGGTGTAATTCTTGGTATGTTCATGCTATGTGTCCCTAGAACACCTGATGGTGTACCTTGCATGTTGGGCCTCTGTATGTGGCCAGGTTGTATAAAAGTCTCACACATTTGGTATCGCCATACTCAGGAGGAGTAGCAGAATGTATTTTGGGGTGTCATTTTTGCTATGTACATGCTATGTGTTGGCAATATCTTATAAATGGACAACTTTGCGTAAAAAAATTGCGTTTTCATTTTTTTTCCGCAATTTCCAAAAACTTCAGGAAAAAAATGAACCGTTCAACAGACTCATTATGCCTCATAGATTATACGTTGGGGTGTTAGCTTTCCAAAATGGGGTCACTTTGTGGGCGTTTCCATTGTCCTGGTGCTCCAGGGCCTTCAAAAGTGTAATAGGTGGTTGAGAAATGAGATGTGTAATTTATGCTCCTAGAACGCCTGAAGGTGCTATTTCAATATTGGGCCTCTGTATGTGGGCAGGCTGTATAAAAGTCTCACACATTTGGTTTTGCCATACTCAGGAGGAGTAGCAGAATGTATTTTGGGGCGTCATTTGTGGTATACACATGCCATGTGAGAGAAATAACCTATTATAATGACAATTTTGTGGGAAAAAAATAAATATTTTGCAAAGAATTGTGGGAAAAAATTACAACATCAAAAACCTCACGATGCATCTTACTAAATACCTTGGAATGTCTAATTTTAAAAAAGGGGTAATTTGGGGGGTATTTGTGCTTTGCTGGCTTGTTCGGGTCGTAAGAAATGAGATAGGCCACCAGTACATTAGGTGTGATCAATTGTTTATGATCCGCACCACAGCTTGTAGACTCTATAACTTTCACAAAGACCAAATAATATCCACTAATTTGGGTTATTTTTACCAAAGCAGTATAAATTGTGGCTAAATTTTATAAAGAAAAATTAATAATTTGCAAAATTTTATCACATAAACTAAAAAAAAGCGTTTTTTTTTCAAAATTTTCCGTGTTTTTTCATTTATAGCGCAAAAAATAAAAAACCCAGAGGTGATCAAATACCACCAAAAGAAAGCTCTATTTGTATGAAAAAAAGGACAAAAAAATCATTAGGTTACAGTATTACATGACTGAGTAATTGTCATTCAAAGTGTGAGAGCACTGAAAGCTGAAAATTGGTCCGGGCACGAAGGGGATTTAGTGCCCAGTTGTCAAGTGGTTAAAAACGATTGTGTGTGGGCTCCAGAGCATTTTTCGCGACCTGAAAAATGGGCATTAAAAATTTGGAACATGCTCTATTTTTTCTCGTTGTTTTGCACGTCGTCGTTTTTCTCGTCGCGAAAAACGGCCGTGTGTAGGCTTTAACGACATGAAAAAAACGCGCATGCTCAGAAGCAAGTTATGAGACGGTAGCGCTCGTTCTGGTAAAATTAGCGTTCATAATGGAGATAGCACATTTGTCACGCTGTAACGGACTGAAGAGCACGAGGCTGAAAAGCGTGAATTGTCTCTCACCAAACTTTACTAACACAAGGATCAGCAAAAGCAGCTCAAAGGGTGGCGCCATCTGAATGGAACTTCTCCTTTTTTATAGTGCCGTCGTACGTTTCATACGTCACCACGCTTTGTTCGAGCATTTTTTTTCACGATCGTGTGTAGGCAAGGCAGGCTTGAGAAGAATCACGTTGAGAAAAACGTTGTTTTTTCAATGACATTAAAAACGGTCGTGGGTACGCGGCATAAGAGATAGAAAATCCCCAATTTTGGGTTGCCCAGAACAGTAGGGTTAATCTTCCAATGGCAACAATAGATCTTGAGACCCAGGTGACAGCCAGGGATTCCCTCACATTAGAGGGATTTCCTCTTCCTGTTGTGGTTATGGGACAGGAAGTGAAAGAGTTATAACCCTTCCTTAAGTAATCCCCAAAAAAAAATAATTGTCTTTAGTTCTATTTTAACCACTTGCCCACTGGGCACATAAACCCCCTTTCTAACCAGGCCAATTTTCAGCTTTCAGCGCTCACATTTTGAATGACAATTACTCAGTCATGCAACACTGTACCTATATGAAATTTTTGTCCTTTTTTTCACACAAATAGAGCTTTCTTTTGGTGGTATTTTTCTTCGTAAATTTTGGCCAAAGTTATACTGCTACATATCTTTGGTAAAAATAACCCAAATCAGTGTATATTATTTGGTCTTTGTGAAGGTTATAGAGTCTACAAGCGATGGTGGCAATCATTGAAAATTGATTACACCTGATGTACTGACAGCCTATGGCCCCTTTCACACCTGCGGACCGTATGTCGGCTTTTTCATCCATCTGTTTACGGATGAAAAAGGGACATACATTGGTCCCTATGAGATAGCGGGTGTCAGCGGATGAACATCCGCTGACACCCGATCTCATCCGGGTCCGCAATCCTCCGCAGACGGAGGAAAATCCGTGTTCATCCGATCCCCCCATAGGGCAGAGCGAAGATCTGACAGGGCGGTCCCTGCACAGTGTGCGGGGAGCACCCTGTCATCCGCCGACTCAGCTGAGTGATCCCCGCTGAGCAAGCGGAGGTTCACGAGGCGGATCATAACGGATCCGTCCCGTGTAAAGGGGCCTATTTCATTTCTTGAGACACTAACAAGCCAGGAAAATACAAATTACCCCTTTTTGGAAAGTAGACATTCCAAGGTATTTAGTAAGAGGCATTGTGAGTTTTTTTGAAGTTGTCATTTTGTCCCACAATTCTTTGCAAAATAAAGATGATTTTTTTTCCCCCCAAAATTGTCATATTAACATGTTTATAATTTCTCACATGGAATGTGCATGCCACAAATTATACCCCAAAATACATTCTACTACTCCTCCTGAGTATGGCAATACCACATGTGAGACTTTTACACAGCCTGGCCACATACAGTGTTCCAACATGCAAGTAGCAGTCCAGGCGTTCTAGGAGCATAAATTACACATATAATTTCCTGACAGCCTATCACATTTTACAAAGCCCTAGAGCACCAGGACAATGGAAACACCCATAAAATGACCCCATTTTGGAAAGCAGACACCCCAATGTATATTCTATGAGGCATAATGAGTCTTTTGAACATGTCATTTTTTTTCCGAAGGTTTTTGGAAATTGTGGAAAGAAAATTAAAACGCATTTTTTTTACACAAAGTTGTCCATTTATAAGATATTTCTAATACATAGCATGTGAATACCGCAAATTACACCCCAAAATATATTCTGCTACTCCTCCTGAGTATGGCGATACCACATGTGTGAGACTTTTACACAGCCTGGCCACATACAGATGTCCAACATGCAAGTAACACCTCCAGGATCCACTGATAGGGTGGCACTGTTGAGCACTCACTTATGCGCAATAATGTGCACTGATGGGCACTTTTGTGGCACTGTAGTGGTGCAGATGAGGACTGTAGGGCACAGATGAGCACTGTAGTGGCACAGAAGGGAACTGTAGGCAAAGATGGGCACTGTAGTGGCACTACTAGGCACTGTGAAAATCAATTAGACTTACTGTGCTTCACTCAATCTCCTCTCCTCGCATGCTGTATCGGTGTAAGGAAAGAGCTGAACCCCTGCATGACCCGGACTATTTACATTGTGATCGCTCCATCATTGGACAGAGCAGTCACATGGTAAAAGGCTGTACTTGGCCCTTTACCGCGATGCGCCGGGTTCACCGGACAATGACACTTCTGTGTGCGCGCCAGTGCACGTTTGGGAGGATGTCACTGGATGCCCTCCCAGAGCTAGCCAACCGCGCTGTAGCCGTCATTCGACTATGGCCCAGTCGGCAAGTGGTTAAAGCTTGTAGGAGGAGTTTTCATACTGCACTTGCCTGTCCTATTAGAATGCAGGACCCCTGACCCTCTGTCTGGACAGTGCTGATTGGCCCTGTGCTGATCACATGCACTCTCCCAAGAAAAAAAAAACTCTAGCAATACACACCAAACTGAGAATGTGCAGCCTGACTCCAGTAACTGTCTTATCCAGACATATTATGGGGACAATGCAAGAAGAGTAGGATCCATGCATACAGGATCAAAAAGCCTTTTTAAACAATGCAGTGGAGTAACCCTTTATGTTCCATGGTGAGTATAACAAGCATGCTTTACTGCATATGCAGACTGATTTTACTGTTGTGGCTTTAGTAACACTTTAAGCATCTGTTTCCCAGATTTGCAAGGCTGCCACGTTCTGTTCACATGTTCTACCAGGTCGTCACTACAGTGTCATCTGATGCCAGTTTTGGACATAAGGTTCTTCTGGCTGCTCTTTGAGCTACAGAGGCTGTCCACGTCTTTAAGATGTTTTTCTTGGGCATATTGGCATTTACTGTGTTGCCCACTTCTTAGCTGGACTGCTTTTGGATGTCCTGAAGGTTGAAGACTTCTTGTGCTCCTCAATGGATGAAAAATAAACTTTTGTACTCACCCTAAAATCCTTTGGTTAGAATTGAGGGACACAAGCCCCATCCCCTCTGTGTTAATGATCACTACTACTTTGCTACAAAACTAAGGCATGCTGGTATTGGGAGAAGTTGTCCTGGATGGCCTATGGTTTTTTGTTTTGCCATTATTTAATCCTTCTGTAGGCAGTGGGACCTGTTTTAATTCAAACACCAAAGTTAAATTTATTCTTTGTGTTGAAGCATGCTGTTGCTTTCATGCCTATCTAGAATGCATGTTGCACCCGGAACTTAGCACTAGTTACATTTTGTTGTATATAGTACACGGTGTTGGCAAGCTAGTGATTTTGAAAATTGTGAATCAGATAAATAACCTTCAACTGCAGCTATATTGCCCGATTTTGTCAGATTGCAATCATATCTGTGGCCACAAGGTGGCACAATAACACTGCCAATAACAAGTAAACTTTCGCTTAAAGGTGAAATAGTAGAGATACTGTAGAAGAAACTTCAGACAGCAGTTAGACCTATAGGCACAATGTGTGCACTCAGTCCAACTGATTCTCCGTGTGCTGCAGTTTGTCAGTGAACAGAAGAGCAGTGTGACACTTGCTTCTAGGAGGGGGAGGGATTCTCAAAGGTGTTTCAGGTGTGGTTACTCTGGCCATTCTGCAAAACAGTGTCATGAGGATTCTGACAGAAGTGTGGCATTTCCCATACAGAAGCGAAGATGCAAAGGGGGTAGTTTCAGATCAAAACCAAGAGGACTCCTCGTAGGCTCTAAGTCTATAATTAAAGTTACTGCCAACTGTAGGCAGGTATACAACCACAGCTCTGATTGATGCAGGCTCCCAAGTTACCCTTATTTACCATTCGTTCTACCAGATGTATGTTAGCGGCATACCTTTTAAATCTACAGAGAGAATGGAAGTGTGGTGCCTGAACATTAATTAATACCCTGTTAATAGGAAGCTTGCAAGTAATTGTGACTCTTACAGGGTTAGAAACAAGGGTGTTCCTCTTGTAGACATCATATTAACGGAGACCCTGCGCCAAATGTAAAAAAAAAAAATGCGTGGGGGACCCCCTCAAAATTCCCTTCAGGTCTGGTAAGGATTTTAAGGGGAACCCTGTGCCAAAATAAAAAAAATGGCGTGGGGGACCCTTATCCGACCATGCAACCTGGCAGGCCGCAGGAAAAGAGGGAGGACGAGAGAGTGCCCCCCCTCCTGAACCGTACCAGGCTACATGCCTTCAACATGGGGAGGATGTTCCCATGTTGATGGGGACAAGGGCCTCATCCCCACAACCCTTGCCCAGTGGTTGTGGGGGGCTTATCGGAATCTGGAAGCCCCCTTTAACAAAGGGGACCCCCAGATCCCAGCCCCCCTATGTAAATTGGTAACGGGGTACAATGTACCCCTACCATTTCACAAAAAAGTGTCAAAAATGGTAAAACACACAGACACAGCTTGGGACAAGTCCTTTATTAAAAAAGAAAACAAATATTCCAGCGATGTAATCCTTCCTCGTCCCGGGATATGGAGAAACACGCCTCCATGCCACGATCCGCCTGCATGGGAGGCGCCCGCTGAATGACGCTAGACCCGCCGTGACAGCTCTTAACCACTTAAGGACCGGACCAATACGCAGCTTAATGACCAGAGGTGTTTTCACAATTTGGCACTGCGCTGCTTTAACTGTAAATTGTGCGGACATGCAATGTTGTACCCAAATGAAATTTGCGTCCTTTTCTTCCCACAAATAGAGCTTTCTTTTTATGGTATTTGATTGCCTCTTCGATTTTTATTTTTTGCGATATAAACGGAAAAAGACCGAAAATTTTTGAGAAAAAAAAACATTTTCTACTTTTTGTTATAAGAAAAATCGAATAAACAACATTTTAGTCTTACATTTAGGCCAAAATGTATTCAGCCACATGTCTTTAGTAAAAAAAATGTCAATAAGCGTATATTTATTGGTTTGCGCAAAAGTTATAGCGTCTACAAAATAGGGTACATTTTCTGGAATTTACACAGCTTTTAATTTATGACTGCCTATCTAATTTCTTGAGGTGCCAAAATGTCAGGACAGTACAAAACCTCCCCAAATGACCCCATTTTGGAAAGTAGACACCCCAAGGAAATTGCTGAGAGGCATGTTGAGCCCATTGAATATTTTTATTTATTTTTGTCCCAAGTGATTGAATAATGACAAAAAAATAAAAAAATTACAAAAAGTTGTCACTAAATGATATATTGCTCACACATGCCATGGTTATTTGTGGAATTGCACCCCAGAATACATTTTGCTGCTTCTCCTGAGTACGGGGATACCACATGTGTGGGACTTTTTGGGAGCCTAGCCGTGTACGGGACCCCTAAAACCAATCACCGCCTTCAGGATTTCTAAGGGTGTAAATTTTTGATTTCACTCCTCACTACCTATCGCAGTTTCGGAGGCCAAAAAAGCACAAACCCCCCCCCCCCCAAATGACCCCATTTTGGAAAGTAGACAGCCCAAGCTATTTGCTGAGAGGCATGTTGAGTCTATAGAATATTTTATATTTTGCCACAAGTTGCGGGAATATGACAAACTTTTTTTTTTTTTTTGCACAAAGTTTTCACTAAATGATATATTGCTCACACATGCCATGGGCATATGTGAAATTACACCCCAAAATACATTATGCTGCTTCTCCTGAGTACGGGGATACCACATGTGTGAGACTTTTTGGGAGCCTAGCCGCGTACAGGACCCCAAAAACCAAGCACCGCCTTCAAGATTTCTAAGGGCATAAATTTTTGATTTCACTCCTCACTACCTATCACAGTTTTGAAGGCCATAAAATGCCAAGATGGCACAACCCCCCCCCCCCTCCAAATGACCCCATTTTGGAAAGTAGACACCCCAAGCTATTTGCTGAGAGGCATCTTGAGCCCATTGAATATTTTCTTTTTTTGTCCCAAGTGATTGAATAATGACAAAAAGAAAATGTACAAAAAGTTGTCACTAAATGATATATTGCTCACACATGCCATGGTTATATGTGGAATTGCACCCCAAAATACATTTGGCTGCTTCTCCCGAGTACGGGGATACCACATGTGTGGGACTTTTTGAGAACCTAGCCGCGTACAGGACCCCGAAAACCAAGCACCGCCTTCAGGATTGCTAAGGGCGTAAATTTTTGATTTCACTCCTCACTACCTATCACAGTTTTGAAGGCCATAAAATGCCAAGATAGCACAAAACCCCCCCCCAAATGACCCCATTTTGGAAAGTAGACACCCCAAGCTATTTGCTGAGAGGCATGGTGAGTATTTTATAGCTCTCATTTGTTTTTGAAAATGAAGAAAGAAAATATATATTTTTTCTCTTTTTTCAACTTTCAAAACTTTGTGACAAAAAGCGAAATCTGCAAAATACTCACCATACCTCTCAGCAAATAGCTTGGGGTGTCTACTTTCCAAAATAGGGTCATTTGGGGGGGGGGGTTGTGCCATCTGGGCATTCCATGGCCTCCGAAACTGTGATAGGCAGCGAGGAGTGAAATCAAAAATGTACACCCTTAGAAAGCCTGAAGGCAGTGCTTGGTTTTGGGCTCCTGTACGCGGCTAGGCTCCCAAAAAGTCCCACACAGGAGAAGCAACAGAATGTATTTTGGGGTGCAATTCCACATATAACCATGGCATGTTTGAGCAATATATAATTTAGTGACAACTTTTTGTACATTTTTTTTTTTTATTGTCATTATTCAATCACTTGGGACAAAAAAAAAATATTCAATGGGCTCAAGATGCCTCTCAGCAAATAGCTTGGGGTGTCTACTTTCCAAAATGGGGTAATTTGGGGGGGGTTTGAACTGTCCTGGCATTTTATGCACAACATTAGGAAGCTTATGCCACACATCATCCACTCTTCTAGCCACTTGAAGACAAAGCCCTTTCTGACACTTTTCTTTTTCGTACATCACGGGACACAGAGCGACATAGTCATTACTAATGGGTTATATAGATACCGTCAGGTGCTGGCACTGGCAACTTCCAAAACCGGAAGTACCCTCCCCTATATAAGCCCCTCCCATCCGGGAGCACCTCAGTTTTTTGCCAGTGTCTAAGGTGTTGGCCAAGAAGAAACATGTGTTTTTCACTGAGCTTGCGTACAGGTTCTTTTGGGCCTCAGTAAGCTATTCCGGATCCGACCAAAAAAGCTTCATAGCTAAACGGTCGGTACCCGGGCCTTGCAGAGAAGAGCAAGGTTTTGCCTGTAATGCTTCTCTTAGGAGAGCTGGACCCTGGGATCCAGAGCTCTGGTCATACCCACGACCAAGATGTTTTCTGTGCAGGGTGCTATACAGGTCCAGGGGAGTGGAATCCTTGGGAACCCGGTCCCTGAAGGTTTGATTACAATGCCTGCCGTGATAGGTGAAGTTTGGGCTTTTGTGGACCAAACAAAGTCCTGCGGCGGGGAACAGGTAAGTGGGGGCCCCCAGGAACTTGGTTCTATTGGGGGACCCCCAAGCCTAATTTGTCTTTCTGTCTGTTACCTAATGGTATTCCCGCAAGATTCTGTGCATGCCTGTAACTACTAAAAAAAAAAAAAATGTAATAATTTTTAATGGTGGTCAAGAAAAAAAAAAAAAAAAAATTTTATATATATATTTAATATATTAGACTGCGGTACCTGTGTTTGTCCACTAGAGGCCGCTGTGGAATGTTTTCTTGTCATGTGGACTAGTTTCTTCTCAGCAGAGCAAAGTCCAGGCAGTTGGTGAGTTCTCTTATAGGAAACTGCTTCCTCTGCCATGTTGCAGTGCTCGTCCATCCCCCGGCCTGCGGCAAAGAGGGGCCCTGGCTCCTGTCCCTTTGTTTCCATTTTTGAAATTAGCGCCGAAGGTGCACGCGCCTCTATATATAGACGTGAGCCGGAAAAGGGGGCGGAGCCTGGGGGATGACGCTCTGTGCGCGCCGCAGCGCTTCTGCACATGTGCGGGCGTCCCAGCAGGTTTAAAAACCACAATATTGTAGTAAGCTGGCTATGAAGTACAGAGACAGAGCTGGCAACATTTAAAGGCATACAGCAAGCGGTTGATACAGGCATCCCCTAGAAAGGCACATTAGTAGACACCAACTGTTTCTTATAGCAGCATTTATGCTAGACTATTATCAGTAACTGGTGTATTTCGGCTGGAATACCTCAGCTTTGTGGCTTAGGAATATGCCGTCTAAAAACTCCGGGACTAGAAATTCCAGGAGGAATAGGGGGTCTCCATCGGGCTCTGAGGATCTTGGGCATGCTTTGGCTGCACCAGTCTCCCCTGAAGAATCAGAGGTTAGTGACCGTAGGGCACCCCCAGGAGTACCTGGTACTGTGGCTGTCCTCAGTTCACCTGCTCCTGTGTATGTAACAGAGGAGGTTTTTTCCTCAGCTCTGGGAGGGCTGGAAGAGAGATTGTCAGCATTGATCGCTGCTTCCCTGTCACAGGAGAAAAGCGCTCGATCTCCGTCTCCTCCCTCAGAGTGCCTGTTAACAGAGCAACAGTCCCATACAGAGGTCGACCTACCTGAGGGGGATCAGGATGAGGTCGATTCGGTTGCAGAGGAATCAACAGTGGAAGAGCCGTTCTCAGCATCACATGCTGAAAGGTTATGGGTTCAGTCCCTGACTAATATGGTCCGATCAGCATTTAAAATGCCACTTGCGGAGCCATCCTCCACTTCTGTCTCCTCGTTGGGGTCGCTAAAAGCTCCCCAGACTGTTTGTTCCTTTCCGATCCATCCTTTACTGGAGGGGCTCATTTACCAGGATTGGGAGCATCCTGACAAAATATTTACTCCTCCCAAGAGATTTCCGGTGGTCTATCCTATGGAGGATAAGTTCATCAGAAAATGGAGGGTCCCTACAGTGGACGCAGCCATCTCTTGTGTGAATAAATCACTGACATGTCCGGTGGAAAATGTCCAAATGTTCAAGGACCCAATAGATAAAAAATTGGAGTCCTTATTGAAATCTGCTTTTTCTACAGCAGGATTGGTGACACAACCAGCAGTGGCAGCTATTGGGGTCTGCCAAGCAGTGAAGGATCAGTTGAAACAGGTCTTAAGGGACTTGCCAGATCAGCAGGCTCTTGCCCTAGCTGATCTACCTAGAGCCTTATGCTTTGCGGTGGACGCTATAAAGGATTCAATCCATCAGGCCTCCCGCCTTACGCTGTCTGTAGTACATATGCGCAGGCTTCTATGGCTCAAAAACTGGTCTGCTGAAGCTCCCTGTAAAAAATTGCTGGTCAGCTTCCCATTTCATGGGGAGCGCTTATTCGGGGAAGACCTGGACAAGTATATCCAGAGAATTTCCAGCGGTAAAAGTACACTTTTGCCGGTTAAAAATAGAGTTAGAGGTCCCTCTTTTAAGAGGCCGGCTTCTCCAGTCCCTAGGACATCGGCTGTGAAACAGTTCCGACGGCCTCCTCGTTCAAATCCCGGAGGTAGAAATCAGGGACAGTTGCAGGGTAACAAGAAGCCCTGGAGCAGGAGAGGTACAAAACCTCCCCCAAAGTCAAATGCATGAAGGGTTGCCCCCACCCAATCGGGTGGGGGGAAGACTTCAGTTGTTCACAGAGACCTGGCGGGACACGATCCGAGACAGATGGGTGCTCTCCGCAGTAAATCTGGGATACAAATTGGAGTTAAAAAACTCCCCTTCTTCCCGCTTTATAAGGTCAAACGTGCCAAGGGATCCCCAGAAGAGAGGATCCCTCCTGTTGGCACTAGAACAATTATTGCTACAAGCAGTAATTATAGAGGTTCCCCTGGAAGAGTGGGGGTTTGGGTTTTACTCAAACCTCTTTACAGTTCCGAAGCCAAACGGGGACGTGAGGCCCATACTAAATCTAAAAGGGCTAAACAAATTCCTGCATATCAGGACTTTCCGGATGGAGTCGATCCGATCGGTAGCCACTGCCCTACAAGGGGAGGAATGGTTAGCCTCGATCGACATCAAGGATGCTTATTTGCACATTCCCATCTTTCCAGCCCACCAAAAATTTCTACGCTTTGCGGTAGAAGGCCGCCATTTTCAGTTCAGAGCCTTACCCTTCGGTCTGGCCACAGCACCAAGAGTGTTCACAAAAATTTTGGCCCCGTTATTGGCCAATCTAAGAACACGAGGTGTAACGATAATGGCATATCTAGACGACTTGTTGCTGATAGACCACTCAGTGGAAAAACTAGAAGTGGTTGTTCACGAGACAATCAAGTATCTGGAATATCACGGTTGGATTATCAACCGAGACAAGTCAGCCCTAAAACCAGTCAAAAGTCTGGAATACTTGGGGCTAAGGCTGGATTCAGACCAGAGAAAAATTTTCTTGCCTCAAGAAAAGGGGTCGTCTTTGAGAGATTTGATCCACTTAGTGGGCTCAAAAAGACAGCCATCCATACGCCTGTGCATGAGGCTGCTGGGAAAGATGGTGGCATCATTCGAAGCAGTACCCTACGGTCAATTCCATTCAAGGAAGTTGCAAAGGGCCATACTGTCAGCCTGGAACAAAAAAGTTCAGGCTCTGGACTTACCAATGTCCTTGTCCCCTTCCGTTCGCAGGAGCCTCCGCTGGTGGTTGGTTCCCCAGAATCTGGAAAGAGGGAAATCCTTCAGTCCGATTTCCTGGAAGGTGGTCACTACAGATGCCAGCCTTGTAGGCTGGGGAGCAGTACTGGAGCAATGGTCTCTCCAGGGCAAGTGGTCAGAAGCAGAAAAGGCCCTGCCCATCAATCTCTTAGAGATACGAGCAGCCCGGTATGCCCTAGTAGCATGGACATCCAAACTCCAAGGGTCCCCTGTCAGAGTTCAATCAGACAATGCCACAGCAGTGGCATATATCAATCGTCAGGGGGGCACCAGGAGTCGTGCAGCCCAAAGGGAAGTAAATTACATCCTGAGATGGGCAGAAAAATATGTCCCAGCCATATCTGCGGTATTCATTCCAGGAGTGGAGAATTGGAAGGCGGACTTTCTAAGTCGCCAACAATTATGCCCAGGGGAATGGTCCCTTCATCCCGAGGTTTTCCGGACAATATGTCAGCGGTGGGGAACACCGGATGTAGATCTGCTAGCATCCAGATTCAACACAAAAGTGGACAGGTTTGTCTCTTGGACAAGGGATCCCCTAGCTTGCGGCTCGGATGCCCTAGTGTTCCCTTGGGATCAGTTCAAGCTGATATATGCATTCCCACCGCCACAATTGTTACCTCGATTACTCCGCAGAATCAGGGTAGAAAAGAAACCAGTGATTCTGGTGGCTCCAGCGTGGCCCCGAAGAGCATGGTACACGGAGATTGTAAAAATGTCTGTGGGGAGTCCTTGGACCCTCCCACATCGTCCGGACCTGCTTTCGCAGGGACCGATATACCACCCTTCCTTACCAGCCCTAGGTTTGACGGCCTGGCTATTGAAGCCCACATTCTAAAAAAGAGAGGGCTCTCTAATGCTGTGGTGTCTACCATGATCAATGCCAGGAAACCGGTATCCAGGCAGATCTACTATAGAATCTGGAAGGCGTACATCGCCTGGTGTGAGGCCAGAAAATGGCATCCACGTAAATACGTAATAGGTAGGATTCTGGACTTCCTACAATGGGCTGTAGATAGGAAGCTTGCCTTGAGTACTATCAAGGGTCAGATTTCGGCCTTGTCAATATTTTTTCAAAGGCCCTTGGCTTCGCATTCACTAGTCAAAGCCTTTATACAAGGAGTGATGCGTATTAGTCCTCCGGTTAATATTCCCATATGTCCATGGGATCTAAACTTGGTTCTGTCAGTTCTACAGAAACAACCATTTGAACCATTACAGCATATTTCCTTGGTGCTTCTCACCAGGAAATTGATTTTTCTAGTAGCCATTTGTTCGGCTAAAAGAGTGTCGGAATTAGCAGCTATGTCCTGTAAGGAGCCATATCTGGTTATCCATAAGGACAGAGTAGTGTTACGTCCTCATCCAGCCTTTCTTCCTAAGGTGGTATCGAGGTTTCATTTGAACCAAGATGTGGTTCTTCCTTCTTTTTCCCCAAGCCTACTTCGGTAGAGGAAAAGTTATTGCATTCTTTGGATGTAGTAAGAGCAGTTAAAGCTTATCTAAAAGCCACTGCTCAGATTCGCAGAACGGATACTTTGTTTATTCTGCCGGAAGGCCCCAGAAGGGGTCAGGCAGCGTCAAAATCTACTTTAGCCAAGTGGATTCGACAGGTCATAATACAAGCCTATGGCTTGAGAAGTAGACCGCCTCCGTTCAAAGTTAGGGCGCACTCCACGAGAGCAGTTGGAACTTCATGGGCAGTGCATCACCAGGCCTCCCTGGCTCAAATCTGTAAGGCCGCAACATGGTCTTCAGTACACACGTTTACTAGGTTCTACCAGGTGGACGTTAGAAGTCAGGAGGATGTCGCCTTTGGGCGCAGTGTGTTGCAGGCCGCAAAAGATCCTCATGTCTGATAGCGCTCAGCTTATATATGGTGTATCCCCCCCCTCATTTGGCATTGCTTTAGGACATCCCATTAGTAATGACTATGTCGCTCTGTGTCCCGTGATGTACGAAAAAGAAAATAGGATTTTTATAACAGCTTACCTGTAAAATCCTTTTCTTGGAGTACATCACGGGACACAGAGCTCCCACCCCTCTTTGGGGACACTTATTGCTTTGCTACAAAACTGAGGTGCTCCCGGATGGGAGGGGCTTATATAGGGGAGGGTACTTCCGGTTTTGGAAGTTGCCAGTGCCAGCACCTGACGGTATCTATATAACCCATTAGTAATGACTATGTCGCTCTGTGTCCCGTGATGTACTCCAAGAAAAGGATTTTACAGGTAAGCTGTTATAAAAATCCTATTTTTGTTTACATGAAAACATATATATATATTTTTTTAAATAACGTTGAACCCCCAAACATTATATATATTTTTAAAGCAAAGGCCCTACAGATAAAATAGTGGGTGTTGCATTTTTATTTTCCACACAGTATTTGCGCAGCGATTTTTCAAACGCATTTTTTGGGGAAAAAATACACTTTTTATTTTAACCACTTAAGCCCCGGACCATTTGGTAGCTAGAGGACCAGAGGTGAATTCAGAATTTTGCACTGCGCTGCTTTAACTGTAAATTGTGCGGACATGCAATGTTGTACCCAAACGAAATTTGCGTCCTTTTCTTCCCACAAATAGAGCTTTCTTTTAATGGTATTTGATTGCCTCTGCGATTTTTATTTTTTGCGATATAAACGGAAAAAGACCGAAAATTTTGAAAAAAAATGATATTTTCTAATTTTTGTTATAAGAAAATTCGAATAAACTCAATTGTAGTCATACATTTAGGCCAAAATGTATTCAGCCACATGTTTTTAGTAAAAGAAATGTCAAAAAGCGTATATTTATTGGTTTGCGCAAAAGTTATAGAGTTTACAAACTAGGGTACATTTTTTGAAATTTACACAGCTTTAAATTTATGACTGCCTATCTCATTTCTTGAGGTGCTAAAATGACAGGGCAGTACAAAACCCCCCCAAATGACCCCATTTTGGAAAGTAGACACCCCAAGGAAATTGCTGAGAGGCATGTTGAGCCCATTGAATTTTTTATTTTTTTGTCCCAAGTGATTGAATAACCACCTCCCTACTGTGCACGAAAACCCCCTTCCTGCCCAAGCCATTTTTCAGCTTTCAGCGCTGTCACACTTTGAATGACAATTGCGCGGTTGTACGACGTGGCTCCCAAACGAAATTTGCGTCCTTTTTTTCCCACAAATAGAGCTTTCTTTTGGTGGTATTTGATCACCTCTGCGGTTTTTATTTTTTGCGCTATAAACAAAAGAAGAGCGTCCAGTTTGGAAAAAAAACACTATTTTTTAATTTTTGCTATAATAAATACCCATTTTTTTTTATTTTTTATAAAATTTTCCTCAGTTTAGGCCGATACGTATTCTTCTACATATTTTTGGTAAAAAAAAAAATCGCAGTAAGCGCGTATTGATTGGTTTGCGCAAAAGTTATAGCGTGTACAAAATAGGGGATAGATTTATAGAATTTTAATTTTTTTATTAGTAATGGCGGCGATCTGCGATTTTTTTATTGTGACTGCGATATTGCGGCGGACACATCGGACAGTTTTGACACATTTTTGGGACCATTCACATTTATACAGCGATCCCTGCTATAAAAATGCATTGATTACTGTATAAATGTGATTGGCAGGGAAGGGGTTAACCACTAGGGGGCGGGAAGGGGTTAAATATGTTCCCTCAATGTGTTCTTACTGTGGGGGGAGGGGACTGACTGGGGGAGGTGACCGATGGTTGTCCCTATGTACAAGGGACACAGCATCGGTCCCCTCTCCCTCACAGGACGTGGATCTCTGTGTTTACACACAGAGACCCACTTTCCTGCTCGTTTCCCGGGCAATCGCGGGTGCCCGGCGGCAATCGCGGCCGCCGGGCACGCGCACCGGGGCCTCGTGAACGCGGCGGGCGCGCGCGCGCGCCGCTGGCTTCAAGCGCGCGCCTCCTAGC
Organism: Rana muscosa; assembly: GCA_029206835.1. Lineage (NCBI taxonomy): Eukaryota > Metazoa > Chordata > Amphibia > Anura > Ranidae > Rana > Rana muscosa. The sequence continues at coordinate 285,408,759 of CM055128.1, forward strand.
TCGTTTTAAAGGGAGGACGTCATATGACGTCCTCCCAGAACGAGAGTATCCTCCGCCCGCCGTCAATTGACAGTGGGCGGTGGACACGTGGTTAATGACTAAAAAAAAAATTACAAAAAGTTGTCACTAAATGATATATTGCTCACACATGCCATGGTTATATGTGGAATTTCACCCCAAAATACATTTTGCTGCTTCTCCTGAGTACGGGGATACCACATGTGTGGGACTTTTTGGGAGCCTAGCCGCGTACGGGACCCCGGAAACCAAGCACCGCCTTCAGGATTTCTAAGGGCGCAAATTTTTGATTTCACTCCTCACTACCTATCACAGTTTCGAAGGCCATAAAATGCCAAAATAGCACAAAACCCCCCCCAAATGACCCCATTTTAGAAAGTAGACACCCCAAGGAAATTGCTGAGAGGCCTGTTGAGCCCATTGAATATAATTTTTTTGTCCCAAGTGATTGAATAATGACAAAAAAAAAAAAATTACAAAAAGTTGTCACTAAATGATATATTGCTCACACATGCCATGGTTATATGTGGAATTACACCCCAAAATACATTTTTCTGCTTCTCCTGAGTACGGGGATACCACATGTGTGGGACTTTTTAGGAGCCTAGCCGTGTACGGGACCCCGAAAACCAAGCACCGCCTTCAGGATTTCTAGGCACAAATTTTTGATTTCACTCCTCACTACCTATCACAGTTTCGAAGGCCATAAAATGCCAAAATCGCACAAAACCCCCCCAAATGACCCCATTTTGGAATATAGACACCCCAAGCTATTTGCTGAGAGGAATGGCGAGTATTTTACAGCTCTCATTTGTTTTTGACAATGAAGAAAGAAAATATATATATATTGTGACAGCAGGAAGGTAAAGTCACCTGGTTGCATCCAGGGGGGTAGATATATTTCGCCCAGATTCAGGCTTTACGCCGACTTATACAACTAGGTGGAGAGTTGTATAAGGCTAGTGGGCTCATGGATGACTCATACCTCTAGGGAGAGGGCTGGGCGTCGTACAGACAGGGAGTTGATGAGGCCAGCTGAAGCTTGTCAGCTCATTTAGGCCTCTATAAGAACTCCCAGCTTCATTAGATGTTAGCTCATGCCTGGAACCAGACCTGTGTGGACTGTCTAGGGAGAGTGAACCCCTGTGCGGTGAGGCAAAGCCTGTGTGGCTATTTGTTTGGACTTTTACTAAACCAGGGACTTAGGGACTAGGACAGCACTAGGCTGATCCCAGTTGTTAGTTAGGAAACCTGTATGTTTAGTCAGAGGTCAACTTGACCAGGATTTATTTTGGTTATGTTTCTTTTGCTTTGCTGTGTTTTGTCACTGTAAATAGAAAATAAACTGCACCTTTTTTTGATTTTGAAAACCACAACCTCCGTTTGCTGGGCCTGTTTTGTGTGGGGAGCCCATCCCGGGGGTCACACACACCCGCTGCCGAGCTAACCCCCTCACAGTTGGTGGAGAACCAGTGGCAGTTTTTTTTAAGCCAGCATGGAGGAGATACTGAAGCAGCTGGCTCTAGCAAATGCCAATCAACAGCAGACAAATGCAGGTTTGCAAAGGAGCCTTGCAGCCCAGCAGCAGACAAACGCAACTTTGCAACAGAGTCTGGAGGCTCAGCAACGAGCCCAGCAGCAATCTGAGGCCCGCTTCATAGACCTGTTGCAGAAGCAAGAGCAGAGACTACAACAACAGATGGAAGCAGTAATGCAGCAACGTCCGCAGACCAGTGAGGAAAGCCGTCCCACTAATACCGCGTCCTTTGGGGTGAGTCGTTTATTGACAAAAATGACTGGAGAGGATGATCCAGAGGTATTTTTGACCACATTTGAAAGGACCGCTGAAAGAGAAAAGTGGCCTGAGGAGCAGTGGGCTGGACTGGTGGCTCCTCTGTTAACTGGTGAATCGCAGAAAGCTTACTATGACCTAGAGCCTAACCAAGCAAAAGACTATGTGATGCTAAAAGCTGAAATATTGGCAAGGCTGGGTGTCACCCAGGCTGTCCGGGCTCAGCGTGTGCATAACTGGACTTTCCAGCTTGGAAAACCCCCCAGGTCTCAAATGTATGATCTCATTCACCTGAGCAGAAAGTGGCTACAGCCAGAGACTTTGTCCGCACCAAAGATTGTGGAACGTGTTGTAATGGATCGGTTTTTGAGAGCTCTTCCTACTGCCATCCAAAAGTGGGTAAGCCATGGAGACCCAGAGACGGCCGATGGTCTTGTGGATCGTGTGGAGAAATACTTGGCTACAGAGAACCTGACGGCCTCTTCCAGAGACACTCGGACTTTCCACCCTAAGACCAGACCATCCCCAGGGGCGGATAAGAGGATTCCAAGGGGTGAGGGTGGAGAGAGTGAGAGGGTGGGAGCTCTACCCCAAGTTTGGCGAGAACAGCCTGGGAAATCAGCGGCTCAAGAGGCGGCAAGAAGGATCGTTTGCTACCGCTGCCGGCAAGCGGGACATATTGCAGCCAATTGCCCGGTTGTGGAGGAACCCATGCAGTGTGACTTTCTGACGGGCAGACGTCAGTCGCTGTGTGCGACAGTCGCATGCACTGCCATTCGAGGAACTGAGAAACATTTATGCAAAATGTGTGTTAATGGTAGAAATGTTGTGGTATTGCTGGATTCAGGTAGCCTTGTGACCCTGATAAAGGCTGAGTTAGTTAAAACAGAGGTCTCTGGGAATAGCAAGGTAGCTGTTATTTGTGTGCATGGGGACACCCGAGAGTATCCAGTAACTACAGTGTGTTTCGAGACCCCCAAAGGTACCCTCTCTCATCCAGTGGGCTTAGTATCTCAGTTACCGCATGACGCCATTGTGGGAAGGGATTTTCCGAAGTTCTGGGAACTGTGGGATGATCCTGAGCCCCTCACTGGTGCCCCTATGTACCAGGAATGTGATAGCCAGAACTCCCCTGAGAGTGGTGAGGACTCTCCGGAATTTCCCTTATCAGTATTGGCAGGGGAGACTCAAGAAACTGGAGAGGAGCCCACCTCCTCAGACGAAAACCTACCGTCTGTGGAGTTTTCTGATCTTGAGGTTCACAGGGAAAACTTTGCCACAGAACAGTTGAAAGACCCCGCCCTAATAAAGGCACGGGAAAACGTAGTGAAAATAGATGGCGAGTTAGTGAACCCAGATAATACCTGCACTTACCCATACTTCAGCGTAGAGAAGGACCTACTGTATCGGGTGGCAAAAAGGGCAGAAGAAACCGTTGAGCAGCTTGTGGTGCCCAAACCTTACAGGAAGTTGGTGTTGGAGTTGGCCCATGGGCACATTCTTGGAGGTCATCTGGGGACAGAGAAAACCCGAGAGAGGGTATTACAGAGATTCTATTGGCCGGGGGTGATGAAGGACGTAGAAAATTATTGTTCCTCCTGCCCTGTGTGTCAGAGGTTGGCCCCGATGCCACATTTCCGTAGCCCGCTGGTCCCTCTACCCATCATTGAGGTCCCGTTTGAGAGGATCGCCATGGATTTGGTAGGTCCTATAATCAAGTCCGCTAGGGGGCACCAGTACATATTAGTTATAATGGACTATGCCACCCGTTATCCAGAAGCGATCCCTCTCCGAAATACCTCGGCCAAAACCATAGCCAAAGAGCTATCTCTTGTTTTTAGCCGGGTGGGTATTTGTAAAGAACTGCTTACGGACCAAGGTACACCCTTTATGTCCCGGGTTATGAAAGAGCTGTGTAAATTGTTCAAAGTGACGCAATTGCGTACGTCTGTGTATCACCCCCAAACCGATGGGCTGGTTGAAAGATTCAACAAAACCCTAAAACAAATGTTGAAGAAAGTGGTGGATAGAGATGGAAAGGATTGGGACTGTTTACTTCCTTATTTGATGTTTGCTATTAGGGAGGTGCCCCAATCCTCTACGGGATTCTCCCCCTTTGAGTTACTGTATGGGAGACACCCAAGAGGGCTGTTGGATATTGCCAAGGAAACTTGGGAAAGTGAGAGTTCTCCCCACAGGAGTGTGATTGAGCATGTCGCCCTGATGCAAGATCGAATTGCACAGGTAATGCCCATCGTGAAGGAACATTTGGCCCAAGCGCAGTTGGCACAGCAGAGAGTGTACAACCGTGGAGCCAAGACCCGTACCTTTTCCCCGGGGGATAGGATATTGGTACTTGTCCCTACGGTTGAAAGTAAATTCCTTGCCAAATGGCAAGGCCCCTACGAGATAATGGAAAAAGTGAGCGAAGTGAATTACAAGGTCAGACAACCAGGAAGGCGAAAGCCCGAACAGATCTATCACGTTAATCTGTTGAAAGCCTGGAGGGATAGAGAGTCCCTAGTCGCAGACACTTGGTCACCAGCTCAAACTGGTTGCGTGATTCCTGAGGTTGGAATAGCAGCCACCTTGTCACAACCCCAACAACAGGAGGTTGAGGAGTTTGTGCTTCGCAACAAGGAGGTATTCTCTGAGCTGCCGGGACAAACATCTGGGGTAGAGCATGACATCATTACCCCGCCCGGTGAAAGGGTGAAGTTAAAACCCTATCGGATCCCAGAGGCTCGACGGGAGGCAATACGGGAGGAAGTACAGAAAATGCTGAACTTAGGGGTGATAGAGGAGTCCCAAAGTGATTGGTCTAGTCCCATCGTGTTGGTGCCTAAACCGGATGGGAGCTGGCGATTTTGTAACGATTTTCGTCAGTTGAACAAAGTTACAAAATTTGACACCTACCCCATGCCACGTATAGATGAGTTGATCGACCGGCTGGGAACAGCCCGATACATGACGACTCTTGACCTCACAAAAGGGTATTGGCAAATCCCCCTGGCCAAGTCGGCCAAAGAGAAAACCGCATTTGTAACCCCAGACGGGGCGTTCCAATATAAAAGAATGCCGTTCGGGTTACAGAATGCGCCGGCCACATTCCAGCGGAAAATGGACCAGATGCTGAGGCCCCATCGGAAGTATGCTGCGGCTTACCTGGATGACGTAATTGTCCATAGCACAGATTGGGCCTCACATCTGCCAAAAGTGCAAGCAGTCCTGGACTCTGTTCGGGAAGCAGGGTTTACGGCTAACCCCAAGAAGTGTACCATTGGGCAGGAGGAGGCCAAATATCTTGGGTACACCATTGGGAGGGGAGTAATAAAACCCCAACTCAACAAAGTCGAGGCCATCCAGAGTTGGCCACGTCCCAACAGCAAGAAGCAGGTACGAGCCTTTCTGGGAATCGCTGGGTATTATCGGCGATTCATTCCCCACTTTGCTTCTAAGGCTGTGCCCCTAACCAACCTGACGAAGGGGAAAGGGTCGGTCATGATTAAATGGACCCCCGAGGCTGAGGCAGCATTCCAGTTCTTGAAACAAGCCTTATGTAGCCAGCCAGTGTTGTACTCACCCGACTTCTCTAAAGACTTTGTCGTACAAAGTGATGCGTCAGATGTGGGGTTAGGAGCAGTATTGTCCCAGGTCTGGAACGGGGAAGAGCACCCAGTCATTTACCTCAGCAGGAAGTTGAAGTCCCATGAGGTAAATTACGCCACCGTTGAAAAGGAGTGTTTAGCGGTGAAGTGGGCTCTAGATTCCCTTCGGTACTACCTGCTAGGTAGGCACTTTGACATGGTTACGGATCACGCTCCGTTAAAGTGGATGGCTCAAAACAAGGAAACAAATAGAAGAGTGAATAGGTGGTTCCTGGCCCTCCAGGAATTCAACTTCACAGTAAAGCATCGCCCTGGCGTTCAAATGGGGAATGTGGATGCTTTGTCTCGAGTACATGAATGCCTGATTGCTGGTGTTCCAACCCCGAGGTTAAAACAAGAGGGGGGGGTATGTGACAGCAGGAAGGTAAAGCCACCTGGTTGCATCCAGGGGGGTAGATATATTTCGCCCAGATTCAGGCTTTACGCCGACTTATACAACTAGGTGGAGAGTTGTATAAGGCTAGTGGGCTCATGGATGACTCATACCTCTAGGGAGAGGGCTGGGCGTCGTACAGACAGGGAGTTGATGAGGCCAGCTGAAGCTTGTCAGCTCATTTAGGCCTCTATAAGAACTCCCAGCTTCATTAGATGTTAGCTCATGCCTGGAACCAGACCTGTGTGGACTGTCTAGGGAGAGTGAACCCCTGTGCGGTGAGGCAAAGCCTGTGTGGCTATTTGTTTGGACTTTTACTAAACCAGGGACTTAGGGACTAGGACAGCACTAGGCTGATCCCAGTTGTTAGTTAGGAAACCTGTATGTTTAGTCAGAGGTCAACTTGACCAGGATTTATTTTGGTTATGTTTCTTTTGCTTTGCTGTGTTTTGTCACTGTAAATAGAAAATAAACTGCACCTTTTTTTGATTTTGAAAACCACAACCTCCGTTTGCTGGGCCTGTTTTGTGTGGGGAGCCCATCCCGGGGGTCACACACACCCGCTGCCGAGCTAACCCCCTCACAATATATATATATATATATATATATATATATATATATATATATATATATATTTTCAATTTTCAAAACTTTGTGACAAAAAGCGAGATCTGCAAAATACTCACAATACCTCTCAGCAAATAGCTTGGGGTGTCTACTTTCCAAAATGGGGTCATTTGGGGGGGTTTTGTGCTATCTGGGCATTCCATGGCCTCCGAAACTGTGATAGGCAGTGAGAAGTGAAATCAAAAATTTACACCCTTAGAAAGCCTGAAGGCGGTGCTTGGTTTTTGGGGTCCCGTACATGGCTAGGCTCCCAAAAAGTCTCACACATGTGGTATCCCCGTACTCAGGAGAAGCAACAGAATGTATTTTGGGGTGTAATTCCACATATGCCCATGGCATGTTTGAGCAATATATCATTTAGTGACAACTTTGTGCAAAAAAAAAAAAATTGTCGTTTTTCCGCAACTTGTGTCAACATATAAAATATTCCATGGACTCGACATGCCTCTCAGTATATAGCTTGGGGTGTCTACTTTCCAAAATGGGGTCATTCGGGGGGGTTTTGAACTGTTCTGGCATTTTATACACAACATTAGGAAGCTTACATCCACTCTTCTAACCACTTGAAGACAAAGCCCTTTTTGACACTTTTTGTTTACATGAAAACATTTTTTTTTTTTGCAAGAAAATTATGTTGAACCCCCAAACATTATATATATATATTTTTAAAGCAAAGGCCCTACAGATTAAAATGGTGGGTGTTGCATTTTTTTTTTTCTACACAGTATTTGCGCAGCGATTTTTCAAACGCATTTTTTGGTTTAAAAAATACACTTTTTTTAATTTTAATACACTAAAACACACTATATTGCCCAAATGTTTGATGAAATAAAAAAGATGATCTTAGGCCGAGTACATAGATACCAAACACGACATGCTTTAAAATTTCGCACAAACGCGCATTGGCGACAAACTACATACATTTTTAAAAGCCTTTACAGGTTACCCCAGTAGATTTACAGAGGAGGTCTACTGCTAAAATGATTGCCCTCGATCTGACCTTCGCGGTGATACCTCACATGCATGGTGCAATTGCTGTTTACATATGACGCCAGACCGACGCTTGCGTTCGCCATTGGGCAAGAGCAGGGCAGGACAGGGGTGCTTTTTTTTTTTTTTTTTTTTTATTATTAATTTTGCTTTTTTATTTTATTTTTAAATTGTTGCTTCCAAGTATTTTTTTTTTTTATCATTTTTATTGTTATCTCAGGGAATGTAAATATCCCCTATGATAGCAATAGGTAGTGACAGGTACTCTTTTTTTGAAAAAACTGGGGTCTTCTAGACCCTAGATTTTTCCTCTGCCCTCAAAGCATCTGACCACACCAAGATCGGTGTGATAAAATGCTTTCCCAATTTCCCAATGGCGCTTTTTATATCCGGGGGGGGGCATTCCCTCCCACTGCTTGTAAAAGCAGTCCAGAGGCTAATTAGCCGCTAGGATTGCTTTTACATGAAAGCCGGCCGCAGGCTGAAAATAATGATACCAAGATGATACCTAAACCCGCAGGCATCATTCTGGTATAAACATTCAAAGTCCAGCAACATACCAGTACGTTGCTGGTCCTTGTTGGACATGTATTGTAATCTTTTTATTTCATGCAGCCAGTTGGCTGAACGAAAAAAGAGATTGATCGGTGGGTATGCCCACCATTAGAATACCGCCCTTCATCCACCCACTTCCAATGATGGGCATACACGCACCATTTATATATGCCGAAGCATGGGGGCATCCTCCCGCAAAAAAGTTATGCCGCACACACATGGTCGGACTTTTCCACGGGCAAGCCTCCGTCGGAATTTCGACCGTATGTACGCGGCATTAGGAGCAAAATCGCTCCTCCGCCCCTGCTGCCCCAATGCTTCGGCATATTTGCTTTTTTTTTTTTAACTGTGGTGGTGAAATCACCTCCTACAGCACTGGAGTCGCAGGGATCAGGCCTGTCTCTGCGAATGCTGCAGTTATGTGTGTTTTTGTTTTGTAAGTGACAGTGATCGATCGATACTGCACTTGGGTGGCCTGGGCTGGACGGAGGGGCAAAACGCAGGTGCCAGCAGGTATCTGGGCTGATCCCGCTAACACTGCGTTTTTGGGAACCCTAAACTGCTGGGGACGCTAGTATAGATCTGATCAGATCAGATATTGATCTGTTCAGATACTATACCACTAAGGGGGGTGTATGCTTCACGCGTGGGTGTTAGCGTTACTGGCACTAACCTGACGCTGCCTGGGGTGTGACGCAGACCCTCTCTGACGCTAAAACCTAATTGATATCACCCGCCGGGCGATCAGGGGGTTAAACCTTTATTGGGTTATATACACGGCGGGTGCCCTGACACTATAAAAAGCAAACTAACTAACCAGCGTCACCCGTAACACTTATATGGTGATCACTGGTGAAAGGGTTAACTAGGGGCAATCAGGGGGTTAAAACCTTTATTAGATAATATATGGGGGTACCTGACGCTATAAAAACCTGCGGCGAACCTAAAAAAAATTACCAGCTACCGATCTGCATCACCGACACTAAGACAGCGTTTAGAAAAACGATTGCTTAGCGACAGTGGTGATGGGGGTGAAAGGGTTACCTGGGGGGCGATCAAGGGGGTTAAACCTTTATTAGATAATATATTGGGGTACCTGACGCTATAAAAACCTGCGGCAAACCTAAAAAAAAATACTGGCTACGATCTGCATCACCGACACTAAGACAGCGTTTAGAAAAACAATTGCTTAGCGACAGTGGTGATAGGGGGTGAAAGGGTTACCTGGGGGGCGATCAAGGGGGTTAAACCTTTATTAGATAATATATTGGGGTACCTGACGCTATGAAAACCTGCGGCAAACCTAAAAAAAATTACCGGCTACCGATCTGCATCACAGACACTAAGACAGCGTTTAGAAAAACGATCGCTTAGTGACAGTGGTGATAGGGGGTGAAAGGGTTACCTGGGGGGCGATCAAGGGGGTTAAACCTTTATTAGATAATATATTGGGGTACCTGACGCTGTAAAAACATGCGGCGAGCCTAAAAAAAATTACTGGCTACGATCTGCATCACCGACACTAAGACAGCGTTTAGAAAAACAATTGCTTAGCGACAGTGGTGATAGGGAGTGAAAGGGTTACCTGGGGGGGCGATCAAGGGGGTTAAACCTTTATTAGATAATATATTGGGGTACCTGACGCTATAAAAACCTGCGGCGAACCTAAAAAGAATTACTGGCTGCCGATCGGCATCACTGACGCTAAGACAGCGATCAGAAAAATGATCGCTAAGCGACAGTGGTGATAGGGGGTGAAAGGGTTATCTGGGGGGTGATCAGGGGGTTAAACCTTTATTAGGGGGGGTTAGGGGGCTACACTGGACCTAAGACTAAACTTTGGTGACACTTTTACAGTCACAAATGTCACTGATTGCAGTGATCACTAAATAAATGGTCACTGCAATCAGTGACACTGTGACTGGGGGCTGGGGGGGTGATCTGGGGTGTCTGGGGGGGGCGATTTATGTCCCTATGTGTCCTGGTGTCAGTGTAGTGTTGTGTGCACTGACCTGATATCTTCTCTTGTACGGCGCTCGGTATATGTGAGCGCCGCACCAGAGATGACATCACTTCCTCCTGCTCCCTCTGTCTGACACAGACAGAGGGGGCATTTCCATTCGCCGGGAGCGATCGCGAGGGGGTGGCCAGAAACGAATGGCTGCCCCCTCATCCCGGAACGCTCCCGGACACTTAGCCACCGCTCACTGTATAGAAGGGGGGTCCGATTGGACCCCCCAACTGTACAAAGGCAATCACGTACACTCTACGTGATTGTGCCTGTCGGTGCCATTCTGCCGACGTATATATACAGTGAGCGGTCGTTAAGTGGTTAATGCACTAAAACACACTATATTGCCCAAATGTTTGATGAAATAAAAAAGAGGATCTTAGGCCGAGTACATGGATACCAAACACGACATGCTTTAAAATTGCGCACAAACGCGCAGCGGCGACAAACTACATACATTTTTAAAAGCCTTTAACCACTTTGCGCCCGGGCAATGCTCAAAAGACGTCTGCATTGCGGCGCCGAAGTGCTGACAGGACGTCTATGGAGCGCGCATCGGGGAAAATATGTGTTGGCCGTGTCCCTTGAAGGCCGTGAGGCACAGCCAATCACAGATCGTGCTGAATGGCCAATCACAGAGGCCATTCAGCACTCGATCTCACTGTCCAATGAGAGATGATCTCAAATGTAAACATATGAAATCATCTCTCATTGCCGGCTTTCTCTCCTCACCCAGAGACAGCGTGTGAGGAGAGAGAGAGATCTGTGCTGCAGCTTCAGTCATTGTAAATGAAAAAACACACACACAAGTAAAAAACAGTGCACACAGTCCCTGCAGTGCCATCTGCCGCCAGTCCCATCTGCCATCTGTGCCACCTGTCAGTGCCATCTGCCACCAGTCCCATCTGCCGTCAGTGCCATCTCATCAAATGGCTAAAAGAGTATTCTCAGCCGAGGAGGCGTACAAAATTCTTGCGGCAGACGGGAGCAACAGGGAGCTGTCCGATTCAGATTCCTCCGCATATTCAGATGAGGCTGACGTGGACTATGAGCCTGTCATAAGCAGTGGATTAATGTCGGAGGAGGAGGAAGAAGAGGAGGAGGGCCCGCCCGCCAGACGAAGGCGTTCTGCTGAGGAGGCAGTGCCATCCACCAGCACCGCAGTGCCATCCACCACCACCACTGCAGTGCCATCCACCTCGGGAAGCAAGGCCACGTACCAGTGGGGTGTCACCTCAGCCCCAAAGGGTTAGGTCCCATGCCGGCCTTCCCTATTCCCTTCAGTACCCCTTGTGGCTTCCTCCTAATTCAGGAGAAGCCAACATTCCCCCTTTCACTGCCCAGCCAGGAGTCCAGGTGGATACAGAAAACTTTTCCCCAATTGATTTTTTTAATTACATTTTTACTGAGGACATGCTGGCAACAATTGTGGCCCAGTGCAACATCTATGCCCAACAGTTTATAACCAGCAACCCAACGACCTCTTATGCCCATCCCTACGCGTGGAGAGCCCTTACAGTGGAGGAGTTTAGAATTTTTTTGGGCCTCACATTCTGCATGGGACTAAATGGAAAAAATCAAGTACGTTCATATTGGTCATCCCGCCCCATCTATCACATTCCCATCTTTTCCTCAGTAATGCCCAGAACCAGATATCTAATGATTATAAGATTCCTACACTACAATGATAATACCCAGTGCCCTCCCCGAAATGACCCAAATTTTGATGAGCTTTATAAAATTCGGCCGCTACTAAATTATTTTTCTGAAAACCTTCCCCCAGTTGTTAACCCCAGACCAACATATATGCGTGGATGAGTCCCTTATCAAATTTTCTGGCAGGCTGGGCATAAAAAATTGTGCATAAAAACGAAGGCCCACAAATGCACTTTTCGGCGCCTAGGAGGTAATTAACTTATTTCTGAGATATTAAAATAATAAATAGGTGGGGATAATCAACCAGAAATAAAATTAAGAAAACCAGTATCAGTAAATGATATAAGGTATTTGTACACTAAAAGTACGTCAGCAGCTATTTAAAATATATAGATGAATAAAAACCGCATCCATAAAACAATAAATAAAATAATATCAAAATTAATAAAAGACCAAGTCTCTTTGATAAAACAGCGCTATCTGTTGGGTAATGTCCAACTCCAAATCCAAACACTGAGTATGATGTAGGAACATGCAGTCATAGAAAGAAGGACAAGATCACAGTTCTTTTAAGGTGGTAGATGTTTTCTATAAGCAGATGGGTTGTGCAGCCTATACCAACTCCCAAACTTCGCCACAGGTGTGAGATAAGGTTCCCCCGCTGGGGTTCACACTCACCAGAACAGTAAATAAGTTGTGCCTTGTATGATATATTCCTCCTGCTAGACTTCCAACATCATCCCGGGGTCAGCATGGGTTAAACGGTGTTCATAAAAAACAAAAGTACACTAACATAGTGTGATCCCGTTTTTATTCAAAATTAACCCGTGTAAAAACTCCCTGCTCCCATTAAACGTACAATATAATCACTTGTAAATAACATGTAAGAGTATTTGCATATTCACTGCTGTCCTCCAAGTATAGGGGTCGCACTCGTGCTGCAAGCGCAGTGTGAGATGGGCTTCCTGGTTACGAGGTGGCCGATGGTGGAACGCACACTCCTTACTTCCTTCCTGGATACGCCGTCGTAGCCACTCCCTGACGCGTTTCGTCACTTCCGACTTCAATTGTGCGACCGAGCAACTGGGTATGTGTATGCCTTTATTGTATATGAAGGGAAGGACACCGAACTGCCCCCCCCCCCCCAATTGCCCAGTCTACATTGGAACCAGTGGGAAAGTAGTTTGGGAAATCATAAACCCACTCCTGGAGAAAGGATACCACTTGTTTGTGGACAATTTTTATACAAGTTTGCCCCTGTTCCGAAACCTACACAGAATGAAGACTCCAGCATGCGGCACCGTACGGACGAACCGGAAGGGTTTTCCTCAAAGCCTGGTCACCAAAAAGTTGAGAAGAGGCGAGTTTACGTAATGAGGAAATTTTGGCTGTGAAGTGGAGGGACAGAAGAGACGTCTACGTACTTTCTTCCATCCACAACAATGAATTTGTTGAGATCACCAGGAGGAATGGCCGGATCCAAAAACCCAAATGCATCTACGAGTACAATAAGTTCATGGGGGGTGTCGACTTCAACGACCAGATGCTCGAACTCTACCTTTCCACAAGAAGAACATACCAGTGGTATAAGAAAGTTTCCATTTATTTGTTTTATTTGGTCATGTACAACTCCTATGTCATCTATCAGAAATCCACTATAAGACCCAAATCCTTCCTTTTCATCCAGGAGGAAATCACCACTGCCCTTTTATACCCGAACAGCCCACCAGTAAACATTAGATCCGATGTCATTAGCCGACTCTCCGAGCGCCACTTCCCAGACCAACAGGCCAAAAATGCCGGGTGTGCATCAAAAGAGGAGAGAGAAAAGACACCATTTATTATTGTGCCCAATGTCCTTCAGAACCAGGCCTCTGCATAGGCGGCTGCTTGCGCCATTACCAAACCCAAAATAATTTATTAGTCCACTTCCTGCCATTTATGTTCACACCCCTTATGCCTCTGCTTTCTCTGTAACTGACCCTGGACTGTTATTCGACCACGCTTCTGCCTACCGATTCTGTTTATACCTCTGCCTGATCTGGAACTGACCCTGGACTGTTATTTGACCACGCTTCTGCCTAACGATTCTGTACATACCTCTGCCTGATCTAGAACTGACCCTGGAATGTTTGACCATGCTTTTTGCCTGCCTCTTGGACTGATCTTGTACCCTGCCAGTGGACTAGTGGGATTCATATCACAGGGGTCTCACATATGTGAGGGGCTCAGAATTGTTTTTCTGGATGAAGAAAACAATTGTTTTTGTTTTTCTCATTCCCAGATTAGGGTCTGGAGACTCGGAGGCTTCAAAGAGATTTGGGTGGGAGAAGCCTCTACCCCTGTCCCCATTCAGTCCTGAACGAGGCCCTACTTCTGCCAATTGCCTGTAGGACCTATGCCATCATGCCTCTGCCTGTCGCATGAACTGACAACACCACATGGAACTGCCTACTACCAGGACCAATATTTTGGCACTGCTGACAATCTCTGCCTGCACTGACCCTGGACTGTATATGGACAGTATCCCTGCCTGCTGCCTGTACTGACTATGGACAGTATTCCTGCCTGTTGCCTGGACAATTGCATTCGCTTTTGCTGACCAAGTCCCTGCCTGCTGCCTGGACCAGTGCTATCCTCCTGTGGAAAACTGCGCTACTAAAACCACAGGTAATCTTTTGTTTACCATTTGCTCAGCAGAATGTATTTTGGGGTGTAATTCTTGGTATGTTCATGCTATGTGTCCCTAGAACACCTGATGGTGTACCTTGCATGTTGGGCCTCTGTATGTGGCCAGGTTGTATAAAAGTCTCACACATTTGGTATCGCCATACTCAGGAGGAGTAGCAGAATGTATTTTGGGGTGTCATTTTTGCTATGTGCATGCTATGTGTTGGCAATATCTTATAAATGGACAACTTTGCGTAAAAAAATAGAGTTTTAATTTTTTCCCGCATTTTTCAAAAACTTCAGGAAAAAAATGAACCGTTCAAAAGTTTCATTATGCCTCATAGATTATACGTTGGGGTGTTAGCTTTCCAAAATGGGGTCACTTTGTGGGCGTTTCCATTGTCCTGGTGCTCCAGGGCCTTCAAAATTGTAATAGGTAGTCAACTAGTTAGATGTGTAATTTATGCTCCTAGAATACCTGATGGTGCTCCCTGCATGTTGGGCCTCTGTATGTGGCCAGGCTGTGAAAAAGTCCCACACATGTGGTATCGCCATACTCAGGAGGAGTAGCAGAATGTATTTTGGGGCGTCATTTGTGGTATACACATGCCATGTGAGAGAAATAACCTATTACAATGACAATTTTGTGGAAAAAAAAAAAATCTTCATTTTGCAATGAATTGTGGGAAAAAAATTACAACATCAAAAACCTCACCATGCATCTTACTAAATACCTTGGAATGTCTACTTTCAAAAAATGGGTCATTTGGGGGGTAACTGTGCTTTGCTGGCTTGTTCGGGTCGTAAGAAATGAGATAGGCCACCAGTACATTAGGTGTGATCAATTGTTTATGATCCGCACCACAGCTTGTAGGCTCTATAACTTTCACAAAGACCAAATAATATCCACTAATTTGTGTTATTTTTACCAAAGATATGTAGCAGTATAAATTGTGGCCAAAATTTAAGAAGAAAAAATTATAATTGCAACATTTTATCACATAAACTAAAAAAAAATAGTTGTTTTTAAAAAAAAATCCGTATTTTTTCATTTATAGTGCAAAAAATAAAAAACCCAGAGGTGATCAAATACCACCAAAAGAAAGCTCTATTTGTATGAAAAAAAGGACAAGAAAATCATTTGGGTACAGTATTACATGACTGAGTAATTGTCATTCAAAGTGTGAGAGCGCTGAAAGCTGAAAATTGGTCCGGGCACGAAGGGGGTTTAGTGCCCAGTTGTCAAGTGGTTAAAAGCCTTTACAGGTTACCACATTAGATTTACAGAGGAGGTCTACTGCTAAAATGACTCCCCTCGATCTGACCTTCGCAGTGATACCTCACATGCATGGTGCAATTGCTGTTTACATATGACGCTAGACCGACGCTTGCGTTCGCCTTTGCGCAAGAGCAGGGGGGACAGGGGTGCTATTTTAAAAAAATATATATATTATTTATTTTGCTTTTTTTATTTTATTTTTAAACTGGTCCTTCCATTTTTTTTTTTTTTTTTACCATTTTTATTATCTCAGGGAATGTAAATATCCCCTATGATAGCAATAGGTAGTGACAGGTACTCTTTTTTTGAAAAAAATTGGGGGGTTAGACCCTAGATCTTTCCTCTGCCCTCAAAGCATCTGACCACACCAAGATCGGTGTGATAAAATGCTTTCCCAATGGCGCTGTTTATATGCGGGGGGTGGACATTCCCTCCCACTGCTTGTAAAAGCAGTCTAGAGGCTAATTAGCTGCTATAATTGCTTTTACATGAAAGCCGACCGCTGGCTGAAAAGAATGATACCAAGATGATACCTAAACCCGCAGCCATCATTCTGGTATAACCATTCAAAGTCCAGCAACATACCAGTACGTTGCTGGTCCTTGTTGAACATGTATTGTAATCTTTTTTTTCATGCAGCCTGTTGGCTGAATGAAAAAAAGAGATTGATCGGTGGGTATGCCCACCATTAGAATACCTCCCTTCATCCACCCACTTCTAATGATGGGCATACATGCACCATTTATATATGCCGAAGCATGGGGGCATCCTCCCACAAAAAAGTTATGCCACGTACACACGGTCAGACTTTCTTTCTCGTACATCACGGGACACAGAGCGACATAGTCATTACTAATGGGTTATATAGATACCGTCAGGTGCTGGCACTGGCAACTTCCAAAACCGGAAGTACCCTCCCCTATATAAGCCCCTCCCATCCGGGAGCACCTCAGTTTTTTGCCAGTGTCTAAGGTGTTGGCCAAGAAGAAACATGTGTTTTTCACTGAGCTTGCGTACAGGTTCTTTTGGGCCTCAGTAAGCTATTCCGGATCCGACCAAAAAAGCTTCATAGCTAAACGGTCGGTACCCGGGCGTTGCAGAGAAGAGCAAGGTTCTGCCTGTAATGCTTCTCTTAGGAGAGCTGGACCCTGGGATCCAGAGCTCTGGTCATACCCACGACCAAGATGTTTTCTGTGCAGGGTGCTATACAGGTCCAGGGGAGTGGAATCCTTGGGAACCCGGTCCCTGAAGGTTTGATTACAATGCCTGCCGTGATAGGTGAAGTTTGGGCTTTTGTGGACCAAACAAAGTCCTGCGGCGGGGAACAGGTAAGTGGGGGCCCCCAGGAACTTGGTTCTATTGGGGGACCCCCAAGCCTAATTTGTCTCTGTCTGTTACCTAATGGTATTCCCGCAAAATTCTGTGCATGCCTGTAACTACTAAAAAAATTTAATAATTTTTAATGGTGGTCAAGAAAAAAAAAAAAAAAAAAAAATTTTTTTATATATATATTTAATATATTAGACTGCGGTACCTGTGTTTGTCCACTAGAGGCCGCTGTGGAATGTTTTCTTGTCATGTGGACTAGCTTCTTCTCAGCAGAGCAAAGTCCAGGCAGATGGTGAGTTCTCTTATAGGAAACTGCTTCCTCTGCCATGTTGCAGTGCTCGTCCATCCCCCGGCCTGCGGCAAAGAGGGGCCCTGGCTCCTGTCCCTTGTTACCATATTTGAAATTAGCGCCGAAGGCGCACGTGCCCGCGCGCGTGCGCGTGCACGCGCCTCTCTATATAGAGGTGAGCCGGGAAAGGGGGCAGAGCCTGGGGGATGACGCTCTGTGCGCGCCGCAGAGCTTCTGCGCATGTGCGGGCGTCCCAGCAGTTTAAAAAAACCACAATATTGTAGTGAGCTGGCTATGAAGTACAGAGACAGAGCTGGCAACATTTAAAGGCATACAGCAAGCGGTTGATACAGGCATCCCCTAGAAAGGCACATTAGTAGACACCAACTGTGATATAGCAGCAATTGTGCTAGACTATTCTCAGTAAAAGTGGTGTATTACGGCTGGAATACCTCAGCTTTAGGCTTAGGAATATGCCGTCCAGAAGCTCCGGAACTGAATCTTCCAGGAAGCGAAGGGGGTCTCATCGGGCTCGGAGGATCTTGGGCATACTCCTGCTGCACCAGTCTCCCCTGAAGTTCAGAGGTAAGTGACCGTAGAGACCCCGCAGGGTACTTGGTACTGTGGCTGTCCTCAGTTCACCTGCTCCTGTGTATGTAACAGAGGAGGTTTTTTCCTCAGCTCTGGGAGGATTAGAGAGAGATTGTCAACATTTATCGCTGCCTCCCTGTCAGGGAAAGCACGCCCGATCTCCGTCTCCTCCTTCAGAGTGCCTGTTAGCAGAGCAACAGTCCCATACAGGGATCGACCTGCCTGAAGGGGATCAGGATGAGGTTGATTCTGTTATAGAGGAATCAACAGTGGGGGAACCTTTTCTCAGCATCTTAAGCTGAAAGATTATGGGTTCAGTCTCTGACTAACATGGTCCGATCAGCATTTAAAAATGCACCTTGCGGAACCATCAACCACTACTGTATCCTCGTTGGGGTCGCTAGAAGCCCCCAGACTGTTTGTTCTTTTCCACTTCACCCTTTACTGAAAGGGCTCATTTACCAGGATTGGGAACGTCCTGAGAAAATATTTATTCCCCCAAGAGATTTCCGGTGGTCTATCCCATGGAGGATAAGTTCATCAAAAAAAAAAAAAAAAATGGAAGGTCCCTACAGTGGACGCAGCCATCTCTTGTATGTATAAATCACTGACATGTCCAGTGGATAATGTCCAAATGTTCAAGAACCCAATAGATAAAAGATTGGAGTCCTTATGAAAATCTGCTTGGTGATACAACCAGCAGGAGCAGCTATTGGGGTCTGCTAAGCAGTGAAGGATCAGTTGAAACAGGTCTTGAGGGACTTGACAGATCAGCAGGCTTTGCCCTGGCTGATCTACCTAGAGCCTTAGGCTTTGCGGTTGACGCCATAGAGGATTCAGTCCATCAGGCCTCCCGCCTTACGCTGTCTATAGTACATATGCGTAGGCTCCTATGGCTCAAAAACTGGTCTGCTGAAGCTCCCTGTAAAGAATGGCTGGTTAGCGTCCCATTTCATGGTGAACGCTTATTCAGGGAAAACCTGGACAAATATATCCAGAAAATTTCCAGCGGTAAAAATACGCTCTTGCCGGTTAAAAGCAGAGTTAGAGGTCCCTCTTTAAGAGGCCTGCTTCTCCAGTCCCTGGGGCATCGGCTGTGTAACAGTTCCGACGGCCTCCTCGGTCAAATCCCGGGGGTAAAAAACAGGGACAGTAGCAGGGTAATGAGAAACCCTGGGTCAGGGGAGGTACAAAACCTCCCCCAAAGTTAAATTCATTGAAGCCCCCACTCAGTCGGGTGGGGGGAGGACTCCAGTTCGCAAGAGACCTGGCGGGACACGATCAAGACAGATAGGTGCTCTCCGCAGTAGGTTTGGGATACAGTTTGGAGTTAAAAGACTCTCCTCCTTCCCATTTTTGAGGTCAAACGTGCCAAGGGATCCCCGGAAGAGAGAGTCCCTCCTGTTGGCACTAGAACAACTATTGCTCCAAGGAGTAATTATGGAGGTTCCCCTGGAAGAATGAGGGTTCGGGTTTTACTCAAACCTCTTTACAGTCCCGAAGCAAACGCGGACGGGAGGCCCATATTAATTCTAAAAGGGCTATACAAATTCCTGTATATCAGGACTTTCCGATGGAGTCGATCCGATCGGTGGCCACTGCCCTACAAGGGGAGGATTGGTTAGCCACGATCGACATCAAAGATGCTTATTTGCACATTCCCATCTTTCCAGTCCACCAAAAATTTCTACGCTTTGCAGTAGAAGGGCGCCATTTTCAGTTCAGAGCCTTACCCTTCGGTTTGGCCACAGCACCACGAGTGTTTACAAAAATTCTGGCCCTTTATTGGCCAATCTAAGAACACAAGGTGTAATGATAATGGCATATCTGGATGACTTGTTGCTGATAGACCACTCAGTGAAAAAACTAGACGTGGTCGTTCACAAGACGATCAAGTATCTGGAATCTCACGGTTGGATTATCAACCGAGACAAGTCAGCCCTAAAAACCAGTCAAAAGTCTGGAATACTTGGGGCTAAGGTTGGATTCAGGCCAGAGAAAAATATTCTTGCCTCGAGGCCTGTTGTCTTTGAAAGATTTGATCCACTTAGTGGGTACAAAAAAGACAGCCGTCCATACGCCTGTATATGAGGCTGCTGGGAAAAATGGTGGCATCATTCGAAGCAGTACCCTACGGTCAATTCCATTCAAGGAATTTGCAAGGGGCCATACTGTCAGCCTGGAACAAAAAAGTTCAGGCCCTAGACTTACAATGTCCTTGTCCCCTTCCGTTCGCAAGAGCCTCCGTTGGTGGTTGGTTCCCCAGAATCTGGAAAAAAGGAAATCCTTCAGTCCGATTTCTTGGAAGGTGGTCACTACAGATGCCAGCCTTATAGGCTGGGGAGCAGTACTGGAGCAATAGTCTCTCCAGGGCAGATGGTCGGATGCAGAAAAGGCCCTGCCCATCAATCTCTTAGAGATACGAGCAGCCCGGTATGCCCTAGTAGCATGGACATCCAAACTCCAAGGGTCCCCTGTCAGAATTCAATCAGACAATGCCACAGCAGTGGCATATATCAATCATCAGGGGGGCACCAGGAGTCGTGCAGCCCAGAGGGAAGTAAATTACATCCTGAAATGGGCAGAAAAATATGTCCCAGCCATATCTGCGGTATTCATTCCAGGAGTGGAGAATTGGAAGGCGGACTTTCTAAGTCGCCAGCAATTAGGCCCAGAGGAAGGGTCCCTTCACCCCGAGGTTTTCTGGACAATATGTCAGCGGTGGGGAACATCGGATGTAGATCTTCTAGCATCCAGATTCAACGCAAAGGGGGACAGGTTTGTCTCTCGGACAAGGGATCCCCTAGCTTGCGGCTCGGATGCCCTAGTGTTCCCTTGGGATCAGTTCAAGCTGATATATGCATTCACACCGCCAATGGTTACCTCGATTACTCCGCAGAATCAGGGTAGAAAAGAAACCAGTGATTCCGGTGGCTCCAGCGTGGCCCCGAAGAGCGTGGTACGCGGAGATTGTAAAATTTCAGTGGGGAGTCCTTGGACTCTCCCACGTCGTCCGGCTTTCGCAAGGACCGATATACCACCCTTCCTTACCAGCCCTAGGTTTGACGGCCTGGCTATTGAAGCCCACATTCTAAAAAAGAGAGGGCTCTCTAATGCTGTGGTATCTACCATGATCAATGCCAGGAAGCCGGTATCCAGGCAGATCTACTATAGAATCTGGAAGGCGTACATCGCGTGGTGTGAGGCCAAGAAATGGCATCCACATAAGTACGTAATAGGTAGGATTCTGGACTTCCTACAGTGGGCTGTAGATAGGAAGCTTGCCTTGAGTACTATCAAGGGTCAGATTTCGGCCTTGTCAATATTTTTTCAAAGGCCCTTGGCTTCGCATTCACTAGTCAAAGCCTTTATACAAGGAGTGATGCGTATTAGTCCTCCGGTTAATATTCCCATATGTCCATGGGATCTAAACTTGGTTCTGTCGGTTCTACAGAAACAACCATTTGAACCATTACAGCATATTTCCTTGGTGCTTCTCACCAGGAAATTGATTTTTCTAGTAGCCATTTGTTCGGCTAAAAGAGTATCGGAATTAGCAGCTATGTCCTGTAAGGAGCCATATCTGGTTATCCATAAGGACAGAGTAGTGTTACGTCCTCATCCAGCCTTTCTTCCTAAGGTGGTATCGAGGTTTCATTTGAACCAAGATGTGGTTCTTCCTTCTTTTTTCCCCAAACCTACTTCGGTAGAGGAAAAGTTATTGCATTCTTTGGATGTAGTAAGAGCAGTTAAAGCTTATCTAAAAGCCACTGCTCAGATTCGCAGAACGGATACTTTGTTTATTCTGCCGGAAGGCCCCAGAAAGGGTCAGGCAGCGTCAAAGTCTACTTTAGCCAAGTGGATTCGACAGGTCATTATGCAAGCTTATGGCTTGAGAAGGAGACCACCTCCGTTCAAAGTTAGAGCGCACTCCACGAGAGCAGTTGGAACTTCATGGGCAGTGCATCACCAGGCCTCCCTGGCTCAAATCTGTAAGGCCGCAACATGGTCTTCGGTACACACGTTTACTAGGTCCTACCAGGTGGACGTTAGAAGTCAGGAGGATGTCGCCTTTGGGCGCAGTGTGTTGCAGGCCGCAAAAGATCCTCATGTCTGATAGCGCTCAGCTTATATATGGTGTATCCCCCCCCTCATTTGGCATTGCTTTAGGACATCCCATTAGTAATGACTATGTCGCTCTGTGTCCCGTGATGTACGAGAAAGAAAATAGGATTTTTATAACAGCTTACCTGTAAAATCCTTTTCTTGGAGTACATCACGGGACACAGAGCTCCCGCCCCTCTTTAGGGACACTTATTGCTTTGCTACAAAACTGAGGTGCTCCCGGATGGGAGGGGCTTATATAGGGGAGGGTACTTCCGGTTTTGGAAGTTGCCAGTGCCAGCACCTGACGGTATCTATATAACCCATTAGTAATGACTATGTCGCTCTGTGTCCCGTGATGTACTCCAAGAAAAGGATTTTGCAGGTAAGCTGTTATAAAAATCCTATTTTTCCACAGGCAAGCCTCCGTCGGAATTTCGACCGTATGTACGCGGCATAAAAGGATATGCCGCATACATACGGTCAGACTTTTCCACGGGCAATCCTCCGTCGGAATTTTGACCGTATGTACGCGGCATTAGGAGCAAAATTGCTCCTCTGCCCCTGCTGCCCCCATGCTTCGGCATATATGCTCTTTTTTTTTACTGTGGTGGTGAAATCACCTCCTACAGCGTTGGAGTCACGGCTTTATGTATCGTGGGAGCAAACGCTGTTGCTGTCAAGATAAATAAATCCGCGCTGCAACTGAATGGCGTACCTGCTAAGAAAATGATGGTTAACATTAAAACGAAGTAATATTACAGTATAACAGTAAGACCTTACCATACCATACCTGCAAAGCAAATACCAAAAGAAAACCTAGTAAAAAATAAAACATTTTTTTAACGCAACCTGTGCCTAAAATATATATATGCTGAAGCATGGGGGCATCCTCCCACAAAAAAGTTATGCCGCGTACACACAGTCGGACTTTTCCACGGGCAAGCCTCCGTCGGAATTTCGACCGTATGTACGCGGCATAAAAGGTTATACCGCGTACATACGGTCAGACTTTTCCACGGGCAAGCCTCCGTCGGAATTTTGACCGTATGTACACGGCATTAGGAGCAAAATCGCTCCTCCGCCCCTACTGCCCCCATGCTTCGGCATATATGCTCTTTTTTTTTACTGTGGTGGTGAAATCACCTCCTACAGCGTTGGAGTCACGGCTTTATGTATCGTGGGAGCAAACGCTGTTGCTGTCAAGATAAATAAATCCGCGCTGCAACTGAATGGCGTACCTGAAAACAAAAAGTTCCATAACTGAAAAGCAAGCATGATAAAACATTGCAGAATAGAATACAGTAAAAAAGAGCAGAACAATAGAGAGAGAGAACAATAAAACGACAACTATTTTTGTTTTTTATTTTATATTTTTTTGTGTTTTTGTTTTTTACACTTTTTTTTTACTCAACTGTAACGGTTCGGGTCTCTCAAAATGTTATGGCATCTTGGGAGACCCTGTGTAAGTGTGTCCTAGTCTGTGAAATGCTGTACCCTACGCTAAAACTTCACTTTTGAGTGGTAGCGTTCAAAACATTTACCAATGCACAGACCAGGATTGTCAGGACAGAGTGGACAAAAATAACGGGTGTCACGCCTAAATCCGCGCTTGCTACAGACACGACATCTTTTTTGGGGGGCTCGTTTGGTAGGGGTACTCTCGAGGACATACGGATAATGCCTCTCATGCAGCCGGCTTACTGCATTTGGTAGGGGATGGTGAGGTGCAGAACCGCCTGGATACAGGAGTTCTGTGACTATCTCATCCTGGAATTTTAGGAGAGATAAAGTCCCGCCTGAAGCTCTGTATAGCACATGAGCATTCAGCAAAGCCAATTGGAATAAGGATAGAGACACTTTTTTGTGCCAGCGTCTCGCCTTACGGGCAATGTGATACGGCGCCAACTTCTGGTCGTTGAGGTCCACCCCTCCCATATTTTGGTTATATTCGTGGACACAGAGGGGTTTCTCCACAACACCAGTCGCCGTACGAATTTGGACTGTCATGTCTGCATGAAGGAAGGTAAGAAGGAAAACATTCTTATTATCCCTCCACTTCACAGCGAGCAAATTATTACACTTCAAGCAGGCTCTCTCCCCCAGCCTAAGACGGCAGTCTACAAGACCCTGGGGAAAGCCCCGGCGATTAGGTCGCACTGTGCCACATGCTCCAATCTGATGATCAATTAAGTGACTAAACAGTGGCACGCTCGTGTAATAATTGTCTACATACAAGTGGTACCCCTTTCCGAATAAGGGTGACACCAAGTTCCACACTATCTTGCCAGCGCGCCCTATGTAATCCGGGCAGTTGACCGACTCAATCTGACTATCTTTTCCCTCTGTGAGGGGGTTAGCTCGGCAGCGGGTGTGGGTGACCCCCGAGATGGGCTCCCCACACAAAAACAGGCCCAGCAGACGGAGCTTGTGGTTTTCAAAATCAAAAAGGTGCGGTTTATTTTCTATTTACAGTGACAAAAACACAGCAAAGCAAAAGAAACATAAACAAAATAAATCCTGGTCAAGTTGACCTCTGACTAAACATACAGGTTTCCTAACTAACAACTGGGATCAGCCTAGTGCTGTCCTAGTCCCTAAGTCCCTGGTTTTAAATGTCCAAGCAAATAGCCACACAGGCTTTGTCTCACCGCACAGGGGTTCACTTTCCCTAGACAGTCCACACAGGTCTGGTTCCAGGCATGAGCTAACATCTAATGAAGCTGGGAGTTCTTATAGAGGCCTAAATGAGCTGACAAGCTTCAACTGGTCTCTTCAACTCCCTGTCTGTACGACGCCCCACACTCTCCCTAGAGGTATGAGTCATCCATGAGCCCACTAGCCTTAGCTGGGCTTATACAACTCTCCACCTAGTTGTATAAGTCGGCGTAAAGCCTGAATCTGGGCGAAATATATCTACCCCCCTGGATGCAACCAGGTGACTTTACCTTCCTGCTGTCACATACCCCCCCCTCTTGTTTTAACCTCGGGGTTGGAACACCAGCAATCAGGCATTCATGTACTCGAGACAAAGCATCCACATTCCCCATTTGAACGCCAGGGCGATGCTTTACTGTGAAGTTGAATTCCTGGAGGGCCAGGAACCACCTATTCACTCTTCTATTTGTTTCCTTGTTTTGAGCCATCCACTTTAACGGAGCGTGATCCGTAACCATGTCAAAGTGCCTACCTAGCAGGTAGTACCGAAGGGAATCTAGAGCCCACTTCACCGCTAAACACTCCTTTTCAACGGTGGCGTAATTTACCTCATGGGACTTCAACTTCCTGCTGAGGTAAATGACTGGGTGCTCTTCCCCGTTCCAGACCTGGGACAATACTGCTCCTAACCCCACATCTGACGCATCACTTTGTACGACAAAGTCTTTAGAGAAGTCAGGTGAGTACAACACTGGCTGGCTACATAAGGCTTGTTTCAAGAATTGGAATGCTGCCTCAGCCTCGGGGGTCCATTTAATCATGACCGACCCTTTCCCCTTCGTCAGGTTGGTTAGGGGCACAGCCTTAGAAGCAAAGTGGGGAATGAATCGCCGATAATACCCAGCGATTCCCAGAAAGGCTCGTACCTGCTTCTTGCTGTTGGAACGTGGCCAACTCTGGATGGCCTCGACTTTGTTGAGTTGGGGTTTTATTACTCCCCTCCCAATGGTGTACCCAAGATATTTGGCCTCCTCCTGCCCAATGGTACACTTCTTGGGGTTAGCCGTAAACCCCGCTTCCCGAACAGAGTCCAGGACTGCTTGCACTTTTGGCAGATGTGAGGCCCAATCTGTGCTATGGACAATTACGTCATCCAGGTAAGCCGCAGCATACTTCCGATGGGGCCTCAGCATCTGGTCCATTTTCCGCTGGAATGTGGCCGGCGCATTCTGTAACCCGAACGGCATTCTTTTATATTGGAACGCCCCGTCTGGGGTTACAAATGCGGTTTTCTCTTTGGCCGACTTGGCCAGGGGGATTTGCCAATACCCTTTTGTGAGGTCAAGAGTCGTCATGTATCGGGCTGTTTCCAGCCGGTCGATCAACTCATCTATACGTGGCATGGGGTAGGTGTCAAATTTTGTAACTTTGTTCAACTGACGAAAATCGTTACAAAATCGCCAGCTCCCATCCGGTTTAGGCACCAACACAATGGGACTAGACCAATCACTTTGGGACTCCTCTATCACCCCTAAGTTCAGCATTTTCTGTACTTCCTCCCGTATTGCCTCCCGTCGGGCCTCTGGGATCCGATAGGGTTTTAACTTCACCCTTTCACCGGGCGGGGTAATGATGTCATGCTCTACCCCAGATGTTTGTCCCGGCAGCTCAGAGAATACCTCCTTGTTGCGAAGCACAAACTCCTTAACCTCCTGTTGTTGGGGTTGTGACAAGGTGGCTGCTATTCCAACCTCAGGAATCACGCAACCAGTTTGAGCTGGTGACCAAGTGTCTGCGACTAGGGACTCTCTATCCCTCCAGGCTTTCAACAGATTAACGTGATAGATCTGTTCGGGCTTTCGCCTTCCTGGTTGTCTGACCTTGTAATTCACTTCGCTCACTTTTTCCATTATCTCGTAGGGGCCTTGCCATTTGGCAAGGAATTTACTTTCAACCGTAGGGACAAGTACCAGTATCCTATCCCCCGGGGAAAAGGTACGGGTCTTGGCTCCACGGTTGTACACTCTCTGCTGTGCTAACTGCGCTTGGGCCAAATGTTCCTTCACGATGGGCATTACCTGTGCAATTCGGTCTTGCATCAGGGCGACATGCTCAATCACACTCCTGTGGGGAGAACTCTCACTTTCCCAAGTTTCCTTGGCAATATCCAACAGCCCTCTTGGGTGTCTCCCATACAGTAACTCAAAGGGGGAGAATCCCGTAGAGGATTGGGGCACCTCCCTAATAGCAAACATCAGATAAGGAAGTAGACAGTCCCAATCCTTTCCATCTCTATCCACCACTTTCTTCAACATTTGTTTTAGGGTTTTGTTGAATCTTTCAACCAGCCCATCGGTTTGGGGGTGATACACAGATGTACGTAATTGCGTCACTTTGAACAATTTACATAGCTCCTTCATAACCCGGGACATAAAGGGTGTACCTTGGTCCGTAAGCAGTTCTTTACAAATACCCACCCGGCTAAACACAAGAGATAGCTCTTTGGCTATGGTTTTGGCCGAGGTATTTCGGAGAGGGATTGCTTCTGGATAACGGGTGGCATAGTCCATTATAACTAATATGTACTGGTGCCCCCTAGCGGACTTGATTATAGGACCTACCAAATCCATGGCGATCCTCTCAAACGGGACCTCAATGATGGGTAGAGGGACCAGCGGGCTACGGAAATGTGGCATCGGGGCCGACCTCTGACACACAGGGCAGGAGGAACAATAATTTTCTATGTCCTTCATCACCCCCGGCCAATAGAATCTCTGTAATACCCTCTCTCGGGTTTTCTCTGTCCCCAGATGACCTCCAAGAATGTGCCCATGGGCCAACTCCAACACCAACTTCCTGTAAGGTTTGGGCACCACAAGCTGCTCAACGGTTTCTTCTGCCCTTTTTGCCACCCGATACAGTAGGTCCTTCTCTACGCTGAAGTATGGGTAAGTGCAGGTATTATCTGGGTTCACTAACTCGCCATCTATTTTCACTACGTTTTCCCGTGCCTTTATTAGGGCGGGGTCTTTCAACTGTTCTGTGGCAAAGTTTTCCCTGTGAACCTCAAGATCAGAAAACTCCACAGACGGTAGGTTTTCGTCTGAGGAGGTGGGCTCCTCTCCAGTTTCTTGAGTCTCCCCTGCCAATACTGACAAGGGAAATTCCGGAGAGTCCTCACCACTCTCAGGGGAGTTCTGGCTATCACATTCCTGGTACATAGGGGCACCAGTGGGGGGCTCAGGATCATCCCACAGTTCCCAGAACTTCGGAAAATCCCTTCCCACAATGGCGTCATGCGGTAACTGAGATACTAAGCCCACTGGATGAGAGAGGGTACCTTTGGGGGTCTCGAAACACACTGTAGTCACTGGATACTCTCGGGTGTCCCCATGCACACAAATAACAGCTACCTTGCTATTCCCAGAGACCTCTGTTTTAACTAATTCAGCCTTTATCAGGGTCACAAGGCTACCTGAATCCAGCAATACCACAACATTTCTACCATTAATACACATTTTGCATAAATGTTTCTCAGTTCCCCGAATGGCAGTGCATGCGACTGTCGCACACAGCGACTGACGTCTGCCCGTCAGAAAGTCACACTGCATGGGTTCCTCCACAACCGGGCAATTTGCTGCAATATGTCCCGCTTGCCGGCAGCGGTAGCAAACGATCCTTCTTGCCGCCTCTTCAGCCGCTGATTTCCCAGGCTGTTCTCGCCAAACTTGGGGTAGAGCTCCCACCCTCTCACTCTCTCCACCCTTACCCCTTGGAATCATCTTATCCGCCCCTGGGGATGGTCTGGTCTTAGGGTGGAAAGTCCGAGTGTCTCTGGAAGAGGCCGTCAGGTTCTCTGTAGCCAAGTATTTCTCCACACGATCCACAAGACCATCGGCCGTCTCTGGGTCTCCATGGCTTACCCACTTTTGGATGGCAGTAGGAAGAGCTCTCAAAAACCGATCCATTACAACACGTTCCACAATCTTTGGTGCGGACAAAGTCTCTGGCTGTAGCCACTTTCTGCTCAGGTGAATGAGATCATACATTTGAGACCTGGGGGGTTTTCCAAGCTGGAAAGTCCAGTTATGCACACGCTGAGCCCGGACAGCCAGGGTGACACCCAGCCTTGCCAATATTTCAGCTTTTAGCATCACATAGTCTTTTGCTTGGTCATGCTCTAGGTCATAGTAAGCCTTCTGCGATTCACCAGTTAACAGAGGAGCCACCAGTCCAGCCCACTGCTCCTCAGGCCACTTTTCTCTTTCAGCAGTCCTTTCAAATGTGGTCAAAAATACCTCTGAATCATCCTCTCCAGTCATTTTTGTCAATAAACGACTCACCCCAAAGGACGCGGTATTAGTGGGACGGCTTCCCTCACTGGTCTGCGGACGTTGCTGCACTACTGCTTCCATTTGTTGTAGTCTCTGCTCTTGCTTCTGTAACAGGTCTATGAAGCGGGCCTCAGATTGCTGCAGGGCTTGTTGCTGAGCTTCCAGACTCTGTTGATGAGCTTGCTGCTGGGCTGCAAGGCTCCTTTGCAAACCTGCATTTGTCTGCTGTTGATTGGCATTTGCTAGAGCCAGCTGTTTCAGTATCTCCTCCATGCTGGCTTAAAAAAAACTGCCACTGGTTCTCCACCAACTGTGAGGGGGTTAGCTCGGCAGCGGGTGTGGGTGACCCCCGAGATGGGCTCCCCACACAAAAACAGGCCCAGCAGACGGAGCTTGTGGTTTTCAAAATCAAAAAGGTGCGGTTTATTTTCTATTTACAGTGACAAAAACACAGCAAAGCAAAAGAAACATAAACAAAATAAATCCTGGTCAAGTTGACCTCTGACTAAACATACAGGTTTCCTAACTAACAACTGGGATCAGCCTAGTGCTGTCCTAGTCCCTAAGTCCCTGGTTTTAAATGTCCAAGCAAATAGCCACACAGGCTTTGTCTCACCGCACAGGGGTTCACTCTCCCTAGACAGTCCACACAGGTCTGGTTCCAGGCATGAGCTAACATCTAATGAAGCTGGGAATTCTTATAGAGGCCTAAATGAGCTGACAAGCTTCAGCTGGTCTCTTCAACTCCCTGTCTGTACGACGCCCCACACTCTCCCTAGAGGTATGAGTCATCCATGAGCCCACTAGCCTTAGCTGGGCTTATACAACTCTCCACCTAGTTGTATAAGTCGGCGTAAAGCCTGAATCTGGGCGAAATATATCTACCCCCCTGGATGCAACCAGGTGACTTTACCTTCCTGCTGTCACACCTCATAAACCGTAAAGCTCCATACATAGCCTGTTGCCCTGTCACAGAACTTATAGAGCTTGACCCCGTATCTGGCACGCTTGCTGGGAAGGTACTGCTTGAAAGACAAGTGGACAGAAAATTTAATCAGGGACTCATCAACGCAGACAACTTGATTGGGAATAAACAAGGCTGCAAAACGTTCGTTGAAGTGGTTTATGAGGGGCCGAATTTTGTAGAGCCGGTCGTATTCAGGGTCTCCACGTGGATGACAAAGTTCATTGTCGTTGAAATGCATGAACCGCAAAATCTGCTCGTATCGTGTACTGGGCATGGAGGCAGAGAACACCGGTCAATTGGGTGCGTGGACCAATAAGCACGTATTGACGAAAATTTATGTGTGCCCATGTTGAGGGAAAGGCCCAGAAAGGTCTTAAATTCGGAAACCGTAATTGGTCTCCAATTTCTGGCAAGGGAAGGCAACTGGGGATTAGCGGCGATGAATTGACCAGCATATAAATTACTCTGGTCCACAATAGATCTTTAGAGATCTTCCGTGAAAAACAACGAATAAAAATCAAGTGGCATAAAATCAGCTGTTTCCACCTGAATACCGGGTTGGGCAGTGAATGGGGGAGGTACGGGTGCTGCAGAAGTGGTGGGGACCCAATCAGGATAGGCAAATTTTGCAGGAAGGGTACTATGGGCACGACGGGCCTGCCTTTGTCTTCTTCTTCTTCTTGGTGGCAGCGGGACACTACTTGTGCTTGCCACCTCGCCAGCTTGAACTGCACTTATGGGACTCGCCACGTCACCACATGATACTACAGTGCTGGATGTACGCCCAGGCTGTACTAGGCCGCTGGTGCTTGCCAGTTCACCAGAAGGAATAGCGGCGCTAGTACTACTCTGCTCCATGATACGAGAGACCTGCGGTTCTTGCTCCTCAACAACCTCAGAAGATCGGGATCGGGTGCGCCTGACCTTAGCAGGGACCTCATCATCTTCGTCGCCTGGGCTGTCTGCCATGGAGCTGCTGTCTTCTACCGGAAGGTATTCTGAGCCTGAATCTGACAGATCCGTGACCTCCTCTTCACTATCTGTCATGCTCAGAATCTCGTAGGCCTCTTTACTAGTGTACCTTCGAAATTTAGGGGTACACTAGTAAGATTCACAGGAAAAAAAAGCACCTGACTGTCATCAGCAAATATCTCAAACGCTACAAAAAAAACTGTTAGTGGTCGCAGGGATCAGGCCTGACTGCGAACGCTGCAGTTATGTGTGTTGTGTTTGGTAAGTGACAGAGATCGATCGATACTGCACTTTGGTGGGCTGGGCTGGGCGGAGGGGCTAAACGCAGGTGCTAGCAGGTATCTGGGCTGATCCCGCTAACACTACGTTTTTGGGAACCCTAAACCGCTGGGGACGCTAGTATAGATCTGATCAGATCAGATATTGATCTGTTCAGATACTATACCACTAAGGGAAGTGTATGCTTAGCGCGTGGGTGTTAGCGTTACTGGCACTAACCTAACACTGCCTTTGGCGACACAGACCCTCTCTGGCGCTTAAACCTAATTTATATCACCCGCCGGGCGATCAGGGGGTTAAACCTTTATTGGGTTATATATGGTGGGTGCCCTGATGCTATAAAAAGCAAACTAACCAACCAGCGACACCCGTAACACTTATACGGTGATCACTGGTGAAAGGGTTAACTAGGGGCAATCAGGGGGTTAAAACCGTTAT
Organism: Rana muscosa; assembly: GCA_029206835.1. NCBI lineage: Eukaryota > Metazoa > Chordata > Amphibia > Anura > Ranidae > Rana > Rana muscosa. The sequence goes on from CM055128.1 coordinate 285,440,359, forward strand.
TAGGTAATATATGGGGGTACCTGGCACTATATAAAAACCGGGTAACCTAAATAACTAACTGGCTAACCAGTGTCACCAGTGACACTTGTACAGTGATCACTGGTGAAAGGGTTAACTCTAGGGGTTAAACCTTTATTATATAATATATGGGGGTACCTGATGCTATAAAAACCTGCGGCGAACCTAAAAAAAATAACTTGCTACCTAGGGGCACCACCGACACTAATACAGCGATCGGAAAAACGATCGTTTAGTGACGCTGGCGATAGGGGATGAAAGGGTTACCTGGGGGGCAATCAAGGGGTTAAACCTTTATTAGAGGGGGTTAGGGGGCTACCCTGGACCTAAAGGAGCCTAAACCTAACTGCCCTCCAATTTTTTTCTATCACAGATGACACTAAATGCAGCGATCAGAAAAAAAAAATATCACTGCAATCAGTGACACTGTGACTGGGGGGTGATCTGGGGGTGACTGCAGGGTGTAAGTGTGCCTACGTGTACTGGTGTCAGTGGGCTGTTGGTGCACTTACTGTGAGATGTCTTCTCTCCTCGCGCCGGATCGAAAAGACCGCCACGAGGAGAGATGACATCACTTCCTCTGCCTGTGTTTACATTTACACAGCAGAGGAAGCATATCATTCGCTGAGAGCGATCGCGAGGGGGTGGCCAGAAATGAATGGCCGTCCCCTCATCACTGATCGCTCCCGCAATGATAACCACTGCTCACTGTACCGGAGGGGGGTCCGATCGGACCCCCCACCCATACGAAGGCAGGTACGTGAGTTTGCCTGTCCGTGCCATTCTGCCGACGTATATGTACAGTGAGCGGTCGTTAAGGGGTTAAATAGCGTGACGTGCGGGGGTGACCCCGCCCCCCTCTGGCGTTTCTCTGTGGCGTCGTGGGTGACCCCGCCCCCCTCTGATGCCACGGAAAACCCCCGTTGTGTCAGAGGGGGCGGGGTCACCCGCACACGTCACGGGTGGCCCCGCCCTCAGCTATTTAAGAGCTGTCACGGCGGGTCTAGCGTCATTCGGCGGGCGCCTCCCATGGAGGCGGCACGTGTCGTGGCGGCGTGTTTCTCCGTATCCCTGGTCGAGGAAGGATTACATCGCATGAATTGTTTTTGTTAAAGGGGGCTACCAGATTCCCGATAAGCCCCCTGACCGCAGACCCTCACAACCACCGGGCAAGGGTTGTGGGGATGAGGCCCTTGTCCCCATCAACTTGGGGACATACTCCCCATGTTGAGGGCATGTGACCTGGTACGGTTCAGGAGGCGGGGGGCACTTTCTTGTCCCCCTCTTTTCCTGCGGCCTGCCAGGTTGCGTGCTCGGATAAGGGTCTGGTATGGATTTTTAGGGGGACCCCCACACCTATTTTTTTTTTTGGCGCGGGGTTCCCCTTAAAATCCATACCAAACCTGAAGGGTCTGGTATGGATTTTGAGGGGGACCCCTACGCAATTTAAAAAAAAACAATTGGCACAGGGTTCCCCTTAATATCCAAACCAGACCTGAAGGGCCTGGTATGGAATTTGGGGAGACCCCCACGCAATTTTTTTTTTCGTTTTGGTGACGGTTTTTTCAATGACTTTTATCTGTATTGCCGGGACCCGACAATTCATTATAGCCGCGAGTAGTTTTAAATTACTTTTTTTTTCCTTTAGAAATGTCATTTTGTGCAGGGACTGTTCTAAACACGGGAAAAATGTGCCACTTTACAGGCATACCTTTAGACACCCCCCAGGTACAAAATTTAAAGGAATATTTAAATGTTATTGTTTCACTTTAAGTATTATTAAAATCACTGCTCCCGAAAAAACAGCCGTTTTTAAAACTTTTTTTTTGCATTGATACATGTCCCCTGGGGCAGGACCCAGGTCCCCAAACACTTTTCATGACAATAACTTGCATATTAACCTTTAAAACTAGCACTTTTGATTTCTCCCATAGACTTTTAAGGGGTGTTCCGCGGCTTTCGAATTTGCCGCGAACACCCGAAATTGTTCGCTATTCGGCGAACACCCGATGTTCGACTCGAACTTACGCTCGACTCGAGCATCGGGCTCATCCCTAGTCTTACACAACTTTAATACATGCATTCACTGAATAAGAAAAAAAATTGCTCACATCCTGTCAAATAATCCTGGAGGAGCTAATGCAATTGTCCTGAACTTCTATACCAATAGCACCGCTGGGATCCAAAGGAGCTAGTTCTGTAGCAGACAACCATGGGTCCAAGAGTTTTTCAAAAAATTTGGAGCAACCTATGTGTTGGTCAACTTTAATCTAGAAAGCATAGCATTCACTGACTATGCCATTCCGCCAAAGTAGGAGGCCGTGGGAACAGCCATTTCATAGCTACAAGTTTTGTGGCCAAGAATATAAGCCTGGAGACTGGGGGAAGAATTTCCGGAGAATTTGACTCCTCATTGTAATAGAATATATGAAATTATTGAACTTTGACATACTTAGCTTAACTTGGAGTTTGCATAGAGTTACACCCTGCTACTGATATTCATGGATCAGCCTGATTGTATAAGCAAAGTCATCTTTTAGCTCTTGTAGACTGCTGAATCTAGTTTAATACAAGATAAGAATATACTGAGTTTGTATTATTTTTAGAAACGTATGTGTTAAGACATTGCCCCTCCTATCTTTCTTTTACATAAAAGCCACTCAAAATTCAATAAAGGCCAGAGATCTAATGAACACACTATCCGTTTCCATATGTGTCATTTTGATTTCTCACGGATCCGGGGGTCATTGAAAATGATCTTGCATTTACCTGAAGTACACCTGGGTGACGATATTACCTGTTTCACTCATCTAGGCCACCAAATAAGCATGTGATATAAGTGTTATATGTCCTGTTAATAGTGCAGACATTCGGAAAAATTTAGGACACTTCCATAAAAAGAAGTCGCCCGGTTCCCCCTGACACCTTGGACAACATGAATTATCACTGTGGTGCCATTGGAAAAGTAAGTGGGGTTTGATATACCATATGTAATATTATGTCGGATATTATGTAAGCTACAATAAAACCAAGGTTACCTGCTCCAGAAATGAGGCCCAGTTGTCCTAAGGCATATTACTTTTAACAATATTTTGTTGGAAACGCTACCATGCAGGTAGGCATACATATCAGAACAAGGTCTTTTTTTAGTGTGTATTAGAGGAATAGTCGCGCTAAGTAGGTGTATGAAAAAGTATATTATGCAATATTAAATGTGCTCTTTAGCAAAAATATGGTGTACCTTAACCACTTCATTACCCAGCCATAATCATATGACATCCACAGATGGGATCTCCCATCCTGGGTGGGCGCCATATGACGTCCTTGACTTTGTGGGGGTATATCTGAATGATGCCTGCAGCTAGAGGCATCATTCAGATATCATTCTTTCATGCCGGCGATTCTGTGCACAATAAGAATGATCATAGCAGCAGTTCCGCCGCTTGATCGTTCTTATAGGCGACGGGAGGGGACATCCCCCCCCCTCCCACCGCTTCTCCGGGCTCTCCCGTGCCATCGGGGGCCCGGAGAAAGAATCGTCCGGCGTCGGATGACGAGCATAGAGATTTCCGGTGACCAGTTGGTCACCAGTCATCCCTATGACCGTCAAAGGCCGGGCGCGACGTTATGACGTCACACCCGGGTTCCCGGAAGTAAACAAAGCCGCGATTTCGGCTAGTAAGCATGAGATCTGTGATTTATTTTTCCCGATCTCATGCTTTCCAGCCTGGAGGAGAGATGTGGGGTCTTATTGTTTACATTCCTTGTAATAGGAATAAAAGTGATCAAAAAAATAAAAATGTAAAAAAAAGTGTAAAAATAAAAAAAATTAAGTAAAATAAAAAAAAATAATAAAAAAAAAATTAAAACGCCCCTGTCCCCGGTAGCATGCGCTCAGAAGCGAACGCACATGTAAATCCCGCCCACATATGTAAACGCCAATCAAACCACATATGTGAGGTATCGCCGCGTGCGTTAGATCGTGTGCAACAATTCTAGTACTAGATCTCTTCTGTAACTCTAAACTGGTAACCTGTAAAAAATTTCAAAACGTCGCCTATGGAGATTTTTAAGTACCAAAGTTTGGCGCCATTCCATGAGTGTTCGCAATTTTAAAGTGTGACATGTTAGGTATCTATTTACTCGGCGTAACATCATCTTTCATATTTGACAAAAAAATTGGGCTAACTTTACTGTTTTGTTGTTTTTTTAATTCATGAAACCATTTTTTCCGCCCGATAAAGGCGTTAAAAAAAAACATATATTATATTTGGGGGTTCTGAGTAATTTTCTAGCAAAAGAATGATGATTTGTACATGTAGGAGAGAAGTGCCAGAATAAGCCCGATATTGAGGTGGTATAAAAGCCCTGTATTGAAGTGGTTAAATAGAGCAAAGTATCCAACCACATATAAACACAAAAATATATACATATACAATAAATTCAATAAACATATTGTGAGGGGGTTAGCTCGGTAGCGGGTGTGTGTGACCCCCTGGATGGGCTCCCCACACAAAAACAGGCCCAGCAGACGGAGGTTGTGGTTTTCAAGATCAAAAGGTGCGGTTTATTTCTCTATCAGGGTTCGTACGGTCATTAAATTCCTGGAAAAGTCATGGGATTTTGACATGGCACTTTCCAGGCCTGGAAAAGTTTTGGAAAATGACTGAATCCACTAAGTTTTGGAAAAGTCATGGAATATTTTAGTCACTACTAGTCGTGCAACGGATCGTAAGCGATCCGTGATCCGAACAGGTCATCCTGTTCGGATCGGCACACGGCGCGATCCCCGGAGCGCTCCGGGGCCTCGGCCATTAGGAAAGGCCGCGGCTTCGGCCTATCTCCGGAGCCGCGGCCATCTTGGTACACCCGGCGGCAGCCTATTGGCTTAGCGGCACGCTGACGTCAGCAGGAACTGGAGGGACACACACTGCGCCGTGTATTGCTGTTCTGAGGTCTGTAAGGGGTGGGGGGGTGCCTGCATTACTGGGGGGTGTCTGTACTTGGAGGTCTGTACTGAGAGGTCTGCACTGGGGGTGTCTGCACTGGGGGTGGCTGTACTACTGGGGGTGTCTGTACTGGGAGGTCTGCACTGGGGGTGTCTGTACTGAGGGTGTCTGTACTGAGGGTGTCTGCACTGGGGGTGGCTGTACTGGGGGTGGCTGTACTGGGGGTGGCTGTACTACTGGGGGTGTCTGTACTGGGAGGTCTGCACTGCAAGGTCTGCACTGGGGGTGTCTGTACTACTGGGGGTGTCTGTACTACTGGGGGTGTCTGCACTGGGAGGTCTGCACTGGGGGTGGCTGTACTACTGGGGGTGTCTGCGCTGGGGGTGTCTGCACTGGGAGGTCTGTACTGGGGGTGTCTGCACTGGGGGTGTCTGTACTGGGAGGTCTGTACTGGGGGTGGCTGTACTACTGGGGGTGTCTGTACTGGGAGGTCTGCACTGGGAGGTCTGTACTGGGGGTGTCTGCACTGGGGGTGTCTGTACTGGGAGGTCTGTACTGGGAGGTCTGTACTGGGGGTGGCTGTACTACTGGGGGTGTCTGTACTGGGAGGTCTGCACTGGGAGGTCTGCACTGGGGGTGTCTGTACTGGGAGGTCTGTACTGGGAGGTCTGCACTGGGGGTGTCTGCACTGGGAGGTCTGCACTGGGGGTGTCTGTACTACTGGGGGTGTCTGTACTACTGGGGGTGTCTGCACTGGGAGGTCTGCACTGGGGGTGTCTGTACTGGGAGGTCTGCACTGGGGGTGTCTGTACTGAGAGGTCTGCACTGGGGGTGGCTGTACTACTGGGGGTGTCTGTACTGGGAGGTCTGCACTGGGGGTGTCTGTACTGTACTGACGTCAGTACTACAGTTTGAATTTATTTGTGTGAACTGTGAAGTTAAGTCATGGATTGTGGAAACTAACTAGTGTCGGGTGATTGTATATAGTGTATACCACATTTACCACTGACTAATGCAGAGTTGCAATGCAAGGAGATCAGCTAAAGTAGTTGGATCTGTGCGTGCGTTATAATTAATTAATCAAAATTAGTCGTTTAATCGATTTAAAAGAAAAAACGATTAATCGAACATATACATTTTAATCAGTAACAGCCCTAATTTATATTAGTAAAAATATGCTGGGTGTGACATGGATTTTCTTCTTATTTAACATGTATACATAGACATTTCATGAAACATAAGGTCATGAATATTTATACGTGAAGTCATGGAAAAGTCATGGAAAAGTCATGGAATTTCATTGGTAAAAATGTGTATGAACCCTGTCTATTTACAGTGACAAAAACACAGCAAAGCAAAAAGAAACATAAACAAAATAAATCCTGGTCAGCTTGACCTCTGACTAAACATGCAGGTTTCCCTAACTAACAACTGGGATCAGCCTGGTGCTGTCCTAGTCCCTAAGTCCCTGGTTTAGTAAATGTCCAAACAAATAGCCACACAGGCTTTGTCTCACCGCACAGGGGTTCACTCTCCCTAGACAGTCCACACAGGTCTGGTTCCAGGCATGAGCAAACACCTAATGAAGCTGGGAGTTTTTATAGAGGCCTTAAACGAGCTGACAAGCTTCAGCTGGTCTCATCAACTCCCTGCCTGCACGACGCCCAGCACTCTCCCTAGAGGTATGAATCATCCATGAGCCCACTAGCCTCAGCTGGGCTTCATCAACTCTCTCCCTAGTTGTATAAGTCGGCATAAAGCCTGAATCTGGGAGAAATATACCTACCCCCCTGGATGCAACCAGGTGACTTTACCTTCCTGCTGTCACATACCCCCCCCTCTTGTTTTAACCTTGGGGTTGGAACACCAGCAATCAGGCATTCATGTACTCGAGACAAAGCATCCACATTCCCCATTTGAACGCCAGGGCGATGCTTTACTGTGAAGTTGAATTCCTGTAGGGCCAGGAACCACCTATTTACTCTTCTATTTGTCTCCTTGTTTTGAGCCATCCACTTTAACGGAGCGTGATCCGTAACCATGTCAAAGTACCTACCTAGCAGATAGTACCGAAGGGAATCTAGAGCCCACTTCACCGCTAAACACTCCTTTTCAACCGTGGCGTAATTTACCTCATGGGACTTCAACTTCCTGCTGAGGTAAATGACTGGGTGCTCTTCCCCGTTCCAGACCTGGGACAATACTGCTCCTAACCCCACATCTGACGCATCACTTTGTACGACAAAGTCTTTAGAGAAGTCGGGTGAGTACAACACTGGCTGGCTACATAAGGCTTGTTTCAAGAATTGGAACGCTGCCTCAGCCTCGGGGGTCCATTTAATCATGACCGACCCTTTCCCTTTCGTCAGGTTGGTTAGGGGCACAGCCTTAGAAGCAAAGTGGGGAATGAAGCGCCGATAATAACCCGCGATTCCCAGAAAGGCTCGTACCTGCTTCTTGCTGTTGGGACGTGGCCAACTCTGGATGGCCTCGACTTTGTTGAGTTGGGGTTTTATTACTCCCCTGCCAATGGTGTACCCAAGATATTTGGCCTCCTCCTGCCCAATGGTACACTTCTTGGGGTTAGCCGTAAACCCCGCTTCCCGGATAGAGTCTAGGACTGCTTGCACTTTTGGCAGATGTGAGGCCCAATCTGTGCTATGGACAATTACGTCATCCAGGTAAGCCGCAGCATACTTCCGATGGGGCCTCAGTATCTGGTCCATTTTCCGCTGGAATGTGGCCGGCGCATTCTGTAACCCGAACGGCATTCTCTTATAATGGAACGCCCCGTCTGGGGTTACAAATGCGGTTTTCTCTTTGGCCGACTTGGCCAGGGGAATTTGCCAATACCCTTTTGTGAGGTCAAGAGTCGTCATGTATCGGGCTGTTCCCAGCCGGTCGATCAACTCATCTATACGTGGCATGGGGTAGGTGTCAAATTTTGTAACTTTGTTCAACTGACGAAAATCGTTACAAAATCGCCAGCTCCCATCCGGTTTAGGCACCAACACAATGGGACTAGACCAATCACTTTGGGACTCCTCTATCACCCCTAAGTTCAGCATTTTCTGTACTTCCTCCCGTATTGCCTCCCGTCGGGCCTCTGGGATCCGATAGGGTTTTAACTTCACCCTTTCACCGGGCGGGGTAATAATATCATGCTCTACCCCAGATGTTTGTCCCGGCAGCTCAGAGAACACCTCCTTGTTGCGAAGCACAAACTCCTTAACCTCCTGTTGTTGGGGTTGTGACAAGGTGGCTGCTATTCCAACCTCCGGAATCACGCAACCAGTTTGAGCTGGTGACCAAGTTTCTGCGACTAGGGACTCTCTATCCCTCCAGGCTTTCAACAGATTAACGTGATAGATCTGTTCGGGCTTTCGCCTTCCTGGTTGTCTGACCTTGTAATTCACTTCGCTCACTTTTTCCATTATCTCGTAGGGGCCTTGCCATTTGGCAAGGAATTTACTTTCAACCGTAGGGACAAGTACCAATATCCTATCCCCCGGGGAAAAGGTACGGGTCTTGGCTCCACGGTTGTACACTCTCTGCTGTGCCAACTGCGCTTGGGCCAAATGTTCCTTCACGATGGGCATTACCTGTGCAATTCGATCTTGCATCAGGGCGACATGCTCAATCACACTCCTGTGGGGAGAACTCTCACTTTCCCAAGTTTCCTTGGCAATATCCAACAGCCCTCTTGGGTGTCTCCCATACAGTAACTCAAAGGGGGAGAATCCCGTAGAGGATTGGGGCACCTCCCTAATAGCAAACATCAAATAAGGAAGTAGACAGTCCCAATCCTTTCCATCTCTATCCACCACTTTCTTCAACATTTGTTTTAGGGTTTTGTTGAATCTTTCAACCAGCCCATCGGTTTGGGGTGATACACAGACGTACGCAATTGCGTCACTTTGAACAGTTTACACAGCTCTTTCATAACCCGGGACATAAAGGGTGTACCTTGGTCCGTAAGCAGTTCTTTACAAATACCCACCCGGCTAAAAACAAGAGATAGCTCTTTGGCTATGGTTTTGGCCGAGGTATTTCGGAGAGGGATCGCTTCTGGATAACGGGTGGCATAGTCCATTATAACTAATATGTACTGGTGCCCCCTAGCGGACTTGATTATAGGACCTACCAAATCCATTGCGATCCTCTCAAACGGGACCTCAATGATGGGTAGAGGGACCAGCGGGCTACGGAAATGTGGCATCGGGGCCGACCTCTGACACACAGGGCAGGAGGAACAATAATTTTCTATGTCCTTCATCACCCCAGGCCAATAGAATCTCTGTAATACCCTCTCTCGGGTTTTCTCTGTCCCCAGATGACCTCCAAGAATGTGCCCATGGGCCAACTCCAACACCAACTTCCTGTAAGGTTTGGGCACCACAAGCTGCTCAACGGTTTCTTCTGCCCTTTTTGCCACCCGATACAGTAGGTCCTTCTCTACGCTGAAGTATGGGTAAGTTCAGGTATTATCTGGGTTCACTAACTCGCCATCTATTTCCACTACGTTTTCCCGTGCCTTTATTAGGGCGGGGTCTTTTAACTGTTCTGTGGCAAAATTTTCCCTGTGAACCTCAAGATCAGAAAACTCCACAGACGGTAGGTTTTCGTCTGAGGAGGTGGGCTCCTCTCCAGTTTCTTGAGTCTCGCCTGCCAATACTGACAAGGGAAATTCTGGAGAGTCCTCACCACTCTCAGAGGAGTTCTGGCTATCACCTTCCTGGTACATAGGGGCACCAGTGGGGGGCTCAGGATCATCCCACAGTTCCCAGAACTTCGGAAAATCCCTTCCCACAATGGCATCATGCGGTAATTGAGATACTAACCCCACTGGATGAGAGAGGGTACCTTTGGGGGTCTTGAAACACACTGTAGTCACTGGATACTCTCGGGTGTCCCCATGGACACAAATAACAGCTACCTTGCTATTCCCAGAGACCTCTGTTTTAACTAATTCAGCCTTTATCAGGGTCACAAGGCTACCTGAATCCAGTAATACCACAACATTTCTACCATTAATACACATTTTGCATAAATGTTTCTCAGTTCCCCGAATGGCAGTGCATGCGACTGTCGCACACAGCGACTGACGTCTGTCCGTCAGAAAGTCACATTGCATGGGTTCCTCCACAACCGGGCAATTTGCTGCAATATGTCCCGTTTGCCGGCAGCGGTAGCAAACAATCCTTTTGGCTGCCTCTTGAGCCCCCGACTTCCCAGGCTGTTCTCGCCAAACCCTGGGCAGAGCTCCCACCCTCTCACTCTCTCCACCCTCACCCCTTGGAATCATCTTATCCGCCCCTGGGGATGGTCTGGTCTTAGGGTGGAAAGTCCGAGAGTCTCTGGAAGAGGCCGTCAGGTTCTCTGCAGCCAAGTATCTCTCTACACAATCCACAAGTTTACCGGCCGTTTCTGGGTCTCCATGGCTTACCCACTTTTGAATGGCGGTAGGAAGAGCTCTCAAGAAACGATCCATCACAACACGTTCCACAATCTCCGGTGCGGACAAAGTCTCTGGCTGTAGCCACTTCCTGCTCAGGTGAATGAGATCATACATTTGAGACCTGGGGGGTTTTCCAAGCTGGAAAGTCCAGTTATGCACACGCTGAGCCCGGACAGCCAGGGTGACACCCAGCCTTGCCAATATTTCAGCTTTTAGTATCACATAGTCTTTTGCTTGGTCAGGCTCTAGGTCATAGTAAGCTTTCTGCGATTCACCAGTTAACAGAGGAGCCACCAGTCCAGCCCACTGCTCCTCAGGCCACTTTTCTCTTTCAGCAGTCCTTTCAAATGTGGTCAAAAATACCTCTGGATCATCCTCTCCAGTCATTTTTGTCAATAAACGACTCACCCCAAAGGACGCGGTATTAGTGGGACGGCTTTCCTCACTGGTCTGCGGACGTTGCTGCATTACTGCTTCCATCTGTTGTTGTAGTCTCTGCTCTTGCTTCTGCAACAGGTCTATGAAGCGGGCCTCAGATTGCTGCTGGGCTTGTTGCTGGGCTGCGAAGCTCTTTTGCAAACCTGCATTTGTCTGCTGTTGATTGGCATTTGCTAGAGCCAGCTGTTTCAGTATCTCCTCCATGCTGGCTTAAAAAAAAACTGCCACTGGTTCTCCACCAACTGTGAGGGGGTTAGCTCGGTAGCGGGTGTGTGTGACCCCCTGGATGGGCTCCCCACACAAAAACAGGCCCAGCAGACGGAGGTTGTGGTTTTCAAGATCAAAAGGTGCGGTTTATTTCTCTATTTACAGTGACAAAAACACAGCAAAGCAAAAAGAAACATAAACAAAATAAATCCTGGTCAGCTTGACCTCTGACTAAACATGCAGGTTTCCCTAACTAACAACTGGGATCAGCCTGGTGCTGTCCTAGTCCCTAAGTCCCTGGTTTAGTAAATGTCCAAACAAATAGCCACACAGGCTTTGTCTCACCGCACAGGGGTTCACTCTCCCTAGACAGTCCACACAGGTCTGGTTCCAGGCATGAGCAAACACCTAATGAAGCTGGGAGTTTTTATAGAGGCCTTAAACGAGCTGACAAGCTTCAGCTGGTCTCATCAACTCCCTGCCTGCACGACGCCCAGCACTCTCCCTAGAGGTATGAATCATCCATGAGCCCACTAGCCTCAGCTGGGCTTCATCAACTCTCTCCCTAGTTGTATAAGTCGGCATAAAGCCTGAATCTGGGAGAAATATACCTACCCCCCTGGATGCAACCAGGTGACTTTACCTTCCTGCTGTCACAATATAAATAACAGTAACAAATATCTGAGATAGTCCACCACAAAAATCTGTATACTTTACAGATAATAAGTGCTCCGAAAGTTTGACTAAAGAATGTTGTCACAAAATAAAACTATACAGAGTCCACTAGATCCAAAAGAAATTTGATCCAGTTCCACAGTATGACCAAAAGCAGAATGAACAAAGAGTTGAGGTTGAGAGTGAAGTTGTAGATGGCTATCCACCAACACCAAGGGATGAGCTCCTCCTCGTGGGACACACTACAGAAAACAGGGACCCTTACTGGATCGCTTGGACCTCCCGATAGTAGCAAGGTCACAGATGCCTGCAGATTTAACCCTCTGTGGGGTCTTAGGTTCATCCGTGAAGTCAGAATCTCCAGGCTCCTATCGATCTCACCGCAAGTTTCTGTACCGCCGTCCTGAGTGTAGCTGGAACACTCTCACCAATGGGGGTCTAAGCCCTCCCTCTGGTGAGGGCACAGGCATGTAGCAGGATAAGAAAGGACTAGGATAGTGTGTTAACTTTTAAAACACTGGGTGATTTCTTGAAAATCCAAGAAAACAGGTAACAATAAATTTAAAATAGCCGGCTAAAGCTAAAAAACAAACGCCCGTGCTTCTGGGGTCACATAGCGATGTGGTGATGTCAATACGTAGCACCGCCCTGACATGTTTCGTCAGAAAATGAAGTTTTCAAGGGGCACTGGCACTGACACTTTTTTTAGTGTCTACACAGGCCAATTTGTCAATCAGTGGGGTTTTAGTGAAGGATCATGAAATGTGCTTGGCCTGAATAGGCAAAGCATTCCTCGATTGAAAGTATTATAGGAATCTGTGGTTTTGGCAGCTGGCATTCAGATTGCAAAGCCTGGAACAATATTAAGGTATCACGGCAATATACTTGATGGACATAATGGATCCTGGCTAGAAACCAGCACTCAAACCCTTCTTACTTTGTGACTTCTCCCAGGTGAGAATTATCTCACAACAAGGTATAAGCAAAACAGCCATCATACTGCATAATGCGTTTCATCTCAAGCCAGACTTTGTGTAATAATGTGAGAGTGGGGCACTGTATAGAGACTTGTACTATTTCTGCCTTAAATTGTGCTATTAAGTGGTATTTACTGGATCATGTTAAAAGAACACCTTGATTGGGATCTGCAAGGTCAGTGCTACTCCGTCCTGGGAGGTGCTGGTGCTGTGATGTGAAAAAGTAAAGGTTTGTGTTTTCGAACAGCTAGGCCCCCTCTATGCTTCGGTAGTAGTAAAGTAGGTAGGTATGTGAGGGATTTTCCCCTTCCAAATCAGGTCCCTGTACAAAGCATCTATTCTCCTACACCATGGGGCATGGGCTTCTCTCCCGCTTTAGATTCTCCTAAACTATGATTGTTGAATCCACACAGGAAGAGTTGTGCATCACATAAAGAAGTTGTGGTGCCCAAATCAACTTCAGGAGATTGGCTCTACCCGCAACAGTCAAAGGAAGCTTACCCCAGGATTGACTCTAAAGTTTAAATCTACACAGCAGTGGACTTAAGTTATGTGGCAGGTAGTCATCCAAATTTGTGCCGACCTTAATACCTAGATATTTAAATTAATCCACAATTTTTATTTGTGCTGCACCAGGTTGGGAGCAGGATTGTGTGTGAGTCCAAGGGAAGCAACTCCGACTTGTCTTAGTTTATAGTAAAGCCAGAGAAGGAGCCAAAACGAGTAATAAGTGAAGACCATGAGCGATCTATATCTCCCAGAAATAATTAACATGTCGTCCGCATATAGGGCCACCTTATCTCGCCTATACCCTTTTCTAAATCACACTTTGGTAATTATTGGAGACTTTAGTTCCGCATTAACAACTTTAACAGTTTGTGATCCTCTAGCTCTTCATAGCAAAACTCCCAAATATTTTTTGTCCCACCTTGTTTTGCTTGTCACTTGGGGTTCTGCAGCAAAGCTCAGGCCTTGAATCTTCTACGTTTTGTCCTACAGTATATGTACTGATTGGAGTGCTGAAGCTGAAAGAGCAAAGATCACATACTAGAAATAAGTACCTAGCCTGGACAACAAATGTTCTTATCTCCCACAAGTAAAATAGATAACTTGGCCATCTTTAGTTTATCTTGAACGAGATAAGAGGGGAAAAATTTTTTTTCTCCTTGAGACACATTTTAATAAACTAAATTCTCCCTTCTGTGAAAACTTTACTTTGACAAGTGTAATTTATTATCTGCAACTTTCTCACGAACAGTTTTTTTTTTTTTTTTACTACATGAATAATGTATGCTTTTATTATGGCGACTCCATCCACTGGAGTTAGTTGATGTTTTTACAGTTTGCCTTGCAGCAACCTAAGTGTAGTCATTAACAGACAACTAGCTTATGGAATAAGCCCCTAGACTAGGCAAGATTGTTACACCCACAGTGGGAATTAATAAGCTTGGGCTACATGGGTTACACCTATAAACATTTTTGAGTGCTGTTAAAATTCAGTGTCTCTTATAAGCTTTATTATTATGCTTTTTGCTGGTTGTGGCTTTATTAATAAATAAAAAACATTCTCTGTATGTATTCTGTTGGTTTGTTTTTGTTTTTTTTGGTATTACTGCTAAGCATCAACTGACAGCAGGTTATCTGTCTTCAATCATGTAGACTTCAGACAAAGGAAACTTATTGATCATTGCCTGAAGAGAACTATTATGGAATCCCAGAAGGGTATGGTTAAGGCCTGGGCTCTAACATAGCTATTCTGTTTAAAGTCTATCTGGACCCAAACTTATGGGGAACTAGTACTGCTGTTAAAAAATTCTGCTGTCAGAGCCTGTATTGGAGAGATTCCCTGACTTTTGTGTCTGGTAAAAGCTTTGTCTCAAAGCTTAGAAGTGAGTGGATATCTCTGTAACAGAGATCATTTTTATTTTTGGACACATTTCAAACTTGTAAATACATCTCCAATTCAAGGCTGAGTAAGCCAATATACATTGTGCAGAGAATATCAGCAAAATATTCACATTTGCTAAGGTAAATATTACAAAGCTAAGGCAAATCTCCAGAATAACAAAAAGTGAGTTGCACATATGTTGGTCCATTGTTTTTAATGCATGTGTTTTAGTGTCTTCAGTTATCATTATTTATATGGAGATTAGGCCACATTAATACATAAATAGAAACTTTTTCTTGCAGTTGACCAGTATTTTTTTAAGACCCCTTTCACACAGGAGGCATTTTTAAGTCGCTAAAGGGCTAAAAATAGCACCTGTAAAGAGCCTGAAAAATGCCTCCCCTGCAGTCCCAGTGTGGCCCAAGTGCTTTCACACTGGAGCGGTGCGCTTGCAGGATGTTAGAAAAAGTCCTGCAAGCAGCACCTTGGGAGTGGTGTATACTGCCCATTGAAATAAATGAGCATCGCTGCCGAAGAGCCTGCAAAGCACTTTGGCAGCGGCGCTTTTTGGGCCCATTTAACCCTTTTTTCAGCTGCTAGTGGGGGTTAAAAGCACCCCGCTACTGGCTGAAAAGCGCAGCTAAAATGACAATAAAGTGCCACTAAAACTAGCGGCTGCGCTGTGAGTGTGAAAGGGGTCTTAAATAAGTAGCCATAGCAATACAATAGACAGAAATATAGACACAGGTGACTTTGAAACTTTAATCTAGCACTGATTTCTTAATTTTCATCACTGTCTTTAAATTGAAATAAGTGGGAACGTGCCTAATGTATTTAGGGGTAGAACCACCTAAAAAAAAATTCTCTTTCGTCCATGGACGGACACAGCTTCCTTAATTCTTGACATTAGGGTTATGTTCCGTCTATTAGGAGAGGACTAGGCAGACATGTTAGATATTTAAAAACATGTAATTATAGCAAAGCTGAACAGCCTTGCCCAGGGGGCGGTCCCTCTGGTCATAACCCCTCACCCTGCACTCAGCAGCTCAGTTTTTTTTCTGCCTAGTGTAGGAGAAGGACCTGGCTCCCTAGGGGCCCATTGGTCCTGGAGAACTTTTTATTTTTATCTTTACTTTTTGATCCTGAGATCTACTATCAACTGCCGGCTGGGTGAAAGGCTGGATAATATAGATCCTTGTAGTCTCCCCAGTCCAGCCATGGAGCGTGAGCAGGCCTTTAGCTACACGCTGGGTCGGCCACGACATACCCCGTTTGCTCCAGGGGTGGCCGGTGAGCTATATGCTCCGGGGTCCACATATGACCGGGCTACCGCTGTCCAATCACAGAGGGCCGTGGCCGTCAGCCACTCCCTACTGCTCGGTGATGGGTCTATCAGGAACGCGTCCAGCAGTCCTCGCAGGGACGGGTAAGTAAGGTTCCTCCTGTCTTGGCTGCATGGAACAGCTGGGCATTGCTGGGGTGGTCGATTAGGGGGTCTCTCGCCCTCCCTTTCCTCTCTCCCCATCCATCCCTCCTCCTCATAAATGTGGCCCTGCTGTGTACCTCACCGGGGGGTCCCTGAGGGGGGTCTCCGGGTCCTGGCTGGGGGCTGCGCGGTGTGTCCAGGTCCGCTCTAGTGTGGGTGGTCTGCCTTTTGGGGGGCCTCCGCTCGGAGACCCAGTGTTTTCGCTGCCTTTATTTTTGGATGCACCGGTGCCATTTTCCTGTAGCCGCGCTGTTCCTAATGCTAAATACAGCTGGCGGCCATTTTCTTGTAGCCGCGCTGTTTCTATTGCTCATACAGCGGGCGGCCATTTTCAAGTAGCTCGTGCACTTTTTTCCTGAGGCAGCCGGCGGCCATCTTTTTGGGGCTTTAACATTGGTTTTGGCCTCTAGCGCTAGTTTTGTCATTCTGAACGGCAGATCACCTCAGAGACACCTCAAGCACACACTGTGCAGGAATTAGAGCGGACCGCAGCGCTGAGCAGTGCCTGGGTCAGGGCGGTGAGTCCTCTGGGAATACCCCTCGGTCTGGGCAGATAGGAGGGTGGTGCTTTTTTGTACCTTGACTTAGTCCCTGAGTGGCTGTCAGGTGAGCGGGTCAGCATGGCGTCAGAAGCTGGCACTTCTTCCCCAGACATTCCAGTGGTAGCAACCGGTGCCCCTGCACATGCAGTACCTATGGCCGCTTTGTCGCAGTCCTGGAATCATTTGTTGCCAGGGTGGAGGCGGTGTGCGGGCGAAAGGGGTGTAAAAAAGCCCCCTCCCCCCACCATTTTCTGGGGAAAACTCAGACTCAGACTCGGGCCTGGCTGTGACATAGGACCCCTGTTCTGAAGTGTCAGAGTATGCGGACCAGGACCATTCGGACAGTGAGGAAGACTCCGTGTCCGGGTCAGCACAGGAGAAGGCGCTTGTTGGAGCACTTATCACTGCAGTGCGGGAAACCCTCAAGCTGGGGCATCTACTGAGGTGTCGATCCCTTTTGGGTCCCACAAGCCGACCCGCACTATTAAGGTGTTTCCTTATGTAACTTATTTTGATAAGTTTATAGACAAAGAATGGGAACCACCGCAGAGGACCTTTTTGGTCCCAAAACGCATGGCGGTCCGTTACCCCTTTGAGGAGAGCCTTCTGAAAAAATGGGCATCTCCCCCGGTTGTGGACCCCCCGGTATCCAGGTTAAAGAAGGTAACCAGGGGACCCCTGCATTTAAGGATCCTGCAGATAGGAGGTCGGAAGCGGTGGCCCGGTCCATGTTCACCATGCTGGGGTCAGCATTACGGCCAGTTTTGGCTGCGGCCCTGGTGTCAATGACACTTACTGAATGGGCAAATTTGTTGCACCGGGAGTTGGAGAAGCAACAGGTTTCCCCAGTCTGCGTAGAACTGGCCGACTAGTTTGTGCATGGCCTCAAATATGTCTGCAATGCAGCCCTGGATACAGCTCCCCTTATTTCCAGAGCCTCAGTATCTGTTGTGGTACTGCGTCGCCCGATTTGGCTAAAATGCTGGTCCGCGTACCAGACTTCCAAGAAGGCTCTGGCGGATTTGCCCTTCCAGGGAGAGAGGCTATTTGGAGCCTCACTGGACGACATTATTATTAATGTCACTGGGGGTATAAGCACGCTGCTCCCGCAATCCAGAAAAGGTAAGGACGCTCGCCGTAGGCCAGGGCCCTCCTTTTCCGCTCAGAAGCGTTTTTTTCGTCAGTCCGGGCCCGCAGGTAAGCGTTCCCAGGCCGACAAAGGGCCAGCTGAGGGACAAAAGTGTCCCTGGGTTCGCAAGCCAAACAAGCCTGCGAACAAATCTGCTACTGCATGAAGGTTTGCCCCCGTCTGACTCTGGGGTGGGGGGTCGCCTTCGCGAGTTTGCAGCTCGATGGACCTCCCTGCTTTCCGACCAGTGGGTTTGCGAAGTGGTTTCATCAAGGTACAAGATAGAATTTCTTTCTTGTCCACCAAACAGATTTTTTCCCTCCAACCTTCATCATCTTCCGACTCGTCGGAACGCCCTATTTGGGGCAGTGCAGGACCTGCTGAGGCGCGGGGTAATAGTACCTGTGCCGCTGCCGGAAAGGTTTCAGGGATTCTACTCCAATCTGTTTGTAGTCCGAAAGAAGGACGGGTCCGTCCAATCCTGGACCTCAAGGCCCTCAACTCCTTTGTAAAAGTACGAAGGTTCAGGATGGAATCAGTTCGCTCTGTGGTCGCTGCACTCCATCCGGGGGATTTTCTGGTGTCTTTGGACATCAAGGACACATACTTGCATGTCGCCATATATGTCGGGCATCAAAAATCACTATCGTGGGCTACCTGGACGACCTCCTTCTGAGAGCTGCTTCAGACTCAGAATTAGAGGAGGATGTGGCGATTGCCAGTCAGACCCTTCAAGAATTTGGTTGGGTGCTGAACCTCCAGAAGTCGGTGTTGGTGCCGACTCAGCGCCTGGAATACCTGGGCTTGATTCTGGACTCATCTGAGGCGAGAGTTTTTCTCCCTTTGGAAAAATTGCAGACTCTTCAGGTGGCGGTGAAGCTGCTGGCATCCCGCAGGTGGTCGTCGCTGCGCTTTTGCATGCAAGTCCTGGGTCTCATGGTAGCCTCCTTTTTGAGGCGATACCGTATGCTCAATTCCACACTCGAGTCTTGCAGAAGGAGATCCTGTCCAAGTGGGACAAGTCTCCGTTGTCCCTGGATTGTCAAATCCGGGTGAGCCAACTAGTCAAGACTTCCCTGATCTGGTGGCTGAGATTTCCGGCCCTTCAGTCTGGAAAGTCGTTCCTTCCCTTTCACTGGACGGTGATCACGACGGACGCCAGCCTGAGCGGTTGGGGGGGAGTTTGGGGCGTACAGTCGACACAGGGTCGCTGGACGCAGGAAGAATCCCGCCTGCCGATCAATGTGCTGGAACTTCGGGCGATCAGGCAGTGCCTCTCCACATGGTCACAGAGGCTGCAGGGTCGTCCATTCAGGATCCAGTCGGACAACGCCATGGCGGTGGCTTATGTCAACCATCATGGAGGGACAAGAAGTTCGGCTGCAGCATCAGAGGTCGCTCACATACTGCGGTGGGCAGAGCGGAGTATGCCGGCTCTATCCGCCATATACATTCCGGGCGTAGAAAACTGGCAAGCGAACTACCTAAGTCGCCAGATGCTGGACCAAGGAGAATGGTCGCTACACCCGGATGTGTTTCGACTCCTTTGCCTGAAATGGGACACACCAGACATGGATCTCATGGCTTCTCGACTCAATCAGAAGGTATTGAGGTTTGTGGCCAGGTTGAAAGATCCTTGGGCGGATGCGAAAGACGCGTTGGTGGCTCCGTGGGGACAGTATCGGCTAATTTATGCCTTGACCTGAAACTTCTTCCTCGTCTGCTCCGCAGAGTGGAGACAGAGGGGATTCCGGTGATTCTAATTGCTCCAGATTGGCCTCAGCATCCCTGGTACGCCGACCTAGTACACCTGGTGGTGGATGCCCCTTGGGGACTGCCGATGCGAGAGGACCTTCTGTCGCAAGGTCCTATACTTCATCCTGCTTTACAGTCGCTGGCTGGCTTTAGCGGCATGGCTGTTGAAAGTCAGGTTCTGAGGGACAGAGGCCTGTCGAATTCAGTAATTTCCACCATGCTGAGGGCACGGAAATCATCTTCTCGGAAGATCTATCATCACACGTGGAAGGCCTACATCTCTCTGTGTGAGGAGATGGGGTGGCGTCCACAGGCATATTCGGTTTCCAGGATCCTGCTGTTTTTACAGCGTGGAGTGGATCAGAAATTTGCCTTAAGCACCATTAAGGGGCAGATTTCAGCCTTGGCTGTTTTCTGTCAATGACCCTTGGTGGCTCATTCACCGATGAGTACGTTTGTGCAAGGGGTCCGACATGTGGCTCCTCCGGTTTGACCACCACTACCTCCGTGGGATTTGAATATGGTGCTCTCTGTACTTCAGAAACCTCCCTTTGAGAACATCAGAGAGATTCCTCTTTTGATACTCTCTCAGAAAGTTGCCTTTCTGGTGGCTATTACATCAGTCAGGAGGGTTTCTGAGTTAGCGGCCTTGTCTTGCAAGACCCCCTACTTGATCCCCCATACGCCCGCAGCCTTCGTTTCTTCCGAAGGTGGTTTCGGCTTTCCATCTAAATGAGGACATTGTACTTCCATCCTTGTGTCCTCGGCCGTCGCATCCCAAAGAGGTTGCGTTACATTCCTTAGACGTGGTACGTGCTCTGCGAGTGTATCTGTCTGCTACAACTCCGTTTCGGAGGTCAGGCTCACTGTTTGTGTGGGTGACTGGTCCAAAAAAAAGGCCTGGCGGTCTCGTCGGCCACTATTTCTCGGTGGATCAGACAGTTTGTGATTCAGGCTTATGCACTTAAAGGGCGGGCGCCTCCCTTTCCTGTCACGGCGCATTCGACCAGGGCAATTGGTGCCTCCTGGGCTTTCCGGCATCAAGCGTCTGTCTCACAGGTGTGTAAGGCGGCGACCTGGTCGTCCATTCACACTTTCACTAAGTTTTACAAGGTTGACGTGCATGCATCTGCGGATGCTTGCTTTGGCCGCAAGGTTTTGCAGGCGGCTGTTTAACCACTTCTCCACCGGGCCTATTCTGGCACTTCTCTCCTTCATGTAAAAATAATTATTATTTTGCTAGAAAATTTATCAGAACCCCCAAACATTATATATTTTTTTTAGCAGACTCCCTAGGTAATAAAATGGTGGTCATTGCAACTTTTTATATCGCACGGTATTTGCGCAATAATTTTTCAAACGCCTTTTTTGGGGAAAAAAAACGGTTTCATGAATTGAAAAATAACAAAACAGTAAAGTTAGCCCAATTTTTTTGCATAATGTGAAAGATGATGTTACGCCGAGTAAATAGATACCTAACATGTCACGTTTTAAAATTGCGCACACTCAGGGAATGGCGCCAAACTTCGATACTTAAAAATCTCCATAGGCGAGGCTTTAATTTTTTTTACAGGTTACTATTTTCGAGTTACAGAGGACGTCTAGTGCTAGAATTGTTGCACACGCTCTAACGCACGCTGCGATACCTCACATGTGGGGTTTGAATGGCGTTTACATGGGTGGGCGGGTCTTACATGCGCGTTCGTTTCTGAGCGCGAGCTACCGGGGACAGGGGCGTTTTACTTTTTTTATTATTATTATTATTTTTATTTTACTATTTATTAATTTTTTTTACACTTTAAAAAAAAAAAAATTGGATCACTTTTATTCCTATTACAAGGAATGTAAACATCCCTTGTAATATGAATCATTGTGACAGGTCCTCTTTTATGGAGAGATGTGGGGTTGATAAGACCCCACATCTCTCCTCCAAGCTTGAAAGCATGAGATCGTGAAAAAAATTCACCGATCTCATGCCGATAGCCGCGATTATGGCTTTGTTTACTTCCGGGGACCCGGGCGTGACGTCACAACGTCGCGCCCGGGCCTACGACTATCATAGAGATGACTGGTAATCGACCGGAAATCTCTTATCGCCGTGAGCCGGCGCCGGCCGGTTCATTCTCCGGGCCCCCCGAAGGCACGGGAGAGCCCGGAGAAGCACCGGATGGCGGCGGGAGGGGGGGACGTCCCCTCCCACCGCCTATAAGAACGATCAAGCGGCAGAGCTGCCACTATGATCATTCTTATTGTGCACAGAATCGCCGGCAGAATACAGTGATATCTGAATTATGCCCGTAGCTGCAGACATCATTCAGATATCACCGCACAAAGTCGAGGACGTCATATGACGTCCTCAGTGGAGAAGTGGTTAAGGTTGCAACTCCTCCATTGAGGAGCTCTGTTTGTTTTGGGGTGAAGTTTGTTTGATTGCTGTTCCCACCCCTCGGTTTTTTGGCACTGCTTGGGGACGTCCCTAATGTCAAGAATTAAGGAAGCTGTGTCCGTCCATGGACGAAAGAGAAAATAGGATTTTTGTACTCACCGTAAAATCCTTTTCTCTGAAGTCCATGGACGGACACAGCACCCACCCCTCCTTTTTATGTTTGTACTGCTTTTTGATGAACTGAGCTGCTGAGTGCAGGGTGAGGGGTTATGACCAGAGGGACCGTCCCCTGGGCGGGGCTGTTCAGCTTTGCTATAATTACATGTTTTTAAATATCTAACATGTCTGTCTAGTCCTCTCCTAATAGACGGAACATAACCCTAATGTCAAGAATTAAGGAAGCTGTGTCCGTCCATGGACTTCAGAGAAAAGGATTTTACGGTGAGTACAAAAATCCTATTTTTTTACATGTTTGCCCATATATTCTCACACTACTCAAAAGTAAAAAACATTTCTATCAGCACTAGATGACAGTCCCAACAGTTTTGTAACAATAGAGAACATCTATCACTGTGACATCTGTCACATTCCTAAAGCCTGAAAACTACTGAACATGAAGTCGTTTATCTATAATTTCAAATAAAAACTTTTTTCTGCATTTTTTTCTTTTAAATAATGTTTTATACATTGTTGATGGCAGCCATCATTGCAGTGCCTTTACTGCACAATGGCTTAGGTCTTACTCATGCTTACATGTTTTGTACTTTGCCAAACATATAGGTTTTTTTTCTGTCATTCATAAGAACCATAAAAAATGTCCATAATTTCAAATATTTTGCTAACATTATGTCCATAAATGCTCATCTTTAAATCAGAGTTCCACCCAAAAGTGGAACTTCTGCTGATCTGGCTCCTTTCAGGGGGGAGGGGGGGCGGGTTTTTGGCAGGTACCCTTCCCCACTGGAAGTTCGGCCCCCCTCCTCCTTCCCCCACTGCCGGGCCAATTAAACAGCGCATGCGCAGTAGGGAACTGGGTGTGAAGCCGAAAGGCTTTACTGACAGTTTCCCTTACGACGAATGGCGGCGACAGCACCCAAGAGCCGAAATGAAAATCGGCTGGGGTGCCGACACTGCGGTTGATGGCTTGTAGCTCTGAATGAACTGCGAGGGCGCTGATGAGCAGGGCTTGTCTGCAAAAGCCTGACATTGCACCACTGATCACAGGCACAATGCTTTTCAGGCTCCTGCAGAAAAAAAATATATAAATGCAAATTTTATTTTTCTGAAAGAATGTGTGCATTTATTTATTTTTTCTGGAAAGGTGAGATTATCCTTTAAAGCCTAACTCTAGAATAAGCAAATATCATCTGAATACAAGAGGCATGTGTATTCGTACTTGAATCTTGGTGTGTTTTGTGTATTTCCTCCAGATCTGTGCAGTATTCCAGCATGATGTTTGTCTCTGTGTGGGAGCTTCCTAAAATAAAAACCAGTCACTGCTGCTCTTGTGCAGGGTGACTGGTCTTGTCTCCACACCCTCCTGTAGTTTTCTGCAGGCAGCCTGTAGTGGATAGGGCCTGCTGGGTCCCTCCCACAGCTCTGCTCTCTGCACAGGTCATGTACAGCAGGGGTAGGCAACCTTGGCCCTCCAACTGTGGTGAAACTACAAGTCCCATGAGACATTGCAAGACCCTGACAATCACAGGCATGACTTCTAGAGGCAAAGGCATGATGGGATTTGTAGTTTCACCACAGCTGGAGTGCCGAGGTTGCCTACTCCTGATGTACAGCATAGGGATGATGTGCTGATTTTACAAGGCAATATCTGAGTTTGTTAAGGCATTTGGTGCACACAAAGCAAATTTATATTGTTTGTGGCTACTGGGGAAAATACTTAAATGGACATTCTGCTTGGAGTTTAGCTTTAAATATACCAATTAAAGTGGAGTTCTACCCTGAAAAAAAAATGACACAAAAATGCTGCAAAAAAAATGTGGAAAAAAAATAATATTTTACTCACCCGAAATAGCGGTTGCTATGCGTAAGTCCCTAATCTGCCTCTTCCTTATCCGCGGTTGGTCTTCTTCCGCATCCTCTTCTAGTGAATGGCGCGCGCTGCCTTCTGGGAACTGTGTGTAATCCCAGAGAGCAGCCGCCCATTCACATTACCGGCAGCACACCAAGCACCTCAGTGTGAAAGTACCCTAATAGACAGCCGCTTATTCTTTATATTGTTTAGGTGGCTTACAGTATATATTAATGAAAACAAAAAATATACGTATATATAAATACTCGCGCTGAACGTGAAATTGAATAATAATCGAGTGATTGCCGCTGCTGTACACAAAGTGCTATTCACCTGGAAAAATGTATGCATAAAATTACAGCGCGCACAATACATCATAAATGAATCCAATCAATAAGTGAACAAATTATAAGAAACGTCCATATAAATTGTGCTTAGGTGCTCCAATCGTTAAAGTGCAATAGTGCTCCAAACTTCAAGGTGTACCACACACCCCTCCTATGTCCCCACTCACCAAACGAAATGGACCCCTAGCTTTTCAGTCTAGGGGTCATTCAGGCTAGAACACTGGCCCATAGTGCCAATTCACAGATGGCTCCAAAGTAGATGGTCATAGGCAGATGCAGGTACCAGAATAAAAAACAAAAAGGGACTGATAGTGAATTACAGTTCGGTAGATTGTTTTATTGCGCAAACATAGGCAGGTACTTACAGAATGGAAAGGTTAAAATCGCATGAACATATTGCAGATATAAAATCGAGCGAACGCCGCACCCAGCTCGCGTTCCACCGAAACAAGAAGTGACGTCGTTTGGACTTGAAACCGGAAATTACGTCAAAGCGTTTCGCCCTCCCACAAGGCGTCATCAAGGACCTCCTATCTCAATATTCAGTAAGGGCGCTGGCAACAAGGGATGCTGTTGTTAATAATACACCCAGCTACGTCTTCAATTTAAGAGTCATTTTAGCAATAAAGTGAGCGTTCATAAATAAATGTAGTATATTGACATCTGTGATGCTGTTTGGATCTTTAATTTTGAAGCCTAAAGGTTTAGTGCTGAGCAGTGCAGGGTGTAGCAACATGGCATCCGCCACCTTCCAACTGCTGGCATCCAGCTTCTTTCAAAATATAACATAAAAACAGCATCACAGATGTGAACATACTATATTTATTTATATCCGCTCACTTTATTGCCCACTCTGCCTTCTTCTGACTGCAGGTGTTTTGTCAGATGAGAAATCCTGGTAGGGGTGGACGCATGCGCAGCTGACGGAGCGTCACTTCCGTTACCTAATCTGACGGGTCGCTGATTCTGATGGAACACCTGCCTTAAAAAAACTTTACTTAGATATATTTGTTAAACAGACCTAAAACTAGCAGTACAGTGCCTGCATATCTCTCAAGTCTCACTTTCAGTTTGGAATACCATCTAATTTCAAAGCTGCAGAAAACTGAGACACCCTGGTGTTTATCTAACTGAGCCATATTAGATCCAGGTCTGCTCTGCCACCTTTCAGTGAGAGAAAGGCCTCGTACACACGGCCGAGATTCTCGTCGAAAAAAACATGACGTTTTTTTCGACGAGATTCTTGGACAAGAAAATTGTCCCGGCCGAGTGTACACACGCTCGATTCAAGGAACCCGCGGTTCTTTGAATGGAGCGTACGTGGTGACGTCATCGACTACGACGAGCATGCGCTCGTCACATTCGATGCCGTCGCCGCCATCTTGGTATACCCTATCTATGCCTAGGAAGCTACCGCGCATGCGTCGAATTCATTTCGAACATGCGCGGGCTTCCCGGCGGACAGGTAAGTGTACACACACTCACTTTTCTCGTCGAGAAACAGGCTGACGAGAATCTCGACGAGAAAATAGAGAGCAGGTTCTCTATTTTCTCGTCGAGGTTACTTGTCGGTTTTCTTGACGAGAAACCATACACACGAACGAATTTCTCGGCAAGACATCTCTGCCAGCAAGTTTCTTGCTGGTTCTTGCCGAGAAACTCAGTCGTGTGTACGAGACCAAAGTCTAATTTCTTTTGGTCTTGCTAATGTTCGTTCCTGTGGCGTTCGCTTCCATGTCCTGCAGGAACCTTTGTTCACTATAGCGAACAGAGCTTTGCCAGCAATCACAGACGACTTTCACACTCAGAAGGGGTGCAAGCCTGAGGATCCTATGGCGACATAAATCCGTAAGGGCAGACTTAGCCTAGGTTCACATTGGAGCAATTTTCATGCGATTTGAGAGATCAAATCGCATGACAAGTCGCAGCCTTTTGGAGGCAATGCCACTCTTCAAATCGGTGCGACACCAATTTTGCAGCGCCGCACTGTTTTGCAAAAGTAGTTCCTGCACTACTTTTGACGATTTCAGGTACGACTTCAATAGACATCTGTGCATGAAGCCACAGAGATGTCTATCAAGTAACACCTGAAATGGTGCTGACCTCGCTACTATGAAATCGCGCTACATAAATTGAAGTAACGCGATTTCAAAGTAGCATCAATGTGAACCAGGGCTCAGTCTAAGACAGAAATCAAAGATGTAAGAAAGGACAAACTGATAAACTTTGAAATATAAAAAAATAAAATAAAGTTTATAAATGGTGATGATGACTCTAACATACATTCTTTACAGACATATTGTTTTAGCCATCTGTACTGAAACTGAAAGGAACAGAAGTTCAGTGTCTTCATTGGATAGGTTCCTGGTATCTGTGCCAGTTGTCACAAGTGGGTGAGTCTCCAAGCTCCAGAACAAATTTCTCTGAAGCCTCGTACACACGGCCGAGAATCTCGTCAGGAAAAAGCCTGCCGTTTTTCCTGACGAGATTCTTGACAAGAATCTTGTCCCGGCCGAGTGTACACACGTACGATTCTAAAGAACCGCCATTCTTTTGAATGGCACGAATGCGGTGACGTCATCGACTACGACGAGCATGCGCTCGTCACATTCGATGCCGTCGCTGCCATCTTGCTTCACCCTACCTATGCCTTGGAAGCTACCGCGCATGCGTCAAAGTCATTTCGAGCATGCGCGGGTTTCCACGGCGACAGGTAAGTATACACACGCTCGGGTTTCTCGTCGGGAAACAGGCCGACAAGAATCCCGACGAGAAAATAGAGAGCAGATTCTCTATTTTTCTCGTCGAGATTCTGGGCAGTTTTCTTAACGAGAAACCTGAAAGCCTCGTACACACGGCCGGTTTTCTTGGCAAGAAAGCTCTCCCAGCAGTTTTCTTGTCGTTTCTTGATGAGAAAACCGGCCGTGTGTACGAGGCTTAAGTCTGAACTGTGTGTTTGATTGGTTTCTAAAGGTCAGCCTTTTGTCTGCACTGAGCAGCATTCTCAAAGATAGTAGCACACCCCTTTATGTGGGATTACACATGATGATTTGAAGCTAGCATTGCCATTAAGTCAGCTTGGCATGACTAAACTAATACAGTCTTTCTTGCTTATAAACACTCCTCGGCAGACTTCCAGACACACGCAGAAGATGTGGTCTCTGAATGATGCGCTTACACTAGTAAATAAAACTGACACACTCTAAATGATTGTAGCCTTAGACAATTCCACGATGAGCCCAAAAAAATTAAAACATAATGTTTTGAATTACAAAGTTTGTCCTTAGTGCCGGTTCACACATGGGCAACCCGACTTACTACGCGACTTTGCAAGACGATTTGGAGGCAACTTACAACACGCTTCCAGGACAGGCGACTTTGGCTGTGGCCAATCAAAGAATAATAAGCTCTGTGGGAGGGAGGGGGTTGCCTGGGTAAACGTGGGGAGTACCTGGGTAAATTATTTTCTTTTTCCTGTAAAGTCGCTTCAATATATATGGAGATCTGACTTGGAGCGACTTCCATTTGAAATCTTTGGGTACAAGTCGCCTTGAAGTAGTACAGGAACCTTTTCTGAAGTCGAAGCGACTTCAGTAGTGTACATTACGGCGTCTCTCATTCACTTCTATGGCATTTCTTATGTCCAGCGACTCGGGGCAACTTGAGGACTTACAAGTCAGATCCTAAGTCGCTGTAGTGTGAACCGGCACTAAGTGTGCAATTATGTATTTTTTACTTGGCAAGAAATTCTTATACTATCTTAGAAACAGTATGAATATTTTAATCTACAATTATTAAGTGTATAAAACTTCAAGCGTAACTATGGACAAAATCAAAGATTACATACAGCATATGATATAGTCTGTCTTTTTAATTCTTCTTGTTTTCCTGGGACCCCCCCCCCCCCCATAACATAGATTTATTACCTGTTGCACCTGTCAGTGGATCCATAAATTTGTTCTACTTTCTTTAGATGACAACGCTGTTCATTCCGCATTGTAATTGAACAGCAGCGTTGTCACCCTATAGGTGCCGTAGTCTTAAGCCAACCATCTATGGGCAGGCTGGTTGTACTGAAGTCAACCCATCAGTCGACTTTAGTACAACTAGTCTTTCAGATTTTTTTCATGCAATCACTGCTGCCGGATATAGTCGCCAGCAGTGATCATTGTGTTCTGCCGACATAGAAGGTTCCCCGCTGACAGAACACAATAGCGCTGCAGGAGGGACTACCTCATCAACATTGACTGTGTTGATGGGGGAATCTCAATTTTCTTTCCTTATACCCATAGTGGAAGGAAAGAAAATTGCATACTCTATGGGCTGCTTAAGATGGACATGTATTTTTTTTTTTACTTTATGAGATCAACAAATCATTAAAAGCCTAACCTTTGTTAACATCCTTCCACCAGCCTAACGTATATATATGTGACAGCACAGTGGGAGGGCTTTAACACCAAGTTGCTGCATACGTAGTTCCAGCCAGCTCCACTGTTCTGTGCTGTCCAGCAAAGTGAACTAAAATGTCACGATTTCTGATCAGAAGCTGGTGAGACAGGCTCCCAATCATGTGTCTGTTTCGACAGCCAATTAAAGTAATCACATGATCAGAAAGCTCGCCTGCAACTCCCTTTAACCATTTGCCCACTGGGCACTTATACCCCCTTCCTAACCAGGCCAATTTTCAGCTTTTAGGGCCAGTTCACACCAGACGCAGTTCCGTTCAGTTTTGTGCGCATTTTTTCTGCACTAAAAATGCATGCACAGTGTTTTCCATGTATTCCAATGGCTCTTGTTGGCTCTAGTTCACACCATGCAGTCAGTTTCCGGTGCAGAAACTGACCGGAAACTGACTGCATGGTGTGAACTAGAGCCAACTAGAGCCATTGGATTACATGGAAAACACTGTGCATGCATTTTGTGCAGAAAAAAAAGCACACGGAACTGAACAGAACAGAACTGCGTCTGGTGTGAACTGGCCCTAAGTACTCTCACATTTTGAATGACAATTACTCAGTCGTGCAACATTGTACCCATATGAAATTTGTGTAATTTTTTACACACAAATAGAGCTTTCTTTTAGTAAGAGGCATAGTGAGTTTTTTGAAGTTGTCATTTTTTCCCACAATTCTTTGCAAAATGATTGTTTTTTTAAATTTATTTTTTAACAAAGTTGTCATAGTAACAGGTTATTTCTCTCACATGGCATATGCATACTTACATCTACACCCCAAAACACATTCTGGTACTCCTCCTGAGTAGTGATGAGCCGAACACCCCCGGGTTCGGTTCGCACCAGAACCTGCGAACGGACCGAAAGTTCGTACGAACATTAGAACCCTATTAAATACAATGGATGCGAACGTTCGAATTCTAAAGTGCTAATTATAACGACTATTATGCATGTTATTGTCCTAAAAAGGGTTTGGGAACCCGGGTTCTGCACCAGGGGACATATATCAATGCAAAAAGAAGTTTTAAAAACGGTCGTTTTTCGGGAGCAGTCATTTTAATGATGCATAAAGTGAAAAAAAAAAGTCAAATATTCCTTTAAATATCGTACCTGGGGGGTGTCTAAAGTATGCCTGTGAAGTGCCACGTGTTTCCCGTGTTTAGAACTGTCCCTGCACAAAATGACACTTCTAAAGGAAAAAAAAGCCATTTAAAACTGCTTGCGGCTTTAATGTAATGTCTGGTCCCGGTAATATGGATGAAAATCTTTAAGAAAAATGGCATAGCTACCCCATGACCCCCCCCCCCCTACCCCAGCCCATTACCAGCCCCTTTGGGTCTTGTATGGATATTAAGGGGAACACCGCACACAAAATAAAAAAGGCCCTATATACTCTGAACAGCCGTATACAGGCGGTGCATACAAGACAGGGACTGTAGGTTTGTTCTTATGTAGAATGTGTTTGTAATTTTGAACAGGTACATTGTTTAAGTGTAGCTCCAGCCCAAAAATCTATTTTTAAACTTTTTGGAAAACATAGGTAAGGGTTATCACCCCTGTAACATTTGTTTTGCTGTCTGTGCCCCTGTTCAGAACATTTCACCTCACTTTCCGTCCCAATGACAACTGTTTTTGAAATGTGGTGTTTTTCTTGAAACAAGGATTGGTGATAAAGCATCAGTACAGAGGAGACACCTTTCTCCCATATTAATTCTTACAGGAGAGAATTTTCCTTCCTAGGGGTAGATTTCCTCTCACTTCCTGTTGTCTTCTTGCGTTTGCAAGTAGGAGTCGTTTGTAAGTTGGATGTTTGAAAGTAGGGACCTGCCGTATATACTCTGCAGAAATAGGCCCCTTAGTTGTTGGTGTTGGCACAACACTGTAAGCACTCACAGTTACTCTTGGTTGGTGCTGGAACGCCCTGCTGTCAACTATTATATCAGGAATTGTAATTACATATAATTGTTGAACAGTGGTAGTAAAAATTGGGCCTTTGATGGTGGTGCTGGTGCCACAACACTGTAAGCCCTGACAGTTACTCTTGGTGAGTGCAGCAATGGGCCCTGCTGTGAATTATTAGATCAAGAATTGTAATTGCATGCCCCTGTTGAACAGGGGCTGAAAAATTGGGCCTTTCGTGGTGGTGGTGGTGGTGGTGGTGTTGCCACAACACTGTAAGCCCTCAGAGTTACTCTTGGTGGGTGCAGGAATGGGCCCTGCTGTGAATTATTAGATCAAGAATTGTAATTACATGCCCCTTTTGAACAGGGGCTGAAAAATTGGGCCTTTCGTGGTGGTGGTGGTGGTGGCGTTGCCACAACACTGTAAGCCCTCAGAGTTACTCTTGGTGGGTGCAGCAATGGGCCCTGCTGTGAATTATTAGATCAAGAATTGTAATTACATGCCCCTGTTGAACAGGGGCTGAAAAATTGGGCCTTAGGCACTGGTGGCACAACACTGCAACCCCTCACAGATACTGTACTTGGAGCACAGCAATGAGCCCTGTTGCAAAGTATTGCTTCAAAAATTGTAATGACACGCCCCTGTTAAACAGGGGCTGAAAAATTGGGCCTTAGGCACTGGTGGCACAACACTCCAACCCCTCACAGATACTGTACTTGGAGCACAGCAATGAGCCCTGTTGCAAAGTATTGCTTCAAAAATTGTAATTACACGCCCCTGTTAAACAGGGGCTGAAAAATTGGGCCTTAGCCACTGGTGGCGGCACCCATAAACAAAAATGATCTTCCAAGCTATCATCATCAATCGTATCATTGAGGACTCGGAGGAGGAGGATAGCCAGTCAACATAACAGCACAGGCACTCAGCATCAGCATCAGTCTTGAAGGGATGTGACATGTTAAAATCAATTAGTCTGTTATATCAGCATCAGGTGTGTGGTAGCTGGTGGTGATCCAAGACTGGTTCATCTTGATGAAAGTCAGTCGATCAACCGAGTCGGTGGACAGGCGCACCCTGTGATCCGTGACAAATCCTCCAGCAGCACTGAATGTGCGTTCCGAAAGAACGCTGGATGCAGGACAGGCCAGTAGCTCAATTGCATACTGTGCAAGCTCTGGCCAGTGATCCATCCTCAAGACCCAGTAAGCCAGAGGATTTTCGGTGGGGAAGGTGTCCAAGTCTGACCTTGCCCCTAGATATTCCTGCACCATGTTTATCAGACGCTGGCGATGGTTGCTGGAACCGATCATACTTTGGGGCTGCGGACTAAAGAATTGTCTGAACGCATCGGTCAGACGGCCACCTTCCCCACCGCTCCTTCTTTGACTGGCCGAAGCCTCAGCAACTCGTTGTCCAGGACCAGGAGTTTGTAACCTCCCAGTCTCTGGGAACGCGTTGCACAGACCTTTCTGCAAGGCCTCCCGGAGTTGTCTCATCCTCTGCTCCCTCTGCGACG
Organism: Rana muscosa; assembly: GCA_029206835.1. Taxonomy (NCBI): domain Eukaryota; kingdom Metazoa; phylum Chordata; class Amphibia; order Anura; family Ranidae; genus Rana; species Rana muscosa. The sequence continues at coordinate 285,472,511 of CM055128.1, forward strand.
GTAACATAAGGTCCGCAACCTTACCCTTGTACCGTGGATCAAGGAGAGTGGCCAGCCAGTAATGGTCCCTCTCCTTGATCCGAAGAATACGAGGATCCTTCCGCAGACTTTGCAGGATCAGGGAGGCCATGCAGCGTAGGTTAGCTGAGGCATTCGGTCCGGAGTCCTCTGGGTCACTAAGGACGACATGATCCGCAGCCACCTCCTCCCAGTCCACTGGTTTCTTGGGACTGTAAATCATCCCTAAAAGACTGCTGCTGATGATGCTGAGTGCCAGCCTCCACCTCCATGCTGACACAATCCTCCTCCTCCTCCTCCTCCTCTTCCTGTGCGATGGGTGGGACAGAAGGAACACTGTCTGGGTAAAGGGGGCCTTGAGAGGCAAGGAAGTCCTCCTCTTCCTGCCTCTGTTCTGCCTCAAGTGCCCTGTCCATTATTCCACGCAGCGTGTGCTCCAACAGGTGGACAAGAGGTACAGTGTCACTGATGCATGCACTGTCACTGCTCACCATCCTCGTGGCCTCCTCAAATGGTGCCAGGACAGTGCATGCATCCCTGATCATGCCCCACTGGCGTGGAGAAAAAAACCAAGCTCCCCTGACCCTGTCCTGGTGCCGTAGTCGCACAGGTACTCATTGATGGCCCTCTGCTGCGTGTGCAGCCGCTGCAGCATGGCCAACGTTGAGTTCCACCTGGTGGGCATGTCACATATAAGGCGGTTCTTGGGCAGGTTCAACTCCTTTTGCAGCTCAGCCAGGCGAGCACTGGCATTATAAGATCTGCGGAAATGCACACAGACTTTCCTGGCCTGCCTCAGGACATCCTGTAAGCCCGGGTACCTGCCCAAGAACCGCTGCACCACCAGGTTAAGGACGTGAGCCACACAGGGCACATGGGTCAGTTGTCCCTGTCGGAGGGCGGAGAGGAGGTTGGTGCCATTGTCGCAAACCACCATTCCTGGCTTAAGCTGGCGTGGCGTCAACCACCTCTCGGCCTGGCCCTGCAGAGCAGACAGGACCTCTGCCCCAGTGTGGCTTCTGTCCCCCAAACACACCAGCGCAAGCACGGCATGGCATCTTTTTGCCTGCGTACTTGCATAGCCCCTTGAACGGCTACGGAGCACCGCTGGTTCAGAGGACAAAGCACAGGAAGAGGCCATGGAGGAAGAAGAAGAGGAGGGGGTGGAGGAGAGAGGTGTGTCACAACCAGTAGTAGCATTTTGGAGGCGTGGCGGTGGAACAACCTCCAACACTACTGCACCTTGTCCTGCATCCTTCCCAGCTGCCAAAAGAGTGACCCAATGGGCCGTGAAAGAAAGGTAATGTCCCTGTCCATGCCTGCTGGACCATGAGTCAGCGGTAATATGCACCTTACCGCTGACCGCCCTGTCCAGCGAGGCCAAGACATTGCCTTCCACATGCCGGTAGAGAGCCGGAATAGCCTTCCGTGAGAAAAAGTGGCGTTTGGGAACCTGCCACTGAGGAACCGCACATTGCACAAACTCATGGAAGGGGGCCGAGTCTACCAACTGAAAAGGCAGCAGTTGAAGCGCTAGCAATTTAGCCAAACTAGCATTCAACCGCTGGGCATGTGGATGGCTGGGAGTGAACTTCTTTCGACGGTCCAGCAGCTGGGGCAGGGAAATTTGCCTGCTAGAATCGGACGTCGGTGTACTGCTAGCAGAGTGGCCGCAAGTACTTGGCTGTGACACACCTAATTCTACACCTTCATTCCTCTCAGTGCATGTTTCAGAGAGGACTGAAGTTATAGTGGGGTTGGAGATCCCAGCTGATGCGGTGCAAGGAGAGGTCCGCTTTGTTCTTTGGTGTGGGTCTTTGAGGTAGGCTTGCCAACGAGCTGCATGGCAGGTCAACATATGTCTGGTCAGGCATGTGGTACCCAAGCGGCTGATGTTTTGGCCACGCGATATACGCTTGAGACATATGTTGCAAGCAGCAGCTGTGCGATCTGATGCACTAGCCTCAAAAAAGGCCCACACCAAAGAACTTTTTGAATGACGGGCAGAGGCAGCGCCCTGCACAGGCGGAGCTCTGCGGTGTGATTCCGTCGGTGTACTGCCCTTACGCTGGCCACCAAAGGGCATCCTGCCTCGTTGGAGATGTGCCTCCTCCTCATCCTCCTCCTCCTCCTCTCTCCTATTAGGCACCCACGTGGAGTCAGTGACCTCATCATCCCCTCCCTCCTCATCACTGGAGCCAATCTGGCAGTATGCTGCAGCTGCTGGAACATGACTGCCAGATTGGTGTCCTTCTTGAGCATCCCCTCTGTCTGCTCTCACGCTACTGCCTTCCTCTAGCTGGGTTTCATCATCAGACCCTTCGAAACGCTGGGCATCCTCCTGGAGCATGTACCCAACACTGTGCTCAAACAGTTCGGGGGACTCCTCAGGAGGAGGACATGGTGGGTCTAGGGAAGGAGTGACTGATGATGAGTCTGACATTGATACCAGGGAAGAGGACGCTTTGGCAGCTGCTTTGCCAGTACCCTGAGCCTGGGTGAGAGAGGATGAGGAGGAGGAGGAGGGCTTGGTCATCCACTCTACCAAGTCTTCGGCATGATGTGGCTCAACATGTCCAGCTGCCGAAAAGAAGGACAAGCGTGTCCCATGGCCATGTGCTGATGACAATGCACCGCGTCCACGACCAGCACTGTTGCCCCCAGACACAGAGCCTGCTTGCCCTCTTTTATTGCCTCCTGACTGTCTGCCTCTCCTTGTTTGCCTTCCAGACATTCTAATGGATGGCCTGCAGGGAGATGGGAAAAAAGCAATAAGGGCTACCTTCAGGTGTCCTTCTCTGTCCCTTTACTTAAGGATTTCTAAATATGGTTGAGGATGATTGCTTTCGCACAGAATAGCACAATGACAATTTCCCTGACTGTCCAAAAAACAAGGATTTCAAAGATGGTTGATGAGGAATGCTTTAGCACAGTATAGCACAATGAGAATTTCCCTCACTGTCCTTCCCTGTCCCTACAAACAAGGATTAGCACAGTAAAACACACTGACACTCTCCCTACCTATAGTTTTCTGTCCCTATAAAAAATGTTTTTTTAAAGATGGTTGATGATGAATGCTTTAGCACAGTATAGCACAATGAGAATTTCCCTCACTGTCCTTCCCTGTCCCTACAAACAAGGATTAGCACAGTAAAACACACTGACACTCTCCCTACCTATAGTTTTCTGTCCCTATAAAAAATGTTTTTTTAAAGATGGTTGATGATGAATGCTTTAGCACAGTATAGCACAATGAGAATTTCCCTCACTGTCCTTCCCTGTCCCTACAAACAAGGATTAGCACAGTAAAACACACTGACACTCTCCCTACCTATAGTTTTCTTTCCCTATAAAAAATGTTTTTTTAAAGATGGTTGATGATGAATGCTTTAGCACAGTATAGCACAATGAGAATTTCCCTCACTGTCCTTCCCTGTCCCTACAAACAAGGATTAGCACAGTAAAACACACTGACACTCTCCCTACCTATAGTTTTCTGTCCCTATAAAAAATGTTTTTTTAAAGATGGTTGATGATGAATGCTTTAGCACAGTATAGCACAATGAGAATTTCCCTCACTGTCCTTCCCTGTCCCTACAAACAAGGATTAGCACAGTAAAACACACTGACACTCTCCCTACCTATAGTTTTCTGTCCCTATAAAAAATGTTTTTTTAAAGATGGTTGATGATGAATGCTTTAGCACAGTATAGCACAATGAGAATTTCCCTCACTGTCCTTCCCTGTCCCTACAAACAAGGATTAGCACAGTAAAACACACTGACACTCTCCCTACCTATAGTTTTCTGTCCCTATAAAAAATGTTTTTTTAAAGATGGTTGATGATGAATGCTTTAGCACAGTATAGCACAATGAGAATTTCCCTCACTGTCCTTCCCTGTCCCTACAAACAAGGTTTAGCACAGTAAAACAGACTGACACTCTCCCTACCTATCCTTCTCTTTCCCTAAACTAAAGGAATCCAGGTTAAGCAAGAAAAAAAAATGTCACTGTCCCTGCCTATGCTTCTCTTTCCCTGCTCCGGAACACACTACACTAGGCCGCCGTGCTGGCGGCCTTTTATAGTGTGGGGCGTGTACTAAACACCCTCAGCAATAATTGGCCACAGGCATCCTGCCTGTGGCCAATCATTGCTCTCCTCGCTGCCGGCGCTGTGATTGGCCAAGCATGCGGGGTCACAGTGCATGCTTGGCCAATCACAGCGCCTGGATGACACTGCGATGGCGTAGTGCATTGTGGGCCGCGAATTAGGCGCAAACGGCCCAAATCGTTCGTTGTTCGGCGAACGATCGAACAGCCGATGTTCGAGTCGAACGTATGTTCGACTCCAACACCGAGCTCATCCCTACTCCTGAGTATGGTGATACCACATGTGTGAGATTTTTTCACAGCCTGGCCTCATACAGAGGCCCAACATGCAGGGAGCATCGTCAGGTGTTCAAGGGGCATAAATTACACATCTAATTTTTTGACTACCGATTACACTTTTGAAGGCCCTGGAGCACCAGGACAGTGGAAACGCCCACAAAATGACCTTATTTTGGAAAGCAAACACCCCAACACATAAACTAGAAGGCATAATGAGTATTTTTTTTTTACACAAGTTTTTGGAAAATGTGGAAAGAAAATTAAACCGCATTTTCTCTTTTCGTTCATGGACGGACACGGCTCCTTAATTCTTGACAGTTGGGTTATGTTCCTGTTCTATAGGAGAGGACTAGGCAGAACATGTTAGATATTTAAATACATGTTACTTTAACAGAGTTGAACAGCCCCGCCCAGGGGGCGGTCCCTCCGGACATAACCCTCTGCCTTGCAGTCAGCAGCTCAGTTTTTTTCTGTCTAGTAGAGAAGGACCTGGTTCCCTTTGGGCCCAGGGTCTGGAAGAAATTTTATTTTTTTATTTTATTTTAAGAAATCTTCTATCAACTACCGGCTGGGTGACAGGCTGGATATTATAGATCCTTGTAGTCCCCCCAGTCCGGCCATCGAGCATGAGCAGGCCTTAGCTACGTGCAGGGTCGGCCACGACATACCCCATGGCTCCAGGGGTGGCCGGTGAGCTTTGCTCCAGGGTTCACATATGACCAGGCTGCTTGCTGTCTCAGTTACAGTGCAGCGGGCCGACAGTTACTCTGTACTGCTCGGTTGTAGGTCTGTCAGAAACGCACCAGCAGGACGGGTAAGTACAGTTCCTCCTGCCTCGGTGGGATGGAACAGCTGGGCATTCCTAACGGGGTCGTTTGGGGGTTCTTTTGCTCTCTCCCTCTGTAACCCCTTTTTTCCTCCTCCCCTTGCGGGGCTCGCTGCGACCACAGGTATACCTGTAGGGGGGCTCCAGGTCCCGGCGGGGGGCTGTGGGGGTGTCCAGGCCCGCTCTCTGTGGGGGGGTAGTTGTTTCTCATAGAAGCCTCCGCTGCGGCCTTCTCGTCCACCTCGTTGTTTGGCCGCCATTTTGGAAGCGCCGGCGCCATTTTTTCAAGTTCCTGTGATTAATATTGAAAAATCCCATTTTGCAGTGGCCGCGCTGTGACGCAGGTCTGCATTGCAGGCGGCCATTTTCTTGTGGTCCGCGCTCTTTCTCTGAGGCGCTCGGCGGCCATTTTGGAATGAGTTTTGGCCTCTAGTGCTGGATGGCTTCCTGAACGGCGCGAATGGCACTATTCACCTCACAGAGTTCCTCATACACACGCTGTGTGTTGATAGAGAGTGGGCAGCGGCGCTGAACAGTCTCCTGCTGGGCGGTGAGTTCCTTGGGTAACCCCCCCCCCCCGGTCAGTGCAGCAAGGAGGGTGGACAAATTTTGTGTCAGTTATCTTGACTAAGTCCCTAAGGGCTGTCAGTGGGCAATATGGAGTCAGAAGCTGGCGTTTTTTCCCCAAACATTCCAGAGGCAGCAACCGGTGCCCCTGCACCTGCGGTTACCATGGACGCTTTGTCGGCAGTCCTGGAGTCATTTGTTGCCAGGGTGGAAGCGGCGTGCGGGCACAAGGGGGTACTAAGTGCCCCCTCCCCCCGCCATCTCCTGGGGAATGTTCTGACTCAGACTTGGGCCTGGCTGTGGCTCAGGACCCCGGTTCTGGTGTGTCAGAAGATGTGGACCAGGACCTTCCCAGTGAGGAGGACCCCTCGTCCGGGTCAGCTCAAGATAGGGCACTTGTAAGTGCGCTTATCCATGCTGTGAGGGACACTCCCAAGTTGGAAGATACAGCTGGGACTTCCACAGCAGGGTCTGTCCCTTTTGGGTCGCACAAACTGACCCGCTCTGTTAAGGTTTTTCCTTATGTTGATTTCTTTGACAAGTTCATAGATAAGGAATGGGAACGGCCGCAGAGGTCCTTTGCGGTCCCTCAGCGCATGGCGATCCGTTATCCATTTGAGGAAAGCCTTTTGAAAAAGTGGGCTTCTCCTCCGGTTGTTGATCCCCCGGTCTCTCGGTTAAATAAAGTAACCACTATCCCGGTAGAGGGGACCCCTGCCTTTAAGGACACTACTGATAGGAGGTCCGAAGCAGTGACCCGCTCCATGTTCACCATGCTGGGGTCAGCATTGCGGCCTATATTGGCTGCAACCTTGGTGTCTCAGACACTCACTGAATGGGCTAAAATATTGCACCAGACAGTGGAGGAGCATCGGCTCCCTCCCTGAATGTGTGTCACTGGCCAAACAGTTGGTTCAGGGACTTGTGTGCGTCTGTGAGGCGGTCCTTTTAATCTCCCGGGCTTCTGCATCTGCGGTGGTATTGCGCCGCCTGATTTGGCTAAAATGCTGGTCCGCTGACCAAGCTTCCAAGAAAACTCTGGCAAATTTGCCTTTCAAGGGTTGGGAGGCTTTTTGGTGCCTCACTGGACGACATCATTAAAGATGTCACTGGAGGTAAGAGCACACTTCTCCCTCAGTCCACTAAAGGAAAAGAGACGCTCCGTAAGCCAGGGCCCTCCTTTCCCACACAGAAGCGGTATTTTCGTCAGTCAGGACCTGCTGGCAGACCCTCCCAAGTGGAAAAAGGTCCAGCTGGGGGACAGAAGCATCCCTGGGTGCGCAAGCCAGCAAGCAAGCCTGCTTCCGCATGAAGTTTTGCCCCACCTGACTCCTGGGTGGGGGGACGGCTTCGTGGGTTTGCAGCTCGGTGGACCTCCCTGCTCTCCGACCAGTGGGTCTGCGAGGTGATCACTTCGGGGTACAAGATAGAGTTTCTCTCTTGTCCACCAAACAGATTCTTTCCCTCAAATCTGCCTCTCCTTCCGGCTCGTCGGACTGCCCTGCTGGGGGCAGTGCAAGACTTGTTGAGGTGCGGGGTAATCATACCCGTACCACCGCAGGACAGGTTTCAGGGTTTCTACTCAAATCTGTTTGTGGTCCCAAAGAAGGACAGAGTCCGTCCAATCTTGGACCTCAAGGCCCTCAATGCCTTTGTAAAGGTTCAAAAGTTCTGGATGGAATCAATTCGTTCGGTGGTTGCTGCGCTCCATCCGGGGGACTTCCTGGCATCCCTGGATATCAGGGACGCATACTTGCATGTCCCCATCTACGTCAGGCATCAGAGGTTCCTGCGCTTTGTGATCAGCGAAGACTACTATCAATTTGTGGCTCTTCCCTTTGGCCTAGCGTCGGCACCAAGAGTTTTCACCAAGGTGCTCCCCCCGATTTTGGCTTTGCTGAGACAGCGCGGCATTGCTATCGTGGGCTACTTGGATGATCTTTATCTGAGAGCTGCTGAAAGCTCAGAATTAGAGGAGGACGTGTCTATAGCCAGTCAGACCCTCCGGGAGTTTGGTTGGGTTCTGAACCTCCAGAAGTCGGTGTTAGTACCGACCCAGCGCCTAGAGTACCTGGGGTTGATTCTGGACTCCTCGGAGGCCAGAGTCCTTCTTCCTTTGGAAAAGTTGCAGACACTCCAGACTGTGGTGAGGTTGTTGACGTCCCGCAAATGGTCGTCTCTCCGTTTTTGCATGCGAGTCCTGGGCCTCATGGTAGCCTCTTTTGAGGTGGTGCAGTTTGCCCAATTCCACTCTTGGGTCATGCAGAAGGATCGTCAGATTCAGATAAGTCATCTTGTCAGGGCCTCTCTGAGTTGGTGGCTGAGATCCCCGACTCTTCGGTCAGGGAAGTCGTTCCTCCCCTTCCATTGGACTGTGATCACGACGGACGCCAGCTTGACCGGTTGGGGGGGAGTCTGGGGGGTTCAGGCGGTCTCCTGGAACTCCGGGCGATCAGGCTGTGCCTCTCCAAGTGGTCACAGAGGCTAAGAGGGCGTCCAGTCAGGATCCAGTCAGACAACGGCACGGCTGTGGCATACGTCAACCATCAAGGAGGAACAAGAAGCTCAGGTGCAGCGTCGGAGGACGCTCACATCCTGCGGTGGGCAGAAAGGAGCGTGCCGGCTCTATCGGCAGTTTACATTCCGGGTGTGAAGAATTGGCAGGCGGACTATCTGAGTCCCCAGATGCTGGACCAAGGGGAATGGTCGTTACATCTGGAGGTTTTTCAACTCCGGAGATGGGGCACGCCAGACGTGGATCTCCTGGCTTCTCAACTCAATCGCAAGGTGTCGAGGTTCGTGGCCAGGTCCAGAGATCCCTGGGCAGACGCGTTGGTGGCCCCGTGGGGTCAGTATCAGCTAATTTATGCCTTTCCCCCACTGAAGTTGCTTCCTCGTCTACTCCGCAGAGTAGAGAACGAGAGAATTCCGGTGATTCTAATCGCCCCAGATTGGCCCAGGCATCCCTGGTACGCCGACCTTGTGTGCCTGGTGGCGGATGTACACTGGCGACTGCCAATGCGGGAGGACCTTCTCTCGCAAGGTCCCATTCTTCATCATACTGCTTTACAGTCGCAGGACCTTCTCTCGCAAGGTCCCATTCTTCATCATACTGCTTTACAGTCGCTGGCTTTAACAGCATGGCTATTGAAAGCCAGGTACTAAAGGACCGAGGCCTGTCGGATTCAGTAATTTCAACCATGTTGAGGGCACGGAAGTCTTCTTCTAGGAAGATCTACCATCGCACGTGGAGAGTCTACATCTCTATGTGTGAGGAGATAGAGTGGCGTCCACGGGCTTATTCGGTTTCCAGGATCCTGCTGTTTTTACAGCGCGGAGTAGATCACAAACTTGCCTTAAGCACCATTAAGGGGCAGATTTCAGCCTTAGCTGTTTTCTTTCAGTGGCCCCTGGCGGCTCATTCACTGGTGAATCTGGTGCTCTCAGCGCTTCAGAAACCTCCTTTTGAGAACATCAAGTAAATTCCTCTTTTGACGCTCTCTCGGAAGGTGGCCTTCCTGATAGCCATCACATCCATCAGGAGGTTTTCTGAATTGGCAGCCTTGTCTTGCAAGTCCCCATATTTGGTCCTCCATAAGGATAAAGCGGTGCTACGCCCGCAGCCTTCCTTCCTTCTGAAGGTGGTTTCGGCCTTTCACCTGAATGAGGACATTGTACTTCCATCCTTGTGTCCTCGGCCATCGCATTCCAAGGAGGTTGCGCTGCATTCTTTAGACGTGGTACGTGCCTTGCGTGGTGTACCTATCGGCTACAGCTCCGTTCCAGAGGTCTGACTCACTGTGTGTGTTGGTGTCTGGTCCGCAGAAGGGCCTGGCGGTCTTGTCGGCAGACCATCATCCAGGCCTATGCCTTTAAGGGGCGGGCGCCTCCATTTCCTGTCACGGCACATTCGACCAGGGCTATTGGTGCCTCTTGGGCTTTCCGACATAAAGCGTCTGTCTCACAAGTGTGTAATGCGGTGACATGGTCATCCGTTCACACCTTTTCAAAGTTTTACAAGGTTGATGTGAGTGCATCTTGGGATGCTAGCTTCGGCCGCAAAGTTTTGCAGGCGGCTGTCTGAGGTTGCAACTCCTCTGTTGAGGAGCTCTGCTTGTTTTGGGGTGAAATTTCGTTTTTTTGATTGCTGTTCCCACCTCTCGTTTTTTGACACTGCTTTGGGACGTCCCAACTGTCAAGAATTAAGGAGCTGTGTCCGTCCATGGACGAAAAGAGAAAATAGGATTTTTTGTACTCACCGTAAAATCCTTTTCTCTGTCGTCCATGGACGGACACAGCACCCACCCCTCCTTTTTTTTTTGGTTTGTACTGCTTTTTACGAACTGAGCTGCTGACTGCAGGGCAGAGGGTTATGTCCGGAGGGACGGCCCCCTGGGCGGGGCTGTTAAACTCTGTTAAAGTAACATGTACCATATTTTTCCTCCATAAGACGCACTTTCCCCCCCCAAAAAAACGGGGGGAAATGTCTATGCGTCTTATGGAGTGAATACTGACTAGGAGAGCCGCTAATAGGGGGGATCGTTTCAGTGACAGAACAATGCCCTATGCATCTTTCTGCCCCAGCTAAATCCTGTTTCTCCCCTGCTTTCAGCTGCTATAGGGAGAGAAACAAAAGACATTGTTCTTTAATTAACATTGGCATTCACACGTAAATCGCACGGGCATTGTTATGTAAATGAGGTCGTCCGCCGCTATTCATATGCAAATCACGCCCCCTCCTCTGCAGGCTGCCCACCTAGAAGGTGTGAACAGCATACAGGTGAGCATAGGGGGCATGTAGAGGTAATCAAAAAGGGGGGCTTGAGGTGCAGAGGTGAGCAGATGAGGTGTGCAGTAAGGTGAGCAGAGGTGGTGTACAGAGGTGCAGAGTTGAATGGGAAGTAAGGGTTGGATTGCAGAGGTTAGCAGAGTAGGAGTTTGGAGGGTGAGAGGTTAGCAGATGATGAGTTAGAGTGGTACTGAGAGGGAGATAAGAATGCAGAGATTAGTAGAGAGATGGGGGGGGGTTACTGTAAATACACCTGTTATATGGCTAGTCAGTGTAAATGTCTCAATTTCATTGGTGGTTGATGTAAATACTCCTGTTGTGTTGGGGTCAGTCTAAATGTCCCAGTTACATAGGGGATCAGGGTAGGGTGCCCCAGTGTAGAAATATTATTCGGTTATATTTTATTAAATATTTTTGTCCAACATTTGGTTCAGATTTTTTTTTTCATATTTTCCTCCTCTAAAACCTAGGTGCGTCTTATGGAGCGAAAAATACGGTATTATTTTATTTTATTTTTTTAAATTTATTGAAGTTTTATATGCATAACATACATTGGTGGAAGTGTCGACTAGACAGCATCCATATACTGGCCTAAACCAACCGTCTAACATAGACCAATCTATCCAACCTTCCCCCTCCCACCCCCCAGTCACATCTCGACTATTATACGGATCTTGACATCAGTCACTTATAATTCTATCCATGCTGATTTCTGGTGTCCTAATCTACCATCTCGATTTCGCCATGTTTAGCCGTCTAGACACATCACATTGGAGTGAGCCAGTCAAGATTCCATTGCCTGCGCCTCACAAACATTTCCTACCCTACAGTACTATCAGAGTTAAGCCATGAGTGCCATACTTTATCAAATTTCTGTATACATCCCCTACTCTCATAAGTGGCTTTGTAGTAAGGTAACATTGTATTTACTAGGCCTTTCCAAGCGGAAACGCTTGGAGCCACCGGTTTTTTCCAGGCAAGCAGGATAGCCTTCCTGCCATAGAAGAACAGTATATTCAACATTGTACGCATTGCTCTTGAGGGCACCACATCATCAACCAGACCCAGGAGACAGGTTTTTACATTCATTGGGATCGGGACCGACAGGAGATCTGAAATACATGCAGTGATATCTTTCCAGAAATTCTGTATGATTGGGCAATGCCAGAAAATGTGGTCAGCGTCAGCAGGTGAATGGGAACATCGCCAACACTCCGCCGAGGTCGAGGGAAAAATTCTCCCCAGTCGCGCCGGTGTGTAGTAACTCCTGTGCAAAAATTTAAATTGTATCAATCTGTCCCTGGCCGACACGAGATTCTTAAAAGGTTGAGACCAGAGGTCCTCCCAATCATCGCCTTGTACCTCTGGGACCTCTCTAGCCCACGTTTCCCGGCACCTAGTGATAGCTTTAGGGGTCACCTTAAAGAATTCCTTGTATGTGTCTGAGAGAGGCTTTGCCAGTTCCTCTCCCATCAGCATCGTTTCCAGGGATGAAGGTACAGATTCGACCCTCAGTTCCTGAAATTGAGCTTGAAAAGAATGTCGGACCTGTAAAAATCTAAACTGGTAATGATTGGGGAGGCCGTGTCTAGATTTAAGTTGTGAAAAGGTTTGTATTTCTCCAAAAGTCGTTATGTCTTTTAACGTCTTAATTCCTCTAACTGCCCAGATCATAGGATCTGGTAGGTTATAGAATTGTGGTAGAGTTGGGTTCATCCAAATAGGGGTAGAGGGCGACACCCCCCGATAGCTGGGGCACGCTATTTTTACCGCCATTTCCCAGGCTTTGATGCTTGCCTTCATCGTCTGTGTCAGTGGGAGATCAGATCTAGTGCCTCTAAATAGGCTTTCATATGATCCCAGGAGGGCCGCCTCTAAAACTGTAGCCGCATCACCATCATCTGCCATCAACCACCTGCGGGCAAAAACCATTTGACCCGCTAGATAATATTTTTGCCAGTCTGGCACCGCTAGACCCCCTTGCACTCCTGGTTCCTGCAGTACTTTTAGTCCAATTCTGGTGGGCCGGGGGGTCCACAAGAAGGTTGAGACTACACTGTCAAACTTCCAAAAGATAACCTTCGGAATCCAGACTGGCGCATGGCGCAGGAAATACAATACCACGGGGAGAAATTTCATCTTTAAGAGCCTTATTCTGCCTACAAGGGATAGTGGGAGCTTGGACCAGGTCTGTGTCTTCTGCTTTAGTCTCGTGATTAAGGGAAGTATATTAAGAGGGATATAGTCCTGCACATTTGCCGTCACCCGAACTCATAGATATTTTAGAGAGGAGACCCACTGTAATGGTAACTTGGGGTCAGCCTTGTCCCTAGCTCCTCGATCTATCGGCAGAATAGAGGATTTGCCCCAGTTCACTTTCAGACCAGAGAAGGTGGCAAAGCGATCGATTGTCACCAGCGCTTTATTCAGGGACTCCCCCGGGTCATCCAGGAACAGCAACATGTCGTCCGCATATAATGCCAAGGTTTCGTCAATCGTACCCACCCTTATGGAATTAATGTCTCGATCCGACCTAAGTGCCACTGCCAATGGTTCAAGAGCAAGGGAGAACGGGGACAGTGGGCAACCCTGCCTAGTCCCCCTACCCACCTTAAAGAAATCCGAGGTGGAGGTTCCTATCCGAATAGCTGCTCTCGGTCATCTGTAGAGCAGAGACTCCCACCTCCTGTATTGCGGTCCAAACCCCATCACCTCCAATACCCTAAACATATACAACCAATCGACGGAGTCAAAGGCTTTCTCGAAGTCTATAGATACTATAATTCTTTTACTGTCAGGTTTTGGTGGAATCTGCAGATGTGTGAAGAGTCTCCGTAGGTTCGTGTCCGTTGACTTACCTGGCATAAAGCCCGTCTGGTCACTGTTAACTATGGATGGGAGTACAGTCGCAAGTCTGAGGGCTAGTATCTTGGTCAAGATTTTTAGGTCGGTGTTAAGTAAAGCTATCGGCCTGTATGAAGCACATTCCCTCGGGTCCTTGCCCGGTTTCAAAAGTAGAACCATATAGGCTTCCATCATGGAATCGGGCAAGGTATCATGTTCGTGGCAATACTCCAGAAGTGCATTTAGCCGTGGAGCCACCACTTCTATATTAGCCTTGTAAAAGTCAGTCGGGAGACCATCAGGACCCGGGGCTTTGTTAGAGGGGAAAGTAAAGATGGCCCTTTCAATTTCTTTTTTTGTAATTCTAGCATCCAAATTGCGCACGTCCGTGTCAGATAATTTCGGTATGGGTAAGTCATTTAAGAGAGATTCCAAGGTCGACATGTCATAAGGAGGGATAGGAGAGTACAGGGTGGAGTAATATTGAACAAAAGTGTGCATAATGCGCCCCGGTTCATCTATCAAGTTCCCTGATGTGTCCTTTATTATTGGAATGCAGGTGGGTGAGTGGTAATCAGCCACCAGCATGGCCAATAGTTTGCCATTTTTGTCCCCTTCAGCAAAGGTCGATTGTGAGTTCCTGACTAGGTCTGCACGGGCCTGCCCTGTAAAATGTACCGATAATGTACGTCTCGCTTCCATCAAGGCTGTATACGAGGCCCCCGTGGGGGCGTCGGCATACGCCCCGGCCCTCACTCTTTCTTCCTGCTGCAGCATCTCTGTTTCTTCCCCACCGTTTTTCTTCACTACTTTAATGGCTGAGATGTACTCCCCCCGTGTCACAGCCTTGAATGCGTCCCAAACAATCGCGGGGTCGGCTGTGTCTTCGTTGGATGACCAGTACCCTTGCACGGCTTCAGTCACCTGAGCCGAGACCATTTCGTTTTGTATCCAGCCCGGATGAAGCCTCCAACCCCCCGGGCCCCCACCCGAAAGGACAGGGTGACCGCAAGGGGGTTGTGGTCTGTCAGGCCCCCCGGGAGGTAAGAAACCTCCTTGACCCACGGCAACAGCAGCCCGTTCCCGAAGGCCAAGTCGATCCTAGCGGCCGACCTATGCGTTGTGGAGACATGAGAGTAACATTTATCAGTTGGATGCTTCCACCTCCAGAGTTCAGTTAAATTTGCCACCGATCCCCAACCATTTAGGTCCGAGGACCCCTTTCTAGTCAGATTGGTGGAGTCCGAGGCCGCATCCAGGACGGCATTGAAATCCCCCAACACCACCAGCGGCAAATGAGCATAAGGAGCAAGTTTACTCAACAGACCGACCAACAGTTCTATCTGGAACGGGGGGGGCACATATACATTTACCATTACAATACTTTTATAACATACATCCATCACCACCGCCACATATCTGCCTCCCGGATCAGAAATCACTTGTGTTATCGAGCAGGGGATGGACCTACTTATCAGGATTGAGACTCCTCTAGCAAAAGTAGAGTATGTCGAGTGCAGGGCTTTTTGGATCCACGGTTTCCGTAAGGAAAGGACCCTGCTACCGTCCAAGTGTGTTTCTTGCAGGAAGATGATATGTGGTCTGGTCCGTTTAAGGTACTGGAAAATTGATGCTCTTTTTAGTTTGTTATTCAGGCCCCTAACATTCCAGGAGACAATCTTAATCTCATCCGCCATCTATCCTGAAATAGTCATAGCACATACTGCCCTGAAACAATGGCGCTCCCGGTGACTGTCGACCCGGTGCCCCACCCCCCCAAGGCAGGAAGATTATATTCCCAGTGCAGAGTAGCTCCCGGCACCAATAGTTTCTTAACTCATTCATCAAAAGGACACACAGCATAATTAATTGGACTAAATATTTTGTGCAAACTTCCCCATGTCGAGATGTGACTGTATTCAAACCCACCCTTGCTTTTATACCAACAACCCCCCCAACAACAACAACTTCGGTACATAGCTTCTTCCCAAAACCAAAGAACAAAAAGATATCTTCTGCGGCTTCCTGCCGCCGTGACCTAAAGTTCGGCAGCTTTGTTTTCCTCCCCCGCCTCTCCACGTGCTCCTTACAGAAATAACACCGGGGTTACTCTCAGTGGGGCAAAGTGCGGCAAACATGCGCAGAAAGGAGGAGTCAAAGTGCATGAGAGGCAACCCACCTTAGAAGAAAAATAAACTATAAAAATATATATAAAACAAAAACAAAGGGAGATGTGTAGAGAAAGGGGATTCAAAAAACAGCGTGGGGCAACCAAGCCGAGAAAGGAGCAGGTATCAATGATAACCCATAGCTGGGAACAAGTCCTCTATCTGTGCGGGTCACATTAATGGCAGAGACCCGTATATTGTGACCCCCTCCCAATGGGGGAGCCAGTGTGATGTTCAAAAATCAGGACACGTTCGCCCCGGCTGTTCCTCTTTCCGAAACGGGAAGGCTAAAAATCATCCGGATCTATACTGGAACCTCTGGGGGAAAATAAATCTGAACGAGAGAGGGACTTAGACAACCCCAGCTTGGGTACCTCCTCCAGGACAAAATAGGACGCTTAGAGAGCTTTTTCCATCCACTCGCAGGCCTCCTCGGGGTGTTCAAAGAACTTCACTGTACCCTTGTATTGGACTCTGAGCTTGCTTGGGTACAGCATGCTGTATGTAATCTCTTTTTCCCTTAAGCGTCGTCTGACCTCTGTGAAAGATCTTCTCTTTTGCTGTGTGGCCGCGGAGAAATCTGGAGAAAAATACGGTATTTAAATATCTAACATGTTCTGCCTAGTCCTCTCCTATAGAACAGGAACATAACCCAACTGTCAAGAATTAAGGAGCTGTGTCCGTCCATGGACGACAGAGAAAAGGATTTTACGGTGAGTACAAAAAATCCTATTTTTTTTACACATAGTTGTCAATTGATAAGATATGTCTAACACATAGCATGTGCATAGCAAAGTTACACCCCAAAATACATTCTGCTACTCCTCCTGAGTATGGCGATACCACACGTGTGAGACTTTTACACAGCCTGGCCACATACAGAGGCCCAACATGCAGGGAGCACTGTCAGGTGTTCTAGGGACACAAATTATACATCTATCTTCCTGACTACCTATTACACTTTTGTGGGACACTGTAGGTCACTGATGAGCACTGTGATGGCACGGATGAACACTGATGTGGTATGGATGAGAACTGGTGTGGCATGGATGAGGCACTGATGTGGCATGGATAATGCATGGATGAGCACTGATGTGGCATGGATTTGGCACAGATGAGCACTGATGAGGCACATATGAGCACTAATGTGGCATGGATGAGCTCTGATGTGGCATGAGTGAGCACTGATGTGGCACAGATGAGGCATGGATGGGCACTGATGTGGCATGGATAAGGTACTGATGTGGCACAAATGAGCACTGATGAGGCATGGATGAGCTCTGATGTGGCATGGATGAGCACTGATGTGTCACAAATGAGGCATGGATGAGCACTAATGAGGCATGGATGAGCAGGGATGAGGCACAGATGAGACATTGATGAGGCATGGATGAGCACGGATGTGGCATGGATGAGACACAAGTGAGGCATGGATGGGCACGGATGAGGCACGGATCAGCACTGTGGGCACTCCAGATCCAGCCAACTCACGCTGCGCTGGGTCCCAAAAGAAACAAAAAAGATTTAAGCTAAAACTGCTTAACCCCTTGCTGCTGGCACCCATTGGCCCTTTAACCACTTGCCGATCGGGCCATAGTGCAGCCGGCTAGTTCTGGGAGGGCAAACATTGACGTCCTCCCAAACTTGCGCTTCCCGCGTGCCCCAGACTCTTGGATGTGCATCTTAAAGAACACAACATACAGGAATATAATTATAGACACTGACACACGTGCACCTACACAGGTTGAACTGGATGGAATATTGTCTTTATTCAAACTTACCTACTATGAAACTCATACAGTTACCAGAATACATAATTTTTTTGTTATACTGGTTTTAAGTTGTGACAGTAGTAACTCTGGCAGACTGCCTACCTATGAACCGTGGTCCCTCTATGTAGCCTCTCAAGACAAGGCAATATCATTGGGATTCTAAAAGCAGTAAAGACTCTACAGGGTATCACACCCACAAACCCTCAAAAAGGACACTAATGCCCTGTACACACGAGCGGAATTTCCGTCGGAAAAAAGTTGGATGGTTTTATCCGACTGAATTCCGCTCAAGCTTGGCTTGCATACACACGGTCACACAAAAGTTTTCTGAACTTTCGAGCGTTAAGAATGCGGTGACGTACAACACTACGACGAGGCGAAAAAAAGAAGTTCAATGCTTCCGAGCATGCGTCAAATTGTTTCCGAGCATGCGTGTTTTTTCCCCGTCGGAATTGCATACAGACGAACGGAATTTCCGATAGGAACTTTTTCCGTCGGAAAAATAGAAAACCTGCTCTCAATCTTTTGCTGGCGGAAATTCTGACAGAAAAAGTCTGATGGAGCATAAACACGGTCGGAATTTCCGACCAAAAGACTTTTGCTGGCAGAAATTCCGCTCATGTGTATGGGGCATAAGGCAACCTGTTAACATTCTGTAATGATCAGATAAAGCTAGAACAAGTTTATAAATATCATCACAGACTTTGGGGAAGCAGAGTAATAAGGCATAGCAGTTACGAACGCGGCTGAGCTGTGATGAATCTGTTTGTTTTTATAGTTGTGGAGATGTGCAAGAGATCTGTCAAAACACTATTCTAATAAAAAAAATTATTGCAGGAGTAAACAATTCCTGTCTGTCATAAGGTAACGGATAATGTGGAAGTGACAATATTGCTATCTACTATTCTTTGGTATGATTCTTGTGGGCAGTATGATTGCATTAGTGCAGTTTCAAAAGTAACACTGTTCAATAGAGAAAATATTGTTTCCAGAAACCTCCATTCTTCTCTATGGAGGGGCAGATGTCACCCTCCCGCATCCGATCCGGTACGCTAAAAACAGACGGATAGATATTCAGCGGATTGGATTGGGTGACAGTCGGATAAAAACGGACAGGTGATCCGTTTTCCATCCGACCGCCCCATAGAGAACAGCGGGCTGTGTCTGTGTCCACCCTGTATCAGCGGAGCAGACACTGGCCTGTCACCCGCCTACTCAGCAGGGATCAGCATAGAGTTTCCCTGCTGAGCGGGCGGATCCGCTGCTGGCGTCCGCCCCATGTAAAAGGGGCCTTGCATTCCGGCACGTGGCTGGAATGTAACTTTCTCTTTTCGTCCATGGACGGACACAGCTCCTTGAATCTTGACAAAGTGGGTTATGTTCCGTCCAGGGTTGCCAACTTTCAATACATTTACAAACAGTTTGCAAAATCTGTAATTTTTGCATCTACCCATGAATGTCCATTATAGACATGCAGCCTGCATGTTCATAATGGACATTCACAGACAGATGCAAAAATTACAGATTTTGCAAACTGTTTGTAAATTTACTGAAAGTTGGCAACCCTGGTTCCGTCTATTAGGAGAGGACTAGGCAGAACAGGTTAGTTATCTTAAAACATGTAACTTTAACAGAGTTGAACAGCCCCACCCAGGGGGCGGTCCCTCCGGTCATAACCCCTCGCCCTGTAGCATGCAGCCCGGTTTTTTCTGCCTAGTAGAGGAGATGGACCTGGCTCCCCCTTGGACCCAGAGTCCTACAGAAATTTTTACTTTCTTGTTCATACATCACGGGACACAGAGCAGCATAGTCATTACTATGTGGGTTATATAGAATTACCTTCAGGTGCTGGCACTGGCAACTTCCAAAACAGGAAGTACCCTCCCCTATATAAGCCCCTCCCATCCGGGAGTACCTCAGTTTTTTGCCAGTGTCTAAGGTGTTGGCCAAGGTTAACATGTATTCATCTGGGCTTGTGTACAGGTTCTCTGGGCCTTAGCAAGCTATTCCGGATCCGACCAAAAAAGCTTCATAGCTAAACGGTCGGTACCCGGGCCTTGCAGAGAAGAGCAGGGTTTTGCCTGTAATGCCTCTCTTAGGAGGGCTGGACCCTGGGATCCAGAGCTCTGGTCATACCCAAAACCAAGAGGCTATCTGTGCAGGGTGCTATACAGGTCCAGGGGAGTGGAATCCTTGGGAACCCGGTCCCTGAAGGTCTAGTACAATGCCTGCCGTGAGAGGTGAAGTTTGGGCTTCTGTGGACCAAACAAAGTCCTGCGGCGGGGAAAAGGTAAGTGGGGGCCCCTCAGGAACTTGGTTCTATTGAGGGGACCCCCAAGCCTAATATGTCTTTCTGCCTGTTACCTAAAGGGTATTCCCGCTAATAGCTGTATATGCCTAAGTAATCCTAGAAATGTTTTTTCATAAGGGAAGTTTTAAAAAAACTGTAAACCTGGAAATGTTTTTTCATAAAGGAGGTTTTAAAAAAAAAAAAAAAAGACAAAGGTGCGGTACCTGTGTTTTTCCACTAGAGGCCGCTGTGGAACGTCTTTTTTCTTGGGACTATTCCTTCCATGGTGAAAGTCCAGGCAGATGAGTGAGCTCTCTATCAGGGAAGCTGCATTCCTCTGTCATGCTGCCAAGTAGTTTCCTTCCATCCCCGAGTCCTGGTGAAACAGGGACCCTGGCTCCTCTCCCTACATGGCGCCAAGAGCGCACACGTGCACGCGCGCGCACGCACACACATGCTTTCCTTTTATAAGGTTTAGCTTCAAAAAAGGGGCGGAGCCTGGCGGATGACGCGCTCTGTGCGCCCAGCGCTTCTGCGCATGTGCGGGCGTCCCAGCAAGATAAAAGGACTCAGTCCACGCTGCTTGCTATGGACACAGAGCATGAAAAGGAGCTGGTAGCATGGTATAGGGGCTTACAGCGGGCGGTTGATACAGGCATCCCCAGAAAGACGCATTAGTAGACACCCACTGATGTACATAGCAGCAAATTGCATTAGACTATTTCAGTAAGGGGTGTATTGCGGCTGGAATACCTCAGCTTTGAACTAAGGAATATGCCGCCTAAAAAACTCCGAGATATACCTCTCAGGAAGTGTAGGGGGTCTCCATCGGGCTCTGAGGATCTGGAGCAGTCATCTGCACCCTCCTCCCCTGAGAAATCAGAGGTTAATACCCATAAGGAACCCCCGGGAGTGCCAGGTACTGCGGCTGTCCTCAGTCCACCTGCTCCTGCATATATAACAGAGGAGGTTTTTTCCTCAACTCTGGAGGGATTGGAGCAGAGATTGGCTGCATTGATCGCTTCTTCTCTACAGGAAAGAAAGCGCGCCAGATCTCCATCACCTCCATTAGAGTGCCTGTTGGCAGAGCAACAGTCCCAGGAAGGGACCGACCTACCTGAAGGGGATCAGGAGGAGGTTAGCTCTGTTTTTGAGGAATCAACAGTAGATGAATCATTTTCAGCATCACAGACTGAAAGATTGTGGGTCCAGACCCTAACTGACATGGTTCGATCTGCATTTAAAATGCCTCTTGTTGAACCATCAACTACTGCTGTCTCCTCATTGGGGTCGCTAAAAGCTCCCCAGGTTAATTGCTCCTTTCCAATACATCCATTATTGGAAGGACTTATATACCAGGACTGGGAACATCCTGATAAACTATTTGTTCCGCCTAAAAGGTTTCCGGTGATCTATCCCATGGAGGAAAAGTTCACCCAGAGATGGAATGTTCCTACGGTGGATGCAGCCATCTCTTCTGTGAACAAATCACTGACATGTCCAGTAGATAATGTTCAAATGTTCAAAGATCCAGTGGATAAAAAATTGGAATCTTTATTAAAATCTGCTTTTTCCACAGCAGGGGCTGTTACACAGCCAGCAGTGGCAGCTATTGGGATCTGCCAAGCTTTAAAGGATCAAATGAAAATGGTCCTGAGGGATTTGCCAGACCAGCAGGCCCAGGCTCTGGCTGATCTGCCTAGAGCATTATGCTTTGCGGTTGACGCCATCAAGGATTCTATCCATCAGGCCTCCCGCCTCACGCTGTCTTTGGTACATATGCGTAGGCTTCTGTGGCTTAAAAACTGGTCTGCTGAAGCTCCCTGTAAGAAGCTCTTAGTTAGCTTCCCATTTCATGGGGAACGCCTTTTTGGCGAAGACCTGGATAAGTATATCCAGAAGATTTCCAGTGGTAAAAGTACTCTCTTACCGAGTAAAAAGAGGTCTAGGGGTCCATCTTTTAAGAGGACTACCTCTCCTATCCCTGCGACGTCTGCTACTAAGCAGTTCCGACGGCCTCCTCGGTCAAACTCAGGAGGTAAAAATCAGGGACAGCCACAGGGTAATAAAAAGCCCTGGATCCGAAGAGGTACTAAACCAGCCTCCAAGTCAAGCCTATGAAGGGCTGCCCCCACTCAAACGGGTGGGGGGAAGACTTCAGTTGTTCGCAGAGACCTGGCGGGAGACGATCAAAGACAGATGGGTGCTCTCCGCAGTAACTCTGGGATACAAGTTGGAGTTAAAAGAGTCTCCTCCGTCCCATTTTATGTGGTCAGGCATGCCAAGAGACCCTCTGAAAAGAGGGTCTCTCCTATTGGCGTTAGAACAACTATTGCTCCAAGGAGTAATTATGGAGGTTCCTATGGAAGAGTTGGGGTTGGGTTTCTACTCAAACCTTTTCACAGTCCCGAAGCCAAACGGGGACATAAGACCCATATTGGACCTAAAGAGTCTAAACAGATTTCTAAACGTCCGGTCTTTCCGGATGGAGTCGATCCGATCGGTCACCGCTGCCCTACAAGGGGAGGAATGGTTAGCCTCGATCGACATCAAAGATGCTTACTTGCATGTTCCCATCTTTCCAGGTCATCAAAAATTCCTACGCTTTGCAGTAGAAGGGCGCCATTTTCAGTTCAGAGCCTTACCATTCGGTCTGGCCACAGCACCACGAGTGTTCACAAAAATTCTGGCCCCACTGTTGGCCGATCTAAGAACACGGGGTGTAACGATAATGGCATACCTAGACGACCTGTTGTTGATGGACCACTCAGTTGCCAAGCTAGAAGTGGTAATTGTCGATACAATCAAGTATCTAGAGTCTCACGGTTGGGTCATCAACCTGGACAAGTCAGCCCTACAGCCAGTGAAAAACCTGGTATATCTAGGGCTACGGCTGGATTCAGACCAGAGGAAGATTTTCTTACCTCTAGACAAGGTATCCTCTTTGAGGGCCTTGGTCCGTCTGCTTTGTGCAAAAAGACAGCCGTCCATACGCCTGTGCATGAGGCTGCTAGGAAAGATGGTAGCATCATTCGAAGCTGTGCCATACGCCCAATTCCACTCAAGGAATTTACAAAGGGCCATATTGTCAGCCTGGAACGGAAAAGTTCAGGCTCTAGACTTCCCGATGGCTTTGTCCCCTTCCGTTCGGAAGAGTCTCTGCTGGTGGTTGATCCCCCAGAATCTCCAGAAGGGAAAACCCTTCAGCCCGATATCTTGGAAGGTGGTCACTACAGATGCCAGCCTTATGGGCTGGGGGGCAGTACTGGAGCAATGGTCTCTCCAGGGCAGATGGTCAAATGTAGTAAAAACCCTGCCCATCAATCTCTTAGAGATACGAGCAGCCCGGTACGCCCTAGTAGCCTGGACATCCAGACTCCAAGGGTCCCCTGTCAGAATTCAATCAGACAATGCCACAGCAGTGGCATATATCAATCATCAGGGAGGCACCAGGAGTCGTGCAGCCCAGAGGGAAGTAAGTCACATCCTGGAATGGGCAGAAAAGCATGTCCCATGTATATCAGCTGTCTTCATTCCAGGGGTGGAGAATTGGAAGGCGGACTTTCTGAGTCGCCAACAGTTATGCCCAGGGGAATGGTCCCTTCATCCCGAGGTCTTCCGAGCAATATGTCAGCGGTGGGGAACACCGGATGTAGATCTGCTAGCATCCAGATTCAACGCAAAGGTGGACAGATTTGTCTCCCGGACAAGCGATCCCCTCGCTTGCGGCTCGGATGCTCTGGTGTTCCCTTGGGATCAGTTCAGACTGATATATGCATTCCCTCCGCTACAATTGTTGCCTCGACTCCTTCGCAGAGTCAGGTTGGAGAAGAAGCCGGTAATCCTGGTGGCTCCAGCGTGGCCCCGAAGGGCCTGGTACGCGGAGATCATCAAAATGTCTGTGGGGAGTCCTTGGACCCTTCCACGTCGTCCGGACCTGCTTTCGCAAGGACCGATATACCACCCTTCCTTACTAACTCTAAGTTTAACGGCCTGGCTATTGAATCCCACATCCTAAAGAAGAGAGGTCTCTCTAACTCTGTGGTATCAACTATAATCAATGCCAGGAAGCCTGTATCCAGGCAGATCTACTATCGAGTTTGGAAGGCGTACATCACTTGGTGCGAGGCCAGAAAATGGCATCCACGTAAGTACGTTATAGGCAGAATTCTGGACTTCCTGCAGTGGGCTGTAGACAGGAAGTTTGCCTTAAGTACTATCAAGGGCCAGGTTTCGGCCTTGTCAATACTATTTCAAAGGCCCCTGGCTATGCATTCACTTGTCAAATCCTTTATGCAAGGTGTGACTCGTATTATTCCACCGATTAAGGCTCCCATATGCCCATGGGATCTAAATTTGGTTCTGTCGGTTCTGCAGAAGCAGCCATTTGAACCTTTGCGGCACATTTCCTTGGTTCTACTCACCAGGAAATTGATATTTTTAGTAGCCATATGCTCGGCTAGAAGAGTGTCGGAATTAGCCGCCATGTCTTGTAAAGAGCCATATCTGGTTATCCATAAGGACAGAGTAGTATTACGTCCTCAAGGAAAGGAAGGTGCGCCAAACTAAGTGCAGTATTAACGTTTTAATAACCATTAATAAAAACAGCCAAATGGCTACTCACAAATAGGAAGAAGTAATCAGGCATGTAGAGTGTAAATAGCATACAGGGTCCGGTGTCATCAACAGTCCGAGGGAAAGATGTAGGTCCCAGATGGAGAATAAGGCTGAAGGCTGAAGGCAGATGTAGTGTCAGCAATGGAAGTCCTGGGCGTAGAGATGCTGTATGTATGTTGTTATTCTTCCTGTAGTGGAGGAAGAGCCAGGACGATGCGCATCAGCGTGCGCTTCAGCGTGGAGCGCAGCGTGCCGTCGGACCGGAAGTGACCGGAAGTGACGTGGTAAGAAGAACGGACCAATAGGATGACGCGTTTCTCAGCTTCCGCTGTTTCATCAGATCCATGGATATCATGGGGGTGGGCGGAGAATATATGGCAGAAAGGAGTGCTGTGATAGGTCGATTAGCACATATGCATTTGTGGGAAAAGCGCAAAGGGATATTGAAAACATGTATTGCAGGGATACAAGACGGCATGTTTACGAAAAGGAAATTGAATGAAAAATAGTGTGATTTGATAATGGAAGGGAAAAAGGCTTTAATGCTTGAAATAATATATATAAAAAAAGGAGGGAGGGGAGGTATTATAAGACGAATTTCAAGAGGAGGGAAGGGGAGGGGGGAAAAAGGGGAGGGGGACGGTGGTGCTGTTAATATTTAAGCAAGTACAGGGAGAATGATATGGCAAGTATGAGAGATCAGGGCTGGATGGAAGACCATGTAATACTAAGCAGGGATAGTAGGAGAGGATTCACAATCGTAATAATAATGATGATAATGAACTATATAAAATTAACCCATAAATAAAAGTTGGATACAATCTCAGAAAAAATAAAAGGAAGAGAAAAGGAAGAAGGGGATGGAGTATTGATAACATGATATGTAATGTATAAAGAGGTACACATATATGAATATACACATATGTATACAAAAATAAAAATAAAAATAAAAATAAAATAAAAAATAAAGATAAAAATAAAGGTAAAAATAAAATAAAATAAAGATGGAAATAAAAATAAAAAGGAAATTTATAATAATAATAAAAAAAAAAAAATAAAAAAAAAAAAAAAAAACAAGGAAAGATAGAAAAAAAAAATGGTGTGGGTGACTGATATGTATAGACACACACACAAATGCCAACATAGGTACATGTATGCATCCGTATGTATGGCAAAAGTTAGGCGAATGAAAGTGAGGGGACATCTGTATTAATGTGTGAAGAACATGGAGATTATGGGGAAATGGGGGGTATATGTAATAAACATGCATAAAAACACAATAACACATATACATATATACTAAAATCCTACATATATAAAAATATTATATAAATTATACATAGGTGATAGAAAACACATGTATAAAACATATAAATATATATATAAAAAATATATAAAATACATACACATAAAAAAAATATATATATAAAAAATATATATAAAAAATATATATATAAAAAATAATGTGAAAAGGGGGAGGGGGGGTGTGGTGTAGGGGGAGAAAAGGTGAGGGGGGAGGGTAAAATATAATAATAAAAGCATAATGAAACACATGCAGCGAATTGCATGAGACAAGAATACGCAGGGAAGTAGCAACGCAAGAATATTTAGATGATGTTGTTAGTTTCTATTTCTTCATTAAGGCCATGAGGCGACATAGTGTTCAAAGAATATATCCAGTAAGTCTCTTGTCTGCAGAGACGTTGGAATCTCTCAACTGCAGTGGGAGTATCTGGTATGGTTTTCAATATCCCTTTGCGCTTTTCCCACAAATGCATATGTGCTAATCGACCTATCACAGCACTCCTTTCTGCCATATATTCTCCGCCCACCCCCATGATATCCATGGATCTGATGAAACAGCGGAAGCTGAGAAACGCGTCATCCTATTGGTCCGTTCTTCTTACCACGTCACTTCCGGTCCGACGGCACGCTGCGCTCCACGCTGAAGCGCACGCTGATGCGCATCGTCCTGGCTCTTCCTCCACTACAGGAAGAATAACAACATACATACAGCATCTCTACGCCCAGGACTTCCATTGCTGACACTACATCTGCCTTCAGCCTTCAGCCTTATTCTCCATCTGGGACCTACATCTTTCCCTCGGACTGTTGATGACACCGGACCCTGTATGCTATTTACACTCTACATGCCTGATTACTTCTTCCTATTTGTGAGTAGCCATTTGGCTGTTTTTATTAATGGTTATTAAAACGTTAATACTGCACTTAGTTTGGCGCACCTTCCTTTCCTCATTTATCTTCCAGAGCCTGCTTCTGCCTATGGTAGCTGCCGCTGGTGCATACATCATCTGATGGACATTGGAATAATTTATAGTGTATTTTCCAGTGACATTCTAACTCCTATTATACCAGAACTATTTTGCGCCATTTTTACCTTTTCCTGTTAGTATTACGTCCTCACCCAGCCTTTCTTCCTAAGGTGGTATCGAGGTTTCACTTGAACCAGGATGTGGTTCTTCCTTCTTTTTTCCCCAAACCAAGCTCGGTAGAGGAAAAGTTATTGCATTCTTTGGATGTAGTAAGAACAGTTAAAGCTTATCTAAAAGCCACTGCTCAGATTCGTAGAACGGATTCTTTGTTTGTTCTGCCGGAAGGCCCCAGAAAGGGTCAGGCAGCATCAAAATCTACTTTAGCCAAGTGGATTCGACAGGTCATAATACAAGCCTATGGCTTGAGAAGTAGACCGCCTCCGTTCAAAGTTAGGGCGCACTCCACGAGAGCAGTTGGAACTTCATGGGCAGTGCATCACCAGGCCTCCCTGGCGCAAATTTGTAAGGCCGCAACATGGTCTTCAGTACACACGTTTACTAGGTTCTACCAGGTGGACGTTAGAAGTCAGGAGGATGTCGCCTTTGGGCGCAGTGTGTTGCAGGCCGCAAAAGATCCTCATGCCTGATGGCGCCCAGCTTATGTATGGTGTATCCCCCCCCCTCATGTGGCATTGCTTTGGGACGTCCCACATAGTAATGACTATGCTGCTCTGTGTCCCGTGATGTATGAACAAGAAAGTAGGATTTTTAAAACAGCTTACCTGTAAAATCCTTTTCTTGGAGTACATCACGGGACACAGAGCTCCCACCCCTCTTTTGGGGACACGTATTGCTTTGCTACAAAACTGAGGTACTCCCGGATGGGAGGGGCTTATATAGGGGAGGGTACTTCCTGTTTTGGAAGTTGCCAGTGCCAGCACCTGAAGGTAATTCTATATAACCCACATAGTAATGACTATGCTGCTCTGTGTCCCGTGATGTACTCCAAGAAAAGGATTTTACAGGTAAGCTGTTTTAAAAATCCTACTTTTTATTATTTTATTTTTTTATTTTTTGATCCTGTGATCTTCTATCAAGTGCCGGCTGGGTGATAAGCTGGATATTATAGATCCTGGTAGTCTCCCCAGTCCGGCCATCGAGCGTGAGCAGACCTTAGCTGAGCGCTGGGTCGGCCACGACATGCCCCGTTGCTCCAGGGGTGGCCGGTGAGTTTTTTTCTCCGGGGCCCACATATGAATGACCTACTCGGGGTTCAGTCACAGTGAGCCATGGCTGACAGCCACTCCGTATGTCTGGCAGTGAGTCTGTCTGGAATGCACCAGCATGTCCACGCGTGGACGGGCAAGTACAGTTCCTCCTGTTTTGTGTCAGTTTGGAACAGCTGGGCTTCCTAGAGGGTCATTAGGGAGTCCCCTTTCCCTCCCTCTGTCCCCCTCCTCTTTCCTCCTCCCCAGTGCGGGGCCTACTGCATCGGCGGGTTGTACCTGTAGGGGTCTCCGTACCCGGTTGGGGGCTGTAGAGCTGTCGGGTCCGCTTCTGTGTGGGTGCCATGCTTTCTGGGGGGCCTCCGTTAGGTGTCCCTGCGGCCTTCTAGTCCACCTCATGGTCGGGCGCCATTTTTGATAGCGCCAGCGCCATTTTCTGTTGGTTTCCATTTACCATTGAAAACTTCCATTGGCGGACATTTTCTTGTGGCCGCGCTGTGGCGCAGGTCTTCATTGCGGGCGGCCATTTTCTTGTAGCCCGTATCCTTTTTTTCCCTGAGGAGTCCAGCGGCCATTTTGGAGGTGGTTTTTCACTGTATGGCTTTCCCTCTAGTGCTGGAGGCTCCCTGAATGGCGCGAATAGCGCTGTTTACCTCACAGAACACCTCAGTCACACGCAGTGTGTGAGGCAGGCGTACAAGTGGCGCTGAGCAGTCTCTGGCTGGGTAGTGAGTCCCTGGGTAAACCCCCCGGTCAGCGCAGCTAGGAGGGTGGACTTTTTGTGTCACAAGTGTCTTGACTTAGTCCCTAAGGACTGTCAGTGGGTCAGAATGGAGTCTGAAGCTGGTATTTCTTCCCCAGACATTCCGGTGGCAGCAACTGGTGCCCCTGCACCTGCAGTTACCATGTACAATTTGTCGGCAGTCCTGGAGTAATTTGTTGCCAGGGTGGAAGTGGCATGCGGGCGTATAGGGGGTAAAAAGCGCCCCCTCCCCCCACCATCTCCTGGGGAATACTCTGACTCTGACTCGGGCCTGGCTGCAGCACAGGACCCCTGTTCTGAGGCGTCAGAGGATGTGGACCAGGATCGTCCGGGCACTGAGGAGGACTCCTCGTCCGGGTCAGTCCAGGACAGAGCAGTTGTGGGAGCACTTATCAATGCAGTAAGGGACACCCTTGAGCTTGAAGATGCTGTTGGGACATCCACTGGGGTGTCAGTCCCTTTTGGGTCACACAAAACGACCCGCTCTGTAAAGGTTTTTCCTTAGGTTGATTTCTTTGACAGATTCATAGATAAGGAATGGGAACAGCCGCAGAGGTCCTTTGTGGTCCCTCAGCGCATGGTGGTCCGTTACCCCTTTGAGGAGAGCCTTTTGAAAAAATGGGCTTCTCCCCCTGTTGTTGACCCCCCCGGTATCGAGGTTGAACAAAGTAACCACTATCCCGGTGGAGGGGACCCCTGCCTTTAAGGACCCTACTGATAGGAGATCCGAAGCGGTGACTCGGACCGTGTTTGCCATGCTGGGGTCAGCATTGCGGCCGTTAGTGGCTGCAACTTTGGAGTCTCAGACACTCACTGAATGGGCTAAACTTTTGCATCAGGCAGTAGAGGAGCATCAGCTCCCACAAGAAATTGTTACACTGGCCGACCAGCAGGTGCAGGGTCTGGTGTATGTATGTGGTGCAATCTTGGATGCGACTCCCTTAATTTCCAGGGCCTCTGTATCCGTGGTGGTCATGCGCCGCCTGATATGGCTAAAATGCTGGTCTGCGGACCAAGCTTTTAAGAAAGCTCTGACAGATTTGCCTTTCAAAGGTGGGAGGCTCTGCGGTGGTATGGCGCCCCTAAAATGGGGCAAATGCTGGTCTGCTGACTAAGCTTCTAGGAAAATCCTGGCAGTTCTTACCTTTCTATGGTGGCAGGCCGTTTGGTGCCTCACTGGACGACATCATGTAGGATGTCGCTGGGGGTAGGAGCACGCTTCTCCCTCAAATCCACTACAGGGAAGGGGCCATGCCGTGAGCCGGGGGCCCTCCTTTCCCACACAGAGAGGTGTTTTGTCAGTCGGGGAGACCCTCCCTAGTGGAAGAGGTATTGCTGAGGGACTGAAGTGTCCCTGGGTGGGCAAGTCCACCTCACCTGCACTCGAGCCGGCTACGTGGGGTAGTGCCCATGGTCTAGCGGTTAGTACGTCGGATTGGCAATGCTTAATAATCACAGGTTCAGATCCCCATGGGGATACTGCCTAATCAGCTGCCAGCGTGCGTGCACGTCCAGCCCCCGCCCGACTCCTGGGTGGGGGGGCGGCTTCGCAGGGTTACAGCTCAGTGGCCTTCTCTGCTCCCCGCCCAGTGGGTCTGCGAGGTGTTTACCTCGGGGTACAAGATAGAGTTCCTTTCTTGTTCACAAACAGATTTTTTCCCTCACAAGCTGCCTCTCCTTCCAGCTCATTGGGTTGCCATGCGGGGTGATCTTACCCGTACCGTTGCAGGACAGGTTTCAGGGTTTCTACTCAAATCTGTTTGTGGTCCCAAAAAGGGATGAAGTCCGTCCAATCTTGGACCTCAAGACTCCCAATGTCCTTATCTGGATAAGGGCTGGGCTGCGCTTCATCCGGGGGACTTCCTGCGTCCGGGGATGTCAGGGACGCATACTTGCATGTCCCCATCTGTGTCAGGCATCAGAGGTTCCTGCGCTTTGCGGTTGGCAAAGACCACTATCACTGGTGGCTCTTCCCTTTGGTCTAGCTTCGGCACCAAGAGTTTTCTCCTAGGTGTTTGCCCCGATTCTAGCGTTGCTGAGACAGCGCGGCATTGCCATCATGGGCTACTTGGACAGCTTGTGTTTTTCTTCTGAGAGCTGCTTCTAACTCAGAATTCGAGGAAGACGTGTCTATAGCCCGTCAGACTCTTCGGGAGTTTGGTGGATACTGAGCCTCCATAAGTCATGTTAGTTCTGACCTTGAACCTTGAGCTGATCCTAGACTCCTCGGAAGCCAGTGTCTTCTTCCCTTTGGGGAGTTGCGGGCACTCCAGTGTCGCGTACCAAGTGTGACCAGAACTGTGCAGCTAGCAACAGAGGAACACCAAAACACGTATAAGTGAAATATAAAGATTTATTAAAGATAAGTGAAATAATAATATATATAACCACCTCCAATACCACACAGTGCACAACAACCAATAACAAACAGAACCCACAATTAATAACAGTAACAGACAAATATGTACAAGAAATGGGGAAACCAGAATCATAAACAGGGCCAGGCCGAGGTCATACACAGGGGGATCAGCAGATGGGGTAAGGATGGATCAGGACAGGGAGACAGGATCAAGCAGGGGGCAACCAGGCTGCAGAGCAGGGATCAGGGATAGGACGGACACAACAGGTTCAGGATCAGGTTACAGGTTCAGGTTACAGGGATCAGGATACATGGATCAAGGTACAAGCAGACAGGCTACAGGTCAGGGCACGAGGACGATACCAGGGCAGTGTGTGTATTTATAGGAATGCCTGATTAGCTTCAGGTCACACCTGATCGGAGGGAGGGCAGTCTGCTCCACACTGCCAGGATCCATCCGCTGGTGGAAACCAGTACTGCGTCCAAAAGATAATACAACACCAGCAGGGAAAGATTCTCCTGACAGTTACAAACTGCCAGGAGACACCTGCTGGTGGACCACAGTACTGCAAGATAAATAATAAATGCCACCAGCGGATGGAATCTTTCCTGACATCCAG
The DNA here is from genome assembly GCA_029206835.1 of Rana muscosa. Classification (NCBI taxonomy): domain Eukaryota; kingdom Metazoa; phylum Chordata; class Amphibia; order Anura; family Ranidae; genus Rana; species Rana muscosa. The sequence goes on from CM055128.1 coordinate 285,504,032, forward strand.
TCTGCGGTGAGGTTGTTGGCACCCCGCAAATGGTCGTCTCTTCGTTCTTTTTTTTGCAGCACTCGGGTTTTGCTGAAGGAGACTTTCACACAATGTAATGGATCTCCGTTGTCTCTGGATCATCAGATTCATATAAGTCATCTTGGCGGGTCCTCTGTGAGTTGGCTGAGATTCCCGGCTCTTCGGTCCGGGAAGTCGTTCCTCCCTTGTCATGGGCTGTGATCACGACGGTCGCCTGTCTGACCAGTTGGGGGGAGACTCCGTTCGAATGCCGATCAATGTTCCGGAACTCGGGGTGATCAGGCTGTGCCTTTCCAGGTGGTCTCAGAGACAATGAGGGACGTCCAGTCAGTCAACACACGGCCGTGGCATGCATCATTCGTCAAGGAGGAACGTGAAGCTCGGCTGCAACGTCGGAGGTCACTCGCATCCTATGGTGGGCGGACGGGAACGTGCCAACCCTGTCGGCACTTTACACTCTGGCGTGGGAAGCTGACGGGCGGACAATGAAGTCGCCAGACGCTGGACCATGGGGCATGGTCATTACATCCGGAGGGTTTTTTCAACTCCTTTATCGGAGATTGGACACGCTAGATGTGGATCTCTTGACTCAATCGCAAGTGTTGAGGTTTGTGGCCAGGTCCAGAGATCCCTGGGCAGTCGCATCAGGCGCGTTGGTGGCCCAACCACTGAGGTTGCTTCCTCGTCTACTCCGCAGAGTAGAGTCCGAAAGAATTCTGGTGATTTTAGTCACCCCAGATTGACCCAGGCGTCCCTGGTTCGACGACCTTGTGTCTCTGGTGGTGGATATGCCTTGGCGTCTGCCAATGGGGCGGGACATCCTCTCACATGGTCCCATTCTTCAGTCTGCTTGCAGTCTCTGGCTTTAGCGGCATGGCTATTGAAAGCCAGGTACTGAGCGACCGAGACCTGTCGGTTTCGGTCATTTCAACCATGTTGAAAACACGGAAATCTTCTTATAGGAAGATCTACCACACATGGAGAGCCTACATCTCTGTGGAAGGCGATGGATTGGCGTCCACGGACTTATTCGGTTTCCAGGATCCTGCTGTGTTTACAGCGTTGAGAGGATCAGAAACTTACCTTAAGCACCTTCAGGGGCAGTTTTCAGCCTTGGCTGTTTTCTTTCTGCGACCCCTGGTGTCTCCTTAACAAGTAAGTACGTTTGCGCAAGGGGTCCGATAGGTGGCTCCTCTGGTGCGCCCGACACTACCTCCATGGGTTTTGAATCTGGTGCTCTCGGCGCTGCAGAAACCTCCCTTTAAGGACATTAGGGAAATTCCTCTTTTTTATCACCTTCTCAGAAGGTGGCCTTCCGGGTAGCCATCACATCTGTCAGAAGGGTTTCTGACTTGGCGGACTTGTATTGCAAGTCCAAATATTTGGTCCTCCAATGGGACAAGCGGTGCTACGACCGCAGCCTTCTTTTCTTCAGAAGGTGGTTTCGGCCTTCACCTGAATGAGGATGTGGTACTTCCACGTTGTGTCCTTGGCCTTCGCATTCCAAGGAGATTGCGCTACTTTCTTTAAATGTGGTATGTTCCCTGCGAGTGTACCTGTCTGTATCGGCTCCGTTCCGGAGGTCTGACTCACTGTTTCTGTCGGTGTCTGGTCCGCAGTAGGGCCTGGAGGTCTCGTCGGCCACCATTTTTTCGGTGGGTCAGGCGGACCGTCATCCAGGCTTATGCCCTTGAAGGGCAGACGCCTCTCTTTCCCGTTAAGACGCATTCGACCTGGGTTTTTGGTGCCTCTTGGGCTTTCCGACATCGATCCCCTGCATCACAGGTGTGTAAGGTGGCGACCTGGTCGTCCGTTCACATTTTTTCACACTTTTTCAAGGTTGTTGTGCATGCATCTTCAGATGCTAGTTTCGGCCGCAAAGTTTTGCAGGCGGCTGTTTGAAGTTGCAACTCCTCCGTTGAGGAGCTCTGTTTGTTTAGGGTGAAACCGGTTCTTTTGATTGCTGTACCCGCCCCTCGTTTTTTGACACTGCTTTGGGACGTCCCAACAGTCAAGATTTATGGAGCTGTGGCCGTCCATGGACGAAGAAGAGAAAATATGATTTTTTTACTCACCGTAAAATCCTTTTCTCGATTCGTCCATGGATGGACACAGCTCCCACCCCTCCTTTGTTTTCTAGTTTGTACTGCTTGTTACGAACTGAGGCTGCTAGCTGCAGGAAGGAGGGTTATGTTCAGAGGGACCGCCCCCTGGGCAGGGCTTTTTCAACTCTGTTCTAAAATAACATGTATGCATATTAACATGTTTCTGCCTAGTCCTCTCCTAATAGACAGAACATACCCAACAGTCAAGATTTATGGAGCTGTGCCCGTCCATGGACGAATCGAGAAAAGGATTTTACGGTGAGTAAAAAAATCATATTTTTTGCTAGAAAATTACTTAGAACCCCCAAACATTATATATATTTTTTTAGCACAGAATCTAGAGAATAAAATGGCGATTGTTGCAATATTTTATGTCACTCGGTATTTGTGCAGCAGTCTTTTAAACGCAACTTTTTGGGGAAAAAATACACTTTCACGAATTAAAAAAAAAACAAAACAGTAAAGTTAGCCCAATTTTTTTGTATAATGTGAAAGATGATGTTACGCCGAGTAAATAGATACCATACATGTTACTCTTTAAAATTGGTCTGTACATTGTGTTTAAAAAAAAAGGAAATTTTTGATCACTTTTATTGCTGTCACAAGGAATGTAAACATCTCTTGTGTCAGTACTAGGTGGTGACAGGTACTCTTTATGGAGAGATTGGGGGTCTAAAAGACCCTAAATCCCTCCTTTGCACTTCAAAGTATTCAGATCGCCGAAAAAGGCGATTCTGAATACTGTAAACTTTTTAAAATCCGGCGCCATTGGCAGCCGAGTAAACGGGAAGTGACGCTGTTGCGTTGCTTCTGTGTTTACAGAGAGAAGACTGTCACAAAGCCGTTTCCCACTTCGTGCCAGTCTGTCTTTAGCCGCCGGAAGTGGCGGATCGAGGATCGGGTCTCCCGATGGGACGGGTGGCCCAGTAAGAGCGGCGGAAGGCGGCTGGAGGGGGGGGATGTCCTCCGGGATAACAACCGAGCAGTTTTTCGCTGCATCAGTTGTTGTCCCTGGAAAGCCGACCGCCCGCTCTAAAAAACGGTACAGCTGCGGGCATCATCCCGGTATAACCCCTCAAAGCCGAGGACGCATATATGCGTACGCTCGGTGCGAAGGCGTTAAAATACCCTGATCAGGAACTGATTAGAACAGGGTTTCTCAACCAGGGTTCCTTGCAACACTTCATTGAACAATGACCAATTTTTTGCCTCCCAGGTACTGTAAGTGCCGGTTCACACTACAGCAACTTGGGATCTGACTTGTAAGTCCTCAAGTCGCCCCAAGTCGCTGGACATAAGAAATGCCATAGAAGCTGTCTTAATGTACACTACTGAAGTCGGTCCGACTCACGAAAGGGCTCTTGTACATATTCAAGGCGACCTGTACCCATAGATTTCAATGGAAATCGCCTCCAAGTCGGATCTCAATCTATATTAAAGCGACTTTACAGGAAAAAGAAAATAATTTACCCAGGTACTCTTGCTTGTCCCCCCTCCCCCCGCTTAAAACATGTGTCACTTGACAGGTTTTGACAAAGTTAATGCCAAATCAACAGACCCATACCAGGTGTGACAGCTAAAGTGGTTAATCTATCTAGTATGTTCATAATTTTCATACCATAATTTTGTATTTTTGAAAGCCTTCATACAAGTACACACAGTGGTGTGGATTAGAAGAGTCAGGTAATTAGGGGCTTGGTTCAGGGGATAAGGGAGTTGCTTAGTAGGTAAGGGTAGTAGCTTGCTTTGTTCCAGTACTTTAAATGTGGAATGCCGGGAGGCACATTTCTCATCAATCATTGTGTCGTAGTGCTCAGTGAAGGGATACATAACAAAATTAGTGTAAAGCCGGGTGTAGTCCCAATAAACAGGACTGGGAAAGTTAATTAAAATGTGCCTCTCTAAATTTGTACACTGCTGAATTCCCTTCACTAGAGAGAGAGGCTTATTAAATTGTATCATCTGATGCTAATATAGCTTGTTCCTTGATACATCAGATAAATGTACATGAATTAGATAGAAAAAATCCCCATGCTACAAAAAAAAAAATATATATATACAGTATTCCACAAAAGTGAGTACACCCCTCACATTTTTTGGTAAATATTTTATTGTATCTTTTCATGTGACAACACTGAAGAAATGGCACTTTGCTACAATGTAAAGTAGTGAGTGTACAGCTTGTGTTATGCCGCGTACACACGGTCGGAATTTCAGACTTTTCCCGTCGGAATTTCCGACAGTCTGAGATAGAGAGCAGGTTCTCTATTTTTCCGTCGGAAATTCTGACAGAGTTTTGCCCGTGGCAAAGTCCAGCCGTGTGTACGCGGCATAACAGCCTAAATTTGTTGTCCTGTCAAAATAACTCGACACACAGCCAATAATGTCTAAACCACTGGCAACAAACGTGAGTACACCCCTAAATGAAAATGTCCAAATTGGGCCCAATTAGCCATTTTCCCTTCCTAGTGTCATGTGACTCGTTAGTGTTACGAGGTGTGAGGTGTGAATGTGGAGCAGGTGTGTTAAATTTGGTGTTATCGCTCTCTTTCATACTGGTCACTGAACGTTCAATATGGTACCTCATGGCAAAGAACTCTCTGAGGATCTAAAAAAAAGAATTGTGGCTCTACATAAAGATGGCCTAGGCTATAAGAACATCAAATTGGTCTGCATGGCTGTAGTCCCAGAAGAAAGCCTCTTCTAAAGATGATGCACAAGAAAGCCCGCAAACAGTTTGTTGAAGGCAAGCAGACATGGATTCACATGGATTACTGGAACCATGTCCTGTGGTCTGAGGAGACCAAGATAAACGTATTTGGTTCAGATGGTGTCAAGTGTTTGTGGCGACAACCAAGTGAGGGATACAAAGACAAGTGTGTCTTGCTTACAGTCAAGCATGGTGGTGGGAGTGTCATGGTCTGGGGCTGCATGAGTGCTGCTGGCACTGGGGAGCTACAGTTCATTGAGGGAACAATGAATGCCAACCTGTACTGTGACATACTGAAGCAGGGCATGAACCACTCCCTTCGGAGACTGGGTCGCAGGGCAGTATTCCAACATAACGACCCCAAACACACCTCCAAGATGACCACTGCCTTGTTAAAGAAGCTGAGGTTAAGGTGATGGACTGGCAAAGCATGTCTCCAGACCTAAACCCTATTGAGCATCCGTGGGACATCCTCAAGCAGAAGGTGGAGGAGCGCAAGGTCTCTAACATCCACCAGCTCTGTGATGTCGTTACGGAGGAGTGGAAGAGGACTCCAGTGGCAACCTGTAAAAGCTCTGGTGAACTCCATGCCCAAGAGGGTTAAGGCAGTGCTGGAAAATAATGATGGCCACACAAAATATTGACACTTTGGGCCCAATTTGAACATTTTCACATGTACTCACTTTTGTTACCAGCGGTTTAGACATTAATGGCTGTGTGTTGAGGTATTTTGAGGGGACAGCAAATTTACACTGTTATACAAGCTGTACACTCACTACTTTACATTGTAGCAAAGTGTAATTTCTTCAGTGTTGTCACATGAAAAGATATAATAAAATATTTACAAAAATGTGAGGGGTGTACTCTCTTTTGTGAGATACTGTGTGTGTGTGTGTGTATGTGTGTATATATATATATATATATATATATATATATATATAGAAATAGGGGTGTACAAAAAGGCCTGCAGAACACCCACTCAGCGCCAAATCAAACCTACAGCTCCCTAAGCAGCTAATTAAAAATTGGGATAAAAATAAAAATTATGGTATGACAATAAAACAGTCCAGTCTCTGAAATATTAAAATACACAAAACAGCGCTAGCAATTCAATAGAAATGGACCACTGATGGAAAAAGTCTTATGCCCTGTACACACGATCAGAGTATCCGATGGTCTAAGATCCAATGGAATTTTTAATCGGAATTACGTTCAAGCTGTCTTGCATACACACTGTCAGACTAAATTCCGACCGTCCAAAACGCGTTGATGTAAAACACTGACGAGCCGAGAAAAATGAAGTTCAATGCTTCCGAGCATGCGTCGACTTGATTCTGAGCATGCTTGGGTTTTTTCTCCGTCGGAGTTCCACACAGACTATGGGAATTTCCTATTGTTTTTTTTCCATCGGACAAATTTAAAACATGTTCTATTTCTAAACACCGATGGAAAAAAGTCCAATGGGGCCCACACACGATCGGAATTTCATCGGAAATTCCGATCGTGTGTACAAGGCATTAGATGTAGTACAGGTGATGTAAACAGTTCAAAGTATTGAATGGTGTCTATGAGTAGTAATCCTAGCATGCACGTTTCACCAGAAAGACCAATAATCGCAATCCACCACGTGATGCACACTCCCCCAGGGGGTTAAACTCACCAGAAGCCTATAATAAATGGGCCTTAAGTAAGATGTCTCATCAGCCACTTTGTAAAGGATCATCACCATCCGGCGGGATCAACAGGTTTCAGGAGCTCCAAACCAGGTCATGAAAACAAGAACAGCAGCAAATAGTGTAATCCTGTTTATTAACCACTTCAACCCCGGGCTTTTTTTACCACCTCAATACTGGGCCTATTCTGGCACTTCTCTCCTATATGTACAAATCATCATTCTTTTGCTAGAAAATTACTCAGAACCCCCAAACATTATATATGTGTTTTTAGCAGACACCCTAGGGAATAAAATGACAGTCATTGCAACTTTTTTTCTTGCACGGTATTTGCGCAATAATTTTTCAAACGCATGTTTTTGGGAAAAAAAATGGTTTCATGAATTAAAAAATAACAAAACAGTAAAGTTAGCCCAATCTTTTGGGAAAATATGAAAGATGATGTTACGCCGAGTAAATAGATACCTAACATGTCACGCTTTAAAATTGCGCACACTCATGGAATGGCGCCAAACTTCGGTACTTAAAAATCTCCATAGGCAACGCTTATTTTTTTTTTACAGGTTACCAGGTTAGAGTTACAGAGGAGGTCTAGTGCTAGAATTGCTGCACGCGCTCGAACGCACGCGGCGATACCTCACATATGTGGTTTGAACAGCGTTTACATATGTGGGCGGGACTTACGTGTGCGTTCGCTTCTGATCGCAAGCTGCCTGGGACAGGGGCGTTTTAATTTTTTATTATTATTTTTTTATTTTACTTAATTTTTTTTTATTTTTACACTTATTTTACCTTTTTTTTTGATCACTTTTATTCCTATTACAAGGAATGTAAACATCCCTTGTAATAGGAATGTGTGTGACAGGTCCTCTTTATTGATAGATGCAGGGTCAATAAGACCCCACATCTCTCCTCCAGGCTGGAAAGCATGAGATCGTGAAAAAAATTTCACTGATCTCATGTTTACTTGCCGCAATGGCGGCTTTGTTTACATCTGAGGACCCGGGCGTGACGTCATCACATCGCGCCCGGGCCTCCGACGGTCATAGAGATGACTGGTGACCATCTGGTTACCAGTCATCTCTATGCTTCCTATCATGCGCCGGACGATTCATTCTCCGGGACCCTGATGGCACGGGAGAGCCCGTAGAAGCACCGGATGGCGGCGCCGCCTATAAGAACGATCAAGCAGCAGAACTGCCGCTATGATCATTCTTATGGTGCACAGAATCGCCGGCAGAACAGAAGGATATATGAATGATGCCTCTAGCTGCAGGCATCATTCAGATATTCCCCCACAAAGCCCAGGACGTCATATGACGTCCACCCAGGATGGGAGATCCCATCTGTGGGCGTCATTTGACTATGACTGGGTAGGGAAGTGGTTAAACCAAAGTTGCCCATACACTAGAAGACCCCTTAAATCTATCTACGTACATCAATAACAGTTAAAAAAGCATGTAAAGTGACCCAAGAGGGCGCTATCACCCTAATCCAGGGATACGCTCGCTTTCCTTTGGATGGCTGGATTGCGGTGATAGCGCCCTCTTGGGTCACTTTACATGCTTTTTTAACTGTTATTGATGTACAATAGGTTTAAGGGGTCTTCTAGTGTATGGGCAACTTTGGTTTAATAAACAGGATTACACTATTTGCTGCTGTTCTTGTTTTCATGACCTGGTTTGGAGCTCCTGTACCTGTTGATCCCGCCGGATGGTGATGATCCTTTACAAAGTGGCTGATGAGACATCTTACTTAAGGCCCATTTATTATAGGCTTCTGGTGAGTTTAACCCCCTGGGGGAGTGTGCATCACGTGGTGGATTGCGATTATTGGTCTTTTTGGTGGAAGGTGCACGCTAGGATTACTACTCATAGACACCATTCAATACTTTGAACTGTTTACATCACCTGTACTACATCTAATGCCCCGTACACACGATTGTTTTTAATGTCATTTTTTAAACCAACGTTTTTCTCCTCGTTTTTTTTCATGTTTCCTCTCAAGCCTGCCTTGCGTACACACCATCATTAAAAAAAACGATCAAGCAAAGCGCAGTGACGTTCAACACGTACGACGGCACTATAAAGGGGAAGTTCCGTTCGAATGACGCCACCCTTTGGGACGCTTTTGCAAATTCCGTGTTACCGCGTGTTAGTAAAAGTTTGGTGAGAGACGATTCGCGCTTTTCAGTCTTCGTGCTTTGAAGATCGTTTTCGGGAGTTCAGTTTGCGCCTGTGGGTTCGTATCTGTTTAGCACTGCTTGTAGTCAGTTCGTATCTGTTTATTCAGTGCGGCCTGCTCTGCACGTTCGTGTTTTTCAGCTTGTTCTTCATAGGCCTTGCTGTTCTTCCGTGCGTTCTTCTAGTTCGTTCTGTTCAGCCGACCGTTATCTAGCCATGTTGCGGCTACGTACTCGTCGTAGAGTTCGTGCTGTAGTTGGTGCAGGGGTTCATGCTGTATCCCGACTCCATGCCATGAGCAGGGTCAGGAGGAGTTCATGGGCCAAGAATTGGTTGCTCCAGCGGCACCAATTCTGTCACATGCCTTTGTTGCGGGAGATCAGGGAGAATAATCCTGATGATTTCAGGAATTTTCTCAGGATGTCTGACCCCGTATTTCAGCAGCTGTTGGCTTTGGTGTCCCCCTATATTACCAGGCAGGACACCGTTATGCGGGAAGCCATCAGTGCTGAGCAGAGGCTCATCGCCACGTTGCGATACCTGGCTACTGGGAGAAGCCTGCAGGACCTTAAGTTCTCCACAGGCATATCCCCCAGGCTCTGGGGATCATTATACCAGAGACTTGTTCTGCCATCCTTCAAGTTTTGCAGGAGGACTATATTAAGGTAAGTGTTCTTCTTCAAAAATTCACATTGTATGGTTTTTATTTTTGGATAATTTTAATTTGCTTTATTTGCAGTCCCTAATTCACATGATTCTTAGCTGCAGGGAATGTCCCCTTTCTCCCCATGTTTTATTATTTAAAGTTTGGGGTTTGAGGCCTACCTGTAAATTTGGCTTACCTAACCTCTCCAGCATGCTATCCTGGGGCCATACCTACCTTGCCTAGTCATTTCCATGTTTTTTATTCTATGTTCCATCGTAGTGCTTTACCCAAAACGCACCCTAAATTTTGCCTAGGAATGTTTCATTTTTGTTAACTTCAATACAGAGTGCTACAGCCTTCATGTGTGATATTCCCAACTCATCTTCAACCCCCCCCCCCCCCCCCCCATAATTTTTTTTTTTTTTTTTCTTGCTTCCAATTTTTTTATGTTTTGAACAGTTTCTACCAATGTTGGCCATGAATGTGTGTATGAAATCAGCTTTCAATGTTTCTGGCTCCAAGTATTAATTTGTTATTTCTTTAATTCCACAGTTCCCTTCTTCGCCACATGAATGGCAGAATGTGGCTTCCGAGTTTGCCCAGCGATGGAACTTTCCGAACTGTGGAGGAGCCATCGACGGCAAACATGTTCGGGTCGTCCCACCACCCTATTCGGGATCCTTTTTTTATAATTATAAGGGGTTCCACAGCATCGTGATGATGGCAGTGGTGTCGGCCACCTACGAGTTCCTCTATGTGGACGTTGGCAAGAATGGCAGGATGTCTGATGGAGGAGTTTTTGCCCCGACGGAGTCTGGAGAACGGCTCCTTTTGGATCTGCTGGCCTTGCCACCAGCGGAGCAGAATGTGGAGGGACTACCTTTTGTGTTTGTGGCGGATGAGGCGTTTGGCCTGGGACCCCATTTGATGAGGCCATTCCCGCAACGCACCCTCACCCCTGAGAGGAGGGTGTTCAATTATCGGCTGGCCAGAGCCAGAAGGGTGGTGGAAAATGCGTTTGGGATCATGGCCAGCCGATTTCGCCTCTTCCTTACCTCCATCCACCTTGCCCCATACAAATGGAACCATGTGGTTATGACGTGCTGTGTGCTGCATAATTTCCTAAGGGTGCATTCAACGAGTTATATATCTTTGAGTGGGCCTGAGGCCTCTTTAATCAATGCAGAAACTTTGGTGGCCTTGGAACCTGGCCATCCTGGCTTGGCCCCCCCAACCGGACGTGTTTTTCGTAACCAATATGTGGACTATTTTATGGGTAGGGGGGCCATTGAAATGCCAGACAATCTATAATAATTTTCTAGCAAAAAAATAAAACTTTTTCTTGAGTAAAGATTGGTTTGGATTTTTTATTGTATAATGTTTGATGTTTCTGGTAGGTTTACCTAGTGCACTTGTTTTGCCATGTGGATTAAACAATCTTTTAATTAGCCTTCATTGTCAGTGTAAACACCAAACATTGATTAGTTCACTCAGCACCACATTTACATAATGAAGCCACAATGATTTGTTATGTAAAAATACCTTTATTTCTTTTTTTAGGTGGGAAACTTCCTTAGAAATGTGGATGTGCCCTTAATTTCGGGTGTATTAAAACGCATGACCAGCCATGCATAAACAAACTATATTCGTCAAAATGTTGAAAAAGCTAAACATGTGCTAGTCATTAAAGGGTAAAATAACAAAAAAACTTATAAAACTCTGCTAGTAAAACGTTATTTGGTGTAAAAACATTAGACACGCCCAAGCACAGCCATGATATTTTGGAGCCTTTCCTCCACCCGCTTTGTATTTGCCCTGATCTCTAGCAAGTCTCCCTTAATTTTTTCGAGGTCACGACAGCAGACCATCAGGTATTGGATCAGGATCTGGGCACTGTGATGTGTCAACTTATTGGGGTCTTCGGCCAGAACTGCACCTAAATGTAAAAAGAAATATGTAGGATAGAATATGTAGGCCTACATCTATTTAACATGCATGTGTCTGGTTTCTCTCTGACCTGTGGTGGTGCCACTTTCCACTTCCACAACATCACATTCCTCTCCATCCTGGGGTTCTGGGGGTATTGTTGTAGGTGTTGCAATTCTCGTCTCATCTGAGGTAGCTTTTCGAATCCCTAGGGAGATTGAAATAAAAGGAATAGTTTCATTAGTAGCGCCTCAATTTTGCTAAAATAAGAAACATGAAAAAATACTTTGTAATCATTCTTTTGAAGCATGCTCCATTTTAAATTTTACCCCCTGTGCCAACCGGGACAAATGATTGGATACATAGCCCAAACCAGTGCATATACATTTTGAACACAAATTTGACACATTGTAACACCCCAAAGTATCTACACAGGATCACCTGTGTGTGACACCCTCAAGCTTTTTGGCTTTAGGCCCACACTTGTACTACTGCGTTCAGATGTTTCATCAGCTGCTGAGCATTCACTCCCTTAACATTACCATGCATATCATTTTTTCAAACGAACAAATGTCCTTTGGATTAGCACCCAAAAAATAAGTGAGGCCCAAATTTACTCCCCCAAATAAACCAAAATACATGGGTGTTCACACTGGATGATCCTAAAACATCGTTTGAGGAACTGTACGGAGAAAGAGGTTTAATACGTCCGTTTACTGTGCGGACGAACATGAAAGATGGTATCTTTCAGTGTACTATATGAAAGTTAAAAATACACGACAGAATACAAGAAAATAATATGTACCATGGAAACTAAAAAAAAATTACTTACTTTTTAATATAACTTTCTTGATTCTTTTATATTGGTCGGCCTCCCGCAACTTCAGATCTGACCATCGTTTTCTGAGCTGTTCCTTCGTTCTGCACACCCCGAATTTTTTGTGAAGACTTTTGACCACTTTGCCCATAATTCTGGACTTGACCAGATTAGGCCTTTTATACGGACCATGCATGGCATCATAATCCTCCTTCTTTAAAATGGCGACCATCTCCACCATTTCCTCGAATGACATGTTGGATGCCTTATATCTCCTGGGTCTTGATTTGGGCTCCTCTGTAATTTCATCCTCTGTAGAGGTAATCTCAGCCACCTGTGTCTCCGCCATGTTTTGTTCAGCACTACGAGCGAGAAGGGGCGGGGAAAGTACAATATCGAACGTCAGGGGCGGGGAAAGCGTGCGGAGTTTGACGCATGCGCTGTGTATATCAAGTGAAGATCCATGTCTGGGAAATACGTTCATTTGTCGGGAGAGGGAGTTAGCAACGAACGTCGTGACGAAGGTACCTAACAATTTTACTTTTTGAGGTTCATCAGACGAGGAGATTTGTGTGCTCAAAATATGTAGACAATGCACAGTTGAGGAATGTTGCCTGAAATATATTTTTTTTTTGGTTTCTCGCTTTTACAGATATCATGAATACTTTTAAAAACCCAGACTTCATGGGAGAGTTCATCGACAAATGGCAAGAGCTCCCTATATTATGGCAAACAAAAAGTGGCGGTAATAAAAATAAAGACGCCAGGAAAGCAGCACTGGAGAGCCTGCTTGCATTTGTGCAAACAAAGATACCCACAACAACTCTCCAAGATGTCAAAAACAAAATTGCGACCATCAGAGGGACATACAGGACCCAGAGGACTATGGTCCTGAGGTCCCAGAGGTCAGGTGCACCAGCAGATAAGGTTTATAAACCCAGTCTGTGGTACTACAGTAAGCTTGCTTTTCTGGATGACCAGCTGGAAGTGCGGGAATCTCTCTCCACCCTTCCCCCCAGAGGTCAATCCAGCCTTCCTTGTACCCAACCCTCCAGCCTTCCCTGCAGCCAGTCCTCCAGCCTTCCTGTCAACCCTGCTCTGGCTTCCTCTGAGGATCAAGATCAGGGCCTTGAGGAGGCAGATTTGGAGATATGGAGCCAGGTAAAGTATTGATATCTATATTTATATCTTACAAAATTGTAGAATTTAAATAGATGTTAGTATTGTTAAAGGTATGTACACTTCTACCAATAAAGTTTGTGAAGAGCAAGATACAGTAGTGGCCTAATTTTATGTGCACAAGACAACAAAACCAGGATGCGGAATCAATGAAAATGACATAACTTTTGGCATTGATTTCAACAATGTCTAGAGGTGAACAATGTCTGTGATTGATGATGTGGCAAAATAAATAATGTCCCTTTCTTTTTTTACAGCCAGAGCAGAGCCGGGAAGAGGGTGATGTTGGGGATCAGGAGGAGGCAGGGCCCAGTGGCACCCAGGAGGAGGCTGGGTCCAGTGGCACCCAGGAGGAGGCTTGGCCCAGCACAAGAGCCCAGATGCCTCCCCTGGTAGTTAAACCACGAGGGCCAAGGAGAGGTAGGCAGGTGGAGGAGGAAACCAGGGCCTTCCTCAGAGAGGCAACAGCGGCCCTCAGAGAGGCACCCTCTGTTGATGAGGGATTTGCCGCAGTCCTCGCCCACAAACTAGGGCAAATGGAGTTGCAGCAAAAAAATTTCAGTGAGACCCTGCTATTGAAAGTCATCAATAAGGGCGTGCTGGGTGAACTCACTAGGTACACGGACATAACGGAGGTTGTCCCTACTCCTCCTCCTCCTACTACTCCTCCTGCCACAACCTCTCCTCCTGATCCCCAGCCTCCAAGGAAGAAACCAACCAAGGCTGCAGAGAAGGCTGGAGAGAAGGCTACAAGGAAGAGGAGAAAATAATGCCTGCTGTAGTCCCACAGACTGGGGACATATAGGACTTATCTGCTGTGGCTCCTGACCTCTGGGAGCTCAAGACAAGATTGGGCTCCTTTTTTTTGGGGATCTATATTTTGGTTTGGACATCTTGGATGGTTGTTGTGGGGTCAAAGGGATGCACAAATGCAAGCAGGCTCTCCAGTGCTGCCTTCCACTTTAATTTGTTAATGTTCTGAAATAAAAAAAAATTTAGTGCCCTTAAAATACTTGACTATGTGATTTGTATTTCAAAAGAGAGCTTGCTAGGGAGCAGGCAGGGACATCTCAAATTATATTATTGTTATTATCAGGGGACACAAACCTCCCTGAGGCCAAATGAGACACATTTGGAAGGTTGTTGTGGTAACTTTACACAAGAATAATTTAAGCCTAAATAGTAAAAAAAAGGCCACAAAAAAAAACACAATAGGAAAATAAAATTTAAAGAAAAAAGGAGAATTACATTATTTTATTATTATTAGTATTATTTAGGAGGGAGGTGCGGCTTATAAATAATATTTTACAATCATTAGAGCAATTTGGAATTACTTTAGAAACAAGTTTGGCATAACTCTCAATGTCATTATCAAAAGAGGGTAATTTTAAAGCATTATCAAAAGAAGAACGGAATGCGCAGCATTAAAACGATGCTATTAATTCCACCGTGACGAATGTGCCATCTCCATTTCCAACATTAGCTTTACCAAAACGAGCGCTCCCGTCTCATAGTTGCTTCTGAGCATGCGTGTTTTTTTCACGTCGTGAAAGCATACACACTATCGTTTTTCACGTCGTTAAAAAAAACGACATGAAAAACGACGTGAAAAAAGAGAGCATGTCCGGAATTTTTAATGGCCGTTTTTCACGTCGTTAAAAATGCTCTGGAGCATACACACGATCATTTTTCAGGGCCATTTTTTAAAATGGCAGTTTTAACGGCATGAAAAACGATCGTGTGTACGGGGCATAAGACTTTTTCCATCAGTGGTTTTAACCACGGGTCCATTTCTATTGAATTTTTAGCGCTGTTTTGTGTATTTTAATATTTGAGACTGGACTGTTTTATTGTCATACCATCATTTTTATATATATATGTAGCGGGGTATTGCTCTTCAACTCCGCAGAGACTACATTACCCAGTAGACATTGGGACACCCAGGGTGCATTGCCCCACGCAGGGACTGCTGGGGTGGACTTTATAAGAGAAGGCGGAGCGGAAATCTTTCTCTTTGGACACCACACGCCCAGCAAGTGGAACTCCTGTCTAAGTTTGCTGTGACGTTAGGCCCGAAGCCTGGGCCCTTCTCCAAAGAGCCTTCCGCTCTCTCCGAGGAACCTGAGGGACGTCTCTCCATTGTTGCTGCATCGTTGCCAGGAGGACCGAAGACCCGGATGTCGAGAGACCTGTGTACCTAAACAGCAGCGGAAGAAACGGACACGGACTGGTCTGGTTGGGTGAGAGAGCACCTGCTCAGAGGCAGATACAGTTTCCCTGTTACCCTTGTGGATTACAATTTGTTCTTCAAAGTGCACCACCGTTTGCTAGCGAAGATTTCTCTGCAAGACTTTTGCCTCGTACACACGGCCGAGATTCTCGTCGGAAAAAAATGTCGTTTTTTTCGACGAGATTCTTGGGCAAGAAACTTGTCCCGGCCGAGTGTACACACGCTCGATTCAAAGAACCCGCGGTTCTTTGAATGGAGCGTACGCGGTGACGTCATCGACTACGACGAGCATGCGCTCATCACATTCGATGCCGTCGCCGCCATCTTGGTATACCCTACCTATGCCTAGGAAGCTACCGCGCATGCGTCGAATTCATTTCGAACATGCGCGGGCTTCCGGGAGGACAGGTAAGTGTACACACACTCACTTTTCTCGTCGAGAAACATGCCGACGAGAATCTCGACGAGAAAATAGAGAGCAGGTTCTCTATTTTCTCGTCGAGATTACTTGTCGGTTTTCTTGACGAGAAACCATACACACGAACGAGTTTCTCGGCAAGACATCTCTGCCAGCAAGTTTCTTGCTGGTTCTTGCCGAGAAACTCGGTCGTGTGTACGAGGCCTGTCACTTAGTTCAGTCAGGCCTGACTGGGTAGCGTAGACATTGCGGGGCGCCATCTTGTTCACGAGGGAGAATAGCTGCAGCAGGGACATTGTGGGTTACAAATATACTGTATACCAGGGATATGCAATTAGCGGACCTCCAGATGTTGCCAAACTACATGTCCCATGAGGCATAGCGAGACTCTGACAGCATCAAGCATGACACCCAGAGGCAGAGGCATTATGGGACTTGTAGTTTGGCAACAGCTGGAGGTCCGCTAATTGCATATCCCTGCTGTATACTGTCTGCTCATTTAACCACTTGCCGCCCGCCCTATAGCGGATTGACGTCGGCAAAGTGGTTTCAAAATCCTGACTGGACGTCATATGACGTCCTCAGGATTTTGAGCCGCTGCGCGCCCCCGGGGGCGCACATCGCAGGGATCGTTGCTGCGGGGTGTCAGTCTGACAACCCGCAACACCGATCTAGGTAAAGAGTCTCCGACGGAGACTCTTTACCACGTGATCAGCCGTGTCCAATCACGGCTGATCACGATGTAAACAGGAAAAGCCGGTCATCGGCTTTTCCTCACTCGCGTCTGTCAGAAGCGAGTAGAGGAGAGCCGATCAGCTGCTCCTCTGACAGGGGGGGTTTTGTGCTGATCCATTATCAGCACAGCCCCCCCGAGGATGCCACTAGACCACCAGGGAAGCCCACCTATAGGTATTGCACACTAGACCACCAGGGATAATGGATGCCAATGCCAAATGGATGCCAATCAGTGCCACAATGGATGCCAATCAGTGCCCACAATGGGCACTACTGATTGGCAGGCATTATTTGGCACTGATTGGCATCCATTAGTACAGTACAGTGCCACCTATCAGTGCCCATCCGTGCCACCTATCAGTGCCCATCCATGCCGCCTATCCGTGTCCATCAGTGCCCACCCATGCTGCCTATCTGTTCCCACCCGTGCCGCCTATCTGTGCCCACCCGTGCCGCCTATCTGTGCCGCCTACCTGTGCCCACCCGTGCCGCCTATCTGTGCCCACCCGTGCCGCCTATCTGTGCCCACCCGTGCCGCCGATCTTGCCCACCCGTGCCGCCGATCGTTGCCCATCTGTGCCACCTCATCAGTGCCCATCCGTGTCACCTTATCCGTGCCCGTCAGTGCAGCCCCATCAGTGAAGGAGAAAACTAACTTATTTACAAAGTTTTGTAACTGAAACAAAAAAATACGTTTTTTTATTTTTTAGCAGAAAATAAAAATCGCAGAGGTGATCAAATACCACCAAAAGAAAGCTCTATTTGTGGGAACAAAATGATAAAAATTTAGTTTGGGTACAGTGTAGCATGACCGCGCAATTGTCATTCAAAGTGCAACAGCGCAGAAAGCTGAAAATTGGTCTGGGCAGGAAGGTGTATAAGTGCCCAGTATGGAAGTGGTTAAATACTGTTTTATTGCAGGGCTCTGCACATGACATGTAAACTGTTATTCCTTTGCTTACCCACTAATTCGAGTAAATACATAAGGGTCAAGTATACTGGTGTTGGTGTCATTTACTTAGCAGAAGTGCCGGTTAAATATAGTAGTGATTTATTGCTGTGTGTTTTTGCCATAGGATTGTGTCACCGTGAGTTGCAGGCCACACAATCCTATCATCCCCTACTAACTGTGCCAAGGGAGGGTAGAGCCGATTGCCAGGGGTTCACAGTGGTGCACTACAGGGCCCAAAAATATACCGCTATACGTGGGGGCTCGAGTCCGGGATCCCTGTATACTGCACGCTGCAATCAAGCCGGTCAGAAGCACCAGCATGGACCCGCTAGCAATGACACAGTGTTGCGCAGCGGTTGGCGCTGATTCAACCGATGCGGTAGTTGTTGAACTCCCGGGAGGGGGGATCTGGCAAGAAGAGATAAAACAGCTCATAATGTCGCTGTCTCCGAGCCAGAAAGCATGGGTGATGGATATAAAGCCAGATATCTCGTGTACACGCACTAGTGGAATGGAGGTGAGAAGTCCCGGAAGACTTTAGAGGTCAGAACATACGGGCCATAAATAATCAGACATACTGTTTAGTTCATACGAGGGCCGTGAAGAAGGAATCTCTACAGATCTCCCCGCCATCTTCCCCACTGCTTTTCCCCAAAGTAGAAAGCTCCCAAGAAGTGATGACCCCGGGGACGCCTCTGGCTGCTATAGGACCGAAATTACTGAATGCTCTGGGAGATTTCGTTACTAAGTGCCAGAAGAGCAATACGGTGCACGTAGAAGCCGGGTACCGGAAGCTCCGGATCTTCTCAGGGAAGCAACCTGTGCCAGTCGGGGAAGAAGACTTCGACACCTGGATTGAGCAGGCAATGCAGGCTGTAGAAGGATGGGAAGTACCCGAAACACAAAAGAAGCAGCGCATAAGTGAAAGCTTGAGGGGTGCTGCTGCTGAATTTGGCCAGCTGGAAAAGGTGACTGAACTGATGTACCAGTTCGAACATACCCTTCAACAGCCTGGAGAAAAATTATCCGAATACGTCCGGAGACTGAATAGGATGTTGTGCCAAATTGTCCTTAAAAAGGGAATGCTGCCTAAAGTCATAGACTCCACTTGAAGACCTCCTGAAGATCATGGATCTGAGTTACCCGGACCTTGTGCGGATCATAAGGGATGAAGAAGCCCTGTTGAAGGACCAACAAGTGGCTGAAAAGACTACTCCCCTCCCCTCGGTGGGAGTCAGATCAGCAACTGCCACTGAACGGGACTCAGAAATGGAGAACATGAAGTCCCAGATGACTCAAGTGCTGGACCTTTTGACCTCTCTACTGGCTAAGAACTAAGGGGCCAAAGAGCAAGAGGAGACCAGAAATGAACCACGCCAGAGTGTCTCAACTCCAACCTCCCCGCAGGGGAGAAGAGGAACTGTCTGTTTCAACTGTGGAGGAGTCGGCCACTTTGGAAGAGTGTGCCCCAGTCCAAGGAAGAACCGAGGCACTTACCACCAGCCGGCAGAAAACTTCAGAGGGCCCCGGTGAAGGAGTCAGCCGGGCGCCCATTGTTTACAGAAAGCTCCAACCAGATCCTAAAGTAAAGAAAGAGAAGCGAAACAATACCCCTCCTCAAATACTCAATACCTCTTGTCAGGAGTTAAAATCTAACAATCTGCAGGAAGTTGGTGCATACCAGGCCCAACAGGGGTTGAGATCCAGAAAGAAATGGAAAAAAAAGAAAAGCCCAAAGGGAAAAGCCCTAAGTTTAAAGAAGAAGGCTCCCCAGGAGAGTTTTCCAGCCAAGTTGGTGGGACCCTCCCCTGTGGTCCCTATTCAAGTGGAGGGAGTATACACAAGGGCCATCCTAGACACAGGAGCCCAAGTGACCCTTTTATACAGAGACTTTTATCAAAAACACCTGAGCCACGTGCCCTTACAGAAGTTGGAAGACCTAGAAATATGGGGAATTGGTACTCAAGGGTTTCCCTACAACGGTTATGTCTCAATCAGTGACCGGAAGTGCAGAAGTCTTTGACACCTTGGCAGTAGTCTGCCCCCGCCCACCAAGAGCCAACAAGAGTTCCCTGATTATAGGGACCAACAATGACCTGGACAGGAGACTACTGGCTCCCCTAGCACAGGGCTAGGGTACTTCAGAAGCCAGGATCCACCCCATGTTGCAGCAGGCCTACCGAAGATTGGTCCTAGAACAGAAGGCCCCGGAAGAGGGGGTGGGGAAAGTCTGGAAATTGTCCAAAAAGGAGAAAGTGCTGCAGCCTGGCGAGATGACCTGCCTGAAGGCTACTGTGAAGCTCTCATGGAAACAACCTGGCCCTTTTGTGGTTCTGGAACCAGACCCTCTAGACACCCACCCAGAGTTGCAAGTGGTCCCCGAAGTGGTCCCGTTAAGGGCTTTGAAGAAGGCGAAGGGACAGATCCCAGTGAGCATCAGGAATATCAGCGGTTCCCCTGTGAAGATTCCGGCACGGATGTTGTTGGGAAAAGTAAACCCTGCTACCCCATTGGTCCTGTCTGATCTAGAGAAGACTGAAGGAGGGGAACCCACCCTGGACAAGCTCTGCATGGAGAACACCACCCTACCACCGGTGTGGAAGGAGAGAGCCAAGGCCCAACTGACTAGATGGAGAAGAATTTTCTCAAAGGACGAATTTGACGTAGGGTGTGCAAGGAATGCCACCCATAAGATCCGTCTGCAGGAAGACAAACCTTTCCGGGAGAGAGTCCGGCGAGTTCCCATGGCTGACTTAGAAGACCTGCATGAAAAACTGGCGGAGTTGAAGAGAACTGGAGTTATTCGAGAGTCCAGAAGCCCATATGCCTCCCCTATTGTAGTAGTCAGGAAGAAGAACGGGTCACTGAGACTTTGCATAGACTACAGGACTCTCAATAGGAGGACCATACCCGATTAGTATACTACCCCCCAGGATAGAAGATGCCTTACAGAGTCTGTCTGGAGCGAAGTGGTTCAGTGTAATGGACCTGAAGAGTGGGTATTATCAGATCCCAATGCATCCAGAGGACAGGGAGAAGACGGCATTCATCACCCCAGTGGGATTCTATGAGTTTAACAGGATGCCTCAAGGCCTGTCGGGGGCTCCTGCTACTTTCCAGAGACTGATGGAGAAGACAGTGGGGGACATGAATCTTATTAAAGTCCTGGTGTACCTAGACGACATCATTGTCTTCGGGAAGACTCTGGAGGAGCACAAAGAGAGGCTGGAGAAAGTCCTGAAGAGGCTCAGTGAAGAGGGACTCAAACTTACTAGGGAGAAGTGTCAGTTCTATCAGTCCTCAGTCCACTATCTGGGACACATAGTGTCTGAAGAGGGAGTGTCTACAGACCCTGACAAGCTGGAAGCAGTTACCTCCTGGCCCCGACCAACTACAGTAACTGAGCTCAGATCCTTCCTGGGGTTCTGCTCTTACTACCGCAGATTCGTGGAAGGGTTTGCAAGAATTGCCAGGCCTCTGAACGAGCTACTGAAGACAGAATGAGAGGAGGATGACACTGGGCCCAGGAAGCCCGGGGAGTCCGTGGAAGATCAGTGGACAGAGAATCGTGAAGAGGCGTTCAAGATGCTGAAGAAAAGTCTGACCACTGCCCCGGTCTTGGCATATGCTGATACCAAGAGACCATACGAACTACATGTGGATTACCAGCCATGATGGTCTGGGAGGCATGCTATACCAAGAATATGAAGGACAGTTGAAGCCAGTCGCCTATGTGAGTAGGAGTCTAACACCAGCCGTAAATAATTATCCCACTCACAAGTTGGAGTTCCTGGCCCTAAAGTGGGCAGTGGTGGACAAGCTCAAAGACTACCTGTATGGAGCTGACTTTACTGTAAAGACAGACAATAACCCACTTACTTATCTTTTCACCACAGCCAAGCTGGATGCCACTGGCCACCGTTGGTTGGCAGCCCTTTCTGGATTTAACTTTAGCCTCAAGTATAGGCCGGGAGCCGGGAACCGAGATGCTGATGTGTTGTCCAGAAGTTCCCATACCCCCACTTGTCCAGAGGAAGACTGGACCCAGGTGGCCCCAGATGGGGTGCGGGCTTTGTGTCAGGGAGCACAGCTTCAAGCTAGTGGTGGATCCAGGGCAGAAGAGATTGGAGTTTCGGTGGTGGGAGTGCCCAAATGCTATTGTGATGTGACCCAGATTGGCGAAGACAACTTGCCAAAACTGTCCAAGAAGGACCTAAGGCGGGACCAACTGGAAGACCCTTGGGGAAGATTAGCCTTGGAAGCTCTGGGAGATCAGGATCCAGCCAGGCTCTTACAGGATCCCTCAAAGGAGGCTCGATTAGTTCACAAAGAATGGGACAAGTTACAGGTGCATCAAGGGGGGTGGTCTACCGAAGGGGCCCCTCTGATGACCTGGAGGATAAGTGGCAGCTGTTTTTGCCGGAAAAACATCGAAAGACTGTCCTAGCTGCCCTACATGACAACCATGGCCACTTGGGAGCCGAAAGAACCTTCCAGCTTGTACGAAGTAGGTTTTACTGGCCTTGTATGCGAGCTGAAGTGGAGGAATATTGTCACGCATGCGCTCGTTGCATTCAGAGGAAGACATTGCCACGTCAAGCTGCCCCAATAGGCCACCTGCAGAGTCAAGGACCCTTGGACTTGGTATGCATTGCCTTTCTTTGCCTGCAGCCTGACTTGAGTGGACATGGAAATGTTCTGGTCATAACCGACCATTTCACCCGTTATGCCCAGGCCTTTCCAACTAAAGACCAGAAAGCTTCCACTGTAGCCAAAATACTGGTAGAGAAGTACTTTATGCATTACGGGTTACCTCAACGCCTTCACTCGGATCAAGGGAGAGACTTTGAGAGCCGACTGATCCGAAAGTTGTTAGACTCTTTGGGTATAAAGAAGACTCGTACTACTCCTTATCACCCCCAAGGTGATGCTCAACCAGAAAGATTCAACAGGACTTTACTAAATATGTTGGGGACTCTGAACAGCAAAGAAAAGCCACATTGGGGGAAGCACATAGCTGCCATCGTGCACGCATACAATAGCACGACCAGTGATGTCACAGGGTATTCCCCCTATAGACTTATGTTTGGCAGGGAAGCAAGACTACCCGTAGATCTGTACTTTGGCATCTCAACAGACCATACATCAGCTGCCTCACACAAGGGATATGTGGACAGGCTGCGGAAGAGCTTAAGGTTGGCCTATGAGATGGCCCAATCAACTTCTGACCAAAGGGGAGCCCAGAATAAACAAAACTTTGACCTCAGGGTCCAGATCCAAGATTTGCAGCCTGGAGACAGAGTGTTGCTGAGAAATCTAGGTGTTCCAGGGAAACACAAGCTGGCAGACACATAGAAGTCAGAGCCCTATGTAATCTAAAAGAAGCTGCCTGGCTTGCCAGTGTACCAGCTGAAGCCTAAAGGAAGAGAGGGCCCACTAAAGACGTGGCACCGGAACCATCTGCTACCCCTCACGTCAGGCCGTCAGGATGCCTCCTACTCTGGATTCCCCTAAGTTACCTTCCACCCTCCATACTCCTAGACCCAACACTAGGTCTCAAACGACTCTACCAAGAGAGGAAGAAACTTCTGACCACAGCGAAGAGGAGGAAGTAGATCCCAGCTGGCTGTGGCAGTCCCAGGCCCCTGAGCCCCTGATGGTGGATCTTTCTTCCCATGACTTCTCCATAAGTGACACTTTGAATGCAGAAGCTGCTGAGTTTAGCCCATCCAGTGTTCCGAGTGATGAGTGGGAAGATGCATTGGAATTTGTCCCAGATGAAGATCCAAGGAACTCTCTGTACCTTCCTGCGCCTGAGTCAGATGTCCTGGAAGCAGAAAATCCTCCCACACCTGCCTTAGTAGAAATACCTACGCTACCGGAGCCAGTAACTCCCAGGGAGCAAAGAGTGAAGAGACTTATCCACCCTCCTCGGAGGTTGACATACACTCAAATGGGAGAAAGTTCTGAGGATACTGTGACGACAGCCAGAAGGACAACACAAAAACCTGGCCCCTCCACTGTACATTTGGTGGAGGACAACCCCAGCTCGCTCTCTGGCACAGTTAGGCAGGTCACTTCGGTTAATGTGGCCTGTGGTCAGAG
This sequence comes from Rana muscosa, assembly GCA_029206835.1. NCBI lineage: Eukaryota > Metazoa > Chordata > Amphibia > Anura > Ranidae > Rana > Rana muscosa. Next base: position 285,527,732 of record CM055128.1, read on the forward strand.
AAACCCCCCATATCTAGTTTGGTGGGAAGTTCCCCTGCCAAGTTCTTTTGCCACTGTAAATTGCATTACTGTTAGATAATGTTTGTGTTATCTTTGGGGACCAAAGATTTTAAGTGGGGGGAGTGTGTAGCGGGTTATTGCTCTTCAACTCCGCAGAGACTACATTACCCAGTAGACATAGGGACACCCAGGGTGCATTGCCCCGCGCAGGGACTGCTGGGGTGGACTTTACACGAGAAGGCGGAACGGAAATCTTTCTCTTTGGGCACCGCCCGCCCAGCAAGTGGAACTCCTGTCTGAGTTTGCTGTGACGTTAGGCCCGAAGCCTGGGCCCTTCTCCAAAGAGCCTTCCGCTCTCTCCGAGGAACCTGAGGGACGTCTCTCCATTGTTCTGCATCGTTGCCAGGAGGACTGAAGACCCGGATGTCGAGAGACCTGTGTACCTAGACACAGCAGCGGAAAGAAACAGACACAGACTGGTCCAGTTGGGTGAGAGAGCACCTGCTCAGAGGCAGATACAGTTTCCCTGTTACCCTTGTGGATTACAATTTGTTCTTCAAAGTGAACCACCGTTTGCTAGTGAAGATTTCTCTGCAAAACTTTCACTTAGTTTAGTCAGGCCTGACTGGATAGCGTAGACATTGCGGGGCGCCATCTTGTCCACGAGGGAGAATAGCTGCAGCGGGGACATTGTGGGTTACAAATATACTGTATACTGTCTGCTCATTTAAATACTGTTTTATTGCAGGGCTCTGCACATGACATGTACACTGTTGTTCCTTTGCTTACCCACTAATTCGAGTAAATACATATGGGTCAAGTATACTGGTGTTGGTGTCATTTACTTAGCAGAAGTGTCGGTTAAATATAGTAGTGATTTATTGCTGTGTGTTTTTGCCATAGGATTGTGTCACCGTGAGTTGCAGGCCACACAATCCTATCTTCCCCTACTAACTGTGCCAAGGGTGGGTAGAGCTGATTGCCAGGGGTTCACAGTGGTGCACTACAGGGCCCAAAAATTTACCAGCAGCCCTCTTAGCTGGGGGTATCGCTATATATAATTATATCAACAGCAAACGCTGTCTCAGGAATAGATGGACCAAAAAGAAAGCATAAAGAACCAAATAGTGCAGAACGCTATTCCATATTAGGGAAAAAAAAAACAGATTGCACTCACATGTTAAACGATATCACAGGCAAGTCATCAGTAATGCAATATTTTTATTTATTTATTTTCAGACAATAGGTTGTCTATTTTATAATTGTTTTCACACAAGAGACACACAGCCTTTATTCAGGATTCACACATTTTCCAATTTGAATTATTTTAGAACAATCTTAGACTTTTATGTGAAATCATTTATAAATACAAGCCCTGGTTTCCAGAACTTGTCAGAACTGGATTTCGACATCTGGTTTAGCCGTCAACACTTATGCCGCATACACACGACCGTTTTTCATGACGAGAAAAATGCAGTTTTTTAAATTGACCATTAAAAACGATCGTGTGTAGGCTCCAGGGCATTTTTCTCGACGAGAAAAATGGGCATTAAAAATTTAGAACCTGCTCTATTTTTTCTCGTCGTTTTTCTCGTTGTGAAAAACGGCCGTGTGTACGCTTTGACGGGAAAAAAACGCGCATGCTCAGAAGCAAGTTATGAGACGGGAAAACTAGCGTTCGTAATGGAGATAGCACATTCGTCACGCTGTAACGGACTGAAAAGCACGAGGCAGAAAAGCGCGAATCGTCTCTCACCAAACTTTACTAACACGAGATCAGCAAAAGCAGCCCAAAGGGTGGCGCCATCCGAATAGAACTTCCCCTTTATAGTGCCGTCGTACGTGTTGTCGTACGTGTTGTACGTCACCGCGCTTTGCTTGAGCATTTTTTTCACGATAGTGAGTAGGCAAGGCAGGCTTGAGAAGAATCACGTTGAGAAAAACTTTGTTTTTTTCAATGACATTAAAAACGTCCGTGTGTACGCGGCATAAGCATTTACACACACACGACTAGTTATACGCACACAGAATACTTTTATCAGTAGTCATTCCCTACTCAATTTTGACTCTTCTTCCTTCCTTATTGCCCCACTCACTTTTTCAGCTTTTTTATTCATTCAGGTGCATTGTATTTAAGGGAATAGTACTGAGAATTGGATGCTTTGCATTTTTCTTTCATTTATTCATTCATTCATTCATTCATTATGTTACATAATGTTCAAGTCTCTACTGTTTCCTCCAACTTGTCATGGATATGCAGTAGTGTTTGTCTGTCAGCTTACCTTCCTTCCCATGTGTTCATCTTAGAGGCCTGAGCCCTTTCACCTGGCTTCCTTTATAATCTCCTCCCAGCCTGACTCCACCCCAGGCCCCATCACAGAACACTATATTAACCTGTGCACTGCAAGCCTGCTTGGCTGATCAACGTGTTTGTTAGGCATTGTGTGTTTGGGTTCCTGCCTGCCGTGTGCTACGTCTGTCTCTCTGTTACGTTATTGGCTTGTCCCCGACTATCCCTGTCTGCTCGTGACCCTTGACCTTCGGCTCGTTCTTCGTTATCCTTGTCTGCTTGTGGCCCCTGACCTTCAGCTTGTTATTCGGTTCTCTCTATCGTGTGCTGCTGCTTCCCCTCTTTTCCCCTTATCCTACGGGGCGTGAGCTAGGAAACTCCAGGGGCCGCGACCTGGTCCCAGCCTGCAGCGTAACATCCTCACCACTAGAGGCCCTGGAGAAGACCAGCTGGGTCTTAGACTCCGCGCCCTGGGGAATCTTGGCTCTAGCTTCCGTTAGGATCCCGGTTGTGCTCCTCTGGTCTTTCCACAACCACCCAGTTTCCTATCCGCAGAAGCCAGCCATAGGGTTCACTACCTCGCGGTGCACTCCTGTCCCCCTACGGTGTGCATCTGTCACCTGGCCACAGGTGACCTTGACACAACTAAAGGGGTTTTAAATGTTGATTTACTGTTTTACACTTTTCTGTATTTGAAAAATCTCAAAGACAGACAGAGGCCAAATGTTTTCCTCCTGTTTGTCTTATTTTGAAAAGCAAATGAAAATATCTCTGTTGGGCCTTAAAGCTGCCAGTTGAAATCAGAGTGCAGTCCGATGCACAGAAAAAAAATTGATTGCTGAAAGATCATATAGTAAAAATGCCCATTCAGATTGCCTATGCATGTATCTTTATGCTATGAAGCTGGTTTTTAAGGAGCTGGCGCTCACCGGCGCCCTAACAAATATGACTAATGTTAACATAAAAAGAGCCGGCATTAAAAAAAACGCATGGGTTTCCCCCAAATCCATACCAGGCCCTTTGTGTCTTTATTCTTTTTTTTTTTTCAAATTCTTTATTTAAAGTATCCAGCATTCATAGCACAGCCAGTTGCCAGGGAAACATACAATGTCATTCTCTAAAACTGAATAACAGAAGGCATATAAATGTGGAAACCACAAAGGGCAGGGGTGTCCAGACAGAATGATCACAAACCAAAATGTCCATTAAAAATAGTTTTCCGACTTTGTTGGATGACCAGACAAATGCTCAACCAAGGCATGGTAGTAGGGAAGAATGCTTAGGATACAGAGTTTTCTCTTTAGATTAAATTGGTGGGTAATAATGGAAGGGAAACAGGACATTGACAAAATTACAGAGAAGGAAGGGGGAAGGGAATGTGAGAGGAAAAAAAGAAGTAGGGGAGGAGGCGGATGGGAGGATTGGTGGGGAATGGAAAACTGGCAGAAGAAGGGATCCAGTACAAGACTTACATAACTTACTGTGGCAGTGCTAAAAAGGGTTTTACTTCCATCTTAAAATAGGATAATGTTCCAACGGATCCACATTTTAGGACGTGTTAAGATTTAATGTTTATTTTGAGCTGGCAGAACCAGGTCTTCCATTTTGTTCAATTCTTCTACTATAGTGAGATGGGGGTGGATGGTTCCTTAGCAATGTGATGCTTGATTTGACGGCATTGAGGAGATGGTGTAAGATCAATTTTTTGTTTGCTTTCTTGGGGATATCCGACACCAGTAGGAATAAAAAGGCCGGGTCCTCTGGTAGGTTACAATTGGTAAATTTTAGGGAAATTCTATTTACCTCCCTCTAAAAGTGTTCTAGCAGGACCAGAACAAGTGTAGTAGAGTCCCCCACCCATCCTGGCATCTCCAGCAGTGATCGGATACAGTTAAGAAAAGTTTGTGGAGCACGAACAGCGTGCAGAACCACCTTTTTCGGTGTTTGAAAATTGCTTTATTGGAACCGTGTGCAAATGGAAGTGCCTGTGTTGGACTGGTTCTGTTCAGTGCCATTTTCTACTTTCGAAGAGGGGGTATAGTCATCGGGCAGAGTGATCAGCTAGGTATACATCTAAAAGAGGGGGGCGAGGACCAGTATCCACACAGAGTGGTTTGAAAGCAGCCACGGCCACCTGAATTTGTGAGGAGTGGAAGGTAGCATAGAATATAGCAGAGCTGTAGTGCTTTCCAGAAATCAAGGAGACAGTGGGCTGTTGACGATGTCCCTGTCAAAATGAATGGTCAATGAGCCGATTCTAAAACTGAGAGGCTTAGAAATACTGGGTCTCTAGAAGGGAACTAAAGAGTCCCCCTTGCAGCCCAGGGGGAAAATGTGCAGTTGATAATAAAGTTGTAGAACAGATGCGGAAGCATACTTTTAGAGTGGGTCTTAGGGTTGGGTGTGTTGTAAGAGCTGGAGAAAGGTCCCTGAAGCACCAAGCTGCCTAACATAGCAGGACATCACTCTGTAGTTGTTCCATTTGAGGCCATAATTTTAATGTCGGAGTGTCTGCACAATTTTAAGAGGCCTCCCTGTGAGCTGCTTTCTGTGTTTAGGCACTGTAATGCCACCATGTCATTTGGATAGGATTAACAGGCGTCGCCCATATAAATTTGACAAGCAGAGCATTCGTTTGTTGAAAAAAGGCCGGAGGAATGTGAATTGGCAATGCTTGGAACAGATACAAACGTTTAGGTACAAGATCTTTAATTTTATCATTCAGATACACTTTACACAAAATAATTCACTGGATCAAAATGCATACACGTGAACAGTGTAAGTGACACAGATAATATCAAACATGTTTGGATTAATTTACTGAAGGAAATTGACTGTTCCCTTACTTGGTGAGTGCCACGATGTAAGGTAAATGAGAAAGACAACGCGTTATTCGCACGGACCCACGATGAGGGAGATTTGTATAAGCTATAGACCCACATAATGAAATTGGGACCAAACCCATACCGCTGAAGAACTTCTCAAAGGTAAACCCATTAAACAGAGTTGAAAGCTTTTTTGGCGTCCAGGGAGAGGACCGAACCTGAGCCGATTCGTCCCTGAAACAGAGAACAGGGACGCACAGCGTTCCTTTGCGAAACCGCAGCCGGTTCCAGTGTGAACTGAGCCTTAGTCTGCAGTGGTTCTTGAGATGTTGGTGAATAGCCTTCATATACCGTATATACTCGAGTATAAGCCGACTGAATATAAGCCGAGGCACCTAATTTTACCACAAAAAACTGTGAAAACTTATTGACTCAAGTATAAGCCTAGGGTGTCCATCTGCATGCCTCACTGTGTCCATGTGCATGCCTCACTGTGCCCATGCCTCACTGTGTCCATGACTAGACTGACGTTTAACATGGGAGTCTATGGAAGGGGTGCCCGGCTTTGAAAAAACAGTGCTCCCCGGCCATAGCTCCCCCAGACAACAAACTTTTTACACTTGTAGAGAAGAAATGGCGCTACAGGTGTGCTAAGTTTCGGGTCCAGGGACCCTACGACCAGCCGGTACCGGGTCCCCAAAGTCACCAGAGAAATGACCGTTTAACATGGGAGTCGATGGAAGGGGTTCCCGGCTTTGAAAAATCGGTGCTCCCCGGTCATAGGTCCCCCGGACAACAAACTTTGTGTGCCAAGTTTGGGGTCCAGGGGACCTACGGACGGCCGGTACTGGGTCCCCAAAGTCCGGGAGATCAGGCACAAAAAGGTGACTCGAGTATAAGCCAAGGGGGGCATTTTCAGCACAAAAAAATGTGCTAAAAAACTTGGCTTATACTCATGTATATACATACGGTATGTATATATGAAGTCTACCGGTAAGCACCTTAGCGAAAATCTTTGTGTCAGTGTTGAGGAGGGAAATAGGTCAGTAGGCAGGGCATTGAGTGGGGTATTTGCCTGGTTTAGGTATAACCACTATGAAAGCCTGTGACATGGAAACGGGCAAGTCCTCACTATCCTGCAGTCTGCAAAATAAATGATGAAGTCATGGGGCCAGTTGGTCACTATACATTTCCACTGGGTAGCCATTTGGTCTCAGGGTTTTCCCAGATTGTAAGGTACAAATGGCCGTCTGAACTTCCTCTAATGTGATCAGCTCCTCCAATCTACTTCTCTGAGCTGGGGAGAGAACCAGGAGGTCCACTTCCTCTAAATAAGTCAATAACTAATTTAAGGGGTAGGTCACTCCGGATGAATATAAGTGTTATATTCAACAAAATGCTCATTAATTAGAGTAGGATCACTTAAGGGAGAGCCGTCTGAGGCCTGTAGAACAGCTATATTAGTCATAGGGGTTTGTTCTCTAGCCAACCAGGCCAGCAAGCTCCCGGTTTTGTCACCCTGCACAAAGATTCTCTGCTTTTGGTGAAGCAGCGACTTCCTAGCCATGTCAGTATGTAACAGGATAGCCTCCCGACTAAACAGCCAGCTGTAGGTCATGGTGGGACACGGAATCAGTATTGACTACATATCTTGCTTCCATGTCAGTGACCAAACATGCTGCTGTCTTGAGCTCCAACCTCCGCTTAGCCTGGACACCCTTCATTAGGAGGGTGAGCTTGAGCAGGAAGAGAAGCCTTGCACGCCTCCCACACCACCTGGGGGGTTGCAGTACCATCATTGGAAACCCAGTACTGACTCAAGGCCTCACCCATAGGGGTTTCCACTTCCAAGTCAGTGATCCAGTAGTGGGACAAATGCCAAAACCGATCAGAGGCGGAGCTCGAGAGCTGCAAGCGTAGCAGCAGTGGAACATGGTCAAAGATTCCCCGAGGCAAAATACTAATCTCTTGTACACAGGCTAAAATCGGGGACCTAGCATAGATGATATCAATTCTAGATAAGGTTTTGTGTGTAGCACAATATCAGGTAAAGGCCCTAACCTCAGAATTCTTTCATCTCCAGACAACAGTAAGCTTGTATAGCTCCGTCCATCTAGCTAAATTTGAGTCTCTATTAACATCAGGGTATAGTTTATCCAGTCTAGGATCAGGTGGCATGTTGAAATCCCCCGCTACTAGGATATTGGATGTTAGAAATTAAGCCAGAAGCGGCAGCCAAGGAGCGCACAGAGGCAGTAGGGGGTAAATATATACCTGCTATTACGATTTCTAAGCAACCAATCATAGCATGAACAACAACATAGGTGCCCATGGGGTCCAGCCAGAGGGTAAGAAGTGTGAAAGGAAGGGATTTATGGATTACAACACGAACATCACTAGCGTAGGCCAAATAGGTGGCATTATAGTAATGGCTAACCCATGCTTTTTTAAGACTCAAGCCTCGTACACACGACCGAGTTTCTCGTCCAAAACCGACAAGAAAAGTGCCGCGAGAGCTTTATTGTCGAGAAAACCGTTCGTGTGTATGGTTTTACGATGAGAAAATTGCTGTGAATCTCGACGAGAAAAATAGAGAACCTGCTCTCTATTTTCTCGTCCGGATTCTAGATTTTCTCGTCGTGTTTCTCGTCGGCCTGTTTTGCAACGAGAAAATGGTTCGTGTGTATGCTTTTATGACTCTTCAAAAAGCGCGCATGCTCAGAATCAAGTATGAGACGGGAGCGCATCTTCTGGTAAAACAAGCCTTCGTAATGGAGATAGCACATTCGTCATTGCATCGTTTAAATGTTGTGCATTTAAATCTTCTTTAGAATGTTACAATAATGAAAACTAATGAACTTGTTTTGCTGCTGATATTCACACAGAGTTCTGACTATCTATTTTAAACCTTTTTCATTCTGCTCTTAAGAAGATTTAGCTGTATTATATCGTGCAAGATCTTCTGAATATTTTAATGTTTTAAATTTTTTAGACAGATGTTAATGTTAATTTGTCGATGTTTTGATAGTGATCTCCCATTTAATTTTTTAAATTTAGTTGTGTCAAGTTTACACCCTATATTTTTTAAAGAACACCTTTAATGATTTTTTTTGGTGTTATCTGTCCCTTTTTTGGGGGGTCAAATGTATCCGCTTACTCCAAAGGTAAATAAATAATTATTATAAAAACACATAGTCAAGTATGAACTTTAAAAAAAAAAACATTTATTCATGTCTTGAACAAAATAAATAGAAGGCAGCGCTGGAGAACCTGCTGCCATTTATGCATCCATGGGACCCCAGAGCACACATCAACCCTGTGTGGACACTAAAATTGGGAGCTTGAGAAGCACAACAGTTGTGAGCACAATCTGATGCTGGACTCCCAGAGGTCAGGATCAGCAGCAGGTGATATATATGTCCCAAGTCTGTGGTACTACAACAGGCTGCCTTCTGTCCGACCACAATGAAGCAAGGCCATCACTTCCTCGTCTTCTTGGCAGCCTTCCCTGAAGCCTTCTCTGCAGCCTTCCTTCTGCGTGTGGCTGGAGGCTGGGCCACTGGAGGGGTACTCCTGTCAGGAGGAGGAGAAGGGGGTGGCGCAGAAGAAGAAGGTGGAGGTGGAGAAGGAGGTGGAGGAGAAGGGGGTGGGGCAGAAGAAGGAGGTGGAGGAGGAGGTTGAGGTTGGGATAGTTGTGCGACCTCACATATGGCCGTATTGGGGGTAATTTTCTCCATCACCCCCTTGTTCAGCAAGGTGATGAGCAGGGGCTCGCATAGGAGGCGTTGCTCCATGCTCATCACCTTGAACTTGGCCTCAACTAGGCTGGCAATGGCCTCTTCAGGGGATGTGGGCTCCTGGAGTGTGGCATGTGCCTCTCTAATGAGGGCCATTGCTGCCTCACTAGTGGTCCTGTCCCTCCTGCTTCTTTTCAGAAGGCGGATGGGATGCACCTGAGATCTAGTGCTTCTCCTCGTGCCGGCCACCTCCTGTCTGCCACTGGGCCCTGCCACCTCCTGTCTGCCACTGGGCCCTGCCACCTCCTGGCTGACAGTGGGCCCTGCCACCTCCTGCCTCACAGTGGGCCCTGCCTCCTCCTGCCTGACAGTTTCCAGACCCTCCTCCTGGCTGATTTCATCCTGTGTATAAAAAAGGGACATAGTTTTATATTTTGGTTTATTATTTTCACACAAATTTGAGATCATGAATGTAGCAATTTGAATGTAAATCAAGAGAAAAGACAAATATTTTTAGGACTACATCAGATTGACTATTTTGCACCCAATTTATGGCAGACTAATGTCTCTAGATCTTGATTTCACTTTTGTATCCCAAAATAGTTTAGGATTTTCATCTTGACTTCTTTTTCCTGCATTAAGTTTTTCACAATACATTTTCATTTAATACTATACCTGGCTCCAGATGTCCAAATCAGCTTCTTCCAGGATGGCTGCCTCCTCTTGCTCCAGAGAAGGCTCAGGTTGGCTGCAGGGAAGTCTGGGGGGAAGAGTGGACCGTGATGGCCTTGCCTCAATGTGGTCATCCAGAAAGAACATCCTGCTATAGTACCACAAATTCAAGCTCCCAATTTTAGTGTCCACCTGTTTTGCTGTTGCTGTGGGCACCTTGGTATGCACAAATGGGAGCAGGGTCTCCAGCGCTGCTTTTCTTACCCCTTTTTTTCTATGGATGGGGTTTTTTGTTTCCCACAGAGCAGGCAGCTCCCTTACCCAGGCTATAAATTCCGCAAGGAATTCCTTGTCACTTATGAAGACATTAATTTTGGGTCTGCAAGCCAAAAAAAAATAATAAAAAATAATGTGAGGCACACAGTCTAACCTCCTGTAAATCTTAGTCACCATATATATCCTCCAACATTCTCTAGACAGCATAGGCCACCAATTTCTCAAAGTCTACAAATCACATACCTTCGTTCGCACGTCCGTCACTTTTACTCCTCTCTCCGCACACCGAACGTAGTATAGTCACATGTGTGTTTGCTATATATACACCACGCATGCGTAAAACTACTCACACATCGCTCCGCACACGCCGCCCGCCCATGACGTTCTAAGTAACATCTTTTCCCCGCCCCTTCTCTTTCGGCGCGCAGACAGATATGGCGGATTCACAGCAGGTGTCTGCTAATTCCTCAAATAACGAGGAGGAGACAAGCCCGGAGACTGAGGAAACGTCACGACCAGGGAGGAGATTCAAGGCATCTAATATGTCTTATGCGGAGATGGTGGACATATTGCTAAAGTCGGATTATGACGCAAAGCATGGGCCGTATAGCAAACCTAATCGAAGGAAGGCCAAAATCATGAAGAAAGTCGTGAAGAGTCTGAAGAAGAATTTCGGGGTGAAATGATCAAATGAGCAGCTCAGAAAGAGGTGGTCTGACCTCAAACTGAGGGAGCCGGAGCAGTTAAGGAGCATTAAGAGAATGCTTGAAAAAAGTAAGTACTTTTTCCCCTTTTTTCCTATTATTGTATTTCACAACTTGCATGTTTCTCCATGTTATTGCATTTTTCTATTGTACTACCTTACAAAATTTCATAGTTTGAACTTGGTTTGGCACAGTAATTGTTCGTTACAGACACATCGTTCAGCCACTATCCTCGATTTTTATAGATTTTACATGGTTAAAATAATTTACACACCTGCCTGTTTTTCTTCAATAGTTGTTATTACATTGTTGGCTAGATGATGTGTTTGTAAAGAGAATGAAATGCAAACTTTAATCAGTGTAAAGGAGAGGACACTCAGCAGCTGGTTCCACATCTGTACTTTTGAGCACTATAGTGTGGGCCACCAGAATCGCCTTTTTTGGGTGTCCCACACAGGTGCATCAGTGAATTTTTGTGGTGCCTCCATGTATAAAAATTGACAGCCAAAGGTGAATAGTAAAGAAATTATTGTGAAAAAATAATGTCTTCATCTTGAAATCCCACCCAAACAGACACTTGTACCCCACTTCCAAGCAATTTAGCATGTTTTTATTTTTTATTGATAATTTCTGTGTGATAACTAGACCTTTTGTTTGATTCTCATAGGGGAGAGAAGACTGGGAGGAGAACACTCCAGGGAGCACAAGAAACCCACAGCTTCTAAACAACCCCAACCTCACCAAGACCCACAACCTAAGGATGTTGAGGAAGTTGAAGAGGTGGAGGAAGGAGAAGTGCAGGAAGGAGAAGTGGATGACGTGGTGGAACTGGTCACCACAACAGGTCAGTATCTGTCACCACAGCTTCAGGTAAGAGATGTAGGCCTGCAGAGTTATAATTCCTTTTATTTATTTTTTATAGGGGATGTAAATGTTGTGGTGAAAGAAAGTACGCGTTTCTCTGCTGACAGTGCCCTACGAATCATACAGCAAGTGATGGAATGTAGCACAGAACTGGACAGAATTAAGCAAAGAATTCATGTGATGGATCAAACCTTTAAAGACATCCTAGATGTTTTGGGGAGAATTGAATAAGGCAACAAAAGCCCCATTTTTTGTTTGAGATTGTTCTTCCCCCTTTTTTTATCTTTTAGACTATCAATCCAGCCAAAATTTGAATATGCACACAGTGTGTCAACATGTGCTATCTGCCATCAGGGGATATCCATGTACGTCTTGTGGGGGTGCAACCCCTTCCTTGTATCTCAAGTAAGTGAATTGAAGAAGGGGTTGCACCCCCAAAACACGTCCATTGATCACCCCCGATGGCAGATAGCACATGTTGACAATAGGGATCAGGAGTCAAAAATCCCTATTGGAAATGACTTCAAATTGTGTGCATATTCAAATTTTGGCTTGGCCAGGGGTGCCAATACCCCATATTAGGACGGCCAGATAGAGACATATTTTGAGTAATTGAATGTCTCATATTGCCAAGAGGTATCCAATGTTGTAGTTTGTTGAATGCTACAGATGGTTTTGTATTTTCGTAAAAAAAAAAAAAAGCCGGTTTGTGGCCAGCCAAAAAAAAAAAAAAAAATTCTATTTACCATGTGTGTGAATGTGCACAGAGTAAAATTTTGGAAAAAAAACAAAGTGTAGCTTCTTTTTCAAATAAGCTCTAACCTTATTTGTGTATATTTTTGTGGTTCATAGTGAAATGGTTGGTATTTACTAAAGGAAAATACACTTGGCACTACAAATGCAATAAGACAAACTAGGAGACAGGAAACAAAAAAAGTTACAAGATTAAATCAGATTTTTATTGAGTTCTTTCTCCACAAATCTTTACACATGGCCTGGCATAGGAATTGCCCCCCTACCCGTGAAATATTCCATATATTTCTCCCGAACCTCACTGGCATTTTGGGGGGGCAAGCCAGGACGGGCAGATTCTAGGCCCGGCAGGGTACTGCCATAGGAAAGTCCTGCCTCAGGCAATATTGAGGCCATATAATTACTGGATTTTCGGCTCAGAAAATTGTGGAGCACACAGCAGCATAAAACGACATAGTTTATCTTGTACTCCGCCAAGTGAATAGGAGTCATAAAAAGGCGGAACCGGCTGGCCATTATCCCGAAGGCATTTTCAACTACTCTTCGGGCCCTGGCCAGGCGGTAGTTGAACACCCTCTTCTCTGGGGTCAGGGTCCTTTGGGGAAATGGCCTCATGAGGTGCGGTCCGAGTCCGAAGGTTTCATCAGCCAAAAAAACAAAGGGGAGTCCTTCAACATTCCCTGCATCCGGTGGCAATGCAAGGTCGTCACTCTGGAGACGGAGGGCAAACTCCGTCTGGATGAAGGATCCCCCATCGGACATCTGGCCATTCTTCCCCACATCCACATAGAGGAATTCATACCGTGCTGACACCACCGCCATCAGCACAATGCTATGAAACCCCTTGTAATTGAAGAAGTAGGACCCAGAACGGGGTGGCGGCACGATGCGGACGTGCTTACTGTCAATGGCTCCACCGCAGTTGGGGAAGTCCCACCGCGTGGCAAACTCCGATGCCACAGTCTGCCATTCCTGTGGCGTGGAAGGAAGCTGTGGAGCCAAACAAGATAAAAATATATTAGTACTTTTGCACATAACATTGCAAGCAGATTATAATAAAATACATTTGAGGCCAACATCAATAAAAATCTCTGTTTAATGTGTTTTTTAAAAGTATAATAAAAGGCTCAAGTATCATATTCATCACCCCCTCTGATGGTCCATTGTAATCAAATTTGGGGGGGGGGGGGTAGATGTGTTTGGCCACAGGATAGCATTGCAGTGGCGGTGCGTCCAGAATGAGCGCTGGAGCACTGCCCCCTCTCTCCTGCGCCCGTCACTCAGAACAATACATAGGTTCATGCCTTGCATTAACCTATGTATTGTCAATGCCGCCCACTATTCAGGTGGATGGCCCCCTGTTGAGGGACGGCCATATGAATAACTGCGGCATTTTTGGGGTGAAAATTGCCTATCAGAGACAGGGGGCAAATAGGCTTGGCGATTACAGCCTGAAGGATGTAATTGGCTTCATAAAAGTTAACCAGGGGACGCGGGGGGGGGGGCATTCCTTGGGTAAACACTGACAAGCTCCTCTGCCAATCATGCTCACCAAGTCTGTTTACCGGTAACATGATTGGCTGATGCAACATCGAGGGCAGGAGAAGACATCAAGGAGAGAAGAAGGATGGCGCTGACCAGAAGAAGGTAAGTGCAGGGCTGGGGGGGAACTGGCTGCATTTGAGGAGGCAAAATGGCTGCATTGGAGGGGGCAAACTGGCTGCATTGGAGGGGGCAAACTGGCTGCATTGGAGGGGGCAAACTGGCTGCATTGGAGGGGGCAAACTAGCTGCATTGGAGGGGGCAAAATGGCTGCATTGGAGGGGGCAAACTGGCTGCATTGGAGGGGGCAAAATGGATGCATTGGAGGGGGCAAACTGGCTGCATTGGAGGGGGCAAAATGGATGCATTGGAGGGGGCAAACTGGTGGCGTTTAATAGGCACAGTCGCAAAAATGGAGGAAGTTTATATATATAATTTGGGGGTGGCCCCCCAAACATTTGGAGCAGCAGTCGCCACTGATGGAGAGGTTAGTGAAGGGAAATATGCATGGAGGAGAAAAAAGTGGCATTTAAAAGCTTCCAGCATGCATGAGGACAAAGGGGACATTCTCAGCATATTACAATCATGGTAATTAGGGAAGGATGAAAGAAATACAATACATTAGCATACATGAAATACATAAAATGTGATGTTAAAGGAGAAAACTTACCCTAATATAGTCCTCCTGCAGGACTTGTATAATGGCAGAACAGGTGTCTGGGATTATGAGGCCCAGAGCCTGTGGGGAGATGCCTGTGGTGATGAACTTCAAGTCCTGAAGACTTCTCCCTGTCGCCAGGTAACGTAACGTGGCGATGAGCCTCTGCTCAGCACTGATGGCTTCCCGCATAACGGTGTCCTGCCTGGTAATATAGGGGGACACCAAAGCCAACAGATGCTGAAAAACGGGGTCAGACATCCGCAGAAAATTCCTGTAGTCCTCAGGATTATTCTCCACGATCTCCCGCAGCAGAGGCATATGGCAGAATTGGTCCCGCTGGAGCAACCAATTCTTGGTCCATGAACTCCTCCTCACCCCGTTCATGGACTCGTCTTGGTCCAAAACAAGCAGACCAACACCAAGTGCCCGCACAGCACGAACTCGACGACGAGAACGTACCCGCGACATGACTAGGAAACGGTCGTCTTATCAGAACGTACAGAACAGAACGCACTTTAGAACAGCAAGGCCTATGAAGAACGAACTGAAATTCAGAAACGAACGGGCAAGAACGCACTGTAAAACAGATACGACCTGCCTACACGCCCTGAAAGACAAGATACAAACCCACAAGCACAAACTGAACCGCAGAAAACAAACTGAAAGCACGAAGACTGAAAAGCGCGAATCGTCTCTTCCCAAACTTTTACTTCACACGCGGTAACACGAGATCAGCAAAAGCAGCCCAAGGGGTGGCGCCAGGGAAATCGATCTTCCCCTTTATACTGCCGTCGTGCGTGCTGGACATGACCGCGCAGAACAACAACGAGATTTGGAATTGTCAGTGTGTACGCATGGAAAGCTTGACGAGAAACTCGTCAAGGTTAACAAGAATCTCGTCGAGAAAAACAACGTGTTATTAACGACGAGAAACTCGGTCGTGTGTACGAGGCTTCAGTGTTGTACGGCCGAGGAGATACCGTATATACTCGAGTATAAGCCGACCCGAATATAAGCCGAGGGACCTAATTTTACCACAAAAACTGGGAAAACTTATTGACTCGAGTATAAGCCTAGGGTGTGCCTCACTTTGCCTCACTGTGTCCATGCCTCACTGTGTCCATGACTAGACTGACGTTTAACATGGGAGTCTATGGAAGGGGTGCCCGGCTTTGAAAAATCGGTGCTCCCCGGCCGTAAGTCCCCCGGACAAGAAACTTTGCAAAATTGTAAAGGAAGAGTGGGGCTACATGTGTGCCATGTTTGGTTTCCAGAGGACCTACGACCGGCCGGTACCGGGTCCCCAAAGTCACCAGAGAAATTACCGTTTAACATGGGAGTCTATGGAAGGGGTGCCCGGTTTTGAAATATCGGTGCTCCCCGGCCGTAGGTCCCCCGGACAAGAAACTTTGCACACTTGTAGAGGAAGAGTGGGGCTATATGTGTGCCAAGATTGGGGTCCAGGGGACCTACGGCCGGCCCTTACCAGCTCCCCAATTCCGGGAGACCAGGCGCAAAAAGGTGACTCGAGTATAAGCCGAGGGGGGTATTTTCAGCACAAAAAATTGTGCTTAAAAAATCGGCTTATACTCGAGTATATACGGTAAGTCTCCTGCAATATACAGACACGAGGAGTGTACTTTTTTATGAATTGAATCACCAGGGAATGTTTTCACTGCCGAATTGAGACCATGCACGTTCTAGAATAGGCATTTCTAAGTATAGTAGGGTAAAGCAATAATCCCTCAGGCTGGATGTCCATAGTCAGGCGTGGTTGAAACTCCGCTAAGACAATAACAGGCAGATTGTCAAAACATAATTTACAAGGTTCGTCGCCAAAGGCGAGCAGAGTACCTCCTGGCATAAATACAAAAAAAACACCATAAGCCCTCTCCACCACAAAGAAGGTGGTGTGGGGCAGCAGATTGCAGAGAAAGGTCTCAGTGAAGTGTGGTGGATCGGCCTCCCTCAGATCCCTCTCACAGGCCCATGATGCGTATATTGTTGCACCAGCTTCTATTCTCCGCGTCTTTGGAATGTGCCTCCAAATACTTTACCTTGACACATAGGGCATGATGTCCTGCAAAGTGCCCCCTGTTGGTATCCTCCATGTCGCTGACCCGCTGCTCGGTCGTGGCGATGCGACTGTGGAAGCCCTCCAGATCCCTGCAGATCGAACCCAAATCAGTCTGTAAATGCTCCTCTTAGCAGTCAGGACTGTCTGGCAGTTAGTGATCGCCGACATCAGGGAAGCAAAGTCAACAGGCTCTGCAGGATGAGGGGAGTCCTGCATGGTCTGAGTCACCATGTCTTGGGACGCAGGAGGCCTCGCTGGTGAGACCACATGGATGGTCTGCAGGGCTCTGGAGCATTTGGCAGAGGCAGGAGGGTGTCCCTTAGTTTGCCCAGGCATCGGCAGCCTCTCAGAGCTTGGCCGGGAGAGCCGGGCGGTGCACTGCCCGTAGGCAAAAGAAGGAGTGAAAGACAGGCCGCAGAGCTCTGTTTTAAGCGTCCGCTCTGATCACTATCTTGGTCCCGCCCCAAGCTTTCAATTTTTTTTTAATGTGACTGTAACAAATCATGTAATTTTGAAAATTGTTTAAGGTTCCTGTGGGTATCAGTGGTCAAACACTTTTAGCTAGGTCACACAATAATGTAGCAAAGTAGGAGAAATATTCGGAGGACAGAGCGTTGCCCCTTATCACAGGAAGTGCCTGATAAAAGACCTTCATAGCAGGAGTATAAAAATAGTGCTGCGCTGCTAACACATATCCATTTTAACTTTTATACAAAATGTATCAAAATAAACATGAATACAGACTCCTGAATAGTGACTGTATAATAAGCCAATATAAACATCAAAAATAACTCCAAAAACGTAATATTTATAAATAGTGATCCGCATGAATTCTTGATGTGCCAATAATTAAATAGTCTCTTCATAATTATACGTACTCTTGCTCGTGATCAACTAATATAATACAGCGTTTGCCACTTCCATCAGAAATGCTTGCTCACCTTCAGATTAGATGTATATGAATATACAGGTCAAAAAGTGCTTGTTCCAATATATAAGATGCATCATTCACCACTTCTGGGTACCAATATCCAGGTGGGAGAAAATGCTGCGGGTCCCTCTACATCCCAATCATATAGGTATCACAGAACTAGAGTAATGTTCAAAAAGAGAAGAATGGATCCATAGCGCAATATATCTATTCACCAGTTAGTTAAAATTACAATGAAAACACTCACAAGTATAAATAGGGTCACAGACTCCTGAACAGCATTAAAAGTGTCACCATAGGTCACTTCCGGTTTCAGCTATGGATCGAAAATTATGTCGCCCAGCTCTTCCCGATGCTTTGTGTCCCTCGCTCACGTGACATCTTCAGGGAAAAGTTTAAAAAGGGAGATGTTTTAGCAGCACAGCACTATTTTTTGCACTTCTGTTTATTTATAGCATGTGGGCACACATTTTGACTAGCTTTTTATTTAGTTTCTTATTTTAATTATTTGTTTATATTTCTGCGACACAATTAAGACACAGTTGGCAGCGCTTTAGAGGATTTTATGTTATTTTAGGTTGTACCTTCACAGCAGGATCTTGGCAAACAAATATTCTCCTGCGTTCGCAGTGGTTGACTCAGTGGTAGACAGTGCAAAATCCCTTCTTAATGCCAATGGTCTTACTGCCCTCTAAGGACAATGGGTATCCTCAAACTGAAAAACAACAATACAAAGAAAAGGTTGCACCGACCTAGCGCATTACCTCAATAAAATGTATTCCAAGATAAAAACAGCATTAAATATACTCACAAACGCATGCCATAGCAAGTGAGATCAACTGCCTGAAGGTCTAATCAAGTTCCCGAAGACCAGGAGCCCTTCTGTAGTTAACCACCTGGCTCTGATGAAGAGGGTTCGCCCTTGAAATGTGTCAGCCATTTTCGAGCACATCCTGGTCTTCCAGCAGTTCCGATGCACTTGATTAGACCTTCAGGCAGTCGATCCCACTTGCTATGGCATGCGTTTACTTAATTCAACATTGGGGGGTATATTTATTGCTGTTTTTATCTTGGAATAAATTTTATTGAAGTAATGCACTAGGTCGATGCACCCTTTTCTTTTTAATGTTGTTTATCATAGCAGGACCACCAGGTATGGTTTTAAAGTTGAACTTCTTGCAGATATCAAACTGAAAATTATGCAGCTTTGTATTCATGTGAAGTTGGGGTGCGGTAAAGAAACTTGGTTGAGTCGCATTTTTACCACCCCCAACTGCTCCCCCTTTAGCTGCAGAGGTGGTACACATCCTTGGTCACAACAGAAAGTATGCCCCCAGGTGAATAGGACCACACTGCAACCACCACCCAATCTCCTGCATTGCACATGGCTTCAACATGGTGATGCTACATTCAAGATGTTAAAACAGGCATTAAAGTGTTTGTTACCCAAAAAAACAAAACAAAGATCCTGTCCCTTTAAAGCATGTTATACAGCACAGTGCTTGTGCTGTGTCATCTGGCCCCTTGTTTAACCTAAAAAAACCTGGCTGATCCTGCCAGTTTCTACCCTCCCCCCTGTAAACTGATCACAGTTTATCATGACTGCTAAGCCCTGATACTGTGGTCAGTTTGCATGCCTCTGTCATCCGCAGCCTTCCTGTCTCTCCTCTGTCCTCTCCCCCCTCCCCTCCCTACCTGTCAGCTAGTGACAGTGCCTGCCCCTCCCCTCCTGCTGATGAAATAACATCTACATTTTTATACTATGTGCTCTGTCTCCTAATGCTGTGTGCCCCTGTGTGATTTAGTTAGATTTATTTTGGCCACCATTTTTTGATTTTGATTTCTAAAAAGAAATGCCGTCTATACCTGCTTTAAAGCGCTCACGTGACCGGCCACCTCTCTCCTCTTGGCTGACGTCAGCGGGGGATTCTCGGCCCCTCCTGCTGTAGCTGTTAGTTGGGGAGAGGAGAGAGGCGGTCAGTCACGTGAGCGACAAGCGGCGCTCTAAAAGCAGGTATAGGTGGCATTTTTTTTATAAATCACACACAGGGGCACACAGCATTAGGAGACAGAGCGGATAGTATAAAGAGGTCAGAGTGGCTTAACCACTTGCTTACTGGGCACGTAAACCCCCTTCCTGCCCAAGCCAATTTTCAGATTTCAGCACTGTCACGTTTTGAATGACAATTGCGCGGTCGTGCGACGTGGCTCCCAAACAAAATTAACGTCCTTTTTTTCCCCACAAATAGAGCTTTCTTTTGGTGGTATTTGATCATCTCTGCGGTTTTTATTTTTTGCGCTATAAACAAAAATAGCGACACTTTTGAAAAAAACACAATATTTTTTGCTATAATAAATATCCCAATTTTTTTTTTTTTTTTATATTATATTTTTTTCCTCAGTTTAGACCGATACGTATTCTTCTACATATTTTTGGTAAAACAAAAATCGCAATAAGCGTTTATTGATTGGTTTGCGCAAAAGTTATTGCGTCTACAAAATAGTGGATAGTTTTGTAGCATTTTTATTAATAATATTTTTTTTTACTAGTAATGGCGGCGATCATCAATTTTTATTGTGACTGCGACATTATCGCGGACACATCGGACACTTTTGACACCATTTTGGGACCATTGTAATTTTTACAGCGATCAGTGCTATAAAAATGCACTGGTTACTGTAAAAATTACACTGGCAGTGAAGGGGTTAACCACTAGGGGCGCTGAAGGGGTTAAGTGTACCTAAGGGAGTGATTACTACTGTGGGGGGGACTGACTGGGGGAGGTGACCGATGGTTGTCCCTATGTACAAGGGACACACCATCGGTCTCTTCTCCCTGACAGGACGTGGATCTCTGTGTTTACACACAGAGATCCACGTCCCTGGCTCTGTGACAGCCGATCGCGGGTACCTGGCGGACATCGCGGCCGCCAGGCACGCGCATCGGCACCGGGGTGACGCGGCGGGCACAGAAGTTCCCCCGATGCGCGGAACGAGGACGGCCTCCCGGCATTCTAGGTCCGCGCTGTAGCCGTCATTCGGCTATAGCGCGGGCCTCTAGTGGTTAACAACCACTTTAAGGAGGCAACATATTGCCTCTTCACCAATTGTCAAATTCCTCTGGAAAGTGATCTGAGCATAGATTGGTTTTATACTTACATACACACACATACATACATACATACATATACAGTGTCTCACAAAAGTGAGTACACCCCTCACATTTTTGTAAATATTTTTTATATCTTTTCATTTGACAACACTGAAGAAATGACACTTTGCTACAATGTAAAGTAGTGAGTGTACAGCTTGTATAACAGTGTAAATTTGCTGCCCCCTCAAAATAACTCAACACACAACCATTAATGTTTAAACCGCTGGCAACAAAAGTAAATACACCCCTAAGTGAAGATGTCCAAATTGGGCCCAATTGGCCATTTTCCCTCCCCGGTGTCATGGGACTCATTAGTAGCAAAGTGTGAATTCTTCAGTGTTGTCGCATGAAAAGATATAATAAAATATTTACAAAAATGTGAGAGGTGTGCTCACTTTTGTGAGATACTGTACACATACACACAGACCCAAATATACAGTGCCTTGCGAAAGTATTCGGCCCCCTTGAACTTTTCATCCTTTTGCCACATTTCAGGCTTCAAACATAAAGATATAAAATTTTAATTTTTTGTGAAGAATCACCAACAAGTGGGACACAATTGTGAAGTGGAATGAAATCTATTGGATATTTTAAACTTTTTTAGCAAATAAAAAACTGAAAAGTGGTGCGTGCAAAATTATTCGGCCCCTTTACTTTCAGTGCAGCAAACTCACTCCAGAAGTTCAGCGAGGATCTCTTAATGATCCAATGTTGTCCTAAATGACTGATGGTGATAAATAGAATCCACCTGTGTGTAATCAAGTCTCTGTATAAATGCACCTGCTCTGTGATAGTCTCAGGGTTCTGTTGAAAGCGCAGAGAGCATCATGAAGACCAAGGAACACACCAGGCAGGTCCGTAATACTGTTGTGGAGAAGTTTAAAGCCGGATTTGGATACAAAAAGATTTCCCAAGCTTTAAACATCCCAAGGAGCACTGTGCAAGTGATCATTTTGAAATGGAAGGAGTATCAGACCACTGCAAATCTACCAAGACCTGGCTGTCCCTCTAAACTTTCAGCTCAGACAAGGAGAAGACTGATCAGAGATGCAGCCAAGAGGCCCATGATCACTCTGGATGAACTGCAGAGAACTACAGCTGAGGTGGGAGAGTCTGTCCACAGGACAACAATCAGTCGTACACTGCACAAATCTGGCCTTTATGGAAGAGTGGCAAGAAGAAAGCCATTTCTCAGATATCCATAAAAAGTCTTGTCTAAAGTTTGCCACAAGCCACCTGGGAGACGCACCAAACATGTGGAAGAAGGTGCTCTGGCCCGATGAAACCAAAATCGAACTTTTTGGCCACAATGCAAAACGATATGTTTGGCGTAAAAGCAACACAGCTCATCACCCTCAACACACCATCCCCATTGTCAAACATGGTGGCAGCATCATGGTTTGGGCCTGCTTTTCTTCAGCAGGGACAGGGAAGATGGTTAAAATTGAGGGGAAGATGGATGCAGCCAAATACAGGACCATTCTGGATGAAAACCTGTTGGAGTCTGCAAAAGACCTGAGACTGGGACGGAGATTTATCTTCCAACAAGACAATGATCCCAAACATACAGCAAAATCTACAAAGGAATGGTTCACAAATAAACGTATCCAGGTGTTAGAATGGCCAAGTCAAAGTCCAGACCTGAATCCAATCGAGAATCTGTGGAAAGAGCTGAAAACTGCTGTTCACAAACGCTCTCCATCCAACCTCACTGAGCTTGAGCTGTTTTGCAAGGAAGAATGGGCAAGAATTTCAGTCTCTCGATGTGCAAAACTGATAGAGACATACCCCAAGCGACTTGCAGCTGTAATCGCAGCAAAAGGTGGCTCTACAAAGTATTAACGCAAGGGGGCCGAATAATTTTGCACGCCCCACTTTTCATTTTTTTCTTAGTTAAAAAAGTTTCAAAAATCCAATAGATTTCGTTCCACTTCACAATTGTGTCCCACTTGTTGGTGATTCGTCACAAAAAATTTAAATTTCATATCTTTATGTTTGAAGCCTGAAATGTGGCAAAAGGATGAAAAGTTCAAGGGGGCCGAATACTTTCGCAAGGCACTGTATACGCACACACACACACAGACCCATGTATACACACCCAGATAGCCAGGGCCGGACTGGCCTACCGGGATACCGGGAAATTTCCCAGCAGTCCTGCTGCCCTGGGGCTGCTTTGAGCGGCAGATGCAGTGCTCCTCTCCCTTCCTCTGTCCTCCGGCTCCTCCTATTGTATGGCACAGAGCTCGGTCTGTGTGTGTAAGGCGGCGCTGTAACAAGGTCCCATCCCCCTAGACCGGCTTGTGTTATAGTCTTCTAGATGGAACACTGATTGAATCAGTGTTCCGCCTATCACATGAGCTGGTCTAGGGGGGCGGGACCTTGTTGCAGCGCCACCTTACACACACAGACCAAGCTCCGTGCCATAAATTGGCCGCTGTGTGTGATCCAGGAAATGGTGAGTGAGGCTGCAATTGGTAGGCACAGAGGCAGCAATGGCTGGCACACAGAGGCAGTAATGGTGGGCACACAGAGGCTGTAATGGTGGTCAGAGGCTGTCATGGTGGGCACACAGAAGCTGTAATGGTGGGCAGACAGAGGCAGCAATGGCTGGCACACAGAGGTTGTAATGGTGGGCACACAGAGGCTGTAAAGGCTGGCACACAGAGGCTGTAAAGGCTGGCACACAGAGGCTGCAATGGCTGACACACAGAGGCAGCAATGGTGGGCACACAGAGGCTGCAATGGCTGGCACACAGAGGCTGCAATGGCTGCCACACAGAGGCTGTAATGGCTGGCACATAGGCTGCAATGGCAGGAACAGAGGCTTCAATGACTGGCAATCAATATATATATATATATATACTCGAGTATAAGCCGAGTTTTTCAGCACATTTTTTTGTGCTGAAAATGCCCCCCTCGGCTTATACTCGAGTCACCTTTTTGCGCCTGATCTCCTGGACCTTGGGGGACCCGGTACTGGCCGGCCGTAGGTCCTCTGGACCCCAAACTTGGCACACATGTAGCCCCACTCTTCCTCTACAAGTGTGCAAAGTGTGTTGTCCCCGGGGGACCTACGGCCGGGGAGCACCGATTTTTCAAAGCCGGGCACCCCTTCCATAGACTCCTATGTTAAATGGTAATTTCTCCAGTGAATTTGGGGACCCGGTACCAGCCGGTCATAGGTCCCCTGGACCCCAAACTTGGCACACATATAGCCCCATTTCTCCTATACAAGTGTGCAAAGTGTGTTGTCCGGGGGACCTACGGTCAGGGAGCACCGATTTTTCAAAGCCGGGCACTCCTTCCATAGACTCCCATGTTGAATGGTAATTTCTCCCGTGACTTTGGGTACCCGGTACCGGCCGGTCATAGGTCCCCTGGACCCTAAACTTGGCACACATGTAGCCCCTTCTCTATACATGTATATAGGAGTATAAAGAGGACCTGTCATGGCTCTATACATGTATATAGGAGTATAAAGAGGACCTGTCATGGCGCTATACATGTATACAAGTATAAAGAGGACCTGTCATGGCTCTATACATGTATATAGGAGTATAAAGAGGACCTGTCATGGTTCTATACATGTATATAGGAGTATAATGAGGACATGTCATGTCTCTATACATGTATATAGGAGTGCAAAGTTTGTTGTCCAGGTGACCTACGGCTGGAGAGCACCGATTTTTCAAAGCCGGGCACTCCCTCCATTGACTCCCATGTTAAACGTCAGTCTAGTCATGGACACAGTGAGGCATGGACACAGTGAGGCATGGGCACAGTGAGGCATGCACATGGACACAGTGAGGCATGCAGATGGACACCCTAGGCTTATACTCGAGTCAATATGTTTTCCCATTTTTTTGTGGCAAACTTATGTGCCTCGGCTTATATTCGGGTCGGCTTATACTCGAGTATATACGGTGTGTGTGTGTGTGTATATATATATATATATATAGAGAGAGAGAGAGAGAGATATATGTATATATACTTATATCTTTATATATATATAAAATACACTCTTCAAATGTGCTTTAAAATGCATGGTTTTCCTTTTCATGAACAAGGAAATAATGACGTTATGATGTTGGGCTGGTATAATAATGCTATGGGGCTGGTATGACATTTTTTCCAGGGCTGGTTTTTATTCCCAGTCCTGCCCTGCAGATAGCCCTTTTAAAATGTGCAGTACGGTACCTATTCTCACTGCCAGGTACTGCAGTGCTAGTTCTGCCCTGTAGGTGGAGGCAGAGAACTCAGGACTCTGGAAGATGCCCCCCTCCTCTGATTTACACAAAACTGTCCTGGCTGAGATCTCAATATACCAGTGTTCAGTTCTGAGACAAATGCCTCTCTCAACCAGGATGAATGACACCCCTGGGGACCGTAGTCAGCACCCCAGTAGAGAAAGGCTCAGATAGGGAACAAGCAGAAGTGTAGCCGATGAAAAACCAAAAGTTAGGTGCTGAGTAGTAGCTGGCTGGGATCAGGCAAAAGCGTAGTTGATGAACAAACCAAGGGTTGGTAACAAGTGATGGCAAAGATAAGGACAGCAACAGGAAGACAGGGAGTAAGATGTTGATAGGAGAGAGCACAATAATCTGCCAAACAGGAAGTTCAAGACATGGCTTAAATAGAACATTAATGGAAGGAGGAAAGAGTTCAAGGTTTAATAGAGACAAGGTATAAAGCAGCAATGTCCATGGCACCAGACATAGAGCTATCCAGCATTTCAGGTTGCACAGGGAGAATAGCCACAGCCAGACACAGCAGCATAGTTCCCAGGTTCAGCTCTCCTGATCCTGACAATTGTATTTAAACTGAGTTATTTGATTAGAATACTGTTTTATGGCCAGTTTATGCAGTGGAGACAGTAGGTATCAGTTCAATATATCAAATTTTTGGTTTGTGTTTTCTATGGCGCTTCTTTCCGCTTAGCAGAGAAGGGTAATGCCCCGTACACACGGTCGGATTTTCCGCCAGCAAAAGTCCGATGTGAGCTTTTTGTCGGAAATTCCTACTGTGTGTATGCTCCATCGGACTTTTGCTGTCGGAATTTCCGCCAGCAAAAGCTTGAGAGCAGGTTCTCAATTTTTCCGATGGGAAAAATTCCGATTGGAAATTCCGATCGTCATTGGCAATTCCGACGCGCAAAATTCCGACGCATGCTCGTAAACAATTTGACGCATGCTCGGAAGCATTGAACTTCATTTTCTCGGCTCGTCGTAGTGTTGTACGTCACTGCGTTCTTGACAGTCGAAAGTTCAGAGAACTTTTGTGTGACCGTGTGTATGCAAGCCAAGCTTGAGCGGAATTCCGTCAGATCATGTGTGTGGGGCATTAGCCTTTAGACATCTGGGTTACAGAAAAGCACACTGTCAGACTACAAGGAAAACAAGCATGCCTCATTTTCTTATGAACTCGCATGTGGCCTAGTGAATCGGCTGTCACCAGGATCAGTGGTTGGTGTTTTGTTTTCCTATTTCAGATGCTATTTATCTTCGACATGTTTTAGCATAATCTCCTCAAATATGTGTATTTGTGTTGTAGCATCCCACTGTTGAACACTCAAATAGAATCCATAGTATATTTTCAGTAAGTAAAAGTTATTACTGTAACAAAGTCGAATGTTTGCTTTTAACATTCGATTTTGTATTTCATGTATTTTCCCAAACAAACACTACATACACTGTTAGAAATGTGTTTGAGAAAAAAAATTCATCTTGCTCCTTCATATTTTCTTGTCACTGCGATAAAATACGAATGTCAATTTGATCCCATTAATGACTGGAAAAACAAACTCTCTTAAAACGAAAAAATCTACTAATGTATGGCCAGCTTTACACTGCCTGTAACACAATCTGTGAATGGGGGAGAGTCTGATCAGTCACAGGATTCTCTCCCCCAATTACGGATCGTGTTATAAGTAGTGTAATCGATGAAAGAAACTTTCATCGAAAGAAAAGAGAAAATATTGTTTATAACAAAAGTCTCAGGTTGGGGAAATTAGCACAGACAAATGTCACTCATCCTTAATTAGCTTTCTTTTTTTTAATCCATTACAAAAAAACTCCACATGTCTGCATTACGAAATAGACATACTGTAGGTGAAAGATGCATGGGAGGTATTTGTTTTTTAAAGGGGTTGTAAAGTTTTTTTGTTTTTTTTAACAAACATGTTATAATTACCTCTGTGCAAGGGACCCCAGAAGAGGGATCCTCCTTTTCTGGGGTCCTCCAGCGGCGCTCCTGGCTCCTCCCCGCATCAAGTGCCCCCTCGGAGACCCACATTCCAAGGGGACACCCGTGTGTGCGTGCTCCCGAGTCCTGCTGCTGCGTCCATTGACACAGACAGCAGGACTCAGCCCCGCCTCTCGGCTCCTGTGTCACTGGATTTGATTGACAGCAGCGGGAGTCATTGGCTGCGCTGCTATCAATCTATCCAATGAGGATCCGAGACAGCGGCTGGAGCTGCTGTACTCGTCCCCTACGATGGAACGATCGGGTTCAGGTAAGTAAAAGGGGGCCTTTTGAGCGCAGGTGCTCTACAGAAGGTTTTTCACCTTAATGCATAGTTTGCATTAAGGTGAAAAACATTGAAGGTTTACAACCCCTTTAACCACTTAAGCCCCGGACCATTTGGTAGCTAGAGGACCAGAGGTGAATTCAGAATTTTGCACTGCGCTGCTTTAACTGTAAATTGTGCGGACATGCAATGTTGTACCCAAACGAAATTTGCGTCCTTTTCTTCCCACAAATAGAGCTTTCTTTTAATGGTATTTGATTGCCTCTGCGATTTTTATTTTTTGCGATATAAACGGAAAAAGACCGAAAATTTTGAAAAAAAATGATATTTTCTACTTTTTGTTATAAGAAAAATCGAATAAACTCAATTTTAGTCATACATTTAGGCCAAAATTTATTCAGCCACATGTCTTTAGTAAAAAAAATGTCAATAAGCGTATATTTATCGGTTTGCGCAAAAGTTATAGCGTTTACAAACTAGGGTACATTTTCTGGAATTTACACAGCTTTAAATTTATGACTGCCTATCTCATTTCTTGAGGTGCTAAAATGGCAGGGCAGTACAAAACCCCCCCAAATGACCCCATTTTAGAAAGTAGACACCCCAAGGAAATTGCTGAGAGGCATGTTGAGCCCATTGAATATTTTTTTTTTTTGTCCCAAGTGATTGAATAATGACAAAAAAAAAAAAGAAAAATATTTTTTAAAAAGTTGTCACTAAATGATATATTGCTCACACATGCCATGGTTATATGTGGAATTGCACCCCAAAATACATTCTGCTGCTTCTCCTGAGTACGGGGATACCACATGTGTGGGACTTTTTAGGAGCCTAGCCACGTACGGGACCCCGGAAACCAAGCACCGCCTTCAGGATTTCTAGGCACAAATTTTTGATTTGACTCCTCACTACCTATCACAGTTTCGAAGGCCATAAAATGCCAAAATAGCACAAAACCCCCCCAAATGACCCCATTTTGGAAAGTAGACACCCCAAGCTGTTTGCTGAGAGGCATGGTGAGTATTTTACAGCTCTCATTTGTTTTTGAAAATGAAGAAAGAACATTTTTTTTTCAATTTTCAAAACTTTGTGACAAAAAGCGAGATCTGCAAAATACTCACAATACCTCTCAGCAAATAGCTTGGGGTGTCTACTTTCCAAAATGGGGTCATTTGGGGGGGGGGGGGTTGTGCCATCTGGGCATTCCATGGCCTCCGAAACTGTGATAGGCAGTGAGAAGTGAAATCAAAAATTTACACCCTTTAGAAAGCCTGAAGGCGGTGATTGGTTTTTGGGGTCCCGTACGCGGCTAGGCTCCCAAAAAGTCTCACACATGTGGTATCCCCGTACTCAGGAGAAGCAACAGAATGTATTTTGGGGTGTAATTCCACATATGCCCATGGCATGTTTGAGCAATATATAATTTAGTGACAACTTTGTGCAAAAAAAAAAAAAAAATTGTCTTTTTTCCGCAACTTGTGTCAACATATAAAATATTCCATGGACTCGACATGCCTCTCAGTATATAGCTTGGGGTGTCTACTTTCCAAAATGGGGTCATTTGGGGGGGTTTTGAACTGTTCTGGCATTTTATACACAACATTAGGAAGCTTACATCCACTCTTCTAACCACTTGAAGACAAAGCCCTTTTTGACACTTTTTGTTTACATGAAAACATTTTTTTTTTTGCAAGAAAATTATGTTGAACCCCCAAACATTATATATATTTTTAAAGCAAAGGCCCTACAGAATAAAATGGTGGGTGTTGCATTTTTTTTTTCTACACAGTATTTGCGCAGCGATTTTTCAAATGCATTTTTTGGGGAAAAAATACACTTTTTTAATTTTAATGCACTAAAACACACTATATTGCCCAAATGTTTGATGAAATAAAAAAGATGACCTTAGGCCGAGTACATAGATACCAAACACGACATGCTTTAAAATTTCGCACAAACGCGCATTGGCGACAAACTACATACATTTTTAAAAGCCTTTAAAAGCCTTTACAGGTTACCCCGTTAGATTTACAGAGGAGGTCTACTGCTAAAATTACTGCCCTCGATCTGACCTTCGCGGTGATACCTCACATGCATGGTGCAATTGCTGTTTACATATGACGCCAGACTGACGCTTGCGTTCGCCATTGGGCAAGAGTAGGGCAGGACAGGGGTGCTTTTTTTTTTTTTTATTATTAATTTTGCTTTTTTATTTTATTTTTAAACTGTTACTTCCATATTTTTTTTTTTTATCATTTTTATTGTTATCTCAGGGAATGTAAATATCCCCTATGATAGCTATAGGTAATGATAGGTACTCTTTTTTGAAAAAACTGGGGTCTATTGGACCCTAGATCTTTCCTCTGCCCTCAAAGCATCTGACCACACCAAGATCGGTGTGATAAAATGCTTTCCCAATTTCCCAATGGCGCTTTTTATATCCGGGGGGTCATTCCCTCCCACTACTTGTAAAAGCAGTCCAGAGGCTAATTAGCCACTAGAATTGCTTTTACAGGAAAGCCGGCCGCTGGCTGAAAAGAATGATACCAAGATGATACCTAAACCCTCAGGCATCATTCTGGTATAAACATTCAAAGTCCAGCAACATACCAGTACGTTGCTGGTCCTTGTTGGACATGTATTGTAATCTTTTTTTTCATGCAGCCTGTTGGCTGAAAGAAAAAAAAAGATTGATCGGTGGGTATGCCCACCATTAGAATACCGCCCTTCATCCACCCACTTCTAATGATGGGCATACATGCACCATTTATATATGCCGAAGCATGGGGGCATCTTCCCGCAAAAGTTATGCCGCGTACACATGGTCAGACTTTTCCACGGGCAAGCCTCCGTCGGAATTTCGACTGTATGTACGCGGCATTAGGAGCAAAATCGCTCCTCCGCCCCTGCTGCCCCAATGCTTCGGCATATATGCTTTTTTTTTTTTAACTGTGGTGGCGAAATCACCTCCTACAGCACTGGAGTCGCAGGGATCAGGCCTGTCTCTGCGAACGCTGCAGTTATGTGTGTTGTGTTTTTCAAGTGACAGTGATCGATCGATACTGCACTTGGGTGGCCTGGGCTGGACGGAGGGGCAAAACGCAGGTGCTAGCAGGTATCTGGGCTGATTCCGCTAACACTGCGTTTTTGGGAACCCTAAACTGCTGGGGACGCTAGTATAGATCTGATCAGATCAGATATTGATCTGTTCAGATACTATACCACTAAGGGGGGTGTATGCTTCACGCGTGGGTGTTAGCGTTACTGGCACTAACCTGACGCTGCCTGGGGTGTGACGCAGACCCTCTCTGACGCTAAAACCTAATTGATATCACCCACCGGGCGATCAGGGGGTTAAACCTTTATTGGGTTATATACGGCGGGTGCCCTGACACTATAAAAAGCAAACTAACTAACCAGCGTCACCCGTAACACTTATATGGTGATTACTGGTGAAAGGGTTAACTAGGGGCAATTAGGGGGTTAAAACCTTTATTAGGTAATATATGGGGGTACCTGACGCTATATAAAAACCTGACGGCGAACCTAAAAAAAAATTACTGGCTACCGATCTGCATCACCGACACTAAGACAACGATCATAAAAACGATCGCTTAGCGACAGTGGTGATAGGGGGTGAAAGGGTTACCTGGGGGGCGATCAGGGGGTTAAACCTTTATTAGATAATATATGGGGGTACCTGACGCTATAAAAACCTGCGGCGAACCTTAAAAAAATTACTGGCTACCGATCTGCATCACCGACGCTAAGACAGCGATCAGAAAAATGATTGTTTAGCGACAGTGGTGATAGGGGGTGAAAGGGTTACCTGGGGGGCGATCAAGGGGGTTAAACCTTTATTAGGTAATATATTGGGGTACCTGACGCTATAAAAACCTGCGGCGAACCTAAAAAAAATTACTGGCTACCGATCAGCATCACCGACGCTAAGACATCGATCAGAAAAATGATCGCTTAGTGACGGCGGTGCTAGGGGGTGAAAGGGTTACCTGGGGGTTAAACCTTTATTAGGTAATATATGGGGGTACCCGACGCTATAAAAACCTGCGGCGAACCTAAAAAAATTACTGGCTACCGATCAGCATCGCCGACGCTAAAACATCGATCAGAAAAATTATCGCTTAGTGACCGTGGTGATAGGGGGTGAAAGGGTTACCTGGGGGGCGATCAAGGGGGTTAAACCTTTATTAGGTAATATATGGGGGTACCCGACGCTATAAAAACCTGCGGCGAACCTAAAAAAAATTACTGGCTACCGATCAGCATCACCGACGCTAAAACATCGATCAGAAAAATTATCGCTTAGTGACCGTGGTGATAGGGGGTGAAAGGGTTACCTGGGGGGTGATCAAGGGGGTTAAACCTTTATTAGGTAATATATGGGGGTACCCGACGCTATAAAAACCTGCGGCGAACCTAAAAAAAATTACTGGCTACCGATCAGCATCACCGACGCTAAGACATCGATCAGAAAAATGATCGCTTAGTGACGGCGGTGCTAGGGGGTGAAAGGGTTACCTGGGGGGTGATCAAGGGGGTTAAACCTTTATTAGGTAATATATGGGGGTACCCGACGCTATAAAAACCTTTATTAGGGGGGGTTAGGGGGCTACACTGGACCTAAAACTAAATGTAGTGACACTTTTACAGTCACAAATGTCACTGATTGCAGTGATCACTAAATAAATGGTCACTGCAATCAGTGACACTGTGACTGGGGGCTGGGGGGTGATCTGGGGGGCGATTTATGTACCTATGTGTCCTGGTGTCAGTGTAGTGTTGTGTGCACTAACCTGCATCTTCTCCTGTACGGCGCTCGGTATATGTGAGCGCCGCAGGAGAGATGACATCACTTCCTCCAGCCTGTGTAAACAAGCACACAGGCAGGGGAAGCTCTCATTCGCCGGGAGCGATCGAGAGGGGGTGGCCGGAATCGAACGGCTGTCCCCTCATGCCGGATCGCTACCGAAGGTAAAACGACCGCTCACTGTAAAGAAGGGTCCGATCGGACCCCCCAACTATACAAAGACAATCACGTACATATACGTGATTCTGCCTGTCGGTGCCATTCTGCCGACGTATATTTACAGTGGGCGGTCGTTAAGTGGTTAAGTACATTGTGTTTTTATTAAGCCAGTTTGCAAATATACAACCATAGAAAATCTGAATAATTGAACTGACCTTAGATGGTTGGATAGCTATATCACACCAATAAAATAATCCTACAGCATGGTACATATGTGTCTTGGAACTAAAATATAAAAAGAAAAAAAACTAAAGAAAAAGCAGCCAAAGCATGTCAAGCTAGAATAATTTAAAAGTAATCTGTAGTGAGGACCTGTCTGGCAGGATTGTGGAAGGTGTGTATACAGTATGTCTCACCTAGGTTTCTCAAATACACATGGTAAGGGGATCCACAGTTTATGGTTGGTGTGGAATGCGTGGTGATGCTTTGTAGAACTTTGGGTGGGATAAAGTCTCAAATCCCAGCTCACATAAACAATTGAGTATTGTCCATGATACTTTTTTTATTTGCAGTAACATCCGAATTTTTAGAACACGCTTGGTAATGCTTGGACCTTGAAAAAGGGACATAACCTAAAGGCTTGTCCTAAAAATTTGGATGTTAGTGCAAACAAAAAAAGTATCATGGACAGTGCTCAATTGATCTTGTTGCAAGTGCACCAGTACAGCTACAATTACCTCAAGCAATCCTAGGTTCACATCTTACCTGGTAACCAGACCAGTCATTTACAGCAAATATGTGAGCTGACTAATGCTCATTGTTCTCTATCTTTGCTGTGGGAGCCTGTTGCTGTGTGAAAAGGCTCAGTGCTGACAGAAACGCTGAAAAAAGTACTGCCTGTATGTTTTGGGGGCCCATTAGGGGGCACCCTGTTATTCAGGAACTGACCTGGATTTTTTTAGTGACTCAGATGATCAGATTTATTACATTTTTTGCTTTTGTTTTAATCTATGGACTTGCTGTACAAAGCCCTCCTGCATTGAAACTGTTTGTTTGCTGCCTTGCTAAATAGAAGTGCATGATAAACTAGCCTGGACTGTTCCCAGGTGTCCCTTCGTCCATTGTCGTATTCTTCGTGTTTTTGAAGCATTCTGATCATTTTAATTGAGAGCTCCAGAAGCCACATAAAACTCCAGGGCAATTTCAGAATCCCACAGCCTTGTCAGTAGAAAAAGCACTTTGTGTAATTCGTGCAACTCAAGGTAATAGATGCAGCTTCTACTAATATGCCATTTGTAAGCTACAGTGTCAATTAAAGTGTATGTAAACCCTAACAATTAACTTGCTCCCTTTTGGTCTGCTAATATACCGTTGGAAATGTTTTGTTATATCTATTTTGTAAGTGCAAAAAATACCTGTTTACAGTACCTTGAAAAAGTATTCATACCGTTTCCAAATTTTGCCACATTTTGTCATGTTACAACCAAAAACATAAATGTATTTTATTGGGATTTTATGTGATAGACCAACACAAAGTGGCACATAATTGTGAAGTGAAAGAAATATAATAAATGTCTTTCAAATTTTTTTGTAGAGCCACCTTTTGCTGCAATTACAGCTGCAAGTCTTTGTGGAGATGTCTCTACCAGCTTTGCACATCTAGAGAGTGACATTTTTGCCCATTCTTCTTTGCAAAATAGCTCAAGCTCTGTCAGATTGGATGGAGAGCATCTGTGAACAGCAATTTTCAGGTCTTGCCACAGATTCTCAATTGGATTTAGGTCTGGACTTTGACTGGGCCATTGTCATGGATATGCAGTAGTGTTTGTCTGCCATCTTACCTTCCTCCTCATGTGTTCATCTAGAGACCAGACCTCCTTCACCTGGCTTCCTTTATAATCTCCTCCCAGCCTGACTCCACCCCAGGCCCTATCACTGAACACTATATTAACCTGTGCACTGCAAGCCTGCTTTGCTGATCAACGTGTTTGTTAGGCATTGTGTGTTTGGGTTCCTGCCTGCCGTGTGCTACGTCTGTCTCTCTGTTACGTTATTGGCTTGTCCCCGACCATCCCTGTCTGCTCGTGACCCTTGACCTTCGGCTCGTTCTTCGTTATCCTTGTCTGCTTGTGGCCCCTGACCTTCGGCTTGTTATTCGGTTCTCTCTATCGTGTGCTGCTGCTTCCCCTTATCCTACGGGGCGTGAGCTAGGAAACTCCAGGGGCCGCGACCTGGTCCCAGCCTGCAGCGTAACATCCTCACCACTAGAGGCCCTGGAGAAGACCAGCTGGGTCTTAGACTCCGCGCCCTGGGGAATCTTGGCTCTCGCTTCCGTTGGGATCCCGGTTGTGCTCCTCTGGTCCCGCTTTCCACAACCACCCAGTTTCCTATCCACAGAAGCCAGCCATAGGGTTCACTACCTCGCGGTGCACTCCTGTCCCCCTACGGTGTGCATCTGTCACCTGGCCACAGGTGACCCTGACAGTTTGATCAGCCATGAACCCGGCTGACATCCCGCTACCCGCGGATGATCCATTGCAGGGCATAGTTTGCAGACTTGAAACCCAGGAATCGAATCAGACTCAGGTGATGCGATTCCTCCAGGATCTGGCTTCTCGCTTCGAGCAGCTTCAGGCCTCCTTGGGAACCCTGAATCCGCAACCTCAAATACAATCAGCGGTTGCACCTATTGCACCAGTCGCAGCCACACACTCGCTACAACTGCCAGCTCCGTCCCGTTTCTCTGGGGACTCCAAGGCTTGCAGGGGGTTCCTTAGCCAATGCACGATTCATTTTGAGCTCCAGCCCCAAAACTTCCTGTCTGATCGGGCTAAGGTAGCCTATATCATTTCCCTCCTCTCTGGTGAAGCTTTAGCCTGGGCAGCCCCTCTGTGGGAACTGAATGATCCAGTGGTTTCTAGCCTGTCTGGCTTCTTGAAACTTTTTCGGAATATCTTCGAAGAACCGGCTCGTGTCTCTTCAGCGGCCAGCGCCCTTTTACGTCTCCGCCAAGAGTCTGCTTCTGTGGGACAGTATGCCCTTCATTTCCGCATACTGTCGGCTGAGTTGAGCTGGAACAATGAGGCCTTAGTCGCAACCTTTTTGCATGGCCTGTCTGATAGAGTGAAGGATGAATTAGCTGGAAGAACCATCCCCACTGATCTGGCCGGCGTTATCTCCTTGTGTAACCAGATCGATATTCGCTTTCAGGAGAGGACCTTAGAAAAGCAACGCCAGCACTCCTTGGTTCTTAGTCAGCCTGAGCTCCCCTCTCTTCGACCCGTAGAGCATCTCCTACCAGCTGAGGAACCCATGCAGCTGGGTCGGACCAGGCTATCCCCTGAGGAACGTGCTAGGCGCAGAACTCTTGGTCTGTGTCTTTACTGTGGGGGCAAAGGTCATTTTCGTGACACTTGCTCTCTTTGTCCAGAAAAACGTTCGGGTCCACTTCATCTGGAAAGTGGAGTATTGGACCCAGAAATATCACCTTCCCCTTCTCGTCTTCTGCTTTCTGTGTTCCTTCATGTTGGTGCTTCTTCTCATTCGGTCTCAGCATATCTGGATTCCGGAGCCGCTGGTAATTTCATGGACTGGGAAATCGCATCGTCCATGAGACTTACTCTTTTGCCCCTCACCACGCCATTGCTGGTCTTGGCGATTGATGGTACTGTTCTCCCAGGGGGACCTATCCGCTTCCAGACCCTCCCTGTTAAGATGTCGGTAGGGACACTCCACCAGGAGTGGATATCCTTCCTTATCTTACCCAAGGCCTCAACGCCTATAATTTTGGGTCTCCCATGGTTACAGCTCCATTCTCCTCATGTGGACTGGACTACTGGACAGATCCTGGCTTGGGGTCCCTCCTGTTCCTCGTCCTGCCTACCCAAGGTTGCCCCCTGTGAATCTGAGCCGGTCATTCATTCCAGGTTGCATAACCATTTACATTTCTCTGTCCCTAACCACCCTTGGACGCACAGCCAGGCTAGCTTGTCTACAAGTCCTGCAGTCGCTACGTCTTGCGATGCGATTCAGGTAGTCGCTACACCTGACTCAGCTATTCACTCTGCCTCTGTACTAGTTATGCCAGTCCAGCCCATGCCCAGTGAGCCTCTCACTTTTTCTTGTTCGGGACATTCTGCTTGTCCTTCAGCTATTCAGCTTGACTCCGGCGACATGTCACCTTCTAACCAACCTGACTTCAGGGTTCCACTGACATCTGCCCAGTCTGATGGTCCTGTGCAAGATGACCAGTCCCCCTTTAAGGGTCTAGGGGACCCTCCTCAGATTCCTGTTGATCGTCTCATGCCCTTGCTTATTCCTAGAGAGCCTTTGGTCCTCAATAGATCTTCTTGTCATCTCCCTACCTCGTTTTCAGTCTCTGAGGATAATCTTAAGTACGAGGTTAGACAAGTTCTGGATTCTCGGCTCTGCAGAGGCATTCTTCAGTACCTTGTGCATTGGAGAGGTTTTGGTCCTGAGGAGGCGTCTTGGATCGCTGCATCTGATGTCGCTGCACCTCATCTGTTGAGAAGGTTTCATCAGAGATTTCCCTTTAAGCCTGGGTCCAGGCGGGGGAGGGCCCATAAGAGGGAGGGTACTGTCATGGATATGCAGTAGTGTTTGTCTGCCATCTTACCTTCCTCCTCATGTGTTCATCTAGAGACCAGACCTCCTTCACCTGGCTTCCTTTATAATCTCCTCCCAGCCTGACTCCACCCCAGGCCCTATCACTGAACACTATATTAACCTGTGCACTGCAAGCCTGCTTTGCTGATCAACGTGTTTGTTAGGCATTGTGTGTTTGGGTTCCTGCCTGCCGTGTGCTACGTCTGTCTCTCTGTTACGTTATTGGCTTGTCCCCGACCATCCCTGTCTGCTCGTGACCCTTGACCTTCGGCTCGTTCTTCGTTATCCTTGTCTGCTTGTGGCCCCTGACCTTCGGCTTGTTATTCGGTTCTCTCTATCGTGTGCTGCTGCTTCCCCTTATCCTACGGGGCGTGAGCTAGGAAACTCCAGGGGCCGCGACCTGGTCCCAGCCTGCAGCGTAACATCCTCACCACTAGAGGCCCTGGAGAAGACCAGCTGGGTCTTAGACTCCGCGCCCTGGGGAATCTTGGCTCTCGCTTCCGTTGGGATCCCGGTTGTGCTCCTCTGGTCCCGCTTTCCACAACCACCCAGTTTCCTATCCACAGAAGCCAGCCATAGGGTTCACTACCTCGCGGTGCACTCCTGTCCCCCTACGGTGTGCATCTGTCACCTGGCCACAGGTGACCCTGACAGCCATTCTAACACATGAATATGCTTTGATCTAAACCAGTGTTTCTCAACCTTTTACGACAAAGTACACCTGCAAGTCTAAAAATCTTTCCTAAGTACCTCTGTCTCGAGAAAGTAATGGGCACTGATGGGAGGCACTGATAAGAGACACTGATGAGGCTGCACTGATAGGAAGCACTGATGGAAGGCTGCACTAATAGGAGGCACTGATAGGCAACGCTGATAGGAGGCTGCACTAATAGGAGGCACTGATAGGAGGCTGCACTAATAGGAGACACTGAAGAGGCTGCACTGATAGGTGGCATTGAAGAGGCTGCACTGATAGGAGGCAGCACTGAAGAGGCTGCACTGATAGGCACTGATGAGGCTGCACTGATAGGAGGCACTGATAAGGCCGGGTTCACACTTGTACGACAAACGCTCCGACATTGGGAGCTCATGTCACATGATGTGTGAAAATCAATGTTTCCCTATGAGAGCTGTCTTAACTGGTCTGACACATGTCGGTCTGACTTTGAAAATGCTCCCTGCACTACTTTGGTCCAACTTTGATCCTACCTCAGCCCATTGAATATCACTGAAGTTGGATCAAAGTCAGATCGCTGTCTTAACTGATCAGACTTTGGCATGCGACTTGTGCTCTGATGATCTTGAAGGGGAACTCCACGCCAAATAAAAAAAAAAAACGACATGGGTTCCCCCCGCCAAGACCATACCAGGCCCTTTGGTCTGGTATGGATTTTAAGGGGAACCCCCACGCCCCAAAAATGAACTGTACCAGGCCGCAGGCCCTTAACATGGGGGGGGTGGGTGCTTTGGAACAGGGTGGCCTTGCGCCCCCCCCCCCCCACCCCAAATCACCTTGTCCCCATGTTGATGAGGACAAGGGCCTCTTTCCGACAACCCTGGCCGTTGGTTGTCGAGTCTGCAGGTGGGGGTCTTATCGGAATATGGAAGCCCCCCTTACAGCCATATCCCGGCCCCCCACCCTATGTGAATGAGTATCGGGTACATTGTACCCCTACCCATTCACCTAAAAAAAAAAAAAAAGTGTAAAAAAAAAAAACACAGTACACAGATTTTTAAAGTAATTTATTAGGGCAGCTCCAGCGTCGCTTCCGATTTCTTCTCCCCTCTCCGGCTCTTCTGCTTCCTCCGCTGATGTCTTCTGCCTCTTCCGGTTCTTCTCCCCTCTCTGGGTCTTCTCAGCTGATGTCTTCTAGCCCTCTCCGGTTCTTCTCCCTCTGTCCGATGTCGTCTGCCTTTGCTGGGTCTTGTCCGCTGTCTTCTCGCTCTGTTCTTCTTCCGATGTTGAGTCAACGCTCTCTCCCGCTCTAATGCTGGTTGCGTGGTGTTACACTACTTATATTAGCATGGGGCGGATAAGACCCAGGAAAAGAGCAAGAAGACCCGGCAGAGGCAGAAGACAGCGGAGAATACCCGGCAGAGGCAGAAGACAGTGGACAGAGGGAGATGAACCGAAGAGGGCTAGAAGACATCAGCAGAAAAGAGCCAGAGAGGTGAGAAGAAATCGGAAACGACGCCGGAGCTGCCTTAATAAATTACTTAAAAAACCTGTGTACTGCGTTTTATTTTTGACACTTTTTTTAGGTGAATGGGTAGGGGTACAATGTACCCCATACTCATTCACATAGGCTGGGGGGCCGGGATCTGGGGGTCCCCTTGTTAAAGATTCCAGATTCCGATCAGCCCCCCACCCGCAGACCCCGACAACCAATGACCAGGGTTGTCGGGAAGAGGCTCTTGTCCTCATCAACATGCGGTCTGGTACGGTTCAGGAGGGGGGCCACACGCTCGTCCCCACTCCCTTTTCTGACCTGCCGGGCTGTGTGCTCGCACAAGGGTCACGTATGGATTTTGGGGGACCCAAAAAATGGGGTAGGGGTTCCCCTTAAAATCCATACAAGACCGAAGGGCCTGGTATGGTCTTGGAGGGGGAACCCATGTCGGTTTTCTTTTTTTATTTAGCGTGGAGTTCCCCCTAAAGATTCATACAAAGTGCCTGCATTGTCGGGATCAAAGTCGGATCCCCATTCATTGAAGTCGGACTGATGTCGGACTTCA
The DNA here is from genome assembly GCA_029206835.1 of Rana muscosa. Lineage (NCBI taxonomy): Eukaryota > Metazoa > Chordata > Amphibia > Anura > Ranidae > Rana > Rana muscosa. The sequence goes on from CM055128.1 coordinate 285,567,093, forward strand.
AGTCACAGGGCAAAGTCGGATTCATAGTCGTATGACTGTCCTGTCATACCAGTATGAACCCGGCCTTAAGCGCACTGAATACAAATGCAGGCCACACTTTTCAGATTTTTTGGGGGGGAAATTTTTTTAAAAATAATTTATCATTTTCCTTCTACTTTACAAATATGTGACACTTTTTCTTGGTCTATCACATAAAAGATATTAACGTTTTTGGTTGTAACATGATAAAATGTGGAAAATTTCAAGGGGTATGAATACTTTTTCAAGGCACTGTATTTTGTTATAAATCTTGTGGGCTGATAACCTCTTTTGCTCTTTGCCGGAGGGGTTTTGAAGATGAGGAGGGGGTAGGGAGATAAGGAGAAGCCTGTGTTCTTTGTAATCCATCAGACAATAGGTAGCCAGGGCTGACAGCACATGCTTTGGAATCCAGAGCCAACAATTGACTGTGTCCTCATGTCAAAGATTTAAGCTGGATACACAGTTTTTTTTTTTTTTTTTGTTTTCTCAACCAGCGGGTTTAACGGGGAAAAAAACCTGACAGATCCCCAAATTAACACAAGCGATGTTGATGCAGGGATATCAAATGTTGGTTTTCCAGCAAGACTGTTCAACAGAAGCCGATCATTAGACAGACATTTGTACACATGGACCAAAAAAAGGTTCCAGCTGAACTGAGCTTAAAAGAGAAGTAATAGGTTTACAAAAAACAACCTTATACCCCCTAGGTGGATGCAGCATTGAGCCAACACTGTATTTGTCTCATCTGCAACCACTGCTGCCGGCATCCTGTAAAACTCTATGGGAGTGTGAAAGCCACTGCAGAAAGACAGTGCACTAAGCTCACATTCTGGAGATTCGCCCCTGAGCATATAATGCCCTAAATCTTGGATGCACAACCTGTGGTCCTCCAGCTGTTGCAAAACTACAAGTCCCATGAGGCATTGCAAGCTGTTGACAGTTACAAGCATGACTCCCAAAGGCAGAGGCATGATGGGACTTGTAGTTCTTTAACAGCTGGAGGGCCACAGGTTGAGCACCCATGCCCTAAATATTAGTACTGCTTGGTGCACCATCCAGGCACATCCAGGTGTAGGAGCTTCAGCCTCTCATAGAGTTTTACAGGCTGCCGAGGGGGGGCTCTGGACGATGTGCCCGTGCCTTTTGCTTGCACCAAAATGCCGGCCATTCATGCATCTGAGCCAAATGCCCAGTGTGCATGAGGCCTTAAATGACACTCATTGTCATTCAGCCCACTTCCGTGAGCCCAGGTTATCAAGAACCTATCCCCTGGGGGCAAGTCGTCAGACCCTTCTGGACGCAGGAGAATGCTGCAGAGTAGCCATTAGGTAGTGCCCCTCTCTGCAGCAATCAGGACCCACCCACTGCCATAAGAAGGACTGTGATGGCACACAACTGGTTTGAGGGCACCTGGGAATAAGATATGTATAAAGGCTTTAAAAGAAAAAGAGACCTAGAGTTGTTCCAGAAGTGAGCAGAAAAAAAACATACTGCAGTAGAGGGAAAGGTTATATTAGTACAAAGTAATTTTTTGGAATGAAGGTCCACTTTAAAGATTGATTACAAACTTCTTGTAAAAAAAAAAAAAAGATTGATTACAAACATGTCATACTTACATGTTCTGTGCAATGGTTTTGTACAGAGCAGCCCCAATCCTTCTCTTCTGGGGTCGCCTGCTGGGGCTCCTGGCTACTCCCCCACCTTCCGAGTGCCCCCATAGCATACTGCTTGCTATGGGGGCACCTTTCCCCTCGCTCTCACAAACCACATTCTGTGTGTCCATTGTATTTCAATTACTGGCTGTGATTGACAGCTGCAGGAGCCAATGGCTCCCCCTGCTGCCTCGATTTCCAATGAGGAGAGAGAGAGTCATTGCTTGTACACAGCTCTGGATTGAGATTAGGTCCAGGTAAGTATAAGGGGGCTGGGGCAGCCAGTGGAGAAGGTATTTTACCTTAAAGGGGTTGTAAAGGTTCATGTTTTTTCACTTTAATGCATCCTATGCATTAAGGTGAAAAAACATCTGACAATTACCGCCCCCCCCCCCCGTTTTACGTACCTGAGCCCTGGAAAGTCCTGCGTCGCGAATGCGCTCTTCCTTTGCCTGGGCTTCTCGGCTCTTCATTGGATAGATTGATAGCAGTGCAGCCATTGGCTTGTGCTGCTGTCAATCAAATCCAATGATCCGGGGGGCGGGGCCGAGTCCTGTACTTAGCAGCTATGGGCACCGAATGCAGTACTCGGGAGCATGCCCGCAAGGTAACCCCCTTGGGAGAGCGCTTCCCAGAGGGGGTTTTGCCGAGAGAGCTGCAGGGGGTACCCCAGAAAACGCTGTTCGGGGCCACTCTGTGCAAAACGAGCTACACAGTGGAGGTAAGTATGACATGTTTGTTATTTAAAAAAAAAAAAAATGCAAACTTTTACAACCACTTTAATGCAGAGAATACATTAAAGCGGAGTTCCACCCAAAAATAGAACTTCCACTGTCCGGATTCCCCCTCCGGTGTCACATTTGCCACCTTTCAGAGGGGAGCAGATATCTATGTAATACAGATATTTGCTCCCACTTCTGGAAAAAGATCGCTGCAGTATCCGCGGCGATCTACACCATGTCCGGCCCCTCCTCCGTCCCCCCCCCCGCTGTCTTCTGGGAGACACACAGGTCCGAGAAGACAGCAGGGACCTCTCAGAATGCGCAGCGCGGCTCGCACATTAGCAAGAGGGAACCAGGCTGTAAAGCTGCAAGGCTTCACTTCCTGATTCCCTTACTTAAGATGCCGGTTCCTCCACCTGGAGCCGAGGGATGAGTTGGCTTCGGGTGAGCACATCCTGGACAGGTAAGTGTCCTTATTTTAAAAGTAAGCGGCTGCAGAATTTGTAGCTGCTGACTTTTAATTTTTTTTTTTTTTTTTTATAGGCGCTTTTAGATACGAAAAAACTTTTACCAGTAAAACCACTTTAAGTTTCGACTGAAACAGTCAACACATTTGCAGTAATGATGGAAACCCGTAGCCAGTTTTTTTTTTTAATTACAAAGAAAAGATGTGTTCTGTTGAGTCATCAAGAGAGTTAAAGGCCTTTTTCATTGCCTGGAAGCTTTCCTCATACCAGTACACAAACAGTCTGCAGGAAAGAAGGTGTGTCTGATTGTCACTGAGGATCCAGCTTAGCACTTTGTGTCTATGTGTTTGTAGTGTGGTGAGGGGATTCTATAGCTGGGCAGAGGGGAGGGACCAAAGGGAGGATTTCAAATCAAGTCTGACTTGTCTGAAAGAAGAGATTCAGGCCGTTCCTAACCTGCACATTTTTTGTACTAGCAAGCTCAACACCAGGCTACATAAAGCATTGAATCTTGTCACAAAGAGGAACTTAAAAATGAAGACTTTTCCTTTGCTGCTGGTCGTGCTGCTTGTGGTGAGTAGCGAGCAACATTTTGCCTGCACGGTTCACTGTGTGTAGGATGTAGGAGCTACATCTGTGTTTTATTGTAACTTTCAGTGTTCAAGATGGGCATCTTAATCTTCCAGAGCAGATTTGAATATTTTAAATATCAACGACTATTATCTTGTGATTATGTAAAACTGATTACCTATCATTTTAAAGTAAATGATCATTTCTAGTTTCTGCACATATTTTGAACGAGGCTTGTGTATTCTTGACAATCTGTCTGTGGATTCATGGATTTCCTTTTAAGAAAGTCAATACGCTATAGCGTAACAGGTTAGTGTCAGTGGTGCGTGCAGTAACTGCTTCTAATGTTACACGGCACAGTTAGTATTTCAGTTACAGTTGTTTAAAGTGGTATTTTACATTTTCTTGCATTGCAAAAATGTTGGAAGGTTCCATCGCAAATTTGACTTTCCGTTCATGAGTTGCCCATAGACTTAAGCTACATCAACTTTATTTTGTTTGCAAATTCTTTACTTTTCAACAAGCATACAGACAAAGAGGGAGACATCTTGGCATGTACCAGAGAGTAGTCCTTTACATACAAAATGAATGACAACAAATGGCATAACCCATTTTGAATGCGGACCAAATAGTGACCAGTAGATATGATGACAAAAGACTCCCAAACTCAAGGGCCAGCTGTAATATAAGTAGAGAAGCTCACTCTGACTGCATCGCTAAATTTTAAGCTACGTGAACTTTATTGGTAAAAGTAAATTGTATTTGTTCTAGCTTATCATATTAATTTTCAGTCTTTGTAGATTTTCTGCTCCTGCTACCTGGTAGTGTTTGTACCAATTCATTCTTTTTTACAACTGAGGTTCAACATAGCCTGTTATTGCCTGTATAGAAGACCCACACTCATTTGTGTTCAATTTTCTGTTTACATAGAACAGTGACGCTCAACTAATGGTCTGCACATAATATTTAGTATATATAATAACTCTTAAAAAAATAGTATAAACAAACATAAAACAGAGAAACTGTGTCAGAAATATACTAGAAACAGTGCTTGTGTTGGATGAGATTCAGGTGGCCAACTCCACCTCCAAAAGTTATTAACAGTTTATGGCAGATGAAACAGATATGCAAAGTGTCCAATAGTGTTCATTGGTGGTCCTAGATACAGACAGCCTGCACCTTCACCGTGAAATCCTGATCCAACCAGTGAGAACACACTCCCCCTCGGGTTTAAACTCACCAGAGCAAAGCTCAAAAAACGCCTTGAACAGGGGGGTAAATTGGAACCTTAGTACGTCTCAGCACTCAGCATCAGCCAAGGAGATGTCTGACCAGTGGGGACTCCCAAAGAGAATGTACAAAACAGAAGAAAGCAAAATAGCGTAACTCCGTTTATTAATCAACTTCCCCGCAGATCACACATACCCCCTTATTACATTAAACGTACATTTCTTCAATAACAACAGAGCAAAACAGATTATATCACCACCCCGCCGTCCGTGAGTAACTTGATTCCCGAACGAAAATCCAGGAACTGTTCTTACTTCCGGGTTTGGCTGGCGTGGAGCGCAAGTATCACTTCCGGTAGCGTCGTGTAGGTCACGCACTGACGCGTTTTGTCATATCCTGACTTTTGAGGAACTCTCTGGATTTTTGTCTGGGACACAACTTTTTCTGGTATAATGGTGACTTTTACTCACAATGTAAGGGGGTTGCCATGGGGGCTAGCTTTGCACCTAGCATTGCTAACCTGTTCATGGCAGAATGGGAGGATAAACATATCTTCTCGAAGACTCTCCCATATCTTTTATTCTATAAAAGGTATATTGATGACCTGTTCCTGATTTGGAGGGGTACATTAGATACGCTACAGTCATTTCTAAATGAACTCAATTCTAATTCTAATAATATTAAATTGACGAGCGTTATAAGTACTACTGATATCCATTTTTTAGATTTGCATATTTTTAAACAGGACAATAAATTGGGTACAAAGGTCTTCTTTAAGCCCACAGATGCCAATAGCTACTTACCCATGAGCAGCGGCCACCATCCAATGTGGCTTAAAAATATCCCCAAGGGGCAACTTACGAGAGTAAAGAGGAATTGCTCTGCAGACTCTGACTTCCTTGTCCAAGCAGAGATTATAAAGGGGAAATTTATTGAAAAGGGCTATTTTGGGGAATCACTAGACTCTATTATTCAGGGATTGGCCTCACGACCTAGGGAGGACTTTCTTAGGGACATGACGGCCCGTCAGCCAGATACTGGGCGTGAGTGGAACTTCATTTCTGGGTTTCACTCCCAGTATAAAGAGGTGGAGGATATTTTTACCACTCACTGGCACATCCTCCTTATGGATAAAGTATTATCTACTGTCCTGCCATAGAAACCAGGTTTTATTTATAGAAGGGCACGCAGTTTTGCTGACAAAATTGTTAGAAAAGTTTTAGATCCACCTACCAGACCTTTATCTTTTTTGGACAGGGATGGGTTTTTTGCTTGTAGGAGGTGTCGGGCGTGCAGAGAGGTTGATCGGCCTTTGAGGGCTGTGGAAAATTTTATTTCTACCTCAAATAATAAAGAGTTCACTATTGATGAATTTATTACATGCAACACTGCCTATGTTGTATATGCCCTCCAGTGCCCATGTGACCTTATGTATATAGGCCGTACCAAACGTCAGTTAAAGGTCAGAATAGCAGAACACATTGCAAATATTAAGCTAGGTTTTAAAGACCACAATGTGTCACTGCATTTTAAATTATGTCATAATCAGGATCCGACCGGCCTGAAATTCTGGGGAATAGATCATCTAAAACCTCCATGAAGGGGGTCTAATCTAGTTAGGGATTTGTCAAGAAGAGAGACCCAATGGATTTTTTCAGTGGATACTCTCTCGCCAAAAGGATTGAACATAGATCTTGACATAAACTGCTTCATTAGTGATTATTAAATATGTCAATTTTTTTAGTCCTGGTTATTATTATTCTTTTATAGTATTTTATATGTGGTTTTTATTTTTGTAAGTTTTCACATATTTTATTTACTATTTTTAGTCTACATGAGTATTTTACCATGGAGGGTGAATATTTTTTAATTTGCACTGATATAACTGGTTGTATTCAGAATGTGTACCATTTGATATAATTACCATGTTTTCAATTTGAATTGTGCAATATTATTCATTTTATGTAGATTATATATATTATGCATATTGAAATGATTGCGTTTTTATTATTGTATTTGCTTGCCCCATTGAGAGACACTGATCTATTATGATGGTGTCTTCTCAATGTATGTATCCGATTGCCTTTTGACCCCCCGCTCCATCCGTAGTATGATATCAGCGGTTTCCACGGTTACCGCAATGTGCACCCATTGCCGTTCTCTGGCGTCGCTGATTGGTGTGGATGGCGGAGGGATGGCCTATTTAAATGACTGCTTGCGTCGTGTAGGCACGCCCTCTGTTGAAGTCAGGATATGACGAAACGCGTCAGGGCGCGACCTACACGACGCTACCGGAAGTGATACTTGCGCTCCACGCCAGCCAAACCCGGAAGTAAGAACAGTTCCTGGATTTTCGTTCGGGAATCAAGTTACTCACGGATGGCGGTGTGGTGATATAATCTGTTTTTCTCTGTTGTTATTGAAGAAATGTACGTTTAATGTAATAAGGGGGTATGTGTGATCTGCGGGGAAGTTGATTAATAAACGGAGTTACGCTATTTTGCTTTCTTCTGTTTTGTACATTCTCTTTGGGAGTCTCCACTGGTCAGACATCTCCTTGGCTGATGCTGAGTGCTGAGACATACTAAGGTTCCAATTTACCCCCCTGTTCAAGGCGTTTTTTGAGCTTTGCTCTGGTGAGTTTAAACCCCTGAGGGGGAGTGTGTTCTCACTGGGTGGATCAGGATTTCACGGTGAAGGTGCACGCTGTCTGTATCTAGGACCACCAATGAACACTATTGGACACTTTGCATATCTGTTTCATCTGCCATAAACTGTTAATAACTTTTGGAGGTGGAGTTGGCCACCTGAATCTCATCCAACACAAGCGCTGTTTCTAGTATATTTCTGACACAGTTTCTCTGTTTTATGTTTGTTTATACAATTTTTTTAATATTTGCTATTTTTAAACGGCTGCTGTTTTTAGGAATTTTTTAAAGTCCTTATCAGAGAAATTCTTTCACGTTATCACTCCAATTAGTTTTGGGTGTTACATATTTTGAGTGTCAGTTTACCTACTACTTCATTCTTTGCAATTGTGCAGGTCCGAGGCACTGAGCGGTGTATTGAAGGCCTTGATTATACACCTTTTTGTTTTTTAATATATAATAACTCAGAAGGTTTTCAGAGGTTGCAGACATGCCACAAGACTGGTTGAAAACTTGAACCATGCTGTAGGAGAAAATCGGGCTGAGGGTTCTACATGAGACTGCTAGAGATTACTAACATTACAGCCTCTCTTTAAAACAATTCATGAACAGTTGTGTTCTTTTTAACCTTCCTAAAAATTACTGTTGACAATTTTGTTATTTCCCACAGCCAGATCCATTGTAAAAGATCAGGCATTACCATGATCAGGTGTTATACCATGTTAGCCATCGAGTAATGTAGAAAGTGATACCCATTGGCTAATTTAAAGGATAACTAAAGGCAAAAGGGTTTCTTTTTTTCTCCTGGTTGGAGTGGAGAGAGATTAGAACCCCTGCCAGGTTTATTGTGTCTGTGTCTCTGTTCGGGAGAATTACACTCTCTATTTGTCATGCTTAACATTATCCATTGAAAGTGAACGTAAAAGAGAATCCCACATTTTGAATTGACATCAGAACACTAATAGTGGGAAAATATTACAATGGGGACACCAGTTCTGATGGTAAGATCCTGGGATTTTCTCACTTTGGATATATTTCCTCTCATTTCCTGATTAGTTATAAGACAGGAAGTGAAGGGACATTTCCCCAATGGGACACAGATGACAATATAATGACAGGGGCTTTACCCCTACCCCCTTTATCTATAATGAAGAAAAAAAGTTTTGCCTCTAGTTACACTTTAAGATATTGATGATGCAAACTTTTGAGATAACTTAGATACTTTCGTCAGGCTTTATACATTTATACAATGGTATCGCTTAAACTCAAAACTTTCAGCAATAGATCAGATAAAATATCAAATAAAAATAAGTTAATCAAAAGAGAATATTGAATTGGCAGTACAGAAAAAATATTAAAGGGTTAAAGAACACACAGTTTAATGAATTTTTCCTTTCCCGAGTTCTAGTTCTGGCAATGCAGGTGCAGTGGTACTATAGTACTGTGCGGCAGTTCTCATAGTGTGTGTACGGTGTTAGAGGAAGCATGTTCTTTGACCTCCCTATTAGCATGGAATGCAGAATTAGGCGAGGCATTCCCAGAAGCTACAGAAGAAAATCGCAGGAGTCCCTTTTCTTCTTCTGTTACAGGTCACATGGTGATCAGGCTTAGTAAGCACTTCGTAAGGCAAGAGGTACATTTGACTACAAGTGTCTGGTCCCAAGGGCTGCACAATAAGTGCCAGGGGGCTGAATGTGTCCCTCAGAACATAAGTTGGGCACTACGGGTATAAAACAAAGGAAGAACGGGGAAGTTCTGCTCTCCCCACCATACCCCCCCCCCCCCCAATATTCATATTTGGAATGTGTTTTTTTTTTTGTTTGTTTTGTTTTTTGGGGGGGGGGGGAGCGGGTATCTAGTTTTGAAAGGTACTTTATATATTTCTCGATTTGCTTCATTTACTAATCATATGTATTTAATAAAATAACAATTTTTCTTCAAAACGTATTGAAAAAATTTAACACTTTTTGGGTGTGTCTACCTTTTTACCCAGAATAGTGCCCTTGTTAGTTGAAAGGAATAGCACTCAGGCTTTAGGGAACAAAAGGTCATTCATGTTAGAAAACCTTATATGATACCCATTATTTATCCCAGGACTGTCTACCTGCTGCTCTCCTTTCCTCCTATTCTGTTTTTAACTTGTACAATGTATTTGTACATTGTTGGATGTCTGCAGCGATTTTTACAGCTGCTGCAAATAATCCCTGTGGGGTGCAACTTGACCTCAGAGACCAGTTGAAGGCAAATGAGTTTCCAAGGCCAGACTGCTTCACACTGATAAAAGTGAGAGGTGGTTGCTTGCTGGCATTAGGCTGTTAGTAGAAAAGGATAGAGGAACAGGATGGGCAGAGGTAAAGGTAGGTAGAAAAAGAAGTTGGCAGAGATGTAGAATACAGTGGAACAGCTCATTACTATATTACAAAATGAACTGATAGTTTCCATTAAAAACATTTTTTTTATTGGGTTTTCAAACGAAAAAGGCATGTTTACACATTTTCCACATTTTGTAAATTTTGCAAGCCTTTAATTAACCCCTCAGCACTCTATCCAAAGCTGAAAGAAAAAATATTTATTCTAGATAAACCCTGGCCTTTTTTTGTGCCAGAACGCATCAGTATAGGTCCTGTACTGCATACTTTGCTTCTTAATTAGCAGGAGCTACTCTAAGCATCCTATTGGTCACTTGGAAACTTCAGCACTTGATGGGAGAAGCAGAGCCTGCTATTAGCTTAGTGTAGTTGCTAAGTGTCCCGAATTCTGCAGGACATTCCCAAAACTTTGGAGTCTGTTCCGGGTACTAAAAAAAACACTCTGCTTATTCCAGCACATGGCACTAAGATACTGGAACTGTAGTTTTGGCCCAACTTTCTATCCTTCACCTGCTCAACCTAAATAATAAACAATTGTTTTGGCTGGAGTTGGGTTTTCAAGTAAAACTAAAGGAAAAATGTAACCACTTGACCTCCTAAAAGATTTACCTCTAAAAAATGACCAGGCCATTTTTTGCTATAAGGCAATGTGTTACTTTACCTGACAACTGTGCGGTCTTGCAACATTGTACACAGATGAAATTTATGTAATTTCCCCCCCCTCCCCCATAAATAGAGCTTTCTTTGGTGGTATTTGATCACCCTTCTTCTTTTTATTTTGCGCTATAAACGAAACAAAAAAAGACCAAAATTAAAAACAAAAAAAAACATTAGTTTTTACTATAAAACATATCCATAACATTTAAAAAAAAATCAAATGTATTCATAATTTTAGGCCAATATGTATTATGCTACATATTTTTGGTAAAAAAAATCCCAGTACACGTAAACTGATTGGTTTGCACAGAACCTTTAGCGTCTACAAACTATGCTGTGTATATATTGGATTTTTTTTTTTTTTTAAATAATGGCGGCAATCGGCAACTTATATCAGGACTGCGATAGTATGGCGAGCAGTCTGATGCTAACTGACACTTTGCGGAAACCACTGAGACACTAATACAGTGATTAGTGGTACAAATATGCACTGTCACTGTACTACTCTACTGTGCTATGACTAATTACAGCACAGTCAGCACGCCTGCAGCGCGCGCCCCCCTGCCATGATTCCGCACATTCGGCCCGCATTGTAGCAGTAAAACTTGAGTGTGTGGTCGACAAGTTGTTACTTTGGATAGAGTGGTGACTGGTTAGAATCCTTGTGTTTTTCATGCATTTTTTTTTTTGTGTGTGTGTATCCTTGTTAGGCAGATTCACTGTCTCTAATTTGCCCTGATTACCAGTATCACCAGAAATGAACGTGAGGGTAAATTCAGAATTCTGAATTGCCACCAGAACAGGAATGGAGTGCAAAGGTATCCTCTCAATTCCTATTTGGGTCTACAAGACAAAATTAAAAGAAAATCTCCCTAACAAGGCAGATGGCAAGAAAAAAAAAAGACAATGACAGCAGTAACTCTCTAGTACTGTATCCAAGATGAGAAAAAAAATAGGCTAAATGGAGTGGTTTTTTTTTTGTGGGTATGGCATACTGGATACAGATTGTATGATTTGAATTAATTCAATTAGCTACCTACTTTTAATCGGTCAAGCATGTTCTCATATTAAAGAATGCTTCTTCAAGTATAGCTGTCTTTACTGCAGTTTTCAGGGGAATCCCATTTAAGTAATTACTACCTGCAACTCTTGACTTAAAGAATAGCCTCTGGGGCACACACACATAGCAGCTTAAAGTGACTTGGTATGTTCTGACATGCTGTAATTAGATTTTTGATATGGCCGAAATAAAAGCTTATCACACGTTTCAATTAAAAAAGGATAACTTTCTCCCTTAGGACAAAGTAGTAATAACACGTATGAAATTCTTATATTTACAGTATATGTGTTTTAATCAACGAATTGAGAAATGCTCATATAAAAAAACAGTGTTTATAAAACTCGTTTAAAAGAGTTCAGACTAAAACTGTAGCAGCGCTACGGACAAAAGTTCGTATGTTCGTCTTCTATAACAATTGCTTATATAGGTGATGAAGTAGTGGATGGTGAGTCTAGCTGTATTTAATCCAATTCTTATTCTTAGTGCTCCTTTCACCAAAGTGTATTACACCGCGTGGGGGGATTTTCGAAAGTCCCCTTCAGGGGGCGCACTCACCAGATATAAGAGAAATGCAAGCCTAGATAAACCATCCTCCTTCAGCAATGATACAATCAAAATTCCTTTTCTTCTCCACCATAAACTCCACACGATAACACAGGTATATGTAAGGGTAAAGAATATGTCCACATAGGGTAATATTGTATAGACAATTTATTGAAAAATAAGACCCTTTAGTTCCCCCCTTACATAATCTGCGTACCACAATAATGTATTGTACAGGCAATAAAATGGAACAAAACGAGCGCTTCAGCGCTAGGAACTTGCCCCTGATGAACGCTGGACGTCAGATCCTATCAGCGTTTCCTGTGAGGCAGGTCCTGGAACGCATCCGCGTCACTTCCGGTTTGCTAAGCTGTGTTGGTCACGCCCTGACGTTTCGTCACTTCCTGACTTCTTCTGAGGGCCAACCGTCATAGCAACCGGATTATATACAGTGCCAGATCCCGCCCCTCGGCTGAACGTCAGACCGCGCCCTGCGTGCCTGCGTCGTCGCGCATGCGCACTGAGCGAGTGTGCGTCCATGCCCTGATGTGGGCGGAAGTGTTTCCAGGCGCAGCTCGATATGCCTCCCTCTGATTGGCATATGTATTCGGGCTGCGTCCTGATCTAAGTGTTGATCGTGAGGGATGATCCCAGATAAACCAGATCACCCCGTAATACAGTCACCCCTGCAGCTGGCGTCTATGCCCTGGAGCTATATGGGCATGTTTCGATTGCAGACTGCAGCCCACATTGCCCCCGGTGGCCAAACTTGTTTGCTACTGTTTATGTTCTACCTCCGGGGTTTGAGATGAGTACAATGCAATGTGAACTTAAAATATATATATATGTAGTAAACGTATTGAGAATGCGCTGTGATGCCTGCAATATTTTACAAATCAATGAAACAGCGTTCCAACTCCCCAAAAAAATAAAAAAATAAAATATAGCAATAAATTACTTATACATGTAAGGCATATTATGAGTCTATGTATAAAATCTATCTATAAAACTTGTTTATAAGAAAGCTAGATATCCCAATAAAATTACATTAATATGCTGCTTCAATGAGATTCATTAATAACACTAAGCTGATAAAATTGGATAAAAATTCTTGCCAATAAAATTCATCAAAATAATCAATCAGTAAAATCATCAATAAAACCCACCAGTAAAAACCACCAAAAAAACACACATAAGATCCCGCCTCTGAAAGTGATTCATAATTGTTTGGGATTGTGGGTTATGTAAAGTAACCTGGTATAAATCCACCTTTCATCATGAGCCTTATGAGGTATTCTGTAGGAAATGTATGTTTGAACAGGTGAGATGAGATAAGATTACAGATCAGCCAACCGAAAAAATAAAAAAAGGAAGAAGAATAAAATACCAATAAAAGGGTAGGAGCCCTGCGTGTATACTTCTGAACCTCCTAAATGTCACTTTGGTAATGTGTCGTCCTAATATTATGAATCACTAATAAAACAATTAATGTTCAAACCTTTGGGCGCTAAAACTTCGGTTAGAAAAATCCATTTTGTTTCTTTCTTGGATAATTCACGCACCCTGTGCGAACCCCTCCAATGTGGTTCCAAGCTTTCAATACCCCAGAACTGAAGGCCTGAGGGGTCCTGGTTATGCTTGAGTTTGAAGTGTAGTGACACGTTGTGGTCTTTGTAGCCTATCTTTATGTTATTGACGTGTTCAGCTATTCGAATGTGCAGTAGTCTTTTAGTGCGTCCAATGTAAAGGAGCCCACATGGACATTTCAGAGCATAGACCACGAAGCTGCTATTGCACGTGATAAACTGTTCAATGTCAAACTGTTTCTGATTAGAAGGAGAGATAAAATTTTCTAGACCCCTAATTGGTCGTGTCACTTCCTTACACGCTCTACACCTTCTGCAGGCGAAAAAGCCATTTTTGTTCCAGAACGTCTGAGGTTTGTTGGGAGGGTCCAGTATTTTCTTCACCACCCGATCACCGTGATTGGGAGCTTTCCGGTATATAAATTGCGGTTTTGGGGGGAGCACTGGGCCCAATTTTTTGTCCAAAAGTAATATGTGCCAGTGTTTTGTGAAAATGTCTTCTACCTCCTTAAATTGACTGTGGAATTGCGATATGAAGCCCCATTCCTTTGAGTTAGTGCCCACTGTTGCTGGTTTGGGTTTGTTCAGTAGGCACGTTTCCCTGGGCATTTGTTCAATTTCTTCTACAATTTTCTTCAATGGTCCTGGAGCATAGCCTTTTGCTATAAATCTATCGGACAGGACTTTTGCTTGCGTGAGAAAGTTCTCGTTGTCTGAGCAATTCCGTTTTACACGCATGATCTGCCCTTTAGGAATATTCTTTAGCCATTGTGGATGGTGCCCACTCGTAATAGGTAGATAGCTGTTCCTGTCTGTTGCTTTAAAATACACCTTGGTACCAAATTCTGTGCTTTGGCGAAAAACCGTTACATCCAGGAAATTTATCGTTTCACTGTTCCACTCAGAGGTTAGTTTAATATTATTGTTGTTAGTGTTTAGGGCTTTTAAGAAAGTTTGTAATGATTCTTCTGAACCGGCCCAAATTAAAAACATATCATCGATAAAACGTTTATAAAAAATGATCTCGGCTCTTCTGTCTTTGAAAACCTGTTTACGTTTAACTTCATAACCAATTGTTCTTTATTTTATCCTGATCTAAGAATAAATCATTATTTTCAGATCCTTTTATATAAAAAAAAAATCCGCTCTAAAATCATAAACCGGGAATATGTTCATATTCATTTTTTTATAAGGTTGGTGCAAATAGCTAATAATAATTTTACAGGTTTTAATGGAAACAACACTATTGATGTGTTTTAACATTTAAAAACCGGAGGCCATCCCTTTTTTATCTGCTCTCGATGCTGAAGGCTCTCTGCCCTAATCGCTGAACTTGATTGTTTTTATTGCTTACATGAGTGAAGCGTAGTGGTAAATCTATTTTAAAGTAAACCTGTGTTTTGCCCTTTAAGGGAGTACTATACCAACCTTACCGAGAAACTCTGAATACTTGGTCATTCACTAGGCTGCAGAAGAATAATCTGGTACATCAATGTGTGGGATAAACACATGACACTCCCTTCAATGCGTTGTTTACTGCATATGCAACAGCCAATAGAGCGTGCAGAGACCTGTGTAAGCTTCCATTTGTTCACCAAGCTGAATTTACACAGGAATCTCCATTGGGCTAGTAGGAAAGATGGTGGGTGCAGCAGGGAAGCACAGGGAAAGAGAGCCTATTACTTTACCCAGTATTAGCAAAATAGGCTTGTTTTTTTGGCTTTTACCAGCGACACACTGTAATAATCAAAGACCATTGATTACCATTTCCGGATTTTCTGTTTTATCATTCTTATTTGTGAGAGTGAAGTATTGCCAGGTCCCATTGTTGCTGAGAGCAGAAACTGGGAACAGTGCACACGAACTTGCTTTGTTCACTGTTCTCAGAACGAGGGATGTCTTCATTTGGCAGGTTGTCAGAGCGTGTCATCTTTTGTCTGTTACATGTGTAAAGGTTAAATGGCAGTTGAATTACCACAGATTGACAGCGGATATATATTATGACATCATTGTTGGCGGCAAGAGAAGCAGTATCTTAATAAA
This sequence comes from Rana muscosa, assembly GCA_029206835.1. Classification (NCBI taxonomy): domain Eukaryota; kingdom Metazoa; phylum Chordata; class Amphibia; order Anura; family Ranidae; genus Rana; species Rana muscosa. Next base: position 285,582,661 of record CM055128.1, read on the forward strand.
AAAAAGTTCAGTAAATTGTCCCATGTCAGGGCTTGACAAGTACGACATCAAAGCAAATGAATGATTTGCTGCGTCTGACGGTGACAGTAAAATCCTCTATTAAAGGAACATTTTCTGTGCTCCAGGCTCTTTTTTGTATTATAGAGGAAGAACAGACACACAAAACTATTTGTGACTGCAAAATATATTGTTACATTGATTCTTTGAGCATCTTTTTTTTTTTAACTAGGTTTTTTGTCGTAATATGTCCATGACTGGTACATTAAGCTCAACGTACATGGTATAATCTTACTGTACAATCTCCTTTTAGATTAATTTAAATTAATATATTGAGTGTGAAGGGCTTTAGAATCTGTGCATTTTGGGGTACACAGCCCCAAACTACATTAGTCCTCAGGCCTTTTCACATCCTTGATAGCAGCAAAACAACAACAAATACTCTTGCGCACATGTGTGTTGATCAGGTGATCTAGAGTTTGAAATGGATAGTGTCTCGGGCCTTGCTGCCCTCCAGGATAGGGATATCCTAGCAGTCAAACAAAGGAAAAGAGGGTGCACCAACCTTGTGCATTATCCTTTGATAAGTTTAATAAAAGAATATATTAAAAACTATTCACAAACATGTGAAGGAAAACCACAATATAAAAAGCCTTAATCTGATGGCAATCGGTCTGGTATCAACAGTCTCCAGGTAATGAAGGAGAGGACAGGGAAACCACTGCTGGCTGATGAGTTTCGAAGGAGTACCTTCTTCCTCAGAGTCTCTGAGGAAGAAGGTACTCCTTCGAAACACGTTAGCCTGCAGTGGTTCCCATGTCCTCTCCTTCATTACCTGGAGACTGTTGATACCAGACCGATTGCCATCAGATTAAGGCTTTTTATATTGTGTTTTTTCCTTCACATGTTTGTGAGTAGTTTTTAACCACTTCAGCCCCAGAGGATTTGGCTACCAAATGACCGGACCACTTTTTGCGATTCGGCACTGCGTCGCTTTAACTGACAATTGCACGACGTGGCTCCCAAACAAAATTGACGTACTTTTTTTTCCCACAAATAGAGCTTTCTGTTGGTGGTATTTGATCACCTCTGCGTTTTTAATTTTTTTGCACTATAAACAAAAATAGAGCGACAATTTTGAAAAAAAAGCAATATTTTGTACTTTTTGTTATAATATCCCCCCAAAAATATATAAAACAACAAATTTTTTCCTCAGTTTAGGCCGATACATATTTCTGGTAAAAAAAAATCGCAATAAGCTTTATTGATTTGGTTTGCGCAAAAGTTATAGCGTCTACAAAATAGGGGATAGTTTTATGGCATTTTTATTAATATTTTTTCTTTTACTAACAATAGCGGCAATCTGCGATTTTTATTGTGACTGCGATATTGCGGCAGACACATTGGACACTTTTGACGCTATTTTGGGACCATTGTTATTTATACAGCGATCAGTGCTATAAAAATGCACTGATTACTGTGTAAATGACATGGGCAGTGAAGGGGTTAAACACTAGGGGGCAAGGAAGGGGTTAAGTGTGTCCTAGGGAGTGATTCTAACTGTGTGGGGGCTGGGCTTGCTGTGACACGACACTGATCACTGCTCCCGATGGAAGGCAGCAGACGATCAGTGTCCTGTCACAAGGCAGAACAGGGAGATGCCTTGTTTACATAGGCATCCCCCCGTTCTGCAGCTCCGTGACACGATCGCGGGACACCGGCGGACATCAAGTCTGCAGGTCCCGCGGTCATGGAGCTCACGGCAGGGGCGCGCGCATGCCCACACAGTGGCAAATTTAAAGGGACCTATATATACGCACATTTGCCTGTCCGTGCCATTTTGCCATAATGCACAAGGCTGGTGTGCCCTCTTTTTTCTTTTCACATCCTAAATCCCTTCAAGTCCCCTTTTGAGGGACCAATAGGGTCTCTTCTGTCATTAATACCCTGCCTGTCAGCCATTTGTTTAAAATCAATTTCTCTTATCGTCCATGGACTGACACAGCTCTAATACTGAAACACGTGGTTATATGTCCCTGCTCGCAGGAGAAGATCTAGGCAGAATGTTAGATGTTAGAAACATACATTCTAGAAAAAACCAGAGCTGAACAGCCCTGCCCAGGGGGGCGGTCCCTCCAGACATAACCCTCCTACCTGCAACTAGCAGCCTCAGTTTTTTTCTGCCTAGCAGAAGGAGAAGACGTGGCTCTCTCAGGAGCCAGTATCCTGGAAGATTTTATTTTTATTCCTTTGGGAATTTTATTATTTTATTTTTGAGACCTTCAGTCAACTGTCGGCTGGGCAACAGGTTGGGTACACTGGTACCCTCGTAGTCTTCCCTGTCCAACCATCGAGTGTGCTAATCCTCGCCTTGTGTGCGTGAGACTCCAGGGGTGGCCGGGTGGCTTTTATGCTCCCGTGGTCCTCACAAGATTGAACAGTACCTGCTGTATCTTTTGCGGTGGACCGGGCCGACAGCTACTCAGTACTACTCTGTGATAGGTCTGTCTCAAACAAGCCAGTGGGTCCCTATGGGACGGGTAAGTAGTCTCCCCTGCTTCAGGTGAGTACATGCTGGCTGTGTTTCTCTGTCTGGGGGATTTCTCCCTGTCTCCCCCCGGTTATGCTGCTCTCTGCACCCTGTACTGGCGCTGTGCTCTGTGGGGGTACTTGGGGGTCACTCTGGCCTGGCGGGGGGGCGCTCATGTCTGTGTGGGGCTGTGAGGTGTGAGTGTTTGGAGAAGTCACTAGCTGGCATGGCTTTTACTGTTTAAGCTGCGCTCGGCGGCCATCTTGCCGCGGATCAATAGCGCTGCTTACACGCGGCCGGCCGGCATTTTCTTGAAGCCGTGGCGCTTTCACTTTTGGTTTTGGCTTCTATCGTCGCTGCTGCGGCGAGAATCTCCTCACACTCTCCTCAGACTTCACTCGCGCTGGCAGCGCGGTGACATACAGCAGAGCTGAGCGGTCCTTACAAGGGTTGGTGAGTCCTCTGGGTATCCCCTCCTCAGCCTCAGCACAGCCAGTGGGTGGACTGTATTATTCACTTTATAGTGTCTCAGAGGGTGGCAAATATGGAGTCTGGCTCACCTGCTTCCCCACTCTTGCCAGAGGCAACTGGCAGTGCTCCAGCACCTGCGGTCCCTATGGACCAGTTGTCGGCAGTCCTGGGAAAAAATTTATTGTCAGGATGGAAGCGGTGTGCGAGCAAGGGAGCTATAAAGCGCCCTCTCCCCATACAATCTCGCACATGGGGAGTGCTCTTATTCAGATATGGGCCTAGCTGCTGCTCAGGACCCTAGCTCTGAATATTTTAATGTTTTTGAACAGGACATTCCTTGTGAGGAAGACTCCAGTTCTGAGTGAGTAAATGACAGGGCGCTTGTAAGTGAACTCATTGATGCTGTGAGGGACACTCTCAAGCTGGATGCTGTGGCTGTGGTACCTCAGGCGAATACTTTCTCCTTTGGTTCTTTTCAAGCTTTTCTATTACACAGCTTCCTCACTGTTTTCCTCACACGCTGCATCGAGAGCAGCATGGATGATACAGTGGTACACAGTGCCTCCCCCCCCCTGCTCGGTGCAGCATGGTGGGGGAGGGGGCACTTTATTCATTTATTTCTATAGTCCCTGTGAGCCTTCTGTGTGATGTCTCTGAGGCAACAACAGGGTCTCTGCACCTGTGTTTTCCCGCCATTTCCTGGGGAACGCTCTGAGCTCTGACAGGACCACTGTCTGTGGTGTCAGAGTTTACCTTTTACCTGCATACTGCTTCGGCAGCACATTTAAGCAGGTTGGAATTATAACAGGGAAGATTATGCGCCTCGGCGCCATAATTAAAACGTATCTTATAACTCTACATTGGATACATTCACAGTGTATGTATGGGTTATTGATCTCTGTGTCTGCGTGGGTTTCCTCCCACGTTCCGGTGTCCTCTTACGCTCTCACGGTATGTGCGCTTCGGCTCTCTGCACAGTATAAACATGTTCAAAATGTTTATTGAACATGCTATAAATACTTACAGTATGTGTATGCTGTCTGCGTGGGTTTCCTCCGGGTACTCCGGTTTCCTCCCACGCTCCAAGGGTAATGCACAGCATAACCATGTGCAATATGTTTATTCACGTGCTATCATTCCTACACGGTATCTGTGTGCTGTCTGCCTGGGTTTCCTCCCTCGCTCTGACGGTATGTGCGCCTTTGGTTCTCTGCACAGTTTAAACATGTTACATATGTTTATCACGCATACTATAATACCTACGCGGTATGTGTATGCAGTCTGAATCTTGTGCGATTTGATTATCCACATGCTAACATACCTACACGGTATGTGTGTGCAGTCTGCGTGGGTTTCCTCCGGGTCCCCCGGTTTCCGCCCACGCTACATGACATGCGCACCTTCGGTGCCATACACGGTATAAACATACACATTATGTTTATACACAACACTAAATACTTTTACAGTAGATGTATGTATTGTATTCTCTGGGTCTGCGTGGGGTTCCTCCGGGTACTCCAGTTTCCTCCCACGCGCCAACGGTGTGCGCGCTTTCAGCGCTATGCACACATAGACATGTTCAAAATGTTTATCTCACATACTATAGTACCTACACGGTATGCGTATGCGGTCTGCGTGGGTTTCATCCGGGTGCTCCGGTTTTTCCCCCGCGCTCCTAATGGTGTGCGCATTTTCATCGCTATGCACGGCATAAACATGTGCAATTTGTTTGCATGCTAACATGCCTACACTGTTGTGTACGCAGTCTGCGTGGCTGGTTTCCGCCTACGCCCCAATGATGTGCGTGCCTTCGTCGCTGGCACAGTGTTTAATATGTTTATCCACACATACTAAACTACATACACCGTATGTGGTTGTACTATGCTCTTGGGGCTGAGGCGGTTTCCTCCCACGCTCTAATTGCGCGTTTTGACGCAATACACAGTATAAACTATGTGTTTGTACAATCAGTACTTATCAATGGAGCAGAAGCGCTGGCTTGGACTGTGTTCGCCATGCTGAGGTTAGCGTTACGCCCGGTAGTGGCTGCGTCTCTGGCGTTCCTAAAGCTCAATGACTGGGCAAAAGCCTCTGCTTCATCTGTCAGTTGACCAGCAGGTGCACTGCAACTGCTTTAGCCTCTAGGGTCTCTCTGTCAGGGGTGGGTCTGCGCCACCTGTAGAGGCTGAGTTAATGGTCCTCTGACCGAGTTTCTAGGGAAGCTCTGTCAGGTTGCCTTTCTTGGCCAACAATTGAGGCACCCCGTAAGCCGGGGCCTCCCTTCTCCGATACATTGCGGGGTCTCCTTGGGTTTATCATACCCATCCCGCTGCAGGATGGTCCTGTCGGCCGGGTGCATTCCAGCGGAAGGGTCCTTACGTCCGGAGGTGTTTTCACCTCCTTTACCGGAGGTGGGGCACCGGATGTGGAACTTCTGGCCTCTCGACTCACTCGCAAGGTGTCGGGATTCGTGGCCAGGTCCAGGGATCCCTGGGCAGACGCGTTGGTGGCCCGCAGTATCGCCTGATGTATGCTTACCCTCCGCTACTGTTGTTGCCTCGCCTGCTTCGCAGAGTAGTGGTCGAGGCCATTCCGGTGATCCTCATTGCTCTGGGACGGCGACATTGGTACGCCGATCTAGTTCGGATAGTCGCAGACGTTCCTTAGTGACTGCCTATTAATGGAGTTTGGTTTTTCCTTTACTAATGCTCCCACCCTTTTCTGATACTGCTTTGGGACATCCCACGTGTTTCAGTATTAGAGCTGTGTCAGTCCATGGACGATAAGAGAAAATTGGATTTTTGTACTCATCGTAAAATCCTTTTCTCTGACGTCCATGGACTGACACAGCACCCACCCTTCTTTAAGGTTTGTACTGCTTTGTTACGAACTGAGGCTGCTAGCTGCAGGTAGGAGGGTTATGTCTGGAGGGACCGCCCCCCTGGGCGGGGCTGTTCAGCTCTGTTCTTTTCTAGAATGTATGTTTCTAACATCTAACATTCTGCCTAGATCTTCTCCTGCGAGCAGGGACATATACCCACGTGTTTCAGTATTAGAGCTGTGTCAGTTCATGGACATCAGAGAAAAGGATTTCACGGTGAGTACAAAAATCCCATTTTTACTTCCACTTTAAAAAAAATGAAGTATCCCATAGCAACCAAGAAATCCTGTAAAAACTTTAATTTTATTTATTACTGAATTTTGTGTTGTGACTCTTTGCCCCACTTTAGTAAATAAACTCAACATTTTTGTTTGACTATTTTTGTATGCAGCCTGCTTTTTTCACCCTGTTGAGGGCCTTTTCAGAATCTGCTCATCCTCCATTTCCTGGGGTTTGACAGTTGCCAGCCACAAAACCTTGTCCTCACTCTGTAGGCTGCTAATATGCCACACTTATGGGTGGCACTGATGGGCATTTGGTGGCATTGATGGGCAGGACTGATAGGTGGCATTGATGGGCACTGAAAGCCAGCACTGTCTGGCATCACTGGTGGGCACTGATTGCTGGCACTTTTGGGGCTTTATTGTAATCAGTGCCCTGATTACATCTCTTGCTGTCCCCTGTGAGGAGATGCTTCTGATCGTCAGAACATTAAAGTGGAACAAAAGTGTATCGGAGCAACACAAACTGAGAATGCCATTTGCTTAATTTATAATATTTAAAGTAAACTCGCCCACCCATCCATGTCTCCATGCTTTACTTTTGTTGAGGAATCACTTTGAAAAACACCCTCCCAGCATTTTCAGCCATGGCCATCTTAAAGCAGATGCTTTGTGTAGCATTTCCTTCCTGGAATCCATCTGCTCATAGCTGAAGCATGCAGGTGGGAAGGTGTGCTAAGCTGAAAAAAACTCCTACACCGATCCTCCAGATGAAAGGGAGAAAAAAAAGACCAGTGGGATGTATGACATAATTTTGACTAGGCCAGAAACCCAGGAAAGAAAACAAAAGAAAAAAGTTTAAAACAAGTACAGCAAAACCTTGGATTGCGAGCGTAATTCGTTTCAGAAACATGCTTGTAATCCAAAGCACTCGTATATCAAAGAAAACTCAGCTGATTCGTTCCACAACCATTTATTCATAAATCTTTCAGTTTATAGTCCATATAAAAAGATTACAGCAATGTTATAGGTTGTGTAACCATAAAATGTCCATCCACAAATGGAAGCCTCCACAAGGGGATTAGAAGCAAAATCCAGTAGGAGCTACAGAGTATAAAAGAGAAGAGAGACGCCTCTAAGTGTAGCAATATGGTTACATTTAATGAAGGTACAACATTTGGCAACTCACATGGTTGATTAAAAGAGGCACATCTAAGTATGCAGGCATCCGGGGTAAAGCTGTCCACATAGACCATCCCCTGCACTGCCGGCTCTCACCACTGTCAGTCTGCAATCATGACCGGGAAGACTACCCTGCAGTAGAGCAATCTGAAAGCGAGGCTTGAACCACTCGTGGAGCGCAGCGTGGAAGGGATGACATTAATGGCGGTGAGGAGGATGGTCTATGTGGACAGCTTTACCTCGGATGCCTGCATACTTAGATGTGCCCCTTTAAAACATCAACCATGTAAGTTGCTAAATGTTGTACCTTCATTAAATGTAACCATATTGCTACACTTAGAGGTGCCTCTCTTCTCTTTTATACTCAGTCGTGACATGACGCGCCTTGTATATCAAGACATTGCTTGTTTATCAAGTCCAAATTTGTAAAAACATAATTGCTTGTCTTGCAAAACACTCTCAAACCAAGGTTTTACTGTAATTATATTAAACCTTCCTATCTATTTACTAATGCTAACAGCATAAGGATTAATAATAGTTAATGTTAAATCATGCAGTTGGCCCTGATACAAAATTTTGTTAACCAGAGAATACAGAGATGTCGTGGACAATAATGCATACAGTACACCTTACCTGAGCTAGGGCATATGCAGTTCTCAGGCATTGACTGATAGCGCCTGACTTCAAAGTTAACATTTACCTTGGTAGTAAGCAGTCGGGTAAAATGCCCGATTTACACAACCACCTAGCTTAGGACCAGCAACCTAATGAAACATTGTAGTGTTAAGCTGGCCATACATGGATCGAAATTCGGCTAGTTCAGCAGATAACTGTAAATGATGTGTATGGCCACTGTGGTTGAACAGATGTTGATCTACCAATCAACTTCTGTTCAACCACCCTGTCAGATTTAAACCACTTGATCTGTACTGCAGGCAATGACACAGTGGGTAGAATTTCTCGCTGGCTACACAAAAAAAAAAAAAGAAGCTCATCTATGGCCATCTTCAGCCTTTAACTTTTAAAAACAGTCAGTGTGTGGGTCAGAGTGTCTAATGTATTTTTCAATACAGAATATGTCCTCCTGTTTTATAATAAAAATATTTTAGTGTGTAACTAACAGGTGCTTTCTTTCAGGTGATCTGCAGAACACTGTGTGATGTCAGTTGTATGAAAGCGAGTTGCAGTGCCTAGAGCCATTGTTCTTTATAGCCCTATTACTTTATAAAGCATTAAAATAGCTATAGACAGTCATCCCAACTATGACATTTGCTTGGATTAAAAAATGATTTGGAGGATTAGACGGGCACGCTAATCGAGACCAAAACTTGTTATAACAGCCAAATGCTCGTGTTATACTAATAACAAGCTGTAACCTAGATGTAACTGTAATTATACCCACAAATTTAGTTTTATTAAGTGCTTTAGGGTAAATCCACATTGATGCATCCTCTGTGCCCACATTCTGTCAGAAGCAGGAGAGTTCTAACCACAATTGAGGAAGTGGTGAAGTGTTACGATGCTACAGACAACCTATAAAAGCAGTCAGACACCAGGGCACATTTGTGTGATCTTGGTTCTTGTTTGTCTGTTGATTTGATATTAAAGGGGTTGTAAAGGCAGAAGGTTTTTTTATCTTAATGCATTCTATGCATTAAGATAAAAAACCTTTTGTGTGTAGCAGCCCCCCCCCCCCCATAATTACTTACCTGAGCCCCATCTCTCTCCAGCGGTATCCACGAGTGTATAAGCCATCCAGGACACGCCTCCTGATTGACTGACTGAGACACAGTAGCAGCACTATTGGCTCCCACGCCTGTCAGTCAGCCAATTAGGGGAGAGAGGGGGCGGGGCCGGGTTGGGGCTCTGTGTCTGAATGGATACACGGAGCTGTGACTCGGCTCGGGTGCCCCCATAGAGAGCTTCTGGCTGAGGGGGTACTCGACAGGAGGGAGGGGCTAGGAGCTGCAAAGAAGGACCTGAGAAGAGGAGGATCTGGGTTGCTCTCTGCAAATTCAACTGCACAGAGCAAGTAAGTATGTTTGTTATTTTAAAAAAAACAAGACTTTACAATCACTTTAATTTTGGTGTGAAAGGATTTAAGAAAATATATTGGAAGTGATCTAGCAAACGAAATAGGACATTGAAGCACATTTCTTAATTATATTCTCTTTATTAATTTTCTTGCATATTCAAATTAACATTGTACATGATTTACTTTTCACAACAATTAATTAGCAAAATATTGTCAATGTGAGTTTCATTCTGTTAACCCTTCCTCCTTCCCCCCTCCCCCTTTACTTTTCCTCATATTAGGTTTTTTTCCTATTTTCCTTTCTTCCATTTTTACACATTATTCAAAGTTTATTTTTGTTTTCATTTATTTTCCTTATACCATTTTTTTCTTACTCTCTTTCCCTCTCACTCTCCGCTTTACAGGGGTATCCCTATTTTTTCCAACCACGGGTTCCACACTTTTTCAAACTCTCTTGTGTTCCCTCTCTTAATATATACTACCCTCTCCTTCCATATTGTTGCGGTAACTGTGTTAGCCCATTCTCTCACTGAGGGGGGGGGGGGGGGGGGGGTCTTCTGCCTGCCATCTTTGCGCTATCAATTTTCTAGCATGAAAAAGGCATCTAAACACTGCTTTTGTTATGCTGATCGCTCTGTTTGTGCCCTCCTCTAGTCCCAAGACACATATTCTAGGGTCCATTTCTATTGTTGTCATATATGTCCTATTTATACTATCCAGTACCCCTGTCCAATACCTAAATAATTTCGGGCACCTCCATAGCATATGCATCAGGTCCCCGGTGTCTTGACATCTAGGACACCCTGCATCTGCTCTCCACCCAAAATCAAACAACCTTTTTGGTGTATAGTATGTCCTGTGTAATAGCATTAAGAATGAAAATTTCTGAAACAGATACATGGTGTCCACTCTCTAGTACCTTTTTCCATTGCCCCCCGGATATGGGCCCCAGATCTTCCTCCCATTTCCCTCTGCTTTTGAGATGTTCAGGAGCTGTAATACTTCCTTTGCATAAGTGTGGGTATATTTCGGATATACGGCCCCCAGTCTCATTCTGGTTTGCCCAATCTCTGAAAAATAGGGGATTTATGCCAGGTTGGTCCCTGTCTATTAAACTGCATATCTAATGCATGTCTAATTTGCAAATATCTGTAAAATGTATGTTTAGGGACATCATATTCCTCTCTAAGTGTAGCAAAAGTTTTTAGGATTTCTCCCTCATACAGCTGGGCCAACCTGGTTATCCCCTTCCCTTCCCATTCCTTAATTTTCCCCATCGGCTCCAACTCCTGAAGATTCCTATTATCCCAAAGCGGTGTATATTCTGTCTCTCCTTCTAATCCCCCTATTGCTTTCACAGCTTTCCACACCTTAATTACCATCTTGACCGTAGGGGATTTGTGTAAAAATGAATTTGCCTCCAGTGCCTCCATCACCAACTTATGGGGTGACTCCGTTGTCATCAGCAGCCCATTTGTATCCCCTCCCATCTCTGGTCTCATTCCTATCTGCTGCAGCTGTGCTGCCAGGAAGTAACACCGTGGGTGCGGTACCGCCATGCCTCCCTCCCTTGTTGACAGTTGCAGGGTCTGTAATCCTATCCTCGCTTGGCCTCCTTTCCATATTAATTCTCTAAATAGTGTATCAATTTTCTTAAACCATTTCTTATGTATCCATGTTGGTGTATTGTGCAATACATATAATAATTGTGGCATCCACAGCATTTTGATCAGGTTACATCTCCCTGCAACTGACAGTGGGAGCCGCCGCCATATTTGAATTTTATTTTTAAATTTAGTCAGGAGGGGAACTATGTTATTTATATATTTATTGGGGTCAATTGTTATATGTATTCCCAGGTATTTCATTGTATCCACCATTTCTAATTGGGGTATTTCTGCTAAGGTTTGATTGACAATGGGGTCCACCGGCATCAAAACGGATTTTTCCCAGTTTATAACCAATCCTGAGAGTCTACCAAATTCTCCAAAGATACTCATAGCCTGTTTAAGTGAATGATCTGTGTCCCCCAAGAAGAGAAGGACATCATCCGCATATAATGCAATTCTCTCTTCTCCTGTCGATCTCACAAATCCTTTCATTTTTGTGTTCGTTCTTATTGCTATGGCCAGTGGCTCCATTGCTAGCGCAAAAAGCAGGGGCGACAATGGGCACCCCTGCCTTGTGCCCCTCTCCAATTTAATCTTACCTGAGTAATCATTGTTGACTCTAATTTTTGCACTTGGGTCACTATACAGGATTTTTATCCATCTAATCACTGATGGACCAAAACCAAATGCTCCTAGAACATGCCAGATATACCCCCACTCCAAGCTGTCAAACGCCTTGACCACATCTAAGGACATAACTGCCCTTGTACCCATATTCTGTGTTGGAGTTTGTAGGTTGAGGAATACCCTTCTAATATTCATACTAGTTGATCTACTGGGGATAAACCCAGTTTGATCTTGATATATTAGTCTTGAAATAATTTTGTTTAATCTAGTTGCCATTATTTTGGCCAATATTTTAGCGTCTGAACAAAGCAGGGAGATGGGCCTATAGGATGAGGTCTCAAGTGGATCTTTCCCTTCCTTATGCAGGACTATAATTATTGCTTCTGACATTGACTTAGGCAATTCCCCCTCCTCCCTTGCCCAACTCAGTGTTTTAAGGAGTTCCGGCAATAGCACTTTCCCGTAATGTTTATAAGTTTCTATAGGGAGTCCATCAGGTCCAGGCGATTTCTGATTGGCCATCTCTGCAACTGCTAACTGTACTTCAAGAGTTATCGGAGCCTCCATTCCCTCTTTCTCTGCTTCAGTAAGAATTGAAGCACATTTCTAGTAATCCAGCTGCTTTCATTTAACCACTTCAATACAGGGCATTTTCACCCCCTTCCTGCCCAGACCAATTTTTAGTTTTCAGCGCTGTCGCACTTTGAATGACAATTGCGCGGTCATGCAACACTGTATGTACCCAAATTAATCTTTATTTTTTTTCCCCACAAACAGAGCTTTTGTTTGGTGGTATTTGATCACCTCTGCGGTTTTTATTTTTTGCGCTATAAACAAAAGAAGAGCGACAATTGTGAAAAAAACACAATATTTTTAACTTTTTGCTATAATAAATATCACAATTTTTTTATTTATTTTTTTTCCTCAGTTTAGGCCGATATGTATTCTTCTACATATTTTTGGTAAAAAAAAAATATTGATTGGTTTGCGCAAAAGTTATAGCATCTACAAAATAGGGGATAGATTTATGGCATTTTTATTTATTTTTATTTTTTGTTTTCAATTTCTTTTTATTGTTATCATTTTCTTAGATACAAACAATTTTACATTTTTACAAAATTCTTTTCAATATGCAATAATTCATTCTCATTGATCAGTAGACAAAATATACAATATCTGGTCAGTATCTAATTTTCTACTCTATCATAAAAACAGAATGCCGTATAGCATTCTCCTACATATATGTACTACTTACTATCTTACGTACTCTTTCATTCCAACATCCATTCATCCATTCATCCATTCAACCGGGGAAGGGGGAAAAAAATAATTAATTAAGAAGGGGATCCCCTATTTCTCCACCTTACTATCTCCCCCTTACTCTCTCTGAGGACCATATTTTTATTTTTACTTTTTTACTAGTAATGGCGGCGATCTGCGATTTTTATTGTGACCGTGACATTGCGACGGACATATCGGACACTTTTGACACGTTTTTGGGACCATTCACATTTATACAGCGATTAGTAAAACTGCACCGAATACTGTATAAATGGCAGGGAAGGGGTTAACACTAGGGGCGATCAAGGGGTTAAATATGTTCCCTAGGGAGTGATTCTAACTGTGGGGGAGGGGACTCACAAGGGGAGGAGACCGATCTGTGTTCCTCTGTACTGGGAACACACATCGGTCTCCTCTCCTCTGACAGGACATGGATCTGTGTGTTTACACACACAGATCCACGGCAATCGTGGGCAATCGCGGGTGCCCGGCGGACATTGCGGCCGCCGGGCACGCGCACTGGGTCACGAGCGATGCGGCGGCGTGCGCACGCCCCCTAGACGGCCGGAAAACCCTGGACGTCATATGACGTCCACCCGGAGGGAGAGATGGTTCCTGCCGACGTCATTTTACAATGACTCGGTAAGGAAGTGGTTAACAAAGGATTTAGAATAGTATTGTGCATCTAAATAGTGGGATAATCTGCGCTCAGATTATCACAAAAACAAAATGCCACAGTGCACAAATAGTTCCAGCTTCCAATCTCCAAGATATTAAACTGACAGCAAAAACGAATGTCCCAGCAAGACATGGGGGGGGGGGGGTAATCCTGCAGCTTCCTTCGCAGATCTGGGCTGATCCAACCAAAGCTCAAAGACAAGAAAACAGGGGCATGGGATCCCATTAAAAACAAAAAGTAAAATTTATTGATACCTTGAAAATAGCACACTTATGCCGCATACACACGATCGTTTTTTTTGATGAAGAAAGACAAATGGACTTTTTTCATCGGACAAACCGAACGTGTATGGGCCCCATCGGTCTTTTTTCCATCGGTATAAAAAAAATAGAACATGTTTTAAATTTTACCGATGGGAAAAAAAAAAGGATAGCAAATTCTGATCGTCTGTGGGGAACTCCATCGAAGAAAAAACCCACGCATGCTCAGAAGCATTGAACTTCATATTTCTCGGCTTGTCGGAGTGTTTTACGTCACAGCGTTTGGGACGGTCGGATTTTTGACTGATGGTGTGTAGGCAAGACTGATGGAAGTCAGCTTCATCGGATTTCCGATGCAAAAATCCTTCGGATTTTATTCCATCGGAAATCCGATCGTGTGTACAGGGCATTACAATAAGGCAATTGTACGTCAGCAAGGGATGTAACAATGAGATGTAACCTCAACCAGGCTGTATGCAACTCATGATCCCAAAGCCGGCTATGAGGGACCTGCTCTGTGTAATCCTAAAAATCCGCTAATGCACCGCCACAGTTCAAACCTGGCTTTGCTTTATGTCTGACTAGAGGGGGGTGGTAACGCATTTCTAAGGTAATTCCTTCCTCCTTTGCCAAACCTGTCTCCTCACAGTAATAGAAGATTTTTATAGAAGGATGGAAGCTGCCTGCACACAATCTTGATCCAAGATGAAACATAAATGTGGTGCTCTAAGCCACCTGTGCAACATCAATAATATAATATACACCAAGGTCCATGTGCAATATTCTTGCACATGGACCTTGGTGTAGATTATTGATGTTGCACAGGAGGAATAGCACAGTTGTTTCATAAATTGTGCATCTGCAATCCTGGATAGCTGACTGTAACGCTGTTACAAACATTTGCAATAATTTTATCATTGCAAAACACCCACACGGAGGCTTTTATTTTTTTTTTTGGCCAAAATGCTACTTTTTTAAGACAAGCTGCTTCTTTTAAACGACGAATGCTGCAGACAAACAGTATCTGTTTTGTGAAATGTATCACTGTTCCAGTTTTTTTCTTTTCGTTTAATTGTGTTACATTTTCTTGCTCTGTAGCAATTGTATTTACAGTATGTATTTAGGGAGACCTGTTTCTATTAGGTTGCGATACACGGCCTTGGGAAATAAAAGTTGTGCCTTCTTCTATTTAGGATAGATAAATGGAGGCCTTTTAAAAATGTAAAACATTTTGTTGCTGTTTTCGAATTCTTCCAGTGAAAGCAAGCTGTTGCAGGTAAAAAACAGAAGAGTGACATTTTAAGCTTTGTTTTGTTTCAGCGTAACGTGGCTCAACTTGTACCTGTGCTTTTAGTTTAGTTTTTTTATTAGGGCTCCTATGGTGTTTTGCCAAGAAAAGTATAGGGGCTTTTTAAAATGGGTATGATTTTCCTCATAGTACCTGCTAAAAGAAAACCAAAACAAAATCATGTGGCTATAGTTACATTTATTTATTTTTTACTTTGTTTTTTAAGCATGTATGTCCACTTGCATTTTACAAAACAGACTGCAAAACTAAATAGTCAGACTCATAGGCGTGCAGTGCAGCGCAGATTCCCCTTACTACTCTGACCCCCCCCCCCCCCAGTGCTTTCGGCTTCCTTCCTCTCATCTACCACGATTGATGCTGCGGGCACACACAGGGGGGATGTTTTAGAATTAGTGGGGGAAGGGGACGTTAAATATGTAATTTACCGACCCCTTCCTTTTCTGAATGAACACAGTGAGTGATCGGCTTTATATAGCGCCAAAAGTTTGCGCAGCGCTTCACATATAAGGTTAGACAGTACAGTTACTGTATGGTGCAGGTTAAAAGGACAGACTAAATTACTATCTATGTGCATGGCACCATTACTTGTTTCAACCCTTCCCCCCTCCTCTCCCAAAATTCCTTTTTATTGCTTTTCTTTCAGAGAGATCAGATACAAACAGGGTAAAATTCCCTTTTACAGGCTTGACACCCCTCCCCCACTACCATTCCTCTTGATAGTCTTTGTTGACATCCTCACACATTAAAACTAAACCAATTTCCTTATCCACACATTCGATATGAATGTGTTAGCCCCCCCCCCCCCCCCCCTGCTGTGTCATTTTATCCTGACAGGGGTACTCCGCCACCATCACAATACAATGATAAGTGCTGCAGGTTGGCTGCATGCACTGATTAAGTAAAAATTACCAATAAGCTAGTTCCATCGTTCAACTTCCAATGACTGTCAGCAGTCATACATAGATCGAAATTCAGCTGGTCCCTGACGAACTGGGTGAATTTCGATCCATGTATGGCCAGCTTATTTGTACATATGTATTTGTAGATATCTAAATACTGATACAATATAATGTACATAATGCAAGACATAGTGCTGCACCTACCAAATGGATAAAAACATTATTGACAAAGCAATGGATATCTTTTTAATAGCGTTTGCCAAAATAACACAGATACGTTATCTGGTGTATAATGTAACCAGAGTGTACATCAAATTTCTGGGTACAACTACTTATCCAATAAGCTGTGGGCTGCATATACTAATTATTTCCAGTATTTTAAAGATGAATGGTGTGGTGTTTTAGGACAACAGATTTTTGGCCATATTTTATGCCACCACCACACCACCACATGTAAACATGGCAGTATATATATAGAAGAATTCATGGCCATGCTGCTGTGCTTGACTTGGACATACGTTTGTGAATGAAGATATGTAGTAGGTCAGTAGGACATATGCACACTGCAAGCACAGCTTGTCTATTGCTGGAACAGTGCTATCAGAATAGGTTTTTCAAAAAAGTACATTATTGAACATAACTCCCAGAGTTAATATGATAAATTCTACCATCTTTGCCACATTTAAAGCCTGGTACACACAATGAGATTATCGGACGAATGATCGTCCTTTTTTTTTTTTTTTTTTGCATGTTAGTCTCCCATATTGAAACTGAAGAGGTTAAGTTAAATTCGGAGGTGATGTATTGTATTTTTGGATGAAAACTGTACTGATTAAACTAAAATTGTACGATCTGCCATCGTACGAGAACATTTTTCATATTTGTCCCTTCAGATAATTTCGGACGAAAGCTGTGTACTAACGATCAGATTATCATACGAGATCTCTTCAAAAGCAGTACTTTTCTTATGATTTTCTGATCGTTTGTACTAGACTTATAAGACTTCCTCTGGGATCAAGGTGCCAAGAGTGAGCCAGCTAAGCCACTGTGTGGGGTTGAAATTGCGATAAAAGCATAAAATGCTGCCTTTTAATTTTTCTACAAATGTTTGCTTTTTCTTAAAGCAATTTGTTTTCATCAGATCTACTTATATAAATGTTCCTTTTGTAATAGCACTACCCGGGTTTAGTTCCACAAGGATAGACGAGCAGAGTGACTGTGCGTACTTGTGGAACTCAACCTGGGTTTTGCCGCGATCTCTGGAATCTAAGTGGCGGGGAGAGTGACGCTAGGCAGACGAGCGTCTGTACTATGCCTTTTTGTATTTTAACATTTTAAGTGCAATATGTAAGGGGGGGTTGTTTTTCATTAAAATGTATTTAAACGTAATCACACTGAGACCTTTCCTTCCCTTTGATATTACCGCTGACGAGCTGGTGATCGATTAGCAATTACCGTATATACTCGAGTATAAGCCGAGTTTTTCAGCACATTTTTTTTGTGCTGAAAATGCCCCCCTCGACTTATACTCGAGTCTGTGTCCATCTTCAAATTTGTGCGCCTGATTCCGGCCAGCCACACTCTTCCTCTACAAGTGCACAAAGTTTGTTGTCCGGGAGACCTACGGCCGGGGAGCACCGATTTTTCAAATCCGGGCACCCCTTCCATAGACTCCCATGCTAAAAGTCAGTCTAGACACAGCGCCAGAGATCAGGTAGGGAGATTGGACACAGTGAGGCATGGGCACAGTGAGGCATGGACACAGTGAGGCATGGGCACAGTGAGGCATGCACATGGACACAGTGAGGCAAACTGAGGCACAGTGAGGTATGCAGATGGACTCCCTAGGCTTCTACTCGAGTCAATACGTTTTACCAGTTTTTTGTGGTAAAATTAGGTGCCTCGGCTTATAATCGTGTCGGCTTATACTCGAGTATATACGGTACTTGGAGTCTGGTATCTAAAGATGTTTCACTGGTGAATTGGAATTTGGAGATCAGGAGAAAATTTGAGTCGTGAGTACATACAGATCCATCACTGGTAAATCGGAGTCAAAAGCTAAAGAGGTAGTCGGTACCATTGCCGGTGATCAGAGGAGGAGGGCTGCTAATCTGTTGATCATGAGGCTGATTTTCATCTGATTTCTGGTGTGTGTTACATCCTAAGAGAGCGGTGTTCCACGTGGTGTGGTGAAGGGGCGAAGAGATTAATGGATAATTAATATTATCATCATCCCCCCGTGTGTTGGTCACCTTGATACAACCTACTACTCTGCATAGGCTTTTTATATTCCTCTCTATTTTAGGATATTGTGTGTGTTTTTTTTTTTTTTTTAATACTATTGGACACTTTTTTATTGAATTAAGGAGTTTAGCGCTGCTAATGTCTACATTTCCCTGTATTTGAAAATATTAATGTACATTAAAAATGGCTGTATTAAACTTTTAACCACTTGCCGCCCGCCCTATAGCGGATTGACGTCGGCAAAGTGGTTGCAGAATCCTGACTGGACGTCATATGACGTCCTCAGGATTTTGAGCCGCTGCGCGCCCCCGGGGGCGCGCATCGCGGCGATCGTTGCTGCGGGGTGTCAGTCTGACACCCCGCAACACCGATCTAGGTAAAGAGTCTCCGACGGAGACTCTTTACCACGTGATCAGCCGTGTCCAATCACGGCTGATCACAGTGTAAACAGGAAAAGCCGGTCATCAGCTTTTCCTCACTCGCGTCTGTCAGACGCGAGTAGAGGAGAGCCGATCGGCTGTTCCTCTGACAGGGGGGGTTTGTGCTGATCGATTATCAGCACAGCCCCCCCGAGGATGCCCACTGGACCACCAGGGATGCCACTAGACCACCAGGGATGCCACTAGACCACCAGGGAAGCCCACAATAAGGTATGCCACCCTAGACCACCAGGGATAATGGATGCCAATCAGTGCCACAATAGATGCCAATCAGTGCCCACAATGGGCACCACTGATTGGCAGGCATTATTGTTTGGCACTGATTGGCATCCATTAGTACAGTACAGTGCCACCTATCAGTGCCCACCCATGCCACCTATCAGTGCCCACCCATGCCACCTATCAGTGCCCACCTATCAGTGCCCACCCATGCCGCCTATCAGTGCCCACCCATGCCACCTATCAGTGCCCACCCATGCCACCTATCAGTGCCCATCCATGCCGCCTATCCGTGCCTATCTGTGTCCACCCGTGCCGCCTATCTGTGCCCACCCGTGCCGCCGATCTGTGCCCACCCGTGCCGACGATCGTTGCCCATCCGTGCCGACGATCGTTGCCCATCCGTGCCGACGATCGTTGCCCATCCGTGCCACCTCATTGGTGCCCATCCGTGCCGCCTTATCCGTGCCCGTCAGTGCAGCCCCATCAGTGCCCATCAGTGAAGGAGAAAACTAACTTATTTACAAAGTTTTGTAACTGAAACCAAAAAAAAACTTTTTTTTTTTCAAAATTTTCGGTCTTTTTTTTATTTTTTAGCAGAAAATAAAAATCGCAGAGGTGATCAAATACCACCAAAAGAAAGCTCTATTTGTGGGAACAAAATGATAAAAATTTTGTTTGGGTACAGTGTAGCATGACCGCGCAATTGTCATTCAAAGTGCAACAGCGCAGAAAGCTGAAAATTGGTCTGGGCAGGAAGGTGTTTAAGTGCCCAGTATGGAAGTGGTTAAATACTGTGCGTGTACCAATAATTTTGGACCAAACTTGGACTAAAAGGTTCAATATAGATGCCATTGTTACATAGTTATGTTATTGTATGATCTTTACATTAATATTCCAATATAAATCATACAAAACGTGCTAGCAGAAATGCAAGGAGAACTAGTCGCGTTAGCAATAACAATTTCTAGCTAAATCCATTTCCAGCCAACATAAGAGGGAGAAGTTCTGTAGTCTAGCAGGGGAAAACTTGTGCAAGGTTGAAAACACAACTTGGGATTTCAGTGCAGCAGAGGCAGTTGTCATCTCAAATAGCTATGACCAAGGCTATTGCTGAAACGCGTCAACGCTATTGTTTTACTGTCACTCTGATGTACCAATAAACGACACTTCAAGGATTACAGTTTTGCCAGCTCTTCTTACTATTTGTTATGTTGGAGTGTTATGGGATAGATCGAGCCTAGGCACCTGTGAGTGGACCTGGTGTATGGATTGGGTTGTCCCTGCAGAGTGTGCTGTTACCCTTTTCTCTTCAGTGTTGTCATCTCACTTTAGTTTGCTAGGAGTGTAATGCAGGATAAACAGGCATTTTTCTGTACTTGCGGCTTTTAAGAAGATAAAACATTGGGAACTGTGTGTGTGTGTGTGTATATGTGTGTGTGTGTGTGTATATATATATATATATATATATATATATATTGTGGAGAGGGGACCCCGTATCACGCTGTGGATTAGCAATATACGCCTGATTGTGGCAGAAGCAGGCATGCTAATTACACACCTGTGGGCTGGGTTCATATGCATCCCAGGGATAGAGCTCAGGGCTCAGACTTTCAGACAGCTCTGCCCGGCAGACAGGAAGTTTGGCCTAGGAGGTCAGGAGGGCCCCAGTAGGAGACGGCTCCAGGAGAAAGAGACAGAAGGTCTCGGAGTCTAAAGGCCCATACACATAATCAGATTTTCCGACTGGAATTGTGTGATGGCAGGCTTTTGTCCGACCCTTTGTATGCTCCATCGGACAATTGTTGTCAGATTTTCCGCCAACAAATGTGGGATAGCATGCTTTAAAATTTTCTGACAACAAATGTGTGTTGTCGGATTATCCAATCGTGTGTACAGAAGTCCATCGGACAAAACTCCAAAGTACAAACAAGCATGCTCAGAAGCCATGCTAAGCATAACACAACATTAGCAGAAGTTGCCCAAAGGGTGGCGCTAAAGAGCAGAAAAATTACGTAGTTTCGTGTTTGTTGGCCGACAATTCTTTGCCGTTTTTGTATGCAAGACAATTTCACCGCCAATGCCCTTCGGACAAAAGTCCGCAGAAAATTCAATCGTTTGTATGAGGCTTAAGACTGCAGGTGGCAGCCTGTGAATGCACATCTGTAGCAGGCAGATGTGGCCTGCGACTGAAGAGCATGAAGCTGAGAGTGAGTAAGCCAGGAGGCTGAAGTATGTGTTTAGACAGTGATAGTGGAACCCCCTGTGAGGGAAGATTACTGTTTGTTTGAACTTTTCTTTAAGACCTCTTTCACACTGTGGCGCTTTGCATGCGCTACATCGCTAAAAATAGCGCCCTGAAAGAGCCGCTCCTTTCACTCCAGTGTGAAAGCCCGAGGCTCCCACGCCCCAGTATGAAAGGGTTCTAAATACAGGTGAAACTCGAAAAATTCGAATATCGTGCAAAAGTTCATTTATTTCACTAACACAACTTAAAAGGTGAAATTAATATATGAGATAGACTCATTACATGCAAAGCAAGATAGTTCAAGCCGTGATTTGTCATAATTGTGATGATTATGGCTTACAGCTCATGAAAACCCCAAATCCACAATCTCAGAAAATTTGAATATTGTGAAAAGGTACAATATTCTAGGCTCAAAGTGTCCCACTCTAATCAGCTATTTAAGCCATAAAATGGTCTCTCAGTCTGGTTCAGTAGGAATCACACTCATGGGAAAGACTGCTGACCTGACTGGTCCTCTTTTCTGATTAGAGCAAATTTTGCATCTCATTTGGAAACCAAGGAGCCAGAGTATGGAGGAAGAATGGAGAGGCACACACTGCAAGATGCTTGAAGTCCAGTGTGAAGTTTTCACAGTCTGTGTTGATTTGGGGAGCCATGTCATCTACTGGTGTTGGTCCACTGTGCTTCATTAAAGGGGTTGTAAAGGTACATGTTTTTTCATCTTAATGCATCCTATGCATTAAGGTGAAAAAAAATTAGACAATACCACCCCCCCCCCGAGCCCCCGTTTTACTTACCTGACCCCTTGAAAGTCCCGCGCTCGCTCCCGTCATCCTCCGAGTTCCTGAGCCCGGCCGTTGATTGGCTACAGTGGATGGATTGAAAGCAGCGCAGCCATTGGCTGGCGCTGCTGTCAATCACATCCAATGATGCAGCGGCTATGGCCGCCGCTGTATCACGGGAGCGCGCCCGCAGTAACTCCACACCATGCGAGCTCGCTCGCATTATGGTGTGGAGTCCTTGCGGGGAGGAGCTGAAACAGCCGCCGAGGGACCCCAGAAGACCAGGATCGGGGCCACTGTGTGCAAAACGAGCTGCACAGTGGAGGTAAGTATAACATGTTTGTTATTTTTATTTTTTTAAACGGGAACTTTTAGTGTTCCTTTAAGTCCGGGGTCAACGCAGCCGTCTACCAGGAGATTTTGGAGCACTTCTTGCTTCCTTCCACAGACGAGCTCTATGGGGATGCAGACCTAATTTTCCAGCAGGACTTGGCACCTCCCCACACTGCCAAAAGCACCAAAACCTGGTTCAATGACTGTGGGATTACTGTACTTGATTGGCCAGCAAACTCGCCTGACCTGAACCCCATAGAGAATCTATGAGGCATTGCCAAGAGAAAGATGAGACATGAGACCGAACAATGCAGAAGAGCTGAAGGCCGCTATTGAAGCATCCTGGTCTTCCATAACACCTCAGCAGTGCCCCAGGCTGATGGCTTCCATGCCACGCCGCATTAAGGCAGTAATTGCTGCAAAAGGGGCCCAAACCACGTACTGAGTACATATGAATGCTTATACTTTTCAGAGGTCCGATATTGTTCTATGTACAATCCTTGTTTTATTGAGTGCATGTAATATTCAAATTTTCTGAGATTGTGGATTTGGGGTTTTCATGAGCTGTAAGCCATAATCATCACAATTATGACAAATCACGGCTTGAACTATCTTGCTTTGCATGTAATGAGTCTCTCATATATTAGTTTCACCTTTTAAGTTGCATTAGTGAAATAAATTAACTTTTGCACGATATTCAAATTTTTCGAGTTTCACCTGTAAAAGTGGGCTGCCATGCCCTTAAAATGCAGTCTGGACTGACGTGTTCCTAAAATCGCATGCACCACTTGGAACCTTATAATATATTATGTATATACTGTATTGCAGAGATGTAATGATTTTAATTCTATTTTTTTGCACAGACGTATATGTAAATCAGAATTACCTTCTCAGTTTTCATTTGCGTTTCTATATTTGTAAACCTTTTGTGTCATATAATGGCGTATGGGACATCCATCATTTATGCCACCAGGTAGAAGTAAACTTGCAGGAACTTGCCTCTAGCCTTAAGCAAGCCACACCTAATGGTAATACCAAGCAGTACTACCTGATGACAAAAAGTAGCCTTAAGCTTCTGAGAGAAAGCTGTTATTCCTAGGAAAGCAAGAATTGTTGCAACAAATAAAATATGAGTTCTAGGAGCTGTGATGACTCATATAGTGGCATGCAAAGTCATTCTGTTTCAGGGGAGAAGAGCCTTAAGGCAGCTCATATACAGGTTATTTTAATGACCATTTCTAGATAGTCTGTTCATGAGTTGCTGCAGACAAAAAGATGTCTCACTCTAAAAATGGGCAGTAAAGCATTTGCCAGTCTTTAACCAACTGCATCTCCCCTGGAACCTGCAAGAGTGTACATTCTGACTGTCTCTGTGGTACAAGGGTGGCTTTAAGCTTATTCCATTTTTGAGAAATTGGAGAATTTTGGCACTTATCTCAGTGCAGAAGCCTCACTGTGTCTGTGAAGGCATAGAAGTCCAGTGACAAGCTAGAAGAAAGTCCGTAAGCTGGCCATACACTATACAATCGCTATACAATCCTTTTTAGAGTTTCCAAAACTATGTATGATGAGGACAAACCTAAACCTCCAATTGAACTGAGCGATTAGCGGTGTTTGATCACTCATTTATCGGTGTAGAGCCGGGATCAGTGCCTCAGCCATCTAGGCTTTGATTTTTTATTTATTTTTTGCTATTCCCAATCTTCTTCTCTCTTAAAGCGGAGCTCCACCCTAAAGTGGAACTTCTGCTCATCGGATTCCTCCCCCCCTCCGGTGCCACAATTGGCACCTTTCGGAGGGGAGGGGGGTGCAGATACCTGTCTAAGACAGGTATTTGCACCCACTTCCGTGTATGCACTCTGCGGGTAGACTGCGGGTAGTGCGTCACTTCCAGGTCCCCCCCCCCCCCCAAAGGACGATAGTACAAAGGTTGTACAGTTGGTTGGATTGTAATGTGTACAGTGATCTTACAAGACATTAGAATGCCAGAGTAGTAGGTTCTTTCACAATTAAGGCCCTTTTCACACTTGTGCAACCTTTTCCTGCAACTTTGGACATCAAAGTCGCATGACAAGTCGTACCCCGTGATTTCCAATGGTAACCATTCATATCTGTGCGACTTCAGGTTGCACCGACCTTCAAAGTAGTCCCTATACTACTTTGGTTCGACTTTGATGCGAGTTGAGGTCCATAGACCTCAAGTTTACACTGGCATTCCCTGAAATCGCGCAACTTTCAAGTCGCAGCAGTGTGAAAGGGGCCTTAGGCTTGATTCACACCTATGCATTTTTAGTGCTTTTTGCAGATTTGCACTACAGTACATTTAACATGGTTTCCTATGGAACAAGTTCTGTAGTGCAAATATACAAAAAGCACTAAAAATGCATAGGTGTGAATCGGGCCTAATGGTTGGACCTTATCTAAAATGATCATGGGAGTATTTTATGTGGTCATTTAAAAATACAATTTTAAATATCAGATGTGCAGCAGCAGCTATAAAAACATCATAATAATTTGCTAGATCCAGCCTGCTGTGACATAAGAATGAGGATCCAGCTGTTTTGGGCGACTCTAGATAACAGTACAGAATGCCTCAGATTGTTGGAAGAACTCTTTTCAAACTATTGATTTTGTTCTCCAGCTGGCGCCACAATTTTCTACAATCTGCCACTTTGATTAGCGTTCATGTTCTCCACACAGACATGCACATATTGTATAATAACAATACAGGCTGTGAACTAGATTTTTCCTCTCTCATAATACTCGGAACCTTAGGAAATGTTTAAACTTTCTAATAGTGTGACATTCCACATTTGTGAGATTTTTAATTTAAATTTTTTTAAGGTCTGAGAATTTCAGCAGAATCAAATATTCAATAATCACATATTGTTGTTGAACTTGTACAGGAAAAAAAACTTTTTTCCAGCCTGATTGTTATTGTTTGTATATGTGATATATATACATGCAAATCTGTGTCCCAATCATTCATGTCTTTTTGGCATAACAAAGATATATGTGTGCATTTGTCAGGAACTGAGAAAACCTTTCTGTTTTGACTGTATAAAAAACAAATACACGCGGCATAAAGGATGCATGGTAAAGACAAATATTTGTATGAAGACATTCCTATTCACTTAGCTCTTCCAAGGTAATTTTGCCTGTATGTGTCTCCATTCTGTTTGTTAATGGAGAAGGCGCTGGCATGAAATTCCAATAAAAAAAAAAGACTTTTGTGTTGAGGTCCCCCACACTGCAAGGGTTAAATGCTCATTAACTGTAGTTGATGAGGAATAAGGTGTAAGGCTTGGTTCACATATATGCGAATCTGGTACATTTTTAAACGCATTAGATTCACATAACACGTGAACCGGACCAGCTTTCAATGGAGCCGGTTCACACATGTCCATGGTTCGTTTTTGAAAAGAGTCCTGTGTAATTATGGGTACGGTTTAGGTGTGAATTCAAGTAAAAATTTGAACCCGAATCAGTGAACTTTTAAAACAGCACCGAACTCCGGACTGCATACCTTACAATTAAAGCTACTTTAATTAAAGCTACTTTGACTATACTGATCCTATTGATCACAGGAGTGCAGTGCATTCTGCACTCCTCCTATGATCGTTTTTAAATTTTTATCCCATTCTTCTTTGCAGAACCTCTCAAGCTCCATCAGGTTGGATGGGGAGCGTTGGTGCACAACCATTTTCAGATCTCTCCAGAGATGTTCAATCGGGTTCAAGTCTGGGCTCTGGCTGGGCCACTCAACAACATTTAGTGTTGTCCCGTAGACACTCCTTTTGTTATCTTGGCTGTGTGCTTAGGGTTGTTGTCCTTTTGGAAGACTAACCTTCACCCCTGCTCCCTCTCCCCAGACAGTGTCCACTTCCCCCGGGGCCAGCAACATGACCCTACTCTCACGAGGGAGTCTCGCCTTCTCTTTTTTGTCTTCCATCGGTCCAAAGGAGAGGAGGAGGAGAAGTCCACAGTGGTGGCTCACACTCGTAGCAGGCGGAGGTGGGACTCCAGGAGCGATCGCGGATAAGCCAGCCCTGCCGCCACACATGACCCCATTCGCCCAATCACAGGACGCTGGAGACTAAACATGGCAGCCGGAGAGCAGGGACACAGGAAATGGAAATTTGGAGGATGGAGCCGCTAGTGACACACACTGGCGTGAAAGCAGTGGGGGGTGTGGTGGGGGCGACGGCCCCCACCTCACCCCCCACTGCATTCAGGCCAAAGAGTTCAATCTTCCATCAAACCAGAGAATTTAGTTTCTCATGTTCTGAGAATCCTTCAGGTGCCTTTTGGCAAACTCCAGGCGAGCTGTCATGTGCCTTCTACTGAGGAGTGGCTTCCGTCTGGCCACTTTACCGTACAGGCCTGATTGGTGGAGTGCTGCAGAGATGGTTGTTCTTCTGGAAGGTTCTCCTCTCTCTACAGAGAAATGCTGGACTTCAGACCACTCTCTGATCTGCTGAAAATGGGTCACAGGAGTGCAAAATGTATTGCACTCCTGTGACCCAGAGGAGAAGCCCAACCTAAAAAGCTCAGGCTGGACTTCTCCTTTAAAGCGGAGGTCCGCCTAAAAAAAAAAAAAATATTAAAAGCCAGCAGCTACCAATAGTGCAGCTGCTGACTTTAAATAAATGGACACTTACCTGTCCAGGGTGCGCCCGCGATGCCGAAGCCGATCAATCGCTCAGCACTCGGCTGCCCACTCCGCCATCCTCAGTGAGGGAATCAGGAAGTGAAGCGTTGCGGCTTCACTTTCCGGATCCCTACTGCGCATGCGCGAGTCGCACTATGCCTGGAAGTGGGTGCAAATATCTGTATTATACAGGTATCTGCACCCCCTCCCCCCTGAAAGGTGCCAAATGTGACACTGCAGGGGGGGGAGGGTCAAGAAAAAAAAAAGGTTCCATTTTTGTGTGGACCTCCGCTTTAAGTCATAATGTGCTAGAATGCATTGCATAGTAGCACATTATGACAGACTTACCTGAAAGCGAAGCCCTCTAGCGGTGCGCTGTCACCGCATAAAGCGCTTCCATCTTCACTTAGTCTTTCTTCCAGGTTTGCGGGCTTCGGCGATATGAATGGCTGAGCCTAGCGGTGACGTCACTGTTTACAATACGGGTATGCCATTCCTTCAGAGCGCATCGGCCAGTGACATCACCGGCTGCATCTAAAGTAAATATCTCCTAAACAGTGCATGTTTAGGACCTATTTACTGTACCTATAGGTAAGCCTTAATATATATGTAAAAATCCTACAAGGGAGGTGATTCGTACTTTAAATGCAAACTAACTGGCTGTCTGCAATTCTACTCGGTGAGACTTTACTAACATATCTGTTTTCTCAATGCCTCACTTACCAGGATCAAGGTTGTGTGTTATGTGTGTTTTTTTTTACTGCCTTATGGGGGTTCTTGCACAAGCTGATTATAGAAACATTGTACATAATTGATGAATGTCACAGTATCCAAATATGTATAGGTGCTTCGTCTGCAATAGCATACCTTCCAACCAGTGTTGCCAACCCCCTGAAGTGAAATTTACTGGCAAGGATGCCAAAATTTCTGTACGGCACCAATTTCTTACTGGCAAAAATAATGAAGATTACTGGCAGAGCCGCATTTTTTACTGACGCTGCAAAAACAGTACCTAAAATTACTGTTTTTAGTGCTAAACAGTGCAAATATCAACATTTCAACTATAAACACACAGCTAATGCTAATATCAATGTGTTTAAGTTAAACAAAAGTAAAAAAACATATTTCTCAATTCACATGAAGGTTAGGATACTATAACCCAGCCAGCACAGAGTTCCCTCTTACATCAGAGTCTGCAGTATGCCCCCTTACAGTGCAAGGGAACTCTTATGTAAAGGGAAATGCTGCAGATCATGATGTAAGGGGGAACTCTGATGTGGAGGGGGGCTCTGGTGAATAGAGACCACCTTCCACAGAGTGAATACACTAAGATAAGGGGGGGTACTAATATAAGGGGGAAACCTTTATATCAGTGCCCCCTTACATTATTGTATTCATTCAGCTTCTTACATCAGTGACCCCCCCCCCTCAGAATGGCCTGGCGGCACTGTCACTTACCTCCTCCCAGGTGCACAGTGTGGGGCTCAGTCAGACGGCTCCAGCTTGGTGGCTCTGATCTCCTCTCCCCAGTCCACACGTCTGTTTCTTCCTGGGCCGTAACCCCCATCCCGGCGGCACTCCCACTCTTGACTCCTTTCTAGGATCCCCTCATAGACTGTAGACATGACAAGAGATGGTCAGAGGCTGCGTACACGATACAGGAAGTAGACAGAGACTGCAGACACGATACAGGAGGTGGACAGAGGCTGCGGACACATTACAGGAGGGGGACAGAGACTGTGGACACACTACAGGAGGGGGACAGAGACTGCGGACACACTACAGGAGGGGGACAGAGACTGCGGACACACTATAGGAGGTGGACAGAGACTGCGGACACACTACAGGAGGTGGTCAGAGACTGCAGACATACTACAGGGAGGAGGACACTGGACAGAGACTGCGGACATACTACAGGAGGTGGACAGAGACTGCGGACATACTACAGGAGGTGGACAGAGACTGCAGACATACTACAGGGAGGTGGACACTGGACAGAGACTGCGGACATACTACAGGAGGTGGACAGAGACTGCGGACATACTACAGGGAGGTGGACACTGGACAGAGACTGCGGACATACTACAGGGAGGTGGACACTGGACAGAGACTGCGGACATACTACAGGAGGTGGACAGAGACTGCGGACATACTACAGGGAGGTGGACACTGGAGAGACTGCGGACATACTACAGGGAGGTGGACACTGGACAGAGACTGCGGACATACTACAGGAGGTGGACAGAGACTGCGGACATACTACAGGGAGGTGGACACTGGAGAGACTGCGGACATACTACAGGGAGGTGGACACTGGAGAGACTGCGGACATACTACAGGAGGTGGACAGAGACTGCGGACATACTACAGGGAGGTGGACACTGGAGAGACTGCGGACATACTACAGGAGGTGGACAGAGACTGCGGACATACTATTGGAGGTGCCGGAGACACTCTGCGGACATGATGGTGTCCTCCTCACCCCCTCACAGTAGCCTCCTCCTCTGTCCACCACCATATTATTTCTCCACATCATCAGTGTGCTGTGTCCTCCTCCTGTGCCCCTTTCACCTCTCCACAGGTCAGGGCAGCACTGTGCTGCCCTGACCTGTGGAAAGGTGCACAGGAGCCAGCACACTGATGAGGACACAGCACACTGATGATTTCTAGAAGTAATATGGTGCCGGTAGACAGAGAGCACATCAGTCTCTGTGTCCCCTGCATGGCACCATTGGCACGGCTTCACGCTCCAGGCTCACTCACTGACCCCCCCAGTTTCACTCACCTCGAGTCTGTCTCTGTCCTCCACCCTGTCAGTGCTCCGCTCGCTCCTCCACCGGCACCTATGATGATGAGTGCTACTGCAGGACTGAGGACTCGAGTCGCGCGGCTCGCACCAGTCGCTGTGGTCACGCCGGTGTATTCAAAAATGGCGCCAGCGGCGCCATCACATTACTGCGCGTGCGCCGCCCGGCCGAGCGTGAATACGTTTTCCTGCGCTCGGCCGGCTTCGGAACGGCGCATGCGCAGTTGTATGGCCGGCTCGTGGCCATCTTTTTTATGGGCGCCGGTGCCCATAGCGGACATTAACGTACACCCCAAAAAAGGGGTTAAATTCACGTACCGTACGTAAATCTACGTACGGTTGGCAACACTGCTTCCAACTTTCTGAGATGGGAATGAGGCACACCTATTAGCAAAAGTATGTAGTCATAGGACACACCCCCCTTCAAGGAGAATTGTACAAAACATTTTTTTTCTACTATTGCTTTATATTGGCTTTGGAATTTACAAATGCAGAAATTTAGAAATTGGATGAAAGGTTTAGCACTGGGAAACACTTTTTGATATATAATGCATGTTATATACAGCTATATAGATCAGACCAAAATGAGGGACAAATGAGGCGCAAATAGGGACTGTGTTCCAATTCAGGGACAGTTCCTCAAAATAGGGGACAGTTGGGAAATATGTAACAGAAGTACAGGCTCAGAACTTAATTGTTAACACTTTCTCGCAGCTCTTTGGCATAGGTGGACTGCCATACTGAGTCCTACTGTATTTGTGATTGGAGTGCTAAGACCTGTAATGCTTGAGACTTTATACCAGCACTTCCTGGCAGCTTGGTGGAAAAGGAAGACTGTCATACTTGAAGATTGATTTGTCATAGAAGTGCCCAGACAAAGATCACCATACATTTATTCCTGTCTGCTGGTAGATAGCATACAGTATGGCAGACTTGTTATGAGGAACTGTAAATTGTATTCTGTACACAGTACAGAAATACCATATTTAGTGCCTACAGCATTCACACAACTCCAAAAACTTCATCTGATGAAGCACGTTCATGGAATGTGGGATATGTAGATAGCTTGTTAACAGACTCCGTTGTCATAACCTGTGGTGTCTGAGACCACAATGTGAATATAAAGAAAAGCAGCTCTGAACTTTCAATCAACACCTGGCTATGGCTGCCCTTAACCCTTTTGCTGCCAGAGCTGTTTTTGCTTTTTTTTTTTTTTTTGAACACATGTTAAAAAAAAAAAAAAAAAAAAAAAACATTTTAGGCCTGAAGACTACATAAAACCCCCAAAACATATATATATTTTCTAAAAGCAGACATGCTAGATGGTTTAATAGGGGTAGTTTTATTTTTTTTATGTTAATGCAAAATTTCTGTAAAAAAATACACTAAAGTTAACTTTGGGGCACTCAAATATACAAAACACAAATTACCCAGTTTTTTTTTTAAATATAAAAGATGACGTTGCGCTGAGTAAATGGATACCCAGCGTGTCAGTCATAGATTGGACACATATGCTGGATTTGTGGTGTGTCTGTATCCTTGCTAAAATATGAATAGAATGTATTATTCGCTACTCTGAAGGGGACTCGTAGGGCTTCTTATTATCGTATTACTTTGTATATACTCTGTTGAAAAGATCACCTGTTACTTGGATCCAATAAACGCTACGCTTTCTGGAAAAAAAAAAAAAAGCAAGGTTGCCTGGAAATTGCTTGAGGAGGTTGAATTCTATACCTGCTTCCTGTTTCCACTATAACTACATATATTATTTATTAATCATTTACAACAGGTGGTAACATGGCAATCGGTCTAATAAAGGCAATAGATATGGACATAGAAACTCCAAACATTTTTTCAAGAGGATCGTTCTAGAATTTCTCCTAAATTCAAATGCACCTGCAACAAGCTGTTTTTCATGGCTGTGTAACCCCCCCCCCCCCCCCTTTAGATGCAACCACTGTTCTGGAAATTCTGGTTTGTAGCTCTGTTTGTGCGCATAGACAATACAGGATATTATTCTACCTCCACTTAGTATAACTACCCAGAGCAGTTTATTCATTCAGACTTGTGATTATCCTCTTGTTTAGGCGCCCAATTTACAACTCATTGTTGGGATTGAAATGAGGCACTGTAAACGAGTGGTTATTTTTTAGTGATTTGTAAAGCCTAGTACACACGGCTGAATGTCGGTCGGCATCGGCCGGATGAATAGAAACCAGCCTACATTCAGCCCGCGTGTACTGGAGTTGATCCTGGTTCTATCAAACAGATGTACAATAGGAGCAAAAATTAAGTTAGGCCATACATTGATCTTTCCTTCTTTCATTTTTCTTCCTTTTTTTCTTCCTTCTTCTTCTTCCTTCTTCTTTCTTTTTTTTTTCACTAAATGTGTGGATGGGGGAATCCCTCCTGCTGTGGTATTTTTTCTGTCAGCGGGGAGCCCTCCCCATCATCAGAACACAATGATCAGTGTTGCCGGCTATAGCCGGTGGCACTGATCGTTTGGGAAAAAACAGTCTGGTTGTACACAAGCCGATCAACAGATAGATTTGTGTACAATCATCTTGCCCATACATGATAAAACAGCTGAATTTCGATTCTTAACATGGATGGGAGTGTGGAATCTGTAAATGATAATAGCAGAAACACAACTGACAGCTCACCCAAGAGGTCCCTGACAAGGGACGCATTGCCATGGTTCAGGGCGAATAAAACAAATGTAACTACCGTAACTGCCCAATTAAAAGGGGAACTATGGCCCCACTTTAATGTTCCACCTTTGCTTGTGAAAGTTATCTATGTTTAAGTTTCTCTCCAATTCGTTTTTTTAATGGTATTGGCATTAAATTGGTACTTATTACACACAGTAATTTCCAATAATTGTAATAACTATACAGTAATTGTCTTTGTATTTTGGCTGTGCCTTGGTTATTCTATCAAATATAGTGTATGTCTTTTCCAGCAGGAGACTCTTTGAAGTCCCTAATTATGTGAAACATTTACAGCACTCCTAAGAGGCATAGGTCATGACTTCTGTGGTCACATAAGTGAGCTCAGATACGGTGATTTTTGTTTTGTAGTCATGGCATAAAAGTTTTTGTTTTTTTTTGTGTGATGCTGATGGATGCCATACTGATTCATATGATGTATTATTGATGGGTCTGGTTTAGGAATTGCCCGTGCAGCTCAAGTTTGAAACTATTTTAGTATACAATATCTCACAAAAGTGAGTACACCCCTGACATTTTTGTAAATATTTTATTATATCTTTTCATGTGACAACACTGAAGAAATTACACTTTGCTATAATGTAAGTAGTGAGTGTATAGCTTGTATAACAGTGCAAATTTGCTGTCCCCTCAAAATAACTAAACACACAGCCATTTAATGTCTGAACCGCTAGAAACAAAAGTGAATACACCCTTAAGTGAAAATGTCCAAATTGGGCCCAATTAGCTATTTTCTCTCTCAGGTGTCATGTGACTCGTTAGTGTTACAAGGTCTCAGGTGTGAATGGGGAGCAGGTGTTTTAAATTTTGTGTTATCGCTCTCACTCTCTCATACTGGTCACTGGAAGTTCAACATGGCACCTCATGGCAAAGAACTCTCTGAGGGTCTGAAAAAAAGAATTTTCGCTCTACATAAAGATGGCCTAGGCTATAAGAAGATTGCCAAGACCCTGAAACTGAGCTGCAGCACAGTGGCCAAGACCATAAAGCAGTTTAACAGGACAGGTTCCACTCAGAACAGGCCTCACTATGGTCGACCACAGAAGTTGAGTGCACGTGCTCAGCGTCATATGCAGAGGTTGTCTTTGGGAAATAGACATATGAGTGCTGCCTGCATTGCTGCAGAGGTTGAAGGGGTGGGGGGTCACCCTGTCAGTGCTCAGACCATACGCCACACACTGCATCAAATTGGTCTGCATGGCTGTCATCCCAGAAGGAAGCCTCTTCTAAAGATGATGCACAAGAAAGCCAGCAAACAGTTTGCTGAAGACAAGCAGACTAAGGCCATGGCTTATTGCAACCATGTTCTGTGGTATGATGAGACCAAGATAAACGTATTTGGTTCAGATGACGTCAAGCGTGTGTGGCGGCAACAAGATGAGGAGTACAAAGACAACATTCAAGCATGGTGGTGGGATTGTCATGGTCTGGGGCTGCATGAGTGCTGCCGGCACTGGGGAGCTACAGTTCATTGAGGGAACTATGAATGCCAACATGTACTGTGACATACTGAAGCAGAGAATGATCCCCTCCCTTCAGGGACTGGGCCGCAGGGCAGTATTCCAACATAACGACCCCAAACACACCTTCAAGACGACCACAGCCTTGCTAAAGAAGCTGAGGGTGAAGGTGATGGACTGGCCAAGCATGTCTCCAAACCTAAACCCTATTGAGCATCTGTGGGGCATCCTAAAACAAAAGGTGGAGGAGCGCAAGGTCTTTAACATCCACCAGCTCCATGATGTCTTTATGGAAGAGAGGAATAGGACTCCAGTGGCAACCTGTGAATCTCTGGTGAACTCCATGCCCAATAGGGTTAAGGCAGTGCTGGAAAAAAATGGTGGCCACACAAAATATTGACACTTTGGGCCCAATTTGGACATTTTCACTTGGGGGTGTACTCACTTTTGTTACCAGCGGTTTAGACATTAATGGCTGTGTTGAGTTATTTTGAGTGGGCAGCAAATTTACACTGTTATACAAGCTGTACACTCACTACTTTACATTGTAGCAAAGTGTCCTTTCTTCAGTGTTGTCACATGAAAATATATAATAAAATATTTACAAAAATGTGAGAGGTGTACTCACTTTTGTGAGATATTGTGTATATATATATGTGTGTGTGTGTGTGTGTGTGATTAAAGTGCTTAGCATGGGAACATTTAAACTTGTTTTTTGACAAACTTTGTTATCCCAGTACAAACTCTATACTAGAACCCCAGACCCGCCATGCCCTTGGGCTTCTCTTGTGAAGGTGCCTCTGATTGCCTAATGACTGACGCTCTCAAGAATTGTAAAGAAACAGGTTTTGTTCCCACTCCTAGACAAAGAAATTATTTTTTCACATATTGGGCACGCCTGTCCCCTGCTGCAGGGGCAAAGTATGCATTTAGCCAACACTTATCTCTGTCATGTGTATTCCAGTATCTGCTTTCCAGGTGGTCAGAAGATATATCTGTGTCTCGGAGAAAATGCTTGAGGATACACATGTACTGAGAACTATTTGGTTGCCCACACAGTTGGGGATAGGCGTTGTCCAATGTGTGAAATTACAATTACATGTTTATGAATGTATTCTACCTGTTGATCACTTGAATCTGATCTCAAAAAAGATGACAAGGCTGAATTAGTAAAGGAGTTAAGAATATTCACTTCAGTTATCCAACCATGTGAAAAACAAACTCGTTTACTTATTTCATCTGCACATGACTGGATAATTGAAACAAATGTTTACATTATTTGTTGTGTGAAGAGTATCTACTCCTTTTAAGCTGGCCAAAGACGGTGCAATTTTTGTTTCCTGCAACCACGGGTTGCAGGAAAGAAAATCACTTTCTAATCTCCCCTGTGAGGAAATGCCGCTGTCAGTGTGAGGATAGGAATGCAGATAATCAGCATTTTCTTGTTTACATGTGATCAGCTGTGATTGGACAGTTGATCACATGGGTAAAGATCTTCATCATCTTTACCAAGATCGGCGATGTGCCGTGTCCCAGGAACACAGTGCACCACCATGTTGAGAGTGGGACGATGTCATTTGACGTTGTCCCAGAATGAGAGAGCCACCTTGCTCCTGTTAATTACCAGTACAGCGGGTGGGAGGGATTCAGACTCGCCACTTTCCTCAGAACCCTGCAATTGCTGCAGCTAGTTGATAATTGTAAAGTCACTCCCTTTCACATTCACTGTGCACATGGACACAGAAACAAACAGATATTTCTTCAGAATAAAAAAAGTTTTGTTAAAATCCTTGCAACACAACCCATAGTGGCAATGGGCCTTTAATGTATTTTTTTTCCTAATGTAACCATATAGTTTTGAAAAAGGTTTTAAGCTGAGTTATCACAATAAGAACTTGGAAGAAGTTTCTCCCTCGGACCCTCACTAAACATTTAAAAAGAAAGAGCTTCTTGTCGTTCTAGAACTTTTACCACCCTTAGTGCAGGCTTTGCCTCTGGGTCTCCTAGGAGCCGCTGTAAATTTGTGCATGCTAGTAGAGATGTGTTGCCTGAGTGCTTTCCTGTACTTGCAGAGGAAGGCCCGATTTTACTTTTTGGAATTGGTTATGTGATCTCAGTTTTTATGTATAAGCATACAAAATTTACCCCTTATGGTTACACACTTACTTCCAATCCCAAGACTATTATTTTTTTCTCCGCTTTCTAACTCAATGTAAAAACTTATTAAAATTGATTTCATGGCTCAAAGGAGTGGAGAAGTACCTCTGCGTACTTGTGTTCAGAGTGGAGCCAGTTGGCATAGATGACCATAATGTAAAAAGAGGCTCAAAAAAGCTACGCAGTAACAATTTTTTTCTACCGTTTACATTGTTGTAGGTATTTCTAAAGCCCTGCTTTACCTGCAAGTCCAAGATAGGTACCAGAAAACTGGCTCTGTTAGCAGGCTTCAAGGACCAGAGTTGCTGTCATTTTGGCACAGACCAATAAACCTCTGCCAGGAGTCATAAAATGTAATTAAATGCTTTTATACTACTCATAAGCGCATTATAAATTGTTATATGAAATGTGACTGTGTACTTTCACTATGCTTTACAAGAGTCCATAAACTATAAAGCTTTGATAAATATTGACATATTTTGACAGCTGTTCAAATGTACTAAAAGTCCAGGAATCGTTTTATATTATCTATACAATAGCAGTCTTCTTCAGCAGATGCAACAAAATATAACCTCAAAACAGTTTTCTTTTAGAGCCAAGTTCACACAGGGGCGACTTGGGATCCAACTTGAAGTTGCCCCAAGTCGCGCGACATGTCAAATTACATTGAGGTGAATGGGAGCCGTCTTAATGTACACTACTGAAGTCGCTCCGACTTCAGAAAAGGTTCCTGTACTACTTCAATCCGACTTCTAGGCGACTTGTACCCATTGATTTCAATTGAAGTCGCCTCCAAGTCAGATCCCCGTTCATAGTGAGGCAACTTTACAGGAAGTCGCCCCTGTGTGAACCGGCTCTAAGGCAAACCTCTCCCTCCCACAGAGCTGGTATTTGGTATGAATCATAAGGGGGAATTCCACGCCAAATTTTAAATAAAAAAACGGCATGGGTTCCCCTCCAAGAGCATACCAGGCCCTTAGGTCTGGTATGGATTTTAAGGGGAACCCCCTACGCCGAAAAAATGGCATGGGGGTCCCCCCAAAATCCATACCAGAACCTTATACGAGCACGTAGCCCGTCCGGTCAGGAAGGGGGGTGGGGACGAGCGAGCGCCCCCCCCTCCTGAACCGTACCAGGCCGCATGCCCTCAACATGGAGGGTGGGTGCTTTGGGGCAGGGGGGCCTGCCCCAAAGCAACGGGCCACCGCTAGCAAAAGAGCTGGGAGAAGATAGTGGAGGAGCCCGGCAGAAGGCAGAAAACACCGGAGAGCGGGAGAGAGCGGAGAAGTCGGAAGAAGACCCCTGGAGCTGCCTAATAAATTACTTAAAAAAGTTGTCTAGTGTGTTTTTTTTATTGACACTTTTCCCCCAGGTGAATGGGTAGGGGTAAGATGTACCCCATACTCATTCACATAGGGTTGGGGCCGGGATCTGCGGGCCCCCCCTTATTAAAAGGGGCTCGCAGTTTCTGATAAGCCCCCCGCCCGCAGACCCCGACAACCAATGGCCAGGGTTGTCGGGAAGAGGCCCTTGTCCTCATCAACATGGTCACAGGGCACCCCCCTGCCCCAAAGCACCCACCCCCCATGTTGAGGGCATGCGGCCTGGCACGGTTCAGGAGGGAGGCGCTCGCTCGTCCCTACCCCCCTTCCTAACCGGCCAGGTTGCGTGCTCGGATAAGGGTGTGGTATAGATTTTGTGGGGACCCCCACGCTATTGCCGTTTTTTTCTTTAAAATTTGGCGTGGCGTTGCCCCTCGTGATTCATACCAAACAAAGGGGACAGCGAGGTGTACAGTACCCTGTCGCCGAGAACCAGGGCGATGGGATCGAGCTGGAAACACATTCTCGCGGGCAGGTACTGGCAAAGAAGCCTGTCCTGGAGGCGACTTCAAGTCGCTCCAAGTCGCGCTGTGGTTCACGCTCAAGTCGTGTCCAAGTTGCCTCGCAAAGTCGCGCACAAAGTCGTGTTGCCCCTGTGTGAACCAGCTCTTAGGCCCCATTCACACAGGGGCGGCACGACTTCTGGGGGCGACCTCGGCGGCGCGATCTCAAGACGTCTTGAGACGCCCGCCGAGGCGATTTGCATAAAAACTTCTGTATAGAAGTCAATGCAGGTCACCTTGGGTCGCCCCCAAAAGTAGTACAGGAACCTTTTTCTAAGTGGGAGCGACCTGAGTCGCTCCTATTAGAACGGTTCCATTAAACAGCGTGGGACGCGACTCGTCAGGTGACCGAGTCGCCTGACGAGTCGCCCCTGTGTGAACCGGGCCTTATAGTTCTTTGAGTTGTAGGAGGGAAATATAAGAAGATATTTGTAAACATATCTGGGTTTGATTTCATGGTCAAATAAACAGAGAGGAAAATATACAGCAGTTTTTTTCTGTTGAGCTCTTATCTGGAGCACTGGTTGCTTTGCTGGTTTGAAGGAACTTTTGTAAGCATCTGGTGCAGCAGAATCAACGATGCAAGACTCCAATGCAGAACAGAATGAAGTAAATTCTTTGGTGAACCATTGTGTACTCTATTAGAATAAAAGGTTTGGGTGCTGCCTTATTATTATGTGTTCATGCAAGTTTAAATGCACTGTATAACCTTTCAACCATCTGTGGCCCTTCACCAAGTTCTTACATTTTCTAAAACATTGTGTAATGCAGGGGTAGTCACCCTCGGCCCTCCAGCTGTGGTGAAACTAAAAATCCCATGAGACATTGCAAGACCCTGACAATCACAGGCATGACTCCTAGAGGCAACGGCATGCTGGGATTTGTAGTTTCACCACAGCTGGAGGGCCGAGGTTGCCTACCCCTGTTGTAATGTATATCTGAATCGATGAACACATAATAATGCAGACCTATGCTCTTGGGTGCTTTAGTTTAATATTTTGTGATATTTTTGATGTTGTGTGTTGTGCATAGATATATTTTTATAAAATTTCACATAGGCGAGTACATCCTTTTAGCCTTGTTTTTGTTTGTCTTGTTTATATCTAGCAAGTAAGGCGAATGGCAAATTATAGTGCATCTGTCAGCCATTTTTTTCTGGTACAAGTCCTGACTTTGCTAGGCTAGCCATACACGCATAGATATCTATCATTCAGGCCATGGAAAACAGCCCATGGAAATTGAGAGAAATCTACTACTTTCATTCATCCACACTAAAAAAAACACAGATTTAATTTCCCCTGGAGGCTGTTGTATTGAAGCAGCCATGACATTTGCCGCTGCTTGAATAAATGAACAGTGACTGCATCTGTCCAATAAGAACACTTCTGGTGATGGTGGTTCTTAAGGGCACATGTTTTAGACAGGGTACAGACAGGTGTGTAGGGCTCATCACCAAAGTCAAACCTCTAGCAACAATATGGAACCAAATCGGAGGGCTCACAAATATATTTTTTTAGAGGTGTAATGGATTACACATTGCAATACTTATTCTTAGGTGGAATTTTTAGGGGAAAAGTTTAAAATGGCTGGTTGATTTGAAAAAAGAACTTTAAACACAAACCTGACTTTTGTAGTCATCATACACTGAATTTTAACAAAAAAAAAAAGAGATAAATATACAATTAATGGACAGCATGTAATGGTAATATAGACAACTGTAAACCAAGTGAGGGGTTTAAACTCACCACAATGATGAAAAAACTGTGCCTGAACGATATCCAAAACGAACTGCTCAGTCAGTGTGTCTCGGAAAACTGACTGCCGTACGCTGGTTACTGTTGTGGTGCTCCTGCACAGGGTTAATCTGGTTGGTCGCAGGCTGGTCGTTTGCTGAGACACACTGACTGAGCAGTTCGTTCTGGATATCGTTGAGGCACAGTTTTTTCATCATTGTGGTGAGTTTAAACCCCTAAGGGGTGTGTGGAACATATGTGTGAAGTTATCTTTGGTGAAAGACTACTCATCGTGTGCAAAGTGTTTTTGATTAATTTTTTCCACCTCTTATAGACTCTCATTGGATACGTTACGGACTTTTTTATGCTCAGTCATAGGTTTTGCTCCATCCATGTTTTTTCCACTTTTGTATTGCTATATATTTATTCATAAGTCGGCTTTTACTAACTGATTTTAGCGCTGCTTTGATGCAATTTTTACTGTCTCTTGTTATACAGTTTTTTGACACATCACTTGGTTTACAATTTTTATTATTTTAAGTGGCTGCTGTTGGACACCTAGTGTCTAATTTATATATTTCATTTTATTTTTATGTTTATACATTGATTATTTTCACTGTTGTAGATCTTATATTGCTCCTAGCGCTGAGATAGGAGGAGTTGGGCAGTGCGATTCAGATTTTTCCTCTTTTTTTACAATATAGACAACTACTTGTCACTAGTCCCTTTGTGCATCTCACTTTTGTTCATAGTCTGCAATGTTTCCAGCAGCCTCTTAGGCCCCTTTCAGACAGAGCGGAATTTGTCCAAGCAGATCAGCCTGCTCTGTGGGGACCTCTCCGGTGATCCCCGCTGAGTAAGTGGATGACGGGTCCATGTCCGCTCCGATATGCAGAGCGGACATGGACATAGCCCGCTGTTCTTTATTGGTCGGTCGGATTGTAGCG
Source organism: Rana muscosa (assembly GCA_029206835.1). Classification (NCBI taxonomy): domain Eukaryota; kingdom Metazoa; phylum Chordata; class Amphibia; order Anura; family Ranidae; genus Rana; species Rana muscosa. The sequence goes on from CM055128.1 coordinate 285,623,277, forward strand.
GACTGCTGGACCTGATCGGTCCGCTGGTGTGAAAGGGGCCTTTCTTGTTTTTTGCTATTGTATCATTGTTAGCAAGGCTGAAGAAACCCTTCTATACTTTTTAGCGGTAAGGGAAAAAAAAAGCACTGCCAATGCGTCCAGGAGCAGCAGAGTTTTGGCAGAAAAAAAACGCTTGACGCTGCTAAACGCGCCCAAGCACTAAGCTTGTGTAGCTCTTCAGCGTTTATTCATTTCAATAGCTAGAATACATTTTAAATTCTGGCCAATGAAATAAACACCCCAATGCCAATCACTGCTAAACTGGTTTGAAAAAAATGCAGCTTAGGTGAGTTTTTAACACAGAATTCTTCCTGTCAGGATGAACAGCATTTACAATAAACCAGTGTGCATGAGGCCCTAAATTGGAGTTCATTATTATTATTATTATTGCAATATGTATCGCTTCAATTGGCATCTCAGTGTAATAATTGCTAACAGACTTCTTCTGAAAGTTTATAAATTATCTGGAAAATAATGTCATTTATAATCAATATAACAGATTTGCTATTTTTTTATTTTTTTAGAGCTTTTATTTATTTCATGTTAGTGTTTTTGAAGGGAATTCCAGTCTTTCTGATCTGTATCTAATAAATTATTTGTGTTTGTGCAAGTTAGTATTGGATTCTTGTTGAGTTTGCCCATCCATAAGTCAATATTGGCACAAAATGTAGCTTATGTTTATAAACTGCCATTAGCTTGCCAGTAACTAGTAGCTTGCTTATTGCCATCGGCAGCCTTCCACTGTTTTATTGGATTTCATTTCTTTAATATGAATAAATAAACTTAACCCTGCAAATGAGAAGGCAAACAACAGTATGATAAGTGCAGTAACTGATAGTCAGAGTTCATTGCTCATTAGCCTCTAGTGATCTTCCTAAATATGACTATTATGAGTTAATGCACACAATCGCTCCTGGTATTAAGCTATTGAACAAAGGCCAATGTATTTAATCGCCCACACAGTCTATTTTATTTGACTCAATACTATTTTTCTAAGCTGTATAACTACACAAAAGTACACAAACAAAGCTGAACAAAGCAAGCAACAGGCCAAGTAAGTTCATCTGCTGGGTTTTCACTATTGATTGCTACTCCAGATACCACAGGCTGAGGAAAAGTGTCTGCTCTGTGGTCCATGATGGTTTCCAGTGCTTATTCTTGCAGGGAAAAGCAACAGGTTCACTTTAATACCTCCCTTCTGCAGCTTTACTCTCCTTCCCTTAGCTCCCCCACCATCCCATTCCATTCCATTCAGTTATTGAAAATTGAAGATACACAACCCCTCTGTAGTCCGACTCGTATTGTGCGTTCACTTTTTGCAACGTGACTGAATTTGCCATTGACTGAAGATGTCAATAGTTACTTCAGTATACATTTTTAACAAGACCATAAGGAGGGAAAAAACAACCCATGTAGCGTAATACTGTAAATGTGATACTGTTTAAAACCAAGAGAGTATTCACAAGCAGAGAAATGTAAGAGCTTAAAAATCAGCGCTGCTCAATCCTGTGGGAAAGATGACATCAGTGTACTAGGCTCCGCCCAGTGCGTTTCCTTTACAGATGACCTCATCAGAGGGTCAGTGCAGTGTAGTGTCACGTCAGTCATTTGCGATGACCCCTGATGCCCGCTTTAAATATATATATATATATATATATATATATATATATATATATATATATAAAATTTTAACCACTTCAATAGAGGGCTTTTATACCACCTCAATACCGGGCCTATTCTGGCACTTCTCTCCTACATGTACAAATCATCATTCTTTTGCTAGAAAATTACTCAGAACCCCCAAACATTATATATGTTTTTTTTAGCAGACACCCTAGGGAATAAAATTACGTTCATTGCAACTTTTTATCTTGCACGGTATTTGCGCAATAATTTTTCAAACGCTTTTTTTGGGGAAAAAAATGGCTTCATGAATTAAAAAATAACAAAACAGTAAAGTTAGCCCAATTTTTTTGTAAAATATGAAAGATGATGTTACGCCAAGTAAATAGATACCTAACATGTCACGCTTTAAAATTGCGCACACTCATGGAATGGCGCCAGACTTCGGTACTTAAAAATCGCCGTAGGTGACCCTTTGAAAATGTTTTCAGGTTACCAGTTTAGAGTTACAAAGGAGGTCTAGTGGCACGTGGCGATACCTCACATATGTGGTTTGAACGGCGTTTACATATATGGGCGGGACTTGCGTGTGCGTTCGCTTCTGAGTGCAAGCTACCGGGGACAGGGGCGTTTAAAAAAAAAATTATAATTTTTTCTTTTTATTTCACTTAAAAAAAAAAATTTTTACACTTTTTTTATTTTATTTTATTTTTTTGATCACTTTTATTCCTATTACAAGGAATGTAAACATCCCTTGTAATAGGAATGGTGTGTGACAGTTCCTCTTTATGGAGAGATGCAGGGTCAATAAGACCCCACATCTCTCCTCCAGGCTGGAAAGCATGAGATCGGGAAAAATAAATCACCAATCTCATGCTTACTAGCTGCAATCGCGGCTTTGTTTACCCTTCGGGAACCCGGGCGTGACGTCATCACGTCGCGCCCGGGCCTCCGACGGTCATAGAGATGTCTGGTCACCGGAAATCTCTATGCTCGTCATCTGGCGCTGGACGATTCTTTCTCCGGGCCCCCGATGCCAAGGGGGGAGCCCAGAGAAGCATCGGATGGCGGCGAGAGGGGGGGGGATTTCCCCTCCCGTCACCTATAAGAACGATCAAGCAGCGGAACTGCCGCTATGATCATTATCGTGCACAGAATCGACAGCATGAAAGAATGATATCTGAATGATGCCTCTAGCTGCAAGCATCATTCAGATATCCCCCACAAAGTCAAGGACGTCATATGACGCCCACCCAGGATGGGAGATCCCATCTGTGGACGTCATATGACTATGGCTGGGTAATGAAGTGGTTAAATAAGGTACCTAGTCTGCCTACTTATACTTGTTCAGTGACCTAGAACTATTGAAGCTAGAGGCTGAAAATGGCAGTTGGCATTTTTAGCAAGAGATTATCAATCTTGCTAATCACCTATATTTTCTCATTGCATGTTTAGTCTATGTGTGTTTTATTATAGATGTTAATGTGAGTGCTTAATCTTTGCTTAAACATGTTTTAGCACTGGTAAAAGTAGCTGAATACCACCCAAAGCCGGTTAAGACCTGCCAAAACCTTTCTATAATTGCATCTTTGGTGCAAATACACTTGTGATAGTTCCCGCCCTTTGCTCCCCTACCAGACTCATGTTCACTTGTCCTCAAACAAGCAGTATACCACTGATTAGAATGCACTTTGAACTCTCCATTACTGTAAAACGTTCAAGGGAGAGCTTGGCCAGGAAGACTTAAGCCCCGTACACCAGGGCTTGACAAATTTGCTTGGAATCTAGGAGCCAGCTAAAAAAGTTAGGAGCCAGGAACGCGCCCCGTCCCGCCGAGCTCGCGCGCAGAAGCGAACGCATACGTGAGTAGCGCCCGCATATGAAAGCAGTGTTCAAACCACACGTGAGGTATCGCCGCGATCGGTAGATCAAGAGCAATAATTATAGCCCTAGACCTCCTCTGTAACTCAAAACATGCAACCTGTAGAATTTTTTAAACGTCGCCTACGGAGATTTTAAAGGGTAAAAGTTAGTCGCCATTCCACGAGCGGACGCAATTTTGAAGCGTGACATGTTGGGTATCAATTTACTCAGCGTAACATTATCTTTCACAATATAAAAAAAAATTGGGCTAACTTTACTGTTGTCTTATTTTTTTATTAAAAAAAGTGTATTTTTACCCAAAAAAGTGCGCTTGTAAGACCGCTGCACAAATACGGTGTGACAGAAAGTATTGCAACAACCGCCATTTTATTCTCTAGGGTGTTAGAATAAAAAATATATATAATGTTTGGGGGTTCTAATTAGAGGGAAGGAGATGGCAGTGAAAACAGACAGGGAAACTCCATTAGCATTGCTGTTTGTCTTGTCATACCAACGGCCACCACAAGATGGCGCTAGATCACAGAAGGAAGCATAGGCCTGCAGAAGGCCGCAAAGCCGCGGCCTCAATTACCGGCCGGCGCGGCCCGACGCGATCCCGCGGTGCGGAGGGGGGGCACGGAGAGACAGGATTCCCCAGCTGTGCTGCCCCAGGCGCCAGGTCGCTAATTCTAGTCGCAATGGCGACCTGGCGCCCGGGGTTTGTCGAGCCCTGCCGTACACATGGTTGGACTTTTTGCCAACAAACTTCATTTTGAGCAAGTTTGCCAAAAAATCCGACCGTGTGTACGCTCCATCGGACAAACTTTTTTGGTTTTAATCGGACAAAAGTTCGGTCTGCAAACGGACAAACTTTTGGCCAACAAAAGTCCGATGGAGCAAAGTCCGACCATGTGTACAGAAAACCATCGGACTTTTGTCCAATGGACAAAACAAATAATGTTAAAATCAACCAACAATAGCAGAAGTTGACCAAATGGTGGCGGTAAAGAGCAGAAAAACCACCTGATGTTGGAAAAAGTTTTGGGAAAGTTTGCAGAAAAGTCCTGTGGTGTGTATGCTATGGGTGTGCCCGGCCAACTCCGTTCGGACAAAAATCCATGGAAAAGTCCGATGGAAGTCCGACCGTGTGTACGAGGCTTTAGACATGTGGCTGTGTGATCTAGATGGCAACATCTCACTGCATAGGGACAGGTGAATATTATTTATATAATATATCAAGACTGAGATGGGGGCTATGGACTGAGGGAGGACTGCCTCCAAGTTTCATGCTGACTTGTCCCCAATCCAATAAGATCTTGCTGACAAGAACGCAAAGCCACTTGTCAAATCCTCCAGCTGGGCCTGCACGTGTGCTCTGCACTCTCTATGCATTCCTATGGCACTTCCAAGTGCACACTTGACCGGGAACATTTTGACAAGCCGCCGTTTCATCTAGTCAGTGATATCCCACAGAACAGATGAGTATAAGACTGGAAAGGGGGTTTGGCACACTATAACATAAGTATATCCACAATAAAGAAGCAGTTACAACAGGGGTACTGAATTAAAATTCAGGTCCAATCAATTTTATTTTTTTATTTTTTCTTGCAGCTGAGGTCCAAATTGCATATTTGTGCAATCCTTCACATCACAGCCAACCCGCCTCTTATATCGCAATCCCATTCTTACATCCGTGTCTTCAGTCCCCCCCTGCATATTACAATCCACCCCTTTTACGTAACAGCTCCCCCTACCCCCAGCCATGTCCTCTGTCCCCTTCACACTCCTACCTTACACGGTACATAGAGCTGAGAACAGGAGGCAGGACAGCTCTGGATGGAGGGTAGGAGTAGGAGCTGCTGGAGTTAACTGTTCATATTAACAAGCTGGTGATTGGAGGCCGGACTGCCCTGCATTCTAGAAACCAATCACCTGCTGGTTAGCTTGGAAAGTTACCTTTGGAAGCTCCTACTCCCTCCATCCTTAGTTGTCCTGCCTGTAAGAAGTACAGAGGTGGAGGCTGAAGGAAAAAAATGCTGCTAAATGACGGGATCTGATCCAGACCACAGTCCGCCATTTTGTGATGCCTGAGTTGCAATTTAAATATAATCAGTACACTTTTTACGATTTCAACTTTGCACTATCTGACTAAAGCTAAAAGATTTAGGAAAGTTTGAAACTTTTGGCATGTTTTGTAAATGTTTTATTGCTCGTTGAGCATAAGGTCTCATTCATACCAGTGATGCATTTATCTTTATTCACCACAGCCTGTTGTAATGTAGTGTAGTGCATAACAAAATGCTGCGCTGAAAAAAGTAGTGCATCTCCTACTTTCATTAGCATACACCATTGCAGCGCAGTGGTGTGAACTGAAGGCTTAGACAAGACAAACTGCCTTGTCTTAGCATTAGAATTGTGTTGCAGTGTCCTGCTCAGAGCAGCCCAATAAATATGGTTTGAATGGGCTTTGAAAGCGTAGTTACAGTGCCTTAAAAAAAGTATTCATACTCCTTGAAATTTTCCACATTTTGTCATGTTACAACCAAAAACGTAATTGTTGTTTTTTTTGTGGGGGATTTTATGTAATCGACCAACACAAAGTGGCACATAATTGTGAAGTAGAAGGAAAATGATAAATGGTTTTCAAAATTTTGTACAAATAAATATGTGAAAAGGGTGGTGTGCATTTGTATTCAGCCTTTGTAGAACCAATACTTTGTAGAACCACCTTTCGCTGCAATTACAGCTGCAAGTCTTTTTGGGGATGTCTCTACCAGCTTTGTATATCTAGAGTGAAATTTTTGCCCATTCTTCTTTGCAAAATAGCTCAAGCTCTCTCAGATTGGATGGAGAGTGTCTGTGAACAGAAATTTTCAAGTCTTGCCACAGATTCTCAATTGGATTTAGGTCTGGACTTTGACTGGGCCATTCTAGCACATGAATATGCTTTGATCTAAACCATTCCATTGTAGCTCTGGCTGTATGTTTAGGGTCGTTGTCCTGCTGGAAGGTGAACCTCCGCCCCAGTCTCAAGTCTTTTGCAGACTCTAACAGGTTTTCTTCTAAGCTTGCCCTGTATTTGGCTCCATCCATCTTCCCATCAACTCTGAGCAGTTGCAGTGGTGGGCGGATCTCCGCTTTTAAGTTGTTGAATATTAGCTCATGCACTCGTCTGACTTTCTTGCCTGATTTTATCTGACATAACTGAAAGTATTATTTTCCATATACTGTACATACTCGAGTATAAGCCGAGTTTTTCAGCACTTTTTTGTGTGCTGAAAATGCCCCCCTCGGCTTATACTCGAGCCACCTTTTTGCGCCTGATCTCCCGGAATTTGGGGACCAGGTACCGACCGGCCGTAAGTCCTCTGGACCCTAAACTTGGCACACATGTAGCCCCACTCTTTCTCTACAAGTGCGCAAAGTTTGTTGCCTGGAGGACCTACGGCCGGGGAGCACCGATTTTTCAAAGCCGGGCACCCCTTCCATAGACTCCAATGTTAAGCTGTCATTTCTCCGGTGACTTTGGCACACATGTAGCCCCATTTCTTCTCTATAAATGTGCAAAGTTTGTTGTCTGGGGGGCCTACGGCCAGGGAGCACCGATTTTTCAAAGCCGGGCACCCCTTCCATAGACTCCCATGTTAAAAGTCAGTCTAGTCATGGACACAGTGAGGCAAAGTGAGGCATGCAGATGGACACCCTAGGCTTATACTCGAGTCAATACGTTTTTCCATTTTTTTGTGGTAAAATTAGGTGCCTCGCCTTATATTTGGGTCGGCTTATACTCAAGTATATACGGTATGTTACCTTACTGTAAGTGTAAGATAATGTTTGGCATGATAAACACTATATATTCTAGTTATATAATAAATTATATTTATAATTGTATAGGTATAAATGTGGCTGGTCATTGCAAATTCTTTGTGCTGAGGCTGTGTTTTTATTATGGTTACAATACAATCTAGCTATTGTCCTGGTTTTGGATTTCTTTTTTCTGTGTTGAATAACTTTGTTGAATAGACTAAACTTATTGCCCAGCCCTCATTATGTTTGTAGCTCCATCAGTCATAAACATGTCTTTATAGAGAAGAGAAGATTTACATTGCTGCAAGTTACTTAGTACTCCCCTAACTCTATTGTGATTTCAGAGAAAGGCGGATGCTACTTAGAGGATTAGATCTGTCTCCCAGCAATGTTTATGTTTGGTGTATGTTTTTCCATAATTACCATTAAAAGGTGCTTCAGGGGATGGCCTATTTCTCATAAACTCCTTTCCGTTGCACTGGAGAGGGCATTGGGTTTATATGAACAGTAATTGTGATTGAGAGACAGGTTACACTTTTAAGTGAGGTGGAGTTCTTGATCCATCTATGGTGATATTTTTTTACAAGCATGCAACACCCTCCCTGTTGCGCTAATCCTTAAATAGAAAGGAGACATTTCAAGAAATCATGCACCTGAAGGAAATATGAGCATAGAAAACCCATATTAGTGGTTACCTAAGAGTTTTTTCAAGAAGAATAATTATAGGCTTGGTTAATATTAAGCAGATTTATGAATGACGATGTGCCTTGACATCTTCATGTCTGAGACCCAAACAAATTCCTCAAGTACATCACACGATTAGCTTTAATTATTGAAGTATCATGTTCTCTAACCTGAAAATCTGCTTTAGCCAGTTAATTAAAAAAAAAAAAAATTCTCAATTTTTTTTTTTTTAAAGTTCCATTGATCCAGTATTTAAGAAGGAAATTTTGTATTTTGCATACAAGACAATATATACAAGGTACTGACGGGGCAGACGGGGGACTGGGGGAGGGGGGGGGGTTATTGGTGGCAGCTTTTGATGGGCACAGTGGCGGCGGTTGTTTTTTTTTTTTGTTTGGTTTTTTTTTCAGAATTTTTCAGTTTTTGCGCCCCCCAAATATTAAGCACCAACCACCACTGAAGGACTGTGATCCATAGAAGGGAGTGATTGATGTATGTTTATAACATCCTCCATATACTTCCAAGCCCCTGGTGTACATACGGCTTCAGGGTCTAGTCCTGGATCAAGTTCATATCATGCCCAGGCTGTGGCAATTTTTGAGGGACTGCTCCTCTGCCTGCTAGTAAGAGGAAGAAAAAGGCATTTTGGAGCTGTTGGCCAGAAGCCTGAAATATATTTTGTTTGTTGTACCCTTGCAAAAGAACACTTTTGAGTTACTATTTTTAAGTACAAATGTACAAAACCTTCCTCGTTTACGTATCTTGCTCAAAGTTTGCCAAGAACCCCGTCTCATTTTCTTGCCATTTGATCCCGATTTCTCACATAAGATTGTAACTTCTACCATGCAACAGTCTTACAACATGCAATGTAGTCTGACACCTTTGTTGTAACATGATAGTTTCTTATAATATATTTATAAAAGCAAACTTCAGGTACAAGCTCAGCAGTCAAATTGTAGGTACAAGCTAGTTGGGAATCACAGGTATCGGGTACAAGCTAGTTGGGAATCACAGGTATCGGGTACAAGCTAGTTGGGAATCACAGGTATCGGTTTAGAGCAACTTTTAAACAGTTTTGTTTTCTTTTAGAATGCAACTGTCCTCGCAAAGCAGGTTCCGACAGTGGCTTTTCAGGCTTAAATATGTAATTACAAGTCATTAACAGTGACTGATAGTTGCCGTAAGGCAGCGACATAGGCATAATGCAGAATGACATTCAAATCCCGTAGATACAAGCATGCAGCCATTGTTTCTCAAATTTTTTTGTCTTGAGGCGCACCAAAAAGATCAAAAAATTTTCAGGGCACACCGCTACATTGTAGTTCGTAAGTTTCTTGTTTATTTTGTTGAGCCACGAGATTTTCAAAGTATTTGGTTTGTCCTTTACAGCTGGATGTTTTTGTTTCCAAGTGTCTCTTTAATTTGCTGGGAACATGCGCCTTGTTCGACAAAACTGCGTTGCAAATCCGAAGCGATTAAATCATACTCGATGTAATCTTCTTTGTACTTTTGCTTGCTTTTCATTTAACATTTTCTCTTTCAGAGTTCGAGACATGATTAGATATTTCCCTATCGCTAAGCAATGAATAAACTTTATTTATAAGCATCAAGTTGGAATTGAAAGGTCTCTATTATTATAATATAATTAGAGCGATTGAGTTCTCCTGAAATTTCGCACAGGTCTCGCGTTACGAAAGGAACCAATGAATGACTGACGTTTTTACTTGCGTTTTTATATATGTTACTTTTTAAACTTTTTCAACATTGATTTTTTTAAAGGCTTTTCAAAACTCCCATGTCACGCCTGCAAATCTCACGCGGCATACAGTTTGAGAATCACTGCTCTAGGCACAGATTTTGAGTTCACTGTGTGAGTGCATACAACCGAGATTAGCAGCTGGGCACTATGCAAGCTCACTTCTTCTAACCAATGTATGTATTATGAAACCAAGAGGTGGTCCGTTCTATTTCTAATGTCAACAAAGCAATGAACTCTAAAAAAAAAAAAAAAAAAATTCCTTTTGTGGTAAAATTTTATTTTTCACCAGCCTTTGGTAGCCTTGACGTATTATGAACTTTACCTTATTCTGTCATTTTCAGCAGGAGTGAACATCAAATATTGTTGCAGTCTAGTGTTGAGCAGTGTAAACAGTAAAGAAAAAATGATGTCCATTTCTAATCTGTTTTGACCAACCTTTTGTCATTTTGGATAGCTGTATACAGTTTTTAAGCAAATGTTGTTTTTTTTTTTGTGAATCTGACGATCCTGCCAGACGCAGCACTTTGTACCGCAGGCCTCACGTAGAACAGTATAGTATGTAAGTACTACTTCACTCCCAAACAAATCTATGGAAATTCAAAAGCAGATCAGACAGGGGTCAAATGCATGTTAATAAATCCTAAGTGATCTTAGAAGCATCTCACATTGATGTCAAAAGCAAACGGCATGTGCCCATTGACACAAGTCCAAAACCCCCAAACACCAGTCCTAATTCTTATCCCTCATTTTTCTATATAGATATGGGGGCAAAAAAAACTACGTTGATTGGCAGTGGCACCCCAAAAGTAATGGGAGATAAACACAAAGTCATCAATGGACTTAAAGAGGAAGTAGTCTTCCTCTTTAATTGTACCTGCAGGAAAGCCAATAATAAGGCTACCTGTAGGTACTGTAAATATCTCCTAAACGTGCAATGTTTAGGAGATATTTACCATATACGCTGCCGCCAACATCATCGGCGCATGCGCACTGAAGAAATGGCCTGCTTGTGCCTTTTCTTCAGGGCGTGTGCCGTGACTGGCGGCTCCAGGAAAGAGGTTGGGCGAGTCTGCAATGCAAGGGCGGCAGTGCAGGACTTCGTTTTGAGGTAAGTATTTCATAATGAGCTAGTATGCAATGCATACTAACTAGCTCATTATGTCTTTTGTTTTGCAGGGTTTTTTTTTTTTATTACTACTTTAAGTAGTAGTAAATTTACTAAACACCAAGTAAAGTGTTTTGCAGCTAGCTGCCGCTTCATCAGACAACTGGTGGAGCGACAAGTTCTACAATCAGAGACACAAAGGACATCGTTTCTATAAACAAACGTGTGTAGAAAAATAGCAGGTGTCTCTATACCAATTCAAAGTGAGTGCCTAAAGCAAGAATTTATGTAGTTTCTTGATAAGCTGGCAATAAATTGATAACCCAAAGTTTTATAACTTATTTTTTTCCCCTATTGCCAGCATATCAAGAAACAACATTCATTTTTGTTTTAGGCATTCATTTTGTATCTATTCAGCCCTCAGACCGCACACACTGGGCATAAAAAATACTGCTTATATTGGATTTTGACTTTTTTTTTTCCTTTATAAGCAACTCTGTTGGCCTATTTGTCCATGTACATTTCTGCGCTTACAGACATATTCGCAGAGGAGTGTTTTCAGTCTGAAAAAAGCCCCATCACAAGTGCGTTTTTTAAAAGGGAGCTTTCGGGCAGAAAAAAATTATTGACACACATAAACGCAGCGTTTAGGAGCTTACATTAATTGTAGTGAAAAATTTGGGGAAAAAACTGTTTTATAAATGCAAATGTCCTTAGATGCGCAAAAACTTGTGTGCAAAAAGAGCTACTATGAGCGTTTTTTTTTAAGGCTCGTACAGGATATTTCGACAACAATTGTCCGATGGGCGTGTTTTGTCAGATAATCTGACCGTCTGTATGCTCCATCGGACAATTGTTGTTGGAATTACCAACAACAAATGTTGGATGGTCATGCTCTCAAATTGTCCGACAACAAATGTGTTCCATCGGATTATCTGATCGTGTGTACACAAATCCGTCGGACTAAAATCCAAAGTACAAACACGCATGCTCCAAACCAATGCTGAACATCAGACAACATTAGCAGAAGTTGCCCAAAGGGTGGCGCTAAAGAGCTGAAAAACCACGTCGTTTGGTGAATGTTGGCTAAAAAAGTTCTGCCGTCTGTATGCAGGACAAGTTCACGGCCAACGCCCTTCGAACAAAAATCCACAGATTTGTCCGATGGAAATCCGATCGTGGGTCGAGGCTTTATGTTACTTTTTCTGCCAGAGGTTCTTAAATATTTTCAGCTTCCTAGTGTGTATGGACTCTTAGGCCGGACATGCAGGGTTCAAAGATTTGAACCGTTAATGGGCAGGCTGAATGTACCAAGTTGATCGAATAAACTTTAGTACAACCAGCCTGCAGGATTCTCTTGCGATTACCGATAGCGGCTGCTATAGACGCTAGTGATAATCACTGTCTCCCACCAGGGGTGAGACTTCCTCCTTCCCCCGCCAGGAGAAGACCATGGCCTGGCATGAGAGATTCCCACACCAACACTGTCTGTGTTGATGGAGGAATAAAGCAAATGTATTTTCTGCAACTCGTGGGTTTCAGGAAATAAATTTGCTCCATGTATTCAGCCTTATTCTCTCTGCCCATTAGAGACAGCTGCTATAATGTATTTATCTACACACATGTTATACTCCTTTTTGTCCACTTTTAGTGCCTCTTTTTTATCCCTGCTAGTAGTTTCTAATGACGTAGCACTCTCCTCTCAGCAAAAGGAACACGTTGTGTTAGGAAATGACATAGCGCATGCGCTCTCCCTCTCTGCGAGACGCACAGATGTAAAAAAAACAACGCAGCTGAAGCATTTAAAGCTGTTCCCTCCAAATGGCACTTCTCATTTGTTTGTGAGGAGCTGAAAATTCTGTATTCTCTTAGCCCTGAGTAAACCCTCTATTTATTGTTGATATATGCATAGCTCTCCCACTTTTTAAGTTTTATTTTTAATGTTTATTTCTAACACTTATACTTTTTGTTATACATGTGTTGCATGGTGTTCATTAAATTTACTGCTATTTTAGTCTATTGATGACTTTGTAATCACTCATCTCTAATCACTTCCAGGGCAACTTCCAGGTAAATAGCGCCGTCAATTTACACAGCTCTTTACATATTATACATTCACATCAGTCCCTGCCCTCAAGGAGTTTACAATCTAAGGTCGCTAACTCACATTCATACATACACATACTAAGGCCAATTGACCTACCAGTGTGTCTTTGATGTGTGGGAGGAAACCCAGGCAGGCATAGGACGAACGCACAAACTCTGTGCACGTAGTGCTGTGATTACGAATCAAACCAACAACCTTAGCGCTGCTAGGCAGATGTGCAAACCAATTAGCCACTGTGCTGTATGATACACTGTCACATAATACACTGTCACTAATCAATTCCAGGTTCCTTCTGAATAGGATTTGGACCAGCCCAGATAATCTAAAGGCCCGTTCACACGGTCTGACTTTTTGCCTACAAACTTCAAAATGAGCAGGTTTTCAAAAAAATCCGGCCGTGTGTACGCTCCATCGGACAAACTTTTTTTGGTTTTCATCGGACAAAAGTTCGCTCTGCAAACGGACAAACTTTTCGGCAACAAAAGTCCTACGGTGCAAAGTCCTATCGTGTGTGTACAGAAATCCATCAGACTAGTCCGAAGTACAAACACGCATACTCAGAAGCAAGGACCAGCCGGAAGCGTTCTGTCTTGTAAAACTAGCGTTCGTAATGGAGATATCACATTCGTGACGCGGCAAGTTATGAAATCTAGAAATGCAGCGTACTTTCTTTTCTTTTTTAATAATGGGATAATAATAAAGCTGCTTTGCTGATAATACGGAGAAATGACAAACGTTTTTACAAAGGATTTGTGTTCTAGTGAAAATGAAAATCACGAATCAACACTGACCAAACTTCTACTAAATCGAGATTAGCAGAAGGAGCCCAAAGGGTGACGCCGGAGAATTGAACTTCCTCTTTTTAAGTATCGTCAGTACATTGAAACGTCACTACGTTCGTGTTTGTTGCCAAAAAAGTCAGAGTGTGTGTATGCTATGGGCGTTCACCGCCAACTCCCTTTGGTCAAAAATCCACGGAAAAGTTTGTTTGAAGTCCGACCGTGTGTACGAGGCTTAAGCATGACCACCACCTCCTCAAGAATTGCAGGAAACGGATGTATTCTCCACAAGCCTACATTTAGGCTGGGTTCACACTGCAGTACGGAGCGGCTTAAGAAATTGGATGAAGGGTTTACCACTGGGAAACACTTTTTAGTGCATTTTATATACAACTATATCGATCAGAACAAAATGAGGGACAAATGAGGAGGGACAGAGGGATATTGCAAATCGAAGACAGCCCCTCGAAATTGGGGACAGTTGGGAGCTATGTTAAAGGGGAGTGCTGACTTTTAAAATAAGGACACTTACCTGTCCAGCGCGCCCGCGATGTCGGCACCCGAAGCCGATCTGTCGCTCTTCTCTCGGGTGCTGCCGCTGCCATCTTCGGTAAGGGAATCAGGAAGTGAAGCCTTGCAGCTTCACTTCCTGGATCCCTACTGTGCATGCGCGACTTGCGCTGCATGATCCCTGCTGTCTTCTGGGACCTGTGTGTCTCCCAGAAGACAGCAGGGGGGACGTAGAAGGCTCCGGAAGTGGCGTAGATACCCGTGGGTGGCTCCGGGTATCTATGCCCGGAAGTGGGAGCAAAATACCTGTATTAGGTATCTGATCCCCCCTGAAAGGTGCCAAATGTGGCATCGGAGGGGGTGGAGGGTTCCGAAAAGCGGAAGTTCCATTTTTGGGTGGAACTCCACTTTAAATGTATTTTGTAAATGCAAAATTGCAAGCAGTGTAAATACTAGAATTTTACTTTCCTTGCAGTCTACTGTACATCAGTACAACAAAACTACTGCCTATCATTGAACTTGGCAGTACACATACTGGTAGATGGATACACTTGTTCCATATTCTCTACATTAGAGAAGGAAAGGTGTCTATTGACTGGAGGAACACTACATGACCTGATACTTACATGACCCAATACTCACTCAATCATCGGTTGCATGGCTCGGGCCATATTTGTACAAGCTGTTCCCACTTTATTACATTTTACTGCTAGCAGTAATACTACTTTATTTTTATTTTCCTACCACAGATGTACGCCGGTAACTTTGGACTGTGGGAGGAAACTCACACAAATATACAACTCTGTATAGATATGGTCCCTGGTAGTAATTGAAATCTGTATCTTCTCCTGGCATCATAGGGTGAAGGAAAAGTTATACTATTACTTTCTTGTAGAAGATTCTGGTGTTTATTAATGTGGGAAAATAGACAGGATCCTTGTTTTTTTTGTTTAGATATTGCAAGCTTCTTACCAGAGAAGACAGTGTACCGTTAGTGGAACATTCACTACTTCACTGGTGATGTATCTGTATGACTTGTGAGAAACAGAAATGATGGAGAGCATACAGGCAAGAGGGTTAAATAGAAGGGAGTTATGTAATACAGGTATGACCCTTAGCACAATGGAATCATTGACTGTATGTGTGGGAGCAGACTCCCATATGTCTTCTCTAATGAATTCATGGCCACTTAAACTCCATTGTGTCTGCAAGCCTTAAACACACTTCCCACGTTGACAAGAAAGAAATACAGTCTTCCTAGTTATAAATATTGCTCTGTTCTTCACTTCAGTTATGTGCAGGCAAAACAGGGGAACAGTTCTACACATACATATATACATACATACGGGAACTCTAGAACAACTTGTTAGGCAGCAAAGCTGATTAATTTTAAACTCAGTGGGGCTGATTTACAAATTTTTTATTTATTTTTTCCCTTTAGCTCCTACTAGCTGTTATTTGAGTCATCCATACATTTTTTTTTTTGTTGCTCTGCACTTAATGGGTGATAAGAGTGAAAGTTCACTTGGTTTAGGGAAATTTTTTACTGGTTTAGTGAATTGTCCCCACTGAGAGTGAAGTCGTTGTTTAAAATCTAGAAAAACTAGATTGCATCCCTGGTGTTGGAAAGAGGCTGTGGGGTCCTAGGACAGGTGTGCATTTTTTTTAAGCGACCCCTTTTTAAATGCATTAAAGGCAACCTATAAATAACAATATATCTACTGTTGTGTTCTAGGAACCCTCTGGTGCCCTAACATTCACTGATTCCCACTGCTGCTTACTTTGATCCCCCAGTACGTCTTGGTATGGGGGAAGAGGTGCCATTCTTCATTCTCTTCCACAATGTTCAGTGCCTAATCAACAAATGACCAGCAGCTGGTCTATACTAATGATCAGAAACCAGTCGGTATGGATTCTGATACGACTACCATGAGCATTAAAATATTGATGATGTACTTTAGTGCAAGTAGTACATACTGAATGCCATTGTGAGAAACAAAATCAAATGTATTTTTCTATGATTCTAGTAAATGTTGGGAGCACTCAGTTTAGCAACAAAATGTTCCTGGTGGGTTTTTTAAAAAAAAATGACATGTTTGCAGGTACCACCCATCGCTTTATTTCTCTCAAGTGCATGAATCTTTTGGATGTCTGTCCGCACACTCCAGGTTTCTGTCATTACAGGTTCCTAATGTTTATACAATAGTTCAGCTTTTCAATATTTTTTGTTTGTTTTTGTTATGTGGCCTGACCTTGGCCCTTCTGAGTCAAAACCTGCATCATACTTGGAGGGAGATTTATTACCCGAGACAATGGCCTGGAGTTAGTTTCTTTTTGCTGTGGCCTTTTCACTTTTTTACATGATATTACAATGATACTAGGAAATGCTGTTGGCAACTAGTATTACAAAGGTTATCTCAGTCCCCTCTTCTGAGGAAAGGTTGAGCCTTATTGCTGTGTTGTGCAGCAGCATCTTGCCTGACTCTTTTCCGAGAGCTTTGTTTTGACATCTTTTGTCCAGGTGTCCCTGCTCCCTGTTTTTTTAAGTAATCTAGATTAGGTAAAAAAAAAAGAAATCATGTCATACAACATACAAAAGACATGAAACAAACACTTAAAGTGGTTGTAAACCCTCCTAAATGTTTTTTTTTTTTTTTAACTAGCTGTAAGAGAAAGGTATAATGAGCTATTATGACTAGCATAATAGCTCATTATGCATCACTTACCTTATATCGGGGACCCCGAAGCCACCCTCGTCTCCCTCTTCAGCCGCATCCATCGCTGCGGCGATAGCCGGAAGCTTACTTCCGGCTATAGCCGCTGCAGCCAATCACAGCGCCGCTCCGGCGCTGTGATTGGCTGGAGCGGCGAAGACGTGACTCCGCGCATGCGCGCGTGAGCCGTCGAATTCGGCTACGTCGTCGAATGTTGCGACCTAGCCGAATTTGTGAATGGGGTTAACCCCATGCGCATGCGCGTGACGTCAGCGTCGCCGCATTTAAATGCAAATATCTCCTTAACCGTGTAGGTTAAGGAGATATTTCATGCACCTACAGGTAAGCCTTAATCTAGGCTTACCTGTAGGTCTTTGTTTATAAAGTGGGTTTACAACCACTTTAAGGAAGTGTAAAAACATACAGAAAAAATCTTTATTGGTGTCATACACATTACTCAATCTGAATGATTAGCAAAAGAGGGGGGAGTCATGGGGCAAAGGAACATCATACTAAAGTTATATCATGTGAACCCTAACATCAATGAGTCGCCCCTGTCATTCCCCGGACTCAGACCCCCAAAACGTGGATGAGAAGCTGGGGATAAACAAAAACATACAACAAAAGTAGACACATAGAAAACAAAACATAATCAATGTGTCACAATGGTACTGAAGTGAGCCCGCAGGTGACAGGGGATCCCCCAGGGCATGGAATCTAAGGGCCAGTCGGTATTCCGCCAGGGACCCCCTCACAAAAGTTTGGGCTTAGCTGCGTGCTGACCTCCAGGTCACAACCCCCAGGTTCACCCTGCTCGCGAGGAGAGTACCAGAAGACACAGAGGGATGGATGGATGGATAAAGCAAAAGGAGAGCTGGATATCGAGCCAAGGTCGGGGCGGGCAGCAGACAGCTTAAACAGGAGGACTAGCCGATTCGGTACACAAGAAGTCTGGTTAAGTAGGTTACAGGCAGGGAGCTCTGAAACAAGTGTTGCTTAAGCAACCAGCAAACTGGTCTGTGTGCAATTTAAATAGTGAGGCACATGGGAGGCTGGACAGGAAGTAGCAGGAAGGAAGAATATATTAAGCCACAGGTGAAGCCGGCGACACCCATAGCTGCAGAGTGCAGCCAGAGCTGAACACAAGCTAGTGGAACAACAGGTGCCAGCCGACCTACAGCAGTATAGGTAAGACACAGATCAGCTCCGCAGCTGATCTGTGACACAGTGAAATAAACAAAACCTGTTAAGATGTCATTCCATGAAAAGCTCAAACCCCTATCTTGGGTGTGGGAATAGCAGTTGGCCTATATCATTTAGGGATCAGGAATCCCCACAGTCCCAGCCCCATCAGCAGGGGGGCTGCAGCGTGTGGGGACCCCTGAGAGCTTGGTATGACTTTACTAGTATAGTGTATCAAGGTGGCCCATATAGTATAAAACGTATCATAGCGATCTTTACACTTCGCCATCCATTCCTCTGCAGCCATGATGTTAATCACTAAGGTAAACCACTCAGCACGTGTGGGGATTTGCGGTCTCTTCCAGTATATCAGAATTAACCCTCTTGCTGCGTTGAGTAAATGAGGCAGTACAGACTTGCGATATTGGCTGAGAGGAATGGTCGGGACGTGTAGCAAGGATTCCAACGGGGAATCAGGGAGCTAGAATGTTTTTAATCTGGGCTCGTAAATCCACCTAGAAGGGCTGCACCTTAGGGCACTCCCACCAAATGTGGAGAAATGTGCCCTTGAGGCCGCATTCCCTCCAGCAGGCGTCGGAAACCGATGGGTATTTCCTAAAAAGCTTAGAGGGAACTCTATAACATTGGGTAAGGACCTTTTTAAAACTGTTTTCCTGCATTTTTGTGTCCACCGAGCTCTTATGAGTGAGACGGTAAAGGTGGTCTAACGGATTATCAGTGAAGACGTGCCGAAGGTCCCTCTCCCACTCCCTTATGTATACAGGCTTCCCTCCGCTCTCCAACAACTGTAGAAACTCATACAGCACAGATATAGAATGTGGGACAGCAGAGGCGGTCATACAGAGCCATTCAAGGGAAGATGCCATGGTAGGGGATCGAAAAACCTTGGGGTAGGCTATGGACAAAATGTTGGAGCTGTCTATAGCGCCATTCGTCCATGAGGAAAGAGCCATACTGTATTCTCAACATGGCCAACGGTGTCCCTGCTCCCTGTTGATGTCCGAGTGAAAAGGTTTATTCCACCTTCCTTCATATGAAGGCTGATGTTGCAGATCAAACTGGATCTTATTTTGTGTTGGTTCAACTGAAAGAATGCTTGAAATTTGTATTTATAATTGATAATTAACATTTATATGCCTGTCTTAAAGTGAAATAAAAGGCTTCAGTTTTTTTTTTTTAACCTAAGATAAAAAAACAAAAAATGTTATACTTACCTACTCTGTGCAAGTATATTGCACGGAAAAGCCCATTTCTCCTCTTCTGGGGTCCCACGCCAGTGCTCTCGGCTCCTTCTTCCCTGCGTGTGCCCCCATAGCAAGCTGTGTACTATATCGGAACACCTGGAGGAGTCCTCCAGAGCTGGGCTGTGTGCGTTCATAGTGTCACACAGCACTGCTCGGCCTTGCTCCCTCTTTACAGGAATTGATTGACAGCAGCAGGTGCTAATGGCTCCCACTTCTTCTGGTGTCCCTATAAGAAGAGGGAGAGAGACTAGCGCTGCTCGAGAGAGAGAGGTGACTGGTAAACATTTGGGGGTGGGGGGAGATTATTAGCTAATGAAGGGTTCTTTACCTTGATGCAGGGAATGCATTAGGGTAGAAAACCTTTTGACTTTAGAACTATAAGCCTGGCCGCTCCTCTCAAGCGATGGTCTACATTGCCACAAACATTGTGGCAGCAAGGTGGATTGCTTAAGACCAATCTGATAACAGTGCCTTGTGGTATCAGACAAACACTTCAGAAACGCCAGTGACTGATGCTGCGCATTTCAAGAGTTGCTTAACAATATACTTTCAGCGCACCTGTGCCCAGACTATAGACTATCAGTGGTGGTCAACTTGGGAATCTTAAAGGGCCTCAATGGTGGCCCTAATGCTTCTAGCGGACAGCAATAGCAGCTTGTTTTCATTTGCTGAAGTAATATGTTACGTCGACGCCTGAATACTTCAGTTCTGCTGTATTTACACACACTGAAAAGAAAGTAGGAGTAAAACCAGCCCCAAAGTTGGTGTCTAAGAGGGAGGAACCACCATGGAGAAAATAAATCTCCAAATATATGTTACCAACATCCCTAAAATTTATCTACAAGGACAAAGAACCCCTGAGGCCCGAAATGTCCCTCACAAGGATCCACAAAGGTTGCAGCCTACCCAGACAGCGAGAGGTAGAAGCTTCGGAGATGGTAAAGGAGGTTTTTTGTCCTTCTATACAAAGTTGGTGTCGGTCACAATGATAACTCCTAGATCTGGTGTCGGTGCAGGCAATAAAAATCCCCTTCAATGATGTCATTGACTGCAATAATAGCGCTCAGCATTGGCATCAGTGACTGCAGTAATAACCCCAAACATTGGTGTCAATCATTGTAGCAATAAGCCCAGAACTGGTGTCAGTCACCACAGTGATAACCCTGACTTTGCTAGTCAATGGCAGTGTTATTTTAGATTGCCTATATTTTAATCAGTGGCAATGCTTCTCCTTTATCCTGTCCCTGCATTGGTGGTCTTTGGCAGTGCTGTTTAACCCCTGGCCCTACATTGGTGGTCATTGACCTCCTACTTACTATTTACTTACCACAGATCTCAATGACCCTGTTGGGACCACAACAGACACCTCTAAAGACAGGCATGTTGCTGCATTCCTGTTGCAATTCTTCGATAGTGGGGCCCACAGCTCTAGAGATGGAGCTAGCATTGAATGTACCTGATTCTACAGATTATCAGTTTGTATGTTTCTTTACATATTTATTAAATACCACTGAAGTGTGAAGAATAAGGCAGATTGCTCAGCCACTTTTTGGCTTTAAGTAATATTTAATAACTGACATATGAACTGTGATACAGGCATAACCAGCCCCTGTAGTTACATCATTTGCAATTTTGGACAACATAGTATCCATTATTTGATACCAGGTGATCTAATCTTCTGCTTTAATATCTGTAGCTTTTAGTTATCTTCCAGAGGTTTAATGGTGTTTTTAATTGTGAGTGTAGATACTTTGATGGCTTTAATTTTACTCCAATTTGTCACCTAGTAAAGAGCATCTCTGACTCCAAATTGTACACTGGACTGGACCACTGACTTAACTGAGTGTGAATCTAATTATGGAAAGACCTATAGCTGGGCAGGTTCTTGTAAAAATATATGGTAAATTCAGGCAATATAGTCAGCATAAGCACATTAAAATGTGTCTTTGTTTGAAATAAATGTGAAATAATTTTAAGCATCTTAAACAAAGGAAATGAAACCTGATCAGAATACTGTAGATTTTTTTTTTTTTTTATTCTTTTAAGTTTTTAGCAAAATACAGTATAGGAATACAGACAGGGCAAATCAGTTGTGTTTTTTTCTCAATTCTTTGAACGTGGTGTTTTTAATCCGTATATTAACCGACCTGTAGAGAGCAGAATATATGTAAGGGCAGGGGATCAGGGTTGCCAACAGTCAGTAAATTTACTGACAACTTTTAAAAATCACAGATTTTTTACAACTGCCTGTAAATATCAGGAGCTGATAGTTTGTCAGGCTGTGTTAGCTTTTTAAGTGTAAACCAGACAAATTAATTGTTATGTGTATTGTCAATGTTTCGATATTGAGTTTCTACTGTTTAAATATCAGTTGCCTTCGTTTTTAATATGAGTCCTGTAAATTTTTTCAGCTTGGCAGTAAAAAAAAAAGAGTGCTCTGCCAGTAAATTTGACAAGTTTTGTCAGTAAAAAATGTTGCGGGAGGTTAGCAACACTGCAGGGAATATATGCATAAACATAGGGATTTACTGTACTTTCTGCTAACATTTTTAGCTTTATCAAGTAATCTGACATTCTATGTATATGTATGTATGTATGTGTGTGTATATATATATATATACAGTCAGGTCCATAAATATTGGGACATCGACACAATTATAATCTTTTTGGCTCTATACACCACCACAATGGATTTGAAATGAAACGCACAAGATGTGCTTTAACTGCAGACTTTCAGCTTTAATTTGAGGGTATTTACGTCCAAATCAGGTGAACGGTGTAGGAATTACAACAGTTTGTATATGTGCCTCCAAGGAGGGGTCCAGGCACGAAGAAAGCGGGTATGTATATTACAGTCCTTTGAATAAGTAACATATAGGGCTAGGCGTGACCGCAAGATTAACAACTATGACAGACACACCCATATGGAATTACTGTACAAATGCAAAGTGCAGGTTTACATCAGCAAACCTGCATTCTGTATTGCATAACGTAGTTATAGCTGTGACATAATCTTTGCCCAAATCCGGACAATCAGCTGCATCAGACATTCACTGATCAAAAGATTTTTATTTCGTTTTAAAAGAGAGTATTCAAATATACATACAGACAGTGAATGATATGCCACAGTGAGGGAAAAAAGTATTTGAACCCCTGCTGATTTTGTAAAGTATTTGACCCCTTCGCAAAACATGATTTAGTACTTGGTGGAAAAACCCTTCTTGGCAATCACAGAGGTCAGACGTTTCTTGTAGTTGGCCACCAGGTTTGCACACATCTCAGGAGGGGTTTTGTCCCACTCCGCCTTTGTAGATCCTCTCCAAGTCATTAAGGTTTCGAGGCTGACATTTGGTAACTCGAATCTTTAGCTCCCTCCACATATTTTCTATGGGATTAAGGTCTGGAGACTGGCTAGGCCACTCCTGGAACTTAAAGGAGTAGTAAAGGTAAATGTTTTATCATTTTTCATCATAGGATGCATTAAGGTGAAAAAACATTTGACAATACCGCCCCCCCGAGCCCCCGTTTTACTTACCTGGCCCCTCGAAAGTCCCGCGCTCGCTCCCGTCATCCTCCGAGTTCCTGTGCCTGGCCGTTGATTGGCTACTGTGGATGGATTGAAAGCAGCGCAGCCATTGGCTGGCGCTGCTGTCAATCACATCCAATGATGCGGCACGTCGGGGGGCGGGGCTGAGTGATACAGTCGGCGGCTATGGCCGCCGCTGTATCACAGGAGCGCACCCGCAGTAACTCCACACCATGCGAGCTCGCTCGCATTATGGTGTGGAGTCCTTGCGGGGAGGAGCCGAGACAGCCGCCGAGGGACCCCAGAAGCGGAGGATCGGGGCCACTGTGTGCAAAACGAGCTGCACAGTGGAGGTAAGTATAATATGTTTGTTATTTTAAAAAAAAAACGGGAACCTGTAGTGTTCCTTTAATGTGCTTCTTCTTGAGCCGCACTTTGTTGCCTTGGCCATTTGTTTTGGGTTATTGTAATGTTGGAATACCCACCCACTACCCATTTTCAATGCCCTGGCTGCGGGAAGAAGGGTCTCACCCAAGATTTGATGGTACATGTCTCCCTCCATCGTCCCTTTGATGTGGTGAAGTTGTCCTGTCCCCTTAGCAGAAAAACACCCCCAAAGCATAATGTTTCCACCTCCATGTTTGACGGTGGGGGTGGTGTTCTGCAGCATTCCTCCTCCTCCAAACACAGCGAGTTGATTTGATGCCAAAGAGCTAGATTTTAGTCTCATCTGACCGCAACACTTTCACCCAGTTCTCCTCTGAATCATTTAGATGTTCATTAGCAAACTTCAGATAGACCTGTACATGTGCTTTCTTAAGCGGGGGCACATTGCGGGCGCTGCAGCATTTCAGTCCTTCATGGCGTAGTGGGTTACTAATTGTTTTCTTGATGACTATGGTCCCAGCTGCTTTGAGATCATTGACAAGATTCTTCTGTGTAGTTCTGGGCTGATTCTCACCGTTCTCATGATCATTGAAACTCCACAAGGTGAGAACTTGCATGGAGCCCCAGATAGAGGGAGATTGACAGGTATTTTGTGTTTCTTCCATTTGCGAATAATCGCACCAAATGTCACCTTCTTACCAAGCTGCTTGGCGATGGTCTTGTAGCCCCTTCCAGCCCTGTGTAGGTCTACAATCTTATCCCTGACATCCTTGGACAGCTCTTTGGTCTTGGCCATGATGGAGAGATTGGAATCTGATTGATTTCTTCTGTGGACAGGTGTCTTTTATACAGGTAACAAGCTGAGATTAGGAGCACTCCCTTTAAGAGAATGCTCCTAATCTCAGCTCGTTAACTGTAACAAAATCAGCAGGGGATCAAATGCTTATTTCCCTCACTGTAGATGCAAGTACACTTTGCACAATAAGAAGCCATAAATAACATGCAGTATCACATTGTGAAAATAGGCTGTAGTTACAGTAACAATAGATAAGTTGCGGGTAAGATAGAAGTTAGTCTGAAGAGATCTGCCTCTGTGTTATAATAACACTGTCACTCATAGGAGCATAATCTGTGAATCAGTATGCAAACTGATATCAGTTGAGCAGGCATGATTGCACAAGCAGCAACCCCACTAGAGCCAACCTTATCAGGACAACAGTAGAGATTGGATGGCAACATCTAACCCAGACATATAATTTTTGTAGCACGATTGGCCACTCTGGGGTCGCCAGCATCTACACAAATGACAGTGTCCACAACCATGCAATCTTATGCTAATTCAACCAGGACTGATTAGAAAAACTTTGCTAAGAGAAAAATATAAAAACTACTGTTGTTGATTTTATATCTGAAAATGCAAGCTGCCTCTGTTCAGGGTCATTGCCTTGGAATGCAATGTAGTGAAATATGCAGATCAGGAGTCCTTTTTCTCCGCAAACGTTTCCTTCTTGTAAATTGGCACCTGAGTACTGCTTGAACCAGACGTTTATAAAGGGAAGTCCTGAGGTTGCATGACATCAAGAATGTGTACACACAAACACTGGTAAAAATGACAGCGTTGTTAAGCAGGTCTTGATGTTTTGACAGACCTTGAAACTTTTGTCCAATTCGAAGTTTTGTTTTGAATAATAATAACTTGTCTGACGATTCACAGTTAAAGGAGCACTAAAGCTTCCCTTTTTTTTGCCTAAAAATAACAAACATGTTATACTTACCTCCACTGTGCAGCTCGTTTTGCACACAGTGGCCCCGATCCTGGTCTTCTGGGGTCCCTCGGCGGCTGTCTTGGCTCCTCCCCGCAAGGACTCCACACCATAATGCGAGTGAGCTCGCATGGTGTGGAGTGATTGCGGGCGCGCTCCCGTGATACAGCGGCGGCCATAGCCGCCGACTGTATCACTTGGCCCCGCCCCCCGCGCTCCGCGTCATTGGATGTGATTGACAGCAGCGCCAGCCAATGGCTGCGCTGCTTTCAATCCATCCAGTGTAGCCAATCGGCGGCCAGGCTGAAAAACGAAGAGGATGACGGGGACGAGCATGGGACTTTTGAGGGGCCAGGTAAGAAAAACGGGGGCTCGGGGGGGGGGGGGCGGTATTGTCGAATGTTTTTTCACCTTAATGCATAGGATGCATTAAGGTGAAAAAACATGTAACTTTACTACTCCTTTAACTTTAAGAAATCCTGGTTTGGGAGTATGTGTATAAGTGCGCCTTCTAGTGTTCATTTTGCTTTATGACATGCACTGAGTTTCTCATTCTATCAGGGATGTCATATGTAAAGGAATAAAATCCTGTATTTAAGCTTCATACCTTAAAACATATCTATAGTCAAAATGTAATATCCTATTTTCATTCCATGTTTTTAAAAATATTTTCTAGTAGGGTTGCACCGATTTTATATATATATATATATATATATATACAGTCAGGTTCATAAATATTGGGACATCGACACAATTCTAATCTTTTTGACTCTATACACCAAACAACAGTTTGTATATGTGCCTCCCACTTTTTAAGGGACCAAAAGTAATGGGACAGATTTACAATCATAAATCAAACTTTCACTTTTTAATACTTGGTTGCAAATCCCTGGTGATGCTCTGCTAGGCCTCTACTGCAACTGTCTTTAGTTCCTGCTTGTTCTTGGGGCATTTTCCCTTCAGTTTTGTCTTCAGCAAGTGAAATGCATGCTCAATCGGATTCAGGTCAGGTGATTGACTTGGCCATTGCATATTATTCCACTTCTTTCCCTTAAAAAACTCTTTGGTTGCTTACGCAGTATGCTTCGGGTCATTGTCCATCTGCACTTTGAAGCGCCGTCCAATGAGTTCTGAAGCATTTGGCTGAATATGAGCAGATAATATTGCCAGAAAAACTTCAGAATTCATCCTGCTGCTTTTGTCAGCAGTCACATCATCAATAAATACAAAAGAACCAGTTCTATTGGCAGCCATACATGCCCACGCCATGACACTACCACCACCATGCTTCACTGATGAGGTGGTATGCTTTGGATCATGAGCAGTTCCTTTCCTTCTCCATACTCTTCTCTTCCCATCACTCTGGTACAAGTTGATCTTGGTCTCATCTGTCTAGGGGTGCAACGGATCAAAAAACTCACGGATCGGATCGATCCTCGGATCAGGGGTCACGGATCGGATCATTTTCGGATCGGCAAAAAAAAAATTTTACTAATATCCATGTAATTTCCCCCTCACTGTAACATCCATAATCTTCCCCCCCTGTAATATCCACAATCTTCCCCCCCCTGTAATATCCACAATCTTCTCCCCCTGTAATATCCACAATCTTCTCCCCCTGTAATATCCACAATCTTCTCCCCCTGTAATATCCACAATCTTCTCCCCCTGTAATATCCACAATCTTCTCCCCCTGTAATGGGCATCTCCCCCACTTACCTTACTCTCCCGCCGGCCAGTTCAGATCCACGAGCAGCGAGGGTGAGGGGTGATGACGTCAGCACGCACAAGGCGGCCGCCGCCGCCGGGTGTACCAAGATGGCCGCGGCTCCGGAGCTAGGCCGAAGCCGCGGCCTTTCCTAAGGCCGCGGATCGCTCCGCGAATCGCGGTGTGTGCCGATCCGAACGGGGTGACCCGTTCGGATCACGGATCGTCACTGATCCGTTGCACCACTACATCTGTCCATAGGATGTTGTTCCAGAACTGTGAAGGTTTTTTTAGATGTTGTTTGGCAAACTCTAATCTGGCCTTCCTGTTTTTGAGGCTCACCAATGGTTTACATCTTGTGGTGAACCCTCTGTATTCACTCTGGTGAAGTCTTCTCTTGATTGTTGACTTTGACACACAGGGCCGCTGATAGGCCAGTACAACTGGCCCAGTTGTACCTGGCCCGGCCAGCAGGGGGGCCCGGCAACCTGAACAAAATAGTAGTTACAAAAAAAAAAAAAAAGGTCCGATAAGGGTTCCTTAACATCGTCCAGCACCAAACAGCTTAAACCACCCCCTGTATATTTTACATTTTATTTTTTGCTATGTTCATTCTTATGTGGCGGCCGCGGAGGGACTATTTCTCGTATTTTGGGCGCGGAAGAATACCTCATCCGCGCCCGCTCCTTATGCCATGCTGGCTCAAGTCCTGGCCAGCGCGACCTCTGTAGTGCCGTCATCTCCTGGCGCTGCGGAGGGATTCTGATTCCTCTCTCTCCGCGTGAAGAAATAGCAGTGAGGCGTCTCAAGGGGAGCTGCGGCGGCAGAGGATATCGGCAGAGGCAGAGCAGAGGCATTCCATTCTTATGATGATCATCTAACTAGAATAGTTTGTTGGGGACCCTCAAGTCCAGGCAGCAGCAGGATCACCAGGAATAAGTGACTCCAACAATTACACAGGTCAGGCGTGTGCTTGCTTGGGGAGGGCTTCAAGATCTACTACCACTGTTTTTTTTTGTAGCATGGCACCTCTAGTAACACTGCATTACTCTGCTATTTGCATTGTTTCTGGTAATGACACCTATACATTGTGGCATGGGTGGCTCTGTCTGCCCATAACGCATGTGCTGCCTGCAGAGACAGTGCCACTCATGCCGCCATTGGCGGCATGGGTGGCAGTGTCTGCAGCACAATATGGCATTGGCGGCACTGTCAGCAGGTAGCACATGCGTTATGGTATTAGCGTCATGAATGGCACTGTCTGCAGCACATTGCGGCAGGGGTGGCACTGTCTGCAGCACAATATGGCATTGGCGGCATGGCTGGCACTGTCTGCAGCACAATATGGCATCGGCAGGCGGCATGGCATGGGTGGCACTGTCTACAGCACAATATGGCATCTGGGGAGGGGCCAGGGGTGGAGCCAGGGTGGGGCTGAAGGAGGGACCAGGGGTGGAGCTGAAGGGGGCCCCGTCAGGTAGGCTGTACAGGGCTCCATGATTTCTATCAGCGGGCCTGTTGACACACATACACCTACCTCCTGGTGAGTGTTCTTGATCTGGCCAACTGTTGTGAAGTGTGTTTTCTTCGCCAGGGAAAGAATTCTTCGGCCATCCACCACAGTTGTTTTCTGTGGTCTTCCGAGTCTTTTGGTGTTGCTGAGCTCACTGGTGCGTTCTTTCTTTTTTTTTTTTGTTTAATATATTTTTATTGAGAAGCTATGTAGATACAACAATAGAAACAGATACAAAGTAAATGGTACGTCGGGTTAGCAAACAAAGAAGAGTCGGCCCGTTTTAGAATGAAAAACATCTTGAGCAACCCGAGTACAATGAAATGAACAATAGCTTGATTAACAGATAGGAAAAAGAGGGGAAAGAGGAAGAAGAAAAAGGAAGGTAGGAGGGGGCTAGGAGAGAGGGGGGGTAAGGGAGGAGGGAGCAGGAAGGGGAGAGGGGAAACTGGCATACCTGGCAGTCACAATGAGCAGATATCAAATGCATTTAGAGTAGGGAGGTCTTAACGGGAGGATAGTGCCTCTACAGTCAATATAGATGTACCAAAAATGGTACCAGGAATAGCGGTCAAGTTATGCAAGAAGCTTGGGTAGCTTAAGTGGACGAGGAGATAATGTCTTTGTAGCATTGGGTGGAGAGGAAGGAGGACCAAGGTGCCCAGGTTAGGGTATGTTGTGTAGTAGTGTCTCTCGCAATGTGGGTGAGTTCCTCCATGAGACATACTTCCGAAACTTTTTGTATCCAGGACTTTATGGTTGGAGTTGTGGGTTGGCCCCAGAGGGTAGGTATGAGGGCTTTAGCAGTATTAAGGAGATGTGGCGTGAGTGAACGTTTATATCTACCTATGGACATCAAGGTAGCGTGAAAGAGGCCTACCCACGGATCCATAGGCAATCTAACATTGGTGACTTGATGAATCAGGTCTAGCACTTTAGACCAGTAAGGTCGAATAAGGGGGCAAGACCACCATATGTGGGCATGAGTGGCATTCTGACCACAATTCCTCCAACATAGCGGGGAGTTAACAGGGAACATGCGGTGGAGTTTGACAGGCGTGTGGTGCCATCTAGTAAGAAGTTTAAAGTTAGACTCAGCCATGGAAGATGCCAAGGAGGAGACTTGAGTAAGTTGGAGAATTTTGTCTTTTGTCTTGTCCGTGATAATAACATCCAGATCGGTCTCCCATCTGGGCAGGTAGTTTGGGTACGCAGGACTCTGCAAATTTGTGATCGCTTTGTAGAACTGGGAGATACTGTGTAGAGGGGGGTCTTTATGGAGAAAGAGCTGTTCAATACCATTTAGATCTTGGAGTCCCCATAATGGCTGGGGAAGAGTCTGAAGGAAGCGTTTCAGTTGGTTATATCTCCATGTGTCCATAAATGTAATTGGTTTATGGCCCAAAATTTCTGGCAAAGGTTTAAGGGCATTGGGGGATAGGACATGGTGTAGCAGGAGAGGGCCGCCGGGTGACCAGGATTGAAATCCTGGGTCAATGGAGCCTGGCATGAAGTATTTATGCTGCAGCAAGGGGGTCAGTGGAGAGTCATAAGACCATGCAAATTTTCTATGGAGACCATCCCATACGCCCAATGAGGATGTGGTGAGAGGCGAGGTGTTGTGGGAGAGTTTTCTAGAAGAATGTGGAATCCACTGGGCCGTGGAGAGATCTGAGCCGCTTAAGGAGTATTCTAATTGTACCCAGAGTTTAGTAGCAACGGCATACTTCCAGTCTGCTATACGTGATAAAATAACAGCGTTATAGTAGGCTTTAAAGTTAGGAAGAGACAGTCCCCCAGAACGCTTGGCTCGATAGAGGACTTCCCGAGAGATCCTGGGATGGCCGTCTCTCCAAACAAAGCGAGCGATCATGGTCTGCAGTAGAGTAAAGAAGCCTATGGGGACCTTCAAGGGGATCATTTGAAGAATAAAGAGGATACGGGGGAGTATGTTCATTTTGATTATATTAACCTTGCCTAGCCATGAATGTGAGAGGGAAGACCACTTCCTGAGATCAGCTCTGATATTATTGAGGAGAGGTATGTAATTATGCCTAAAAAGGGAATGCAGGCGGGGGGTAAGGTACATGCCCAGATATTTCATTCGTGAGGATACCCAACGGAAGGGGAATAAGGGTTTCAATTGATCAGCTATTGGTTGGGGTACTGTGATGTTTAAAATTTCAGACTTAGCTAGATTGATTTTAAAGTTAGATAAGGTTTGGAAGGTGGAGAATTCAGACATTAGATTCGGCAGTGAAATGGTTGTTGAATGTAAAACAAAATATCGTCAGCGTATGCTGCATATTTATGAAGTCTATTACCGACCTGGATGCCATTAATATTCCTATTGTGCCTAATAGTAGCTAGAAAGGGTTCAAGGGAAATGGCAAATAAGAGAGGAGATAAAGGGCAGCCCTGTCTGGTTCCGTTATGTAATGTGAAGGGGTCGCTCAAGAAGCCGTTTATGCGTATTTGCGCGGTGGGGTTATAGTAGAGAGAGGAAATACGGTGGAACATTTTAGGACCAAGGCCAAAATACCTAAGGGTAGTTTTAAGGTAGTCCCAATCCACCCTATCAAACGCCTTCTCTGCATCAGTAGAGAGTAGGAGGGTGGACTGGGAGCACCTGCGAACATAGTGGATCAAGGACAGAGTGCGGAGAGAATTATCTCTGGCCTCTCTATTAGGAATGAACCCAGTTTGGTCAGCCGAGACCCATTTAGGTAAAAGGGGAAGCAGTCTATTTGCCATTACCTTGGCATATAATTTGGTGTCGACGTTTAGGAGAGATATGGGTCTATAGCTACCACAAAGTGTGGGGTCCTTGTCGGGTTTGGGAATAACTGTAATGTGGGCAGATAAGGATTCCGGACGGAGGCCAGATTTGTGGGAGATTGAATTATCATAAGTTGTGAGATGGGGGAGTAAAATGTCTCT
Source organism: Rana muscosa (assembly GCA_029206835.1). Lineage (NCBI taxonomy): Eukaryota > Metazoa > Chordata > Amphibia > Anura > Ranidae > Rana > Rana muscosa. The sequence goes on from CM055128.1 coordinate 285,654,551, forward strand.
GAAGGTTTTATAATATAAAAGGGTGAAACCGTCCGGGCCAGGAGCCTTACCGGAAGGAGAGGATTTTAGCGCACATTGGAATTCTTCTACGGAGAAATCTGCTTCTAGGTCATTAAGGGCCGATTTTGACAGTTTTGGGAGGCCAGCGTCTCTAAGGTATTTGAGGATACGCTTACGTTTTTCTGGTACTGATAGAGAAGCCAAACCTCCCTCCACATTATATAAATCAGCATAAAATTCCCTGAAGGCCTTTGAGATTTGCGGGGTAGTGTGCACTAGGTCCCCTGATGGCAATTTGATTTTGGGTATAAAGGATAAAGTTTTCTTAGCAGTAAGGGATCTAGCCAATTGTTTACCTGGTTTGTTACCCCATTCATACACTTTCTGAGATACGTAGTGAAATTTCCGCTTAGTTTCTAGGGCGAGGAGAGTTTTAAGTTCTTCTCTTTTAAGAGTGAGCGCTTCGAGGTGAGAGACGTGCAACGAGAGCTTGTGCTTTTTATCTAATTCAGCAATTTGTTGTAGGACCTGTTTAAGCTGCTGGCCATGTTCTCTCTTTCTCCTTGCACCAAGTTCGATAAGGCTACCTCTCATTAAGGCCTTATGTGCCTCCCATAGAACAGAGGGGGAGGTGTCCGAGGCAGAGTTTTCTTTAAAGTATTGGGATAAGGTAGTAGAGAGGATGGAAACCTCTGTTGGGTTAGTGATGAGAGAGTCATTAAGCTTCCAGCTGTTGGGGCGGGGAGATAAATCGGGCACGGTCAAGCTGACAGAAACAGGTGCATGGTCAGAGAGAGTAGCCTTCCCTATGTTGGCTGAGCTCAGGAGAGGAAGGTGGAAGTGATCTAGGAAAATATTGTCTATTCTGGAGTATGAGTTGTGCGTTTTTGAAAAGTGGGAGTAGTCTCTTCCTTTAGGGTGTAGGAGACGCCAAGCGTCCATAAGTTGTAGATCTAGTAGTTTTTTTTTCACTTGTGCTAATCTTTTAAATGGGATACTGGAGCGGCCGTGGGATGTATCTATAGTGGGATCTAGAGGCATATTTATGTCCCCCGCAAGGACTAACATTCCCTCAGTGAATTGTGAAAGTTTTGTGAGGGTTTGGGTAAAAAAAGTAGGTTGATTACGATTGGGACAGTAAACATTAGCTAGGGTGCAACAAGTATTGCCAATATATCCTTTGACAAAAAGAAAGCGACCATGATCATCCGCTAACATGTCAGTAAAACGGAATGACGTACCTCTGCTGAATCCAATGGCCACTCCCTTGGCCTTGTTAGTGTCCGATAGACTATAGTACCATTGAGGAAAGTGTTGCGAGTATAATTTCACTGAAGTAGTATGAGTCAAATAGGTTTCCTGAAGGAAAGCAATAGAACATGCGGAGTCCCTTAATTCTCGCAACACTTGATGTCTCTTTGCGGATACACTGAGGCCTCTTACATTATAAGAAAGGAGCTTTAGGTTAGCCATGTCATCAGCGAGAGGTAGACCACTACTTCATTTAACCTTGTATGCCAGTAATACAAAGGGGGAGGGGAGAGAGGGACCAGAAGAGGGGGGAGAGGAGAATCCAGGAAGGAAGAAGAAAGGGAAAAGAAAAAAGAGAGAGACATATGAAAAACATTAGAACAATCTATAGAACGAATGAGATTGAAAAAAGAGTCACGCAGAAGTCTGCGGTGTTCCCAGTGGGGACGAGGGGAGCAGGCAGCCAAAAAGGTTTCCCAGAGGGAAGTAACAAGGAGAAAATAAAGACTGCCAACTCCCATCAACCCCAAGAGAATAGGGGCAGGGAGCAAACGCCTTTGTGGGGGCATCAATGTGGAGCATTAAGCTCCGTCAGCTATCGGCCTGGAAAAAAAAGGGAATTAACATTTATAAAGACAAGCAATGGTCAAAGCATGAATGCAACGCTCTCCAATCATCAGGTCAACTAACAGACCCAATGTGAGCATAATAACAGTACTGTAGGAGTATAACTAAGAGAGTTTAGTAAGGCAAGTCAAACTTTTCGTATGAGAGAGAAATAATTGAAATCGAAGTGTAGGTTGTCATCCAGATAAGGAGGAAAACTATCAAGAGGGATGATTGTGTTCAGCAGAGTACCTCAACCATTCTTCTGAGATGAACATGGAGTTGAAACACGCCTTTGCTTGGCTGGGGTTTTCCGCCACTGGGAGGATTGGAGAGCAGAGAAAGTGGATAAGGGGTTCTGCCAGCCTGGCAGCTCCACGTGCGGCAGGTTTAGGTCTCGGAGGAAGGTGGGGAGATCCTCAGGGAACCGCAATGTGGAGGAGCGGCCATTCTTAGTAGCAATTAAGCATGCGGGAAAACCCCAACGGTAGTTAGTTCCATCACCTCTTAGTTGCTCCAAGAGGGGCTTTAAAGCCCTGCGGCGGTCAAGAGTCTCCTTAGATAGATCTGGAAAGATGTTAAGAGTAGCACCATCGAAGTCAATGTTGGGGGTGTTCCGCATTTTGGTCATGATGGCGTTTTTGTCTTCGAAATAATGGAGACGGCAAATCACATCTCTAGGTTTCTTTTTTTTTTTTTAATCAACAAATGTTTTATTATAGTAGACACAGTGTATACATACGAAGTACAAGAACATATTGAGCACGTCAAGTAATACCATATCAATGACATTGACCATATAATACATCATAAAATACAACATATGGTGCCAGTGTTCCCAACAACATGTATAGGCCGCAGAACTGCACACATCAGTGCATTATATAGTACGGAAAACAGACCACATTTCACACTGAAAGCAAGTATCTCACTATCAAATACATGTATCAGAGTTCTGTAGCCAACGGTCCCAAATTTTCTCGTATTTGGTCGGGCACCCCCTGTTTATATAGACACATTTTTTGTACGGCATAGTGACATTGACTTCCGCCTTCCACTCCGCCAGGGTAGGAGGCAATGGCCTCATCCACTTCCTGGCAATGATTTTTCTGGCCGAAAACAGGGTCTCCTGAAGGAATATTTTCGAATATTTGTCTAATCCCACTGGAAAAATCCCCAGAAGGCACTGCTTCGGATCTAAGGTAAGAGGCGAGCCCATATCATCGTGCAGGAAATCCACCACCTGTTTCCATAGATCTTGAATCTTAACACAGGCCCACCACAGCATGTGATAGAAGGTGCCTGTTTCGGAGCAGCAAAGTGGACAGAGGGTAGTCTTATATCTGGCCACCCTAAGTGGGGTAAGATATGCTCTGTGTAAAATATAAATCTGTGACAACCTGTCTGACAACCTGGGGGACACCTCCCTGCAGGTCTCGAGGGGCGATCTTTCTTTTTAAGGATATTCCAAACAGTTGATTTGGCCACACCTAATGTTTTTGCTATCTCTCTGAGGTTTGTTTTGTTTTTTCAGCCTAATGATGACTTGCTTAACTGATAGTGACAGCTCTTTGGATCTCATATTGAGAGTTGACAGCAACAGATTCCAAATGCAAATATAGCACTTGAAATGACCTCTGGACCTTTTATCTGCTCCTTGTAAATGGGATAATGAGGGAATAACACACACCTGGCCATGGAACAGCTGAGGAGCCAATTGTCCCATTACTTTTGGTCCCTTAAAAAGTGGGAGACACATATACAAACTGTTTTAATTCCTACACCGTTCACCTGATTTGGATGTAATTTGGATGTAAATGCTAATTAAAATTAAAGCTGAAAGTCTGCAGTTAAAGCATATCTTGTTTGTTTCATTTCAAATCCATTGTGGTTGTGTATAGAGCCAAAAAGATTAGAATTGTGTCGATGTCCCAATATTAATGGACCTGACTAATATATATATATATATTTTTTTTTTACCGGCGAGTTTGAGTTCCGATACGTTTGTTCAAGTACTCACTGATAACGGGTACCAATACCTTTGCAGTGCGATTTGAGCCCATTCGTTTTGTATGGGCTAAATTTGCATAGCAAAGAACCACATAAGATTTGAACAGGAATGAGGTGTGATTCCTGTCCAAATCGCATGTGGTTTCCCGCACCGCTCCTGTGTGAACCCAGGCTGAAGACACTATGACACACGTTCAAACGGGAGCGGTGCTGGAAAACGCATGCAATTCGGATCGGAATCGCACAGCATTCCTGTTCAAATTGCATGCCATTCTTTGCAGTGCGATTTGAGCCTATTTATTTTGTATGGGCTCAAATCGCACAGCAAAAGTATGGATTATAGGTATTGGAACATTTGCACGAGTACGAAGACTAATTTCGAGCATACTCCTATTAATCTGAATGATATTGAAGTCTGTAATCATACAGTACATTGTGAAGATCACCATACATTTACTTCCTCAAATTCTGTAGGCCTTAGAAATGAAAGTAAAACAGCAGAGGAGAAACTGCAAAGCTTGCAGGGAATCCAGGAAGTTGTTGAAAGAGATGTCCACAGACAGTTGGCACTCACCGCATTTAAGGGCTCATTTACACTTGCTTCGGCTTCAACACACATTAACGGCTAGTTTACGATTGCTTCAAAACAAAGCTTTGGACACGCTTTGTTAAAGTGGTTGTAAACCCTTTACAACCACTTTTGCCTACAGGTAAGCCTAAAATAATAATATTATATTAAGGCTAACCTGTAGGTACTGTGAATTTCTCCTGAAATTGCAGTTTAGTAGATATTCACTGTATACGCATGTGCCGACGTCATGGGCACATGCGCACTGAAGAAACGGCTTGCACGTGCCGTTTCTTCAGCTGCTGTGCCGTGACTGGTGGCTCTGGCGTGCATGCTCAGGAGTGACGTCATCGCGGCTCCGGCCCATCACAGCACCGGTGCCCACGAACCCGTAAGTAACATTCCGGAGACCTGTCACAGCGGTGTACGGGGACCGCTGCAACAGCATTGTTCTAAGGTAAGTATTTCATAATAAGCAAGTATGTGATGCAAACTAGCTCAGTTTATTTATACCCCATGTAGCTTTAGTGGTGCTTCAAAATGTTTTCAAAGAAGTCTATGGCAAAGCTTGCTTGAATCCTCTCTGAAGCCCTATGAATCCTCACTGAAGCCCCATCGAAGCTCCACCGAAGTCTCCTCGAAGCACCAAGCAAAAGCAAGGTGTAAACAGGACTGTAAGCTAACCATTTTATTTAGTGACAGGAGCTTTGACTGGCGTTCAGAGAGCTTTAACAAAGCCTGTCCGAAGCAATGTTTTGAAGCAAGTGTAAACTAGCCCTTAGGACCAGTTCACACCACAAAAACGCACTCCAGATCCTTTCCGGATGTGTTTCTGCATTCGTGATTTTAACAAGTTTTTGAAGCATTCGGTGTGTTTTTGATATGTTTCTGGATGCATGCCATGTGCTTTTTTTCTGTGTCCCCCCCCCCCCCCACTATACTAGGGTCCAATGTGTTTTTGATGCGTTCCAGTGCGTTTTTGATGCGTTTTACTGCCTTCCAGTACAGTCCAGTGCAGGAAAAATGCAGCATGTTCTACTTTCTTTTTTTATGAAACTGAAAAGCCCTGGAATTGACTGCACTGGTGTGAACTATGCTATTGGAAACCATATAGTAAATCAAAAATTTGTGCGCTACCACCTGAAAACTCCACAAGCAATTTAAGTTGTAAACAAAAAAAGTTCAATCAAAAAACAGTTCATGAATAAATCAAATGATTGATCAAAGGGAGGAACACCGTCAGCCAAGAAAACATTAAGATCAAATTCAATGTATGCTGGCAATGTTCACATGAGATGGAAAGAAGACGGCTTGACTGCAGATAACATGGAAAATTCTGTTCATCAGAGAAAAAAGGCGATCATCGCCGCTTACCAGAAAAGGTGGTTCTCAAGCTATAGAGATCATAAAAGGCACATAGGGAAAAGCGTTGCCGACCACGGATGGCCCTCTAAGGATTCCTCCAATGGGATGCCCCGTCAGCGTTAAACTGAGCTCCCGCTACAGTGCAATCCTCTGATCCGACCACAGCTGATCCTCCAAGGATTCCTCCTACGAGATGTCATGCTGGCGCTGCACTGAGCTCCTGCCTCAATGTAATCCTCCGGTCTTTAAGCGATTATGTCCCCAGTTCAGTGTTTATTTTGGATAGGGCAGAAAAGAAGACACTTCATGGTGTAGCATTCGTTTCAGGGGTTTTATTTAAAAACACACACAAATTGCTGTACACCAAAAAAACTGTTAATAAAAAACACAGCCGCAACATGTACCCAGACCGGCTTGTGCGTGGTGACATGTGAGATACCGACTCTACCTGACGTGTTTCCCCCGTATAAGAATTCTTCTGGGAAAGGACTATCTCCTTTCCCAGATTTGCTATTTGCACTAACCGAATATTTAAGGTTGTTTAGTTGCAGCACTGCCTTTTCCTTGTGTGGTTTGATTTTCACTTAATGATCTTTCAAATTTTTTGGTCCAATATTTTTAGTCCATTATATTAATAGTAATTTTTTATTTAACCTTTACAATATATTATTTAGAAAGGGGTTTCAGCGCAGATTTTTTCCACCTTTTATATTGGAAACCATATAACCTACTTTCCATGCGTTTTTGATGCAGAACAAAAACGCACTCGACTGCAAGCTGTGTTCTAATAAGTAAAAGTGTATAATGCAGTAGTATTGTATGCCTTAGGCTAGTATAATCCCGTCTCCTATAACATGTCTCCAGTCTCAAACAGCTCCTATAGCAGGTTTTTGTTTTTGCCTTTGACCATCTCTTGTAGTATTCCTATTGTCTTTTACCATCTCATGTATGTGTCTGCTTTATGTAACATTACATTCACTAAATAATTTTGTGGGGGCCCTTTTGTGATGCAAGAGGCTGCACTCGAGACCCCATAGGCCAGTGGTTCTCAGCTCCTGTTCTCAGGACCCACTAACAGGCCAGGTTTGCAAGATAATTGAAATGCATCACAGGTGATATCATTTGCTGCTCAGTAATTACAGTATTCTAGTCTGCATCTCCCCAAGGTAATTCTTAAAATCTGGCCTGTTAGTGGGTCCTGAGGACAGGAGTTGAGAACCACTGCCCTAGACCAGGAAATTTGACCATTACTGCACTAAATAATGTTGATGAAATAAAGCATAACCCTAATATTTACAGGCACTTATATAAGTGAAAGGTTATACTTGTGTAAATGCTGATGGCTTCTGAATCTGCATTTACCTGAGCATGCGCATACAATATATTTTCCCGCATGCACCACTTTTGCTTTTGGGCAAAATACACTGTAAACGCTAATGCAGAAGCCATTGGTGAACACATGAATGCAGCTGCATACAGCTATTCACTTGTATAGGCAGCTTTACCTGCAGCTCCTCAGGGGCGGGAAAGCGCCAGGGATTTCATGCTAGAGCTTGACTTCGAAAGCCTATGTGTGTGCGCAAGAGTTATAAGAAATAAAATGTTCTCAACCTTCTTAGATCAACAGATGCTGGTTAGTTATTTTATAATTCATCAGATACCTCAGGGAAACCTCACTGTTAATTTACATTTCTTTTGCCTTCTCAAATAGCACGTGGATTCAGCAGGAAGCTCAGTTCTACTGCGTCGTTCCAAGAGAAGATGGGTCCTCACTACGTTAGTCTTGGAGGAAAATGAGCCTGGACCCTTCCCAAAGAAAGCCGGTGATGTAAGGAAAAGACTGCTATTAGCCTTTTTTATAATGTAGTCTGACAAACCTGTAGCTGTATATGTTAAAGAAGAACTCTTAACAAGCAGGATCATTATTTTGCTAAAATGACATCTACAATATCATAAATATAAATAATTAGCATTCTACCTCTTACTTGATAAGGGAGCCGCTGTAAGCATTATGATAGCTAACACCGGTTTATACTGTGTGTCCAAATCCAGCTATATCATAGACAACATATGCATAGAGACAAATATGCAACATGTCCAGTATAGTTACCATTGGTTTGCACAGCCTATTGCATTAAGGTGTGCACCAAAGAGCACAAACACACCTGCGTGTATATCAGCAGAGCAGTGGACGCTGTCAGAAGAGCAGAGATTGCTGTCAGCGGGGCAGTGAACGGTGTCAGTAGTTTTATTTATTTTCTATTTATTTTTTACAATATTCTATTACTGGAAAGTGAAGAAATTAGAAGTGCTTTGTGCTGAGCAGCATAGGTTACTATGCTTTAGTTAATAATGAACACAGGAGCGATTGGCACAGATCACTCACTGTGTTTATTCAGAAAAGGAAGGAGCCGGTAAATGAAATATTTACCGGCCCCTTCGCCCACACTCAATCGTGAAACTACCCCAGCAGCAGCCGGGGGTAGAGGAGGGAAGCTGGCAGCACTGCAGGGGGAGACAGGGGTTGCCAGGAAGCAGCAGGAATGAGTACCCCACAGGGTGATTAGGGTGTGCCCAGGCACACCCAGCACACCCTGTGCACACACCTATGATAGTTACATTAACATGTTTCTATTTATAGTTTATAAATAAAAGTAATTTGTAATGGTGTGTGTGTGTGTATATATGTATGCGTATATATCCAAGAAGTTACCACCTTACAAAATTTCTGTCAGGAACAACACGTTTTTTATTTGCAGCATTCAGATAACAAAGCACTCCTGTTGGTATATTTAACACACTAAAATGTAGCAAATATTAGACATTCAATCTTGGGGTTTACCTAATCTGTATGTGAGATTTTGGAGAAATTTCTTGTAAAGAAAGAAGGTGATGGAACCAGAATCCTCATTCAACATTTTTGGCTATGTTTTATGTGCTGCGCTCATAACTGTGCATTGTTTCCAGCTCTTTAATGACAGGGCAGAAAATTACTCCCTCAAGTATCTGATCAGTGGTCCTGGAGTGGATGAAGCCCCAGAGATGGGCTTGTTCCATATCAACGATCTCACTGGGGCGGTGTATGTGAACCGAGCTATCGACAGAGAGAAGACACCCCTGTTTGTTGTGAGTATGATTACCACAAGGCATACATCTCAAAATAAACTGCCCTTGAGTAATATAAATATACTTATAAAAAAACTCTAAATATAGGAAGATTCACATTTCAGCCCATAAAACATGTTCTGTAGGATTGCTGCCAGGCATCTGGCAGTAACATGCTCAGATTTCATCGAACTTGTGATTTCTGTATAAATTGGTCAAATTCCATTTTTTTTTTTTAAAGGGTTGTCTGGCATAAGACATGCAATATTTGGCATTATCAATTATTTAGTGTATGATCTAGCTTTAAATTCCAAACCTTAACACGTAACCATTAAAATGAAATCAATGACTAATGTTATCATATTGTAATACAGCTCGGTGATCTTGCTTCAAATTGACAAGTTTAGATTCAGCAAATACAATGAGGCAATCATCGTCTGTCATCATTCTGCTTGTTCAACATTTATAAATGTTTGTGGCCATATGTTAACCGAGTCTGTTTCCTGTGTTTATTATCCTCATTGTTTTCTGTACAGGTCCGTTTTGATGCTACTGATAGATTAACTGGACAGATTTTGGACAAATCTCTCATTTTTAATGTGGAAGTGAGGGATAAAAATGACAATGCTCCCAGATTTTCTCAAACTGTGTATAATCTCACACTGAAAGAGACCACCAACCTTGGTGAGTGTGACAATATTACCATAATGAAATACTTTTTTTGCTTTGTGGGCTGACTCTTTAGACCTAAAAGTTTTTTGGGATTTGAAAAATTTACAGTTTTTTGCAAAGACCACTCAAACCTTTTTAGAACCATTTCAGCAAAATTATAAATTTCTCCTTAAACAGACGGTAAGCTTTCCTTTTGATTCTGGCTTTGCTACCTAGTGAGTCCTTGTGTTGGGATAAGTGTGCTGGATAGGCGTTGGAGTTGTAACATTTCATTGGTTGAATGATTTTCCAAAGTCGGTGACTCCCTAGGCCAGTGATGGCGAACCTTTTTGAGCCCGAGTGCCCAAACCGCGACGCAAAACCAACTTATTTCTTTCAAAGTGCCAACACAGAATTAAACCTGCCATCGTCTCTGTACAGAGGATGGGACTGGTCATCCCTCTGAATAAGCCCTAAGGGACCAAAAACGTACAATTCTGCCAGATTCGCTCAGAATGCAGGGTTTAGGAATGCATTGTGCACTGACCTACCTGACACATAGACTGACCTACCTAACCATGACACTCACCTACCTGACATGACACTCACCTACCTGACATGACACTCACCTACCTGACATGACACTCACCTACCTGACACATGCACTTACCTACATGATATTGCACTCACCTACATTACACATGCAGTCACCTACATGACATTACACTCACCTACCTGACACATGCACTTACCTACATGACATTGAACTCACCTACCTGACATTTAACTCGCCTAACTGACATTTAACTCACCTACCTGACATTTAACTCACCTACATTACACATGCAGTCACCTACCTGACATTACACTCACCTACCTGACATTTAACTCACCTACCTGACATTTAACTCACCTACATTACACATGCAGTCACCTACATGACATTACACTCACCTACCTGACACATGCACTTACCTACATGACATTGCACTCACCTACATTACACATGCAGTCACCTACCTGACATTTAACTCGCCTAACTGACATTTAACTCACCTGACATTTAACTCACCTACATTACACATGCAGTCACCTACCTGACATTACACTCACCTACCTGACATTTAACTCACCTACCTGACATTTAACTCACCTACATTACACATGCAGTCACCTACATGACATTACACTCACCTACCTGACACATGCACTCACCTACATGACATTGCACTCACCTACATGACATTACACTCACTTACATTACACATGCAGTCACCTACCTGACATTGCACTCACCTACATGACACATGCACTGACCTACATGACACATGCACTGACCTACGTGACACATGCACTGACCTACGTGACACATGCACTGACCTACGTGACACATGCACTGACCTACATGACACATGCACTGACCTACATGACACATGCACTGACCTACATGACATTGCACTCACCTACATGACATTGCACTCACCTACATGACATTGCACTCACCTACATGACACATGCACTGACCTACATGACACATGCACTGACCTACATGACACATGCACTGACCTACATGACACATGCACTGACCTACATGACATTGCACTCACCTACATGACACATGCACTGACCTACATGACATTGCACTCACCTACATGACACATGCACTGACCTACATGACACATGCACTGACCTACATGACACATGCACTGACCTACATGACACATGCACTGACCTACATGACACATGCACTGACCTACATGACATTGCACTCACCTACATGACACATGCACTGACCTACATGACACATGTGACATGCACTGACCTACATGACATTACACTCACCTACATGACACATGTTTCCTGACTACTCACATCCCCACCCCCCCCCCCCACACACAGTACAATGTAGATCGGAGGAGGCATCCTTCTTCTTACCTTTTCATGGCCTCATCGTCCAGCTCTCACCGGGCAGTATTGTAGGAATCCCCGCCATCCAGCTGCTCCTCGATATCCCGCCATCCAGCTTCCCCTCGATATCCCTGCCCATCGGAGGTCAGCTAGCAATCACTGCACCTCCCCTCATGGATGACCTGCTCCAAGCACCGCCCCTCCCCCTCCTCTTAGGGCAGACTGAACCAAAGTCATCCTGGAGCAGGGGGAGCTGCCGACGTCACTGGCACTGATACAAGCTAGGGAGCCGGCTCCTCCGTGCCACACGTCAGTGCAAGTGACTGTCTGGCTGAGAGATTCCCCCGGCGTGCCGACAGAGATGGCTTGGCGTGCCAGCTGTGGCACGCGTGCCACGTGTTCGCCATCACTGCCCTAGGCTATGAAGTTAGGATGCCAATGAAAAGCACTGGAGCCTGCATATTGGTAGCTCATTGCAGCCTCAGTTTAATCATTCAGAATCACTTTTATAGCTTTGGTGGCAGATGGAGACCAGGTTTAACTTCAAAGGTGAAGATATATATACGAAATTGGTCCTTATCGTGTAATTCAGCTTACCTTTAAATAAATTAAATATACATTACTGAACTGGTTAAACAACATGGTTTAAGATAGAATTCCCTTTTAATTTCAGATAGTCCAATATTCCAAGTCACAGCAACAGACGATGACTTAGAAGACAGCCCGAATTCTGCTTTTACTTATTTCTTAATCAAACAGATACCAGAACTTCCAAATTTCAAATTAACTGTTGATCCTCAAAATGGTCTGATTCGTGGGGAAGGATGCTTGAGTTATGAGGTGGGTTATTCACAGCACTTATTCTTCTTAATATTATTACTACCATTAATATTAATTAGTTCTGCATAACCTGGGAAAGTCACAAAATAGCCACACAAGAATCGACATCAACAAAAAGTAGAAGGCTCTCTTTATTTCTATCTGGAAATATAAGTCCTCTTTTGACCATTCCTTCTGCCTGCATTCCACTACGGTGGAAGGACACGCACCCACTGACCAAATCCATGTGCTGTGCTAAAGTAAATGAACTCGGGAACATGGAGGACTTTACAGCAACCCTGCATAACACAGAAGAAGCCTTTCGGTCGACATGAAAACCTTGGCAATATTTCATATATACCGAGTGAAGGGTGGTGTGCCTGACCCCCTCCCTGAGCGAATTATCTTCCTTTTCTCTTTTGCTTTATCCTGCTCCCCCTTAAATTATGCCTGACGGCTTATGCAGCCCAGTTACCTCCTGCAGATATTTTATGTTTGACCCGGTCTGCTACACCATGTTGTATTTTGGTATAGTTTCTGATATGTGGGAATCAAGTGCACTCTGGTGTTTGTGCCCTACATTCTACTGTTGATACCTGATTTCTGGGGTAATTCTTACTTACTGTGTTTATTGGCGTATAACACTCACTTTTTTACCCTGAAAATAGAGGGTAAACTGTGGCTGCGTGTTATACGAAGGGGGCTGTGGAAAGTTTTTTTCCTGAAACATCCCTCTTAAAGTTAGGGTGCGTGTTATACGCCTGTGCGTGTTATACGCCGATAAATACGGTACTTTACGTTTTTTTGCTGTTTTACATTTCGCAAACCTTTGATATACCAAACCACTTTATATACCGCTTTTCTTTTTGTCTTGATTCTTGTATGATCTGTTGCTATGTGCGATCTTCATCTACAGTATATCATTGAAGTGCTTTTGCATGTGTGACTTCCTTCAAACAAAATGTTTAGTGCAAAACAAATAAAGTATAGTCCTTCAAATAAGTCATGAAACTTTTAAAACCATATAGTGCAGTTCATTTAGTGGTTCTAACAATGTGATCCAGAGGAGGTGTTAGGGCTTGCATTAAAGCAAAGTTCCACCCAAAAATTGAACTTTCGCTGTCCGGATTCCTGGCACCTTTCGGGGTGAGCAGATACCTGTCTAATACAGGCATTTGCTCCCAATTCTAGCGAAAGATCTTCGCCATGTCCGGCCCTTCCTCCGTCCCCCCCCGTCCCCGCGCTGTCTTCCGGGAGACACACAGGTCCCAGATGACAGCAGGGACCACTCAGAACATGCAGCACGACTCGCACATGCGCAGTAGGGAACCAGGCTTTAAACCCGCAAAGCTTCACTTCCTGATTCCCTTACTAGCAATGCCGGGGCCTGCACCCGGGAGCCAAGGTAAGAATCGGCTTTGGGTGAGGACATCGCGGGCACCCTGGACAGGTAAGTGTCCTTCTTTTAAAAGTCAGCAGCTACACTATTCGTAGCTGCTGACTTTTTTTATTTATTTTTTTAGGCAGAACTCCGCTTCTAAGTGACTTACCAGCAATAGCATTGAACTAAAAAGTGCTGGTGCTTCAGTGATTCCCAACCTCCTTCCAAACTATGTGCTCACCTTGACTTATGTGCTTTATGTATTAAACCATCATCATATAAACTTTATACCATGACTTGCATACAATATAATAAAAGTGCTTTTGCATGTATAACTTCCACCACATAAAATGCTCAATGCAAAACGAATAAAATATAGTCCTTCAAAAAAGTCCTTAAACTTTTAAAACCATATAGTGCAGTTAATTTAGTAGTTCTCAACAATGTGTTCAATATGACAGGTGCCAAGGCTTGCATTAAGTGACTCCACAGCAATAGGATCCATATAAAAAGTGTTGGTGCTTCAGTGATTTCCAACCACCTTCCAAACTATGCGCTCACCTTGACTTATGACCTCTCTTGCTAGGTCAAATCATGCAGTCCCCTATACTCGGGTGAGCAATCTTGGACTCCTCTGTCTTCTTCCACCTCTTTTTCTCTCTCTTACTTGGCGGTCTGACCCTCTGTTGACAATCGTGTGCATTGCTCTTTAAATTCACGCTTTCTTTTCCTTATAGTGGCTCATGCAAGAATAGGTATCCTCATAAGTCTGTATTACATTAAAATATTTTTAATTAAAACGTAGTAACTTACATTACAGTAAAAGACTTTAAACTCCTAAAACTGACAGCAGGCCTCGAAGGCTCCTGCGTCACTTCCGGTTTCGGCAGCGCCACCTGGCTCCACTCCACGCGCATGGTCACGATCACATGACTTCCTCAGCAGCATTTGCGCTTTTTATTTACTTCACTTTGTGGGAACACAATTTGATTGGATACGGCTCCCTACTATTAGCCCAGTTATACGTAATTTTTAGGTAGCACGGGATAACACATTTGTTTTTTAATCTTCATCTATGTACTATCTAATTTTATGTATGGTATCCTATTTTTTTTTTTTTTTTTACATTGTGGTATTTTGGCTAAACAAAAGAATTACAAAAATATTCTAAATCAATAAGTCTCTCGCCAAAAGACCAATTGGTGTCTGCATCCCAGATCTAAAGATCCCAATATAGTCTCAATCCCAAATAGTTTTTCAGTCATTCTTGTGGGCTTCTGTAAAATGTATAGGAGCTGAATAATTGAGGGGCCTTGGAGTATGTTATTTTTATATTCACCAAAGTGAACCCTCAAAGAGCGCAAGGTGCAGCCTACATAAATTTGCCCACAAATTGTGTCCTGCAATTGATAAAATGTTTAATGTCAGGTGACTTAACATCTGATCCCACCTTGGTCCTCTTTCAGTGCCACATTTGGGGCAAGCCCCACGCATGAAATTGCTAAATGGAGCTAATAAAACCATTATTTTTAATCAATGGTTTCCTTATTTTACCTAGGGCTACTAAACTCCTCAGGTCTTGTGGTATTCTCTTTATTGCTGTAGGTTTTTCTGGCAAACATTTGCTAAAAAGAGGATCCTCCTTTTAAAAGGGTCCTTTGGATTCTAGATGCTTTATTGTTGAATTTGGTGCAAATATTGGCCACTGTCCTATTTACCTTACTATATAGTCCTCATGCTTTTTATGACTTTGACCTGACACTGCATTATAAAGTGGAAGTAAACTCACAAAACGGTTGACCTCTTTCCAGCGATGTGGCAGTTAAATACCTCACAGCCACAGTTCTCTTCTCCCCTGCTACTTCTGGATCTCGGGTTTTCTGCCTCTTGATTGGCCAGATGGGGAATGATTTCCTCTTATGCATGAGCATGGCAGTCTCTCATTCCAGGACAGCTGGAGTTTGCAACCAATAGGCTACAAGCAGGCAGGTAAGTGTTTGTTATTGCAGAAGAGACATAGCATGTCTCTCCTGCAAAAAAGAGCTGCCTGCTCACAGTTTATTAGTCACATTTATTTCCACTTTAGGTCTACATTTATGACAGGGCCCAGCTGGCTTCATATCCTATTTCTTCTTCAGAATAATGCTTGGTTTCTCTTAGTCATCTTCTTTAGTGCATGTGTGTTTTAACCTGCAAAATATACATAAAAGGTCATTGCAAATCTATTGAGGATGGTAGGTATGAGTTACATGAAGAGAGCTTAAAGTGTAGTTTATAAATAAAATTGTCTCTTCAACATAAAATGCTAATTCCAAGTCTGGAAACATTAGACTATGGACATCTGCCATAGTAACCTAAAGGATTTACTGTGACAATGATCAATGAACTTGTGTAAAGTCTTCTCAGGCCCCTCCCAGATGATTAGTATATTGTGATACTGTATATCTTACATATACAACCATGTTCATCCTGAATGGATTGTTCCAAATATAAAATGTTCCCAGGAGCCCATGAAACAGTTAGCGTAACTCTGAGTGAACCTGGCTCCCATCACTGTCCTCCTGATCTGTCTAAAAACTCACCCAAAAAACAAACAAATATGGGATATGGTGAACTCAATACTATCCAATAGGCATCTAAATGTGTCCATGATGTAAAAAATGTAATAAGACTTGAAGTGAAAATACTGTACAACCTGGAGGCCAGATGCATGTTGAATAGATGTATAGAGATAACACATCCGATGATATCCATCTGTAGCCTGCTCTCCATTTGTAATTGGATGATATGTCCAACATATGAATGGAATTTCTTACATAAGAAGGTAATTATCACCAGTTCAGGAAATGGTCAATGTAGCAGGCCAGATTTTATAGTGCCATTAAAAAAAGAATATATGTGCGTGGCAGATGTTCCAGCTGTAGTCTAATAACCTTTCTTTTCCAGGCCTCAAGCTTCATCCGACTAATTGTGGGAGCGAAAGACAAAGGACCTGTGCCTTTATCCAATTCAACTACTGTTAACATACGTATTCAGGACGGGAATAACAATATGCCGGTGTTTACTGGTGGGGATAAAGTGAGTATTATTTATTTTATTTTTTTTTTTGGGGGGGGGGGCATTTTACTGGTGTTTAAAGTGTATCTGTAGCCATTTTTTTTTCTTGCAGCTAAGAAAGTTTCACGGCTGGTGTGCAGTACGATCCGGCTGAGATCAGTGCAGTGATGATGCACTGAGCTCAGCGGATCACACGGTCTAATTTTTAACAAACTTTATTGGGATGCCACACAGACATCTCATAAAGTTCACTTGCCAGCGACATGGTGCAAGACAGTGGATTGCCCCGCACTGTGCTGCAGAAAAGTACTGCATTTTGCCGAAAAGTACTGCATTTTGCCTTGTCCATGCAGTAGGACTGCGCTGGAATAGCCACCCAATGCAGTTGCCGCACATCTGGTGTGACTCGGCCCTCCAGTATTTTCCTCTAATAATTAAGCTACATCCCTTTGTCATTAATGCCATCCTTTCATTTTATATTGGCAACTCTATAGAGTTGATTTAATCAAGGCAAATAGGCTGTTCACTTTGCAATAGACGCTGCCCTTTGCAAGGGAATTTGCCCCAGAGCTTAGCGATCATCCAATTATGTGCAAACAAAAATGTTTTGTTTTCTTAATTTTTCTTGCACATGATTGTGTATTCTTTGCAACGTGAAACTTCATTAAACATTAATTTCACTGAAATATTTACTAAGCTCTGGGGCAATTTCCCTTGCAAAGAGAACAGCCTAATTGCCTTTAGTAAAGCAACTCCTATGAGTTTAGGTGGTGAGACATTAAATATAACTTGTAAAGGTTTTCAAAGAGTTCAGTGATTATGAAGCCCATCACACCTAACTCTTCAGTCTAATATTTGTGTAATGCAATGTTGATATATAATCATAATCAGGATGGCGCCATATAGTACCAGGGTAGGACCTAACCCTTTAGCTGCTATCGTTTGTAATACAGCTGTGCAGCCGCCGGATTGCTTCTGACTCCACCTAGCACTTCACTTGTGCATAGCCCTTTACCAGTTATATGGAGATTAGAGGCTATATAATACGCACATAGATCACAGGAACACAACAGCAGCATACTTAAGTGGGTGCAGTGATAGAGATATGTCCCTGTGACCACTGAAGTGTGCTGTAGTGCTGACCCATGGGTTTATTGTAGCCTGCTTTCATCATAGAAGTGTTTGGGCACTGTTATGCCTTTTCAATTTATATAGGTAATGATGGCTTTAGTGATTATGCAGCCAAAAATGCCCTGTTGGAAAGAGATTTAAAGCTAAGAACCGGGCTAATAACTAAATACACAGATGGAAGCATTCAGATTCACATTTCTGTCCATTCAGTGCTTACAAGGCCTCACCACACAGCCAGGTGGATAGCAGGGCTTTCTCTGTTACAGTTAGGGTACACACTGAGAGCACAGGTTGCATTTAAAAAAAAAAAAATTGCCCTTTAGAGCCCTTTCAAACTGCTGCCACCCATTGCGTCGCCGGTAAAATAGCGGTAAAATGCAGCTATTTTACCATCGGATATGCAGCGCATTTCGGCCGCTAGCGGGGCGCTTTTCACCCCCGCTAGTGGCTGAGAAAGGGTTAAAACCGCCCACAATGCGCCAATACAGCGGCGTATTGCCGGCGGTACGGCGGCGCTGCCCATTTGATTTCAATGCGCAGGAGTGCATTAGGAGCTGTGAGTTCACCGCTCTTAATGCGCTCCAAAGAAGCTGCTGGCAGGTAACCCTGCCAGCGCACCGCTCCAGTGTGAAAGCCCTCGGGCTTTCTCACTGGAGACAATAGAGCAGCAGTTTAAGGGCGGATTGCAGGCACTATTTCTCCTATCGTCCATGGACGGACACAGCCTTCTCAATCCTTGACAAAGTGGGTTATGTTCCTGTTCATAGGAAAGGACTAGGCAGAACATGTTAAATGTTTAAACACATGTTAAAACAATCAGAGTTGAACAGCCCCGCCCAGGGGGCGGTCCCTCCAGACATAACCCTCTGCCCTGCAGTCAGCAGCTCAGTTTTTTTCTGCCTAGCAGAGGAGAAGGATGTGGCTCCCTTTGGGCCCAGAGTCCTGAAGAATTGTTGAATTTTTTTGTGATATCTTCTATCAACTGCCGGCTGGGCGGCAGGCTGGATATTAAAGATCCTTGTAGTCTTCGCAGTTACGGCCATCGAGGGTGCCAGTCCTTAGCTTTGCGCTGGTTCTGCCACAACGTACTCCGTGACTCCAGGGGTAGCTGTTGAGCACATGCTTCGGGGTCCACATATGACTGGGCTGATTGTTGTCTCACTCACAGTGGACTGGGCCGACAGCTACTCCAACTCGGTTGTAGGCCTATCAGAGATGCACCAGTGAGTCCTCGCGGGACGGGTAAGTACTATTCCTCCTGCCTCGGCTGGGCGTTTCAGGGAATTAGGGGTTCTCCTGTCCTCCCTTTCCCTGCTCTCTGTCACATTTCCCCCTCGGCTCTAGCAGGGCGTGCTGCGACCCGGGCGTACCTGTGGGGGGGGTTCCGGATCCTGGTGGGGGACTGTGGGGTGCCTGGGCTCGCTTGCATGTGAGTGGTGCTCTGTTCTGGAGAAGTCCCTGTGTTCGGCCTTCTCGTCCACATCGCATTGCTCGGGTGCCATTTTTGCGGCGCCGCCGCTATTTTCTTGTATGCCTGCTGTTTACATGTAATTTTCTCATTGGCTGCCATTTTGCCGTGGCTGCGCTATGGCGCAGGTTGTTATTGCGGGCGGCCATTTTTTTGTGGTCACGCCCTTTTCTTTCTGGCGGCCATCTTGGGTGGGGTTTTGGCCTCTAGTGCTGGCTTCATGTAAGGTGCGCAGCACAATTCTCCTCACAGTTTTCTCCTCGCACACGCTGTGTAAAGATGGAGGCGGGCAGCGGCGCTGAGAGGTCTCCTGCTGGGTGGTGAGTCCCCTGGTTAACCCCCGGTCAGTGCAGCAAGTTGTTGTCTGAGTCCCTGAGAGCAGTCAGTGTCTGGCCTTTCTTCCCCAAACATGCCAGAGGCGGCAGCCGGTGCCCCTGCACCTGCGGTTACCATGGACACTTTGTCGGCAGTCCTGGAATCATTTGTTGCCAGGGTGGAAGCGGTGTGCGAGCGTAAGGGTGGTAAAAAGCGCCCCCTCCCTCCGCCATCCCCAGGGGAATGCTCTGACTCAGACCCGGGCCTAGCTGCGGCACAGGGACCCGGTTCTGGGTTATCAGAGGATGCGGACCAGGACCTTCCTTGTGAGGAAGACCCTTCATCCGGGTCAGCGCATGACAGGGCACTTGTGGGTGCACTTACCAATGCTGTGAGGGACACTCTCAAGCTGGATGGTGCAGTGGAGGCGTCCACGGAGGGGTCAGTCTCTTTTGGGTCGCACAAATCGACCCACTCTGTGAAGGTGTTTCCCTGTGTGTCTTTTTTTAATAAATTCATAGATAAGGAATGTGAAAAGCCGCAGAAGTCCTTTGTGGTCCCTCAGCGCCTGCCGGTCAGGTATCCCTTTGAGGAGAGCCTTTTGAAGAAATGGGCTTCGCCTCCGGTTGTTGACCCCCGGTCGCTCGGTTAAATAAAGTAACCACTCTCCCTGTAGAGGGGACCCCTGCATTTAAGGACTATACTGATAGGAGGTCCAAGGCGCTGAGCAGGTCCATGTTCACCTTGCTGGGGTCTGCGTTGCGGCCTATATTGGCTGCAACTTTGGTGTCTCAGACACTCACTGAATGGGCAAAGATTTTGCACCAGGCTGTGGAGGAACATCAGCTCCTTCTGGAGTGTGTAAGACTGGCCGACCAGTTGGTGCAGGGCCTTGTATATGTATGTGATGCCACTCTGGATGCAGCCCCCTTAATCTCCAGGGCCTCTGTATCTGCGGTGGTAATGCGCCGCCTAATTTGGCTGAAATGCTGGTCCGCTGACCAGACTTCCAAGAAGGCCCTGGCAGACTTACCTTTCAAAGGTGGGAGGCTTTTTGGTACCTCGCTGGATAACATCATTAAGGATGTCACTGGAGGTAAGAGCACTCTTCTCCCTCAGTCCACTAAGGGGAAGGAGCCACGCCGTAAGCTGGGTCTTTTTCCTTTCCCACGCAGAAGCAGTATTTTCGTCAGTCAGGGTCCGCGGGTAGACCCTCCCAAGCTTAAAAGGGTCCAGCTGGGGGACAGAAGCGTCCCTGGGTGCGCAAGCCCAACAAGCCAGCAAGCAAGCCTGCCACTGCATGAAGTTTTGCCCCCGCCCGACTCATGGGTGGGGGGACGGCTTTGCAGGTTCATGGCACGGTGGACCTCCCTGCTCTCCGACCAGTGGGTCGGCAAGGTGGTCACTTCGGGGTACAAGATCGAATTTCTTTCCTGTCCACCGAACAGATTCTTTCCCTCAAATCTCCCTCTTCTTCCGGCTCGTCGGTCTGCCCTATTGGGGGCAGTGCAAGATTTGCTAGGGGCCAGAGTGATTTTACCTGTACCACTGGAAGAGAGGTTTCAGGCTTTTTATTCAAATCTGTTTGTGGTCCTGAAGAAGGACGGAGTCCGTCCGATCCTGGACCTCAAAGCCATAAATGTCTTTGTAAAGGTGCGTAAGTTCCGCATGGTATCCATTCATTCAGTGGTTGCTGCGCTCCAACCGGGGGACTTTCTGGCATCCCTGGACATCAAGGACGCATACTTGCATGTCCCAATCTGCACAAGACACCAGAGGTTTCTGTGCTTTGCAATCGGCAAAGACCACTATCAGTTTATGGCTCTTCCCTTTGGTTTAGCGTCAACACCGAGGGTTTTCACCAAGGTGCTCGCCCCGATTCTAGCTTTGCTGAGACAGCGAAGCATTGCTATCGTGGGCTACTTAGACAAGCTTCTTCTGAGAGCAGCTTCTGGCTCAGAATTAGAGGAGGATGTGACTATAGCCAGTCAGACCCTCCGAGAATTTGGTTGGGTTTTAAACATTCAGAAGTCGGTCCTGACACCGACTCAGCGTTTGGAGTACCTAGGGTTGATTCTGGACTACAAGGAGGCGAGAGTCTTCCTTCCCTTGGAAAAATTGCAGACTCTCCAGTCTGCGGTGAGGATGTTGACATCCCGCAAATGGTCGTCTCTCCGCTTTTTCATGCGTGTTCTGGGTCTCATGGTAGCCTCCTTCGAGGCAGTACCGTATGCCCAATTGCACACTCGAGTCTTGCAGAAGGAGATCCTGTCCAAATGGAACAAATCTCCATTGTCTCTGGATCATCAGATTCAGGTCAGTCGCCTGGTCAGGGCTTCTCTGAGTTGGTGGCTGAGATCCCCGACTCTTCAGTCAGGGAAATCGTTCCTTCCCTTCCATTGGACTGTGATTACGATGGACGCTGGCCTCACAGGTTGGGGGGGAGTCTGGGGAGTCCAGTCGGCCCAGGGTCGCTGGACTCCGGACGAATCCCATCTGCCGATCAATGTCCTGGAACTTCGGGCGATCAGACTGTGTCTTTCCTCGTGGTCAGGGAGACTACAGGGACGCCCGATCAGGATTCAGTCAGACAACGCCACAGCGGTGGCTTATGGCAACCATCAGGGGGGAACAAGGAGCTCGGCTGCAGCGTCCGAGGTCACTCACATCCTGCGGTGGGCGGAAAGAAGCGTGTCGGCTCTGTTGGCTGTCTACATTCTGGGCGTAGAATACTGGCAGGCGGGCAATCTGAGTCACCAGATGCTAGACCAGGGGGAATGGTCATTGCACCCGGAGGTGTTTCAACTCATTTGCCGGAGGTGGGGCACGCCGGACGTGGACCTCCTGGCCTCTCGGCTTAATCGCAAGGTGTCGAGATTCGTGGCTAGGTCCAGGGATCCCTGGGCAGATGCGTCAGACGCGTATCGGCTAATTTATGCCTATCCCCCACTGAAGTTACTTCCTCGTCTGCTCCGCAGAGTGGAGACCGAGGGGATCCCGGTGATTCTAATCGCTCCAGATTGGCCCCGGCGTCCTTGATACGCTGACCTCGTGCACCTGGTGGCGGACGTACCCTGGTGGCTGCCAATGCGGGAGGACCTTCTGTCTCAAGGTCCCATACTTCATCCTGCTTTACAGTCGCTGGCTTTAACAGCATGGCTATTGAAAGCCAGGTACTAAGGGACCGAGGTCTTTCGGATTCGGTCATTTCAACCATGCTGAGGGCACGGAAGTCTTCTTCCAGAAAGATCTACCATCGTACTTGGAAGGCCTACATCTCTATGTGTGAAGAGATGGAGTGGCGTCCACGGATCCTGCTGTTTTTACAGCGTGGAGTAGATCAGAAACTTGCCTTAAGCACCATTAAGGGTCAGATTTCAGCCTTGGTTGTTTTCTTTCAATGACCTTTGGCGACCCATTCTCTGGTGGGTACTTTTGTGCAGGGGCTTTGACATGTAGCTCCCCCAATTAGACCACCCCTTCCTCCATTGGATTTAAATCTGGTGCTCTCGGTTCTTCAGGAACATCCTTTTGAGAACATCAGAGAGATTCCTCTCTTGACACTATCTCAGAAGGTGGCCTTTCTAGTGGCCATTACATCTGTCAGAAGGGTTTCTGAATTGGCGGCCTTTTCTTGCAAGTCACCATACTTGGTCCTCCATAAGGATAAGGCGGTGCTACGCCCGCAGCCCTCTTTCCTTCCAAAGGTGGTTTTGGCCTTTCACCTAAATGAGGACATTGTGCTACCATCCTTGTGTCCTCGGCCGTCGCATCCCAGAGAGACTGCGCTCCATACTTTAGACGTGGTACGTGCCTTGCGGGTGTACTTGTCTGTTACGGCTCCGTTTCGGAGGTCTGACTCAATGTTTGTGTCGGTGTCTGGTCCACAAAAGGGCCTGGCGGTCTCGTCGGCCACCATTTCTCGGTGGATCAGACAGACCGTCATTCAGGCCTATGCCCTTAAGGGGCAAGCGCCTCCCTTGTCGGTCACGGCACATTCAACCAGGGCAGTTGGTGCTTCCTGGGCTTTCCGACATCAAGCGTCTGTCTCACAGGTGTGCAAGGCGGCGACCTGGTCGTCCGTGAACACTTTCTCAAAATTTTACAAGGTTGATGTGAGTGCATCTTCAGATGCTTCCTTCGGCTGCAAGGTTTTGCAGGCGGCTGTTTGAGGTTGCAACTCCTCCGTTGAGGAGCTCTGCTTGTTTGGGGTGAAGTTAGTATTTTTTTTGATGCTGTTCCCACCCCTCGGTTTTTGACACTGCTTTGGGACGTCCCACTTTGTCAAGGATTGAGAAGGCTGTGTCCGTCCACAGACGATAAGAGAAAATAGGATTTTTTGTACTCACCGTAAAATCCTTTTCTCTGTCGTCCATGGACGGACACAGCACCCACCCCTCCTTTTTTTTTTAGGTTTGTACTGCTTGTTATGAACTGAGCTGCTGACTGCAGGGCAGAGGGTTATGTCTGGAGGGACCGCCCCCTGGGCAGGGCTGTTCAACGCTGATTGTTATAACATGTGTTTAAACATTTAACATGTTCTGCCTAGTCCTCTCCTATGAACAGGAACATAACCCACTTTGTCAAGGATTGAGAAGGCTGTGTCCGTCCATGGACGACAGAGAAACAGATTTTACGGTGAGTACAAAAAATCCTATTTTTTAACGCTATAGCGCCTGCAATATGCCCTCAGTATGAAAGGGGTCTTAAAGGATGTTTTACAGCCCTGGTAAGTATGGAATAACAGTGTAAGCCTACTTTTGATTGGGGGAAGTGGTCCTCGCATGGGAATTATTCAGCATTTTGATAAACCCAGCACCAATTTCTTCTCCATGAAGGAAAAGAGCTAATAAGGTGGGCACCAAATTATTTTGAGTCTGGGTGGGAGATCTGCCAATGTGTGGTCTGCTGTGTCAACGGTGTTTAATCTGTTCATGCCAATAATGGACCTTCCTTTGCAGTATGAACTCACTGTGGGGGAGGGAGAAATAAAGCAGGAGTTGCTGCGATTAAAAGTAGAAGATAAGGATACACCACAAACTCCAGCCTGGAAAGCCAAGTATAAAATATTGACTGGAAATGAGAATGAAAATTATAACCTGACCACAGATCCAGAAACCAATGATGGAATCCTGAACATTGTAAAGGTAAGGATTGATGATTTCTGCTCTTCAATACCAAATCAGTTTAATGATCCTTGTTAAGGACAGGTTCCCTTTAATTGCTGAAAAGGAGGATCTTTTAAGAAGTAGATTACAGAATAGTGGCACAAGTGGCCCATCAATATACATCACTCCAATTTTTTTTTGAATCCAACAAGATTAATATGGCTGATCTATATTGTGAAAACATTGACAACTTTCAGTAATTAATTTTCAGTACTGGTATTGTTATAAAGTGTGTAATCTGTGAATGATACTGATCGTCTGACTGCTCAGAAGAAACGGAGCTGTTACATAAAGCCAGCAGGAAGAAGGGGAGATATAGTTATTGTATGAACCTTATCCCTCTTTCTCCATCCACCATCCCCACAGAACATATGTGACAGACACATCAACTTGGCTCTGCAATGTTGAACATTAAAAAAAAATGTATAATAAAGCACAGTATTTGTATAGAACAATCCGAGGTTTTGATCATAAGTAGTGTAAAATAATAAACAATAGCTACCATAAAACACTAAAATGAAAAAAGTTCAAAGACTGTCCATGAAATAATGTAGCAGCGCTCTTATCATAAATGATAAGCTTCTTTATGTGTCTTTGTATACATAAAGGCACCAATGGTTGGAGGAGAGACAGGTGTGCAGAAAGAGCGGATCCTTATTCAAGTGCAGCGATACAGGTAAACTTAATCCGTGATGTATTGACAGAAGAAAAGTCCCCCTTTGTGGATGCACTCACAACAAAGTAGATAAAGATATGCCTTGTCAGCGAACACAGGATCACTTTCTTCTTCTCTCCACTTTTCCACCAAAACGCAGTTTTGGTACGCTCAGGGGTGCAGTTTTATTCATAAAGAAAAAAATGGCCAATAGTGTGATATTGTTTACACATTTATTCCCAAAGAATAACCCCCTTACAGTTGAATACGTACACAATATATAATAAAATAGGGCAAATCAAGTGCTGACAGCTTGGCGGCACAGTACACCAAAGACACCAGTAGATGGGGGTCCACGCTATCGCAGACAGCGTGTATTCGTTACCACTTCCTGGATCCTGGATTCGATGGAGCGCAAGCGTCACTTCCGGTACAGCCAAGCGAGACCACGATCCTTCGCCAAGCTGTCAGCACTTGATTTGCCGTATTTTATTATATATTGTGTACGTATTCAACTGTAAGGGGGTTATTTTACACTACTTATGATCAAAACCTCGGATTGTTCTATACAAATACTGTGCTTTATTATACTGATTCTCATTTCAGCAGCTGCTCACTGCAATTAGGATTATACCCTTATTTTGCACACACTTAAACATTCATTATCTGTCTGCTCCCAGTCAAAACCACAATTGCCATATTCCCAAAAGCGCTGAGTGGTGCTCACGTAGGAAGGGCCAACTTTGAAGCACCTTTACATATTTAAAAAAAATGCTCAGATTTTTGAGGTGGACAGGATATGGTAAGGCCCTTTTCACACGGGTGGATAGAATTCAGCTTTTAGCTGTGGATTGATGAAGTTATCTACAACACCTAAACTCAGACAATGCTTTCCTATGGCCCCATTCACACACTGCGTTTAGCGAAGGTTTCGTTACATAAGGTTTTGTGCGGTTAGAAAAAAATTATTTAAATGCATCCAAGATCGATTTAGCGCAGCTATCTGTACATAACCACATGTAATCACAGTGTAATATTTCACCTGCGGATAGCAGCGGCAGCAAGGAAAGAAAAACAGGAAGCACATCAGAAATGGCAAGAATGTTCCACCGCAGCTGAACGCGGCCGCATGTAATCTCACTAAATCGCTGCTAATTGCAATGTACGCAAGTGATCGTTGTGCCGTGAGTCCTGGAATTTCAAAATAACAAAACATGCTTTTAACAGCAGCAGAACAGCTGCCCGTGTGAAAGAGGCCTTAAGGTGTAATTTCCTAACTTTACTTTTGTAGGATGTAAAAAAAAATCACACATTTATATTCATTTCACACAATGAGATTTTGCTTCCAGCAGTCACAGACATTTATTCAAGCACATAAAACATTGATAATGTAGAATAGTTTATTTACATTAACATAATAAAAATGAGCAAATAGTAGCATCCCACCCTACTATGTTCTCATTAACCACTTAAGCCCCGGACCAATACGCAGCATAAAGACCAGGCCCCTTTTTGCGATTTGACACTGCGTCGCTTTAACTGACAATTGCGCGGTCGTGCGACGTGGCTCCCAAACAAAATTGACGTCCTTTTTTTCCCACAAATAGAGCTTTCTTTTGGTGGTATTTGATCACCTCTGTGGTTTTTATTTTTTGCGCTATAAATAAAAATAGAGCAACAATTTGGAAAAAAGTTCAATATTTTTTACTTTTTGCTATAACAAATATCCCCCAAAAATATATAAAAAACGTTTTTTTCCTCCGTTTAGGCCGATACGTATTCTTCTACATATTTTTGGTAAAAAAAAACGCAATCAGCGTTTATTGATTGGTTTGCGCAAAAGTTATAGCGTTTACAAAATAGGGGGTAGTTTTATGGCATTTTTATAATTTTTTTTTTTTTACTAGTAATGGCGGTGATCAGCGATTTTTTTCGTGACCGAGACATTATGGCGGACACATCTGACACTTTTGACACATTTTTGGGACCATTGTCATTTTTACAGCGATCAGTGCAATAAAAATGCACTGGTTACTGTAAAAATTACACTGGCAGTGAAGGGGTTAACCACTAGGGGTGCTGAAGGGGTTAAGTGTGCCTAGGGGAGTGATTACTACTGTGTGGGGGCGTGGCTACGAGTGACACGTAACCGATCTCCGCTCTGATTACACAGAGCGGACTTAAGTGGTTAAAGAACACAGGTGCACTTGACTATGACAAATTCATCGCCAAGTTATTTCAAATCCAACATTATATAAATGCAATTATGTGGTTTGAACAAATACTTCCAAGAAGATGCTTTTATTTCCTTGTCTCTGTGTTTAAATACCAATAACCTTTTTTTTATTTTTATTTTTTTGCCCAGCCTTTGGATTTTGAAGGTACCCCAACAAAAACGGTTATTATAACAGTTGAGAATGAAGAACCATACTTTTCATGTGAGAATAAAAAACTTAGAATGGACAAGGCAGTCGCAGTCGCATTGCCCAATGTAACAGTCTTAATCACCGTGTTGGACTCAAATGATGCTCCAGTTTTCACCCCTAAAGTTATGGTCATTCGAGAAAAAGAAGGTGCGATGGTGGGGACAGTCCTTGGGACTTTCACTGCAACAGACCCAGACAGGGTGCCAAACAATATCAGGTACAGTATCCAAATTACTAATGCCCCTAAAAGATCTCATCCAAGGTAGTGCTGTTCAACCCGGGGTACTATTACAGTTCTTGGAGGCAGTTGAGACTTCAGGAGATCTCCTTGAATAAGCAGCTGAAAACGTAAATTCTTACTTCCAGCCAATTCACACTGAAATTAACTCTGGCCTTTTAAATGCTTTTATTTTTATTAAAGGCCATATATTTATCATATATTTTTTATTGTGCCATGCAGGGTCAGAGGTACCATTAGATATGGTAGTCCTGTTAGATATGGTAGTCCTGTGCCTAGAAATCAAAAGACCCCATTGTGTGGAAACACAATCTTATAACAGCTTTTTTCAGTGGCACTAATTTCTGAGCTGGGTTGGTGCTTTAACCGCTTAACGACCGGCCACTGTATATATACGTCGGCAGAATGGCACGGACAGGCATAATCACGTACCTGTACGTGGCCCTTTTAAATGCCTGTCGTGTGGTCGTGCGTGCGCTGCTGCCGGCGCGCTCACGACCCTGCCGCCTTCCCCGTGAGTTGGACCGCGGGTCCCGCGGACTCGATCGCTGCGGGAATTCCCGCGATCGTCTCACGGAGGTATAGAGAGGGGAGATGCTTGTGTAAACAAGCATCTCCCCGCTCTGACTAGTGACAATGACACTGATCTTGGCTTCGTGTACCCGGAGCGAAGATCAGTGTCATGTGACACAGAGCCCAACCTCCCCTCAGTTAGAAACACAATGCAGGGAATACTTAACCCCTACAGCGCCACCTAGTGGTTAACCCCTTCGGACTGCCAGTGTCATTTTCACAGTAATCAGTGCATTTTTATAGCCACTGATCGCTGTGAAAATGGCAATGGTCCCAAAAATGTGTCAAAAGTGTCCGATGTGTCCGCCATAATGTCGCAGTCATGAAAAAAATCACTGATCGCCGCCATTACTAGTAAAAAAAACTTTTTTTATAAAAATGCCATAAAAATATCCCCTATTTTGTAAACGCTATAACTTTTGTGCAAACCAATCAATAAATGGCGATTGCGATTTTTTTTTTTACCAAAAATATGTAGAAAAATACGTATCGGCATAAACTGAGGAAAAAAATGTTTTTTTAAAATATATTTTTGGGGATATTTATTATAGCAAAAAGTTAAAAATATTGAATTTTTTTCAAAATTGTCGCTCTACTTTTGTTTATAGCGCAAAAAATAAAAACCGCAGAGGTGATCAAATACCACCAAAAGAAAGCTCTATTTGTGGGAAAAAAAGGACATTAATTTTGTTTGGGAGCCACGTCGCACGACCGCACAATTGTCAGTTAAAGCGACGCAGTGCCGAATCGCAAAAAGGGGCCTGGTCTTTAACCAGCCAAAATGGTCCGGGGCTTAAGTGGTTAAGCAAATTCCAATTAAAAAAAAAAAGTTGTGGCAGCAGAAGGGTGTTGCTTTGGGCACCAAGGGGTAAATGGAGTGATGGAAATCTAATTCTAGTTCTGAGTATAAATTCAAATCTTTCATGTATTTTGATAGGTATAAAATGGCACAAGATCCTGCAGGCTGGTTCAAGGTGGATGAAAATACTGGAGTTGTTTCAACAGTGCAAGAACTGGACAGAGAATCGCCTTTTATTAATGGAAGTACATACACAGCATTGGTCTATGCTATAGATGATGGTAAGCAATGCCTTGGAATTTTTTTCACTAGTCTATTTACCTGTTCACCCTTTTTATTTTATTATTGAAAAACCAACTTTATTGATAAGTATATGCATGGTACATAAATCGATATAAGCCAACGTGGCCAAAACAATAGTACATACATGAACACATGGAAGTATCTGTGTGACATAAGGTTGAATACCTAACGGGAGTGGAGCCGGTACACAATAAGGAGGAAAATAATAAAAAAAGAAAACGGAGAGGGGGGAGGGAATGAGGAATAAACATATCAAGTACACGTTTCACCATCCGCTAAACATCTATTCCAGACCTTCTTATACATGAGCGGACACCCTCTATGTACATAGATCAGTTTCTTATATGGGAGAGTGTCATTAACCTCTTTTTTCCAGCACTGGATTTGTAGGGGGCAGGGCCTGCATCCAATTACGGGCTACCACTTTTCTCGCCAAGAATAGCGTCTCATGTAAAAAGGTACGCAGGAGTTTGTCAGCGTCTAATTCTGGCAGCAGGCCGAGCAGGCACATCTTTGGGTCTAGAGTAGCAGGGGAGCCCATCTGGTCGTGCAGGAAGCGTATCGCCTGCATCCAGTATGCTTGGATAGTTGGGCAGGACCATATGAGATGGTAGAAGGAGCCTGGGATATGGTCGTATAGGCGGCCCCTGGATTGTACATGGGTTTGAAACGTGCTATCCTCTGAGGAGTCAGATACATCCTATGTATAATATACAACTGCGTGAGGCGGTCTGACAGTTTGGGGTAAACTTTTTTCACGTCCTCCAAAATCTCATCGCAATCCTCATCTTCAATTAGTCCAACATCCACCTCCCATCAGTATAGGGTGGAGATGAGTTTGGCTGGCTCAGTACCCGTGACCGTGTCTACTATGGAGGGGATTGCCAGGGACGGGTTGGAGCCAGGAAACTAGGTCTGTATACCGTGGTGGAGTTGCAAATACCTAAAGAAAAGGCAATGGAGAGAAAATTCGTCCTTTAGTCTTTGGAATGTTTTAAGTCCTGTAGTGGTCATGATCTGGTGTAGGTATAAGACCCCGTGGAGTATCAACACCGCAGGGTCTGGGATGGACAATAATTCAGGCAAGCGTGTATTAAACCATAGAGGGGTATGAGAGTGGACCTGTGGGGTCCCGAGTTTTTGTAGTGCCGTCCGCCATACCCTCCAGTGGTGTGTCAACATGTCTGCTTTGTTTTGGGGGGGACGTTGTGTCAATGGGGCTCTGAGGACCGACTGAAGTGGGGTATGGGCTGGGTCATCAGGGTGCTTACAGAGCAGTATCTGGTATCTTGGTAGCTCGTTTTTGTCAAAATGATAGAAATGGGACAGTTGGGAGGGAAGATAATAGTCCTGAAAATATGGAAGAGCAGCTCCTCCCAATGTCACTCCAAGATAATTTGTGTCTGCTATGACCCCATATAAACGAATTAAGAATGGCTTCAATTATTGAATTTTTTTGTGGTATATACAGGGGAGCATGCCAGACCAAAGAGTATCTTTGGGAGGAGTATCATTTTGACTAAGCTAACGCGTCCCATAACACCCAAGGGTAGTCTGGCCCAAGTCTGTGTCTTGGTCTTGACCAGGGTATACAGGGGTTCAATGTTCAATAATGTGTAGTCTGTGAGTGATCTGGTGACTTGCACACCAAGGTACTTGATCAAGGAGACCCTTGGAAGAGCCAGAGGAGGGGACGTGAATGAGGAGAGAAAATGGTCAATCGGAAGGATCTGGGATTTAGACCAGTTGATACTCAGACCCGAATGACCGCCCATACGTTCTATGGAGTGGAGGGCTGCTACAAGAGAGGGACCCGAGTCTGCCAAGTATAGGAGCGTGTCATTGGCATACATTCCAATCTTTTCTTCCAGGCTCCCTATCTTGAGGCCTCGAATGCTAGTGTCTGCACGATTTATGATGGCCAACGGCTCCACAGCTAATGCATACAGCATGGGGGAAAGGGGGCAGCCTTGTCGGGTCCCTCTCTCCAGCGGGAATTGGTCGGAAAGCCAACCGTTCACAAACACCTTGGCCCTTGGGGACTGATGTAGGAGCTGAACCCAGCGAATAAAGTTGGGGCCAAATCCAAATCCCGAGAGGCACTCCCACAGGTAGTTCCACTCCACGGAATCAAAGGCCTTGGCGGCATCCAGAGCCACCATGACCCTCAAACCGATTTCATCATGGGACCCCTGAATGTTCATGAATAGGCAGCGAATATTCATAGCTGTGTTTCTCTTATCATCCATGGACTGACACGGTGTGTCTTTACACTTTACACGTGGTTATGTCCCTGCTTGCAGGAGAAGACCTAGGCAGAATGTGAGATGTTATACATACATTCTAAAAGCCAGAGCTGAACAGCCCCACCCAGGGGGCGGTCCCTCCGGGCATAACCCTCCCACTACAGTCAGCAGACTCCAGTTTTTTTCTGCCTAGCAGAAGGAGAAGACGTGGCTCCCTCAGGAGCCAGTCTCCTGACCTATTTTATTCCTTTTTGGAATTCTTTTTTATTTTATTTTTGAGAATCTTCTATCAACTGTCGGCTGGGCAACAGGTTGGGTACAAGATATCCTCGTAGTCTTCCCTGTCCGACCATCGAGCGTGCTGATCCTCGCCTTGTGTGCGTGAGACTCAGTTCACGACAGGCCCCATGACTCCAGGGGTGGCCAGGTTTGCTTTCATGCTCCCACGGTCCTCTCAAGACTGAACAGCTCCTGACTGACTGTATCTTTCGCGGTGGACCGGGCCGACAGCTACTCAGTACTGCACTGTGATAGTCCTGTCAGAAACACCAGTGTGTCCCTCAGGGGACGGGTAAGTAGTCTCTCCTGCCTGCAGGTGAGTACAAAGAGCTGTGTGTTTCTCTGTGGGGGATTTTCCCTGTCTCCCCCTGTGTTTTATTGTCGCTCTCTGTCACCATTACTGGCGCTGACTGTGTGGGGTGCTTGGGGGTCACACTGTTCTTGGGGGGCTCATGCTGGTCTGCAATGTATGCCTTGGGGCTTTTTTGTGTGTTTTTTTTTTTTTTTTGGGGCCTGAGCGCCGAGTGGCGCTGTGCGTGTGTGCTTTTCATTTTTACTGCGTCATGGCGGCCATCTTGCCGCGGATCGCCTCAGTGAAGTGCGGCGGCCATTTTCTTGTAGCCCGCGCGCTTTTCAGCACTAGTTTGGCCTCTAGCGCTGCTATAGCAGCGCGAATCTCCTCACAGTCTCCTCACAGCTTACCAGCGCTGACACAGCGCGGTACAGACAGCGGAACTAAGCGGTCCCTGGTCCGGTTTGGTGAGTCCCCTGGGCGCCCCCTCCTCAGTCAGCACAGCCTGTGGGTGGACTTTTTATCTGAGAGAGTCTCAGAGAAGGACAATATGGAGTCTGTGTCACCAGCTTCCCCTAAAAATGTCAGTGGCAGCAGGCAGTGCTTCAGCACTGCGGTCCCTATGGACCTGTTGTGGGCAGCCCTGGAATCAATTTCTGACCAGGATGGGAGCTGTGTGCAAGCGCAAGGTGCAAAAAGGCGCCCCCTCCCCACTTTATCTACTCGAGGGCAGTGCGCTGATTCAGATATGGGCCTAGCCACTATCGCTCAGGACCCTAGTTCTGAATGTATGGATGGTTTTGAACAGGACATTCCTTATGAGGGAAACTCCAGTTCTGAGTCAGTAAATGACAGGGCGCTTGTTAGTGTGCTCATGACTGTGGTGAGGGACACTCTCAAGCTCAAATGCTGCGGATGCAGAACCTCAGGCGGATACTGTCTCCTTTGGTTCTTTTAAGGCCAGGCCTTCTAAAGGGGTTTTTTCCATTGTACTTTCTTTGACCAGCTCATTGATAAGGTCTGGGAAAAGCCGCAGAAGAATTTTTTTATGGTCCCGCGGCGTTTGTCTATCAGGTACCCCTTGATGATGCCCTACTTAAAGAGTGGGCTTCTCCCCCAGTGGTCGACCCTCCAGTCGCCCGGTTGAACGAGGCCATCACTCTCCCGATGGAGGGGACTCCTGCATTTGAGGACCCCACTGACAGGAGGTCAGAAGTGGTGAGCAGAACCATGTTTGCCTTGTTGGGATCCGCCCTACGACCTGTGGTAGCGGCGACCCTTGTGTCAAAAAACACTTACAGGTTGGGCAAAAATGTTGCACCTAGCTGTACAGGAGCATATTCTTCCTCCAGACACAGTTGCTCTGGCCCACCCAACTGGTTCAGGGCCTGGTTTCTGTGTGCGAAGCCACGCTGAACGCGGCCCCTTTATTATCCAGGGCCTCTGGCTCGGCGGTGGTATTGCGTCGTCTTATCTGGTTGAAATGCTGGTCTGCTGACCTAGCCTTAGGAAGCTCCTGACGGATCTACTATTTTAAAGGCGGTAGACCTTTCGGTGCTGCTCTGGATGACATCGTCATGGATGTCACGGGAGGTAAACGCACTCTTCTTCCTTAGACTAGCAGGGTGAGGAGGCCCGCCGCAAACAGGGGCCTTCCTTTCCAGCAAAACAGGGGTTTTTTCGTCAGTCAGAGTCCACAGGTAGGCCCTCTCAGACTGATGGCAGTGCGGCTGGTGGGCACAAGTGCCCCTGGGTGCGTAAGCCAAACAAGCGGCTCCCAAGCCCGCCTCCGCGTGAAGTCTTGCCTCCGCCCGACTCTGGGGTGGGGGGACGACTTCGCAGGTTCACGGATCGGTGGACCTCCCGAATCTCCGACTGGTGGGTGTGCGAGGTGGTCACCTCAGGTTATAGGATAGTATTCCGATCCTGGCCCCCACACAGATTCTTTCCCTTGAATCTTTCTCTCCTTCCTACCTGTCGGGCAGCCCTCTTGGGGGCTGTACAGGTTTGATCAGGTCCGGAGTGATTGTGCCGGTTCCGTCACAGGAGAGTTTTCAGGGATTCTGCTCGAATCTGTTTGTCGTCCCAAAAATAGGACGTGGTTCGACCTATCCTGGACCTCAAGGCCCTGAATGCCTTCGAGAAGGTGCAGAAATTCCGCATGGGATCCATTCGCACGGTGATCGCTACACTCCACCAAAGGGATTTTCTTCTGGCGTCCTTGGACTTCAAGGACGCCTACTTGCATGTTCCGATCTGCGCAAGTCACCAGAAGTTTCTGCGCCTTGCGATCAGCGAAGTCCACTCTCGATTGTGGCTCTTCCTTTCGGCCTTGCCTCGGCACCAAGGGTGTTCACCAAGGTGCTTGCTCCGGTTCTAGCCTTCTGTTACAGCGAGGTATTGCTGTCGTGGGCTATCTGGACGGTCTTCTGCTATGAGCAGAAAGTGGCTCAGACTTAGAGGAAAGGTGACTATCGTCAATTAGACCCTCAGGGACCTCGGGTGGTCCCTGAACATTCAGGAGTCAGTACTGGTCCCGTGTCTGGAGTCTCTAGTTCTGGTTCTGGACTCCTTGGAGGCAAGGTATCCTACCTCTGGAGTAGTTGCTGACACTTCAGTCTGCGGTGCGGGTGCTGACATCCCGAACATGGTTGTCAATCCGTTGTTTGCATGAGAGTCCCGGGACTCCTGGTGGCCTCCTTCGCGGCCGTTCCGTATGCCCAATCACACACCAGGGCATTGCAGAAGGAGATCTTGTCCGCCTGGGACAAATCCCCGTTGTCCTTGGATCTTCGGATCCAGGTGATTCACCTGGTCAGGGGGCGTCCCTGACAGGGTGGTTGGGACCCTCGGCTCTTCGGTCCGGAAAGTCGTTCCCCTCCCATCCAATGGACGGTACTCACGACGGACGCCAGCCTGACGGGCTGGGGTGGAGTCTGGGGAGTCCTGTCGGCTCAAGACCTTGGACTCCGGACGAGCCCGTTTACCAATCACTGTTCTGAAAATGCGGGCCATCAGACTGTGTCTCTCCTCAGGTCGGAGAGAGTACGGGGTCGCTCCATCAGGAGCCAGTCGGACAATGCCACGGCAGTGGCGTATGTAAACCATCACGGGGGGACTCGGAGCTCAGCTGCGGCTTCCGAGGTAATCCGTATCCTGAAGTGGGCCGGAAGAAACGTGCCGGCTCTGTAGGGGCGGACTATCTGAGTCGCCAATCGCCAGACGCCGGACCAGGAAGAGTGGTCCTTGCATATTTCAACTCCTTTGCCGACGGGGGGGCACGTCGGATGTGGACCTGATGGCCTCTCGACTCAGTCGCAAGGGTCGAGGTTGTGGCCAGATCCAGGGATCCTTGGGCGATGACTCGGATGCGTTGGTGGCCCCATAGGGTCCTTATCGCCTGATATAAACTCCGGTGATCCTAATTGTTCCGGATTGGCCTCAGCGTCACTGGTACGCTGATCTGGTACGTCTCGTTGCGGATGTTCCCTGGCGGTTGCCGATGAGGGAGGACCTTCAGTCTCAAGGTCCTATGTTCCATCCGGCTTACAGTCTCTGGCTTAACGGCAGAGCTGTTAAAAGCCAGGTATTGAGGGACCGAGGTCTCTCGGACTCTGTCATTTTGACCATGTTAAGGACACGGAAGTCTTCCTCCAGGCAGATCTATCACCGTGCCTGGAAAGCTTATATCGCCATATGCAAAGCGCTGGACTGGCGTCCTCGGACGTATTCCGTCCCCAGAATCCTGCGTCCTCTACAGTGTGGAGTGACCCAAAAGCTTGCTTTGAGTACCATCAAGGATCAGATTTCGGCCTTGGCCGTCTTCTTTCAGCGACCTCTACCGGGTCATTTCTTGGTTAGCACCTTGTGTTGGGGGTTCGCCATGTGCTCCCTCCTGTCAAGCCTTCTCTCCCACCGTGGGATCTGAATTTGGTGCTCTAGGTCCTCCAGGAACCTCCTTTTTGGGAATATCCGGGATATTCCTCTCTTGTCTTGTCTCAGAAGGTGGCCTTTTAGTGGAAATCACTTCTGTTTGACGAGTGTCTGAGTTGGCGGCTTTGTCCTGCAAGTCGCCATATTTAGTCATCCATAAGGATAGGGCGGTGTTGCATCCGCGACCTTCCTTTTTGCCAAAGGTGGTGTCTACCTTTCACCTACATGAGGACATTGTCCTCCTGTCCTTGTGTCCTCACTCATCGCATCCCAGAGAGTTTGCGCTGCACATATTGG
The DNA here is from genome assembly GCA_029206835.1 of Rana muscosa. Classification (NCBI taxonomy): domain Eukaryota; kingdom Metazoa; phylum Chordata; class Amphibia; order Anura; family Ranidae; genus Rana; species Rana muscosa. The sequence continues at coordinate 285,691,395 of CM055128.1, forward strand.
ATGTGGTACGAGCCTTACGGGTGTACTTGTCTGCTACTGCTTCTATTCGGAAGTCCGACTCACTGTTTGTGACTGCCCCTGGTCCATAACAGGGCCAAGCGGTTTCGTCTGCCATCATTTTTAGGGGAATCAGACAAACCGTCATTCAAGCCTATGCTCTCAAAGGGCGGGCGCCTCCCTTTCCGGTTACGGCGCATTCCACCAGGGCAATTGGTGCTTCCTGGGTTTTCCGACATCAAGCGTCGGTTGCACAAGTGTGCAAGGCGGCGACCTGGTCGTCTGTTCATACCTTTTAAGTTTTTTATAAGGTTGATGTGGCTGCATCTTCGGATGCTTCCTTCGGCCGCAGGGTGCTGCAGGCCGCTGTTTAAAGTTGCGACTCCTCCGTTGAGGAGATCTGCCTTCTTGGAGTGGAAGTTTTTGGTTTTTCCATTTATACTGCTCCCATCCCTCTTGACACTGCTTTGGGACATCCCACGTGTAAAGTGTAAAGACACACCGTGTCAGTCCATGGATGATAAGAGAAAATAGGATTTTTTGTACTCACCGTAAAATCCTTTTCTCTGACATCCATGGACTGACACGGCACCCACCCTTCCTTTTTAAGTTTGTACTGCTTTGTTACGAACTGAAGTCTGCTGACTGTAGTGGGAGGGTTATGCCCGGAGGGACCGCCCCCTGGGTGGGGCTGTTCAGCTCTGGCTTTTAGAATGTATGTATAACATCTCACATTCTGCCTAGGTCTTCTCCTGCAAGCAGGGACATAACCACGTGTAAAGTGTAAAGACACACCGTGTCAGTCCATGGATGTCAGAGAAAAGGATTTTACGGTGAGTACAAAAAATCCTATTTTTTTCCTGGCATGAAGCCTGTCTGGTCAGGGTGGATCAATGACAGAATGACCTGGTTAAGGCGGGAGGCTAGAATCTTAGCTAGTATTTTAATGTCTACCTGTAGCAAGGAAATTGGTCTATACAATTCTGGGTATTTAGAGTCCTTACCGGGCTTAGGAATTACTACAATTTGGCCCTCTCTCATAGATGGGGGTAGAACTTCTGAATCAAATATGGATTCGTACAGGTCATAGAGTTTAGGAGTTAGAATTTCAGAGTAGGTGGCATAGAATTCAAGAGGTAAGCTGTCCGATCCTGGGCCTTAGACTTGGCCAAACAGGAGATAGCCTCGGAAATGTCCTCCTTAGTAATAGGGGCCTCCAAGATTCCAAGCTGGTCGTTGGTCAATCGAGGGAATTTAACTCCCGCTAAGTAGTCCCTGGTATCTTGGAGAGTGTGGGTCACTCGGGAAGTGTAGAGTGCACGGTAGAATCTCCCAAATTCTTCCGCCACTTGTTGCGGATCAGTGATGTCGTTCCCCTGCGGGTCGGTCAAGGACACCACCACCGGGGGACGCAAATCCAAATGGGAGAGAAAGTAGTTTGCCCGATCTTTCTCCATACTCAAATACCCTTTGTCTACAGAAAAAGATGCGCTGCTTAGCCTTTTCAATGTGCAATTGGGAGACCTGTCGCGTCTGAATCTTGAGATTGTTAGCAGCGCTGGGTGATTGGTCCCAATGGAACGCCTCCTCCAGCACCTGTACGTTTTCTGTAGCCTGTTGGACAATAAGTTTCGATGATCATTTAAGTCTGTTGATGCGCGTGGAAAGCAGGGAACGGGCGTGAAGCTTAAACATCTCCCACACATTGTCATACGCAGCCGAGTCCCTGTTGGCAGCAAAATAGTACTGCAATTCCGCGGGGATGTCATCCTGGTCCTGCAGGGCAGTCTGCCAAAACGGATTCAGCCACCAAGAAGGAGCAGGGGAGGCCTTCAGGAGTTGGATCGTGATCCTGTAAGGGGTGTGATCCGAGAGAACAAAGCCCACAACCCCCAGTTTAGGTATCGGGGACTTTGAAATGAAAATGAAATCAATTTGTGACATGGTGTTGTGACTGGCTGAAAAGCATGAGAAGACTTTAGTGTGTGGGTGCTTGTGGCGCCAAGTGTCAATAAGGGCGAAGTCAGTCAGTATGCGGTGTAGTCTGGTATGGGTCGGTAGGTTAAGGGGAGGGTCCAGTGTGCCCATTCGGTCCAGAGCGGGGATGAGGGTCATATTAAAGTCCCCATCCACACTGCCGGTACAGAGGGATATTGTGTCATAAAGGCAAGGCCCTCCTTAATTACAAGTTAGTTGTATGTCGGGGGGAGGGGGGACATAGCAAGCTAGTAGCAGGATAGGGGATCCGTTAATGGTGGCGTGCATAAACACATATCTGCCCTGCTGGTCTGTCTGGAGCAGCACTAGTTCAAACGGTACCCGTTTAGCAACCAGGACCGATACTCCTCTGGAGTATGAGGTGTGGGTGGCGTGGTAGGCCCACCCTATCCAAGGCTTTTTGAGAGAGGATTGTAAGTGGCCGTGACATGGGTCTTGACTAGTGTGATAATGTCAGCACTCTGGGACTTGAGAAATGTCAGGACGGCTGTGCGTTAAATATTATTGCGCAAGCCTCTAACATTCCACGTGAAAAACTTTAGAGAACTCATGGCGGGTATAGGGCATATATGGTAGACCGGAACTGGACCAGGACCAGCAGAGCAGAGATGGACACATCAGATAGCATAAAACATACTGGCAACCAATATCGATAGTGCATACATGACAATAACACAGTACCTTCAACAGAGATAAACAGTTGTAAACATGGTGGTGAAAAAAAATCACCCACATTTCCCTTCCCTCCCAGTCCATTGCCACCCCAACTCAGCATTGACATAGTACCCCATAACCAGGTATCAACAAGGGACATCCAACGTAAAAAACCCATTGGAGGCAAGGGACTTAATTTCAAAGGAGCATAGAGACCCGTGATAGAAAGAAACAAAAAGGGGAGGACTAAACAGTCAGGAAAAAAATCCATAGAAATCCTAGGGGGGCGATTTCTTCTCTGAGAAGTGCATGGGGTGTAGGAGCCATAAAAGTGCAGCACCATTACAGCAGCGCAGGGGGGAGCCCCGCCTGCCATAATTGTGGTAGGTAAAGTGATGCAGAAAATCTCACCAACGTTCGATAGACTGTCCTCTACAAGCATCTCTCAGATGTGGGGAGAACGGGGATCATGAGTCAGTAAGGTCGCCCAAAGGCGGCAGGTATGCTGCAAGGTCCAGTGGAACACAAGAAGGAAGTTCCAGGTCTGCCCCCCTGCTCTGACAGAGGACACGCACATGCAAAGCATCCACTGAGGGGCTGAACATCAGGATGGGAACGGGCAGCACTGCGGGCACAGGGGGGAGCAGGGGAGAGAAAAGAAAAGTACTTACAGCTTGTAGGCAGGGTGGCATGCTCAGTCTCGGTGTTCCCTCCGGTCAATCCAAGTGGACGCCAGCTCTGGGTCTTCAAAAAAGTGGGTTCGGTCATCGCATTCCACGCAAAGTTTTGCAGGGTACAGCATAGCATATTTAAGGTGTAGCACGCGGAGGCGCCGCTTAACATCATGGAACCGGGATCGTTGCCGTGGTACCTCATTGGAGAAGTCTGGAAAGACGGCCACATGTGTGTTGGTGTGAGGGATATTTCCCTTCTCTCTGGTCAGGCGGAAGATCTTGTCGCGGTCCCTGAAGTTGAGAAATTTCGCTATCAGGGTGCGCGGTGGAGCTCCTTGAGGAGGACGACGGGCAGGGATTCGATAGGCTCTTTCCACTGCAAACATTACCAAGAATGCGTCTCTGCCAAAGGTGGATGTCAGGAGGTTTTCAAGGAAGCGCGCCGGGTCGTTGCCCTCAGCAGTCTCAGGAAGGCGGATAAAGCGGAGATTACATCTCCGAAGGCGATTTTCCATGTCATCCTGTTTCGCGCTAATCTGTTGTAGCTGGCAGCGCACCTCGTCAGTAGTGTGTTGCAGGGGGTGCAAGATGTCTTCTGCTCTGCCAATACGGGTCTCTGTCTCCACCACGCGGTCCCGCAGGGTAGAGAGGTCCTGCCGGATAAGGGACACGTAAATTTTGACCTCCTCAATTTTGGTGGTGAGCGTGCTCTGGCACAGGGCAATAGCACCAAGTACTTTGTTAGTGGCTGCCACAGAGTGTTCCACGTCCGAGGAGGCACCGGCGCCATCCTTGGCCTGTTGGCCTTCTTCAAGCCGGCGGTACTTGGCTAGCTTGTCGGCGTCCTCTGAGGTCTTTTTTGGCTGAGACGTACTCCAGGGGTGGTCGGGGGGGGCCTGGGTGTACCAAGATGGCCGCTGCTTACTAGGCCGCATCCTCTAAGTCCCCCCACCGCCGTTGTTTGGAAGTGACACAATGGGTGCTGCAGGTAGTGGTCAGCTAACTGTGGAGTTCGGTGGCTGTAGCAGGAGAGAACTGGGCCCGGGGCGATCAGGGAGTCCCGTATTACTTGCCTAGGCCATTGCTGGGTGAAGCAAGATGGCCGCCATTTCAGGAGCTAGGCCAGAGCTGCGGACTTTCTTTAAAGCAGCTGCAAGATGAGGAGGCGCCGTGGTAGTGACTTCAGGCGGTCCGGAGGCTGTTCCAAGGGGAGACTGGGCTCTGGGCATTTAGGGGAGCCTGTTGGAGCCGTCGCCGGGTGTAGCAAAATGGTCGCTGTTCCGGAAACTAGGCCGAAGCCGCAATCTTTCCTGAGGTGGTAGCAGGATGGAAAAGCCCGGCGATGGCGGCCTCGGGTGGCGCTCCAAGAAGCTGACAGGCTCTGGATACTGCGGAGGAAGCAGGGTGGGTCCCCGGGTGTAGAGGATGGTCAAGAACGAGCAGGATTAAAGCAGGATTGCAAGTATAGGAGTATGGGCAAGCGGAGCTCCCTCTACAAGCTTCCTACTCCATAGCTCTGCAGGCCATGCCCCCCACCTGTTCACCCTTTTAGAGAAAATAATTAAAGCTGAACTTCACTCTCTCAAGCAACATGAACTATTTTTAATCTTTATGCTGCTAGCATTAATAAACAGGAAAACACATATTAACTTTTTTTTTTTTTTTTTTACTTTTTTACATTTCTTCAATTACTGGTTTCCAGGCCTAGGCAAATGATGTCATACATCCCAGGAGTCTTCAGGAGGCCTTTTCTCAGCTAAGCATACTCTCCTGTTTGCATACCTGAGCTAATGGATGCATGGATTCCAGAACGTCAATGCTGCATGCATCATCTGCCCTTACTCAAGACTGCCACAGCCAGAAATGCTAGCGGGTTATTTCTCAAAGTGATTTCTCAGCAAAATAAAGCACGGAGACATAGATTGAGGAGTTTGAATGTTAAAAATGTATTAACCACATCATATGATGTAGTCGACTTTGAGTGGGATATCTGAATGATGCCTGCAGCTACAGGCATCATTCAGATATCTTCTTTTAAAACCGGCGATTCCCTGCACTGTAAGAACGATCATAGCGGCTGTTAAGCCACTTGATCGTTCTTACAGGCAGCGGGAGGGAACATCCCTCCAACCCTCTCCCCCGCCTTCCGGTGCTTCTCCCAGCTCGCCTGTACGATCGTCGAGAGGGAGAAAGAACCGGGGCATGCCGCAAGTTTACCATAGAGAATCCAGTGGGCCAGATGGCCCCCGGACGTCTCTGATCTTTCAGAGGCCGGGCACAATGTTATGATGTCATGCCCGAGGTGAGATGCGGGGCGTTATTGACCCCAGATCTCGCTGTAAAGAGGACCTGTCACGCACTATTCCTATTACAAGGGATGTTTACATTCCTTGTAATAGGTAAAAAAAGTGATAAAAAAAAACAACACTTTATTTTAAAGTGCCCCCACGCACCCACATATGTAAGGTTCAAACCACATATGTGAGGTATTGCTCCGAACGTTAGAGCGAGAGCAATAATTCTAGCGCTAGACCTCCTCTGTAACTCTAAACAGGTAAGCTGTAAACATTTTTAAAATGTCGCCTATGGGGATTATTAAGTACCGAAGTTTGGGGCCATTCCATGAGTATGTACAATTTCAAAGTGTGACATGTTGGTTATCTACTTGGCATAACATCATCTTTCATATTATGCAAAAAGATTGGGCTAACTTTACTGTTTTGTACTTACTGCGCAAATTAAAAAGTTGCAACATCCACTATTTTATTCCCTAAGGTCTCTGCTAAAAAAAAACATATATAATATTTGGGGGTTCTGAGTAATTTTCTAGCAAAAAAAATATGATTTTTACATATAGGATCGAAGTGTCAGAATTGGCCTGGGTGGCAAGTGGTTAAATAGCATGTTTATGGTGCACAGATGCAGTGTAGTTCCGCTTTAAGTAACGCTACATATGGTTTCCTCAACATTCATTATTTAAATGTTCACATAACTCCCCTCAGTCTCCATGCATGCATATTTTAGTAAATACTAAAATTCTAACTCTGTCAGATTAGAGCACAGACAGTTAATGGAACATGTATGGGATACCATTTACACTGCAGTTTGTGTGTTGAAGACTAAAATGTAAAGGACATAGATGTCATTTATAGCAAATATGTTGGGATTTTTAAAAAGCTGAATACTGCCATTGCCTGCAAAGTAAACACTGTCCTGCTTGCCTGCATGGCCAAGAGCAGAGAAAGATCTTCAGCATCCAGCACACTTGCAGGTTTGTTGGTTGCCTGGTCTCCCACTGCTTTCAGTGGTCCTTTCCATCAGCTCGTGTCCTGCAGTGACATAGGGGTCAGCAGTTGAAACCACACAGCAGCAGGTGATGCCAGCATCTCATATGTGTGGAATGTGGAAGACTTTTCAGCAACGCTATACCTTCAAGTCAGAGGATTTTGGTGGCATAGACAGCAGGACAGGTTAGCATAAAGTAATAAATGTTCTGCATTCAGCTCATTGCGTGCTACTAGTTACCGTACTAAAAACAAATACAGTTTTATTGAGTTTATTTTCAAATGTGATCTTAAATTGCAATGGTATAAAAGACAAGATCTCTATTCATCATTCACTTCTGCACAGGTGAACCTCCAGCTACAGGAACTGGTACAATATCCCTCTATGTCTCTGATGTAAATGACAACACACCGGAGCTGACTACACCCTACATGTATAGATGTGATCATCAACTTGACGCTCCTTTCACGGTTGAGGCTACAGACAAAGATATTGACCCATTTGCTGGGCCGTTTAAGTTTGATCTGGCTGATCATTCCAGAAGTATGACTCAAACATGGCAAGTCAAGCAAGTCTCTGGTTAGTATATTTATTTATATTACACCAAGAAATCCCATGACACACAACAATTTTTTCTGACCAAACTTTTATATTCTGAAGTTTTTACATAAACACAATAGACACAAGTTTAGGTGGAAAAAAATCTTGTCAGAACATTTTTGTTTTTGTGATGTGGAGGTTTAGTATGTAGTTAGTGGTGAGAACAAACTCAACTCCACGTTTCTACCTACATTTAGATAGGCCCTTGCACTAAATGGTGGTTTTCAAATCTAAAGATGACCACAAATGGTGCAATTCAATAACCTCCTTTAGGAATACCAAGAACTATGTGGTGTGATGGCCTGCAGTACATGGTAGTTGGTAAATATAATTGTACATAGAGATTGTATGACCAATGTGTAAAATATGCCTTTAGGTAGAACTGTATAATAACACACACGCCCAGAGGCGTAGCTTGAAGCTTGTGGGCCCCGATACAAAAGTTGATATGGCCCCCCCCCATTACCACCCACCACTTCCACCGTGCGTGCAGATACATCCACCGCACGCCAAGATACTCAAAGTGGCGTAAGAGTTTTGAGTTTGCAGAGTTCCTCTTTACATCAGAGGACAGGGATTACCACTGGAGAATCAGAGGACAGGGATCACCGCTGGACAATCAGAGGACAGGGACCCCTGGCAGGTCACTTGGCAGAGCTTTTTCCCATCCCAGCACTGTATACAGCCCCCCCCCCCCCACACACTACATAGGGCTGAAATGACATTCCTTACACAGTCTGTCAGTCTTCACAGGCTGTTTCTGTCTTATGTTGCCCTTCTGACCTGTGAAATTCTCCGGTCAGAACGGCAGTGTAGTTGCAGTAGGCAGATGCACCCTGTGCAGATCATGGCTAACTGGCTGTGTTGTAAAGGAATATGATTTCAGCCCTGAGGAGGAACAGTATAGAGTGCTGTAATGGGAAAGGAGCTCAGCAGCCAGGCATAGTATTCAGGGCAGAGGGGGCAACTTAGATCTGGGATTGCAAATCCATGTGACACAAAATCTGCAGCCCTTCAGGGGCCCCCTAAGGAGGTGTTAAGGCATTTGTTTTAGCAATTTCTGAAGGTTTCTCTGTTGGTGTTGGCAGGTGTTGGGGGAAGGTCACCTCCCGGTGGTGTGTGTGTTTTCCCCAGTTGCTGACAACTTCCCTGAGGAAGCGGGGTAAGTGGACATCCCTGGGAGGGGGGGGTACAGAGAATCCCAGCTGGTGACTAGGAGACACTGAGCGGTGTCTTACCTCATCAGTGACATCGGTCCCATCATGGCTATAGGATGGCACTCCCCTCCTCTTGCCTCACTAAGCACGGTTACCATTCCATATTGCCAGCACACAACACAGACACTTCCCCATCCTGGGCTGTTCTCACCTCGTGCTCCTCTCCATTCAGGAAATGCCTCACAGCTTCTCCCCAGCCAATGAGATTGGAGGGGTGTGGACTGTGGAAGGCAAAGTAGAAGCCCAGTACTGGAGCGTGCCTGTGGGGCCCTAGGGCAGATTGGAGCTGGACTTTTTGGAGGATATGATAATATGACAGGGAGGCTGCTGGGGCCCCCTGGAGCTAGGGACGGGGTTGCGATTGTGACCCCTGCAACTCCTTATCCTACGCCCATGCACACGCCTACAAAATTAGCAAAAAGCCAAGACAGTAGCAGCCGTCTGCTTGTGCCCATTTTCCTCAGCAAGATATGTAGTTGTCAAACGCTTTACAGTGTGAGCCCCACAGTCCCCTCCATTGTGTGGATCCTGGGCTCTTCCACTCTTACCAGGAGCCCGGGACAACATTAACCGGCTTCAGGATACCAAGTGAAATGAGACCAAGGAACTATTCCTGTGCAGTGAATGAAGCTGAAAGCGATGATGATTTTGTCACTTTCAAGCCTCGTACACACAACGAGAAAACCATGCGTGTGTACGAGGCTTTCAGGTTTCTCGTCCAGAAAACTGCCCAGAATCTCGACGAGAAAAAAAGAAGACCTGCTTTCTTTTTTCTCGTCGGGAGTCTCATTTTTCTTGTCGTGATTCTCGTCACTGTATTTGGACGAGAAAACCGTTCGTGTGTATGCTTTTCCGAGTCTTCAAAAACCGCGCATGGTCAGAATCAAGTATGAGACGGGAGTGCACCTTCTTGTAAAACTAGCGTTCGTAATGGAGATAGCACATTCGTCGCGCTGTAACGGACTGAAAGCATGAAGTCTGAAAAGCGCGAATCGTCTCTTCCCAAACTTTTACTAACACACGGTAACACGAGATCATCAAAAGCAGCCCAAGGGGTGGCGCCATGAGAATGGAACTTCCCCTTTATACTGCCGTTGTACATGTTGTACGTCACCGCGCTTTAGACCGACAAGATTTTGGATTGACAGTGTGTATGCAAGGAAAGCTTGACAAGAATCTCGTCAAGCTTGACAAGAAACCCATTGAGAAAAACAACGTTTTTTTTGCGACGAGATTCTCGGTAGTGTGTACGAGGCTTTAGTCTCTCTCTCTCTTTGATGCAGCCAGAGAAACATCTAAAACCAGCACGATCTATGCTTGGTTTGTTGCTTTGTAGAGCAGGGGAGACATTGGGGTCTTATAGACCACTAACGTACCTAAAAAGAAGACCCGGTCACCTGCCCAATGCTGTCACAGGGTTTTTTTTACTCCTTGTAATAGCAATAAAGTTATGTAAAAAATTGACAGCTCATTTGTTTAAAGCATTGTCTATGGAGCTTTTGGGGTACCATTGTTTTTTTTTTTCATATCATGCGCACGCAATTTTTAGGACTAGACATGTTTGGTATCCATTTATTTGGGACAACCTCATCTTTTATATTCAACCCAAAAATTGGGTAATATATTGTCTGTGCTAGCAATAAAATACATTTTATATTTTTTTCCCTAAAGAGTTGCGCAAATTTTGTGTGACTTAAAAAATTGCAATTGCTATCTTTTTATTCATTTATTTTACATAAATGAAAAAAAAGCTGACCATTGTTAGTGGTAAATGTTTTTCTCCAACTCTAACTGCTGCTGTGCCTGGACAGCTTGGTCTGTTAAAGCAATATAAAAAATAACAGACTCACTGGCTGGATCATCAGGTGAAAATAAAGGGGGGAAAAGGAAAGAAAAAAAGAAAACCAATGCAGCCACCACATCTAAGAATTAATAGGCTGCAATATAACACACTTTGTTTTTGGGCTTAATACCACTTTTACTTGGTTTCCTGGGAATTTAATAGGAAGTTCAAGGAAATCTCTTTAAAGTGATTGTAAACCCTCCCCCGGAAGTTACACCTACAGGTAAGCCTAGATTAAGGCTTACCTGTAGGTGTTTGCAATATCTCCTAAACCTACACGGTTTAGGAGATATTTGCTGAAAGGTATACACCGTTGTCTTCGGCGTATGTGCACCGTAGACAACGGGGCAGGCGCAGTGAAAAGCCCATTCATAAAACCGGAAGTGTCCTTCCGGCAAGATGACTGCGGCCAGGGGGGAAGACGTGGACGGCTTTGGGGGCTTCGATCTAAGGTAAGTACTGCATAATGAGCTAGTATGCTAGTCATACTAGCTCATTATGGCTTTGTCTTGCAGGTGGTTAGTTTTAAAAAACATATATTATTTATGAGTTTACAACCACTTTAAACGGAACTAAAGTATTGATGCGATTGTGAGCAGGCAGGCAGGAAATGTTCACAGCATTCTCCGCAATGTAAACGGAGCTGCTCATGTGCAGCTCAGCTTACAGTTTTGGCCCAATCCGTGTGTGGGGAAATGTTATTAAAGATGGATAAAAAGAGAATGCTGGCGAGGGACAGAGACCGTTGGAGTAAAGGTAAGTAAAAGCTCCCTTTTTAGTTCCATTTTACCCACCTCAGCTTTCACACCTGTATACCCCAAATGCAATTTTAACATTTCTGGGGTTTATTTAGCAATAACTTTGTAACAAAGTAATACATGCAAACAAGTCAACAAGCCATTCTTTTGGTAGTGTATTTAAAAAAAAAAAATACATAATTTTTATGCAATCCAAAAAAAACTATTGCACATTTTCTGTTAATCCAATAAACCTAATTTCACTACTAAAATCCAGTCTGAAAGGGGCTTAATTGCTTCTTTTTTGAATCGTTCAATTGTTGAAAATGTTCAAATTTTATGCACATTATATGCAACAGCAGTATTTGCACTGTAAACCTTTTTTATTTATATAAAGTGTGGGTGAACTTAAACTGTATCGCTATGCTCTGGTTCCTGTAGGCGTGCATGAGTGCAGGGGGGGGGGGATTGGAGGGGCCTCCATGTCCATTTTGCTTGGGGCCCCCAAATTTCTTCAAACGGCCCTGCATACAGGGCACTTATACAGCTTCCTGCCCAGACCAATTTTCAGCTTTCGGCGCTGTTGCACTTTGAATGACAATTGCGCGGTTGTGCTACACTGTACCCAAACTACATTTTTATCATTTTGTTCCCACACATAGAGCTTTCTTTTGGTGGTATTTGATCACCTCTGCGATTTTTATTTTCTGCTAAAATTTTGAAAAAAGACCGATTTTTAAAAAAAAAAACATTTTTTTTGTTTCAGTTACAAAACTTTGTAAACTAGTAAGTTTTCTCCTTCACTGATGGGCACTGATGGGGCTGCACTGACGGGCACTGATAAGGCAGCGCGGATGGGCACCGATAGGCAGCGCGGATGGGCACCGATAGGCAGCACGGATGGGCACCGGTAGGCGGCACGAATGGGCACCGGTAGGCGGCACGGATGGGTACAGATAGGCGGCACGAATGGGCACAGATGGGCAGTGATAGGCGGCACGGATGGGCACCGATAGGCGGCACGGATGGGCACTGATAGGTGGCATGGATGGGCACTGATATGTGGCACTGTAATGTGTTAATGGATGCCAATCAGTGCCAAACAATAATGCCTGCCAATCAGTGATGCCCATTGTGGGCACTGATTGGCATCCATTAGGGGCACTAATTGGCATCCATTAGGGGGCACTGATTTCAATCCCTGGTGGTCTAGGGAGGTATACCTTGTAATGGACATCCCTGGTGGTCCAGTGGCATCCCTGGTGGTCCAGTGTGGGCATCCTTGGGGGGCTGTGCTGATAATTGATCAGCACAAACCCCCCCTGTCAGAGGAGCAGCCGATTGGCTCTCCTCTACTCGCGTCTGACAGACGCGAGTGAGGAAAAGCCGATTACCGGCTTTTCCTGTTTACATGTGTTTAGCCGTTGATTGGACATGGCTTTACCTAGATCGGTGTTGCGGGGTGTCAGACTGACACCCTGCAACAACGATCGCCGCGATGCGCGCCCCCGGGGGCGCGCAGCGGCTTAAAATCCTGAGGATGTCATATGACGTCCAGTCAGGATTTTAAAATCACTTTGCCGCCGTCAATCCGCTATAGGGCGGGCGGCAAGTGGTTAAAAAGACAGAAATTGAGCATGTGCAGAGCAGGGTGTGAGTGTATTACTGGATTTTAAACAGTATAGGCACTTGCATAGCTATACCTGAAAATGGGGCCAGCCTAAAGTCATCTAGCAGGACTTAAATTTCTGACTAAAGTTCCACTTTAATTGACATATGTAGACTGAAGCTCATCCTTGTGATCTGCAGATGAATGAAACAAAGTAAAACAAGTGTTGCTTTGTATCTCTAAATTGACTGAACAGTGTTTATAAAACACAGAAGGCATGTAATAGCTGCTGTTAGACACAGCAACTACTGGCTATCATTTTGACATCTGGGAATTGACGAAAATGTTGCAGTGGGGAGGAAGGACAAAGTATTCTACACACACCTGTATTTAATGCATTCCTTGCATTTAGGTAAAAAAAATTGTAGGTGTCAGCATCGCCCCCCCCCCCCAGCCCCCCTTTACGATTCAGCGCTGTGAACGTCAACAGGTCATTTCTCCCCTCACTCCCGGGTCTCTCTGGCTTTGGGTAGCCATTGGCCCGAGTCCCTCTGTGTCAATGGATGCAACAGATTGAATCAGGTGCGAGCACGAATGAGTGCCCCATGGGAAGCGGCTACCCATGGGGCACTGGACAGAGAGGAGGGGCCAGGAGTGCCGGCGGGGGACTCAAAAAGAGGAGGTTCCTGCCCTGCTCTGTACGATTCCATTTCACAGAGTAGGTAAGTATAGAAATGTTTGTCATTTAAAAATAAAAAATTGTCTTTACAAAACCTTTAACCAGTTCCCACTGAAGGTACACATATGAGTCCTTTCGGCGGGTGGGCTTCCAGCACAGATGCCAGTGGGTACCGGAAAGCTCCCGATGCATACTTGCTATTGTGATCTTTCCAATCATGTGACCACTGTGACTGCCAATCACATCAGTCACATGATTGGAATGCCAGCCTCCCAGCATTTATCACATCTTTAAGGGCTGGGAGGTGGCAGCGAGAGGGGTTTAAGAAACCCGACTATAAAGTGTTTATATCTAAAACAGGAGAGATGCTAAACCAACCTTTCCATTATCTAAATTAGCGGCTAGCTTTGTTCAGATCTACTGCTGCCCAGTGTGTGTCTCTTCATTGGGAAAAGGGCATAAAACCTCAATGTATAATTGTCACATCTGTTTATTTTGCAGATAATACTGCAGAAATCGTAATGCTGAAAAGCCTTACAAAGGGCAACTATACTATTCCCTTTGACATTTACGACAGGCAGGGCACTTACAAAACTCAAAACCTGAATATCAGAGTGTGCTCCTGCCCAGACCAGATAAACTGCGAGAAGATGGCGCCAGCGTCGTATCAGCTGGGAGGTGGGGCGATTGCAGCCATCTTTATTGCTCTGCTCCTGTTCTTGTGTAAGTATGATGAAGGTTTGTGTCCTGGAGATTGTTGACCGCTTGGGTGTTTTAACTTCTGACTCTCTTCTTGTTTTCTTTGCTAGTGGCACTATGTTTGCTCATGTGCTTTCTCTGTGGCTCTGCGAAGAAGAAGCGCATGTTACCAAACGATGAAGGAAATCAAACTCTTATCAAGTATAATGAGGAGGGTGGGAGTGCACTATCTCAGGTAAGTTAGAGTTTATAGGCTATTAGATTTTAGTCAAAAAGAATGACTAATAAATCCTTGTACCACTGAGTTATTCATTCAACCCGGTGGGTTGAATAATAAACAAACTGTCAGCTCTGGTCGGAGTTCATACAGCGATCATCCCCACCAGAACACTCCGATCAGCACTCTCCTCCATTGGCTGAGAGAGCTGATCGGGAGTCGGTCGGCTGCTGGTTTTCCAGCATGCTCACCTGTGTGTATGGGTATTAGTTAAAATAGGTAAAATCCAAAATTCTTCCAGATTAATCTGGTTTTATGTGTGCACTTTGAGGCTGGAGGGTTTAGGCTGCTTTCACACTGATGCGCTTTGCAGGCGCTATAGCGCTAAAAATAGCGACTGCAAAGCGCCTTGAAAGAGCCTCTCCTTTCACTCCAATGTGAAAGCCAGAGGGCTTTCACACTAGAGCGGTGCGCTGGCAGGACAGTAAAAAAAAAAGCCCCTGAAATCAATGGGCAGCGCCGGCAAAGCCTTTTTTACGTGCTAGCGGGGGTTAAAAGCACCCCGCTAGCGGCCGAAAAGCGCTGCAAAAACAACTGTAAAGCGCCGCCGACGCCTCAGTGTCAAAGCGGCCTTATACATCCTTTTTTATTCTGAAAGAATTTTTGATATACAATAAATACAATATACAATAAATTTAACTAATAAAATAATAATTTGAGAACCCAACCACAGTACTTTATTAATGGAATAGCTACTGTCTTACCCTTGTCTCTTGATACAAGGGTCCTTTCTTTGCATTCAATTTTAGGCCCCCTTCACATCTGAGCATGTGAGCAGAAATGTGTGGTTGTGCTCACGTTGTCGTGAACTAAGATACGTGATGTGCTTGCAGTGCTACTATTTCTTAATGGCACCCCAAACACGGGTATCAGTCATGCACTTTCTGCTTTGCAAAATGTGAGAAAAATTTGCTTGGCTTAGTGTCAAAATCTGGTACTTGAGCTTCTTTTGGCCATTTTTCGTGCATCAGGCAGACCATTCAAGTCAATGGGCTGTTGAGTGAAAAACTTGTCTAAAGGCATGTAGCTACTCTGAGATGTTAACGTTGCCTAAAGCTGGATACACACTATACAATTTTCTGTAGCTTTTTTCCTTCAGATTGACCAAAACCATATGTAGCGGCCTCCACTCTCTCTCTCTCTCTCTATCAGTTCTTCTGGCTCTGGTCTAGGAGTACCTCTGAAGAGAGAGTGCGAGGTCACCACGCCAAATTCCCCTGCAGATGTATGTGCAGTGAGAGACAATCCTCTTTTACCTTCGGGTCGGTGTTCTGCATCTGGAGCCGCCTCCTGGTGGTTTCTTGAACTATGTCTGCCAGAAAATGAACCCCACACCAATAAAGTGCAACACTCCTCTATTCTTCCGATAACAGAGTAATGCACAGACAATTGGACTCCCTCAATGAACAGAACAGACAGGGGGTGCGGATGCGAGTAGGTCCAGGCACAATGAACTCTCCTACTTCCTTCCCAGAAGTAGGTTTTTTGCTCCCAATCGAGGAAGACATCCCTCCCGGAGGCTCACCCGTCACTGGCAATTTGCTGCACCAGGTCTTCAGGTAAGTACCCCCTCCGGTCCCTTA
This sequence comes from Rana muscosa, assembly GCA_029206835.1. Classification (NCBI taxonomy): domain Eukaryota; kingdom Metazoa; phylum Chordata; class Amphibia; order Anura; family Ranidae; genus Rana; species Rana muscosa. The sequence goes on from CM055128.1 coordinate 285,707,247, forward strand.
CACCATCGGATTCGGGTACCCACTCCCGGGGTCCCCTAGGAAGTTCCTCCCTCGCGGAGCCTTAGTCCGGGACCCTCAGTCCCGGACCGCCATCCAAGTACCTCACTCCAGGCTAAAGGTGCCTGGAATGGAACACGACCTCCGAACGTCCTCCAGGCCTAGAGGACCGACACGAACCACTGCCCTCAGGCTGAAGGTGCCTGGGACTCGACCCCGTGACAAAGATGGCCGCCCTTTATACCCTCTCCCAGCAGGCATGGCGGGTTCCCCGCCCCACCATACCACTGCCGAGGGAGGACAAAAAGGGGTACGGCACACAGCAATGGTTCAACCCCAGCCCAAGGGGACAGCGCCACCCGCTGAGCTGCAGGGAACTGCACATTACTGGTGTCTCTGCCAGTTTTAAATACACAGGGAAAGTGCATACCCGCTACACATATAATATGGAGGTCACACCTTAAGAGTTTCAATTTGTATGCAATCAGGCAGGCCCTTGCACTACATGGTTTTGGTAAATCTAAAGGAAATCGGACAACAAAGGTTGTATAGTATGTATGGGGTCTAAGAGGGGAGGGGCTACAAAATCAGAAGGGATGGACTGCATCCTGCATAGATTTTCCATGTCTCTACACAGCTCATCACAAAATGAGTCAACTCCAATTGACTGTGTACATTTTCCAACTCTTTACACACAGTTCTAGTATGATAAAAATATTACAGTGAATTTTAAAAAACCTGGAGGGAAGAAAAGATTCTGTTGTCTGTTCTGTGACAGCTAATCATCTTCTAAAGAATATCAGCTGCAGTCTGGGTGCTTCAGGCAACACCGACACATTCCTCCAGCACCCCAACCCTACCCCCCAATTCTTTGCTCATGCCTAGCCTTTATCTTCTGAGTAATGATGTAGAACTTGTTCTTTATTTTTAACGGAGTTTCTCTTTAATGCAACAGGCCAGCCCAGCTACCCTGATTGCTGCTGGAAATGGTACCATGGATTATGGCGTAAAGGTAAATGTATCTCTCTTTGCTGAAATTTATCACAAAAACAAAAAAACAGAAGAGGGTGTTCTAGTGCCAACAGCAGCCAATCAGAAATTTAAAGTGACCAAACTACTGTAAACAGACATGATTGACAAGTTACTGCATAGTGTAATGCACGGTTAAAGAAAACCAATCAGCCATGGCATCTGTAATTACTGTAACGTAATTTCCACTCAATTGTTTTAATAGTGTAACTTTACCTCTAATGCCCTGTACACACGATCGGATTTCCGATGGAATAAAATCCGATGGAATTTTCCGTCGGAATTCCGATGAAGCTGACTTTCATCAGTCTTGCCTACACACCATCAGACAAAATTCCGACCGTCAAAAACGCGGTAACGTAAAACACTCAGACGAGCCAAAAAAAATGAAGTTCAATGCTTCTGAGCATGCGTCGACTTGATTCTGAGCATGCGTGGGTTTTTTCTCCATTGGTGTTCCACACAGACGATCGGAATTTCCTATCGTTTTTTTTTTCCATCGGAAAAATTTAAAACATGTTCTATTTTTTAACACCGATGGAAAAAAGTCAGATGGGGCCCACACACGATCGTTTTTTCCGATGAAAAAAGTCTGATGGACTTTTTTCATCAGAAAAAACGATCGTGTGTACAGGGCATACGACATGATTTATTTCTTAATTTGTCTCTATCCCTATCTTCTCCCAGAAGTGCCTGCTATTCACTGTTAGTACAGTTAGCTTACACAAAATAATTTTGTTACCTAGTTTGTAAAACACATATTTAGGAGTGCTAATAAAGTGTTATCAAATTTTTTTATTTTATTTTAATTATCTCTTTTTATCCAGCGATTGCACACCAACGTTACAGCCCCAAATTGTCACATTAGGTGCTAGCACAAATGCCCTTTCTAAAGCTTAATTGATTAAATCTTTAAAAGTTAATATCCAGATAGTCATAGCAGCATGGCTGTTTGGTTATTCATGTTTAAAAATGTAATAAATGAAGCTTTAAGGAAGACTTTATGACAGCACCCCTAGTCAATATCCAGGTATTTTTTATTTTTTTTACAGTTATTTATTTATCTGTATTATCTGACCTTATCAGCAATAAAGCTGAACTCTGGGAAAATAATACTGATCCTTGCTGTGGGGCTTCCTCCATGCTTCAATGCTCATTTTGTCCAAAGAGAACAAAAAGCTCCTGCATGCTTCCTCCCAGCTGCATGATCTCTTCTGTTGGCTGCAGGTACTCTAAAACCGTTATCCTGCATTGTAAGTAAGGACACCAAGGGTCTGCTCACTACTCTTAGAAAAATTGCCAGCTGCTGGAGGAGGGAGGGATAAGACAAGTATATTTGCTTTTTTCTGTTCTCCCTAGACCAGGGGTGTCCAACCTAATTTAATCATGGGCCGCATCAGCATTATGGTTGCCCTAAAAAAAAAGCCAGTTGTATCTGTAAGACTAGATGTCCAGAGCTCCCCCCCTTACATCAGATTTAAGAGCCGTCCCCCACCCTCCTTTACATTACAGTGCACCCCCTCACCTTGTGCTGCTGCTGGGAAGAAGCTGGAGGCAGTGCTGACAATTAGAAAGTCAGCTGTTAGAGTCTGCTAAATGCTGAGACCAGGGGAGGCAGAGACGAGGGGGTGCTACGGCTGCCCAGAGAGGCAAAGAATCTGTAGGAGGAGTTCCCTAGTCCCCTCTGCTGCCACGGGCTGAGGAGGGGGGGTGGTATCTAGAGATGAGTCTCTTTTTCCTGGTGGAGGAGTAATGTGCTTCTCTCTGCTGCCAACTGCTGAGATGAGGGGGGTGTGCCACATGAAATGGCCTGGAAGGCCATATTCGGCCCGTGTGCCTTGTGTTTACCACATGTGCCCTAGACAGAAACAAGCATTCCTTGTAGTGTGGAAAAGACCCACCTGGAGTCCACAACTAAGCCAAGTTAGCCAATTTGTCACAATTACCATAACTACTAGAAACCTGCCTTGCACCTATCTTGCTAACCGGCTCTATTAGAGGAAACTGAGCATAAAAATGGAGCAGATTCTCCTAATGTTTCAGTATCTTGAAACTTGTTGTCCAATGGCATCCAAAGAGCTACAAATGGTCCAGCTAAGATATGCTGTGTTCATCAGATGCCGCCTAAGCTAATGATGATCTTCCAGCTGTCAAAGAGCCGCAAGAAGCAGCTTCTCTGTCAAGACAAGGCTTGTACTTCTACAACAGCTGGAATGCTGCAGGTCACCCTGTGACACATGTAAATATGCAGCCAAATTATACTTATACTAGTTCTTTCCTATTTTACAGTGTTCTTCGGTTATGCCTTCTGCGACTGTATATCTGTTATAGTATGTAATTCTACAACATTAAAATGCAGTCATACAGCAAGTTTGGAAGCTGCATATTTCAAACACAATGTCTACATAAAAGTAACCCCTCATTCAAAACTACAAATATGTGTAACTTTATATAATAATTTGCAAACCCGGATCAGTTTTGCAGGGTTTTGGACAACCTAAGTTAATTGATGACCTTATCTGTCTGGGCCACCAGTGTCGGGACAATTCAAATTATGGGGTCACCTTTCCTCAAATCCCCCCATAATGAAGAATAAATAAAATTAGAAAATCACAGGTGATAGAGTGAAACCGTCACAATGGCTTTGAGTATCGACTTATAGGGGTCAATTTTACCACTAGATTATTCAAGAGATTTGGTGTATGTTGCCAGGTGATTTAACCCACAAGTGCCCATATATCACAAAAAATTTAGTTTTGAGTGAGGCTGGTCGTTATAGATAATTAAAACTTTTATTTTATTTTTGTATTAGGAGAAAGAAGCAGTTGGGAGAGTGGTGTCTAATAGCTTGCCTCGGGCACAGTATCAACAGTGGGAAGGAGTGAGTATAGCCTATGTTCATAGCAATATAAAAAGACTTCTAATTAAAACACTGCCAGCCAGATTAAGGGGATCTAGTACAGAATTTAAATAAATGTCTGTCTACCTTTTATTCAGGAGAGAGATAGTGTCGGACGAATGAAGCCAAGGGCACAGTATCAATCCTGGGAGACTGTGAGTATTAACTTTTTCCTGATATGTTACTTTATACAGCTCATACACTGGATATACCAACTCCGCATACGTATGAACTGGTGCTCCTATCTCCTCTAACGCAAGCCAGAACATTTACCTCCTACTTAGATGTTCATGCAATTGTTCATGCTGTCCTGACATTATACAAGTTAAACTATATCCAAATATATCTAAAAAAAAAAGTTTTGCATTGTTGGAGTGGAAAGCGGTTCAAATCTGTCATATCTTTATTGTGGTTTGTGTCCTTGTAAGGGAGATTCGCTCTCATTGTTCTGATCACCAATGTCACTGGGAATGAAAGTGAGGGTAAATCTAAAATTTGAAGTTGCCACCAGAACAGAGATAGGAATCTTCCAATGGGAACACTTGTTCCCTTTACAACTGTAGGAATGGATTTTCCTAATTTTTGGAAAGATATCCTCTCTTCCTGTTATCCTCCCTTCCTGTTGAGAGTCTCCTGGACAGGATGTAAGGGAAAATCTCAGTGAGGCACAGATGGGGAAAAAAATTATAGCAGTTTACTGTACGATTAAGATACTTTATAAGTAAAACTTTCAGTAAAGAGTTAAAAGGACACAGGACAGGTTCTAACATTCAGAGGGACTGAGACATGGAATTGTTTTCGGATGAATTACTGTATAGCTTCACCGTTGCTGAGAGCAGCAGTCATCATGGAGCTCAGCTGTATGCTTCAGTTTGTGAATGAATATAATCCTCTGTATCGATCACTTCCTGTTCAATCATCTGCAGTGCAGCGGAGGCTGCAGAGAAAGAGAATAAGGATTCTATGTCCTCAGGCCCTTTATCTGTCTCGAAAAAAAAGAGACATTAGGGGTCATAGTAGGTCTGATTCGCATTGGGGCATGCTACAGCATATACTTATGCAAGGCCGTGCTTATCTGCATGTGAATTCACAGGTGTTCCATACATTCCCGTGCAGGCATCCTATTGATGTTAATTGGGATAACACAGCCGCTTCTTCCAAATTGATGCGGGTTCATGTGCCTGAAACCATATTGTCTGCGTTTGGGGACATACACCAACACCCTCACGGATGTCAGATTGGGAGCAGTGACTGTTTGTGCAGCAGCTGCATCCCAAATGACATGAATGGGACTGCCTACACGGGGATGCACAGACCACCTTTGCATTCCCATGCAAGTAAACAAGGCTCTCCGTGCACTTACGTACAACCCATGTGAACGAAGGCTTAGAAAAAAATTATCAGGAATTTTTGGAAAGTTGTGTTGTGTTTGTGTGCTAATGACGATTTTAGTGTATTTTTATTGAAAATAGTGATTTGCTAAGTATTCGCGCAACTATTGCAGGGCCTAAAGAATGAGTAGCACATTTTTATTCAACAGGTCATGTGCTTTCAGAAAATGTGTGGTTTGGGGGGCGGTTGGTATTTTACAAACGCTAAAAACTGTAAGGCAAAAATCATAACCTAGATTTTTAGACTAAATTGCTGATTTACAGTTTTGCATATGTAGCACACAGATCCCTGGCCTTTCCTCCTCAAGGCAGGACACACCTTACCACAATGCCCAGGTTCCTTCTTGAATAAGAGGGTGAGCGGTGTTCAGAAATTGTTGGGTCCCGCAGCGAGTTACCTTCCCTCGGCTGGTTCTTACCCCTAGAGTGTAGGGAAGAGTCTGTTGTAGGTGCACCAATAAGGCCAATGTCCAGACAAGGTTAAACCTTAATGAAGGAAGGTTTATTTTCTTTATGCTGATAACTGGATAGGAAAGTTGGAGTTGAAGAATAAAGAAACAGGGAGGTAGGTTCAGGCACTTGGTATCACCACTCAATCCCGAGTGGACTTTGCTCACCTGGATAGTCCCCTCTCACGGTACTAGCAGCCGGAGTGATGCACATACTTTATTTCTCTTAATTTTCCCTTGGAGATACAATCGGGAGATTCTCTGCCACAGAATCTCTGAGCCCCGAACCTCTCAGCGCTTGTAATTAAAGAACAGGTGCAAGTTGCTGCACATTACAAGGCCTCAGATGATTAGTGGAATCCCTCCAGAAGTTTACCAGGCATCTCTTTCACCGTGAAACTCCCACCGGTCCCTCAGAAAGGTCCTCCCCTGGTCTCCTCTTCTTAGAGTGGGTCCCCTCTCCCGGGGCACCCTGGGATTCCTCCTCTTAGAGCTGAGCCCCAGCTAAAGGTTCTGGACCCAATGGCGAAGTTGCAGCCCCAGGCTAAAGGTGCCTGGGACCGATGCATATGCGCACCCCTGGCCTGGAGGGCCAGGTCACGCAACCCGAACTCCTCAGCCCCGGAACTCTCAAACAACAAACCTCCAGGCGGCGTCTGCTCCTTATGTATCCTCTCCCGGCATGCACTCTAGGACACCCTAAGGCACAGTGGCAGTGCCACCTACAGGCCACAGGGAACTGCACACCAGTACAACACCTGAGGAACAAAATAACCGTACCTATCAATAAATGCAGTCCGAGCCTGGCTACTAGCTCAGACCAACCCCTAAATTTAGGTACATAGCACCCCTCAAAGTAGAGGGGCGCTACACATACATCCAATTTTCAGATTTGCAAAATAGGCGCAATTTAACATTTAAAAATTTCTCATTTATTAAATCAATTCATTTTTAGCTTTTATGTTTAGTGGGAATTTTGTAAGTTTTTCAGTTTTTGTGTCTGCTGATTTTAGTGTATTATTAGTGAATTATTGTTTTGATAAAACATTTGCGCAAAAAGCCTGGGGCCTAGAAAAAATAAATCAGTACCAGCTTTTTATTCTACTGGCCCTATAATTTTAGAAAAAGTATGGGTTTTTTTTTTGGGGGGGGGGGGATGGGTCTTTCCAAAATCTGAAAGCTGTAAGTGAAAACAAAAAGGCTCCATGCACACTGAAGCTAGAATACAGCAGCCAGACTGATAACAGGAAAAAAAAAACTGGGAATCTATCATCTCGTCCCTGAGGTCCCTTCATTGGCTAACCGTAAAGGATCGGGTCACATTCAAGACCCTCTGTCTCACCCACAAATGCACACAAGGAAAAGCCCCGCAATACCTATGAGAGAAAATAAAAACACTACAACCCTGGTCGAACCCTTCAGTCGACGAATCAAAACCTGCTCTGCATCCCCAAGACCCGCTACAAATCTAAAGGAGAAAGAAGGTTTGCAGTGCAAGGGCCACGGATGTGGAACGCACAACCAACGATCATCCGCATGGAAGAAAACCATTGCGCCTTCAAGAAAAAACTTAAGACCCACCTCTTCTGAAAGGATCAGGACGACTCTGAATGCAAAGCGCCTTGAGGCGATTTAGTTCGCATTTGCAGCACTATACAAGTTCTCACTCACTCACTGGAGCCGATAAACTGCAGTTTATTGGAGTTTGGGCATTTTTTTTCAAAGCCCATAAACTCCACTCTATGTTAGCCTATGTGTCCATGCACACATGGACGTTTTTCAGCTTTAGTGAGCAGTGGAGTTTATGGGCTTTCTTCAGAACGCCCGAAAATCGCGCTCAAAGTGCATTTTTTGGCCTCAAAAAACACAAAACGCTAATAAACGCTTAAAAACGTGTCTTGCCAGCGTTTTTTTTATCCATTGGAAAAAAAACGCTAATGCTGAAAAACGCAAATAAACGCTATTGCAAAAAAGTTAAAAAACTTTGAAAGACTCCCTGCAAAGCTACTGGCGTTTTTATAACTTTTTTTAGCATCCAGTGGGGCTAAACAATGGAAAAAATTGCACAAATGGTCTGGCCACCTGATTTTAAAAGTGAAGCTCAGGCCCTGACAGGAAAAGGTTTAACGAAAGCTGCAAATTCAAAAATATTGAAAAAGTACTTTTCAAAATAACATTACCATGTTAAACCTTCTATGATATTTTAGTGGTTGAGTTTACATATACCTGAAGGAAACTAGTAATCTAATGAGACATTTTGTTAACAGGATGGTGTTGGTGTGGGGTTGGCAGCTGGAGCAGGAGCAGGAGCAGGTGGAAGGCGATTAGTACAAAATGGAACATGGACACAGGTAAGAGATATGTGGCTGTACTTTGTTCTTCTAGCTTTTTAGAGCAGCTAGAAAATATTGTTCATACTGTGAATTTACCATTCAGACCTGACAAACCCCACTACAGACACATTTACGGGAGACTCTTCATTGGCGAATAGACTTTAGCACAATAATACTAAAATGCTTAGCAGTGCTAATGTCTTCTGCTCACTAGAGGGCTCTATAAAAAAAGGAAGTTGGGTTATTTTGCTTGCTCTTTTTTGAAAAGAAGACGTTTGTGTTGCTCGCAATCAGCCATCAGATTCATGCTTTTGTATGCCAACTGACATTTGCGTTTTGCTCTGGAGACCATTCTAATGTAAGACACTATTCACAAAAATATTCACTGTTGATTAAATACATAATAATCAAGTCTAACTGCACATTTTCAGTTCTCAGGGTGCCAGTGAGCATGATATTTGTCTTGGTAATCTCAGTCTGTGAAAGGCAGAGCACAAAAAGTACCCATATGTTTATTAAAAGGAAATTCTCAATTTTTTCTCTAATTCCATGATTATTTCAGGAAACCTAGCTGGCATTGATGACCTTCTAAAAAGTGCTTAGATACCCGCTGTCAGACTTCAGTGTTTTCTGGGACACTGACTTGGAACAAGCATGTAGATAATAAAGCCAGAAACTCCTGATCTGCACATTTTGTTCTGGGGTCAGTGACTCAAGTGTTGAAGCCATTGCATCAACATTTTTTGAAGTCACTATTGGCCACATTATTCATCTCGGTACAAGTTTATTTTAAATAATTAGTCACACGAAGAAACAAGGGCGTTGAAATCTAATGATTTTGTCACAGACCATAATTAACCACTTGCTTACTGGGCACTTAAACCCCCCTCCTGCCCAGACCAATTTTCAGCTTTCAGCGCTGACGCACTTTGAATGACAATTGCGCGGTCATACAACACTGTAACCAGATGAAAATGTTATAATTGTTTCCCCACAAATAGACCTTTCTTTTGGTGGTATTTGATCACCTCTGCGTTTTTTATTTTTTGTTAAAAAAAATTTTTAAATACCAAATTGTTTAACCACTTCCCGCCCAGTCAATAGTAAATTGACGTCCGGGAAGTGGTTGCATTATCCACACTGGACGTCCTGCAGGATAATGCCTTGCGCGCGCCCTCGGACACAGCGCTTCCTCGATCACGGTAAACAGCCAATTTCATTAACTGTTTACCATGTGATCGGCTGTGTCCAATCACAGCCGGTCACAAATGTAAACAAACAGCAGGAGTTACTACCTGATCCCTGCTCTCTCCTCACACACCGATCTGTGAGGAGAGAGCAGAGATCAGTAAGTGAGATCGGTGTAGTTTGTCTACATTCATTTACAGTGCACAACACGGCCCCCCCCCAATAAAGAGGACCTGTCACACAGCCCAGCACATCAATCAGCCCATCTGTCAATCAGCCCAGCCAATCAGCCCATCTGTCAATCAGCCAATCTGTCAATAAATCAATCGGCCCATCTGTCACAGGCCCACCTCCATCGGTAGCGCCACACAGGCTACCAGTACCGCCATCGGTACCAGTACAGCCACTAGTACTGCCACCAGTACCGCCACTAGTACCGCCATCAGGCCCAGCATCCATACTTCCAGGCCCGCTACCAGTATCGCCACTAGTGCCGCCATCGGTACCACCACCCGTACCACCGTCGGTAGTGCCACCACCACCTGTACCGCCATCGGTACCACCACCAGCTGTACCGCCATTGGTACCACCACCACCCGTACCGCTATCGGTACCACCACCACCACCCGTACCGCCATCGGTACCGGTACCCGCCACCACCACCACCCGTACCGCCACCGGTACCCGCCACCACCACCACCCGTACCGCCATCTGTGCCACCGCCACCACCACCCGTACCGCCATCGGTGCCGCCACCACCACCACCCGTACCGCCATCGGTACCCGCCACCACCACCACCTGTACCGCCATCGGTACCGCCACCACCCGTACCGCCACCTATACCACCATCGCTACCACCACCACCCGTACCGCCATCGGTACCCGCCACCACCACCACCCGTACCACCATCGGTACCGCCACCACCACCACCCGTACCGCCATCGGTACCGCCACCACCACCACCCGTACCGCCATTGGTACCACCACCACCCATACCGCCATCGGTACCACCACACAGGCCCACCACTAATACCTCCATCGGTACCACCACTACCACCAGCAGTACCATTACACAGGCCCACCAATAAGCACTGCCATAATGTCCCAAAGGGTTTACACACCTGAGGAGGCATATGCCATTCTTGCCATGTCGGATGAGGAGAGCAGCGGGGAGCTCCCATTATCCGATTCTGGTTCAGAATACGAGCCAGTGGAGGATAGTGGCTCAGAGTCCGAGTCCCCGGAGGAAACCGTCCCTCCCAAAAGAATGCGATCAGGACCAAGATCAGGACCAAGATCAGGAGAACTGCCCACCACCAGCAGCGCCATACCCCAGGAAGAGGAGCCCAGTACAAGTAATGTAAATACACGCCCAACCAGAAGAATCCAGCCCCAGTCCTATCTTCCCGATGCCCTGGCAAACCCCTTATGGTTGCCTGACAACTCAGGATCCGCTATCATTTCACCGCACAGCCAGGTGTGCAGCCGGACACTACAAATTTTTCTAAATTAGATTTTTTTTGTTTATTTTTCCCACAAGATTTGCTGCAGAATATAGTGGATCAAACAAATCTGTATGCATCCCAATTTATTGCTGCCAACCCTAATTCTTCCTACGCCCGCATGTTCCAGTGGCGGCGTCTAACATTGGATGAATTTAAATTGTTTTTGGGCCTTATGTTCAATATGGGGCTTACAAAAAAGAACGAAGTCCATGCATATTGGTCCAAACGCCCCATCCAACACATGCCCATATATTCCGCTGTAATGTCCAGGAAAAGATACGACATGATTATGCGTTTTCTCCACTTCAATGACAATTCACAGTGCCCTCCCCAAGATCATCCCAACTACGACAAATTGGACAAGATACGCCCCCTAATCAATGCCTTTTCCCAGCGATTTCAAGAAGTTTTCATCCCAGACCAAAAAATTTGTGTGGACGAGTCCCTCATACATTTCACTGGCCGACTGCAGTTCAAGCAGTATATACCAAGCAAGAGAGCCAGGTATGGATTAAAATTAAATAAATTATTTGATCGCGCCACTGGATACGTCTTCACATTCAGGATCTACGAAGGCAAAGACTCACAGTTCCAGCCCCGTGATTGCCCCACATATATTGGAACCAGTGGGAAAATTGTCTGGGAGTTGGCATACCCCCTGTTCGGAAAAGGTTAACATTTATGTTGACAATTACTATACCAGCCTGCCCCTTTTTCGCCACCTTTACAGTAAGCAAACTCCGGCCTGCGGTACCTTAAAAAAAACAGGAAGGGATTCCCACAAAATTTATTGACCAAAAAATTGCGACCTGGAGAATCGGCATTCATGAGGAACGAGGAGGTGTTGGCCATGAAGTGGAGGGACAAGAAAGATGTCCACATCCTCTCTACGATCCACAATGACACCGCGGTGGAGATCCAAAGAAGACGCGGCCCCATTGTAAAGCCCGAATGTGTCCACGACTACAATTTGTACATGGGGGGGGGGGGGTGGATTTAAACGACCAGATGCTACAGCCCTACTTATCAACCAGAAAGTCCCGTTATTGGCACAAAAAAGTTGCGTTACATCTGTTTCACATGGCCCTTTTTAATTTGTTTGTTTGCTACCAAAAAGCAACTCAAAATCAACAACTCCCCTACCTCCATTATATCGAAGATATCATCGATGCCCTCATTTACCAACAAGATCCCGCCCCAGGAAGCATTCGCTCTCATAGTGTGAGTCGGCTTCACGAGCGACACTATCCCTTTAGCATCCCCCCCCACAGAATCTGGAAGAAGACACCAAAAGAAATGCCGTGTATGCAGAAGAGGAGGAGTAAGAAGAGACACCACCTATTATTGTCCCGATTGTCCCTCCCAACCTGGCCTGTGCATCGGAAATTGCTTAAAAAATTATCATACATCCATTAGTTCCGCTTATTATTAACAGACTGCCATTTCCCCATTTGCCTGCTACCATGTTACTAACTACCTTCCATGTTAATTAACTGACCCTGGCCTGTTTACCGACGATGTCTTTGCTTGCCGATTTAAACCACGTTTCTGACCTCCACGTGCACCAACCTCAGCCTGTTTACCGACGATGCCTCTGCCTGCCGATTTAAACCACGTTTCTGACTTCCACGTGTACCGACCTTGGCCTGTTAATCGACCATGTTTTTGCCTGCCACTTGGACTGATCTTTTGGCCATCTACTTTTAGTACACAGGGGTCTCACATATGTGAGGGGCTTTAGAATAGCGTTCTGAATAGAGAAAACCAGTTTTTCGTTTTCTGTGCTCCAAGAACAGGGTCTGATTGCCCGGAAGCTTCAAAGCGATTTGGGTGGGAGAAGCCTCTACCCCTGTCCCAATGCTTGATGGTCCTTCCTGCTGCCTGGACCAATACTTTGGCTGTGCTGACCATATTACTGCCTGTAATGACCCATAACATTATGGACCATGTTTCTTCCTGCTGCTTGGACCAATACTTTGGCTGTGTTGACCATATATCTGCCTGCTGCCTCTACTGACTTTGGACAGCATTTCTGCCGGGACACCTCTGCCTGCTACCTGGACCTGTGCTTTGGCTGTGCTTTGGCTGTGCTGACAGTATCTCTGCCTGTACGAACTATGGACAGTATTCCTGCCTGCTGCCTGGATGATTGCTTTAGCTGTCGCTAACCTCATCCCTGCCTGCTGCCTGGACCGATGCTCTCCTCTGTGGACCACTGCACTTCTAAAACCACAGGTAATCTTTTGTTATTTGGTATGCACCTGCTATGTTTTAGATATATGAAGGGCCTTCAAAAATGTGATCGGTAGTCAGAAAATGATATGTGCAATTAATGCTGCTAGAATGCCTGGAGGTGCTACTTGGATGTTGGGCCTCTGTATGTGGCCAGGCTGTGTAAAAGTCTCAAACATGTGGTATCGCCATACTCAGGAGGAGTAGCAGAATGTATTTTGGGGTGTCATTTTTGCTATGTACATGCTATGTGTTAGAAACATCTTATAAATGGACAACTTTGTGTAAAAAAAAATGCATTTTAATTTTTTCCCACATTTTCCAAAACCTTCTGGAAAAAAATGAACTGTTCAAAAGGCTCATTATGCCTCATAGATTATACGTTGAGGTGTGTGCTTTCCAAAATGGGGTCATTTTGTGGACAATTCCATTGTCCTGGTGCTCCAGGGCCTTCAAAAATGTAATAGGTGGTTGAGAAAGGATATGTGCGATTTATGCTTGTAGAACGTCTGAAAGTGCTACTTTAATGTTGGGCCTCTGTATATGGCCAGGCTGTGTAAAAGTCTCACACATGTGGTATCGCTATACTCAGGAGGAGTAGAGGAATGCATTTTGGGGTATAGTTGCAATTACAGTATGCATATGCTGTGTGAGAATTTTTTTTTTTAATATGACCAGTTTGTGTAAAAAAATAAATAAAAATCCAAATTTTCCCAAGAATTGTGGGAAAAAAATACAACTTCAAAAAACTCACCTTGCCTCTTAGTAAATACCTTGGACTGTCTACTTTCCAAAAAGGGGTAATTTGGGGGTATTTGTACTTTCCTGGCTTGTTAGTGTCTCAAGAAATGAGATATGCCTTCAGTACATCAGGCCTGATCAGATGTGATCAATTTTCAGTGATTGGCACCATAGTTTGTAGACTCTATAACTTTCACAAAGACCAAATAATATACACTAATTTGGGTTCATTTTACCAAAGATATGTAGCAGTATACATTTTGGCACAAATTTATGAAGAAAAATTACTTATTTGCAAAATTTTACAATAGAAACTAAAAAAAAGTGTGTTTTTTTAAAAAAAAATTGCTGTTTTTTTGCTTATATCGCAAAAATTTCAAAAAAACAGTGGTGATTAAATACCACCAAAAGAAATCTGTATTTGTGAGAAGAAAATTATAAAAATTTGGTTTGGATACAGTGTAGCATGACTGAGTAATTGTCATTCAAAGTGTGAGAGTGCTGAAAATTGGTCTGGGCGGGAAGGTGCATAAGTGCCTGGTATTGAAGTGGTTAAAAAAAGATATTTTGTTAATAAAATTTAGCAAACGGGTAATTTTTCTCCTTCATTGATGTACGCTGATGAGGCTGCACTGATGGGCTGCACTGATGGGCACTGATAAGCGGCACTGGTGGGCACTGATAGGCGGCACTGGTGGGCACTGAGAGAAGGCACTGATGGGCATTGATAGGTGACACTGGTGGAGACTGAGAAGTGGCACTAAAAGGTGGCACTGATGGGTGGCAGTGATGGGCCCTGATGGGTGGGAGTGATGGGCACTGATGGGTGGCAGTAATGGGTACTGATAGGCAGCACTGCTAGGTGGCACTGATGAGGCACTGATTGGCACCACTGGTGGGCATTAATAGGTGGCACTTGTGGGCATTAATAGGTGGCACGCATGGGCACTGTGGGAACTTGCAGGTGGCACTGGCAGGGGGTACTGTGAGGATGTACTGATGGCACAGACGAGGCAGATGTGCCTCTTTCCTCTTCAGGACCAATGTATCTTTCACATAAGCCGGTGATCGGTTTTTTTTTCTCCTCCTGCTGTCAGCGTGAGGAGAAAAAAAAAACAATTACCGTCTTTTGTTTACATCACGTGATCAGCTGTCATTGGCTGACAGCTGATCACGTGGTAAGGGGCCGGGACCGGCCCCTTACTTGGATCTGTTATCACCCGAGTCTCAGTGACTCAGGTGATCACAGCGCACGCCCTGCAGACGTTCTCCCGGCATTTGGGGTCCGCGCTGTAGCCGTCATTCGGCTATAGCGCGAGCGCCAAGTGGTTAAAGAGAACAGGTTTTTCCGACGGAATTCCGCTCAAGCTTGGCTTGCATACACACGGTCACACACAAGTTCTCTGAACTTTCGAGCGTCAAGAACGCGGTGACGTACAACACTACGACGAGCTGAGAAAATTAAGTTCAATGCTTCCGAGCATGCGTCAAATTGTTTCCGAGCATGCGTCAGAAATTTTGCGTGTCGGAATTGGTACAGACGATCGGAGTTTCCAATCGGAATTTTTTTCTGTCTGAAAAATTCAGAACCTGCTCTCAATCTTTTGCTGGCGGAAATTCCGCTGAAATTATGAAATTTAGATGTCCATGTGAATGTAGCTTTAGGCCTTGTTTTTAATAATTGCATTATATTCGACTTTAAATGTATTATAATATCATTAATTTAAATGAATATGAGTTTGTTGGCAATTACCGGTACCTTTAGCGCAAGAAAAAAAAGAAGGAACATGCATCCCTTTTTCTATGTATATCTTAACATTGGTCTGTTGTTTCATTGTGGTGTTAAAAATCCTGCCTGCTGCATTTTTAGTCAGCTAAAAAAAAACGTACCTCTCCGTTGAAATGCATTAAAAACACAGCAAGAACGCAATCAATAATGCACACCGTGTTACGTTTTTATTGTGCTTTTTGAGTCACATTATCTAAGAAAAACACACCATAAGCGCAGGAAAATAGCATGTGTTTTCGCCACCCTTTTCTCTGTCAGCAAAATGCAGAACGTGCCATTTTCGGCAGCGTAAATAATGCACAGTAAATGTGTTATTCATACATAATGATTAGCAGCATTTAGTTGCAGTCTGTTTAGCTGTGCCCAGGGTCGACTATCTGCAGCTAAACGTACATTGCGTTTAGCTGCAGTGCATTTAGCAGCACAAAAATGACACTTTCCCATTTTCTTCCTGAAATGTTATTCCTTCTCATGTTGGTTCTCATCCGCATATTGGTATTAATTTTTATGTTTCAATGATTTTTATTAAAGTTATAATGATACAAAAATAAAAGAATCACAACTTTTCATTGTACAGTCTCAACACAGCATATGGGAATCCAATACCATAGGACCAGGGATCCAGGGTTCCCAAGTGGTGTAACATAAATTGGTATTCATTTTTTGCAGATGTGGTCTAACAATAGTTGGTAAGCTGTCAAAGGTGGACACTGACATTCTAGTAAAGTTTTAAAATTGATCTGGATAGGTTGTGATTTCCTCATAGATCAGGACAAAATGGGGTTGATTTACTAAAGGCAAATAGACTGTGCACTCTTCAAGAGAAGTTGCTCCAGAGCTTAGTAAGTTAACAGAAGCTCTGCTGGCTTCCATTTTCCAATTGTGTACAAGTAAAAATGCTGTTTATTATTTTTCCTTGCACGTGATTGGGTATTGTTTGCAAAGTAAAGCTTCACCTCATTTACCATGCTCTGGAACAACTGCAATTACAGAGTGTACAGTTTATTGGCCTTTAGTAAATCAACCCCAATATCTCCTACTTTGATGCTGGGATATTAGGGGATGTACCTATCTTTGCTTCAACTGCCTGTGTCTCTTCCTGCCTCAGGGCTGGATCACACCAGAACGCAGTGTGGCAAAGGCGCTTTCTATGCACATTTCCCACACTGCAGGTGACCGCTCTGCCCTTGCGATCTACATGCAGGTGTCAATTGCTGATGGCGTCCCAAATGCAGATCACAATGCAGTGTGTTTGCAGGCACCAGATTGAATGGTACCGCAGTACTATGCTGTTTGGTGTGGTGCACTTTTAACGCTCAGTTCACACTGAGAACAGATTAAGAACAGGCTTTTGACAAGCGTTAAAAACGCCCCTCAAACGCTTATGCACAAGATTTAATAGACAGCACATTACAAAAACATGAAGCGTTAGCTTCATGTCAAGTCAGGAGGCTTTGAAGCTTTTCAACGCCTCTCACCCAAGTCTATGGTAACTCTCCACAAACACTTGGCAGGCGTTTTTGGCGCGGTCTTGGGGCTGTTGTGGAGCGTTAAAATCTGTCACTTTCTATTGTGGAGCAGGTTTAATGCTCATGAAACGATACGAAACCGCGCATAGGGCGTTTAGTGAGCGTTTTAATGTTTGCAAAATGCCCCATTCTAAAGCTCGTTGACGCCCGTCTGACACCCATACTAACTCTTTAGGAGCGTTTGTTGAGCATCAGTAATTTAGAAAGCGTGAACAAGGCCTTAAAGTAGTGCTGTTCATGTGAACCGGCCCTCAATCTCCTCTCAAGCAGGCAAACAATGGTAAGCACCAGCTTTGCTCTGCACAGCTCTGCCTCCTTGGCCAGAAAACTACTAACAAAGTGGTAGAGAAGGTGCCTGGGGTATACCATCCCTCCAAGAATGAACTATTGAGAAGAAACGCTGATGCGCCTAAATGCAGCTAAACTCATTTACAAACCGCAACTATCTGTAGGAAATATTTCAACTTTTTCAAGTGCAGATTACTGGCTTTAGCTGCTGATTTCTTAGGCTACATTCACACAGATGTTTGTATCTACAAACATCTGTGTGACTGTAGCCTAAGAAATCAGTTTAAAATCTTCTGATTTGCTATTACAGTGACTCTTGCAGATTAACTATACTCATCCCATCTTAATGTACCTCAACATTGTGTATATTAAGTCTGCTTAGATACAATAACTTGCAGATCAGAATTTTGTAGGTAAAACTGAACTTTAAGTAAATAGGTGAAATGTTATTGACCTATACCAGTTCAATATGACTTAATATAAAACAATGTCCAATTCAAGTCAGCTGTAAAACAGCTTGCTGCAATCAAAGGTACACAGAAATGAATCTTCATCCAATGTTTCAGCCAAGCAGACGAGAAATAATATAGAGGGGCCACTTACCAAATCTATTGGATCTCTATCACGGAGATCATACGAGCTCAGCACTCAAGGGATCACTCAAGGGGAATCCACAGAAGCCTGTCACGTCTCCAAACAGATCCTCTCCTCCACCAAGTGTCTAGGAACTTGCAGCTGCTCACCCTCAGGATCTTGCCACAGACAGGATTCACTCCCAGCATAACGTGATGGACGAAGGTATTTTTAAAAGAGGAAAGTAAAAAGCTTCATGGTGTAGTACTTTAAAAATAAAGTCCCTTTATTCAAACAGTTTAAAAACATGTGATCTTCCAGCCGTGGCTCCAGCCAGTCAGCTGGGGCAGAGCGAGAGAACCTGACGTCACCACGCCCCAGCTGACTGGCTCAAGCCGCGGCTGGAAGATCGCATGTTTTTAAACTGTTCTGCCGAAAAGTATTTAATGATGTCAGTTATCCTGCATTTTGAATAAAGGGACTTTATTTTTAAAGTACTACACCATGAAGCTTTTTACTTTCCTCTTTTAAAAATACCTTCATCCATCACGTTCTGCTGGGAGTGAATCCTGTCTGTGGTAAGATCCTGAGGGTGAGCAGCTGCAGTTCCTAGACACTTGGTGGAGGAGAGGATCTGTTTGGAGACGTGATGGGCTTCCGTGGATTCCCCTTGAGTGGTCCCTTGTGTGCTGAGCTCATATGATCTCCGTGATAGAGATCCAACAGATTTGGTAAGCGGCCCCTCTGTATATTATTTCTCATCTGCTTGGATGAAACATTGGATGAAGATTCGCTTCTGTGTACCTTTGATTGCAGCAAGTTGTTTTACAGCTGACTTGAATTGGACATTGTCTTATATTAAGTCATATTGAACTGGTTTAGGTCAATCACATTTCACCTATTTACTTGCACTTTATTTTCACCAAATTTGGTTGTGCATTTTACCCATTTTGAACACCTTTATTTTTAGCTGTTTATTCCAGCTATTTTGGACTTGCAGCACCAGTCATATTGTTAGATTTAGTCTCCTTCTCTTTTTTTCCTTTGTAAAGAAAGATATACATTTAGGATTTCTTGCACTGTCACTTTTTTGCAGCACCAGTATCTATTTGTATTTACTGGAATTTTTTTGCATTTTTGCACACTTTTTTGCACATAATTGCACTTTTGCACAGTGGGGGTAGCACAGATTGTCCACGCTAAACAAAACTGAACTTTAGCAATCCCTAGATAGAAAATGTGAAAGTCTGTGTAGAGAGCTGTGACAGAGGAGGGGGAAACAATAAAATTCTTATTCTTGTACTGTTAGATAGGAGAGCAGAAGGAATAGCAAGGGTCACTAAGTACATCATAGAAGCAATGATAAGTTGCTGGTGCTTGGGGTATAGGTTGCTGTAAATTAAAGGTTTGAGGTTAACAAGAGCGGTTTTATGAAATTTTAGCTGTCCGCACTCTTACATTAAAGTCAGAATCCAGACCAAATACATGGATAGCAAGTTGTTTATTGATTACATTGTACAGATAATATAATGATGGTTGTACTTTTCAGCACAGTCAAGGAATCCAGGGAGCCTTGGACACCAGCTATACACCAGTGAGTATCAAACTTTCAGCAAAATATATGCTATGGCTTGTGTAATATAGACTTTTGACATAACTAAAGAACTGCCAAAGCTCAAAAAAAAAAATCCATGCTGATTTTATATATATTTTTATGAAAACAGCATTAAACACAAAATCAAACATTTATTACCGTATTTATCGGCGTATAACATGCACCTTAATTTTAAGAGTTTCATGAAAAAAAAACAATTTTAAATAAAGAACTTTGAAGCTATTAGACCTTGCAGGAGCATTTTCTATTCTTTACTACCATGTGTTGGTTAAATGGCATCAGAACCTGACCATGAGGTTGAGGGCCTTGGGGTTCACTCACGTACCACATGGCATGTTTTAGGCTGGATTCACACTGATACTACACAACAGTCATACAACTTTCATCCTACTTTTTACTCTGTGACATCAGTCCTACATTGGTCCGACATCCATCTGATTTGAATGAACAGGATACTATTTTGATACAACTTTGTGATAGTCTGACTTGTCCGTTGAACAATCAAAACAATCCCAGTGTGAGATAAATTCCTTTTACTGCTGCGGTAATCACCATATCGGATGTCAAAAGTCGGATGGTAAGGACAAGGATCCTACTTTGATCCGACTTCAGTGATATTCAATGGGCTGAAGTAGGATCAAATCGGACCAAAGTAGTACAGGGAGCAATTTCAAAGCATTTTCAAGCTCTCATAGGGAACCATTGATTTTCACACGTCATGCGACATGAGCTCCCAATGTCGGACCGTTTGCCGTACCAGTGTGAACACAGCATTAAAGTGGATATAAACCCAATTCATGAAATTTGAGCTGGGGACATATATCTGCAGTGTTTTCTTATCTCTCTTCAGAGCACTAAGTCCTGTGTGTGTTCATGCTGCTCGGTAGTTCTGTTATCAGCCTGATAAGTCTGACAAATTCTCCGACACAGGAGATAAAAGCAGCCTGAAGTTTGTGTTGTGGGAGGTGCTGCTTCCTTCCTTTGCCAATGAGGAGAGGGTGTGTGTGCCTTTCCTCAAATCAGCTGTCTTGGCTGTATGCCAATAATCCACTCCCAGTGCTGAACAGGAAGAGAAAATCTGTAACACAATGTGCACTTTCTAAAGTATATATAAAGCTGAAGGCATACATGTAAAACTTATGTAGGGAGATTGTTTCATCTCTGTGTATCATCTAAGGCTGTTTACTTCACTGGGGTATAGGAGAGGATTTACATCAATTCTGCAAATAAAACTGGCTATTTTGCAAATGTCCAACTATAAGTTAATTTGGAACATTATTTGTATACATGCTTGTAATCCCACAAGAATCTAGATAATGCTGACCTTGTGAAGGTAATGTGAATACCATAAGATAAAAAGGGATGCTTCCACAAGGTCAGAAACATGTTCTTGAGTGTATCATTAATCAGCAGTTAAAAGGTTAACACTAGCTTGTCAGCAAAGACAGTAACTATCCTCAATAACTTGTCAACAGCTTACTCAGCAGAACAGTATACCAACTCCATAGAGGCTCACCCACAAGTTCACCTCGAGTTCCAGGACAACACAGAAACTATACATCACTATTTTTGAAAATATAAAAATCCATGACTCTGCTATTATTGCTTTATAAAAAACGGATCCCATCTGCGTCATGTTTGAGATTCAAGATTGCTGCTATAAGTACAGTCACTGGTGGATGAACGTACTTTATAGTAAAAACCACCTTAACCATGAAGAGAACCGGAGATTATAATTTTACATTCTTACACAACCAGGAGGCACAGCTTTGATGTTCAGCCCCACTGCCAGCAGCCTGTAAAAGTCTGAGAGGCTGAAAGCTGCTGCGGCTGGACACTGTACCAAGTTGAGCGCCATACATTTTAGCGCTGGATGCACCCAGGAATGAATGCACAGATTGCAAAAAATCTGGTCCCTAAATGCTAGTACCACATTCAGTACAGCATCCACCCACCACAGTTTGCAGCTTCCAAGATGTTTACAGGCTGCAGGCAGGAGGGTTGGACAGTTCATCTGTGCCTTCTGCTCGCACAACAAAAAGC
The DNA here is from genome assembly GCA_029206835.1 of Rana muscosa. Taxonomy (NCBI): domain Eukaryota; kingdom Metazoa; phylum Chordata; class Amphibia; order Anura; family Ranidae; genus Rana; species Rana muscosa. Next base: position 285,728,851 of record CM055128.1, read on the forward strand.
CTGGGATCTCTGGCACCGGGCTAGACACGCAGTGTGCATGAGGTTGAGGTCTAGAAGATTTAGATTTGTCCCATATGTAGCGGGTATGCACTTTCTCGGGTGTAAATTTGAACTTGACAGAGACATCAGTGATGTGTAGTTCCCTGCGGCCCAGGAGGTGGCGCTGTCGCCCTGGGCTGGGGTTGAATCATTGCTGTGTGTCGTGCCTCCTTTTTGTCCTCCCTCGGCAGCGGTATGGTGGGGTGGGGAACCCGCCGTGCTTGCTGGGAGAGGGGATAAAGGGGCCGGCCATCTTTGTCACGGGGTCAGAGTCCAGGGCACCTACAGCCTGTGGACGGTGGTTCGTGTTGGTTCTCTAGGCGGGCCTAGGCCTAGAGGAAAGCCGGAGGTCGTGTTCCATTCCAGGCACCTTTAGCCTGGGGTGAGATACTCAGATGGAGGTCCGGAGCTCAGTGCCCAACACTGAGTTCCGCGAGGGAAGGAGATCCTAGGGAACCCCGGGAGTGGGTACCCGAATCCGGAAAGCGCAATGGACCGGGGGGGAACTCCTCATTCGAAGACCTGGTGCAGCAGATTGCCAGTGACGGGTGAGTCTCTCACCGGAGACCGCTTGGAAGGAAATTCCCCTCGTTCGGAGACTGCAACCCACTTTTAGGAAGGAAAGTGGAGAACACATTGTGTCTGGGCCTACTTGCATCCACACCTCCTTTTCTGTTCTGTTTCTACAAGGGAGTTCAACTGATTGTGTTCATTCGAGAAGAATAAAGGAGTGTTGAACTTTAATGGTGTGAGGCTCATTTCCTGACAGACATTGTTCAAAGTAACTCTCGGTGGAGGCTCCAGGTGCACAACACTGACCCGAAGGTAAAAGAACTTTGCTTACACCACACTGACACCTGTGGTGAAGGCCAGGCGTGGTGTCCCCGCTCCCTTCCCCTCTAAAAGATACCCCTAGACAAGAGACAGATGAGCTGAAGAAAGAGAGGGGAGTGAGGAGGCCGCTACACATATTTTTAGCGTTAATTACTTTCAGGCCTCACTTGCACAGGAACTTTTAAACCTGCGTTTACATGCTTTTATGTTTTGAAAGGTCCTTTAAACACACTTTAACAAAGCTATTCTGGCTATAAAGCAGGAGCATCTAAACGCAGTGTGATCTGGGGGGGGGGGGGGAATACATTGTTTTACTTCCCATAGGACTTCTAAACACAGGAGTGCCAGTGTGAATAATGCTTAAATCTTCGCTATTGTCGTCTTGAGTCTCCTGAGACCTGTCATCCAATTGGCCTATAGGAGAAGCGATACTATTGGCCGCTAAGGAGGAGGAGGGAGAGAGACGCAGGGGAAGCTGCCAGGAGGAGGAGATGCAGGGAGGAAGCTGCGCCACTTGGAAGAAGTGCTGCCCACGACCTTGATGGGGTTAGTGAGTGCAGGGCTGGCGACCGACCGGGGGGATGGGGGGCTGTGAAAAAAATATACCACCAGCCACCACTGGAATTCATGCCCCAGTGCTTTCAAATAATGTGTGTATACCTGCGCTAGCTTATATATATTTACCATACATAAATATTAAATTACTGACAATTTCTGTGACCTAGCTCTCAAATCAATACACAAAACATATATAAATGACAGTGGTATCAAAAAGACCGTAATGCACAGTCCTTCAAAACTATTCTACCACATGCCCAGTGTTCTCTTGAAACAAACTGGAAACTCACCAGAATAATATTACTCCTTATGGAAAAGAATGTCATATGGAGCTTTCCCTCCCCCAAAGGGGTTAATTAAATCCGATGTAATTCTATATCGTGGACTTTACTGACGTAATTTTATTTTTATAAGGATTTATTTGAGCACTGTATCACAGAAATCTTGGCAGTGCATGACGATCTCAAATAATGATGATCTACAATCTGCCTATACATCGGGGTCTGTTATGTGACACCTAGGCACTGTCAGGAGTTGGAATGACTCCGTGTGTGGGGTGAGGAAGTTGACAGGACAGCAGCTGTCAGATCTTAGGTGACACCTTCAAAAAGTGTCCTGGATCAAATAAAAGAAGTACAAATACAAGGCAAAGAGCACACCATAACAATAATTTATTACTGAATATTCAATTTCTTGCATAATCCTTTGATGTTCACAGGTTTTGCATCTCGCCTGCACAATCCCTATGATTGTTTTGTTATGGCTATGGCAAATCCAGATGCCTTCATTTTTAAGGCATGTATGGGGATAACACAATATGGGGATATCTCTTGAATAATGAGTATGTCGTTCTTATTGTTACCACAAGATGTCACAAGAGTATAGGAAATTCAAAGCTCTCCTAAGCCTGGAAGCATACAAAATCAAGATGCCATGGACCAACAACAACTGTTTCACTTAAAGCAGCAATAATCGATTTATCCACTTAAACCTGCAGGCCACTCTCTGGTTAAGCTCTTAATCCAGTTGAGCCGTCTTTGGAGGAGCTGTCTGTCCTATTCCTATTTTCTCACAGGGGACACTTAACAAAAATTTAAAATGTACAAATATGTCATGGATAGGTTTTCAGAAGAATATGAGAGCTTTCCAGAACATGGAAGACGAACACTGACATTACAGTAAGGCACAGAGAAGCGGATGGATCACGTCAGCAGGACAGAAGACCCTCATAATGAAGCCGAAACTCAAAGCTTTCCCTTTAGTTTAAAGGATAAGTTCACCTTTTTAGAAATAATAAATGCTCTTATTTTTGCAGAAAAAAATGCATTTTTTTTCTGACGCAGCGTGGAAAGCATTGCACTGCTCCTGCAGACATATCCACCGGCTTCCAGCCAGTACCACTGTATGGGCTTTCTTTCTTTCTGTTTGAAAGCTGAAGGACATGTCAGTATAAGGCCTCATGTACACGATACTCCTGTTTGAGCATCTACTTTTTCAGACTTTTTTTTGTATGTATTTACACGTATTTTCATGTATATGGGGTAGCGCAAATGTGCAAAAACATATTCTCGCGTTCCCATTCTGCACAATATGTAAATGGCCATTTGCACAAATGAGGCGTAAATTACTGACCCCCTTTTTTTTTTTATGGAGAATGCACAGCGCTTGTTTACGCGCCTGTGTGTATAGGCACATTACAATTATTAAGCTGTATTTTAGCTCGGTGTAAAAAAAAAGAAGCTGTACTGAGCTTTTTTAACTGCTTGTCCACCGCCCACCGTCAAATGGCGGAAGACTCTATTGTCAACATTTTTAAGTAAATAAACGGGATTACACTATTTCGGATCCATTTTCTTATTTGCATATGCTGTTCTGAGCTTCCCTGGGCTAAGAGGTTATACCAGAATCTGTCCATCCATCTGCCAATAGCAAGCAATATCTGTTATAAAGCGCATTTGACCACTTTTCTCTTATCGTCCATGGACTGACACAGCTCTCATACTGTTTACGTGTGGGTATATGTCCCTGCTCGCAAGAGAAGATCTAGGCAGAATGTTAGATGTTAGAAATATACATTCTAGAACAAAACCAGAGCTGAACAGCCCCGCCCAGGGGGGGCGGTCCCTCCGGACATAACCCTCCTACCTGCAGCCTCAGTTTTTTTCTACCTAGCAGAAGGAGAAGACGTGGCTCTCTCAGGAGCCAGTCTCCTGGAAGATTTTACTTTTAAATTTTATTCCTTTGGGAATTTTATTATTTTATTTTTGAGACCTTCAATCAACTGTCGGCTGGGCAACAGGTTGGGTACACTGGTATCCTCGTAGTCTTCCCTGTCCGACCATCGAGCGTGCTGATCCTCGCCTTGTGTGCGTGAGACTCAGTTCACGACATGCCCCATGACTCCAGGGGTGGCCGGGTGGCTTTTATGCTCCCGCGGTCCTCTCAAGATTGAACAGTACCTGTCTGTATCTTTCGCGGTGGACCGGGCCGACAGCTACTCCGTACTACTCTATGATAGGTCTGTCTGAAACAAGCCAGTGGGTCCCTCTGGGACGGGTAAGAAGTCTCTCCTGCTGCAGGTGAGTACATGCTGGCTGTGTTTCTCTATCTGGGGGGTTTCTCCCTGTCTCCCCCCTGTTATGCTGCTCTCTGCACCCTGTACTGGTGCTGTACTGTGTGGGGGTGCTTGGGGGTCACTCTGGCCTGGTGGGGGGCGCTCATGTCTGTTTAGTGGACTCTGGGAGAGGAGCAGGGTTCTGGTGTGTGAGTGTGGGGACTTATTGCGTGCGCCATTAGCGCTGAATTCTGAGTTTAAATAATGCGCTCGGCGGCCATTTTGCCGTGGTTCAATGGTGCTGTTATACATGCGGCCGGCGGCCATTTTCTTGAAGCCGCGGCGCTTTCACTTTTGGTTTCGGCCTCTAGCGGCGCGAATCTCCTCACAGTCTCCTCAGAGATTCTTCACACTCTCCTCAGGCTTCACTCTCGCTGCAGCGCGGTTTCATACAGCGGAACTGAGCGGTCCTTAAGGGTTGGTGAGTCCTCCGGGTATCCCTTCCTCAGCCACAGCGCAGCCAGTGGGTGGACTGTATTATTCACTGTAATAGTGTCTAAAGGTCTCAGAGGTTGGCAGTATGGAGTCTGGTTCACCTGCTTCTCCACACTTGTCAGAGGCAACTGGCAGTGCTCCTGCACCTGCGGTCCCTATGGACCAGTTGTCGGCAGTCCTGGAATCATTCCTTGTCAGAATGGAAGTGGTGTGTGAGCGCAAGGGAGCTGTAAAGCGCCCCCTCCCCACACATTCTCCTGTAGGGGAGTGCTCTGTCTCAGATATGGGCCTAGCTACTGCTGCTCAGGACCCTAGCTCTGAGGATTTTGTTGTTTTTGGACAGGACATTCCTTGTGAGGAAGACCGCAGTTCTGAACCAGTAACTGACAAGGTGCTTGTAAGTGAACCCATTGATGGTGTGAGGGATGCTCTCAAGCTGAATGTTGAGGCTGAGGAACCCCAGGTGGAAGCTGTCTCCTTTGGTTCCTTTAAAGCCGTTTCTTCAAAAAAGGGTATTCCATATGTGCTTTTTTTGATACATTCATTGACCAAGTCTGGGATAAGCCACAGAAGACCTTGACGGTCCCGCGGCGCATAGCCATATGGTACCCCTTTGAGGAGAACCTGGTTAAGAAGTGGGCTCTCCCCCCAGTGGTCGACCCCTCCGGTCGCCCATTTGAATAAGGCTACCACGCTCCCAATGGAAGGGACTCCTGCATTTAAGCTTCCCAATGACAGGAGGTCAGAAGTGGTGAGTAGAACTATGTTTACCTTATTGGGGTCTGCCTTACACCCTATAGTGGCGGCGACACTTGTGTCTCAGAAATAGGATGAGTATGTGGACAGCCGCACTCCAAAAAAAACGTTAAGGTAGCCTTTATTTAAAAATTGCAAAGCACTACAAGTCACGGCAGACAAAAAGGGGGTACAACTGACATGTTTCGCACTGGGAACTAGTGCTTAGTCATAGCTCATGTCTCAGACACTCACAGGATGGGCAAAGTTTTTGCACCAGACGGTACAGAAGCATATAATCTCCCTCCTGAGACCATTGCCCTGGCTCACCAACTTGCGCAGGGTTTAGTCTATGTGTGCGATGCCACTTTGGATGCGACCCCTTTAATATCCGGGGCCTCTATCTCTGCTGTGGTGCTGCGTCGCCTTATCTGGCTGAAATGCTGGTCGGCCGACCTAGCTTCCAAAAAGCTCCTGGCTGACTTGAGTATAAAAAACAAGGAAACCCTTGCGCTAACTGAGTGGTGAAACTGGTGTGGGGTGGTAAAGGGAATGGGGGGAAAGGATGAAATACTGCAGCAATCACCGGGAGGTCTAGTCCAAAATCAACAATGAAACAATAAATATCGTGATGGTGACTGCGCTGTGGTGACTCAAATAAATAGGAGAGGGAGTTGGCAAGGAAATGGGAGTGGGATGGGGAGGGGAAGGAAAAAAGTGAATAGGAAGCTAAATATAGCTAAATAGCAATAGTGAGCTGAATGCACAGTGACACAAAAAAACGTGCAAATATAATAAGTGAAAAACTAATAAAAAGATAAACAAATTCTAAACAGCTGACTTGCCCTTTAAGGGTGGTAGACTGTTTGGGGCCGCCCTGGATGACATTATTAAGGATGTCACAGGGGGTAAGAGCACCTTCCTTCCTCAGTCTATTAAGGGAAAGGAGCCCCACCGCAGGACGGGCCCTTTCCGGCGAAAAATATGTTTTTCAGTCAGTCAGATACCACGGGTAAGCCCGTCCAGACTGAAAAAGGTGCGGCTGGGGGACAAAGGCGTCCCTGGGTACGTAAGCCTACCAAGCAAGCTCCCAAGCCCACCACCGCATGAAGTCTTGCCCCTGCCCGACTCTGGAGTGGGGGGACGTCTTCGCAGGTTCACGGTGCGGTGGACCTCCCGGGTTCTCTGACCGGTGGGTGTGCGAGGTGGTCACCTCGGGATACAGGATAGAGTTCCGCTCGTTGCCCCCAAACAGGTTCTTTCCCTCGAATCTCCCTCTCCTTCCTGCCCGCCGGGCGGCCCTCTTGGGGGCCATACAGGATTTGCTCAGGTGCGGGGTAATTGTGCCGGTTCCGTCACAGGAGAGGTTTCAGGGGTTTTACTCAAACCTGTTTGTTGTCCCGAAGAAGGACGGGGTCCGGCCAATCCTGGACCTCAAGGCCCTGAATGCCTATGTGAAGGTACTAAAATTCCGGATGGAATCCATTCGCACAGTGATTGCGATACTCCACCAAGGGGATTTTTTGGCGTCCTTGGATAACAAGGACGCTTACTTGCACGTTCCAATCTGCGCAAGTCACCAGAGGTTTCTGCGCTTTGCCATAAGCGAAGTCCACTATCAGTTCGTGGCTCTTCCCTTAGGCCTAGCATAGGCACCACGGGTTTTCACCAAAGTGCTTGCCCCGGTTCTAGCTTTGCTGAGACAGCGAGGAATTGTTATCATGGGCTATCTGGACGATCTCCTTCTAAGAGCAGAAAATGGCTCAGAATTGGAGGAAAATGTGACAATAGTCAGTCAGACCCTCTGGGACTTCGGGTGGCTTCTGAACATGCAGAAGTCGGTTCTAGTCCCGACTCAACGATTGGAGTATCTGGGTCTGATCCTGGACACTTCGGCAGCGAAGATGTTTCTACCCTCAGAGAAGTTACTGACACTTCAGTCGGCAGTGCGAGTTCTGACGTCCCGAAAATGGTCGTCAATTCGTTTCTGCATGAGAGTCCTGGGACTAATGGTGGCCTCCTTCGAGGCAGTTCCGTATGCCCAATCACACACTCAGGCATTGCAGAAGGGAATTCTGTCTGTTTGGGACAAGTCCCCATTGTCATTGGATCTTCAGATCCAGGTGAGTCACTCTGTCAAGGCGTCCCTGACGTGGTGGCTGAGATCCCCGGCTCTTCGGGCCGGGAAGTCGTTCCTCCCCATCCAGTGGACGGTGGTCACGACGGACGCCAGCCTGACGGGCTGGGGAGGAGTTTGGGGAGTCCTGTCAGCTCAAGGGCTCTGGACTCCGGACGAATCTCGTCTACCAATCAACGTACTGGAATTGCGGGCGATCAGACTGTGTCAAAGTCTGATCGCCTGCAAAAAATACACTTTTTGAATTTGCAAAAAACACAATACATAAGCCAATTTTTGGTAAAAATTAAAAGATTAAGGTACACCGAGTAAATGTGCACCAACCGAGAAGAAAAAGGATCAGGAACCCGCTGCACTTTAACCTTCATTGAATTTTCTTTAAAATCATCAAAGAGTGTGGGGTAGCCTACAATGTCTGATAATTTAAAAAAAAAAATTCAATGAAGGTTGAAGTGCAGTGGATTCTGGATCCTTTTCTTCTCTGTGGCTTACAGAAGAGCTGTACTAGCACCTTCACCCTGGGTGGTTAGTAGGTGGACTGTTTACTACTCACCTGGAGCAGCTTTGCTTGTAAAGGGATAGCAAACATGTCACATTTTAAAATTAGGCGCAACCGCGACAAACTGTACATTTTCCTATCCATAGCATAGGCAATACTTTAAAAGCCATTACAGGTTACCACTTCAGATGTACACAGGAGGTCTGGTGCTAGAATTACTGAGGTTCACACCAAGATCAGCGAGATCAAATGCTTTTTGATTTTTTAAAATGACGCTGTTTACATCTGGGTAACCTGGAAGTGATGTGGGTCATCTCAGTGGCGTAGCGTGGGTTGTCAGCGCCCGGGGCAAGGCAAGAAATTTGCGCCCCCCCAACCTGCAGACTTTCCATTACACAATGACCACTAACCCGCACACTGACCACAAACCCGCACACTGACCACAAACCCGCACACTGACCACTACACACTGCACACCACTACACTGCACACTGACCACTACCCTGCACACTGACCCACCTGACCTACCTGACACCTACACTGACCCACCTGACACCTACACTAACCCACCTCACTCCTACACTAACCCACCTCACTCCTACACTAACCCACCTCACTCCTACTTAATGCACTACTCACATTACACTGACCCACCTGACACCAACACTGACTATTACACTGACTGACACACACTGACCCCCGACACCTACCTGACACATACACTGACCCACCGACCTTACACCTACACTGAAATATGTAAAATGAGGTACAGCGCTAAATGAATAAATAAATGAATGTCAATAGGTGTAATGTAAAAAATTGGTGAAAAGGAAAACTAATGCAGAGTCTCCAATTTCTTAAATTCATATGAGTCTAAGTAATTTTCAATTGAATGAAATTAAGACATAAAAATTAGTGAAGGAGGAAAAATATTGCACTGCGGGACAAAAGGACAGGTTGAAGTTGAAACACAAGTGGAGGTAGCTCCTCTAATAGGCCCTGAATGCCTATATGAAGTGAGTGCGAGTAGAGCAAGAGGGTGCCAGCCTTCTGGAGGTAAAAGAACAGATATGCGTAGAGAAACTCCACTATAAAAAATGATTGGGGGGAAAAAAAACCTCACTTTAGGATGTGAAGAAGGTGCTTATTATCGTCTGAGGAGCAGTGGGTCTTGCTCGGGCTCTGTGGCGGAGGACGGTGTGGTGGCTACACTGGCGGATATGAGTGAGACAGATGCCTGTGGTGTGATGGTATGGAGTCTGCAGCAGGCATGTCCAGCTGCTCAGGTGGATATTGGTGGCTGCCGATAAGATGCCGGCGGCTGCAGATGGAGTGTACCAGCGGTTCCATCCTTGGATACTACTGTCACTATAGTATCCAAGGATGGAGCTGCTGGTTACACTCAATCTGCAGCTGTCAATATCTCAGATGGGCATATTTAATGTTAAGGGGCACACTGATGGGCACATTTTATGTTAAGGGACACGCTGATTGGCATATTTTCAGTGTGCCCCTTTACATTAGGTGTGCTCGTCAGAGTGATGCTTTACATCAGGTGTGCGTGCCCATCAGAGTGCTCCTTTACATTAGGTGCCCCCATCACTGTGCCACCTTACATCAGCTGTCCCCATCAGCGTGCCCCCTTAACAAAATAAGGGGCATGCTGATGGGCACATTTTATGTTAAGGGCCACACCAAAATATGCCAATCAGCGTGTCCCTTAACATCAAATATTCACATCTGAGATGTTGACAGCTGCAGATTGAGTGTAACCAGCGGCTCCATCCTTGGATACTATAGTGACAGTAGTATCCAAGGATGGAACTGCTGGTACACTCCATCTGCAGCCGCCGGCATCTTATCGGCAGCCACCAATATCCACCTGAGCAGCTGGACATGCCTGCTGCAGACTCCATACCATCACACCACAGGCATCTGTCTCACTCTTATCCGCCAGTGTAGCCACCACACCGTCCTCCGCCACAGAGCCCGAGCAAGACCCACTGCTCCTCAGACGATAATAAGCACCTTCTTCACATCCTAAAGTGAGTTTTTTTCCCCCCAATCAGTTTTTATAGTGGTGTTTCTCTACGCATATCTGTTCTTTTACCTCCAAAAGGCTGGCGCCCTCTTGCTCTACTCGCACTCACTTCATATAGGCATTCAGGGCCTATTAGAGGAGCTGCCTCCAACTTCAAAATTTTCTGGCGTAACCGTGATAGCACCCTGCAACCTCCCCCCACGCAACAATTTTTTTTTAGCAGCACCAACCTGCCCTGCTCCCCAGGTGTCCCGCAGCTCAATGTTGAAAAGTTGGGAGGTATGTATGTAATGTATCCCCTCAGGGCATTCGACGTGTAAGGGGTTAAATGATTATTCCTGCTATGTAATGCATCCCCTCAGGGCATTCGAAATGCTAAATACCTCATCATTTAACCCCTTACATGCTGAAAGTCTGAGGGGATACATTACATAGCAGGAATAATCATTTAACCCCTTACATGTCGAATGCCCTGAGGGGATAGGATACATCATGAAGCTGAGCTCAGTAAATTAATTATCAGGTTCTTGCAGGGGGGGGGAGCATGAGGCATGTAACTGTCTGTACTTAGGCACGCAGGCATGCTGCGTGTGAGCTGACTGGCTGGCTGGCTGGCAATGCTGCTAACGTGTGGCATGGCGGTGTACAGACAGTAACATCCCCCTCCCCCTTCACCGGGTGGCATGACTCTCACTCCGGCCAAACTAACTGCTGCTGCTGACCCGGCCACGGCTGCTCCGAGTCCCATCTGAGCTGGCTCTCTGCCTCCCTCACAGACTCGGTCACTCACCTCCCTATTTGTAGTCAGCAGTGCCGACTGCCGAGTTCCCAGTCAGTCCCAGATGAAGTCCACTGCCAGATCCGGCGCGGTAAGGAGGGAGGGTGATGGCGGCGGCTAACAGAAGCGCGGGCGGGACTCCTCCAGGGGGAGCCTTCGCGCGCGTTCAAGGACTGGCCAGCCCTGCCACAGCACATGACTGCATTTGTCCAATCACAGGGCGCCAGCTGGCGCAACATTGTGCTCGGGACACAGTAGATGGAATCTTACAGAGTTAAGAAAAGTGACACACTGGTGCGGGATTTCGCGCCCCCCCAATGTTGCGCCCGGTGCGGCGGCCCCCCTGCTCCCCCCACGCTACGCCTCTGGGTCATCTATATCATACAGCCCACCAAAGCTGATTGGGTCTTTGCTGGGCTCTGAGCCCGATCGGGACTCCTGCTGCTTGTTAGCCACTAGGATTGCTTTTACAAGAGAGCCGACCAGGCTCTAAAAAAAATGGTACCTGCTGCAGGCATCATCCCGGTATAACCACTTGAAGTTCAGTGATGTACAGGTAACTACGAGTAGACAACTGCAAAGCAATTTTCATTCTGGACCACAATCCACCCCCTTTAGATGCACGTATAAAAGCATTTTACTTTGCCCTCGCATTCTACTCAGCTGAGGAGGCCGACTACCTGCTTATAATACATTCCCAAAGATTTTAGTTTTTTAGCATTGTGTGACTCAAAATTGATAAGCTTAATTGAACTAAATTGAACATTTCCCAGTAACAGTCTATAGGACCAAATGTCAATTACTTAGCACCTTTTTTTTATTTTGCTACCTGTGGCAAAAGACATTTGTAGATGGCTCTTTCTATGCACCTCAAAGTACCTGTGTTGAAACACTCATTAATTCCCTCACTTGTGCCTTTGCTTTGCTCAAGGCTGGGCTTGAGCAAAGCAGAGTAAGCTCTGAGTAATACCTTGGATCTTACAGAGAGCTAAGGATTCTCTTCATGCCCCCATGTGACAGCACTGAGTTAGCAACCTGTCACAAGCACCAATGCTCTCACATGCTCCCCCATACTCTGAAGTAGCAGGAATTTCGCTCACTGGTAGGCGCACAAAGTAGTAAGGGAATAAAGGGAGGATGAGTATGGGCAGGTGGGGAGGACGGCAGTTGGGTTCTATAAGTCTTAAAGTCATCTTGTGCTTTGCCCATTCTGAACAAAGCAACATGTTCACTCTAGGACTGAAACAAGCCAGATAAAAAAATATATATAATTAAGCAAAGAAAATTCTTTCAAGCCTTCTAAGATGTCCCCAGTACTCTTTACACATCCTGGTCTGAAGGGCTCCATGCTATTAAGTATTGATTTGCTTTGTAAAAGCGTTGCCTGTTTTCTGATTCTTTTGTTCCCTGTAATAAAGCTGAGTACCAACATGGTGTGTCTCTCTAATGCAGTGTTTCTCAAGACTGGCCTCAGGTCCCACCTGTTTTGTGGACACACTTTCCTTGTTCACAGCTATTATCTTTCTGTATATACAGTATGTTAAGCAACAATTTTATCTTCCAATGCACTAAAAGGCTTTTTGAGAAAGAGTAAGAAGCATGAGCGGTTGATAAATGTTTGTTACTTTTTCAAAATGCTTCTGTTTGGTATATTTTTATCTGTTCAAATTGCTTTGGCCTGTCTTTTATAAATATATAAAATTATATATGGGTGTAAGGTATATATTTTTTTAACAACCTCCATTGTTCTTTTATGATTTACAGAGCAGCAAGTATATGAAAAATGGCACCTTCAAAGCAAGGTCTGACAATGCATTTGTAGAGAAAATTGGAGATATGTTGAGCAAGGTAAGTGGGGAGAAAAAAAAAACCCTTTGTTTATTTGATAGCGTTTTTCTATTTTATTCACTTATAGATGTACAAATATATAGATGGCACTGAACCTTTCACATCGGTCCATACTGGACTGCCTTGGTTCTACAGACACCCAGCTAAACCAATTTAAGCAAACACTCCAGGCAAACATATACATATAATACACAGTAGTACCAAATGTACCTTTTACTGCCAAAGGATCTGTAATTCTTTACAACCAGTCTAATGACTTGCACACCTCCAACAACCAAACAGCTGGAAAATGTCATTCTTGAATAACCAATTTATCTTCTTGGTTAAAGAATGATTAACCACTAGGCTACCAGTGAAATTTATAAATGGTGGTTGGTCGACAGGGATTTTAAACGCATTTTCCTTTTTTAAAAGTGATTTCCAGATTTTAGTGAAGGTTAAATAGTTTGTTGGTCCAAATAAACTTTGTACTTCAAAAAGATGCAGCATGTATAATCAATCTGTTTGTAGCCTCAGCTACATACAGTATACAGCGATGTGTTCCGGAAGTGGGACAATAACGCTCATCCAATAGTGTAAATGATAAAGCAGGAAAACCACTGCTCACCCGACCCAATCCTAGTTGATGCATGTATATGTGGCAGCCTCAGTCAGCGCTGCACCGCAGACCACGCTGACGTGTTTTGCCCAGCCCATCGGGGCCTAGTCATAGAGGGGCGTGGTCTTCAGAGCAGCGCTGGCTGAGGCTGTCACATATACATGTATCAACTAGGATCATTTTCTCGGTTGTCCATTGAGCGACATAGCTTAGTGATAAAGTAACTATTAATTTACAAAAGCAGTCCAAACTGCGGGATAAGAACACTCTGACAAATCAGCCTAACAAAATAAAAACAAAAGGTAAACCAAGGGCATTAAATTGCCTTTGACCCAAACTAGCATCTGTGGAAGCAGACACAGACAGTTTAAATCTTGAAGAAAGTTTTGCAGAAGGCCAGATCACAGCCTTACAAATCTGACTCTGAGGCAAACACAAAGCCCATAAAACACTCACTGACCTAGTGGAGTGGGCTTCATCAGGAAGAGGAGGAACTTTATCTTGTAACTTAACTTATAGAGATGCACTATATCCTAGCAAATACACTTAGAAATAGTGGATATGGAAGCCATAGAAGCTCTTCAAGAACCTACTGGAATGATAAATAGGATATCGATCTGCCAAAAGACGTAGTGGCAGAAAGATAAAACCCTGATGTTCCTCACCACATCCAGGTTCAAAAGGCAGTCTTTGTGACACTGACAATACTAAAATCAAATCACACTGTTGTAGTGGAGCCCTGATGAGGGAGCAACATTTTTAACTCCCTATATTACCAGTATGAATCGGTATATGATTAGCAAAAAGATGCAGACACCAACTTGCTTCTTGCTGGAGGCTGCCATTTTGCTGAAGCCCAGAGCCCCCAAACAGCAGTAAATCATAAAGTGGAACTAAACCATTGATTTAACGGTTTAAAAAATTGGTTACATTCCTGGAATGCCGGGATTACTAACTGTCAAATTTGCTTGTGTCCTCAACCAAACTGTCAAATGGCTGGTGTCATAACTGATCACATGTGCAGCACCATCGCAGTTGCAGTTTAAACAGAAGCAGCGTCCTTGGCTGTAAAGTATAATAAAGGTTTAATTCTGCTTTAAGGCTGTCAGTAGATCGCCTCTACAAACTCAGCAGTGCCTAAAATGGGAGAGCAACTGAGCATGTGCAGAGCAGGGCAAGACAGAGTATTACTGGATTTTAAACAGTATAGATACTAATTTTTTATGTTTTACATAGATATACCTGCAAAATGGGCCAGCCTGAAGTCTTCTAGCAGAACTTAATTTGTGCAGCTTTGTGGCTTAGGTGTCCTTTCAGCAGAAGGTCATCCACATGTCCCGTGACATGAATTCCCACAAAAGGACAAGTAGTGGGGACAAGCACTTTTGTGAACACTAAGTGGCCAGTGGAGAGACTCTTATAGTACCAAACTCACCAATGAAGGTGTTTTTCTGGTGCCTCAAAGACTCTCTTGAATAATGAGTTTGAATTGTCAATATAAAATTGCTGAAGCAATTAAGAACTTTCTACTAGATCATTCTAAAGACCCTACTCTACTCTACTCTTACCTTAAAGCAAAGTTCCGCCGAAAAAAAATAAAAATAAAAGTCAGCAGCTACCAATACTGCAGCTGCTGACTTTTAAAATATGGACACTTACCTGTCCTGGGCGCCCGCGATGTCGGCACCTGAAGCCGATCTGTCCCTCGGGTGGAGGCGCCGCCATCTTCGGTAAGGGAATCAGGAAGTGAAGCCTTGCGCATTGGTTCTTTACTGCGCATGCCCGAGTCGCGCTGCGCGATTCCACTGGTCCCTGCTGTCTTCTGGGACCTGTGTGTCTCCCAGAAGACAGCAGGGGGAGGGGCTGAACGTGGCATAGGTTGCCGCGGATACTACGGCGATCTATGCCCAGAAGTGGGAGCAAATACCTGGATTACACAGGTATCTGCTCCCTCCTCCCCCCTGAAAGGAGCCAAATGTGACACCGGGGGGAATCCGAAAAGCAGAAGTTAAATTTTTGGGCGGAACTCCGCTTTAAGCCCTCAAAGCAGTCGTCAGAGGGATTTTTCTTCAACAAGGAACAAGGCTAAATAAAATAAAATGCGGCTGCTATCACATTCACATCGACCAAACTTTGTGAACTGAATACGTCATAACAATTCTCCCTTTGCGTCGGTTCTACCCAAATAAAACTGCGAGAAGTGATTCTTTTGGTCACTTTTAAAAACAAACTAGCTCTATATAAATTTAGTAATACATGCAGATCACTAGCCAGGCCCCTTCATTCCAGAACCTAACAAAACATAACATAATATATATATGTTTAGGGACTTCAATCAAGCATTGTATACAATCCCAAAGCAATGCTCTCCTGCTTAAAGACATATGAGGATGGTGTGGAGTTTTATATAGCAAATACAGCCCCCCTCCCCCTTTTCCTACTCTAGATGCCCAAACTAGCTCCTCTCTGGAAACCCCATTCACCAAGGAAGAAGTAGAAACCACTACTAAACCTGTCAGGGTGAGAAAGAGCTCGGCCCTGACCGTTTTACGCCTATATTTTATAAAACATACTGCTCTAGACCTTTTTATGACAAAAGTTTTCTGCAAGGTCACATTTAACCCCCACCACCCCAGTCCCTTGAGGCACTTATCTCAATCCCTAAACGGGTCGTGCTCCAATTATCTCAACATCTAATCCAAAGTCCTAGCAAGTGGACTTCTACTTCACCTAATCCACCTAGACCTGTCAATTGATGTTGAAAAGGCATTTGCCCGTGTAAATTGGAAATTCATACAGCTAAATGTATCTTGTGCTCCCACCTTTGCAATCAGAAATGGTACCTGTCAGGGTTGTCCCTCATCTCCCCTTTTTAGGTCTTATTTTTTTTGTTGGGAGCCTTGAAAGCATTGCACCCACGATCAGCAGATCGTGGGTGCAATGCAGGGCTCTTGCAGACTCTGTGTGAAAGCTATTTGGCTGTACATCATGCAGTCAAGCAGTTAGACACTAACCGGAAACATCAATGAAGTACCATAGCGCTCAACAGTGCCGTGCTAGTTCATTGAGTACTACGAGCCGACAGCCGCAAAGGCTGCCGGACCTTGTTTTCTATTCACAGAACTCTGTGAATGAGTGACGTGGCTGGCCGGGTGGGCCGAGTCATGTTCTTTGCAGAGAATGACAGAGCACTGGGGAAGAAATTTGCCCGCCGCCTGTCACATCGGGGAGCTGGGGAGGTTCGAGGGCTGGTGGATTTGAAACATGTTACACCCTGAATATGGGTGTAACATGTAACCTGTTGCAAGATGCTCCATTTTTAAAGGATAAGTTCACCTTTTTGTATTACATTGCATCAAAACCCCAACATTTCAGGATTTCAGGATTCCAAATAGGCCCTCATCATTCAAAATTAGCCTTATTCGTGGACGATCTCATGTATGTGACACATTCTCATCTATCCATGCCCTCAATCATTCAAGAGTTTCAAAGCGTGAGTTCTTACTGTAACTTTAAAGTGAAGTTCACTAAATCAGAGATCTTAACTGTCTCCCTACCACCAGCTCAACTACAACAGCTGATAATTTTCCATTTAAGATATGCGCCTCCTTTTTGCATCTGGCAATAAATCTCCCCTTGAACCTGACCACTTTCCCCACCTAAATTATTTACCACTGCCGGAAAAATGAGACACCTACCTGAACACATATACTTCCAAAGGTTTCTCGTGGTTTGGTAGGATTAATATCCTTAAAATAGATGTTCTCCCACTGTTTCTTTACATTTTCCAAACCGTCCCTATTAATGCCACTTTTTTTTTTTCTAAACACTTCCAACAAATGTTTACTTTCACCTGAAACAATAACCACCCCAGCATATGTCATTGAAATATCAGGGGTCTCAAACTGGCGGCCTTCCAGCTGTTGCAAAACTACAAGTCCCATCATGCCTCTGCCTGTGGGAGTCATGCTTGTAGCTGTCAGCCTTGCAATGGCTCATGGGACTTGTAGTTCTGCAACACCTGGAGGGCCGCCACTTTGAGACCCCTGCCTAAGATGAAAAAAGGGCTAGCACACCAGATGTGACTATTGCAAATCAGCACTTCTTACCAGAATAATTGACTGGTTCTATCATTCACCCTCCAAACCATGTTGGCACCTACTGACCTTTCTGGCATTGCCATGGACCTTTCCTGATTTTGGCAAAGGCCTTAAACCATTTCCTGGCTTCACAAACAAACCATTAGTATATGGGATCAGACCATACAGTCTTCGGGTTTCCAACTATATTGGCCCTATGACACCCCTTTTCCACCAGCACTTCAAAGTTCTACTTTTGGATAAAGTTACCCATCATGGACCAGCCTCAGCAATACAAGCAGACCCAATCTCACCTATTCAGACCTATTTTCAGTAGACTCGATCCCTGTCTCTTCGACATTTAAACCTGACCACCTTTTGAGGCCCCTTTCTTCAAGACTCCCCTAATATTCATGTAATTTCCCTAAAACTCTCAGTTCTCTTTTGCAGACACATACTACCCTCCTGTCCTACACAACCATTTAGGAAAAGGAACACAAACTGACACACAAGCACTCAGTTCCGAATAACATACAAGAAAAAAAAACGTCAAAATGATAACCAGATGGTACAAATGCCCAAATGTCTTGAACTGCATCTATCCCACCACTACATAGAAGTCTAAAGGCCCGTACACACGATCGGATTTTCCGACGGGAATTGTATGATGACAGGCTGTTGTCGGAAAATCCGACCATTTGTATGCTCCATCGGATAATTGTTGTCGGATTTTCCGACAATAAATGTTGGATAGCATGCTTTAAAAATTTTCCGCCAACAAATGAGCGTTGATGGATTATCCGATCGTGTGTACACAAGTCCATCGAACAAAACTCCAAAGTACAAACACGCATGCTCAGAAGCAATGCTCACCATAACACAACATTAGCAGAAGTTGCCCAAAGAGTGACGCTAAAGAGCAGAAAAAACACATAGTTTTGTGTTTGTTGGCCAACAATTGTGTGCCGTTGTATGCAAGAGAAATTCCTGGCCAACGCCCTTCGGACAAAAGTCCTACGCTAATCCGATCGTGTGTACCAGGCTTAAGACATTCACTGTTAGGCTTGGTTCACACTGGATGCCGATGGGTCTCCCAGCAGGGGTCCTGTGCGTCCGGGTTCACCGTTTCAGCCCGAATTTTTGTCTGAATTCGGACCGGAGAGGGACCAAAAGATGCACAGTGCTCCTGTGCAAATTTGCACCTGAGCCGCATCGGAGATATGAGAGCCATTCACATTCTCCTGCTATTGTGAATTTGATGTGGAGATCCCGCATCCAATTCGCAATAGTGTGAACCCGACCTTAATGTATTTACTAGCCCATGTATATCTGCTTAGATGTGTGCAGGCAAATCGCAGTGAAAATACCAGGACATCGCCGCTTTGGCCTTCTATTTCAAATTGTTTTGCTTTGCTATTTACATGGCTTTGTAATTGTTATGCAAGGTCCACCATGATCCTTGGAAAGCTCTGTCATTGTTGGACTGCTTCCAATCTTGGGGAATGGAATGCACACCTTGCTCAGCTGATAACTGCAATAAACCTTTCAAATCCAATATCATGTAATTATAACTGGACACATACATGCTTACAATAGTGAAGTGTACGCGTACCTGGGCGTGCTGCGATCAGTCATGGCTTGTCACTTTTCATACAGTTGCTTTGTTGTGCGAGATTCCCCAGGTGCACACTAAGGACTGCTGAAGTCAGCATTTCAACATTGAAATGGATACTTGGTTTATAGGTCAAAACTATTATCTATTGCAGGGAGTTTTGATTTTTCATCATAGTCATTGAATTTCTTGCATGATATAATAATCCTCTATAATATATATATATATGTATATATAGAGGATTATTATATCATGCAAGATATATATTAGAATAGTAAAGCGGAACTTTGGCTAAACTATTCTGCAGTGTGACTGCAAGGGTAAAATGCTTGTTTTTATGTAGGATACCATTAAAAAGGATTTTTTCCTTGCCTTATTTCTCGCTCCCCCTGCAGTCCTTGCTGTCCTCTTCCATGCGGTGCTCTGAGTTGTTGGGGGCTCTCAGCATCCTCACAATGTAGACCCTTTATGTGATCACATCATTGTGCCTGCAACAAACAGAGTGACAAAAGAAAGGTGTCTTTGGAGGACAGATCGAACAAAGAAAAGGAAGGCTGTGGGACAGAGGAATATGTTAAATAAAAGGGCTTCTTACTGCT
Organism: Rana muscosa; assembly: GCA_029206835.1. Lineage (NCBI taxonomy): Eukaryota > Metazoa > Chordata > Amphibia > Anura > Ranidae > Rana > Rana muscosa. The sequence goes on from CM055128.1 coordinate 285,748,257, forward strand.
TTGTCATTAGCCCTTGCTTAGCTAGAGTGTGATTAGATAAAGTATTGGTGCTGAGGAATACAGCCATACATCCCCAGTCTGTTCCAACAAAGTCTCACCAGGAAAACATCCAACTCACTGCGCCAGCAAGTAGGAAGTTGTCTGGTACTGAAATTTGCATGCAGACAACCCACCCACATCAGCTTAAATGGAACAGCCAAGAATCCAATGACAGACGTTCAGTAGTGCCAAGTATAAATACAATGTAATTCTTTTCAGTAAGGCAGTCTGGATTCTGGTTATTTACATTTATTATTTATAGCTCTTTCCACATCCTTAACCACTTCACCTCTGGAAGGTTTTACCCGCTTCATGACCAGGCCATTTTTTGCGATACAGCACTGCATTACTTTAACAATTGCGCGGTTGTGCGATGCTGTACCAGAATTTTTTATTTTTTTTCCCCCACAAATAGAGCTTTCCTTTGGTGGTATTTGATCACCTCTGTAGTTTTTATTTTTTGCGCTATAAACAAAAAAAGCCATCAATTTTGAAAAAAACACCATTATTTTTTACTTTCTGCTATAAAAGGTAAAAAAATGTATTTCTTCATCAATTTAGGCCAATATGTATTCTGCTACATTTTTTTGGTAAAAAAAAATCCCAATAAGCATATATCAATTGGTTTGCGCAAATGTTATCATGTCTACAATCTATCGGATATTTTTATGCCATTTTTATTTTTTATGGTGGCGATCAGCGGGACTGCGACATTGCGGTGGACAAATCGGACACCTGACACTTATTGGAAACCAGTGACATTATTACAGTGATCAGTGCTAAAAATATGCACAGTTACTGTACTAATGACACTGGTAAGGACGGGGTTAACACCAGGGGCGATCAAAGAGTTAAGTGTGCCCCTAGGGCAGTGATGGCGAGCCTTAGCACCCCAGATGTTTTGGAACTGCATTTCCCGTGATGCTCACCTACACTGCAGAGTGCATGAGCATCATGGGAAATGTAGTTCCAAAACATCTAGGGTACCAAGGTTCGCCATCACTGCCCTAGGAGATGCTTTCTAACTGTGGGGGGGGGGGGGGGTGTGGACTGACTGGGTGAACACAGAGATCCGTGTTCCTGCTTAGCAGGAACACAAGATCACTGTGTTCTTCCCTGTCAGAACGGCGATCTTCGTTGTTTACATAGGCAGATTGTTCCGCCTCTCTGGTTAATGATTGGCGGGTCCCCCCTCTGGCCAATCTGTGTGCGCCCCCGCTATTTATTGCATGAAATTACGTACAGGTATGTTGTTTGGCGCAATAGAGCCACCCTGCCGCAGTAGATCTGTGGTCGGCGGTCATAAGTAATTAAAGCCATCTATGCAAAGTTAGGTTGGAATTTCAGATTGGCTTACATTTTGTTGTAGATTTGGCTATATGTATACCCTGAATAGATAGAACCAATCGTAACTTCTAGAGGTCCCAATACATTGACTGATTCACTGTTTGTACAACTGCTTTAACCACTTCAGGCCCAGAAGAATTTTCCCCCTTAATGACCAAAGCATTTTTTGCGATACGGCACTGCGTCGCTTTAACTGACAATTGTGCGGTTGTGCGACGTTGTACCCAAATAAAATTGATGTCCTTTTTTTCCCACAAATAAAGCTTTCTTTTGGTGGTATTTGATCACCTCTGTGGTTTTTATTTTTTGCACTATAAACAAAAAAAGAGCGACAATTTAGAGAAAACTATATTTATCTTTTTACTTTCTGCTATAATACATATCCCAAAAAAATATATAAAACAACAAATGTATTCATCAGTTTAGGCCGATATATATTATTCTACATATTTTTGGTAAAATAAATCGCAATAGGTGTATATTGATTGGTTTGCGCAAAAGTTATCGTGTCTACAAACTACTAAATCGATTTAGGGACCTTTTTTTTTTTTTACTGGTAATGGCGGCGATCTGCGATTTTTAGTGGGACTGCAACATTGCGGTGGACAGATCTGACCCCAAATTACACTTTTTGGGGACCAGTGGCATTATTACATTGATTAGTGCTATAAAAATTAGGGATGCACCGAAATTTCAGCAGCCGAAACATATCGGCCGACACTGGCCTTTTTGTCAAAATGCCGAAAGAGAAAAATGGGCGATACCGAAAGGGACGTGGCCCGCCCCAGGTGCCGCCCATTGCGGGAGTGTCCCTCCCTCTTGCTTTCCTTGTGTTAGCAGGGGCACTAGTGTGGGCACACCCGCCCAGGGGCGGGCTGACCGCCGCCTGCTTTATCATAGCTTTCCCTCCCTGCTCAGAAAAACCCTGTCCTCAGCCCACCCAATCAACCATCCCAGCGTCTGTGTCCGGCCGTGGCTCCTCCCCCATGGTTGCCTAGCAACAGGACGCTGTAGACGGCGAAGAGGTGAGTGAAGGTACCATGGCGTGACGGCGTCCAAGGAGGAGGGAAAAAAAGAGCGTGGGCGGGAAGAAGGAGAAGGCAGCGGAGGAGAGGACCAGAGGGGAGCCTGTCACCGAGGAGAACAAGGAGTTCTACAAACTCCAGATCTGGGACCTCGAGGGCTGCCTGGAGAAGTGATGGTGGAGGGGCTACAGGTCTCAGCATGCCCTGACTGAGCAAGAGGAGCAACAAGTTTAAGGTAGCACTACAACTCCCAGCATGCCATGGCACAGTAAAAGTAAATGTTTTCATGAAAGTGCATCAAACTCCTGCATACCACCTCTTTGATGCGCCTTCATGAAACATGCATACTGATCTAATGCTAGCATGTCTAAAAACATGCATAGAAAATGTGACAGGGAAATTAAGGCACCACACTCTTTTTTTTAAACACACATGAAAGCGCTGCAGTGGTATAATCAAAGCTGATTGGGATCCTTCCGACTCTGACCATCTCCTGTACCATGCATGTCTGCAGTCTCTGATAATCTCCTGTACCATGTCCGCAGTCTCTGATCATCTCCTGTACCATGTCTGCAGTCTCTGACCATCTCCTGTACCATGTCTGCAGTCTCTGACCATCTCCTGTACCATGGCCCCAGTCTCTGGCCATCTCCTGTACCATGTCTGCAGACTCTGGCCATCTCCTGTACCATGTCCGCAGTCTCTGGCCATCTCTCCTGTACCATGTCCCCAGTCTCTGGCCATCTCCTGTACCATGGCCCCATTCTCTGGCCATCTCCTGTACCATGTCCCCAGTCTCTGGCCATCTCCTGTAACATGTCCCCAGTCTCTGGCCATCTCCTGTACCATGTCTGCAGACTCTGACCATCTCCTGTACCATGTCCGCAGTCTCTGGCCATCTCCTGTACCATGGCCCCAGTCTCTGGCCATCTCCTGTACCATGGACCCAGTCTCTGGCCATCTCCTGTACCATGGCCCCATTCTCTGGCCATCTCCTGTACCATGTACCCAATCTCTGGCCATCTCCTGTAACATGTCCTCAGTCTCTGGCCATCTCCTGTAACATGTCCCCGGTCTCTGACCATCTCCTGTACCATGTCCCCGGTCTCTGACCATCTCCTGTACCATGTCCCCGGTCTCTGACCATCTCCTGTACCATGTCCCCGGTCTCTGACCATCTCCTGTACCATGTCCCCGGTCTCTGACCATCTCCTGTACCATGTCCCCAGTCTCTGGCCATCCTGTACCATGTCCCCAGTCTCTGACCATCTCCTGTACCATGTCCCCAGTCTCTGACCATTTCCTGTACCATGTCCCCAGTCTCTGACCATCTCCTGTAATGCGTCTGCAGTCTCTGACCATCTTCTGTAATGCGTCTGCAGTCTCTGACCATCTCCTGTAATGTGTCTGCAGTCTCTGACAATCTCCTGTACCATGTCCCCAGTCTCTGGCCATCTCTATGTATACAATTTTTTTTTTAAACAGTCACTTTTGGTTTCGGTGCTGTTTCGATTTTCGGGATCTTGTATTTTTGATTTTCAGTATCGGTTTCGGCACCAAAAAACCCATTAGGTGCATCCCTAATACAAATGCACTGATCAATGTAAAAATGACACTGGCAGGGAAGGGGTTAACACTAGGGGGCGATTAAGGGGTTAAGTGTGTTCCCTCAGCGTGTTCTAACTGTAGGGGGGATGGGCTTACTGAAACATGACAAAGATCACTGGGAGCAGTAGATCCCTGTCATGTCACTAGGCAGAATGGGGAAATCCCTTGTTTACATAGGCAGCTCCCCGTTCTGTCTCTCCTCACCGCGATAGTGGGCCACCGGCGGACGCGTGCGCCCACTATCCTGCTTTTACGGACTGATGTACAGGTACGTCAGTTTTCACAGGAGAGCCATTCTGCCGACGTATATCGGCGTGAGCCAGTCGGCAAGTGGTTAAAGCATACCCTTTGATGATGAAGTTGATGGGCTGGTTTTGAATCTGTGTCTATAATGCGGTCTTTGTCCCGATACCAAGATTTCCCCCTACTTCCCTCCTGGTGACCATATAGAGCAAGTAGAAAATCAAAACACTGTAGAATGCAGACAAAATTAAAAACCTGACTAGGGAGATATAGTTGTCCCGGTTCAGGTAGTATGCAGACTTTTTTTTTTGCTATGTGGTGAGGTTGCTGGGCTGGTGGAGAGGTTAATAAGCCCAGCTGAATCAGGTCTGAATACTCTGGGCTCTATAAAACTCCCAGTCTAATGGCCCGTACACACGATCCGAATATCGTACGAAAAATGTCGTCCGAGGAAGAATCGTACGATAATCGGATCGTTAGTACAGAGCTTTCGAGAGGCGATCATGACAGTTCATCCGATAATATTTTATCGGACATGCACGAAAATTTTCCTCGTACGATACCAGATCGTACGATTTTCGTTTAGTCAGTACAATTGTCGTCCGAAAATACAATACAAATACATTACAACACATGACATCACTTCCGATTTTTTCTTTCCGTCGTGCGAGAATTTTCGTGACTTTAATAACCTATTTAATTTTACTTGCGACTATTAAGCGAAAAAAGTCGTACGATCTGTCGTATGATATTCGGATCGTGTATACGGGGCATTAGTCTGATTGTTGGTACACGGCTTTAGAGAGCTGATCACGACAGATCATGCTAAAATATCCGATAAGACAATCATTAAAAATGTTCTCGTATGATTTTCGTTTAATCAGTACAGTTTTCATCTGAAAATACCCGTATATACTCGAGTATAAGCCGACCCGAATATAAGCCAAGGCACCCAATTTTACCACAAAAAACTGGGAAAACGTATTGACTCGAATATAAGCCGAGGGTGTCCATCTGCATGCCTCACTGTGTCCATGACTAGACTGACGTTTAACATGGGAGTCTATGGAAGGGGTGCCCGGTTTTAAAAAATTGATAACAAACTTTGCACACATGTAGAGGAAGAGTGGGGCTACATGTGTGCCAAGTTTTGGGTCCAGGGGACCTACGACCGTCTGGTACCGGGTCCCCAAAGTCACCAGAGAAATTACCGTTTAACATGGGAGTCCGCTTTAAAAAAATCGGTGCTCCCCGGCCAGAGGCGTACTAAGTGGGGGGCGGGGGGGGCGGGCCGCACCGGGGTGCCACACACTGGGGGGGTGTCAGGCCGGCGCCCCCCCGTGACTGAAGCGCACAGACAGCATCAGCGCCGCGGGACTTAGGCAGCGGCAGTCGGCGGCGATATGGCGATACAGGGGGGGAGGGGTGCGGGGTGACACCGCTGCACCATTCATCCCCTCCTTTCACGGCCGCGGGCTGTGAGCGGTGTTCGGCACAGTGGCACTTGCTTCACCTGTGACTAACTTCACAGAAGCACAGCCGAATGAAGCCGCCTCCCCCTCCTCTCTGTTTATGTGTGGGGGTTGTGTAATGTAAAGGGGTCCAGTGGTGCAGGGTGCTGTGTATTGTAAAGGGGTCCAGTGATGCAGGGTGCTGTGTAATGTAAAGGGGTCCAGAGGTGGGGACAGGGGCTGTGTAATATAAAGGGGTGCAGGGGGGCTGTGTAATGTAAAGGGGTCCAGTGGTGCAGGGTGCTGTGTAATGTAAAGGGGTCCAGTGATGCAGGGTGCTGTGTAATGTAAAGGGGTCCAGAGGTGGGGACAGGGGCTGTGTAATATAAAGGGGTGCAGGGGGGCTGTGTAATGTAAAGGGGTCCAGTGATGCAGGGTGCTGTGTAATGTAAAGGGGTCCAGAGATTCGGGGTGATGTGTATTGTAAAGGGGTGCAGGGTGTTGTGTAATGTAAAGGGGCCCAGAGGTGCAGGGTGCTGTGTAATGTAAAGGGGTCCAGTGATGCAAGGTGATGTGTAATGTAAAGGGATGCAGGGTGCTGTGTAATGTAAAGGGGTGCAGGGTGCTGTGTAATGTAAAGGGGTCCAGAGGTGCAGGGTGTTGTGTATTGTAAAGGGGCCCAGAGATGCGGGGTGCTGTGTAATGTAAAGGGGTCCAGTGATGCAGGGTGCTGTGTAATGTAAAGGGGTCCAGAGGTGCAGTTGTGGAGAGGGGGTACACAGTAGTGACAAAGAGATATTTGTTGATGCAGAGGTATGCCGGGGGCACAGTGGGGTGTTTTTACATTTTAATGTGGGGGGGGTGCCAGATATAGGATCCGCCCCGGGTGCCAAATGCTCTAGGTACGCCCCTGTCCCCGGCCATAGGTCCCCCAGACGATAAACTTTGCACACATGTAGAGGAAGAGTGGGGCTACATGTGTGCAAAATTTGGCCGGCCGGTACTGGGTCCCCAAAGTCCGGGAGATCAGGCGCAAAAAGGTGACTCGAGTATAAGCCGAGGGGGGCATTTTCAGCACAAAAAAATGTGCTGAAAAACTCGGCTTATATTCGAGTATATACGGTACATTAAATCACTTCCGAATTTCAATTCTGTCATATGGAAGTTTTCGTGACTTTAGTAACCTATTCATTTTCGAAATGAGACTAGCATGCAAAAAAAAAAAAAAACAGATGATCAATCGTCTGATAATCTCTCTGTGTGTACCAGGCTTTAGTCAGGGATCAGTGTGTTAGTAAATCCTTGTTACTCTGGTCAACTTCTTTTCTTGTTTGCTTTGTTTTGACACCTGCACATTCTGGAAATAGACTAAAGAACTTTGTGTGTGTTTTAACCAATACCTGCTGTGCCTACAAGCTGTGCTGTAGACTCATCCAGGGAATCCCTCACAACCTGCTGCTAAACTAATCCCTCACAGCGTGTAAACGTGCATATGTACAAACGTGTGTAAAAAAAAAAAAAAAGTGTGAGCTGGAGTATATTTTTTTTTTCACAAGTGTGAGCTGGAGTATTTTTTACAAGCAAGCATTAGCTGATCATTTAGGTTGAACTGAGAGCTTTCTATGAATGGCTGAGCAGCACTCAGACAGACTTGATTTTTTTCTGGGAACCCAGTGCTGTATACAGCTGATGCTACAGTATACAGCTCTCCCAGTGGGTGCATTTGTTAATGAAGAAAAAGTTTTGGACCAGCTTGGTCCAAACAAACTATTTTAAAGCAGAAATAAAGTGTATCTGGGCACCACAAACTGAAAATACTATTTAATTCAATTTTAAATATTGAAAGCCAACTCGCCCATCTATCCATTTTTCCATTTTGTTTAGAAATCACTTTAGAAAACCTCCTCCTCCCATTTCTAGCCATGGCCATATTGAGTCAGGGCAGATTCATGTAGGATTTACTTCCTGGAATCCATCTACCCTTAACTTAGGCATGTGGACAGGTGGGGATGCTTCGCTTAGAAAGCTCCACCTCAAGATGAGTTTAGTTTCACTTTAAAGTGACCAAAAGCTGGAGTTTGGTGTTAATGGCATTCTTTAACAAGACCACCACAATAAAATGTTCTTCAAATGCCACATACTGTTACTAGACGTGTGCATTGCCGAAAGATTTTTTTTTTTGTTTGTTTGTTTTGTTTTTCGGGTCATTCGTTATGATCGAAATTCGTTATCTTTGAAAAAATGTGTGACTTCGGGAAAAAATCAAATTCGTTATGGTTTAGCGGTTGCATGGAGTTTCTGATGACGATGACCAAGGCATGTACAAGCCCCGGGTATATGCATTCGAAGGGGAACTTGATCGAATCGCCTCAATGGAATCCATCAACTGCCCAGATGACACCATGGACTTTAGTTTCCTCGATCAGTTTGACCCAAAGTTTGCCAGATTAGAAGAAATCTGCAAGAAGTAAAGATGCATCCATTATTTTTAAATTGCAGACTGAATTCGTTTAGATGCAGTATTTGTAAATTTTAAAATTTGGAAATTCAAAAATTCTAAATAATTACTAATAACAACTATTAAATTATAGGTACGAATTATCCGAAATAATGAATGCCGCATCTAAATGCATGGAACGTAATTAATAGTAATAAATAATAAAGTTTTTATTATTATTTATTATTAAATCGTTCCGTTCTATTTGTTTAGATGTGGCATTCGTTATTTTGGATAATTCGTAAGTTCGGATAAATTTGTATTCGTTACATTCATAAAAAGCCATATTTGAAAGGAAATTCCAATACCTATAAATAATAGTTATTTTTATTAGTTGGCTATTTAGAATTTTCATTCTTATTTTTGGATTTTTTTTTCGGAAAAATTTGTTAAACAAGTTTTCGTTAATTAGAATATTTCCGAATTGATGAATTTGTTGAATTTTGTCAAAACGAATTCGGAACAAAACAAATTGCACATGTCCAACTGTTACACTAAGGCTGAAAGGTGGTATCACATAGGGAGCTGTTGGTTAACCACTTGTCCCCCGCCCACTGTCAATAGACGGCGGGCGGAGGATACTCTCGTTCTGGGAGGACGTCATATGACGTCCTCCCTTTAAAACGAGCTAGGAGGCGCGCGAGCAGGAAAGTGGATCTCTGTGTGTAAACACAGAGATCCACGTCCTGTGAGGGAGAGGGGACCGATGCTGTGTCCCTTGTACATAGGGACAACCATCGGTCACCTCCCCCAGTCAGTCCCCTCCCCCCACAGTAAGAACACTTTGAGGGAACATATTTATCCCCTTCCCGTCCCTAGTGGTTAACCCCTTCCCTGCCAATCACATTTATACAGTAATCAATGCATTTTTATAGCAGGGATCGCTGTATAAATGTGAATGGCCCCAAAAATGTGTCAAAAGTGTCCGATGTGTCCGCCGCAATATCGCAGTCACAATAAAAAATCGCAGATCGCCGCCATTACTAATAAAAAAAAAATGCTATAAATCTATCCCCTATTTTGTAGACGCTATAACTTTTGCGCAAACCAATCAATACGCGCTTATTGCGATATTTTTTTTTTTACCAAAAATATGTAGAAGAATACGTATCGGTCTAAACTGAGGAAAATTTTATTAAAAAAAAAAATGGGTATTTATTATAGCAAAAAGTAAAAAATAGTGTTTTTTTTCCAAACTGGACGCTCTTCTTTTGTTTATAGCGCAAAAAATAAAAACCGCAGAGGTGATCAAATACCACCAAAAAAAAACTATTTGTGGGAAAAAAAGGACGCAAATTTCGTTTGGGAGCCACGTCGCACGACCGCGCAATTGTCATTCAAAGTGTGACAGCGCTGAAAGCTGAAAAATGGCTTGGGCAGGAAGGGGGTTTTCGTGCACAGTAGAGAAGTGGTTAAACTTGGGTACAACTTTAAAATGCTGCTCATGGAATTTAGTACTTATAAAAGCTATAAAAGTTTTACAAAAAGGACTTGATCTAAGAGGCAAAAATAGGTGGTCCACTACCGTTCACCCCCTCCTTGTGCTTAACATGCATTTTCTAAATAACACATCTACAGAATAAACAAGTGTGTTCACTTTTACAACATTACAGTAAAGAGAAGCTTTTTCAATTACTGGTTCCTAATCTTTGCTTTCTATCCTTTAGCGGTTGCATGGAGTTTCTGATGACGATGACCAAGGCATGTACAAGCCCCGGGTATATGCATTCGAAGGGGAACTTGATCGAATCGCCTCAATGGAATCCATCAACTGCCCAGATGACACCATGGACTTTAGTTTCCTCGATCAGTTTGACCCAAAGTTTGCTAGATTAGAAGAAATCTGCAAGAAGTAAAGATGCATCCATTATTTTTAAATTGCAGACTGAATCCACTGGCACCTCTGCCTGGCTTAGCCCTGAGCAGCTCTTTAAAGTGCATCTTAAAGGACTGAGACATTGTTTCAAACAAGCTTACATGGGCTGGGACTGAGGGGAATTATCGCTACGCTGCAGCTTATATGTTATGTGCTGGGTATTGTACTGTATGTGCCTCTTTTTTTTTTTTTTGTTCTGCTCACTTAATTTGAAATAAATTAGGTTGGATCAGATGAGAGCTTGTAACGCTACCAAGTCTGTCCCTGGAACAGTGTGCCAGACCTCCAGGATTACTGGCTGAGAGCTTCTCAGGAACAACGGAACGAAACCGGATACAGTTAATGTTAATCACTGAAACAAAAACACTAGGACTGATTTATGGGACGAATGCTTAACCATCTGCACTGCAAAAACCTTTATGGACCAGTCAATGAAAGACCACAAGAAAAAAAAAAACTGATGGCTACTGCAAATATATTCAGGTATGGTTTTCTCCTAGCTGGCACAGCCACTGCATCCAAAATTGGTTTTAGGTCATACAATTGCTCCAGTATAGAAAGGGTTATGAGCAGGTCCCATACCTTTCCCATGTCAAGCTCCTATTTAGGTCACCTTTGGCTGGATGCACAGGACTGTCTGCTTATTGTTTAGGCATTTCTTTAAACTAAAATCTAATGTGGGAGATTGGGCTGCACAGAGCAGACGATGGTTGTATCCGTGCAAAAGTCTAATCTGTCTACAGGTAGTCCTGGCTGTTTTTTTTCCTAAAATATGGACCCTGCTACTCTACTGAATTGATAGCAACTTGAAAATTGCTTTTTTATTCTCTTTACTTTGTAACAGCAACGCCTAATCAGACGTCTGACATTCAGCAACGCAGTTCAGAGTGCAGAAACCAGATTTATGTCTTATGTAGTCAGATCTGCAGGAAGTGACTGTGGCTAACTGAGCTTTGCCTTACTGAAACGTGTGGTATCATTTATGTACACAGCAATAACAGACAATCTCTCAGTTAGAAATCAGACTTTGCTAGCTTGACAAAACCAAAAACATAAAAAAACTAGCTATGCACCTTTATAATTACAAACAGCGCCAATGGATCACTATTGTATTCAGCAGCCTGTGCAACCCATGCCTGCCGGATATCAACAGTGACTGCATCTGATTTGGAATTGTATCTGAAATTTTCACCGGCTCCTTTGATAAAAGTGGATTGTGGAGCCGGGTAGTGCCAACAGGGCCACTGCAGAACTGGCCGACATTCCAGCAATCTATGGCCAGCTTTAATACTTAACTGGTTGTGCACTATGGTGCTGAACTAGAGCAGCCATGCAGCTGTTGATGGGTAATTGTCTGAAGTATAGGACAACTCTTCATTTTGATTCAATTGTCATAAGTTAGCTGATTTCTTGCTCTGTACACCACTGCATCATTAAAGTGATTTAGGATGTTGTTTACACTTGCAGCTGGGGGAAGATGGTAAAAATGGTAGACAGTAGGACCTAACCTCCCATTTTAAAATGGCGACGGAGTGGGTGATAGTTATGATGCAGCCGTGATGCCTTCCTTTGTGACTACAGCAAGTTTTACACCACATCCTATGTTCAGCCAGCTGTGCCACTGCCAAACTTGACCCATTCAAGTGGACGGGGACGTGCCACAACCAGCCTACAATGCATGCAGTTGTGTCTGGGTGCATAGGTAAAAACAAGCATTGAGGAGGCAACATATTGCCTCTCAAATGCTTTCTGAAAACAATCCACTATGGATCGCTTTTCAGAGGTGATTCAATGACAGCCGTGCCTTTAAACAAGCCCTCAAATTTGTTCTTTTAACTCTAAATGTTTCTGTGTACATGCAAAATCGGGAGCTTTTGCAGTGAAAACATCTACCTCATCAAACCATAGACAACTGGTACTGGTAACCTAGAAAAGAAAGGCGGTCTGCCTACAAGGGTCCAATATCAGTCCATTTATTCTTTCATATTATACATTTATAAACACAGTTTCAGTTAAAAAAGAGTTCAAAACTGGAGTTGGACATTTAAAACTAAACGCCTTTCATTTAATAAAGAAAATAAATTCTAATTCATTGCTATGGACAACAGCTCCAGATTTTAGCCAATTTTTATTTTCTCCACTCTCAATACATTAGCTTTGCAAAAACAAGAGTGGCCAATAATTGGGGCTAATAAACCCCAATAAAGAATTTGAGATAATTTGGTTTGAAAAGCCATTCAAATGTAGGAATGCAGTAAAAAGAGTATAATGTCTATTTTTTTATAACAATTTTTTTGAATGCATTGTTTAAAGGGAGTCCAATGTTTTGCTCTGTGTATATCTTTAAGCCATGTTTAAGTTTCGTAAATTACATTTTTGGTTTAATAAAAAAGGTTTAACTCAGCCTGACTCATTAGTCTATTGTTACATATACTTTATGGGGTGTATTAGTCAAACTCATGACAAGGATTTGTTTAGCGAAATGAATTGTTACTAGAGTTCCTAAACTCTCTACGCTTATAAATCGGTGAAAATCTCATAATTGCTTTTAAAGCGGTTCTTCACCCAGTCCTAAAACAAAAAGCAATTGACTTAAAAGGACATTCACTGTCCATGAGGTCCAGCACTGTGCTCAACTGAACTGCTTTTCCGCCAGTTTCCAGGTACCCGGTTCACAAAGGTTTACTATGGGCAGTCGGCTGTGATTCTGTGTGGTTTCACAGCCAGCTGCGCTTTATGAATGGTCCAGCAGCATTTTGGGACCTGTGATGTGTCCTAGAAGGTTGGTGGAGGAAAAACTTGTGGGGTATTGCTGTGGCAATCCAACCGGAAGTGGGTACATGTCAAAACCAGGTACCCCCCCAAATCCATCTATCATATCATCAACTACTTTGTGCATCATACCTTGTTTTTTTTGGACAAATTGGGCTTTCATTTGGTAATAAATGGTTATGGATATCTCCCTGATTTTTAGTTTTATTATTATCAAAAAAAAACTTTCCCAAAATAGTAAAAATAAATAAATAAAAAGTTTTTTTTTTAAATTTAGCTGTATATTTCTTGCTACTGCCGTAACCTACCACCAAAAAACAACCCCAAACAAATTTTCTTGCTCCTGTCAATTGATTCGATACCACATATGTGTATATTATTTGTTTTATCCTACCTATTACACACTGACACTTATACTAATTTAAAAAAAATAATCCTGTCCAAAAAAAAATTGACCTTTGACCTTGACCCAAACACTAACCCTGGCATTGACCTAGATCAAACCTTGATCTAGGTATTTTTTATTATTTTGTTATTTTTGTTTTTCTATACAATGTAACTTTCACAGAGATAGAAAACACGGAGGCAGGCCTTATAGTGACCGATCACTGTGATAGCCAATCAGAGGCTACCACAGCCATCAGGTGACCTGTAATCGGACGTTTCGGACCTCGATCATGGGAACAGGGTTCCAAGCTCCCTTTACAAAAGTCCAGTGCATTGGGGCCGCATATTTGTGTGACATCGGAGCCAAAGGGTTAAAAAGTCATTGTCAATAATTTCGTATCTGCAACTTTCACTAAAAAATAGTACTTGCTGATCCTGCCAATAAGGTCCTTGTTTAGGCACTCATTGTAAAATTGTGACAACACTGTCAAGCCTGTCTCTCCTAATTTTGCTCCTGCATTGTCACCCTGTCACAGGGGCATCCTATGGAGACTACATGTGGCCACTTCTGCTCACATTATGCAGACATGGTCCATAGTTGTCACCATCTAGAAACCCCCACTGAGAAATTCCATGCATCCTTGGGAGTGCATGTTCACAGAAAGTGGCTGTGGGAGACTATCAGCACTGATCTGCAACTAAGAATGATTAAAAAAAAAAAATACGATTCGAGAAAATAAAATAGTTTGACACGGTGCTAAATGTCATTTAGTTAGTGATTACACCTAACTATTGATATGATTTACCTGAATATTCAGATGGGTCTTTTACCATAAATTAGCAAAATGGTAAATCTTGATTAAGTTGAAAATGCACAGAAAACAAACCAGAGTTTGAAAGCAGAGAAAAAAAGTGGGGGAAAAAATACCTGGGGGTGAAAAACTGAGTTGTTTTTTTTTTACTGCAAATGAAAAGATGAAGACGTGACCAAAGCAACAAATTGCCTTACTGCACTATTTTTGTTTACTTGTGTAGCGGTCCTCCCCCAGCTTCTCGGCTGGTTTTACTCGTCTAGAGGTATCTGGGAGAAGGGGGGAAAGATGCACACCACCAGCTCGGCTCTCTGATGTAGGATGCAGAGATATGAGCTAAACCGTTTACCCTCGGGTCTGCGTTTTAGGCCGGAGCCTCAGCTTCCTCTGTGGAGGATGATTGCCATTGCCACTGTCACTGACAGGGACACTTAGCTTCCAGTAACACGAGTTTCACACCAAAAAAAGTCCAACACTGTTTTATTGCCTTTGAAACTGGTTGCCTTTTAAAAGAACAGACAACGTGTAGGGAAGAGTAGGTCCAGGCACAACTAATGAATTAAAGTTCCTACTGTTCCGTTTAGTGCAAACAGGCTTGGCGCACAGTCGCTGCCACCGACCGTGAATTTGGTCACTGCCACTGACCTGGGTGAACGTTGAGGCCCCTGCCACAGGCCTTGGATGAGGCCTGCCACTGACCTGAGAAAAGATGGGTCTCTGCCACAGACCATGAGAACATGAAGTACCTTCTTTAGAACAAGCGGCCCCTGTCAGAGGAAGACATCCATCCGGACGGTCACCAGAAGCCTCCACCGGCACCAGCAAATGCTGCAATGGCTCTACGGGAAGGTCACGTCTCCGGTCCCTTACGCCCAGGATTCAGGCACCCAATACCGGGGGCACCTTAGGAATGCTTCGCCCTCACGGGACCCAGTCGAAGGTACTGGGCCCCAGGCCTCCTGGTAAAATACCTCACCCCAGGCTGAAGGTGCCTGGGATGGAACTCGACTCCACGCGCCCAGGCCAAGGGCACAGACAAACCGCAGCTGCCCCCAGGCCGAAGGTGCCTGGGGAATGGCCCTCATGCGCAAGATGTCAGCCCCCTTTTATATCCTCTCCCAGCAGGCACAGCTGGTTCCCCACCCCGCCGTACTACTGCCACGAGAGGACAAAAAGGACACGGCTCTAGAATGGCAGTTCAACCCTGGTCCCAGGTGACAGCGCCACCTAGGGACCGCAGGGAACATGACACCATTCATACCTCCCACACTCCAAAGTGTCCATAAATCCCTAAAATCAATGTTATCTGGGCCATCTATTGCCCAGATACACCCCACTAAATTTGACACCCGCTACACTTGCAATAGAAAATCTTTCATTTTCTTGTTCATAAATTCTCTAAAGCAGTGCTCCTTCTGTTACAAGCCTCCCTTACATTACACCTCCCAAAATGCAGCTCATCATTTCTCTACTCAACACACAAACAACGTTTATTCTGTCTTTCCTCTACCATAATATGCAAACAGGGAAAATAATGAGCGGATACAATTACATCAGAGCAATGGGAAATTCATTCTTCTGCTGCCATAAAGAGAATCTGAGTGGGGAGGTAAAGCAGAGTTATCACTGAAGGAGTTACTGAACTGTCAACCATATCTCATTTACCCAGGTGTATTATGTATGTACATATACGTGAAGGATATATAAATGTGCCAACTATTAGCCACATAAGCTCTTCCTATAGAGCTGCACAACAATTATACCAATCTAATTGTAGCTTTACACAGCTACTTATTCTGGAAACTGACAATTTATAAACCTTTTTCCAAGATGTATATTTGAGATGTTGTGCTGTTTTTCCAAGGGCACCTCTGTTTTCACTAATTACATCTATCATACCGTCTTTATTTTGAAACCACACAAAACAGGTGGTAAATTATTAACCACTACAGAACCGGAAGGATTTACCCACTTCCTGACCAGGCTATTTTTTGCGATACGGCACTGACAATTGCGCGGTCGTGCAATGCTGTACTCAAATAAAATTGACGTCCTTTTTTTCCCACAAATAGAGCTTTCTTTTGGTGGTATTTGATCACCTCTGTGAAACAAAAAAACCCCAACAATTTTGAAAAAAAAGCAATATATATATATATATATATATAAAAATTTCTTCCTCAGTTTCGACCGATATATATATTCTTCCACATATTTTTGGTAATAAAAATTGCAACAAGCGCATATTGATTGGTTTGCGCAAAAGTTTATAGCATCTACAAAATAGGGGATAGATTTATGGCACTTTTATTATTATTATTATTTATTTTTTTGACTAGTAATGGCAGCGATCTGCAATATTTATCGGGACTGCGACATTGCGGCGGACAGATGAAACACTTTTGACACTATTTTGGGACCATTGACATTTATACAGCAATCAGAGCTAAAAATAGCCACTGATTACTGTATAAATGTCATTGGCAGGGAAGGGGTTAACACTAGGGGGTGATCAAGGGGTTAAATGTGTGTCCTAGGGAGTAATTCTAACTGGGGGGGGGCGATCGTTGTTCCTGAGCAGTAGGAACAACAGAACAATCTCCTCCTCATCCCAGACAGAACAGAGATCTGTCTGTTTACATTGACAAATCTCCATTCTGTCTTTCTCAGGAGGAATCGCAGGTAGCCGGCGGCCATAGGCCATGCGCATTGGCTCCTAGGTCACTCGGCACGTGTGCGCGCTCCCTATGCTCAAATCGCCCACCGTAAAGGAGTGCCATTCTGCCGCCGTCAATTGATGGTGTGCGGTCGGCAAGTGGTTAAGGGTCGGCAAGTGGTTAAGTATTGCGGTGTAAATAGTGTTGCTGTGTATGTCTTTTAGGTCCCTGGTGCACAATCTCCAGTCTCATGACCACGAGGCCCTTTAGTACTATTTGTGTGGCCCTCAGACCCCAGCAGTCACCTGGGGGCCTGTAATGTCTGATCTTTAGCATTCTCACTTTCCATGGCTCTGTCCTGCAGCTTGTCCAGTCTTCAATCAAACCTGTAGCATGTTTGCAGTCTTTAACCATCTCCTGTAATATGTCTACAGTCTCTGACAGTGCTCTGTGGCATTAGATATACAGAATATTATGTGCGGCCCCTTGGTTATTTTCGGAGCCACTGCTGAGGCCCCCCCCCCCCCCCCTATACTTTGTAAGCTGACCAACACTGCTTTAGGTACCAGTAACACTACAATTATTACCAAAAATAGGAGGTAAAACAGCAGGACAACAGACAGCAGAGGGAGCCAACGATCCACCAACAAATCTGTTTATATCCCCAGATCATTGCTACTGTAATCCTCATTATAATGATCTCTATAATATGCAGATTTACCTGAATGAAAACCGGCATAATAATACGACACACAGGCTCACTCACCCCCATTCAATACATCAGAATTATATGCAATATAAGTAATCTGTATCTATATGACATATGAGGTGTTTGATGGGGATAGTGAAAGACTAGGAGAAGATCATTCGTTCATGCCGCAGCAATGTCTACAAAGCATTAAAAATGAAAATGACAATTCCAGAAATGGGATTCCAAGAACAAATATTTACAGCCAAGACAGTAAATGACAATATTTACAAGACTGTCCCATGGAGTAAACAGACATTTGACAAGCATATTGTAAGTGGTATTAAACCTACAAATGAAAACTTCTAGTACAGCTTACCAATCATTAGATGTGGTGGCTGGATTACTTTTTTTTTCGTTGTCCCCCCCCCCCCCCCCCTTGTTTTTACCTAGTGATCTTCCAGTACCTCCTGTCTTAGGGTGGCTCTACTCTATAGAGGAGCAATGGATACACCTTTCGGACAGCAGCATTGTCAGCGTGGGGGAAGGGTAGTGTTGAAGTCAAACCAGATTTAGATGGACTTGACTAACAAATGAATGCCGAACTCTAGCTAACCATTTTTAAGCAGTTACAGCAACAGGGTTTCTTTTGGGATAAAAAAGGTTTAAAACAAATAAAAGTTGATCATTGTATGCACCCCTTTTAGTGTTAAATGGTTTGTCTCAACCCTCTAACTGACACTTTTGCTGGACAGCTTGGTCTGTTAACCACTTGCCGACCGCCGCACACACATATACGTTGACACAATGGCATGGGCAGGCAAATGGGCATACCTAATAAGGAAAGGAAGGTGGGCCAAACTAAGTGCAGTATAACAGCTTTAATGGCAAATTTAATAAAAGACAGCCAAATGGCTACTCACAAAATGCAGGACAATATAAGGCGTATATGCAGTGATGGTGGTCCTGTGTCATCTGAAGCGGTCCTCAGGGGAGATGTATGTCCCAGATGAAAAGATGGCTGTAGGCAGGTCTGTAGTGTCAGCAGAGGGTGTCTGGACATCAGAACCGTGTGTGATGTAAATTCCACTTGTGATGCAGGAACAACCAGAAAGCAAACAGGTCCCAGATGGGAAGAGGGCTGGAGGCAAGTCTGCAGTGTCGGCAGAGAGCGTCTGGATGTCAAAACCAGACGAGATTTGAATTTCCATGTACTGCTGGAACAGCCAGGAAGCTGCGCATCAGCATGCGCTTCAGCGTGGAGCGCAGCGTGCCGTCGTACCGGAAGTGACGTGGGGCAAGGAGCGGACCAATGGGATGACGCGTTTCACAGCATCAGCTGTTTCTTCAGATCCATGGGCGTACCTGTACCTCCCTTTAAATTTGCCGCCCAGCGATGTTCCTGGGCGGCCCGCAATTGCGGTCGGCAAAGGAAGAACAGAGAAATGCCTTTGTAAACAAGGCATTCCCCTGTTCTGCCTAGTGACATGTCACTGATCTACTATTCCCCGTGATCGGGAACAGTGATCAGTGACGTGTCACTGGTAGCTCCTCCCCCTAATAGTTAGAAGTAGGGTTGTCCCGATACGATACTAGTATCGGTATTGGGACCGATACCGAGCATACTTGTACTCGCGCAAATGCTCCCGATGCTTCACCCGATACTTTTTTTTTCTAGTGTAGTGTGGCTGGATAGGGCGGGAGGAGTCAGTGGCTGGGGAGGGTGGGGGAGTGCGGGCAGAGTCTGGCTGGAGAGGGGGCGGGCAGAGTCTATGGAAAGGAAGTGTGGGCGGAGTCTGGCTGGAGAGGGCTGGCACAGTCGGTGGACGGATTTGGCGGGCAGAGAGCGAGTCCCTCACCTGCAGTTGAACCTGGTAAGCTGGCAGGGGTGTAGGGCACAGCCGCATCCATCGGGATCGGTGACCGGTGCTGTCACATTCGGTCGCTGTCAGCGGCTGAACGTCCCGACGCCCATCTTGGTACACCCTGCACGCGGCTGCAGTAAGTAGCAGCAGACATCTTGTTACACCCAGCCCGAGCTATATGAGCTGGGTGTAACAAGATGTCTGCTGCTGCTTACTGCAGCCGAGTGCAGGGTGTACCAAGATGGGCGTTGCAGCTTTTTACATTTTTTTTTTTTTTTTATAAATCCTGTGTCATTTTTTGCAGCATTTCAGTGCCAGCCACCTATCGGTGCCATCTATCAGTGCCCACAAGTGCCACCTATCAGTGCAATCAGTGCCATCTACCAGTGCCACCTGATAGGTGGCACTTGTGGGCACTGATAAGTGGCACTTGTGGGCACTGATAGATGGCACTGGTAGCACTATCAGTGCAATCAGTGCCACCTATCAATGCAATCAGTGCCATCTATTAGTGCCATCTACCAGTGCCCACAAGTGCCATCTATCAGTGCCATCTATCAGTGCAATCCGTGCCACCTATCAGTGCCATCTATCAGTGCAATCAGTTCCACCTATCAGTGCCCACAAGTGCCATCTATCAGTGCCCACAAGTGCCATCTACCAGTGCCATCTATCAGTGCAATCAGTGCCACCTACCAGTGCCCACAAGTGCCACCTATCAGTGCCATCTACCAGTGCCACCTATCAGTGCCCACAAGTGCCACCTATCAGTGCCCATAAGTGCCAATCAGTGCCATCTATCAGTGCCCATCAGCTACAGTCATACAGTCAGTATCGGCGAGTACTTGGAAAAAAGTATCGGTACTTGTACTCGGTCCTAAAAAAGTGGTATCGGGACAACCCTAGTTAGAAGCACTACCTAGGACACACCTAACCCCTTCAGCGCCACCTAGTGGTTAACCCCTTCACTGCCAGTGTCATTTTCACAGTAATCAGTGCATTTTTATAGCACTGATTGCTGTGAAAATGACAATGGTCCCAAAAATGTGTCAAAAGTGTCCGATGTGTCTGCCATAAAGTCGCAGTCATGGTAAAAATCGCAGATACTAGTAAAAAAAAAAAATTATAATAAAAATGCCAGAAAACTATCCCCTATTTTGTAGACGCTACAACCTTTGTGAAAACCAATCAATATATGCTTATTGCGATTTTTTTTTTTACCAAAAATATTTAGAAGAATACATATCGGCCTAAACTGAGAAAAAATTAGCTTTTTTAAAAAAAAAAAAAAATTGGGGATATTTATTATAGCAAAAAGTACAAAATATATATATTTTTTTTAAATTGACGCTCTATTTTTGTTTATAGCGCAACAAATAAAAACCGCAGAGGTGATCAAATACCACCAAAAGAAAGCTCTATTTGTGGGAAAAAAAGGGCGTCAATTTTGTTTGGGAGCCACGTCGAATGACCGCGCAATTGTCAGTTAAAGCGACGCAGTGCCGAATTGCAAAAAGTGGCCTGGTCTTTGGCCAGCCAAATGGTCCGGGGCTTAAGTGGTTAAAGGGTAAAAACTGTACTGAAATAAAAAGGAAAAAAAAAATGCAACCATCACATGTGGAATTGGTAAGCTGCAATATAATACATTGTTGTTTTTATCTTTAATACTGCTTTAAAACTGCTAAAGAATAAAATATTAATAATAAAAAAAACTGTAAAACAGCATAATGTGCTAGTATGAATTGAATACTAGCAAATAATGAAATACTTACCTTAGACTGAAGCCCTTCCAGCGGCAAGCTGATACTGCTGAGAGGGCTGACCTCTTCCCCCCTGTGTTTCTTCCGGGTTCGTGGGCTCTGACGCTGTGAGTGGCCGGAGTCGCAATGACGTCACTTCCGCGAATGCACATGGGAGCCGCCGTTTCCGTCACAAGCTCTGAAGGTCCGGCACCGTAAGCCGGACCTTCAGAGCGCATGTGGTGAGGATGTCATTGGCTGCATGCACTCTGAATATCTCCTAAACTGCAAGTTTAGGAGATATTCACAATACTTACAGGTAAGCCTTATTATAGGCTTACCTGTGGATACAAGTGGTGTAACAGGGTTTACAACCGCTTTATCTGTACACTATAACTGCATTTCTGTTGTGAAAAACGTTGTCAAAACCCATCAAGGAAGGCTTAGGATTCAGAAAGCAAGTGTGCAGATAGCGGATTGTAGTCACCCCCCTTTTACCTTTATTCTCAGTCTACTTGCACACTACAGTGAGGGAGAAAAAAAAAATTTGATCCCCTGCTGATTTTGCCCTCAGAATGATCATTTATTTGTCAATCATTTTAATGGTAGGTTTATTTTAACAGTGAGAGACAGAATAATAACAAAAAAATCCAGAAAAACATATTTCAAAAAAGTTATAAATTGCTTTGCATTTTAATGAGTGAAATAAGTATTTGACCCCTTTGCAAAACATGACTTTGTGATTGCAAACAAGGGTTTTTCCACCAAGTACTGAGGTTAGGCGTTTCTTGTAGTTGGCCACCAGGTTTTCACACATCTCAGGAGGGATTTTGTCCCATTCCTCTTTGCAGATCTTCTCCAAGTCATTAAGGTTTCCAGGCTGACGTTTAGTAACTCGAACCTTCAGCTCCCTCCACATTTTCTATGGGATTAAGGTCTGGAGACAGGCTAGGCCACTCTAGGACCTTAATGTGCTTCTTCTTGAGCCCCCTATGTTGCTTTGTCCATGTGCTTTGGGTCATTGGCATGCTGGAATACCCATTCACGAACAATTTTCAATGCCCTGGCTGAAGGAAGATGGTTCTCATCCAAGATTTGACAATGTATGGCCCCATCCATTGTCCCTTTGATACAGTGAAGTTGTCCTGTCCCCTTAGCAGAAAAACACCCCCAAAGCATATTGTTTCCACCTCCATGTTTGACGGTGGGGATGTTTTTTTTTTGGGGTCATAAGCAGCATTCCTCCTCCTCCAAACACAGCGAGTTGAGTTGATGGCAAAAAGCTTGATTTTTGTCTCATCTGACCACAACGCTTTCACCCAGTTCTCCTCTGAATCATTCAGATGTTCATTAGCAAACCTCAGATGGACCTGTACATGGGATTTCTTGAGCAGGGGGACCTTGCAGGCGCTGCTGGACTTCAGTCCTTCACAGTGTAGTGTGTTACCAATTGTTTTCTTGGTGACTATGGTCCCAGCTGTCTTGAGATCATTGACAAGATTCTCCCATGTAGTTCTGGGCTGATTCTCACCGTTCTCATGATCATTGAGGTCAGATCTTGCATGGGGCCCCAGACAGAGGGAGATTGACAGTTATTTTGTGTTTCTTCCATTTGCGAATAATCACAATAATTGTTGTCACCTTCTCACCGAGCTGCTTGGCGATGGTCTTGTAGCCCCTTCCAGCCTTGTGTAGGTCTACAATTTTTTGTCCCCGACATTCTTGGACAGCTCTTTGGTCTTGGCCATGGTGGAGAGATTGGAAACTGATTGATTGCTTCTGCGGACAGATGTCTTTTATACAGGTAACAAGCTGAGATTAACAGCACTCCTATTAAGAGAGTGCTCCTAATCTCTACTCATTACCCGTATAGACGACACAGGGGAGCCAGAAATCTTACTGATTAATAGCGGATCAAATACTTACTTCACTCATTAACCACTTCAGCCCCGGACCATTTGGCTGGCCAAAGACCAGGCCACTTTTTGCGATTCGGCACTGCGTCGCTTTAACTGACAATTGGCGGTCATTCGACGTGGCTCCCAAACAAAATTGATGTCCTTTTTTTTCCCACAAATAGAGCTTTCTTTTGGTGGTTATTGATCACCTCTGCGGTTTTTATTTTTTGCGCTATAAACAAAAATAGAGCGTCAATTTTGAAAAAAAATTCAATATTTTTTACTTTTTGCTATAATAAATATCCCCCAAAAAATATTAAAAAAAAAATATTTTTCCTCAGTTTAGGCCGATACGTATTCTACATATTTTTGTTTAAAAAAAAAAATAGCAATAAGCGTTTATTGATTGGTTTGCATTTTTATTAATAATTTTATTTTTCTAGCAATGGTGGCGATCATCGATTTTTATCGTGACTGTTACATTATGGCGGACACATCAGACACTTTTGACACCATTTCGGGACCATTGTCATTTTTACAGCGATCAGTGCTATAAAAATGCACTGATTACTGTAAAAATTACACTGGCAGTGAAGGGGTTAACCTGTAGGGGGCGCTGAAGGGGTTAAGTGTGAATTAGGGAGTGATTCTAACTGTTAGGGGGCGTGGCTTGCCGTGACACGTCACTGATCGATGTTCCCGATGAGAGGGAACAGACGATCAGTGACATGTCACTAGGAAGAACGGGGAGATGTTGTGTTTACACTGACATCTCCCCGTTCTTCAGCTCTGTGACCCAATTGTGGTACACTGGCAGAAAGAGTCCACGGGTCCCGCGGGCACGGTCACGGAGCTCGCGACAGGGTTGTGGGTACGCGCGTGACCACATGACGGCAAATTAAAGGGGACGTATATACGCCCATTTGCACAGCCGTGCCATTCTGTTGATGTAAATCCTCGTGCGGCGGTCAGCAAGCGGTTAAAATGCAAATCAATTTATAACTTTTTTGAAAGGTGTTTTATTCTGGATATTTTTGTTATTCTGTCTCTCACTGTTAAAATAAACCTACCAATAAAATTATAGACTGATCATTTATTTTTCAGTGGGCAAAATCAGCAGGAGATCAAATACTTTTTTTCCTTTTTTTAGATGTGCAACTTCAGTCTATCCAATCCTGGTGTTTTATTGCACCCAGGAGGCACAGGTGAAGTATCCATCCCTTCTGTCTGCAGTCTGCAGTCTGTTAAAGTCTTTGGCAGGCTGAAATACATGGGGCTGAATGCAGTAATGTGTGGTACTTGTGCTTTCGGGCCCTATGCATTCAGGAAAGTATGCCCAGAGCACAGAATCCCTGCATTCTGAGCATATGTCCCTGAACATATACAGTGCAAATTCCGGGAACATTACAACATTCAGCCCCGTCCAGCTGCAGCACCTTTAAGCCTGCCATAGACTTGGACCTTGCACCCATGTCTCCCGGGCGCACTAAAACATTGGTATTGGATGCACATAGGTATGGCAACCTTTGTTTCAATTCACATAGCATAGCTTTAAAAAAAAAAAATATGCATAGCATACTAGCTCATTTTGAATGACTTACCTGAGATCGAAGCCCCCGCAGCAGTCCTCGGTCACCTCCGCTGCCGCTGCCATCTTGTCTCGATGTCCTGTCACGGATGTCAATGTATCGCCGCTCCGGCGCTGTGATTGGCCAGAGCGGCGATGACGCCACACGTATGCGCGCTCGGGCCGGCAAGAGCCCATTCAGAAAACCGGCAATGAAGCCGGCCCGCTAGTGCACATGACGTCATTGGCGTATTGATATATAGTAAATATCTCCTTAACCATGTAGGTTAAGGAGATATTTCTTGCACCTACAGGTAAGCCTTAATCTAGGCTTACCTGTAGGTGCAAGTTGTCTAAGTGGGTTTACAACCACTTTAACCACTTAAGCCCCGGACCATTACGCAGCTTAATGACCAGAGGTGTTTTCACAATTTGGCACTGCGCTGCTTTAACTGGAAATTGTGCGGACATGCAATGTTGTACCCAAACGAAATTTGCGTCCTTTTCTTCCCACAAATAGAGCTTTCTTTTAATGGTATTTGATTGCCTCTGCGATTTTTTTTTTTTTGCGATATAAACGGAAAAAGACTGAAAATTTTGAAAAAAAAATGATATTTTCTACTTTTTGTTATAAGAAAAATCAAATAAACTCAATTTTAGTCATACATTTAGGCCAAAATGTATTCAGCCACATGTCTTTAGTAAAAAAAATGTCAATAAGCGTATATTTATTGGTTTGCGCAAAAGTTATAGCGTCTACAAACTAGGGTACATTTTCTGGAATTTACACAGCTTTTAATTTATGACTGCCTCTCATTTCTTGAGGTGCTAAAATGGCAGGGCAGTACAAAACCCCCCAAACGACCCAATTTTGGAAAGTAGACACCCCAAGGAAATTGCTGAGAGGCATGTTGAGCCCATTGAATATTTTTTTTTTTGTGTCCCAAGTGATTGAATAATGACCAAAAAAATAAAAAATACAAAAAGTTGTCACTAAATGATATATTGCTCACACATGCCATGGTTATATGTGGAATTGCACCCCAAAATACATTCTGCTGCTTCTCCTGAGTACGGGGATACCACATGTGTGGGACTTTTTAGGGACCCGAAAACCAAGCACCGCCTTCAGGATTTCTAAGGGCGCAAATTTTTGATTTCACTCCTCACTACCTACCACAGTTTAGAAGGCCATAAAATGCCAAAATAGCACAAACCCCCCCAAATGACCCCATTTTGGAAAATAGACACCCCAAGCTATTTGCTGAGAGGCATGGTGAGTATTTTACAGCTCTCATTTGTTTTTGAAAATGAAGAAAGATAATTTTTTGTTTTATTTTTTCAATTTTCAAAACTTTGTGACAAAAAGCGAGATCTGCAAAATGCTCACCATACCTCTCAGAAAATAGCTTGGGGTGTCTACTTTCCAAAATTGTGTCATTTGGGGGGGTTTTGTGCCATATGGGCATTCCATGGCCTCCGAAGCTGTGATAGGCAGTGAGGAGTGTAATCTTGGTTTTTGGGGTCCCGTATGCGGCTAGGCTCCCAAAAAGTCTCACACATGTGGTATCCCCGTACTCAGGAGAAGCAACAGAACGTATTTTGGGGTGTAATTCCACATATGCCCATGGCATGTTTGAGCAATATACCATTTAGTGACAACTTTGTGCAAAAAAAATAATAAAAAAAAATAAATTGTCTTTTTTCCGCAACTTATGTCAACATATAAAATATTCCATGGACTCGACATGCCTCTCAGTATATAGCTTGGGGTGTCTACTTTCCAAAATGGGGTCATTTGGGGGGGTTTTGAACTGTCCTGGCATTTTATACACAACATTAGGAAGCTTATGTCACACATCATCCACTCTTCTAACCACTTGAAGACAAAGCCCTTTCTGACACTTTTTGTTTACATGAAAACATATTTTTTTTTTTTGCAAGAAAATTATGTTGAACCCCCAAACATTATATATTTTTTAAAGCAAAGGCCCTACAGATTAAAATGGTGGGTGTTGCATTTTTTTTTTCCACACAGTATTTGCGCAGCGATTTTTCAAACGCATTTTTTGGGGAAAAAATACACTTTTTTTTATTTTAATGCACTAAAACACACTATATTGCCCAAATGTTTAATGAAATAAAAACGATGATCTTAGGCCGAGTACATAGATACCAAACACGACATGCTTTAAAATTTCGCACAAACGCGCAGTGGCGACAAACTACATAAATTTTAAAAAGCCTTTACAGGTTACCACGTTAGATTTACAGAGGAGGTCTACTGCTAAAATGACTGCCCTCGATCTGACCTTTGCGGTGATACCTCACATGCATGATGCAATTGCTGTTTACATATGACGCCAGACCGACGCTTGCGTTTGCCATTGCGCAAGAGCAGGGCGGGACAGGGGTGCTTCTTTTTTTTTTTTATTATTAATTTTGCTTTTTTATTTTATTTTTAAACTGTTCCTTCCATATTTTTTTTTTATCATTTTTATTGTTATCTCAGGGAATGTAAATATCCCCTATGATAGCAATAGGTAGTGACAGGTACACTTTTTTAAAAAAAAACTGGGGTCTACTAGACCCTAGATCTTTCCTTTGCCCTCAAAGCATCTGACCACACCAAGATCGGTGTGATAAAATGCTTTCCCAATTTCCCAATGGCGCTTTTTATATCCGGGGGGGGGGACATTCCCTCCCACTGCTTGTAAAAGCAGTCCAGAGGCTAATTAGCCACTAGGATTGCTTTTACATGAAAGCCGGCCGCTGGCTGAAAAGAATGATACCAAGATGATACCTAAACCCGCAGGCATCATTCTGGTATAAACATTCAAAGTCCAGCAACATACCAGTACGTTGCTGGTCCTTGTTGGACATGTATTGTAATCTTTTTTTTCATGCAGCCTGTTGGCTAAACGAAAAAAATTGATTGATCGGTGGGTATGCCCACCATTAGAATACCGCCCTTCATCCACCCACTTCTAATGATGGGCATACATGCACCATTTATATATGCCGAAGCATGGGGGCATCCTCCCGCAAAAGTTATGCCGCGTACACATGGTCAGACTTTTCCACGGGCAAGCCTCCGTCGGAATTTTGACCGTATGTACGCGGCATTAGGAGCAAAATCGCTCCTCCGCTCCTCCGCCTCTGCTGCCCCCATGCTTCGGCATATATGCTTTTTTTTTTAACTGTGGTGGTGAAATCACCTCCTACAGCAATGGAGTCGCAGGGATCAGGCCTGTCTCTGCGAACGCTGCAGTTATGTGTGTTGTGTTTTGTAAGTGACAGTGATCGATCGATACTGCACTTGGGTGGCCTGGGCTGGACGGAGGGGCAAAACGCAGGTGCTAGCAGGTATCTGGGCTGATCCCGCTAACACTGCATTTTTGGGAACCCTAAACTGTTGGGGACGCTAGTATAGATCTGATCAGATCAGATATTGATCTGTTCAGATACTATACCACTAAGGGAGGTGTATGCTTCACGCGTGGGTGTTAGCGTTACTGGCACTAACCTGACGCTGCCTGGGGTGTGACGCAGACCCTCTCTGACGCTAAAACCTAATTGATATCACCCGCCGGGCGATCAGGGGGTTAAACCTTTATTGGGTTATATACGGCGGGTGCCCTGACACTATAAAAAGCAAACTAACTAACCAGCGTCACCCGTAACACTTATATGGTGATCACTGGTGAAAGGGTTAACTAGGGGCAATCAGGAAGTTAAACCTTTATTCGGTAATATATGGGGGTACCTGACGCTATATAAAAACCTGACGGGGAACCTAAATAACAAAATAACTAACTGGCTAACCAGTGTCACCAGTCACACTTATACTGTGATCACTGGTGAAAGGGTTAACTAGGGGCAATTAGGGGGTTAAAACCTTTATAAGTTAATATATGGGGGTACCTGACGCTATAAAAACCTGCGGCGAACCTAAAAAAAAATAACTGACTACCTAGCGGCACCAGCTTAACTAATACAGTGATCAGAAAAACGATCGCTTAGTGACACTGGCAAAAGGGGGTGAAAGGGTTACCTGGGGGGCGATCAAGGGGTTAAACCTTTATTAGGTAATATATGGGGGTACCTGACACTATAAAAACCTGCGGCAAACCTAAAAAAAATAACTGGCTACCTATCGGCACCACCGACACTAAGACAGCGATCAGAAAAACGATCGCTTAGTGACTGGTGCTAGGGGGTGAAAGGGTTACCTGGGGGGCGATCAAGGGGTTAAACCTTTATTGGGGGGGGTTAGGGGGCTACACTGGACCTAAAACTAACTGCCCTGACACTTTCACAGTCACAAATGTCACTGATTGCAGTGATCAGTAAAAAAAATGGTCACTGCAATCAGTGACAATGTGACTGGGGGCTGGGGGGTGATCTGGGGGGGCGATCGTGTGCCTATGTGTGCTGGTGTCAGTGTGCTGTTTAGTGCACTAACCTGTATGTCTTCTCTCCACGGCGCTCGGTATATGTGAGCGCCGCAGGAGAGATGACATCACTAAACATTACACAGGCAGAGGAAGATTCTCATTCGCCGGGAGCGATCGCGAGGGGGTGGCCGGAAACGAATGGCCGTCCCCTCATCGCGGATCACTCCCGGAACGATGCCGACCGCTCACTGTATAGAAGGGGGTTCGATGGGACCCCCCAACTATACGAAGGCAGTCACGTACAGGTACGTGATTGTGTCTGTCCGTGCCATTCTGCCGACGTATATATACAGTGAGCGGTCGTTAAGGGGTTAAGTGCCATTTTATGATAACTCTAGCACTGAAAAATACTACTTCGTCCTCTTTGTTTATGAGGGGGGGTGGAAAACTACTTGCCATAATTAACCCTCACTGTACTTGCCTGGCCAATCTCATCAGTTATAATACAGAGTTTAACACTGCCTGTTATAATTAGGGGTTAAAAATTTAGAAGCTGATTTTATATGCTATTTATTTTTATGTATTTTGGGACATTTGAAATATATTATTCATTATTTGGATACATATTCCATTTATTAATACTGTGTACGTTGCAGTCATATGTATTTTATTGTGAAACCTAAACCTTTTACCTAAAGAATATACAAAAAAACAAAAACAAATTTAGAAGCTGCATTGTATGTTAATATGAAGAAGGTCTCATTAAGACAAAATGGCCTGTCCTAGGCCTACGCCTTTCTGACTCAGAAATGTTTGCAGTCAGCCATGAGGCCTTCTCCTGAGAAATGTCTAAAGGTAACAAATATTTCCCTAACCGTCTTTCAGGACAGCCACATTTGAGAGACCTCGGCTCCTCCCTTCACAGGAAACACCGCCTTGACTTCCAAGATTTAAGCCCCTCCTGCTCCACTGGGCCCTCAGTTTCTGTGTTTCCTCTGACGGGGAGACATCGCTGGGAATCAGGGCTTGATCAACTGGGGAGGTTTAAGCTGGTTTTTATGGTGGGGAGAAGCTCTCCCTATCTGTTTTTTATTTTGGCAGAGCCTTGGGGAAGGTACCGTTAAGTCTGCTGCTTAGCCACCCCAGCTTCTCCTGAGGGTGGGGAAGAAGCTTCGGGGGCCTCGCTCTCATTCTGTCCAGGGGGGCGTCGTCGGAGGTGCACCATTCCTCCCTCCATCCTGTGTGGCCAGTGAGGGAGCTCGAGGCTGGACCGGAGGACGTAGTGACGTCACGTCCGGTGGGGGCGTGCACTTCTTCCGGGGCTGCGGCTTTCGATTCCAGCCGCGGTCTATGAGAGAGGGCCAGGCTCTGGCTGGTGCGAGCCTGCAAATGCTGTAGTGTCGGCAAGCGGCTCAGGAAGGCGGGACCACCATGATGATCCTCAGTGGGACATGTCCGGAGCAGGGGCGGCCCAGACTACTCCTGGTAATGCCAGCACCAGCCATTAAGGTGAGAGGAACCCTGGGGTGGGTATTCCCTTTCCCTTTTACCCGATAGCTCCACGGGTGTAGACCACTCTGGTGGTCAAGGGGTTGGGAGGTGGTACTGGGACCTTGGTGGTGTTTGGTCCTAGGGACACTCCTGCTGACACTTTGCTTAGGAGTATGGCTTTGCATTTGGTTCTAAAAGTGAGCTGGAGGACTGCAATGCTCAGCATGCCCTTTGTGCAGTAAGCCTGAGGAACTGCAATGCCCAGCATGCCCCTTGTGCAGTAAGGCTGAGGAACTGCAATCCCCAGCATGCCCCTTTTTTCTGTTGGGTTCAGCCCCAGGCTGACCCCCCACCAGCTCAGCAGAGTATTGTACCTGCCCACCGGTCTTATCCTCCGCTCATGGAGGGGCATGGGGGGGGGCACTAGTGACAGGCTGAGGAGGAGCCAGTTAGCGCTTCTTCAGGCTCCCAGGTGGAGTCATAGGGAGAGGGGTTGGGTGGTGAGCCCTCTAGACCCTCTCGCTACAAGCTTTCTCTTGAGGGGGGTGGGGAATCTCTTGGGAGACATCCGTACCACCCTGGGAATCCAGGAGAAGAAGCCGCTATCGCTCCATGACCAGATGTATCAGGGCCTGGGGGAACAGAAGAAGTAGTTCCCGGCCCAGGAAGGTCTGGTGAAAGCCATAAAAGATTGGCAAGCATATTTTGGGAGTTTTTCCCCCTTGAAACCAGTAGGAACTGGGGGAATGGAAAACTTTTTCCCCCTCCTGCACAAGGTGTATGGAGTGTGTGTGGCTGAAATTACACTATGTGGTAAAATATGAGGCTGGTGAGGCAGTCATAACACAACCAGTATAGCCATGGGAGTCTTCCTGGAGACATAGGATCTTAAACTCTCCTTCCTGAACTTTGACAAGTCACGTTATGCAGTGGCAGTGGTAACTCTGCAGCTTTGGGGTCACTGATTCGATGGGGCTGAGAGTCAGTTTCCTAAACAGTCGCCTGGTCACTCTGAGGAGAAGGCTTGGGTGGCTTGCAATTCTGCCGAATCCCATCCAAGCTGGCACCCTGCATGTTTCACTAGTCTTTTAGGGTTGCCAGCTGGATGGTGCCTGATGGCCACATCACCTGTATGCACCCGGTATAGGAAGTCAAACAGGGGATGTCTGGTGACTAGCACCCGATATCAGGGGGTGGCCCCCTGGATGGCATCACGGAGGGAGGTCTTCAGGTGACCAGACATTAGTAAGATATACAGGTTTCTGGAACACTTATTAAGAAGTGGGGGAAGGTCTGGATGGTGAATCCAGTAGGCCTTCTCATTTCAGGATTTCTCTGGAGATCCGCGGCCCGAGTCATCCCAGTTAAAGCTTGGCAGTAGATCAGTGGTGTATATCTGTAATCATAGTGGTTTGGGGCGATCAAAAGGGTCAGCTCACACAGAGTCTGCACTGTAGGCAATGCAGTGAAAACTTTGCCTGTGTAGGACCAGCAAACTAGCTCACCTAAAATCTTCAAGGGTCTTCAGGTTCTCCTGGTCGCCCCACAAACGGTGAAGGAAAAGAGCTCACATTGAAGGTGTTGCACATAAAATGTGCCTTAAACACTGAAGTCAGTGTGTCCAAGGCTAAGCTCTGCGGGATTCTCATAGAGGACTTGTTTTGGTTAAGTCCTCCAAAGACCAACATTCCAAAGAGGTCTTGGGGTGAGGCTGATGGATTACTTGAGTCCAGGAGTTCTGATCTATCCTGTGCTATGTTGATCGGGTGTCACAATAAGATTGGTATCAATATGGTGGCTTGAAGAAGGAGAGCAAGACCCAGTGAGGAAATCCTTCTTTTCAAAGGGAGGTAAAGGAGTCAGTTAGCCCTTTTTCAGGCTCCCAGGTGGAATCAGAGGTAGAGTGGTTGGATGGTGAGTCCTTAAAAACCCTCTCGCTACGAGCCTTCCCTGGAGGAGGTGGAGGATCTCTTGGGAGCCATCCGTGCCTCCCTGGGAATCCAGGAGTAGAAGCTGTTTTCACTCCATGACCAGAGGGATAAAAGTGGCAGAACAGGGGCTAATGGGTTAGCCTACCATTTCTGCCTACCAGCACTGAGTTTCTGGGTTCACACCCTGAACATGCCAAAACCAAGGTTATGGCTCCTATTCTCATTGCACCGCATTGGCCCAGGAGGCTGTGCTTCCCAAGCCGGTACGATCTGGCGTGGAACTTTCCTGGATACTGCCAATCTGGGAGGACCTTCACCTCAGGGTTCATTCTGCTGTCCCCAGGTGGAGCAGTGGTTTCTCCCTCCATGGCTTCCGAGGAAGAATTGCTAAAGGCAAGAGCTGCTCAGATGGAGTGGTGGCCCTGCTAAGTAGCAGGAAAAGAAAATCCGCTCCATCTACCCGATACATTTTCAACAGCTGGTACGCAGAGGGCTTATCCAATTGGGGGCCCCTTTTCTGCAAATATTTCCGTACCAGGTGGGGTTTATTTTTAAGAGGGTGGCCTCGAAGTTTCAGAGGCCAAGAAATTATTTTGCCAACTTTTTGGTCGAATCCTGTGGGTGAACATAAGTTGGATGTTAAAAGCACCCTTTCCAAACTTTACAGGTTGGACCTGTGGATTGCTAAGGATCGGACCTTCGGGAAAAAAGGGGTCCTACAAGCGGTGGTCCCACCCTAAGGTTAAGTGCTTGTTTATCCTTTCAAAGGTGGCTGTCCTGAAAGACTGTTAGGGAAAATCAGAGTTACAGTAACGTCTTTTTCCAGTCTTTCAGGACAGCACCGATACCCACCCGAAAAATGTGTTTGTAATAAGGAGGCTGCCCACTGGCTAAGTGGGTAGCAATCACGTCTAGTGGAACTGGGGTTGTTGGTTAATTTCCATAACATGCTAATAGAGTCCCTGACAGGGGAACAGTCAGGAGGATTAAAAGTTATGTGTACGTCATGTTCTTGTGTCTCCCCAGCTGGCCGGAGGTACTCTAATGCCGCGTACACACGACCGTTTTTCATGACGAGAAAAATGCAATTTTTTTTTTTTGGTCATTAAAAACGATCGTGTGTAGGCTCCACAGCATTTTTCGCGATGTGAAAAATGGCCATTAAAAATTTGGAACCTGCTCTTTTTTTTCTCGTAGTTTTTCACGTCGTAGTTTTTCTCGTCATGAAAAACGGACGTGTGTAGGCTTTAACGACGCGAAAAAACGCGCATGCTCAGAAGCAAGTTATGAGACGGGAGCGCTCGTTCTGGTAAAACTAGCGTTCATAATGGAGATAGCACATTCGTCACGCTGTAACGGACTGAAGAGCACGAGGCTGAAATCCTCTCTCACCAAACTTTACTAACACGAGGGTCAGCAAAAGCAGCCCAAAGGGTGGCACCATCCGAATGGAACTTCCCCTTTATAGTGCCATCGTACGTGTTGTACGTCACCGCGCTTTGCTCGAGCATATTTTTCACGATCGTGTGTAGGCAAGGCAGGCTTGAGAAGAATCGTGTCGAGAAAAACGTCGTTTTTTCAATTACATTAAAAACGGTTGTGTGTACACGGCATTAGAAGACTGAGGGCCCAGTGGGGCAGGAGGGGCTTAAATCTTGGAAGTCAAGGCAGTGTTTCCTGTGAAGGGAAGAGCCGAGGTCTCTCAAAGGTGGCTGTCCTGAAAGACTCCTGGAGAAAGACGTTACCGGTACGTAACTCTGATTTTTGTGAACACATTTGTTTAGACATACTGTGTGAATTGGAAAAATGTAACTAATAGGGGTTCTCTCAAATAGGTCAGTAAAAGCGCGAAGAACATTTTCAGCAAGTACAGAAGATACCAATCGATCTCACCAGAAATGTGGTATCTTTGTAACTTCCTGTGAGTTACAAAGAAAGGGTCCTCATCCTTCTTGTGTACATTACTAGTCCCATCAATCCACCATGTAATGGAGATGACCAAAAGGTAGACATGTTTTAAAGGAGAAGTCCAGCCAAAGCTTGTTTGGCTGGACTTCTCCTATGGATCACAGGAGTGCAATTCGTTTTGCACTCCTGTGACCCGTTTTTAGCAGAGAGTGGACTGAAGTCATCGGGGGACAGATGCAGCATACACCTAGGTAAGTATAAGGCCTCATGCCCACTGACGTTTTTACAGCTGCGTTTTTTAGAGCTTAAAAACGCCTGTCCATGTTATTGTAAATAATTTTATTTATTTTTTTGAAAAAAAAAAACAAACAAAAAAAACAAAAAACGTCGGAGCTAAAAACGCGACCGCGCGTTAGTGCGCATTTTTGTGCGTTTTTGCGCGTTTTGCGCGTTTTTTGACGCTTGCGTTTTTTTCTGCCCAATTCTGACGCTGAGGAACGCACTGGTCCTGGGTTTTTTTTACAGCTTAAAAACGTCTATGCTATTTGCAGCTCAAAAACGTCTAGGTGGGCATGAAGCTATAGACTAACATGGACAGGCGTTTTTAAGCTGTAAAAAACGCTCAAAAACGCGGCTGTAAAAACGTCCGTGGGCATGAGGCCTAAATATACATAAAAAAAAAAATCCTTACTTCTCTTTTAAGTCCAGCCTGTGTGATAACCATAGCTCTCTCATCAGTTACAGTGGAGTTAGTGCAGCCACACAGGTACAGGAACAATAAAAATTAGGGGGAAAGAAAACAAAAAGAAGCCAGCTCATCTACAGAATGGAAAGCTGCACTATCAAAGACACCGTGCATACAATAAAGGTACAAAATGTTATGAACATGGTTTACAAAAGTTGATCATTCTTTTTGTTGCCCAATTTAAATTATTTTCCTAGCCATAAAGAGAATACCGTATATACTCGAGTATAAGCCGACCCGAATATAAGCCGAGGCACCTAATTTTACCACAAAAAACTGGGACAATTTATTGACTCGAGTATAAGCCTAGGGTGTCCATCTGCATGCCTCACTGTGCCTCCCTGTGTCCATGTGCATGCCTCACTGTCACTGTGTCCATGCCTCACTGTGCCCAATCTCCCTACCTGATCTCTGGCGCTGTGTGACTAGACTGACTTTTAACATGGGAGTCTGTGGAAGGGGTGCCCAGGTTTGAAAAATGGGTGCTCCCCGGCCGTAGGTCCCCTGGACCACAATCTTTGCACACTTGTAGATGAAGAGTGGGGCTACATGTGTGCCAAGTTTGGGGTCCAGGGGACCTAGGGCCGGCCAGTACCGGGTTCCCAAAATCACCAGAGAAATTACCGTTTAACATTGGAGTCTATGGAAGGGGTGCCCTGCTTTGAAAAATCGGTACTCCTCGGCCGTAGGTCCCCTGGACACCAAACTTTGCACACTTATAGAGGAAGAGTGTGGCTACATATGTGCCAAGTTTGGGGTCCAGAGATCCTATGGTTGGCTGGGATCAGGCGTACAAAGTTGAAGTCGGACACAGACTCGAGTATAAGCCGATACTTTAAAAAAAATGTGCAGAAAAACTTGGCTTATACTTGAGTATATGGTAGTTGGTTTACCCTTTAAGTATATTAAAATAATATAAATACAAAAATGTACAAAAAATACAGCAGAAACTCATGGTGCTGGAGTATCAGCCCCTATTCACACTTGATTGTGAGCATAGCCAGGTGATTTAAATGCTTTTTTGCTTATTTGTAGGCACATTTTCCAGTGACAGTAATACAGAGGTAGAATCCTGTTTTCGCCCTATAAATTTTTAAAATGGGAGATCATAACAGTTATGTAGGGCTAAAAAACATGTGAGTCTACCCAGTAGTGTATTTAGGTTTTGTGCTGCCCTAGGCCTGACTAAACTTGTGCACCCCCTAATTTAAATATGACCCATCCCTTCCTGTCAAGGTCACACCCCTTGCTGTTTAAGACCCCCCCTGAAATTTTCGAGTGGGGACACTAGTTCTGAGGGCCTGGGGGGGGGGACAATGGATTCCCTTAATTTGAATAGATTTCCTCTCACTTCCTGTTTGGCTATGGGGCAGGAAGTGAAGGGAAATCTCTGCAATGGGACAGGGATGGTAAAAAATAAACTGACAGGAACTATAACCCTCCCTTACTCTATCCAAAATGGGGGGGAAAAAAGTGT
Source organism: Rana muscosa (assembly GCA_029206835.1). Lineage (NCBI taxonomy): Eukaryota > Metazoa > Chordata > Amphibia > Anura > Ranidae > Rana > Rana muscosa. The sequence goes on from CM055128.1 coordinate 285,784,674, forward strand.
TGCCTATAGTTCTACTTTAAGCACAAATTTCTGATAATTTTAGCGGCGCCCCCACAGTTGCAGAATGCTGGCCTTTATGTGTGGCCGCTTTATGGAGGAGACTAATTTGATTCTCAGCCCAGTCCACCCCATAAGACTGGTTCTACACTTACAATGTAGCGCAAGCCTACGGGGACTCTTTCCATGCTGCCCCCCTGCAAACTGCTGCCCTAGGCCAGGGCCTTGTTGGCCTAGGCCAGGATACAGCGTTGAGTCTACCCCAAAGACTCTCGTACGTTTGCAAGCTTCAGAGGTATGAACAGGCCCATTGAGAATACTGTGATTTTTCATCTTTTAGGGTTGTCGAGGGATTTGTGCAGCAAAGCACTCAGATATGAATGGTGGCCAACATGAGATAAATGCCACAGAAACAAAGGAGAGGCCCCATTCACACCTGAGCGTAGCATTTTCAGGCAGAAAGTCGTGCGATTTTGCAGTGTTTTTTTGCTGCGATTTTGTACAGGTCAAAAGGTCACCAATGTAAAAAGCAGGAAAAAGCACAAATCTGCCTAAAAAAAAAAAGTTCCAGAACTTGTTTGAGCTTCAGGCATTTTGGAGTGGATATGTGAACCATCTCTATAGAGAATAATTGTTTTTTTTCCCCTCCAGCGTTTTGTAGCTTCAGGTTTCAAGCTACAAAACGCCCAGGTGTGAATGGGGCCTTAGGAATGAGGTTGGGATGGTGTACAGATTGTTATAAAAAAATAATAATTTAATTTCTACACACTAATGAGATATTATTAGTTACTTTGTTTTATTTACCTTGTTTTACAGTGACTAGCTTCAGGGAATCTGTCAGCTTATTATATTTGATTAACTGAACAGCATTATTTACTGTTAGTGACCTCCCAGGGTCACCACAGTAAATTCCATGTCCATCAAGGTTGGCTGGGTAAGTTCCTGAACTTTGCTACACAAGAGTTGTCTGTCTTAAACATATACAGTAATCAGAAATTACAAGTGTAGCGCACCAACCCCAGACTTTACCTTCTTTTCTTCTGCTTGGCTCCTCCGCAGGAAAAGAATGAGGCACACCGCACCACAAGCCCGTACCCTCCTGAATAGGGAGGTTGAGCAGTGTTAGTTTCTAGGGCCTGCTTGCAGCTGGTGTCAAAAAGCCTCCAGTGCTGACCTCGTTCCTGCAGTAGTCAGAAACAAGTCTTTAATTCTCCCCAGTAAGCAACTGTCTACATCCACTGAAAGGTCCAACACTTATTTATTCCTTCTTGCACAATAAACAGTCTCTTTGAGAGCAGACGGGTTGGGACAAACACAGGTCAGATAAGGTGGGAGGAGGTCCAGGCACAAACTTGAATTTGGGTTTCTCCTGCTCTGATTAGCACGAACAGGCTTGGCGCATGGTCTCTGCCACAGACCATGAGGTTGGTCACTGCCACTGACCGGGTGAAAAAGATGAAAGTCACTGCTACTGACCTTGTGTGCGTAGTGTCACTGCCACTGTGATTTAAAGAACACGCACTTCCTTCCGTTAGTGAACTAGCCCTTATAGGACAAGAACATCCCTCCGGAGAGTTACCAGAGGCCCCATCTGTGACCACGACTCTGCGCTGGGTCTTCAGAAAGGGTCACCTCCCTGGCCTCCTCGTCCAGGATACGGCTTCCCTCGCAAGGCAGATCCCTGGGAATCTCAGTCCCTGGCGGATCCCAGCCGAAGGCTGCTGGGCTCCAGGCCTTTCTCCAAAGTACCTCACCCCAGACTGAAGGTGTATGAGATGGAACAGCAGCTCCGTCGCTGGGCCTAGGGCACCCAGAGACAACCCAACCAGGCCCCAGGGCCTAGGGCACCCGGAGGCGACACACACGCACCCAGGCCTAAGGTGCCTGAGCGCAGAACCGGCCCCTCTGGAAGATGGCCGCCCCCTTTTATATCCTCTCCCGACAGGCACAGCAGGTTCCCCGCCCCGCCGCACTGCTGCCGAGAGGGGACAAAAAAGACACAACCTCATACTGCGGTTCAACCCGGGCCCAGGGCAACAGCGCCACCCATAGGCCCCAGTGAACTACACACCAGTACTATCTCCCAGGGAAGGAAATGGTCCATATGACCTAATAATTAGTGCATCTGAGCCTAGTTATCACTCAGATGCTTCCCCCTAAATGTAACCACCCGCTACACAAGTTTTTGCAAGAGTTTCCAAGTCAAGGTTGCTCTGTGTACAGTATAGGTTACATGTCCACTTATAAATTGTCATGGCAGGTTCTTGCAGTAAAATACAGTGGAATCTGATGGGTGACAGTAGGAGAACAGGTTTTAGCACTCTTAAAATTAAGTCTTAATGGGAGTGGTTACGTGTTCTGTTTCTTATAACATTTTAAGACACACTAAAAAAATAGAACAAAGGTGGAGCTGTTGCTTACAGAAACATGACAGGTTTTATCTTTTATTTCTAAATGCTGGTAAAGGCAAATGTGACTAATGCAGGGTTCATACACATTTTTACCAATCAAATTCCATGACTTTTCCATGACTTCACGTAAATATTCATGCCCTTATGTTTCATGAAATGTCTATGTATACATGTTAAATAAGAAGAAATTCCATGTCACACCCAGCATATTTTTTAATAATATAAATTAGGGCTGTTACTGATTAAAATTTTTGTGTTCGATTAATCTTTTTTTTTAATCGATTAAACGACTAATTTTGATTAATTAATTATAACGCACATACAGATCCAACTACTTTTAGCTGATTTCCTTGCATTGCAACTCTGCATTAGTCAGTGGTAAATTTGGTATAAACACTATATACAATCACCCGACACTAGTTAGTTTCCACAATCCATGACTTAACTTCACAGTTCACACAAATAAATTCAAACTGTAGCACTGACGTAAGTACAGTACAGTACAGACACCCCCAGTAGTACAGACACCCCCAGTGCAGACCTCCCAGTGCAGACCTCCCAGTACAGACACCCCCAGTGCAGACCTCCCAGTACAGGCACCCCCAGTGCAGACCTCCCAGTACAGACACCCCCAGTGCAGACCTCCCAGTACAGACACCCCCAGTAGTACAGAAACCCCCAGTGCAGACCTCCCAGTGCAGACCTCCCAGTGCAGACACCCCCAGTGCAGACACCTCCAGTGCAGACACCCCCAGTGCAGACACCCCCAGTGCAGACACCCCCAGTGCAGACACCCCCAGTGCAGACACCCCCAGTGCAGATCTCCCAGTACAGACACCCCCAGTAGTACAGACACCCCCAGTGCAGACCTCCCAGTACAGACACCCCCCAGTAATGCAGGCAGACACCCCCCAGTAATGCAGGCACCCCCCCCTTAAGACCTCAGAACAGCAATACACAGCGCGGTGTGTGTCCCTCGAGTTCCTGCTGACGTCAGCGTGCCGCTAAGCCGCCAATAGGCTGCCGCCGGGTGTACCAAGATGGCCGCGGCTCCGGAGCTAGGCCGAAGCCGCGGCCTTTCCTAATGGCCGAGGCTCCGGAGCGCTCCGCGGATCGCGCCGTGTGCCGATCCGAACAGGATGACCTGTTTGGATCACGGATCGCTTACGATCCGTTGCACGACTAGTAGTGACCAAAATATTCCATGACTTTTCCAAAACTTAGTGGGGTTCAGTCATTTTTCAAAACTTTTCCAGGCCTGGAAAGTGCCATGTCAAAATCCCATGACTTTTCCAGGAATTTAATGACCGTACGAACCCTGCTAATGGCAATGGGCATTGGCACTGCATAATAGTAGTAAAACAGACAGTTAGCGGACAGGGAGGGAGACTTACTGTATACTGAATACTATTATAGCACTATATGAAATATAACCTGATGTGCACAGAAAGGTACATTTTTTAAGTGTAGCTCCAGCCAAAAAAAACAATTTTTAAGCTTTTTGTAGAGCATATGGAAGGGTTAACGCCCCTGTAACATTTGTTTTGCTGTCTGTGCCCCTGTTCAGAAGATTTCACCTTACTTTTTGTCCCAATGACAACTGGATTTTGAAAATTTTGGGTTGTTGTGGAAACAAGCCTTGGTGATAAAGCATCAGTGGAGGTACCTTTTTTCCATAATAAGTCTTATGCCGCGTACACACGATCATTTTTCCCGTCGGGAAAAATTACATTTTTTCCTTTGGACGAGAAAAACGATCGTCTGCGGGCTTTTTGCCGTTTTTCCCGACGGGAAAAACGGCATTAATCACGATGAGAAAAATTAGAACATGATCTAATTTTTCTCGTCGTTTTTCCTGACATTTCTTCCGCGGCAGTGTTTCCCATAGGGAAACACTGCCGCGGAGCCCATAGACGATCGTTTTTCTCGTCATTTTAAAAAATGACGAGAAAAATGACCGTGTGTGGGGAACAAGCTGTTCCCTCGTTTAAAATGTCATTATTCACGGCGGTTTTTAAACCGCCGTGAATAATGATCGTGTGTACGCGGCATTACAGGAGTGAATTTCCATTCCTAGGGGTAGATTTCCTCTCACTTCCTGTTGTCTCCATTCGTTTGTAAGTAGGAGTCGTTTGTAAGTCGGATGTTTGTAACTAGGGGACCACCTGTATCTGCATTAAAGGAGAAGTACAGCCAAAGCTCGTTTGGCTGTACTTCTGTGGATCACAGGAGTGTAGTTGGTACTGTAGGAGTGTAGTTCGTACTGCACCCCTGTGACCCATTTGCAGCAGGGCTGAACTCCGCTGTTGGCTGATGTCATAGAGCCGGTCCAGGCTCGGGAAGGATCATGACCAACATGTCTGGACCGGCACCCAGCTCAGCCTCTCAGCGAGCCGCTGAAAGCCTAAGCCAGCCCCTCCACAGCCCAGTGCCCCAGTGAGCGTGGGGGGTGGACGGGAGAGAGATGAGGCAGAGAAAAGAGCGGTGAATGACAGTCATCGGCTCTCTGCTCAGGGAGCTGTGAGAACCGAGCAATTGGCGGTGTTTGATCTTTCGGTTCTCAGCCTTAGAGATGCCGGGGGACAGATGCAATATTAGACCAATGCTGCATCCACTTAGGCAAGTATGATTCTGAAATAAAAAGAAAACCCTTATTTCTCTTTTAACAAGGTGACATTATACCCGACTGTGTTTTAGAAAGACAAGCTGCTGGTTTTGTAGAACAGTATTGTAAATGTGTTGACCTATACTTCACGGTAAGCTCTACTATAAGCAGGGGGGTCTGAATGCAGTGGGCCCATGTGCAAGAACAGAAGTTAGGATCAAATCGATGGACCTGCAACAAGGGAGAGCCATGTCACGTTGCAGCCATCTGCACATGCACATTATTTTAACACCTTCCCATACTAACATACAACCTTCAGTAATAAAGCTAAGCATGCACAGAGTGGAATTCTGGGTGTGACCAGATTGTGCCAAGAGTGGGTGGGTCTTGGAGGGGCAGTTACATAAAACCTGAATCTAACAGACATCTACAACACTCGCTACAATTATTTAAAGAAATGAAACTTCTCCAATACAAATGCTTTCCAGGCAGCACGGCAGTGATATGTTAGTAAGTAACCATTAAACCCCTGTACACATCAGGAGCCCCCCTTATAATAAAAGCTCACCTTTTACATCAAAGTACCTCCTTGCATCGAAGTGTCCCCTTACATCACAGTTCCCTCTTCTATTAGTCTCCTCTCACATCAGAGGATCAGCGTTAGATCAGTCCCCCCCACCGTGAGGGAAAAAAGTATTTGATCCCCTACTGATTTTGTACATTTGCCCACTGACAAGGAAATGATCAGTCTATAATTTTAATGGTAGGTTTATTTTAACAGTGAGAGACAGAATGACAACCAAAATATCCAGAAAAACGCATTTCAAAAAAGTTATAAATTGATTTGCATTTTAATGAGTGATATAAGTATTTGATCCCCTATCAATCAGCAAGATTTCTGGCTCCCAGGTGTCTTCTATACAGGTAACAAGCTGAGATTAGGAGCACTCTCGAGGCTGGGTTCACACTGCCGTGCGGAGCGGCTCACAGCAGGGGTCCGATGCATCCCTGTTCGCTGAATTCGGACATGAAACGGACCAGAAGATGCACAGGACCCCTGTGCAATTCGCTCCACAGCCGTCCCAGAGCTGTAGTTCCTCTCTACATCAGGGTCCAAATCAGAATCTCCCCCTTACATCAGGGTTCCATCATTGTCACTCTTATATCAGGATCCACATCAGAGTCCCTTTTACCACTGCAGGGCAGGAGGTCCTCCTGTGAATGCTGGGACAAGTACATTTTTGGTCACTACAAGGCTGATGATCCTAGCAACCAATGACAGCAAAGACAGGGGGGACCTGTGCTGGAGCCTATGAAGGGGTTACAGCGGGCCGTAGTTTTGAGACCCCTGCTCTAGACCAAGAATCTATATATATATACAGTAAATAATGTAGTCTCATGTTCTGATTTCACCCAATACACAAGATTTCACTCCCAATATCCCCCAAGTGCTTGTTCAGGCTTGCTATGGCCCTATCCTGTTTTTCTAAGTAACCGAAACACTGAAGAGAAATGGAAGGCTGCATAATGTTGAAACAAATATTATTCCATGCAAAAACCCATTTGAAGCTTCCACCAATGTGAATTGACAATGTTTTAGAAGGCAGGACAAATCCCACTGGAATCTAGCAGCCAGCTGAAAAAGTTGAGAGCCAGCAAAATACAGTCGGTCAACATGGCGACCAGTATTTCCCTATGTGTTTAGCTGACATATTTACACACCCACTTTTATAATAATTTCTGTCCATGCATATTACAAATCCATACGCTTTCCCTCCACAAATATGCAACAAATACGTAGCATCCCAATGACCAGACATGCACGCACCGTAACTGATGCATAGGGGTTGATTTACTAAAGGCAAATGCACATTGCAAAGTGCAGTTGCTCCAGAGCTTAGTAAATGAGGGAGAGCTCTGTTGATTTCCATCGAATCATGTGCAAGGAAAAATGCTGTTTTTTTAAATTTTCCTTGCATGTGGTTGGGCATTCTTTGCAACGTGAAACTTTACCTCAATTTCTAAGCTCTGGAGCAACTGCACTTTGCAAAGTGCACAGTCTATTTGCCTTTAGTAAATCAACCCCAGGGTGTTCCCTGTGCACAAACACATGTTGCATAATGTCCCCTGTGCATGCACATGTGTAGCGGAATAACAATTGCCCTTTATTCAGACATTCATCCTGCCCTGTATTCTGGGCTCTCTACCATTGTGGATCTTTGGCACAACAGAGAAGTGAATTCTACATACCGGTAATACCATTTGGAAAGCAATGTAATAGAATTGAAGAGTCAACCCCCCCACTCCAAACAATCATACATTTTGTAAATATTTCCCAATTATGAACCCAATCTTGCTGTAGTTCGCATCTCTCAAGACTTTATATATATTTTTTATATTCAAAAGAATGAGAATAGGAGGACATAGTGGTCATGTGCACATTACCTAACTAGAAGGAGATTACAGAAGGTAATGGGACACCAAAATCACACAGTATCGTACAGTTTTGAAATATGACAGTGTACGTGCTTTCCTTCAGGGAGATTGCTTGGCTAAATTTCAACAATGTCATCTGTTGGTGCTCTATACATGCAATATGCTAATTGCCAGCCCTTGCTGCTAAATGCAATTACCTTATCTGAGTGACAGCAGTGTGTTGATTGCACCATTTATTTAAATTTTTTATGTGTATTCATATATTAGCCAAGGTACAGAGACACCCAGATCTGATACTTGGGTAAATATTGAATACCACTAGCTCTCTTATATCACTGACACAACAGATCCTCCAACCCAGAAGACTGAAACAAGATCTCAGAACACAATAACACTTTCAGACAGTCCAATTTCTTCTTCTAGACTAGAGTGTAATGCCTTGTACACACGATCGGATTTTCCGTCAGGATAAACTCGGACGGATTTTTCCGACGGAATTCCGTTCAAGCTGTCTTGCATACACACTGTCACACCAAATTTCGACCGTCCAAAACGCGGTGATGTACAACACTACGACGAGCCGAGAAAAATGAAGTTCAATGCTTCTGAGCATGCGTCAACTTAATTCTGAGCATGCGTGTTTTTTTCTCCGTCGGAATTCCACACAGACGAACGGAATTTCTGGAAAAAAAGAGTTCCGATGGAAAAGTGTCAGATGGGGCACACACACGGTCGGAATATCCGATGAAAAAATTCCGTCTGACTTTTTCCATCGGAAATTCCAATCGTGTGTACAAGGCATAAACCTTGCACTAATCCCAGTGATAAATGCTGATTGTTTGCACTTGCAGTATTAGCTTCTGTATCAGGTCTGTGGAGATCTAGTGCCCTTTTCCTGAGCTCATTAAAAACACAAGTAAACTTTATTGTTTCTGTACAAAATTATCCATTAAAATGTCAGGTTGTTTGTTTAAACTTCATGAATTTGAACAGTTTAACCTGATGGGTTTAAACTTGCTGGGGCTCGATATAATGAGAAACATTGCCGTCCTGTATTGTTTAGACATCACTGTATAGAATAAAGCAGAAAAAAAAGAGTATAGTGGCTTCATAAGAAGAGGTGTATAAGGAGTTAAATAAAAAGAACCCAGCATTCGGTTTTATGTAAAGCTGGTCCTACTGTAAAATATTTTTTTAACAAATGTTCTTACAAAGATTCTCAGAACATTTGATAGCTTGGATGCCATTCAAAAGTGTTTCAAAGTACTTCATCCTGATCCTTTGAATCTTCTCATTACTGCGGCTGAAAACAAGCAGCGATTTAACCTCACCAACGATTGGAAATTCAAATAAACCTTTCATAAACTAAAGGATTTTGACCAAAATTCTACTAGTGTATTGCCAGTTAACGTTGTCGCCTTTTACAAATTGCTATGCACCTCAAAGTGCGCTTTCTTCTCAATTTCTACTCATCTGTAACGTAGGTTTTTGTGAAATCAATAACCTGTAACAATGTGTAAAGAAGTCAGCTCATATGCATGATTGATCCTTAAATTCCTGTGCCCACAATGGTGGTATGAGATCAGGCTCATCTCTGCAGGTAGCAGAGACGTCACTGTACCCAGAACCTGCAGGTGCCCCTTACTACCAGAACTTGTGGGGGCCCAAGACTACAGCCAGGCCTCTAGCATGTTTCTCTCCACCTGCCTTGACCAAGGAGCCTTATCCCGGTGCCACTTCACCCCTCCATCTTTCACCCCTGCTGTGAGTTGTCCTGCTACCTGGAAAACCTGATGATGTGGTAAGGTCAAGGTCAAACCTTTACCTGGTACCAGCAACCTTCCCCAGCAGTATCACCCTGCTCTTTGTCCTCAGCTGAATGCACAAGTCCTACCATCTGTTTCCCTGCAGTCAGGAGTCTCCTGTGTCCACTCTGACCCTTCACCTGCTGCTGGACACCCCATGATCATCAGTGTGAGCAGGCTGTTCTGATGCCCTATCATTCCTACCCTATGAATATTTTTCCTTTGGTGCTACCTTGGGAATTGCTGTGCTGTGTCTGTTATCCTGCGCTTACTGTCCTGTGTCCCCATGCCTGTCCCTGGTTTCCCCTGGATTGGCCATGATGCACTTGGACTTACTGGTTGGAAAAGGACTTACTGGTTGTTGTACCATATTGCTACCCCATAAACTATTACTCTTTGCTGTGCCATATTGCTATGTCATGATTTATTTCTGCCTGCTGTGCCATATTACTACCCTGTGGTATATTTCCCTTTCCTGTGCCATATTGCTGTCCCGTGACCTTGCTGTGTCCCCCATTCTGTCCTGGATTGTTATCTGTGGACCCACAACATCTTTCATTGTTGGAACTCTCACACATTAGAGTGGGGACCACAGGTGGAAGGGTAACATTGATATAAGGTTTCCACATATATTTGTAAATTACATGCAAATCCTAGACATTTACTGCTACTGGTTGAAAATGGCTGTGCTCATGAAATCTTATTCATGCACTTGCCGTAAACCGGTTTTCCAAAGTGCACTTTTTTTTCTGATCAGATTACTGCCTGGCCCTTCCCCCTACTCAAAATCTAGTCAAAGCTTAGCCACAAAGATCCCATGACAGATCTATGAGCTGTATAAAAACCGCATGTGCAGAAGGCTTCAGCGAATGCTTGCCATCTATAAATGAAGATTCAATCTCAGGGCAGTCTATTAAGAAGAACATTTTAACCGCTTAAGCCCCGGACCATTATGCAGCTTAAGGACCAGAGGTGTTTTCAGAATTTGGCACTGCGCTGCTTTAACTGGAAATTGTGCGGACATGCAATGTTGTACCCAAACGAAATTTGCGTCCTTTTCTTCCCACAAATAGAGCTTTCTTTTAATGGTATTTGATGGCCTCTGCGATTTTTTTTTTTTTGCGATATAAACGGAAAATGACTGAAAATTTTGAAATAAATGATATTTTCTACTTTTTGTTATAAGAAAAATCGAATAAACTCAATTTTAGTCATACATTTAGGCCAAAACTTATTCAGCCACATGTCTTTAGTAAAAAAAATGTCAATAAGCGTATATTTATTGGTTTGCGCAAAAGTTATAGCGTCTACAATCTAGGGTACATTTTCTGAAATTTACACAGCTTTTAATTTATGACTGCCTATTTCATTTCTTGAGGTGCTAAAATGGCAGGGCAGTACAAAACCCCCCCAAATGACCCAATTTTTGAAAGAAGACACCCCTAGGAAATTGCTGAGTGGCATGTTGAGCCCATTGAATATTTTTTTTTTTTGTCTCAAGTGATTGAATAAAGACTAAAAAAAAAAAAAAAAAAATTACAAAAAGTTGTCACTAAATGATATTACTCTTTCCTCCATGGACCGACACAGCTTCTCTATTGACAAAGTGGGTATTATCCGTTAATTAGGAGTGACTAGGCAGAAAAACTTGTAAAAAGTGTTGCATCACACCTTCTACAGTCCCGCCCAGGGGGCGGACCCCCCGGGTATATCCTCTCAGTCTGCATATCGCAGATCAGTTTTTTTCTGTCTAGCAAGGAGTAGGACATGGCTCCCTTCGGGCCCATTGGTGCGGGGAAAAAAGATATATATATATATATATTTTTTTTGCTACATTTGTTGTTTCCTGCGATCTTCGATCAACTGCCGACTGGGTGACAGGCTGGATCCTCGATCCTTGTAGTCTCCCCAGTTTCGGCCATCGAGCGTGTGCCGACCCTAGCTACGTGCTACGTGCTGGGTTTTCCACGACATGCCCGTCGCTCCACGGGTGGCCGGTGAGCCTACGCTCCAGGGCCTGCATCGGACCGCTCAGCTTTGGCTGACCTTACGGCCGAGTCGCAGCAGCCTGGCCGGTGAGCTTACGCTCCAAGGCTTGCATCGGACCGCTCAGCTTCGGCTGACCTTACGGCCGAGTCGCAGCAGCCTGTCCGGTGAGTGTCATGCTCCAGGGCATACATATGATCGTCCGTTTTGGGTCCAATCACAGCATGCCTGGCCAACAGTCACCTTCCGTGCGCGGACGATGATCTGTTTGGAATGTCTTCCAGCATAATACATGCAGGATAGGTAAGTAAAACTCCCCTGCCTCGGCTGGGTGATTTAGCTGGACATTCCTGGAGAGATCAAGTAAGTGGTTGTGGCCCCTTTCTTCCCTCTCTCCCTGCCTTTCCCTCCTCCCTGGGCTTCTAGCTAAAGGTGCTGAGTGCTGGGGGTCACCTAAGGGGTTCCACTGGAGCGGGGCTGGCTGTAACTAAAATTTAAAATAAATGTAATTTCTGCTTACCTGTGTGTGTGCTTCCTCCTCCATGCTGTCGGTGGCCATTTTGAGGTGGTCCATGCCGAGTTCGGCCTCTTGTGACTGCCCGGCGGGCATCTTCCTGTGGTTCGGCCACACCCACTGGCCCCTATCAGCTGATCGGCGGCCATGTTTGTCCACCCTGTAGGTATATATTGCCGTTCGGCGGCCGTCTTTTTGTGGGCTACGGTTGCTTGACCTCTATCTTCGGTCGGCGGCCATTTTCTTAGAGCCCACATTATCTTCCATACAGACGTTTTTGGCAGCCATTTTGCGAGAGCCTCCGGCCTCTAGGGTGCATTACACTGGCGCGAAAATTCACACAGGAAGTGCTGATAAAAGAAGCAGACTGACACAGCAGCAGTGGGACAGCATCACAGGCGCAGCACACAGCAGCATAGCAGTACCGGTCCAGGGTGGTGAGTCCTCTGGGTAACCCAGCATCTCGGCAGCGCAGGAGGGTGGCCTATTGATATCTTGCCTGGAGCCCTGTGAGTGTCAGCGTGTGGTCAGCATGGCATCTGAGCCAGATGTCTTCTCCCCTGAAACACCAGATTTAGCAGCTGGTGTCCCTGAGGTGTCTATGAATGCTATGACGGCAATCCTAGAGGCGTTTGCTGCCAGGGTGGAAGCAGCACACGGGAATACAGGGGGTAGTAAACGCCCCATCCCCTGCAAGCATCTGGGGATAATTCTGATGCAGAACCAGGTCCAGCTACGGCTCCGGGCCCAGATTCTGACGCATCAGAGACTGCAGACCGTGACCGGACAGTGAGGATGACTCCAAGTCCAGGTCAGTACGCGAGACGGCTTGGTATCTGACCTTATTACTGCAGTGCGGGATACGCTAAAGTTGGAAAATACTGCAGAAGCAGCAGAGACTCCGGTCCACTTGGGTTTCATAGACCTGCCCGCACTGCTAAGGTGTTCCCTTGTGTGTCTTTTGATAAACTCTTATACAAGGAATGGGAGAACCCACTGAGGGTCTTTACAGCCCCAAAGAGGTTTGCGGTACGGTACCCCTTTGAGGAGAGTTTTCTGAAGAGATGGACCTCTCCCCCTATAGTGGACCCTCCGGTGTCCAGACTTAATAGAGCCACCACAATTCCTGTGGAAGGGGCTCCTGTTTTCAAGGACCCTGTGGATAAGAAGGCTGAAGCACTTGCTTGCTACCTATACTCAGTGGTAGGCTCGGCAGTACGCCCGGCATTGGCGGGGGCCCTAGTGTCTCACACACTTACTGAATGGGCAAGATTGCTACTCCAGGGGTTAAGGAGCGAGATGCTCCTCCTGATGAGATAACATTGGCCGACCTGTTGGTCCAGGGCCTTAGGTTTGTCTGTGAGTCAGACATGGATACTATTCCCCTGCTGTCTAAAGCTTCGGTTTATGCAAAAGCAATACGCCGCCTGATCTGGCTAAAAGGCTGGTCTGCGGACCAGACTTCCAAGAAAGCCCTGTTGGATCTGCCTTTTAAGGGCGACAGACTTTTTGGGGCTTCTCTGGATGACATCATCAAGGATGCCACAGGAGGTAAAAGCACTTTGCTTCCCCAAATTAGCAAGGGTAAGGGGCCACGCCAAGGGCAAGGGCCCTCCTTTACTGCATGCAAGCGTTTTTTTCGTCCCCCTAGGGCGACAGGGAAAAGACCCCAGGCCGATAAAGCGCCTGCCCAAGGACAAAAGCGTCCTTGGTCCCGCATACCCAATAAGCCTGCGGACAAATTTGCGTCCGCGTGAAGGTCCACCCCCAACCAGCTCTCGGGTGGGGGGACGTCTGCGCAAATTCGCGACTCAGTGGACAACTCTAATCTCCGACAGGTGGGTTTGCGAAGTAATCTCCTCAGGCTACAAGATAGAGTTTCCCTCTGGTCCACCCGACAGATTCAACACCTCCAATCTCCAGCTACTACCGACCCGTCTGGAGGCCCTGTAGGGGGCGGTCCAGGGTCTACTGGAACGCGGGGTAGTTATTCCAGTTCCGGAACGGGGTTTTTACTCAAATCTGTTCATTGTGCCGAAGAAGGAGGGGGTTCGTCCAATCTTGGATCTCAGAGCCCTCAATTGCTTTGTGAAAGTACAAAGATTTCGGATGGAGTCGGTTCGATCTGTAGTCACGGCTCTCCATCCGGGGGACTTTTCTGGCCTCCTTGGACATCAAAGACGCATACCTGCATGTCCCCATATCATCCAGACACCAGAGGTTTCTGCGCTTTGCTATCGGGAAGGACCACTACCAGTTTGTGGCCCTCCCGTTTGGCCTTGCCTCAGCACCCAGGACGTTCACCAAGGTGCTCGCTCCGATTTTGGCACTTCTAAGACAGCGGGGTATCGCTATCATGGGCTACTTGGACGACCTTCTACTGAAGGCCCCTTCAAGCTCAGAATTAGAGGTAAGCGTGTCTATTACCTGTCAGATACTAAACACGCAAAAGTCAGTATTGGTACCCACTCAACGCCTACTGTACCTGGGGTTGATTCTGGATTCCTCAGAGGCAAAGGTATTCCTCCCTGTGGAGAAGTTGCAGACCCTCCGGGCTGCAGTACGGCAGCTGACTTCCAGGAATTGGTCGTCACTCCATTTTGGCATGCAAGTGTTGGGCCTCATGGTAGCCTCCTTCGAGGCGGTCCCATATGCCCAATACCACACTCGAGTGTTACAGAAGGAAGTTCTGTCCAGATGGAACAGATGCCCTTCATCTCTGGATTATCAAATCCGAGTGAGCCACCTAGTCAGGAGATCCCTGGTATGGTGGCTGACAGCACCGGCACTAATGGCCGGGAAGTCATTTCTTCCGGTTTACTGGATAGTGATCACGACGGACGCCAGCCTTACAGGTTGGGGGGGAGTCTGGGGTGTTCAGTTGGCGCAAGGTCGCTGGACCCCAGAGGAAGCCCTCCTGCCGATCAATGTCCTGGAAATCTGGGCGATCAGGCTCTGCCTCTTCAAATGGTCTCAGAGGCTGCAAGGGCGTCCAGTCAGGATCCAGTCAGACAACGCCACAGCAGTGGCATATGTTAATCATCAAGGAGGAACAAGAAGCTCAGCTGCAGCGTCGGAGGTCGCTTGCATCCTGAAGTGGGCAGAGAGGAGCGTACCGGCACTGTCGGCCGCATACATTCCGGGTGTGGAAAACTGGCAGGCGGACTACCTGAGCCGCCAGATGCTGGACCAGGGAGAATGGTCCTTACACCCGGAGGTGCTCCAACTCCTCTGCCAAAGATGGGGCACACCAGACGTAGATCTTCTGGCTTCCCGACTCAATCGGAAGGTATTGAGGTTTGTGGCCCGGTCAAGAGACCCATGGGCAGATGCAACGGATGCGTTGGTGGCATCGTGGGGTCAGTATCGGCTAATCTATGCCTTCCCTCCCTTAAGGCTTCTTCCTCTTCTGCTCCGCAGAGTGGAGGCAGAGGGAATTCCAATGATTCTAATCGCTCCAGATTGGCCTCAGTGTCCTTGGTACGCCGATCTAGTACGTCTGGTAGCAGACGTCCCCTGGCGCCTACCACTACGGAAGGACCTGCTATCGCAAGGTCCCATATTCCATCCTGCTTTACAGTCATTGGCTTTAACGGCATGGCTGTTGAGAACCAGGTACTGAGAGACCGGGGCCTGTCAGATTCAGTAATCTCTACTATGAGAAGTGCTCGAAAACTGTCCTCTAGGAAGGTTTATCACCGCACTTGGAAGGCCTACATCTCCATGTGTGAGGAAATGAGATGGCATCCGCGTACCTATTTGGTTTCCAGAATCCTGCTGTTTTTACAGCATGGGGTGGACCAAAGGGCTTGCCCTAAGTACGATTAAGGGACAGATATCTGCCCTGGCTGTCTTTTTTCAGTGACCCCTGGCGGCTCACTCTCTCGTGAGTACATTTGTGCAGGGGGTTTGACATGTGGCCCCTCCGGTCCGTCCCCCGCTACCTCCGTGGGACTTGAACCTGGTCCTCTCGGTGCTTCAGAAGGCACCGTTTGAGAATATTAGAGATATTCCCCTGTTGACACTTTCTCAGAAAGTGGTATTTCTGATGGCTGTTACGTCAGTTAGACGAGTCTATGAGCTGGCAGCCTTGTCCTGCAAGGCTCCCTATTTGATTTTCCACAAGGATAAGGTGGTGCTGCGGCCGCAGCCTTCCTTTCTTCATACCTATCTGCTACTTCCCTGTTCCGGAAGTCAGACTCACTGTTTGTTTCGGTGGCTGGTCCCTAGAAGGGCCAAGCAGTCTCGTCAGCCACCATCTCTAGGTGGATCCGACAGATAGTAATCCAGGCTTACGCCTTAAAGGGTCAAGCGCCCCCCTTTCCGGTCATGGCGCATTCAACCAGGGCAAGAGGTGCCTCTTGGGCTTTCTGACATCAAGCGTCTGTTTCCCAATTATGTAAATCAGCGACTTGGTCGTCCGCTCACACTTTCACAAAATTCTACAAAGTTGATGTAGGTGCATCTTCAGATGCCTCTTTTCGGCCGCAAGGTTTTACAAGCGGCTGTTTAGAGTTGCAGCTCCTCCGTTGGAGGAGTGCTGTTTTGTGTTTGGGGTGAAGTTTATTTTATGCTGTTACCACCCCTCGTTTTTTTCTCTGACACTGCTTTGGGACGTCCCACTTTGTCAATAGAGAAACTGTGTCGGTCCGTGGACTAAAGAGTCCATGGACCGACACAGCACCCACCCCTCCTTTTTAAGTTTGTACTGCTTTTTGACGAACTGATCTGCGATATGCAGACTGAGAGGATATACCCGGGGGGTCCGCCCCCTGGGCAGGACTGTAGAAGGTGTGATGCAACACTTTTTACAAGTTTTTCTGCCTAGTCACTCCTAATTAACGGATAATACCCACTTTGTCAATAGAGAAGCTGTGTCGGTCCATGGACTCAGAGAAAAGGATTTTACGGTGAGTAAAAAATCCTATTATTGCTCACACATGCCATGGTTATATGTGGAATTTCACCCCAAAATACATTTTGCTGCTTCTCCTGAGTACGGGGATACCACATGTGTGGGACTTTTTAGGAGCCTAGCCGCGTACGGGCCCCCGAAAACCAAGCACCGCACAAATTTTTGATTTCACTCCTCACTACCTATCACAGTTTCGAAGGCCATAAAATGCCAAAATAGCACAAACCCCCCCCAAATGACCCCATTTTGGAAAGTAGACACCCCAAGCTATTTGTGGAGAGGCATGGTGAGTATTTTACAGCTCTCATTTGTTTTTGAAAATGAAGAAAGACATTTTTTTTTTTTTTTTTTCAATTTTCAAAACTTTGTGACAAAAAGCGAGATTATAAGGTATTTACTGGCAGAAATTTGTTTTTTACTATCCAAAGTTAAAACAACAAGGGCAGAAGATTTAACCACTTCAGCCCCGGAAAGGTTTTATCCACTTCCTGACCAGGCCATTTTTTGCGATACGGTACTGCGTAGCTTTAACTGACAATTGCGTGGTCGTGCAATGCTGTACCCAACTAAAATTGATGTCCTTTTTTTCCCCACAAATAGAGCTTTCTTTTGCTGGTATTTGATCACCTCTGCTGTAGATATAATATTTTCTACTTTCTGGTATAATATATATCTCAAAAAATGTTTTCTTCATCAATTTAGGCCAATATGTATTACATAATAATACGTGTAAATTGATTGGTTTGAGAAAAAGTTATAGCGTCTACAAACTACGGGATAGATTTAGGGACTTTTATTAATTTTTTTTACTGGTACTGGCGGCGATCTATGATTTTTAGCAGGACTGCGACAAATCTGACCCTAAGTGACACTTTTTGGAGACCAGCGACATTTTTATAGTGATAATGTCACTGTCATTATGACAGGGCTACAAAAAATGCACTGATCCCTGTATAAATGACACTGGCAGGGAAGGGGTTAACATTAGGCGGTGATCAAGGGGTTAAATGTGTTCCTTGGGAGGAGTTTCTAACTGTAGGGGGAGTGGATTCACTGGAAGAAGAGAGAGATTGTGAATCAGCTTAGCTGAAACACGACCTCTCACTTTTCCTCCCTGACAGATTAGCGGTGTGCTTTGTTTACATTGGCATTGGTTGAACAATCGGCGGGTCGCAGTGGCCATCATGGCCGCCAGACCCGCAGATTGGCTCCCGCTGTGTCCAATCACAGCGGGAGCTGCGCACCCCCTAAACTGCGTGCACAAAATCACGTACAGGTACATGTACATTTACTGCGGCAGGGCGTTCTGGCGGTTAATAGATGGAAAGTTGAAAAAATGGCCCTCTTTAAGAACTCAATTCACTAACCTGCAATTATACCCACTGTATGTGCCATAAAAATCTTTATGTTTAGTAATACGCGCCAATGAGTGAAAAAATAAAAGTCTAAATATGTTCTGGCAATTGCATAGTAAATTGAGCTTTCATTTTCTTTCACTGTACGGAAATCGCAGTAATGCACCACAAATTATGTTGACAAAGGATTTTTTAAATTACAACCACTGATGGCAACAACCTTCTCTGCCTGCTCCCTCCAACAAGCTTCCACAGAGTAGGTGAGGTTATTGCGCCTGCTTATCAACCCTTTCAGAGCCAGAATTGTACCCATGCAAGTACTGCTCTGGGGAGGAAGGTGAACACATTTGTTAGTTGACTAATGCTCACTGTCTTCCTCCCTGCAATGAAATGCCATGGAATTGTTACTTTCAGCCATTTTCTTTTTATTACACAATCTGATTTTGTTTTCTGTTGCTAAACACCTGCATTCGGAATTGACTTGGCTGAAGTCATTCCGGGAAAATGTAGATAGGTTAACATGGATTAGAAACCGGCACACTTGCATTGCTAAGGCCTTGTGTCATGTATGTATATGTGTTAAATCAGCAGAACTCCACCTAAAAGGGGAGGTTCCACTTTAAGGCTTCCTTCCGCGCTCCTGTTTGTGAAATGGAGCTATTGGGGAGGAGGGGGGAGGAGCGTGTACCCGATTTCCACAGATACCCACTCCCACTTCAGCTCCGATCTCCTTAGACGATCGGGAGCAGAACTTCTCCTTCCCCCTTCCTTCCCAAAGCCTTCTGGGAGACATGACAGGTCCCAGAAGACTTCTGGACCAGTCACAAAGAACAGCGCCGCTCGCGCATGGGCGGGGACTCCCGGCTGTGAAGCCGCAAGCTGTCACAGCCAGGTGCAAATAGTAAAGATGCCAGCGCTGGTGAGGGAGGACACGGAGAACATCGCTGGGGTGAGCACACCACTGGATCATGGGACAGGTGAATGGCTGTGACTGGAGCTCCTCTTTAAGCTCACAAAGCCATTAGACAAGAGTGTCAAAATAAGGGTTCCTAAGCTGCTGGCAGCTATGTTTATTTGGAGTTCTCAGACAGTTTAATCCTTTCGCTACCACCAACATAAGGCAGATGGCAAAACAGAACTATCTCCAGCTGGCCAAGTCAGTATGCCTGACGTGGACTGCATTCCCCCTTCTGACAAGCCGCCAATCAAAGCCATTAATTAAAACTGTGCCCCCTCCACTGCTCTGCTGCCCACATTGTGTCCTGTATTCCTATTGCTCTGTGCTGCAGATTGTGTCCCTTGCTTGTCTGGTTCTCTTCCCCATCTCCGTGTGTCCTCCAATTCCCCCACAAGTTGGTTTCAGCTGCATTCGTTCTCTTTTTTCAGGCAAAGAACATTTTCAGCAAGTACGGAAAGATTGTAAGCTCTAACGAGGAGAGCCCTCCGATTCCTCCTGTATTGCGTTGTATTGTAACCATACTGTCTTGCTCTCATGCTGTAAAGCGCTGCGCAAGCTGTTGGCGCTATATAAATCCTGTATAATAATAATAATTTATATTTTGCAGTCTAGCCTGGGCAGCAACCACCATGGCTCCTTCCATAGATACAGTGACATAGTGAATGTAACCACTAAGGTAGAGAAAATGTTTTGCTTGCAGGACTGCCAGGTAAAAATAAGGGGAAGTGAAGAAAACCTGAAAACATAAAATAAATGAAGCCACCTTATCTAAGGAATGGTAATGTCACGATCTGGGGGTCAGACTCAAAGACCAGTTTCTATAGCAGTAGCGTGACTTCCACAGACCAGCAGACAGGTATTCAAGCAGGTCACCCTGGCAGATGATGCGGGCTTACCTGAGGTGCAGAGTCCAAGTACTAACCAGTGTTCACCAGAGCAAAGCAAACAGAATATTGGCATGCATTAAAAAAGGGATCAACTCCAGAGATAAAACGATAATTCTCCCGCTCTACAAGACTCTGGTCCGGCCGCACCTAGAGTATGCTGTCCAGTTCTGGGCACCAGTCCTCAGGAAGGATGTACTGGAAATGGAGTGAGTACAAAGAAGGGCAACAAAGCTAATAAAGGGTCTGGAGGACATTAGTTATGAGGAAAGGTTGCGAGCACTGAACTTATTCTCTCTGGCGAAGAGACGCTTGAGAGGGGGATATGATTTAAATTTACAAATACCGTACTGGTGACCCCACAATAGGGATAAAACTTTTCCGTGGAAGGGAGTTTAACAAGACACGTGGCCACTCATTAAAATTACAGGAAAAGAGGTTTAACCTTAAACTACATAGAGGGCTCTTTACTGTAAGAGCGGCAAGGATGTGGAATTCCCTTCCACAGGCAGTGGTACTTTCAAAAAGCTATTAGATAAGTACCTGAATGACCACAACATACTGTGATATACAATGTAATACTGACATATAATCACACACATAGGTTGGACTTGATGGACTTGTGTCTTTTTTCAACCTCACCTACTATGTAACTATGTAACACCAATAACTCCTAGTTAGCGCTTCTTACTCATGATGCTTAGTTTCAATAAAGAAAAAAACTCAAAATGTAGCAGCAAAATGGCTCCAAAATATACTGCCATAGGGATGGAACTACGTGACCTTTGTACAATTCTGGACCTGAATCAAGCGCATTACTTACATTTAAACCAGAGGCATTTATGTCAGTACAAGCTACTTTACAGATCATCAATTATTACCCATTTTTCTTTAGGAAAAATACCCCACATGATAATGATTGATTTAATGCACAAGAGGTATTTTGCTCCAAGATTAATAATGTGGACCAGGAAACCACATCAGAGAAATAGGTGGGGAAATCAATGAACAAGACACCTCACCTCGTATGAAAAGGATCATGTTTAAAGGTCATCATCATGTACAGTTTTAAATGACTTTCCTGCCGTGCCTTCAAAAAATACTTGATTGTGCATCAGAAAAGTTCATTTTTTACAGTACCACAAAGCCAAATGTATTTGACATAACATATGCTACATCTCTGGGACCTGCTAAATTCATTTTTGCACTCCACACTGGTGCTACAGTAAGCGATAGATCAACATATGGCTGCAAAATAAATGTAACCGTGAACAAAATATTTTATAGGGCAAGATCCTGCCTGGCGCTACAGAACTGATGATGTGAAGTCCCTTAACCAATTATGTCAGGACAAGGAGATTTATATCTAAATCAGAGAAGAAAATGTAACGGTGCCAAACAATACACCGTACCTATTTCTCATGTATCAGTTTTGCTGCTGAAATCATATAACATCTTAATGCGATGCAATCTTTATTTTCAACTGTAGGCTTATGTGGATATATAAAGCAGATGAGATGAAAAATATATATATATATATATATATTTTCCCAGCAAACAAAAGCCAAAAAATACATATTTCATGACGCGGATATTCTCGCAGCTTGTAAAAAATTTCTGTTACAGGTGTGGTCAAGGACACTTTTTGTTGGCATTCCAAAGCTCTTTGCAATTTTCGTTTATTGAACAACATTTCCACGGCAAACTGATGCCTCTTTCTGACAGGTTTCACCCAAAACGTGGCTTCATTTGCTGACCCTACACCTCCTAACTTTCCAATTGAAAACTGCTAATATAACTTTAAAGTGAACAGATCATCATCAGCCACTTTTAAATTTTAAGGATATTAACGTCTGTTTATTGTGGTAAAAAATGCTACACAGTGTAATGTATTGCAGTTCCTTTCAATCTGAATGGCACTCAATGTATCTAGGCAGTGCATCGATTAATGCAGCACTGCCTTGAAATAAATGCTGCAGATTCGTGGCGGTGCCGTGTTTGTGCTGTGATTAGGCACCTGCACAAGCTGATCAGCGGATGCCGGCTAATGAATGTCTGGCATCACCCGCTGATTGGCGAGGAGAGACACAGAACAGAGCTCTGCCTATGTAAACAAGGCAGAGCTCTGTCCTGTCAGCAGGGATGTGATGGATTTTCTTTCCCAGCTCCCTTAGAAAAAACAGCACACATAGTACCCAAAAACACTGGTTAGGCACACATTTAACACTTTGATTGCACTAAAGGTTTAACCCCTTTCCAGCCAGTGTCATTAGTACAGTCCAAACGCTGCTAGGTTCCCACTAATGCTGCTGCATGATGATGCATTTTTCAGTGCATTTTTTTTGTAGGAGAAGGAGACCTAATTTTATACAGAAAACTCTTGCCAAAAATGCACTATAACAATGTACATGTTTTTTACACATGTAGCGGGGTATTCCCCTTTAAGATAGAGAGACAGGACTTTCCGGGTGAGAGGTGAGTCGGGAGGAAGTAGAGAAAATACATTGCTGAAGTGAGAGCAGAGAGAGAGAGAGACTACATTACCCAGAACCCCATTCGGAAATGTTTCCATCACAGAGACTCATGGGAGGGGTTATAAAGGGAGCAGACGAGGCTGGGCTCGGCCTCTTTGGGACACGAGACTTCAGGAACTGATCCTCCTGTGCGGAGGGGTCGGAGTGCAAGGACTGAAGCCTGAGGCCTTGCGCAGCACCAAAGAGCCTTCCACCCCTCTGCGAGCCTGGGTGACATCTGACTTCACTTGACCACCGCATTGGTTGGATCGGGGACCCGATCGCTGGAGAGACTGTGTGTGTGTGTGTGACACAGTTGGTGGAAGTTCCCGGACTGGGACCGCAGTCCGGACGGGTGAGAGGGCGTATGCCCAAAACGATATACTGTTACTGCTAATAGGCCTATAGACTGCCCTGGCCCACAAGTTGTTCCTGATACTCTCACTGAAGAACCTTATCAGAGCTGAACTTACAGTTCGTATAGCCAAGTGTTTATCCCATCTTTACCTTTCCCATCGGATTACAAAACTGTACTCTGTTAATGTGCACCACCGTTAAAGACCTGCCGGTGAAGAAAAAGACTGAGTTGTAGATATCAGAACCAGGCCTGGTGGGGTTTCGGATTTGTTTGGTTACTGCGCCATAGGGCGCCTAGCTAACGGTCGCCCGTGTGGCGCACTTGTTGCCTGTTAACTCTATATTCATAGTGTGTTAGTGTTGTAGGGCTCTGCATTACAAATAATTATTCTGTGAACTGTGATGAATGTTACCTCTTTTCTTACCAAGAGCTTAAGTAAAATCCTATACTTATTTCAGTCTAGTATTGTCTCAATGCTTAATTATTCATACAGTATAAGTTATGTAATTTACTGTCAGTACTAGCTGTGCCAGTAGGGGGTTGAGCATATTGCCGGGGGTTGGCGGAGCTGTCTTCAGGGCCCAACTAAATCTGCGGCCTTCTTAGTTGGAGGTATCGCTACACGTGGGGGTTCTCGTCCGGGATCCTGATACAGCAGGTGAACGCCAGAAGTGCCGGCATGGACCCCATCAAAGTAGTCCAATGGTGCGAAGCAGAAGGGACACGCTCAGAAGCGAGCGTGGCCATCGAACTTCCAGGGAGTGACTGGAGAGAGAAACAAATTAAAGAGGGGGTACAAACATTGTCCCCGGATAGAAAGGCTTACGTGGTCGCAGTGAGACCAGACCCAAGGACCAACTGCACCTATGCACTGATAGAGTCCTGAAAACTTCCACGGTGCCAGTATAAAATTGTCCGAAAAGACTGAGTTCCACCTGACACATCCCAGTCAGAAGCAGTTAGAACCCTTGGACAGGAAAGCAGGGGCTGCTGTTAAATCGCAGGCAGAACAACAGCTGGTTGATCTGAAACGACAGTACCATGACATACAAGAGAGGTTTCAGGAGACTTCCAGTATGATAGCTGAACGCATTAATGAGTTATGTGTCGCTTCTGAGGATCAGAAAGATGGTCAGATAACACCCAAACCTGGGAAGGTACTGAAGAAACGAGCTCAGGGCCGGAAGTAACCATCCGGAAGGATTTCCGCATTGACGGCCAGATAGGAGAAAGAGGGAAGAAGGACAAACTGTCTTACACCAGCCTCCTACACCAAATAGAGCTGGGGCTACAGAAAGGGTATCAGGACTCTGACATTAGAGAAGCTGTAATCCATGCCATCAGCCCAGGTTCAAGCATTAGGGGCATGTTGGAGAGGAAGAGTGGATTGACCCTGAACCAGCTAAAGAGGATACTGAAAAGCTACTATGAGGAGGAAGATGCCGCTGAGTTATTTCATCGACTGATAAATATAACCCAGGATAGTAAAGAGACTCCTCAGAACTTCCTATTCCGGGCCATTGAGCTCAAGGACTGCCTGTTGTCCACATCCAAGGATGAAGGAACTGGGGAGCATTTTGGAGCCGAGCTAGTCCAAAAGAAATTCCAGAGATCTGTGACTACGGGATTGAGGAGTGACTATATCAAGCTACAACTGAAGCAGCATTTGGAAGACCCCTCAACTCCGGATAAGGTCCTCATTGAGAAAGTGAATGAAGCAGATAAGATGGAGATTGAGAGGGACCAAAAGCAGAGGAAACTTGAACCTCCTAGCACCACAAGTGCCAAAGTACAGCAGATAGATGTCCCCTCAGACACTCGGGAACTCAGTGTGCTGGTGGCAAGCACAACCGACAGAGATTCGGAGTTTGGGGTTCTGAAGACTCAGATGTCCAAAATAATGGAGATGGTGACCGGGTCACTGGATGTCAAGTCTGAGATAGACACACTGAAGGTGCAAGTGTCCCAGCTGGTGGAGATGATGAACAAATTGATGGCGGAAAGTACTGGATTGTCTGCCCAAAAGCCCACAAAGCAAGACATCTGTAGAAACTGTGGAGGTGTAGGCCACTACCAGCGAGAATGTCCAAGCCCAAGAATGGAGAGAAGATCCGGGCCTTCAAAAGTAACTTTCTCTGAACCTGCGAGGGAACGGTGGAGGACACCTGCAGTTTATGCCGTCTCAGTGAAGAACGCCTATCAGCCTTCCAAACAGCACCAGAAACGGCATTCCCAGCGCCGGAAGCTGAAGAGAGCACAAGTTCAAGTATGCCAGCCTGCTGTTACAGGTGTTTCCAAAAGGACTGCTACCCAATTGGTAGGTCCTCTGCCTGTAGTGCCTGTTCTGGTCGAAGGGATCTACACCAGAGCCATCCTTGATACAGGTGCTCAGGTTACCCTAATGACCAGAGACTTTTACAAGAAGTACCTATCATACCTGCCCCTGGAAGAGATGGGAGACACCAAGATTCAGGGTATCCAAGCAGAAGAGTACTCTTGTGATGGATGTGTGCGGATCAAGTTGTCGTGTGATCCATTGAGGGCTGGGGAGCCCCAGGACTTTGAGACACTGGCCATTGTCTGTCCCTGGCTGTCAGGGCCCTCCAGAAGCTCTCTCATCGTTGGGACCAATACCGATCTGGTGAAACTGCTTTTAGCCCCTGCTGTCCCCAGATGTCATCCCTTACCCTCACTGCCAGAAGAAGGATCCATAGCAGTAGTGGAAGAAACCAATCTGCAGGAGGCAGAAGTACTCAAAGAGGCTAGTGAGCCTACCATGTCTGAGCCAGTGGAACAAAGGGCTCGAAGAGTCATAAGGCCTCCCAAAAAGTTGACCTACCCACAAATGGGGAAGAGCTCGGAAGATTCTGTGGTCACTGCCAGGAGGAATGCAGAGAATCCGAATCCCTACACTGTTCATTTGGTGGAGGGCAACCCCAGCTCACTTCCTGGCACAGTTAGACAGGTCGCCCACACTGAAGCGACCTGTAGACAGGACAGCTCCCCATCCTATGATGATTGGTGGGAGGCTCCTCTGTCAATCCTATGCAACCGCATTGAATCTAAAATGTTTTGCAGATCTAAAAATGTTAGATGTCTTTGGGGACCAAAGATTCAAAGTGGGGGGAGTGTGTAGCGGGGTATTCCCCTTTAAGATAGAGAGACAGGACTTTCCGGGTGAGAGGTGAGTCGGGAGGAAGTAGAAAAAAGACATTGCTGAAGTGAGAGCAGAGAGAGAGAGAGAGACTACATTACCCAGAACCCCATTCGGAAATGTTTCCATCACAGAGACTCATGGGAGGGGTTATAAAGGGAGCAGACGAGGTTGGGCTTGGCCTCTTTGGGACACGAGACTTCAGGAACTGATCCTCCTGTGTGGAGGGGTCGGAGTGCAAGGCCTGAAGCCTGAGGCCTTGCGCAGCACCAAAGAGCCTTCCACCCCTCTGCGAGCCTGGGTGACATCTGACTTCACTTGACCACCGCATTGGTTGGATCGGGGACCCGATCGCTGGAGAGACTGTGTGTGTGTGTGACACAGTTGGTGGAAGTTCCCGGACTGGGACCGCAGTCTGGACGGGTGAGAGGGCGTATGCCCAAAACGATATATTGTTACTGCTAATAGGCCTATAGACTGCCGTGGCCCACAAGTTGTTCCTGATACTCTCACTGAAGAACCTTATCAGAGCTGAACTTACAGTTCGTAAAGCCAAGTGTTTATCCCATCTTTACCTTTCCCATCGGATTACAAAACTGTACTCTGTTAATGTGCACCACCGTTAAAGACCTGCCGGAGAAAGAAAAAGACAGAGTTGTAGATATCAGAACCAGGCCTGGTGGGGTTTCGGATTTGTTTGGTTACTGCACCATAAGGCGCCTAGCTAACGGTCGCCCGTGTGGCGCACTTGTTGCCTGTTAACTCTATATTCATAGTGTGTTAGTGTTGTAGGGCTCTGCATTACAAATAATTATTCTGTGAACTGTGATGAATGTTACCTCTTTTCTTACCAAGAGCTTAAGTAAAATCCTATACTTATTTCAGTCTAGTATTGTCTCAATGCTTAATTATTCATACAGTATAAGATATATAATTTACTGTCAGTACTAGCTGTGCCAGTAGGGGGTTGAGCATATTGCCGGGGGTTGGCGGAGCTGTCTTCAGGGCCCAACTAAATCTGCGGCCTTCTTAGTTGGAGGTATCGCTACACACATGTAGCGGGGGTCTAAATTTAGGTGGGATACACCTGGGTGTAATAGTATGACCCAGGTGTGTAAATCATGAGAGGATTTGGACCATTTGTATTCGTGGAGGACTGGGTGGTGTATTATTCTCCTTGGCCTGTGGGTGGCGGGGTACCCGCAGGCTCAAGGTAGATTTGCTGCCGCAGTGCTATCCTTTTTGTCCCTTTCCGGAGATGGTACAGCAAGGGCGGGGAACCTGCCGTGGCGTCAAGGGAGGAGATAAAAGGGGGAGACGCCCTGGCCACGAGGTCTTTTCGCCTTAGGCCTGGGTGCGTGCGGTCCGGAGTTCCGGCCCAGGCGCCCTAGGCCTGGCCGGAGCGGAGTTGGCGTCTATCCCAGGCACCTTCAGCCTGGGGTGAGGTACTAAACCGGAGGCCTGGGGCCCAGTGACTTCGACTGGGTCCCGCAAGGGCGGAGGAGTCCGAGGGTCCCTGAGGTGGATGGGGCCCATGTCTGAGGTGAGGAGGCCGGGGAGGTCACCCGTCCGGAGAGTCCGGAGCAGCATCAACCCGGTGACGGATGGGCCTCTGGTAACTCCCTTGGAGGGACATCTCTCCCTGATAGGAGCCACAACGCAGCGAAGGTACTCCTATCTACATTCTCTTGAGCCGCTGGTAGAGACTCACAAGTTCTAAGTTCTCTCTCTAGCCAAGGCTATAGTAACCGCTGGTGAATCTACAGTGGTTTAGCGTACAATCAGGATAGTGCCTCGACCTGCTCACCCCAACCGTATCGAACTGTTATTGGGTCTCAACCAGTTGGCTGGTAAAGCACTGTTTATTATGAGTGTGACAATAAAGCAAGAGTTGGACCCTAATCGGTGTGTGGTACTCTGGTTAATGGGAGCAATGGGAAGTGTCAGTACAGCAAGACTTGGTAATTAACTGAAACACACAGGCCCGAGGAAAATAACTGGTACTGGCCTTCACCTCACCCACTGCCATGGGGAGGACATGGGACGTAGCGCATCTCACCCTCACATACGAAATACCCCTAGACAAAGAAGATGGAGTGAGAGCGCTACACACACATTTTGGTACATTCCCATTTAAGTCTATGGGGCAAAAAACACACTGCAACTGCACCAAAGAAGTGCCTGCATCTTTTCAGAAATACGTTGAAGCTGTGTTGCACAATGTTTTATTTTGCTGAGAAATCACAAGCCCCTTACCCCTAGCATTTCTGGCCATGGCCATCTTGAGTAAGGGAAAATGATTTATGTAGCATTTACTTCCTGGAATCCATCTGCTCTTAGCTCAGGAATGCAGGTAGGAAGGTGTGCTTAGCTGAGAAAACCCCTCCTGAAGATTTTTGGGATGTAGGATATCATTTGCCCAGGCCTGGAAACCAAGAAGAAAAAAAACGAATGTTAGCAGAATAAAGATTAAAAAGAGAGTCAACGTTGATTGAGAGACTGATGTTCGGCTTTAAGCAGGGGAGGGCAGTGGCATAGGATATGCAAAACTAGCACCTTGCATTCCAAAAAGTTTTGTCACCCTATGGTCATGGAGCACAGCACAGATGGGTAGATAACAGGCAATGTCCATTCCTTTACAAATTTTTTTCAAAAAAGGTCTTTGTCTATATATGAGTTTCCACTGTGAATTTGGCAAACACTTACGGTACCTTTAAGGCCACAACACATTTTTTTTCTATACACTGGCCCAGATACCAGGGAATGCCTTGATCAGCTTTCCTGCCACCAATAAAAGTTAATTTCATTATTTTCTTTAAAGCAGTTGTATTGCCCGCTTGGTATAATAAGGCTTACCTGTAGGTAAAATTAATATCTCCTAAACCTGCACGGTTTAGGAGATTCTCACCCTTCATGCAGCTGCTGTCAGCGGCGCATGCACGCTGAAGGTCCGGCGGCTCGTGCCGGAACTTGCCGGAATGTAAGACTTCCGCGAGAATGCGCGGGAGTGACGTCATTGCGGCTCTGCCCACTCACAGCGCCGGAGCCCGCGGGCCCGAAAGAAACGCAGAGGGAACATGTCAGCCCCCTCGGTGGGGATCGGATGAGCTGCGGGAGCTTCGTTCTAAGGTAAGTATTTCATAATGTGCTAGTATGCGATGCATACTAGCATAATATGCTATTGTCTTGCAGTTTTTTTTTTGGGGGGGAGGTGGGGTTCAGCGGTTTACTACCGCTTTGAATGCTTTTTTGGCAACAAAGCAGTCAAAGATGCTTCTAATACACACTGATCTTCTCATCACAGTCCAAAAATTAGAAGGTCATCCTGAACGTCACTTTTTTTATATGTAAAACACAGAAAGATAGGGGCAAAAGCACACAATGGATAGTTTCTAAAAATCTGGTTAATCAACACAACTGTCCAGTGCATACGCTATTCTCAACTCTAATCTGGAATTTCTTAAAATTATTTTAATTAAGAAATCATGCTGCTAATTAGTAGGTGTAAAACTGAACATGCATAGTGTCCGCTCTCCCAGTGTGGGTGATAGGTGTGAGAATCTTGAGAACGGTGTGACACGCTGTCGGTGTGATACAGCAGGTACTGTAACAGATGTATACAGATCAGAACACACTGCAGAATAATACTCTCTCCATCTGTTTTTTTTTATTTTTTTTTTATTTTTTATATTCCTGCTAAAAAGACAGGTAAGTCAGCCAGTAGAGCTATTGGGTAAAGATAATGCATAGTGATTTTTTTAGATTTACTTGTGTCAAGAACAAAAAAAGTGTTTTTGTACTTCCTTATAATCGGGTAAATATGAAGAACATGCACAGCCAACAATTGGAAAGATCATGGTGGCTTTTCTGTTTTGTACCAATCTGATGGTAATATGTTGTGACCAGCCTGTGTAATTTGATTATAGTTTCTGTTTATGTTACCAGATGCAGCTAGTGGTACTTATGGGGTCAGTTAATTATATTTTTCCAGCAAACTGAAGCAAGCATTTGAGAGAAAACCAAGTCACTATAATATTCCACATGTGTGAATGTAGAGTTGAAAATGTGTTATTTGCGTATAATTGGGAAGAGTAAAACTGGCCAAGTAAAGACTTTTCTCATTCATCTCACTGGGCAGACTTCTATCTGCCTGGCTGCTTTGATTACTCAGTTGAACCTTGTCGAGTTGGCTGGTGTTGGTGGAGCCACCTACAGATTGAGTGGTGCCCAATTCACAGGAATCAGACAAATCAGTCATTTGAGTCATGTATGGCCAGATTTACATCCTCTGTGAGGTTTTTATCATACCTCTCAACTTTTTGAGATGGGAATGAGGGACACCTATCACCAAAAGTATGCAGGCATAGGACAGGTATAGGACACACCCCTTGTCACGCCCCCTTAAAGGAGAGTTGTACAAAAAAAGAAGATTGGTTAAATCCACAAGTGCTTTTTTTTACCACTACTATTCCTTTATATTGGCTTTTGGAATTTACAAATGCAGCAATTTAGAAATCAGATGAAAAGTTTATTGCTGGAAAACACTTTTTGATAGATAAAAAGTGCATTTTATACACATCTATATTGAACAGGCCAAAATGAGGGACAAATGAGGAGGAAAGAGGGACTTTGCATCAAATTAGGGACATTCCCTTGAAATCAGGGACAGTTAGGAGCTATGTTTTTATTACTGTCTGTCTTCGCTCAAAAGATTTCACCTGAATTACTGCTCTGACAGTGATACCATACCTGAGCTGAATTCCCTGTTTTCCACTCTTAATTTTCTTTTAAAGACTCCACTAGGGGATGACAATGGTCTAGTTACAGTCTCAGTAACACATTCTCCAAATCTACACAAAACAAAAAGGCAAAAACCTCATGCCTGGGAGTAATGTAAAGCAACCCAGTAAAGATTGAGCTGGTAACACCCAAGTCTTATTTTCAGACCACATACATTTTGTAGTCACTTAAAGGCCTGAGACAAGTTTCTTTCTGCTGAATATTCAAATGTTGTACAGTTTAGGTGACTTTTACTTAAAATAAAAGCAGCCAATGACCCATAATCTAGGCTTACAGAACAAAGAATCAAACCTATAAAACAAGCAAACACTTTAAAGCGGAGTTCCACTGAAAAGTGGAACTTCCGCTTATCTGCCTCCCCCCCTTCCGGTGCCACATTTGGCATCTTTCAGGGGGGAGGCGGGAATGGGTAACTGTTTTATACAGGTCCCCCCTCCCTACTTCTGAAAAAAGGCAGGACCGCGGTGCCATCCCACTGCTGAGCCAATTAGAAAGCGTGCTTCCCACATGCGCAGAATGGAACCGGCTGAAAAGCTCCAGTGCCGGTTTCCCTTAACAGGAATGGTGGCGGCAACACCCGACGGCCGATCGGAAAATCGGCTGGGGTGCCGATATCGCGGGAACCCTGGACAGGTAAGTGTGCGAATATTAAAAATTAGCAGCTGCAGTATTTGTAGCTGCTGACTTTTAATTTTTTGTGGAGGGCTGGAACACCTCTTTAAGGACTCTTAAGAAACAATATTGGCCAGTGTAATAAAGTTTGTTGATATAGTCATGGCAGCCATCTTCAAGCTCATAAGACAGAGTAGACTTAGAAGGTATTAACAGGTATTAACCCGCACCAGCAAAGCACTAGTCAAGGTAACAGATAAGTCTATTAAAAAACAATAAAAAGCAACAATACTGCGCTATCCCTTAAAATGAAAGCAGCTGACACAGCAAAAAAGATCAAAATTTGCAATAAACAGAAAAAAAGAAAGAGAAGTGCAGCGCTGAAAGTGACAAATAATCAGATGACTGATAATATACAATATATAAAATAAAACACCATCTTGTGTCCACCGTGATGAAAACACATGTAAATAGAAGTCTATAATGAAATCCAGATAGTGTGTGAAGTCACAGTCTATCAGTGTTTGAAATAGAGGAAATGTTGCTGGAAGATCCACCACCGTAAGTCAAAAAGGCTTACCAGAAAGACTGGACCCAGATGAGTATACACCCACTGAGTCAGTCAAGCTTGTGAGGTTGTTAAACCACAAGGAGGATGTCACAGCAGGAACAATGCCAGAATAACGGTAATAAACCCATGTAGGCCGGTGGAACTTGAAGATTCAATGACCCAAAGGAAGATATCACAGCTTGTATGGACAGGAGAGATGATTGGACAGATTGGGGTAAGGAGTTCCATAATAATGGAGAGGCTCTGGAAAAGTCCTGGAGGCGAGCATGAGAGGAGGTGATGAGGGAGCTAGAGAGCAGGAGGTCTTGAGAAGAACGGCAAAATAGAAGAAAAGAGAAAAACAAAGCACACTGCTGTACAGACTTGTGACTGATTCAATGGCTGTATGATGTTTTGTACAAAGCATCGTTCCCTATAAAAGGACTATTTAAAAAAATGTAAGAACACAATTTAGGAATACATGCATTGTGTCAGAAGATGAGAGGATGGGATGATAAAAGCATTTGAGAGGATGCTATCAGATAAAGGATATAGGTCTGAACCCCAATGCAATTCCAAGCTGAGCACACCAGATACACACTGATTTATTTGAAGGTGTGGGTGTAGCGGTGACATCAGAGCTTCCAACTAATAAGGAAAGTAGTAGATCAGTAAAGGGGCATCTATCCTGCCTCCATTCGGACTGGCAACATGAGGGTTTATGATCTGTTACTAGAACACACAAACTACAGGGTACACTGCTCAACTCACCAACCAGTCTGCCAACCGACCAAATTAACCTGTTTTTAACGCAGACTGTTGGACAGGTTAATTTGTTCAGTTGGCAGACTGGTTGGTGAGTTGAGCTATGGAATGTTCTGTTTTTGTCTTTCATGCGTTTGCCCTTCCATTGGCTCCTTGCTGTGAAGGCCAGTTATAGGTGGGGGCAGGGGCCATTTGTTAGTTACTGGTGTAAATATGGTCCAGGGACTCACTGGGCACCTTTGCTGCCATTGAGCTACTGCTGGGTGTCCAGTGTGCTCCTGTTCCTTTAAGGGGGATAGGGCTGCCTCCAGGCCCACCTGCCCCTCATCTATCCATTTAATGCATGTGCTACCATTGTGGAGACGCTTATAAATTCAGTAGCGTTAGGACTGCAAGCAATACACAGGTTGCCGTGAAGAGGCCTTGCAGCTTATGCATGCGTTTGCAAATGCGTGCTAACTAAACCCCTGTTTTTAACACAGACTGTTGGACAGGTTAATTTGGTCGGTTGGTAGACTGGTTGGTGAGTTGAGCTATGGAATTTTCTGTTTTTGTCTTACAGGGTACACTGCTCCTGGCACTGGAAGTCAAAGAAACAGAAAAAATACTATAGTTTTCCTGGCTTCATT
Source organism: Rana muscosa (assembly GCA_029206835.1). Taxonomy (NCBI): domain Eukaryota; kingdom Metazoa; phylum Chordata; class Amphibia; order Anura; family Ranidae; genus Rana; species Rana muscosa. The sequence goes on from CM055128.1 coordinate 285,817,921, forward strand.
AAAAAATATCATCTACACTAAAGGGCCTTCAGCCCGATCAGTCCTTCGTTACCTGGAAAAAACCCCCCCAAAAAAACAACTAAAAGAATATTTGGAGTTTTGAGAAGTGTGAGGAAGGATGCAAAACTGTTAGGTATTACTGCTGTCCAGGACCCTGTAACGCCCCGTACACACGAGTGGTTTTCCTGTTGGAAAAAGTCTGATGAAAGCTTTTGGTTGGGAATTCCGACCGTGTGTATGCTCCATCAGGCTTTTTCCAACAGGAAAACTCCTGGAAAAAGATAGGAGAGCAGGATCTCTTTTTTCCCCGTCAGGAAAAAAACTGTTCGGAATTTCCGATAGTGTGTACAAATCACGACACGCTAAATTCCGACGCATGCTCGGAAACAAATCGATGCATGCTCGAAAGCATAGAACTTAATTTTCTAGGCTCGTCGTAGTCTTTTATGTCACCACGTTTTTGGCAGTCAAAATTACACCAAACGTTTGTGTGACCGTGTGTATGCAAGGCAGGCTTGAGAGGAATTCCGTCAGGAAAACCATCGTTTTTTTTCAGACTGGAAATCCTCTCATGTGTACGGGGCATTAGAGAGATTTTACCTCATGTCCTGTCCCTGGGATAATCCTATTACTACACAGAAAGTTAAAGAAATGGCAACACAAAGTAAAAATTACGTTTTAGGTCAAGTAGGGGAAATGCTAGACCGCCTGCCAGCTTTTTATTGTTGGATAAATGTGTCAGATTTTCCCTAATGCAGTGTCTAGTAAAAAGGTTGTCCCCAGAACAAAAAGTGAAGGTGTTCTAACTATTCTCCAAACTATTGTAGCGCCCTCCCCAAAAGGTTGGGACGCTATTTAAAATTTAGATGTCTGAGCCAGTAGCTGGGCTCAGACTGTTGAACTCTATTGAGATTTGCTTCTGTTCTAGCTGTGGTTCGCCCGATAGCAGTTTCTCTTATTGCCTGTAGGTGGCGTTACCACCTCAGGCAGCTGTTGGAACACGGGCAAACCATGGTGCATTGAGTGGCCCTTCTCGGTAGCGGTGCAGTGGGAGTGGTCGACCCGCTGTGCCTGCTGGGAGGTGATACTTAAGGGGCAGACGTCATTGATCGGGGTCTGTCTTCGCCTCGTGAGTCTCAGGGCGCGAGTTATGTGTGTGTGGTTCTGGTCTCGGGCCACGTTGGCCCGAGGCTGCATCGCTATCTAGTAGGCCCAGCAAGCCTGGCTGGGACCTACACTCGGAAAGGAGATCCCAAGCTGTTCGTCCAAATGGGGAGGAAGCTGTCTTAATGAAGGAGACCAGGGAAGGACCTGCCCTGGAGGATACCGGCAAAGTGCTGCTGTCTCGGGTGAGGCCTGGCAACTTTATTAAGGAGGTATCCACTATACTACAAGCCCTGCAGTTCGCCGGATTGGCTTAAAGGCTTCTAAACTGTACGGCTGGAAGTTTGGGACTTTGAAATCCTGTGGCAGAGGATTCCTGGACTATCCATTTGTTCACTTCAAAAGGTCTGTGGCAGAGACCTATTTCATCTTTGGAAGTCTGTGGCAAAGATTGCCCTGTTGCTGGTTCGTGTGTCACTCCGGCTGCTAGGCCATGCGAGAGGGAACTATCTGGGTGACCAATACCCACTCTAACATTAAGAGTGGTGAGTGACTTTAAGCTAATACCCGGCATAGTTGTGGCGAGTGCCTGAACCTTCCCCTGCTATTCTCTACCTTCTACTTTCTCAACGTTTACTGCATAAGAAAATAAAGGCTGACTGTTGAAGGTTTTACATCTGTGTGGACATTGCATTACTACAGACTTTCCTACCCGGACAACGAAGCTGAAGAGGTAACGTGCAAAACCCAAAACTAACCAGCAGCTCCTACGTGGGTAGTGCTACACTATATAAAAAAAAAACGATAAAGTCTTACAACCTGAGACTGTGGCTCCCATCAAATAGACCAGAAATAGGATCCCTCACTTTCTACATGTGTACATTAATTAAAAAGTAAGGAAAAATGTCCCAAATGAGGACACAGACAGCAGGGAAAAGTTGATAGGGGTTCCAATCCTATTCCCTCTATCTCAAATTAAAACAATTTGTCTTCATTTAGGCTTCAACAACCTCCAAGCAACAATTAACTGACAAGCTTAAAACACAAACCTTACCTAAGCCCAAACATAACGTCTACTTTGCATGCTCACCTCATCCTAAGCAAGAATCCTATGGACTGAAACTACCTGGCAAAAATCCCAGCAGCAGAACAAGCCGATCTTCGCACTGCAGAACCATTCTTCATTAAAAGTTTATTTTTTTTAATGAAAAGTTTATCTAAACAAATATATTATGTATTACAAGGAAAACGCTGGCAGTGTTCAAGCATGGTGTATGGCTCCTGGCCAGGGCTGTAGAAAAGTCTTGCGATATGCCTGATCTGAATGTCAATGTAACTGCTTTCCCCCCAGAGCCTTCTCGCTAAGGTCAAAATGTGTAAATCAGGTATTGTGTTTTTTTTGGTCAGGAAGGAATACACAGTTTTCAAACACAGGAAACTCTGCAACTGAATCTGTAGATCAGCTGCAATCTCATCTCTAAATTATGTATTTTTTTTATGCTTAAAGAGAACATGCTACTTGTTAGTTTTCTACTAATCCATGAAGTACACAGTACCTAGTGCCTTGTGTACTTAAAGCTTAACTCCAGCTTTTGCTACACTTAAAGTGGTTGTAAACCCACTTATGCAACTTGCACCTACAGGTAAGCCTAGATTAAGGTTTACCTGTAGGTGCAAGAAATATCTCCTTATCCTACACGGTTTAGGAGATATTTGCTAAAAATGACATGCATCGGTGTCTACAGCGCATGCGCGCCTTAGACAATGGCGCATTCATAGGGTTAATCCCATTCACAAATCCGGCTTAGCCGGATTTGACGGCTCCCGTGCGCATGCGCGGAGTCACGTATTCGCTGCTCCGGCCAATCACAGCGTCGGAGCGGCGCTGTGATTGGCTGGAGCGGCGATACCCAGAAGTAACCTTCCGGCTATCGCCGCAGCGATGGCTGCGGCTGGAGAGGGAGACGAGGACGGCTTCGGGGGCCCCGATCTAAGGTAAGTGATGCATAATGAGCTAGTATGCCTCTGTCTTGCAGGTTAGTTTAAAAAATAAAATAAAATTAACAGGGGGTTTACAACCACTTTAAAGCGGTGTTCTGGGCATAATATTCTTTTTTTTAATTTTATTTGCAATCCAAAATTAATTACTTTAACCACTTCAATAGAGGGCTTTTTATACCACTTCCATACCGGGCCTATTCTAGCACTTCTCTCCTACATGTACAAATCATCATTCTTTTGCTAGAAAATTACTCAGAACCCCCAAATAATATATATGTTTTTTTAGCAGACACCCTAGGGAAGAAAATGACAGTCATTGCAACTTTTTTTCTTGCACGGTATTTGCGCAATAATTTTTCAAACACCTTTTTTTTGGGAAAAAAAAATGGTTTCATGAATTAAAAAATAACAAAACAGTAAAGTTAGCCCAATTTTTGGGGAAAATATGAAAGATGATGTTACGCCGAGTAAATAGATACCTAACATGTCACGCTTTAAAATTGCGCACACTCATGGAATGGCGCCAAACTTCGGTACTTAAAAATCTCCATAGGCGACGCTTTAATTTTTTTTACAGGTTACCAGGTTAGAGTTACAGAGGAGGTCTAGTGCTAGAATTGTTGCACGCGCTCTAACGCACGCAGCGATACCTCACATATGTGGTTTGAACGGCATTTACATATGTGGGCGGGACTTGCGTGTGCATTCGCTTCTGAGCTACCGGGGACAGGGGCGTTTAAATTTTTTTTTTTTACTTATTTATTAAATTTTTTACACTTATTTTACTTTTTTTTTTTTTTTTATCACTTTTATTCCTATTACAAGGAATGTAAACATCCCTTGTAATAGGAATGGTGTGTGACAGTTCCTCTTTATTGAGAGATGCAGGGTCGAACAGCGCTCGTAGCGCCGTTAGTTTGTACCGTTGCCATGACAACTGGCGGACATAACGCAATATTTTGGCACTGTAATGCCCACAGACTCCTGGGAAATGATGACACTCTTTTCCCAGGAGGCTAGGCGACTTAGGAGAGGAGGTAGATCCACCGCGGACGAGGAACTAGGTAGATTAGGAAATCTGCCTAGTAACAACCATTTGCAGGCAAGAATTTTTTTTTATTTTTTTTAAATGTTTTTCTTTAAATTAAAAGGAAGCTGGTGATCAAAAGTTTTTTTTTTAGGGTGGAACTCCGCTTTAACAGTTTATTTGAGCCAAGCTGGCCCAAACTAATGTCCCTCACTAAGATGTGAGGCTGCTGGATATGCAGTATAAACTGTATGTAGCTGAGGTTACATACAGCATACCAAACTGTGTTCCGGGTTCGAGCCAAGACTTCCTGTCTCATACCTGTTAACACACTAGAGTCTATCTGATCGGCGCTCAGCCAATCAGAGAAAGTGATGTATTTTAGCAATCTTCCTCCGATTACCCGAGTCAGAGGTTGTGACATAATCAGCCCGCTTCTGACTCAGCCAATACAGTTTATACCGCATATCCAGCAGCCTCACAGGTTAGTGAGGGACAAAGTTTGTTTGGGCCAGCTTGGCCCAAGCATTCTAGGTAAAGTGTAGCTAAAGCTGGAGTTCAGCTTTAAGTAAGCAGGGTCATTGTTTTGGCTACTTGTTGCCCAGAATTGGAAGTGTAACATCCTGGCACATATTTGGCACATTTCTGGGAGTATCATGCTAGTTTAGAGAAGTTCACTTTTACCATATAGTGCTTCATTTGCAGACTGTCTGCCCACAGAGGTGGGTCATGCTACACCACAGTACACAGGGCACCAGACACTGTGCAATAAATAGTATCAGTAATAATTAGTAGAGAACTAACATTATTTTAAATTAAACACTCTTTTTTTTAAATCAGAAAGGTTTTTATTGAACAAGTGAAGATACAACAACTTCCAATGCACAAGTACAGAAAGGAGGTTTTCAACCAATAGCACATATACAAACATAGTAGCCCTACCAGTACCACACTGCTTTATACTCCAGGTACTGGCTTGTCACAACTCCACCCCCCCCCCCCCCCCACTGACACAGAACACATCATGCATGGTATAGAAACGGAACACATTCCCCCCTGTGGACACTGCAGAAGTCTCTAGACAGCACAAGCTCTTTAGGGCTTAGACCAGGTGTATCCAACCAGCGTGACTATATGCGTTCAAACCTGCCCAGGCATCCCCTGTGCTGGTAAATATACTTTTCCACAATAAGGGTATTTCCCATGTGGGTTATCCAGGAAGTGCTAGTGGATGGCAAGGTGGACTTCCAGCCCATTAAGATTAGTTTCCTGGCCTGAAGCAACGCCCTAGAGAACGCCACCCTGATCAGTTCCTCAGGGATCACGTCCTCCAGAACCCCCAGCATACAACACATAGGGTCTGTAGGTATCTTAGTTTGAAACACCATATTTAGAGTCCCAACCACCTCACTCCAATACCGATGCAGCTTCGGGCAGCGCCACAAGAGATGGATGAGTTCTCCATCATGCTGCCGACAACAACAGCACAGAGGGTCCGCCAGTCTGCCCATCCTATGTATTTTTTCTGGGGTGTAGTGTACTCTTAGTATTAAATACAGTTGGGAAACTTTTTGTGCCACATTCAGAGAGCAAGTGGTTATGGATTGCAGGGCTTCCTCCCACTGGTCTCCCGTAAGTTGGCCAAGGTCTCTCTCCCACAAAGACACCACCTTACAGGGGTATGCTCCCAGGTGTCCTGAGAGTAACATTTGATAGCATTGGGATATGATCCCCTTGGTTACAGTAGTGGAGTGCAGTACGTGGAATACAGGAGTGGGCGACAGAGTCCACTCTCCTGGATCCCCCTGCACAGCAACAGCATGCCGGAGCTGAAGGTACGAGTATAGCATAGTGGTGGGTAGGTTGAATTTAGCTTGTAAGTCAGGGAAGGATAGCAGCTTATCATCACTAAATATGTGGGATAGCATAGTCACACCATGAGTGCGTCATCTGGGCCCCTGCTGTAACTTAGCCAGCTCCACATATGAGCAATTACCCCATATTGGGCTAAAGTCCGTGAACACCTGCACCCCCTGGAGTTGCCTGCCCTTGTTCCATATTTTTTGTATTAGCGATAGCGTTGGAGTCTGTTTATTGGCTTTCAGCAACATTTGCGCATCCAGTCCCAGCGGGATGGTCTCAGCTCCTGAGGCAAACAGCATCAGCCGCACCGCCGAGCCCACCAGATCCTGGGACAAAGAGCCTACCAAATGTTGCAACTGGGCCGCTATATAGTACAGCCAAGGGTTGGGGACCGCCAACCCTCCGCCATCCTTAGAATGTTGTAGCTGCTCCAGCTTAATCCTAGTAGGCGTAGTATTCCACAGCAGCCTCCGAAAAAGGGTGTTTACTACTCTGAAAATTTTAAGGTGTATTACCACTGGCAAGTTGTGTAAAAAGTATAGCAACTGGGGCATTAGAATCATTTTAATTAGGTTGGTCTTGCCTGCCAGTGACATTTTAGGGTTGTTCCATGTATTAATTTTATCCCGAAAACGAAACAACAGGGGGTACACATTCAGGGAGCAATAATCTGATTTTGGGCGAGACCTGTACACCCAGATATTTGAAGCTGGTAACCACAGGGATGGGATAAGAGGCCGGGAAGTCCACCTCCCGTTCCTCATCCAGCATCATCAGGGCTGACTTAGACCAGTTTATGGTCAGGCCAGAATAGTGGCCAAACTGTGTTATTATAGACATAACCCCGAGCAATGAGTGGTTGGGATCCCCCAAGAAGAGTAACATGTCATCCGCATACAACATAATTTTTTCAACCATAGCTCCATACTGGAACCCACAGATCTGGGTGCTAGACCTCACCAGGGCTGCCAATGGTTCTATAGCAATTGCAAAGAGCAGGGGAGAGAGCGGACAACCCTGCCGTGTTCCCCTGCCCAGAGCAAAAGCAAGTGACATTCTATCCGCCACCCTAATGGTCGCCTGTGGAGACGCATATAGCAACTTAAAACCCATGCAATAAACCAGTCCCAAAGCCAAACTTGTCTAGCACTGCCCACAGGTTCCTCCAGCTGATACTGTCAAATGCCTTGTTGGCATCTAGGGATAAGAGAGCCCTGCGACCCCCATTATCTGCTTGTATTTGCATGTTCATATATAGTCTCCTGAGGTTTGTAGCCATGGACTTTTGTGGCATAAAGCCAGCTTGGTCCTGGTGAATAATGGAGGAGACTATCCCGTTAAGCCAAAGCACCAAGACCTTGGCAAGGATTTTTACATCACTCTGAAGCAATGAAATAGGCCTGTAGGAGCTGGGGTCAACCGGATCCTTCCCCGGCTTGAGTAACAGAATCACATTTGCCCTGGCCATAGAATCAAGAAGGGTACCCTCCTCTAAAGAGGCATTAAAAACCTTTAACAGTTCTGGCAGCAATTGTTCACCAAATTGAGTGAATACCTCCATGGGGAGGCCATCCTCTCCAGGCACCTTACAGGTGGGGAAAGAGCAGGCCGCCATCTGTAACTCCTCTAAAGTAACCGGGGCCTCTAGTTGTCACTTCGCCTCAGCGGACAACGAGGGCAGATCAATAGTGGACACATAGGTAGCCAGGTCCTCATCCGAGTAAGCCTCCTGTGACCTGTAGAGGTCGACATAGAAGGATGCCAGATTGGATATAATGGCCTCGGGAGAATTAACCACTTTGCCATTAGAGGCGCGAATGGCACCAATGGCAGGTGACTGTTGTTGTGATCGTGCTATTTTGGCAAGTATGCAGCCCCCTCCTCCCCCTCCTCATAAAGCGCCAGTTTCTTAAAGAACCTCTTACGTTTTGCAGCGGAGGATCTCAGGCGGTCCAAGGAATCCTGGGCTGACATCTATACACCCCTTATATAAGCCTTGAAGGTTTCCCATTTCTGCAGGCTGTCAGGGTACTGACGGTGTGCCCGGAAAAAGTCCTGAATCTGAGAGGCTATCCGTTCCTGCGAGGTAAACAGCTTATACCAAAAGGCGTTTAGCTTCCATGGGGCCCTGGGCAGCGAGCTAGGCGGCTGGGTAGTTAACCATAAAGCCAGTGGGGAGTTGTCCGACACTCCCCATGGGAAATATTCCACCCTAGAGGTGTAGCCTACCAAGTTTGGGGTACCCACACATAGGTCAATTCGGGACAAAGACCCATGGGTCTTGGAAAAACATGGAAATTGTTTACTGTTGGTGTTGCGACTATGCCATATATCAGTCCAACCCACCTCCGCTAGTAGGCGGCTAAGAGCAGTGCCCCAGCCGCCCTTAGTGGGGGGCCACGGGGGGTTCCTATCTAGTCTGGGATCTAAACAGCAGTTGAAATCTCCCATAATCAGGACTGGGGTATCAGGCTTGTTTGCTAGGTAGGACAGCAGCAACTGTAGCACCTCCCGAGAAAAGGGGGGGTATATATACAAAAGCTAGAATCATGGTTATCGTATATAGTTTACAATATAGAAACAAATATGCCAGATGTATCAATTAGGGAGTCCAGCTCCTGGTATGCTTGTGCCTTGTGTATCCATACACTCACTCCGCGGGAAAAGGCAGAGTAAGTGGAGCGATAGTCCTTCCCCACCCAGGCATATTGTAAGAACCCAACCGTGTCCCCCTGCAGATGAGTCTCTTGCAGGCCAATTATGGCAGGATGGAACTTCCGCAGACCCACAGAAATCATGGTCCTTTTCAATGGATCATTTACCCCCGATACATTCCATGACACTATAGGTGTAGAAGACATGGCAAATACACATACATCCACTCGTAGGTAAGGTGGGTGTCCCTCATGCATAAAAAGTGTTTCTGCATACCACCAGCATCTGGACAGTGAACAGTCTGGAGCAGTCATCAGATAGTGTAGCACATATAGGGCAGTAATAGAGCAACCTGTACATTGGAAAAACATTAGGAGATTGAGGTAGAGCAAGCACAGTGACAGGTACAGGAGTGGCACTCAACCTGTGGCTCACTCCTTGCCAACGGGGCAAAACTGGGGCCTCCCAAATATTGTGGGGCCTGATTTTTAGAGGCCCTCCTCGTGCCAACAGGGTACAGAAACTGGAGCCATGTCAGCCTTAGCAAAAGGCCCAGTACAGGTGATGTGCACGATCGCATTCCGCCTGTGCACAAGAACTTAAAATGGTGAAAATACTAAAGGGGGAAAAAAAGGGTTGATGGAATTTCACTCGCTGTTAATAGGAATCAAGTAAAGGCCCTCTTTTGGCCATATGAAAACTGCAAATGTAATTGGGCGCCCTTCATACATGGTAAAGATGAACAAAGCAGCATCAACCTTCTCCAGCATCACGATCCCGGCGGCGAAGATCTTGTTCATTCTGGTCCAGCCATCCCGCTGCATCCTGTGCATTTTCAAAAAAGTGGTTCTGATCTCTGGCAGTTATTCAAAGCTTGGCCTGGAACAGCATGGCATATGGTAGCTGCAGCTTTTGTAGCTGCTTTTTAAGATCTGCAAACTTAGATCTTCTGCGTTGCACTTCTGCTGAAAAGTCAGGGTAGAGGGATATTCTGGTGCCATTGTGTTGCACAGCACCCTTTTCTCTGGCCAGTCGCAGCACAAACTCATGATCCCTGTAGTTCAGGAGTCTAGCTAGCATCGCTCTCAGAGGGTTGCCAGGCGGAAGGGGACGTGGTGGCACCCTGTGCGCCCGCTCCACCGCCTAGAGAGGAGAGAAAGCCTCCTTGCCAAACACTTCCTGCAGCCAACCTTCAATGAATGCCGTGGGGTCCCTACCCTCCACTTTTTCTGGGAGCCCCACTATGCGGACATTGTTGCGTCTGAGGCGGTTCTCGATATCGTCGGTTTTATAAAAGGCCTGGCGTGCTTGCTGGGCAGCCACCCTCACATCTCGGGTCATAATGGGTCATCTGATCCTCTATATCACTTACTCTGCCCTCCAAAGCAGTGGTCTTCTCCCTGGTCTTTTGAATGTCCTGGCGGAGGAGAGACACCGTCTCCTTCAGCCCCCCAAACTTCTCTTTCAAATCATCCACTGAAGCAGTGCATCTATGTACAGCATGCAGTATTTCACTGAATGTGGGTTGGGAGCTATCCTCCGATTGCGCATCAAACAGGTCTGCCATGGGATCGGGGACAGACTCCATGGATTCAGCCTGTCAGCATTGTCCCTGTCTGCTTGCTCTGTGGGTACTGCTAAGTGCTGCGTTTTATCTTGTGAGGGCTGTTATTTATGCTTAGGGGGTTTTGTAGACTTACCCCCCTGCTCCGTTTTCTTGTCCTGGCCTTGTGGCGTCCTCTGAGGCTGAGACATCCAGGCGCCATCTTGGAAGTCCTGGGAGGCCGCGGCAGCGGCTTCTCCACGGTTCCCGCGGGTCATCATGCCCTGGGTCCTGGGGTGTCAGGGGAGCAGCAGGCACCGGTACTGGTCGAATTCGGGCGTCGATCGTAGCGAGGGAATGATCGTTATCAGGATCACCAGCGGGAGCTCCGTGGAACAGGTCTATTCACATGTCTCGTCAGGCTAGGCCCCCAAATTAAACACTCTAGTCTGGGTCAAGAGCAAGACATGGTTTCAAAGTAACTCTGGACATAGCTGTAAATGGTTTGCATTTTATGTATAAATTGTATTCTGGAGTAGAAACCTTAGTAGAGTAAACAAAAAATATTTATATATTTTTCACTAAGACCTGGTTCACACAGGGGTGACTCCTCAGGCGACTCGGTCGCCTGAGGAGTCGCGTTCCGGCCTGTGCTATGGAACCGTTCTAATAGGAGCGACCTGAGTCGCTACGACTTAGAAAAAGGTTCCTGTACTACTTTTGGGGGCGACGCAGGGCGACTTGCATTGACTTCATTATGCAAATCGCCTCGGCGGGCGTCTCAAGTCGTCTTGAGATCGCGCCGCCGAGGTCGCCCCCGTGTAAAAGCATTAGTAAAAGTATTCCTCCTGTATTGAATTGTATTGTAACTGTACTACTTGCCCTAACATTATATAGTGCTGCGCACCCTGTTGGCGTAATATAAATCCTGTATAATAATAATAATAATTACGTCTGTGTGCAAGATGTCTGAGATTAAGGAATGACAGTCTAAGATACCTTAAGCAGTTAAAACGGATGTGTGATCAAATCCACCCCCCGTTTCTGCCCTTTCAAAAGATCAGTGTGAGCCATCTACTTTATCAGTGGATACTGTGGTTTCATAGACTAATGTCAATTCAATCTAAACTATATGAATAAGATTTAAACCACAAAACAATAATTTTTCATCTTTGGTTCCTCAAGATTTACTGCCCATCTGCTGTCCCTGGATGCAGAAAAGGTGACAGCTGGGTCACCTGTAAATACCTCAGCAGGAAGTTTCTTGTAACTTAAATGATTGATCGTAAACTTCCCTGAATGTCTAAGACGTTTTACAACTTTACAGCACATTTGGAGTCTAGGGAGATGTATAAACATTTCTCCAGCAACTCTTTTATCATGTTTCAGCCAATTCACCTTTAAAATAATCATACCAACCATGACACTTAGTCTTTTACTGTCAAACATTCACAAAGGATAAATCTGCAGGTATCTTCGAAACCCTTTAAGTGTCCTGATAACCCAAAACACAAGTCATCTTCTGCAATAATTAAAGTGTACCTATGCTGTAAAGTAAAAAAAAAAAAAAATCAATAAAAACAATCAAATAGAGGACCAGTCCATATGCTGCTGGTATTTAAATGGGCTTGACAATAGGTTTCTTGGGCACCAAGCATTGTCACATGGGTCATGTGCTTACTCTACCCATATACTGGAAATCAGACTATTGCTACTCGACCCATATTCTGGAAGTCAGGAGATTGAGGGGACTCTGTATCTGCTAAAAATGTACTGTAGCGGGCATGTGCATCTGGGTGGTAGCATGACCCAGATGCACTAATTGGAAGAATAGGGCTGTATTCTGTTCGGGTGAGGACATCAGTGGTGTTTAGTTCCCTGCGGCTCAGCAGGTGGCGCTGTCACTTTGAGCCGGGGTTGAACCACTACTGCAGTGCCATACCCTTTGTGACCTCTCGCGGCAGTTGTACTGCAGGGCGGGGAACCCGCGGTGCTTGCTGGGAGAGGGTATAAAGGGGATGGACATCTTCACCATGAGGCCCGAGTCCCAGGGACCTTCAGGCTGAGGGCTGCTGTCCGTGGTTGGTGTTCAGGCACCCTCGGCCTGTACACGTGGAGTTCGTGTTCCATCCCAGACACCTTCAGTCTGGGGTGAGGTACTCATCAGGAGGCCTGGGGCCCAGTACCTTCCGCTGGGTCCCGCGAGGGAGGGATTGTCCTAAGGTGCCCCTGGTGTTGGGCACCTGAATCCAGGGCGTAAAGGACCGGAGAGGTGACCCTTCGTGAAGCTGGTGCAGTATATTGCCAGTGTCGGGTGGACCTCTGGAGACTGCTTGGATGGATATCTTTCCCCAACAAGGGCATATTTATAAAGGAAGGTAATTCATGTTCTGTGACCGGTGGCAGCGGTACATCTAGTCAATTCAGGTCGGTGGCAGAGACCTGCTATTAGGCCTGTGGCAGGGGCCTCAACAGTTCACCCGGTCGGTGGCAGAGACCAAACTCACGGTCGGTGGCAGCGACTGTGCGCCAAGCCTATTCGCCAAAGAAGGAATAGGAGAGTTCATTGTGCCTGGGCCTACTCGTATCCACACCCTGTTTGTTTGTTTGAAAGTTCAACTGATACTGTTCATATGTGAAGAAGAATAAAGGAGTGTTGGACTTTTTATGGTGTGGGGCTCTATTACTGACAGTCAAACTTGCCCTCTGCAGGAGGGCCAGAGGCTCCATCCAGAACACAGGACTCAAAGGTAAAATAGTGTTGGCCTTCACCTCTACACCTTAGAGGACAGGGGCCGTAGTGTACCTCACCCTCCTCTCGCATACCCCTAGACAAGCAAGCCACTTTATTCACAAGGGGACGGGGGGTGAGGCCGCTACAGTACATACAGTCTAGCATCCCATATAATGCATACTATATTAAAATCCCAAAGCGAATAGGACTGTGGAAGTAATAGAACTGAACGTACAAAAAGCATTCAATATAAAGATGATTCTTGGCCAAGTTGACATCAAGTGATAGAAGGGAAAGATGGGACATTACATAGTATATAAAGTTGGGGAAAAAAAGACACAGGTCTATCCAGTTCAACCAATATTTGTGTGTGAGTGTATGTGAGTTTGAGTCTATGAAATCTCATAACCTTGAATTCAATGCCCACTGAGGAAGACAACAAAAGGTTTCTGAATCTATCAACACTGATATACTAACTGGGGAAAGCGGTTCCAAATGTTCACTGCTCTAACAGTAATGAAACACTTTCAGACTGTGGCTGTGTCTTCTTTAGGGACCTTAAGAGTAGTAAACATTTTATTACAGTTACTATAGTCACCTTTGATATATTTGTATATTGTGATCATATTTCTTAATTGCCTATTCTTCAGAGCAAATAGAGGTAATTTTTGGAATCTTTCCTCATACTGTTAAAGATAAATGAGGGTGAATCTGCGCAAAGGAAAATAGACAAAGCAAAAAAAGGGAGAAAAGAACTGCTGCCCCTATGGATACTACCACCTGAGTGGAGTACAGGTAATTGATTAGTAAAGGTGTAGGTATGGCGCTGTTCTTCCAGGATCTGTAAAGTTGACCGTGGCCTATTTTTGGTTGGTTTAGAAGACAGAAGCCTCCCACTCTATTGCAGTGACATGCTTGCGATCTGAGTTTGTTAGTATGTGTTACTAATTTAAACTTTAAACATTGGTGCAGTGATTCAGATTCTCTTTTGTATGCAATTGTGTCTATTCCCTGCAATGCCGCACGTCTACTGAGTATACAGACTGGATCTTGCAGTGCTTGGGATACTATAGCATAAAAACCGTCCAGAAATCGACTCGTTCTTAATATACTCACATTAACACTCAGTTTAAATGAGATGCACCACAGAGAATGTAACACATACACATTATTTTAAGCTTATAGCATACCACATGTTTTTTCGGTTTAAATACCTGTCAAAGTAATAATACCCCAATTTTCCCACAAACATTGTGGCCATAACCACACGGCCAACTTTACAGATCCTAGACTAGAGGAACAGCACCATACCTACACCTTTCCCAATCAATTTCCTCATACTGTAACCAAGGTCCTCCAGCATCTGTATTTTGCTGCCCTTCGCTGAATTCTTTCTACTGCAAGGACATACTTCCTGTGCATCAATGACTAAAACAAAATGGCATATTCACCATTTGGCTGAACCAGTGTATTACAAAGGGGTACAGTTTTTGTTTTACCCCTTGAACATATGCTTTTTTAATCCAGGAGAGTATTCTGCTAGCTTTGTTAGCTGAAGCTTGGCATTGCTAAGTCTGGTCTACATGGAACTCCAAAATTTTCAATCACCAATTCTCCAAGAAAAGCCCCTCCCAATGAGCGTTTTTCATATTGTGTGCTGAACTTGTTTCCCTGCATAATCTTGTATCAAGAAGCACTGAAATTGAATTCCTAAATTTCAACCTCAATATCAAAAAGCTTTAAAGTGTATTTGCCTGAGGACAGAACCCTGGGACACACCACTCACAACCTTAGAATATCTGGGGAATGAGTCATTTATCTATACTCTCTCTTTACATAACCAGTTTCTCACTCATGTACCAATAGACTTTAGGTTACAAATTAAACATTTACGAGGGTATGGTGTTGAATGCTTTAGCAAATTCCAGACAGACTAGGTCTATTGGCCTTCCTTGTAAACTCCAACTTACAACATTAAAGCCCTGTACACACGATCGGATTTCCTATGGATTTTAAACCGATGGATTTTTCCATCGGAAATCCGATGAAGCTGACTTCCATCAGTCTTGCCTACACACCATCAGTCAAAAAACCGATCGTCCCAAACGCCGTGATGTACAACACTCCGACGAGCCAAGAAAAATGAAGTTCTATGCTTCTGAGCATGCGTCGACTTGATTCTGAGCATGTGTGGGTTTTTTATCCGATGGAGTTACCCACAGACGATAGTAATTTGCTATCGTTTTTTTTTCCATCGGATGAATTTAAAACATGGTCTATTTTTTAACACCGATGAAAAAAAGACTGATGGGGCCCATACAGTCCATCGGACTGTTTTCATAGGTAAAACCGATCGTGTGTACAGGGCTTTACAGGTTGATCTGAAAAGAACAATCTTAGATCCATGCAGATTCTTACTTTTGATACCTTTAGCCCTGGTTCACACTTTATATCGCATGTGAATAGCACAGGAATCACACCACATTCTTGTGCAATTCAAATGTGATTTAAACCTATTCATTTTGATAGGGCTCAAATCGACCAAAGAAGTGCAGGCACATTTTTTGGAGCTGCATCGCAATAGCATAGAATGGTCCTGTCATAGAAATCCTGTCAGCTACAGGATTCCTGGACTTCCTGATTCCCAATCTCGGGCACGTCCGCGCGGCGGGCACGCTTGCGCAAGATGGCGCGCGCACGCTCCACAAAGCGCGCCAGAAGGGCTATTTAAACATGCCTGTGACAGACAGTCCCTGCTGTCTGCTCTACAGCGTGTAGTACCCAAAGAGACCTGATTCGTGAATTTACCTGCATCCGACCCGGCTTACCTTGACCCTTCCAGTTTCCTGCCTGACTCTGACCTCCGGCTTTGTTTGACCAATCTTCTGCCTGATCCTCCAGTACCTTGCCGCCAGCCAATTCTACCGACCCGGCTTGCCTGACCAATCTCTCCAGTTGCTGTGTCCTGGTTCCAGTCCAGTCAGCCTCATCAGTTCCAGTCCAGTTGCTTGTTCCTGGTTCCAGTCCAGTCAGCCTCATCAGTTCCAGTCCAGTTGCTTGTTCCTGGTTCCAGTCCAGTCTGCCTCTTCAGTTCCAGTCCAGTTGCTGTATTCCTGGTTCTGGTTCAGCCTGCCATACTTCCTGGGTGCCTGGATCCGTCCCAGTCTTCAGACTCTACTCTACCTTGATCCATCCTGCCAGGCACTCGTACCCCTTCTACCTCCGTGCCTCCTGTCTTCAGTACCAGGGGCCGCCGGTGGAAGCCGTAAGAGAGGCCTCCCTCTGCAGATCCGGGCTCGTCACCGTCAGGTACTTGACAGGTCCTTTTGTATCATGCGTTTTGCAATCCTTTTGGGTGCTATTAAATCTGTATTGACACCCACAGCGTATCAAAAACACAGTGCAATTTCAATGTGCAGGGATAGCTGCGTTTCCCGCACTGCATATATATGAACCTAGGCTTATCGCTGACAAATTCTTGATTTATACAGTAGTTCTTCATCATTCCCGCAAAAACTTTCCATACTATTGAAGTTAGGCTCACTGCTCTGTAGTTTCCTGGTAAACATCTCAACCCTTTTTTTGAACATCAGTACTACATTTGCTGTAGGCTAACATTCTCAGGTCTTTAATGGCTCTACTCCTGCTATGCCTACTGAAGTAGAAACGGTCACTGAAAGCTGTTTGTTCTTTTGCATTTCCATTCACTGTGTATGATCATGTGACCCTGTACAGGATTATATGGAAAAGTGTCTGTATTGGCCACTGGCTATACACTTTCCTGATTGCTTTCCTGATTGCTCTGCTGGAAAAGTTAGTAACATATTGTATAAACAGTTTTTGAAAGCTAATAATTTCTGCATGCAGTAGCTTATAGCGACAATCTTGGTCCAGGATCTAAAAGTAATCACCTGTCCCTTTGAAGCACAATTAAAGGGGAGTTTCAGCCTTTTTATGTTTATTAAAAGTCAGCAGCTACAAAAAGTGTAGCTGCTGGCTTTTAATAAACACACTTACCTGTTCCACTGTCCAGCGACGCGGCCGCCCGGAGCTTCGCTCCTCTCCCCCCCCCCTCCGCCGGCGCCTCCATTCTAACTGTGGGCACCCGGCCGTGACAGCTTTTGGCTTCACGGCCGGGCACTCACTGCGCATGAGCGAGCGGCGCTGAGCTCCCTGAGTGGACAGGCGATCGCCTGGGACATGTCACATGTCCCAGGTGATCGCCTACAGGGAGGGGCCGCCAAAAGGCGATATGACGATTTGCCTAAGCGGTCCCTGGGCGGAAGGAGGAAGTGGGACAGGAAGTCCCACTCCTACGGAAGCCCCCACTCTCCCCGCCTGTGGTGCGCGCGTGACCCTGACGCTTTCTCCGTGAGCCCGACCGTGGGTCCCGCGGACTCGATCGTCTCACGGAGAGATAGAGCGGGGAGATGCTAGTGTAAACAAGCATCTCCCCGCTCTGCCTAGTGACAATGACACTGATCTCCGCTCCGTGTAGTCGGAGCGGAGATCAGTGTCATGTCACACACAGCCCATCCCCCCTACAGTAAGAAGCACTCCCTAGGAAACAATTAACCCCTACAGCGCCACCTACTGGTTAACCCCTTCACTGCCAGTGTAATTTTCACAGTAATCAGTGCATTTTTATAGCACCGATCGCTGTAAAAATTACAATGGTAACAAAAATGTGTCAAAAGTGTCCGCCATAATGTCGCAGTCATAATAAAAATCGCTGATCGCTGCCATAACTAGTAAAATAAAAAAAAAAGCCATAAAACAGTCCCTTATTTTGTAGAAGCTATAACTTTTGCGCAAACCAATCAATAAACGTTTATTGCGATTTTTTTTACCAAAAATATGTCGAAGAATACATATCGGCCTAAACTGTGAAAAAAAAAAGTTTTTTTTTATATATTTTTTTGGGATATTTATTATAGCAAAAAGTTAAAAATATTGCATTTTTTTCAAAATTGTCTCTCAAAATGGTCCGGAGTTGAAGTGGTTAAAGCGGAGGTCCAGCTGTAAATTTATTTTTTTAAAAGTCAGCAGCTACAAACACTCTAGCTGCTGACTTTTAATAAGCACACTTACCTATCCAGGGTGCCCGCGATGTCGGCTGCCTGAGGCCGATACGTCCATCGGATCGGGTCCCGACGCCGCCATTCAAAGTGAGGGAAACAGGCAGTGGAGCCTTGCGGCTTCACTGCCCGTTTCCTACTGCGCATGCGCGAGTCGTGCGGCGATTTGTGACACACACAGGACAGCGCGCCCAAATGTCCCAGAAGACAACGCAAGGAGGAGAAGACTGAAGACTACCGCGGAATAGGAAGTGGCAGATGAGGACGATCTGCCTAGCAGCAGCCATTTCTGTTAAGTATAAAAAAATAAAAAATAAATTAAAAATTTCAAATTTTTTGGAGCCTTTTTGTCTATTTTTTTTTTTTTTTTAGCGTGACCTCCGCTTTAAACTTTCAGGCTCGGTTCACACTAATTTTCCTGCATCCAATTTGCATATCAGGAGATTGTGACCGGCTCTCCATGGAACCGGTTGACACATCTCTGCAGCGGCTCCGGTGCGAATTGCACAGGAGTCCTGTGCGTCTTTTGGTCCATTTCAGGTCTGAATTCAGAACAAAATTCAGGCTGAAATCGGACCTGAAATGGTGAATGGAGACACACCGGACTCGTGCTGTGAGCCACTGTGTTCTCAAGTGTGAACCCAACCTCACAAACAAGTCAGCAGCGGCTGCTCTATTCCTTTTAAGAGTGGTAGAGATCCCAGGATGGGTGTCGCCAATGTTATGTAGCGCCCCCCCCAAATATTTGGGGTGCTATGCTTAAATTTAAGGGTAGTCTGAGCCAGTAGTTGGGCTCAGACCAATTGATTGTTCTAAAATTGCTTCTGCTCTGAGTGTGATACTGCCTGGCAGTAGTGTTCCCTGTTTGCCTGTAGGTGGCACTGTCACCCCCAGCATAGGTTGAACTACAGGGGGTATCACAACACCGTGGGTGTCCTTTCTCGGCAGCCGTGCAGTGGGCGTGGTCTACCCGCAGTGCATGCTGGGAGAGGGTACATAAGGGGCAGACGCCATTGATCGGGGCTCCTGTGTGCGTGCCTCGTGGCCCGCATGGCACGGGGTGCATGTGTTTTCTGGCCCCGGGCACCTTCAGCCCGAGGCTACATCGCTACGTGTTAGGCCCAGCTCTGCTGGCTGAGGCCTACACTTCAGGAAAGGATCCCAGGCTACCCACCTGTGGGAAGCCCACTCTTAGGAAAGGAGGCCAGGGGAGGATCTTCCCCAGAGGAGACTAGCGACGGTACTGCTGACTCGGGAGGAGGCCTGGAGACTCACCTAAGGAGGGATCCATTACGATAAGCCCTGCAATATGCCAATCTGGCCTAAAGGTTCTCTATTATTGCTTGGCTGGGAGGTTCGGGACTTTGATAATCCTGTGGCAGAGGATTCCTGATCGCATCCTTACGTTTTTTCAGCTAAAATTGATCCGTGCATCATCCCGGCTGCTAGGACCAGTGAGAGGGACTATCCGGGTGAGCAATACCCACACAGGCTTTAGTGGCGACGTTGTGACATTAGTACTGCGTGCCTGAACCTTCCCCTGTTCTTCTTTTGTTCTTACTTTCCTCTAAAGTTCCCTCAGCAAAGTAAAGAAAGCCTTATTGTTGGGTTTTACATCTGTGTGGACATTGGCCTTTCTAAAGACTTTTCTATACCCTGACAACAAAAGCCTTGGAGGTAGTCCGCAGACCCAACAAAACCAACCGGTCCCTTAAATGGACGTAAGTGCTACAGTTATATTTATCAGTAGTCCAAATAGCAGACAGAAGGTAAAGCAGTAATATGGAGTCTAAAAATCTGCAGACTGAAATAAAGCTGGTCAGACTGTTCGAATCTCGACCCGTTCAGCATTCGAACCATGTATAGACAGGCTTAATGCACCAAAGTTGATCAATCGATCAACTTGGGCATAACCAGCCGGCCCGTTTTTTCATGCGATTTTCACTAGCCGCTAGCAATAATCACTGTGTTCTCCCAGTGGCCCTCCCAGCAGGAAGAACACAACGGCTCAGTGGGAGGAGTTCACCTGTAAACACTGTGTGGCTGCAGAAAAGAAATTTGCTTTGTCTATGGCTGTGCTAAAGGCCCGTAAACACGGTCAGAGTATCGGATGAAAAATACCGCTATTAAAGCCATTGTAAGACAATCTGATCATTAGTACACAGCTTTCGTCCGAAAGCGTCCTAAGGGACAAACACAAAATGTTTTCTCACACGATATCAGATCGTATGATTTTTGTTTAATCAGTACACTTTTCTTCTGAAAATACAATACATTATATCACTTCCAAATTTTATTCTGTCATACGAGGATTTTCATATTTTAGTGACCTCTTCTTTTTTGATATGTAGACTAGCGTGCAAAAAAACCCCACAACAAAACAGACAATCATTCGTCCGATAATCTCATTGTGTGTACCAGGTTTAAAGCGGAATTCCATTCAAAATTAGAAGCTTCGCTTATCTGCTTCCTCCCCCACTCGTGCCACATTTGGCACCTTTTTGGGAGGAGAGGGGAGCAGTTACCTGTTTTTCACAGGTACCTGCTCCCACTTCCGAGTGATCGCACAGCAGCACAATGACCTGGAAGTTCGCCCCCCTCCTCCTCCTTCCCCTGCCGCCGGGCCATTCAGAAAGCACAATGCGCATGCGCAGTAGTAGGGTACCAGCTGTGAAGCCGCAAGGAGGAATGGCAGCGGCAGCACCCAAAAGCCCCCATAAAATTGGTTGGTGTGTTGACATTGAGGGCTCCCTAGACAGGTAAGTGTCTTAATATTTAAATAAGTGTAGCTGCTGACTTATTTTTTCTGAAGGAGGTTGGAGCTCCTCTTTAAGTCTTAATACCATGCAAGCGCAACCGTAGAGTACAGCATAGGAGGGTGGAACAGTAATATGTGCACTACTTTATAAAGGATTTGCCAGGAAAAATAGTTCTTATGTGTGTTTATCTCTTTGGTTATAGTTATGCTTCACTACTGCATAAAAAAACTATTTAGTACGACTTAGCGTTTTCTATGACCTCAGACCTTTTGTAATGTTTACCCTGGGTAAAAAAGCTGTTATGAGACCTGGCGATTAGCGCATAACTGTTAATTTAACGTATCCAGTGGGAACATGTTAATGAATCTTTGCCGCAATTCATATTCAGGACAAAGGCTGCTTTAGGCAAAAATATTATATTATTGCTCAATATAAATGGCTTTCACCTTTCATGGCAAAAGAACGACATTTTCAACCTGAAATTAGGAAAGTGCTCAGCTAAATCTATAATTTTCTCTTATTCATTTTTCCTTTACATGAACATATTCCTTTCAGTCCCAAAAAAAAATATATATATTTTTAAGTTTTATGTGATATGTAAGCATTGAGTGATTTTTTTTCTATGGAGACAATGCAGGATGAACAGGTTAGCAGTCGTGTGGCCATGCACTCTCATTAAAGCGAAACTAAACCCGTCAATTCAACGGTTCCTTAAAAAAGTTACATTCAAGTAGTTCCGTGACAGCTCACAACTGAACTGTCTAATCATCAAATGGCTGGTGTCATAACTGATCACATGTGTAGCACCATGGAAAATTCAGATCAAACAGAATCCAAGATGGAAGCTTCCTTGACTGTAAAGAACAGGAGGTTCTGCTTTAAGGGAATATTCCTTGGAATTCATAAAAGACTAGCGCAAAAGGAAATATTGGGACTACCTGCTACAGCCACCATTGAGATAGATCGCGCGCACAGGGCCTTGAAACCCCCTTCCCAAGATGTGAACAATCCCAGAGATATCATTTGTAAGCTACATAAGTACACACTAAAAGACCGCATCATGCAGAAAATGCGGGGTAAGCCCTACTTTGATTTTGATGGCGCGCACTTGGCCTTCTACCAGGACATTTCTCGCCGCACTCTCATGCAACGCAGATCTCTTCGCCCCCTCCTGGTGGCTATCCAAGATGCGGGTCTCCAGTACTGTTGGGGCTTCCCCTTCTTTCTTCAGGTCACCAAAGATGGCAAAACGGTGACTCTCCGCACTAAGGATGATCTCCCAAATTTTTTGTCCTCTCTAGACCTGGATCCGGTGGACTTTCCTGACTGGAGGGGAACACCAGACTTTTCTGCTACCAGGCTACCGCCACCTCAACCGTGGCAAACATCCAAGCGCAAGACTCGCAGACGAGATCGCAGACGACATCCTTCTGAATCCTCATTAGGCCCGGTCTCCTAGAGGGACTAACAGTGTGACTCGCTTTGAGGAAGGTCCACTCTTTAATTTGCCTTCCCTTTGATAACCATGCCATAGACTCCTAGGCCGTTATGCCCCCTGGTCATGCCTTGAGCACCTACAACAGGCTTTGATGCCCCTATACCCTCTGTTTTTCTCCCACAAGAGGTATCCCCTCTTCTACCCCTCCCCCACTGCAACGTGTTAGATGCGAGGGGCGGAGCTGGAGACCCCCTCACCTACCCCCCTATGTTTGTCCACGTACCCCCCGTAGGCCACCCTTTTTTGGGCTCTGATCCCCATAGGGATCGTGGGCTAGGATTCGGGCCCCCCCCCTTATAGGGGACGGGATCCCGAGCATGGCCCTTAGAGGTTTTCTATGTTCAGATGGCTCCGGCCACTCTGCTATGTTTGTGTTGTATTTTGTATTTGTCTCATGTGTCTTTTCTTCTTTTTTCCGTTTCCCCCCCCCCCCTCCTTTTCTCTTCCCTCTCCTTCTCTTTTCATTCAGGAGCGACCTGCCGCTGCGTCACCCACACCGAGCGCGCCACCAATCTACGTGCCTCGACCATCTTTCTTCTCCCTATGGCTACGCTACAGGTAAGCTCATATAATGTCAGAGGTCTTTGCTCACCCCACAAGCGTAGTAAATTGTGGTGGGAGTTAAAGCGCTTGAAAACGCAGATGGTCTTCCTTCAGGAGACCCACTTTACGCCGCAGTCCCTTCCTAAGCTACCTACTCATCTTTTTAATCAATGGTTCCTCAGCAACTCCCCTACACCTAAGTCTAGAGGGACGGCCATTGCTGTCCACAAATCTTGCCCCTTCCGACCCTCTGACAGTAAAATAGATCCCCTGGGTAGATATGTGTTTCTTAAGGGCAGTATTGCTGGCCAGACGTATACGTTTGCGACGATATACGCCCCAAATACAGACCAACTCACTTTCATTGACTCTACTTTGGAACACCTGGCTGACTTTAGAGAAGGCTTCTTGATCCTTGGAGGTGACTTCAACATCAGCCCTGACCCCCTGCTCGACACGTCCCATGCGAGATCCCCACACTCCTATGCGTTCCTTAAACACTTCCGCAAGACGCTCCAATCCCATCTCCTAACAGACTGTTGGCGAGTACTACACCCTTCGGATCGTGACTTCAGCTACTACTCTAAAGTACACGATGTTTACACACGTATAGACCATATCTATGTGGATGTTAAGACTCTAGAACTCCTTCATACTGCGTCCATTGGCACCATCTCCATTTCAGACCACGCCCCGATAACGGTTGCCTTCACCCTACCTTCGGGCACACATCGGGCCTGGACGTGGAGGTTGAATGACAATCTGTTGGACGATGTGGTGGTGGTGAAGGAAGTGTCCGACACCTTGACCCATTACTTTAGTGAAAACTCGGGTGATGCTCTGACAGAGGGGGTGATCTGGGAAGCTCATAAGGCTGTGGTCCGAGGTGAGCTGATCTCTCAGGGATCCAGACTTAAAAAGGCTCGTGGGGCAGAATTCTTGAAGGTACACGCTGCCCTCCAGAGGGCTGAACTTCAACACAAGGCAAATGGGACCTCTGAGGCGTTGAAGGCACTGACTGAATTGCGGGAACTGTTCCTGCGCCTTCTTGACCGCCAAACCCGTAAACAGTTTCGCTATATGGCCCACAAATACTACGAACATGGGAACAAATGCGGGCGGATGCTAGCACGGGCCCTTAGGAAAAGACATGCCCTGACGTACATACAAAAACTGCGCTCCTCCTCAGGGGGAATGACGGTGCAGTCTTCTAAGATTGCCTCAGAGTTCCGGGATTATTATGCCACACTCTATCACTTAGACTTTGAGCTCCCTCCTACCACACATGAAGCTAGGGAACAAGCGATCCGGGAATACCTTTCCTCGGCCGGTCTCCCCCCCCCCCTCACAGAAGACCAGTCCTTGGCCCTAGAGCTCCCAATCACAACGACCGAGCTTGGGGCAATGGTGGAGTCCTTGCCCAATGGGAAGAGTCCTGGCCCTGATGGGTTTACTAAGGCATATTACAAGACCTTTTTTCCTCAATTGGCGACCCCCATGTGCAAATACTTTAATTCTATAGCAGGGGGGAAAGACATCCCCTCTGAGGCCCTCTTGGCCCACATCACTGTGATTCCAAAGGAGGGCAAGGATCCCACTGTCCCCCAGAGCTACCATCCCATTTCCCTCCTTAATTTAGACATAAAACTCCTGGCAAAAATCCTAGCAAACAGACTTAAACACCTTATACCTGAGATTGTCCACCCAGACCAAACCGGCTTCATTACAGGCAGAGAGGCCAGGGATAACTCCCTCCAGAGCTGTCCATCTCGTCCACTGGGCCCGGACCCGTCCGAACTCACAGCCATACATAATTCTCTCGACGGACGCAGAAAAGGCCTTTGACCCTGTAGACTGGTCTTATTTAACAGCAGTACTTAGGTCAATAGGCTTAGGCCCGCGAATGATGGCGTCGATTCTGGCCCTGTATTCCACGCCTTGCGCACAGGTCAAAGTCAACGGGACCCTCTCTTCTCAATTCCCCATTAGGAACGGCACGAGGCAGGGGTGTCCCCTGCCCCCCCTCTTGTTTGCTCTGGTGCTGGAGCCATTACTCCGCACAGTGTGTGCCAGCAAAGATATTAAAGGACTGCAGGTGGGGAACACAGAACATAAGCTCTCGGCATACGCCGATGATGTCCTCTTCCACCTTTCAGACCCCCTACTCTCGTTGCCCAACTTGATGAAGGAACTGAAACTCTTTGGGTTGATCTCCAACTTCAAGATCAATTTCACGAAGTCGGAGATTCTTCCCATTTGCCTGCCCCCCCACTTAGTCTCGAGTCTCAAAGCTGCCTTCCCCTTTACCTGGGCCACATCGTCTATACACTACCTGGGGATACAACTTACAGACCGATTTGACACCCTATACGCCGTTAACTTCCCCCCACTGCTGGCCTCGGTCAAGAGTGATCTCTCGCACTGGACGCGTACTGCCTTTACATGGACGGGCCGGGTGAACATAATAAAAATGAACGTGTTACCGCGCATACTCTTTTACCTACAAATGCTCCCAATTCCACTACCCAGACTTTTCTTTGACCGTCTATCTAGCATGCTATCTGACTTTATATGGAATGCGCGTAAACCCAGAATAGCCCTGAAGGTGCTACGGCGCCCGAAGCGGGGGGGGGGGCGGCTTGGGGGTCCCGGACATTAGGAGATACTACCGGGCTATAGCCCTGCAGAGGATCCTCAATTGGCGTTTCCATACTCACTCGAAACTCTGGGTCTCCCTAGAGAAGAGCATGGCGGGTAGGAACTTGTCCTATGCGCCATGGCTATCTCGGGAACATAGGGGGCTATCCGAGAAGACCTCCCCACTGACGACCCAGGTGTTGTCGGTGTGGGACAAGATCAACCCACTGCTGAACTTGGCCCCCCCTGTGTCCCCGCTGACCCCGTTGGGTGGTTTCCATTGGTTCCCCCCAGGTGAACAAATGGCCTTTTTTGGTCCTTGGGTTGATGACGGAAACGCTAGTTGTGGCAAACTCATGAAAGACGGCAAACTCCTGAGTTTTGAGGTTCTCCAGGCCGGACATCAGGGCCCGCGAATGAATTTCTGGAAATACAGGCAACTACACCATTTCTTCGAGGTACATGGTCACACAATTAGAGACACATCGTCCCTCACCCAATTTGAGCGCCTTTTCATTGCAGAGACTCCTGCCCCTCACCTGGTGTCGGAACTGTACCGGCTTCTAGATTCAACTGCTTCTCAGCCCAGGCCTGCCTACATCCGGCGATGGGAAACCGACCTAGGACACGTTCTTACGGACACACAACTGACTCACTTATACTACCTCACCCACTCGTCCTCCATTGACTCCAAGACTCAGGAGACAAACTTTAAATTGCTGTCCCGTTGGTACCGAGTACCGGCGGAAATAGCCCACATTTACCCCTCTACATCCGAGCTCTGTTGGCGCGGCTGTGGACTCCGAGGTACGTTCCTCCACATATGGTGGGACTGTCCCCTAATTAAACCATTTTGGGAAGACTTACGAGACCAAATAAAATCAGTAACAGGGATAGATGTTCCTTTTTCTCCAAAGCATTTCCTTCTGCATGTCCCCCCGATCTCACTCAGCCGATTCAAGAAAAGTGTGCTGCCCCACCTGCTTAATGCAGCAAGGCGCCTGCTCCCAATATACTGGAAAAAGCCCAAAATTCCTAATCGGGCGGAGTGGATCAGTGGGGTGAATGCGGTCCGAGAGGCAGAGGACAGGATAGCGACTTGTCGAGGCTCCCGGGAACGGTTTGCCGACGTTTGGGCACCTTGGTCAGAATATGTCTCTGACACTGACTACGTACCCTCCAGTTTGGATATTGCCTTACTGGAATTGGCAGACCCCTCCCTTAAAACACACAGGTTACGGCGCACCTAGAGGACAGAACGACACTCCCTCAGTAGGCCGCAGACATTGGCACTTGGCTATACAGATGGCCTGATCCTGGCGTGGCGTGCTCGGTGTGGATCTGAACGCAGCCCTTTCCTAGATCGCAGGTACGCCCCCCCTTCTCCTTCTTCTTCTCCCCCCCCTTTTTTTCTTTTTGTGTTCTTTTTTTTTTGTTTCTCTCCTCCCCCTCTGTTCCTTTCCTATTTTAACTTACAAGTTCTATGGTGGTCTTATTATTATACTGTTGTCGAGTTCAAATACCTATTGTTTAGCTGTGGGAGAGAGTTGATGCATGAGCCCCTCTGTGCTCACGGGACCGACCCCTGACCGTACAGGGGCACTGGCGGTCCCGAGGGGGTACACTTCGACGCCTATTGGTGCCCTGGGCGCGCGGGGAGGGTGGGGGGCGGTTTGATGGAGGCCACTGGGCCCCCCCTGCCCTGGCCGCGGGTCACGGTGCCATACATGTAGTACACTTCGGGAAACAGCCCCCTGGCTCGTAGCCGGGGACAGGGCTGTACATGGGCAGGTCAAAAAGCTATATACTATGCCCACACCCCCACAGCTACTATCTATGCCAAGGTCCCCTTTGGGCCCCCATAATGCTTGTCGACCCAATAGACACAGGGAGCACCCCATTAGGTATCTGTCACCATGGCTTTGTCATTGTATATATATTCCCCTGTTCAACCTATGTTTTCGTGCCGCTCTTGCTATCGCGACCCTGCGAGGTCGGTGTTT
The DNA here is from genome assembly GCA_029206835.1 of Rana muscosa. Taxonomy (NCBI): domain Eukaryota; kingdom Metazoa; phylum Chordata; class Amphibia; order Anura; family Ranidae; genus Rana; species Rana muscosa. The sequence goes on from CM055128.1 coordinate 285,845,366, forward strand.
TCTATTTTAACCACCAACTGTTGAACATGTCCTGTTATCTGTCATTTTTTTGAAAACAATAAAATACTGATTATAAAAAAATAAAAAAAAAGACTAGCGCAAATAGATTTTGAAAAAGTATCTCACAAGCATTCTAAAAGTGGCACTAGCGTGTCCCACTTTCCTGTACCCGTGTAGAACCTCTACTTGAATTTGGCGCATGCTGCTTTACTTTTAAAAAGCATGCGAGACACTATTGCAAAAACTGTCTCTGTACGCCAAAATAAAGTTGTTGTTAATTAGCTCCACTTTAAAAAAAAATGAATGGTCGGTATTTTATTTTATAGTTGGCACAGGTGTTGCACCACGGTGTAGAAATGGAGCAAATTAGAACTACCTGAATTTGGCTCACAAGTTGCTGTCAGAACCAAAAACCAAACAAGAGCAATTACCATCAGAAAAGCGGCTTTATTGTATTCCTCCACCACACTCTGTTGGGAAAAAAATGGGGGCAGTCAATACAGACCACCTTCTGAAAACATTAAACAATTAGCTTATAGGAGATCACTGTGCTAACTGATTAGAAACGACATTTAAAGGGGTTTGTAAAGGTTTGTTTTTTATTTTCTAAATAGGTTCCTTTAAGCTCGTGCATTGTTGGTTCACTTACCTTTTCCTTAGATCAGGCTTTCTCAACCTTTTAACCCTAGAGGAACCCCAAAAACTATTTTCATGTCTCGAGGAACCCTTACTAAAACTAAATCATCAGGGCTCAATAGGAACAATGCTCCTTATATTGGTGGTCAATAGGAATAATGTCCCCCTTAAAGTGGTGTTCAGAATGCCACCCTTAAAGACAGCTAAAGAGATATTTGGTGTCATGCTGCTGGCTTTGCCAAGTGGTGGTGAACCTTGAACTCCGTAGGCATCATCATATAGTCCTTAATTTAGGTCAAATAGGTGGTTCATCAGCCACAGCTCAAGGAACCCCTAGCAACCTCTGGAGGAACCCCAAGGTTCCACGGAACCCTGGTTGAGAATGGCTGCCTTAGATTCTTCTTCCTTCTAAATGTTTTTTTTCTTTGTCTGAATTTCTCACTTCCTGTTTCTCCTCAATAAACTTCACACCATCATCCGAGTGGTGTGGAGTCACCCAGAACAGCTTACTGAACAGCTTACTGAGGAGGAACAGGAAGTGAGAAATTCAGACATAGAAAACAAGGAAAAAAATTTTTAGAAGGGAAATCTAAGGAAAAAGGTAAGTAAACCAACAATGCATGAGCTTAAAAGGAACCTATTTAGAAAATAAAAAACGAACCTTTACAACCCCTTTAAATGTAGCTGCTAGCACTACAATCAACAAACAATTGTGAACAAATATAGTATATAAAAAGTGCAGCGCTAAAAAATAAATCAAATATGAAAAATCATATATGGGCCAATAAAGTACCAAAACAATTTGAACAATGTGTACCAAAAGAATAAATACACTATAGGAATTAAAATCAATACAGTCTAACTTCATAACATATCACATTGCATTAAACCATAAATATAAAAAGTCCAAAGTGAACAAATTCCAGTTCAACAAAATTGATTAACCACTTCAGCTCCCGAAGGTTTTACCCCCTTCCTGACCAGGCCATTTTTTGCGATACAGCACTGCGTATGGCAAAAAAAAAATCATTTTTTTCCCACAAATAGAACTTTCTTTTGGTGGTATTTGATCGCCTCTGCCCTTTTTATTTTTGGGACTATAAACAAAAAAAGACCAACAATTTTGAAAAAAAACAACAATATTTTTTACTTTCTGCTATAATACATATCCAATTTTTTTTTTTAAGAAAACAAATTTCTTTATCAATTTAGGCCAATATGTATTCTTCATATTTTTGGGGAAAAAAAATCACAATAAGCGTATATCCATTAAGAAAAAAAAAGAAAAAAATATGTAGTCGCGCTAACTTATGAGTTTGAACATAAGCCCATCACTGGGTAACTGAAAACATCCAAATATCAACAGTGATAACATATAAAAAGCTGAGTGAAAAGCAATATATATTCTATGTGAACAGATAATAAACAGAAAATTAACTGTGAATAAAAAATCGGTTAATGTCCAAAAATACTGTAGAGCGGAAAAAACCCCTCAAAGTTCATAATCAAAATCCATTAGTTTGCGCAAAAGTTATAGCATCTTCAAACTACGGGATAGATTTAGGAACTTTTTTTATTTTTTTTACTGGTAATGGTGGCGATCTGTGATTTTTAGCGGGACTGCGACATTGCGACAGACAAATCTGACACTGAGTGACACTTTTTGGGGACCAGTGACACCAAAACAGTGATCAGTGCTAAAAAAAATGCACTGATTACTGTATAAATGGCATTGGCAGGGAAGGGGTTAACACCAGGGGCGATTAAAGGGTTAAATGTTCCCTAGGGAGGAGCTTACTAACTGTGTGGGGCAGTGTCACACTGAAGGAAAAGAGAGATCCGTTATTCAGCTTAGCTGAATCACAAGATCTCTCTTTCCTTTCATGACAAATCCACTGTTTGCCTTCGATACATAGGCAGGCGGCTGATCGGTCTCTCCTGTGAACGATCGGCGGGTCGGACGGCCATCCGCTGATTGGCTCCCGCTGTGTGCAATCACAGCGAGAGTGGCGCTGCTGGTCAGCCAGCCTCTTCTGGCTATTTAAACTGCCTGGTTCATTCATTCCGTGCCTTTGCCTTGGTCAAACCCATCTGGAAATTCTCTGCTGTGGTCCTGTTAAGTCTTGCCTGGCTGACGTTCCTTCTGGTTCCTGATCCTGTTTGCTTCTTCCGACTATGCTGATATCTGCCTTCCTGATTTATTGGCTTGCTCTGACTACCCCGCTTTGGTTACAGAACCCTCGCTTGTTTTTACTACATTTACTATTTGTACCATTTTTACCATTATATTTAAAGGTGTGATTTTTACTGCATTTTCTGTCTCCATCTGATTCATCTGATTCACCTCATCTGTAAGTATCCACCATCAAAACTGAATACACACTTACTAGAGTGCTATGACAGCAAAGCATGTAAACTAAAATAATGGGTATGGTAGCAGTTGAAAAAATCCCACGTCAACGCCTCATGCTGGTACAAGGTAGCCACTCACTCAGATAAGTTGAGGTTTCAATGGGTCATAAAAGCAAAAAAAGAGCCTCCACATAGTGTAAAACCGTATTGGGTATATTTATTAAAAAAAGGTTGAAAACTTACTTTACATCCATGAAAAAATAGCTGTCCATATATGCCAACACAATAGCAGCATGTAGGACGCAATGGCCAGGATAAAATTCTGAACCCAACACGTTTCGTCTGCGGCACTATCTATCCTGGCCATTGCATCCCACACGCTGCATATTTGAGTTATTATTTTTTAGCGCTGCGCTTTTTATATACTATATTAAACATTAGCTGTCTGGATGCCTCTGCTCTCAATGTGTTGAATCAGTGACTTAAATGTACTAAAGTCATTGGATCAGCATGACAGCCAGGCAACTCACATGTTTAAAAAGGAGAGTTCAGCAATAACATGCTATGCACTTTCTCAGGTTTACTTTAAGGTAGATCCTGCCCAAAAATATCTGACAGCTCCACCTGTCCCATCTTCAAAACTAGGTCTATAATACTACTAAAAATTCAATGACTCAGCTACTGCAGATAACCTATAATTTGCTAGTAAGATGTGCCATATGTGCTGGTTAGGGTATGTATACTGTTAGCCATCTAGCTCGAAAAAAGGCTTGTTTTTAAATAATGCACCATGTACTCAGTTAGAGCCCATTCACACAGGGGCGTCTTTGGATCCGACTCCAAATCGCCCCAGGTCGCCCCTAGTCGCCTCAGGTCGCGCTGGCTGAAGAAATCAATGTAAGTTAATGGAGCCGTCCTTATGCACACTACTGCAGTCGCTCCGACTTCAAAAAAGGTCCCTGTACTACTTCAATCCGACTCCTAGGCGACCTGTAACCATTCATTTCAATGGGAGTCGCCTCTCCCTGTCTTAATAGGAGCAACTCTCCAGGAAGATAACATACATTTCTCCTGCAAAACTCTCTCTCCCCCCTCCCTCCCACAGAGCTGATTCTTGTTTGATTGGCCACTGGAATGTCTCTTGTCCTGCAGGCAACTTGGAGTTGCCTTGTAAATAGCTCCAGGTCGCACTGTGATTCATACTCAGGTCGTGTCTGAGTTGCCTCATAAAATCTCGCTGGAAGTCGTGTTGCCCCTGTGTGAATGGGCTCTGAATATGTTCTGTTCAGCAAAAAGTAAACAGTAATAACTTGCAAAAAAGAAACAATGGGTTTTAAAAAGATCACAGGGTAATTATGTTATTCCCTCAAGAAAAAAATGTCCGTGCCTGCAGAAATACAAACATTACTTTAGAGGAGTTGTGATAAGCAGCTTAAGGGAATACAAGATGCATTACAAAATTTACCTACAACCCTGTCTCCATGCCATCAGCATGTTGTTAAATTCCAGCAACTGTGTGGGATGACTTTTTGGGAATAAGAGTGTTACCCATGTGATAAGCATTCTTAAAGAAATCCTTTTAAATCAAAGTTTAAGAGGTTACATTTTAACTCCATACCCTTACTCTCTGGACTTCACATGGAGTTGCATTGTAAACATTCTTACAATAATTGACATTTTATTTACGGGGCCAGAAGTGATGATCTGTCCCAAAAATGCCCAAGGCACCTGAAGTGACGCAAGGCCAACAAAATCCATACATGCATGTATGTGACCTGACTGGTTTTTCGTTTGTAGTTCTAAATATTTTCTAATTCTGGTATTGTACCTTATTCATTAAAGCGGCATTAAACCCAAAACCGAAAATTCTATATATTACAGCTTACCAATCATGGGATGTGGTGGCCTCATCAGTTTTATTTTCTTTGGCTTTCCCCCTCTGTTTTCACCTGCTGATCTGGCCAGTAACACCTCCCCTGTATTAGTGAGACACAACTCTAAAGGAATGAGTACAGGAGGCACTGCAGTCAGCAGCATTGTCAGTCTGGGGGGGGTGTCAGGGAAGGCATGGCCGTGTAATAGGAATCGCACGGCAGACACGCACATTCACGGCGCGTCGGCGCGTGCGCACGTGCACACGCGCATGCGCCGGTCACCAACATTGGCACCAAAGGGGCTATTTAAACTGAGTACACCAAATACTCTTTGCTGTTTGGTCTGCAGCTTCTATGTGTCCTGAAACCCATTATCTGTGCTGACTTCTGATCCTTGACCCGGCTTGCTCTCACTAATCTTGTCTGATACCCTGACTTCGGCTTGTTTTGGACTTCTCTTCTGCCTGCTGCTCTGCCTGATCCGCCAGTACGTCTCCGACCCTGCCTGCCTGACTCTGCACCTGTCCCTCCAGCCTGCTGCAGTTCTGCTCTGCAAATCGCACCAGTTCCTGCTTCCATCTGCGATCCAGTCTGCCACTGTTCTGGTCTACCCAGCCTACCGGTTCGCCTGCTGCTTCTCCAGCTACGAGCACCCAGCCACACCGATACTGGACTGATCAGAGGCACTCCTGCGTCACCGTGCTTCCGTGGCTGCTGTCTCAACCTCAGGGGCCCGCAAGCCAGTGCGGCAAGAGAGGCTCTCCTTTACACATCAGGATCACGATCCAGGTACGTGACAGGGGGGGGGGGGTTAAATGTATTAGCAGATTTAGAACCACTAACACATTGAAGACAGACTCCAGTTCACACCTTCTAATCAGTTACAGCTAACTTTTGAACTTTTGGGATTTTGCATGAATAAATAAATTAATAATTAAAATCAAATTTTAATCACCCTGGTGGTGTTAAGTGATTTGTCTCATGCATGTAAACTGAAACATTTAGCAGGAGAGTTTGTGCTGTGAAAAACAACAGATTTACTAGCTGGATTACCACATGAAAATAGAAGAAAGAAAACCTAAAAAAGGAAACTAATACAGCCATCCCATCTAAGAATTGGTAAAGTGCAATATATATAAAAATGTTTGGCGGTATTCCCGAGTCTGGTGAAATTTCAGCACCAAAAGCGGTAACCCCGAGCCAGACTCGGGATTGCATCGCAGTAATCCATGCAGAGTTACTTACCTTGTCCCCTGGATTCTGCAATGCCTCCCCGCTGTGTGATCGAGCTGTCTCCTTGCTCGATTCACACAGTGCCCGAGTGCCGCCGAGCTCCGTTCCCTGCGACGTTACGACGCACGGGGGCGGAGATCGGCGCCAAATTCAAAAAAGTTAAAACACAGTACACATACAGTACACTGTAAATTTACAGATTACAGTACTGTATAAAAAAATTACACACCCCTTTGTCCCTAGTGGTCTGTCCAGTGTCCTGCATGCACTTTTATATAATAAAAACTGTTCTTTCTGCCCGGAGTTTGGAGATTGTCCATAGCAACCAAAAAGTGTCCCTTTATGTCAAAAGTGGTTTTAGACCAGCTAGAAAACAGCGATAATAAATTAGAATCACTCGCAGAATTGAGCGATAGCGATTTATGGGGAAATTCGTCATCAAACACTGAAAAACACTTTTATTATTATTATATTACTATTTGTTATAATTATTTTATAGTTATTTCTTATATTATAATTTATGATTTTTTTTTTAAACTTTATCATACCCAGGATGTCTACTAGTGAGTTATTCCTAAGAATTGCAGGCCTACAATATAAAATGCCAAATTTCCATGCAGAATAATGGTACCGCTTTCAGCACCTAAAATCTGACAGAATCATACCACCAGGGAGGTTAATGAGTAAAAAGCCAGTGTTTGCTTTAGCTACATCAGGTAAAGGGGCTGCTATTAGATATCAGTAATCTCTTCACTACTTACTGTTGTAATATGCTGCTTGAACTTTCCAAGGCTTTATTAAAAGTATCTACTCACATTAAAAAATCTAAGTCCAGGGGGATGGTCTGGCTATGGAGGAGTGAGGACGTGTTGTGCCTGAGCTCTGTCCAGTCCGCAGCATAATCAACAGCTACAGGGGCGATTATCCCCCGTTTTCCGCCCAGGGTATGTCACAGCGTCGGCGGGCATCCTCGCAGCCTAAAAGACCCTATCAAACCCGCCAGGGATCGCTGGAATCGTTCCTCCTGGACACCCCTCGCCAGCAGAAGGAGAAATCCAAGATGGCGCCGGAACAAACGGCCCCGCAGCAGCACCACGAGGCTCAGCCTGCGCTGTCTACCATCCCCTCTCCTAGGGTGGTAAGCGAGACTATACCCCCTGCCTCCCCCCACTCCACCATATCACACAAGATCAGGGCTCTGAGATAGCGGACCTGGCAGGGGACAGAGACATTAGACAGCACCTGTGGTCTCTCCCCACTAAAGAGGATTTAGAGCGCTTTACTAGCCGGATAGAACGGGCTTTTAAACAGGACATTCAGCAGCTGAAAACTGACACTACTGGGCTGGGACACAGACTTGAGACTCTGGAGCAGAAATTTGACGACTCTGTGCCTGCTATTTCCATGCTTAGAGACCAGTCCTCTGCCCATGACCAGCAAATAGAGGCTCTTCTTTGTGTAGCGGGGTGTTCCCCTTTAATGCAGAGAGACTACATTACCCAGAACCCCGTTCGGCAATGTTTCCACCGCAGAGACTCATGGGAGGGGTTATAAAAGGAGGAGGCGAGGCTGGGCTTGGTCTCTTTGGGACACGAGACTTCAGAGACTGATCCTCCTGTGCGGATGTGTCGGAGTGCAGGGCCTGAAGCCTGAGGCCTTGCGCAGCACCAAAGAGCCTTCCACCCCCTTCTTCGAGCCTGGGTGGCATCTGACTTCGCTCAACTACAGCCTTGTTGGATCGGGGACCCGATCGCTGAAGAGACGGAGTGTGTGTGTGAGATACAGTTGGTGGAAGTTCCCGGACAGGGACCGTAGTCCGGGCGGGTGAGAGGGCATATGCCCAACCGATATACTGTTACTGCATATAGGCCTATAGACTGCCGTGGCCTATGAGTTGTTCTTAGTGCTCTTATTGAAGACCCTTGTTAGAGCTGAACCTACCGTTCGTATAGCCAAGTTTCTACTCCATCTTTACCTACCCCATTGGATTACAAAGTTTGTACTCTGTTAATGTGCACCACCGTTAAAGATCTGCCGGTGAAGAAAAAGGACTAAGTTGTAGATATCAGAACCAGGCCTGGTGGGGTTTCTAAAGTGTTTTGGTTACTGCGCCACAGGGCACTTAGCTAACGGTCGCCCGCGTGGCGCACTTGTTATGTGTTAACCCTATAGTGTGTTAGTGTGGCTGGGCTCTGCATTACTAATTATTATTCTGTAAACTGTTATTGATGTTACCCTTTTCCTTACCAAGAGCTTAAGTAAAATCTTACACTTATTTCAATTTAGTATTGTCTCAATGCTCAGTTATTCATACAGTATAAGATATACAATTTACTGTCAGTACTAGCTGTGCCAGTAGGGGGTAGAGCATATTGCCGGGGGTTGGCGGAGCTGTCTTCAGGGCCCAAACTAAATCTGCGGCCTTCTTAGTTGAAGGTATCGCTACATTTGTTAATTAGATGATATGGAGAATCGCAGCAGGCGAGTGAACATCCGTATTCACAGCCTACCGGAAGTCACTGCACCTAAAGACATTATCCCCACGCTGCAGGGAGTGTTTCGTGACATCCTAAATCTCCCAGCCTCAGCCCCTATTGAAATAAACATGGCTCATAGGGCGCTCAGGCCCCCATCTGATGACCCTGAGAGACCCAGGGATGTTATTTGCAAGCTTCATAAGTACACACTCAAAGAACGCATCAAGAAAAGAATGTGCAACAGACCGATCTTTGGCTTTGATGGAGCCCAACTGTCTTTCTACCAAGACCTCTCCAGACGCACTCTTATACAATGCAGGGCCCTGCGTCCACTACTGGCCGTGATTCAAGCAGCTGGTCTTACATACCGATGGGGCTTTCCGTTCAGCCTCCAGGCGTCTAAAAATGGCCGGTGGGCCATACTACGCACTAAGGATGAAAAAAAGGGGGGTACTAGTGCGCCTACCACTTGGTGTATATCTAATGAATAAATGAATAGAGTGCTAACACCCTATATATATAAATTGCAAATGTGAATAACAGTGACAGGTAGCAGCTGAACTCCTATGGTGTAACCAACACAGATAATAAATGTAAAAATATTGAAGCAGCGCTATTAGTCAAAGTGCAAATTGCTAGAAAACAAAGTGCAATATGCTGATAAATGGTTCAATATGGTAAAAAAATAAGATAACTAAAACACATATATAATCGAAGTGTCTATGAATAGTGTCTATCATAAAGTGTCATCCAATCTAAAGTGCATTACATCTAAAGTGCATCGAAAAAGGAAAAAATACATATGTATTAAAAAAAAACATATATAAATGAGTCCAAACGTGATGTTTCCAAAAAATAAATGTATGATCATGTAGTTCATATAAACAATCACAATCTCCCAGAAGAAATGAAATATTCCAGTGGACAAGAAGAGAGGAGAGGGAGAAGAACGGGTGTGGGAGTCCCAGTGTTCACATCCAATGGAAAACCAATAATGCAAGTATAAATCCACAATCCTGCCCCGGTAGTGCCAGCTTCTCAAGTTGTTGATGGACCCAATAGGGTCAGACAAAGCTCTGATCAATTTCCAGCATAAGCTCCACAGAGGGTCACCGCAACCTTTTCACCACTTCCTCCAGTCTTGTTGATGGACTCAGAAGGGTCAGACAAAGCTCTCACCGATCTCCAGCATAAGCTCCACAGAGGATGACTGCAGGCTCCTTCACCACTGCCACCAGTATGTATCTGGGGTCTAAAGTCCCTTCAATCCACAGAAATCTGCCAATGTATGCTTCCAGCCTTCTACTTCCAATCAGCCTGGAGAAACTTCAACTACGTAAAAGCCACGTACTACCTGTAGTTTGGTAGTACGTGGCTTTTACGTATGCTGGAGATTGATCAGAGCTTTGTCTGACCCTTTTGGGTCCATCAACAAGGTGAGAAGCAGGCACTACAGGGGGAGGATTGTGGAATTATACTTGCATTTTCTTGTTCATACATCACGGGACACAGAGCGGCATAGTCATTACTATGTGGGTTATATAGAATTACCTTCAGGTGCTGGCACTGGCAACTTCCAAAACAGGAAGTACCCTCCCCTATATAAGCCCCTCCCATCCGGGAGCACCTCAGTTTTTTGCCAGTGTCTAAGGTGTTGGCCAAGGTTAACATGTATTCATCTGGGCTTGTGTACAGGTTCTCTGGGCCTTAGCAAGCTATTCCGGATCCGACCAAAAAAGCTTCATTGCTAAACGGTCGGTACCCGGGCCTTGCAGAGAAGAGCAGGGTTTTGCCTGTAATGCCTCTCTTAGGAGGGCTGGACCCTGGGATCCAGAGCTCTGGTCATACCCAAAACCAAGAGGCTATCTGTGCAGGGTGCTATACAGGTCCAGGGGAGTGGAATCCTTGGGAACCCGGTCCCTGAAGGTCTAGTACAATGCCTGCCGTGAGAGGTGAAGTTTGGGCTTCTGTGGACCAAACAAAGTTCTGCGGCGGGGAAAAGGTAAGTGGGGGCCCCTCAGGAACTTGGTTCTATTGAGGGGACCCCCAAGCCTAATATGTCTTTCTGCCTGTTACCTAAAGGTATTCCCGCTAATAGCTGTATATGCCTAAGAAATCCTAGAAATGTATTTTCATAAAGGAAGTTTTAAAAACTGTAAACCTAGAAATGTTTTTCATAAAGGAGGTTTTAAAAAAAAAAAAAAAAAAGACAAAAGTGCGGTACCTGTGTTTGTACACTAGAGGCCGCTGTGGAACGTCTTTTTTTCTTGGGACTATTCCTTCCATGGTGAAAGTCCAGGCAGATGAGTGAGCTCTCTATCAGGGAAGCTGCATTCCTCTGTCATGCTGCCAAGTAGTTTCCTTCCATCCCCGAGTCCTGGTGAAACAGGGACCCTGGCTCCTCTCCCTACATGGCGTCAAGAGCGCACACGTGCACGCGCGCACACACGCTTTCTTTTTATAGATTTAGCTTCAAAAAAGGGGGCGGAGCCTGGCGGATGACGCGCTCTGTGCGCCCAGCGCTTCTGCGCATGTGCGGGCGTCCCAGCAAGATAAAAGGACTCAGTCCACGCTGCTTGCTATGGACACAGAGCATGAAAAGGAGCTGGTAGCATGGTATAGGGGCTTACAGCGGGCGGTTGATACAGGCATCCCCAGAAAGACGCATTAGTAGACACCAACTGATGTACATAGCAGCAAATTGCATTAGACTATTTCAGTAAAGGGGTGTATTGCGGCTGGAATACCTCAGCTTTGAACTAAGGAATATGCCGCCTAAAAAACTCTGAGATATACCTCTCAGGAAGTGTAGGGGGTCTCCATCGGGCTCTGAGGATCTGGAGCAGTCATCTGCACCTTCCTCCCCTGAGAAATCAGAGGTTAATACCCATAAGGAACCCCCGGGAGTGCCAGGTACTGCGGCTGTCCTCAGTCCACCTGCTCCTGCATATATAACAGAGGAGGTTTTTGCCTCAACTCTGGAGGGATTGGAGCAGAGATTGGCAGCATTGATCGCTTCTTCTCTACAGGAAAGAAAGCGCGCCAGATCTCCATCCCCTCCATTAGAGTGCCTGTTGGCAGAGCAACAGTCCCAGGAAGGGACTGACCTACCTGAAGGGGATCAGGAGGAGGTTAACTCTGTTTTTGAGGAATCAACAGTAGATGAACCATTTTCAGCATCACAGACTGAAAGATTGTGGGTCCAGACCCTAACTGACATGGTTCGATCTGCATTTAAAATGCCTCTTGTTGAACCATCAACTACTGCTGTCTCCTCATTGGGGTCGCTAAAAGCTCCCCAGAATAATTGCTCCTTTCCAATTCATCCATTATTGGAAGGACTTATATACCAGGACTGGGAACATCCTGATAAACTATTTGTTCCACCTAAGAAATTTCAGGTGATCTATCCCATGGAGGAAAAATTCACCCAGAGATGGAATGTTCCTACGGTGGACGCAGCCATTTCTTCTGTGAACAAATCACTGACATGTCCAGTAGATAATGTTCAAATGTTCAAAGATCCAGTAGATAAAAAATTGGAATCTTTATTAAAATCTGCTTTTTCCACAGCAGGGGCTGTTACACAGCCAGCAGTGGCAGCTATTGGGGTCTGCCAAGCTTTAAAGGATCAAATGAAAATGGTCCTGAGGGATTTGCCAGACCAGCAGGCCCAGGCTCTGGCTGATCTGCCTAGAGCATTATGCTTTGCGGTTGACGCCATCAAGGATTCTATCCATCAGGCCTCCCGCCTCACGCTGTCTTTGGTACATATGCGTAGGCTTCTGTGGCTCAAGAACTGGTCTGCTGAGGCTCCCTGTAAGAAGCTCTTAGTTAGCTTCCCATTTCATGGAGAACGCCTTTTTGGCGAAGACCTGGATAAATATATCCAGAAGATTTCCAGTGGTAAAAGTACTCTCTTACCAATTAAAAAGAGGTCTAGGGGTCCATCTTTTAAGAGGGCTACCTCTCCTATCCCTGGGACGTCTGCTACTAAGCAGTTCCGACGGCCTCCTCGGTCAAACTCAGGAGGTAAAAATCAGGGACAGTCACAGGGTAATAAAAAACCCTGGATCCGAAGAGGTACTAAACCAGCCTCCAAGTCAAGCCTATGAAGGGCTGCCCCCACTCAAACAGGTGGGGGGAAGACTTCAGTTGTTCACAGAGACCTGGCGGGAGACGATCAAAGACGGATGGGTGCTCTCCGCAGTAACTCGGGGATACAAGTTGGAGTTAAAAGAGTCTCCTCCTTCCCATTTTATGTGGTCAGGCATGCCAAAAGACCCTCTGAAAAGAAGGTGTCTCCTAGTGGCGTCAGAACAACTATTGCTCCAAGGAGTAATTATGGAGGTTCCTATGGAAGAGTGGGGGTTGAGTTTCTACTCAAACCTTTTCACAGTCCCGAAACCAAACAGGGACATAAGACCCATATTGGACCTAAAGAGTCTAAACAAATTTCTAAAAGTCCGGTCCTTCCGGATGGAGTTGATCCGATCGGTCACCGCTGCCCTACAGGGGGAGGAATGGTTAGCCTCGATCGACATCAAAGATGCTTACTTGCATGTTCCCATCTTTCCAGGTCATCAAAAATTTCTACGCTTTGCAGTAGAAGGGCGCCATTTTCAGTTCAGAGCCTTACCATTCGGTCTGGCCACAGCACCACGAGTGTTCACAAAAATTCTGACCCCACTGTTGGCCGATCTAAGAATACGAGGTGTAACGATAATGGCATACCTAGACGACCTGTTGTTGATGGACCACTCAGTTGCCAAGCTAGAAGTGGTAATTGTCGATACAATCAAGTATCTAGAATCTCACGGTTGGGTCATCAACCTGGACAAGTCAGCCCTACAGCCAGTGAAAAACCTGGTATATCTAGGGCTACGGCTGGATTCAGACCAGAGGAGGATTTTCCTACCTCAAGACAAAGTATCCTCTTTGAGGGACTTGGTCCGCCTACTTTGTGCAAAAAGACAGCCGTCCATACGCCTGTGCATGAGGCTGCTAGGAAAGATGGTAGCATCATTCGAAGCTATGCCATACGCCCAATTCCACTCAAGGAATTTACAGAGGGCCATATTGTCAGCCTGGAACGGAAAAGTCAGGCTCTAGACTTCCCGATGGCTTTGTCCCCTTCCGTTCGGAAGAGTCTCTGCTGGTGGTTGATCCCCCAGAATCTCCAGAAGGGAAAACCCTTCAGTCCGATATCCTGGAAGGTGGTCACTACAGATGCCAGCCTTATAGGCTGGGGGGCAGTACTGGAGCAATGGTCTCTCCACGGCAGATGGTCAAATGTAGTAAAAACCCTGCCCATCAATCTCTTAGAGATACGAGCAGCCCGGTATGCCCTAGTAGCCTGGGCATCCAGACTCCAAGGGTCCCCTGTCAGAATTTGATCAGACAAATGCCACAGCAGTGGCCTATATCAATCATCAGGGAGGCACCAGGAGTCGTGCAGCCCAGAGGGAAGTAAGTCACATCCTGGAATGGGCAGAAAAGCATGTCCCATGTATGTCAGCTGTCTTCATTCCAGGGGTGGAGAATTGGAAGGCGGACTTTCTAAGTCGCCAACAGTTATGCCCAGGGGAATGGTCCCTTCATCCCGAGGTCTTCCGAGCGATATGTCAGCGGTGGGGAACACCGGATGTAGATCTGCTAGCATCCAGATTCAACGCAAAGGTGGACAGATTTGTCTCCCGGACAAGGGATCCCCTCGCTTGCGGCTCGGATGCTCTGGTGTTCCCTTGGGATCAGTTCAGACTGATATATGCATTCCCTCCGCTACAATTGTTGCCTCGACTCCTTCGTAGAGTCAGGTTGGAAAAGAAGCCGGTGATCTTGGTGGCTCCAGCGTGGCCCCGAAGGGCCTGGTACGCGGAGATCATCAAAATGTCTGTGGGGAGTCCTTGGACCCTTCCACGTCGTCCGGACCTGCTTTCGCAAGGGACGATATACCACCCTTCCTTACTAACTCTAAGTTTAACGGCCTGGCTATTGAATCCCACATCCTAAAAAAGGGATTTTTATAACAGCTTACCTGTAAAATCCTTTTCTTGGAGTACATCACGGGACACAGAGCGACTTAGTCATTACTAATGGGTTATATAGTTTACCTTCAGGTGCTGGCACTGGCAACTTCCAAACCGGAAGTACCCTCCCCTATATAAGCCCCTCCCATCCGGGAGCACCTCAGTTTTGTAGCAAAGCAATAAGTGTCCCAAAAAGAGGGGTGGGAGCTCTGTGTCCCGTGATGTACTCCAAGAAAAGGATTTTACAGGTAAGCTGTTAAAAAAATCCCTTTTTCGTACATCACGGGACACAGAGCGACTTAGTCATTACTAATGGGACGTCCCAAAGCAATGCCAAATGAGGGGAGGGATACATAAGCTGGGCGCCATCAGGCATGAGGATCTTTTGCGGCCTGCAACACACTGCGCCCAAAGGCGACATTCTCCTGACTTCTAACGTCTACCTGGTAGACTCTAGTAAACGTGTGTACCGAAGACCATGTTGCGGCCTTACATACTTGAGCCAGGGAGGCCTGGTGATGCACTGCCCATGAAGTTCCAACTGCTCTTGTGGAGTGCGCCCTAACTTTGAACGGAGGCGGTCTCTTTCTCAAGCCATAGGCTTGTATTATGACCTGTCGAATCCACTTGGCTAAAGTAGATTTTGATGCTGCCTGACCCTTTCTAGGGCCTTCCGGCAGAATAAACAAAGTATCCGTTCTGCGAATCTGAGCAGTGGCTTTTAGATAAGCTTTAACTGCTCTTACTACATCCAAAGAATGTAATAACTTTTCCTCTACCGAGCTAGGTTTGGGGAAAAAAGAAGGAAGAACCACATCTTGGTTCAAATGAAACCTCGATACCACCTTAGGAAGAAAGGCTGGATGAGGACGTAATACTACTCTGTCCTTATGGACAACCAGATATGGCTCCTTACAGGACAAGGCGGCTAATTCCGATACTCTTTTAGCCGAACAAATGGCTACTAAGAAAATCAATTTCCTGGTGAGAAGAACCAAGGAAATGTGTTGCAATGGTTCAAACGGTTGTTTCTGTAGAACCGACAGAACCAGGTTTAAGTCCCATGGACATATGGGAATACTAACCGGAGGGCTAATACGCATCACTCCTTGTATGAAAGTTTTGACTAGTGAATGCGAAGCCAAGGGCCTTTGAAAAAATATTGACAAGGCCGAAATCTGACCCTTGATAGTACTCAAGGCCAGCTTCCTATCTACAGCCCACTGTAGGAAGTCCAAAATCCTACCTATCACGTACTTACGTGGATGCCATTTCTTGGCCTCACACCACGTAATGTACGCCTTCCAGATCCTATAATAGATCTGCCTGGATACCGGCTTCCTGGCATTGATCATGGTAGATACCACAGAATTAGAGAGCCCTCTCTTTTTCAGAATGTGGGCTTCAATAGCCAGGCCGTCAAACCTAGGGCTGGTAAGGAAGGGTGGTATATCGGTCCTTGCGACAGCAGGTCCGGACGATGTGGGAGGGTCCAAGGACTCCTCACTGACATTTTTACAATCTCCGCGTACCATGCCCTTCGGGGCCACGCTGGAGCCACCAGAATCACTGGTTTCTTTTCTACCCTGATTCTGCGGATTAATCGCGGTAACAATTGTGGCGGTGGGAATGCATATATCAGCTTGAACTGATCCCAAGGGAACACTAGGGCATCCGAGCCGCAAGCTAGGGGATCCCTTGTGCGAGACACAAATCTGTCCACCTTTGCGTTGAATCTGGATGCTAGCAGATCTACATCCGGTGTTCCCCACCGCTGGCATATTGCCTGGAAAACCTCGGGGTGAAGAGACCATTCCCCCGGGCATAATTGTTGGCGACTTAAAAAGTCCGCTCTCCAATTTTCCACTCCTGGGATGAAAACCGCGGATATGGCTGGGACATTTCTTTCTGCCCACTCCAGGATGCAATTTGCTTCCCTCTGGGCTGCACGACTCCTGGTGCCACCCTGGTGATTGATATATGCCACTGCTGTGGCATTGTCTGATTGAATTCTGACAGGGGACCCTTGGAGTTTGGATGTCCATGCTACTAGGGCATACCGGGCTGCTCGTATCTCTAAGAGATTGATGGGCAGGGCCTTTTCTGCTTCTGACCACTTGCCCTGGAGAGACCATTGCTCCAGTTCTGCCCCCCAGCCTATGAGGCTGGCATCTGTAGTGACCACCTTCCAAGAAACCGGACTGAAGGGTTTCCCTTTTTCCAGATTCTGGGGCACCAACCACCAATGGAGGCTCTTGCGAACGGAAGGGGACAGGGACATTGGTAAGTCTAAAGCCTGAACTTTTTTGTTCCAGGCTGACAGTATGGCCCTTTGCAAATTCCTTGAATGGAATTGACCGTAGGGTACTGCTTCGAATGAAGCCACCATTTTTCCCAGCAGCCTCATGCACAGGCGTATGGATGGTTTTCTTTTTGTACCCACTAAGTGGGTCAAATTTTTTAAAGACGACACCTTCTCTGGAGGTAAGAAAATCTTTCTCTGATTTGAATCCAGCCTTAGCCCTAAGTATTCCAGACTTTTGACTGGTCTTGGAGCTGACTTGTCCCGGTTGATAATCCAACCGTGATATTCCAGATACTTGATTGTCTTGTGAATAGCTACTTCCAGCTTTTCCACTGAGTGGTCTATTAGTAGCAGGTCGTCTAGATATGCCATTATCATTACACCTTGTGTTCTTAGATTAGCCAATAGTGGGGCCAGAACCTTTGTGAACACTCGTGGTGCTGTGGCCAGACCGAAAGGTAAGGCTCTGAACTGAAAATGGCGCCCTTCTACTGCAAAGCGTAGAAATTTCTGGTGGGCCGGAAAGATGGGAATATGCAGATAAGCATCCCTTATGTCGATCGAGGCTAACCATTCCTGCCCTTGTAGGGCGGTGGCCACCGATCGGATCGACTCCATCCGAAAAGTCCTGATATTTAGGAACTTGTTTAGCCCTTTTAGATTTAATATGGGCCTCACGTCCCCATTTGGTTTGGGGACTGTGAAAAGGTTCGAGTAAAACCCGAATCCGCTTTCTTCCAGGGGAACCTTCATGATTACACCTTGGAGCAATAGTTGTTCTAGTGCCAGAAGGAGGGATCCTCTCTTCTGGGGATCTCTTGGCACGTTTGACCTCATAAATTGGGCAGGAGGAGTGCCTTTTAACTCCAGCTTGTATCCCAGACTTACTGCGGAGAGCACCCATCTGTCTCTGATGGTGTCCCGCCAGGTCTCTGTGAACAACTGAAGCCTTCCCCCCACCCGATTGAGTGGGGGCAACGCTTCATGACTTGGGGGGAGGTTTTGTACCTCTCTTGATCCAGGGCTTCTTGTTACCCTGTGATTGTCCCTGATTTCTGCCCCCTGAATTTGACCGCGGAGGCCGTCGGAACTGTTTCACAGCCGATGTGCCCGGGACTGGAGAAGTAGGCCTCTTAAAAGAAGGACTTCTACTCTTGTTCTTAACCGGTAAGAGTGAACTTTTACCGGCAGAAATTTTCTGGATATATTTGTCCAGATCTTCTCCAAATAAGCGTTCTCCATGAAATGGGAAGCTAACCAGCAGTTTCTTACAGGGAGCTTCAGCAGACCAGTTTTTGAGCCACAGAAGCCTACGCATATGTACTACAGACAGCGTAAAGCGGGAGGCCTGTTGGATTGTATCCTTTATGGCGTCCACCGCAAAACACAAGGCTCTAGGCAGGTCAGCTAGGGCAAGAGCCTGCTGATCTGGTATATCCCTTAAGACTTGTTTCAACTGATCTTTCACTGCTTGGCAGACTCCAATCGCTGCTACCGCAGGTTGTGTCACCATGCTTGCTGTAGAGAAAGCAGATTTTAGTAAAGACTCCAATTTTTTATCTATTGGGTCTTTGAACATTGGAACATTATCTACTGGACATGTCAGTGATTTGTTCACAGAAGAGATGGCTGCGTCCACTGTAGGGACCCTCCATTTTTTTATGAACTTATCCTCCATGGGATAGATCACCGGAAATCTCTTGGGGGGAGCAAATATTTTATCAGGATGCTCCCAATCCTGGTAAATAAGCCCTTCTAATAAAGGGTGGATTGGGAAGGAACAGACAGCCTGGGGAGCTTTTAGCGACCCCAGCGAGGAAACCGTAGTGGTTGATGGTTCCGCCAGAGGCATTTTAAATGCTGATCGGACCATGTTAGTCAGAGACTGAACCCATAATCTTTCAGCCTGAGATGCTGAGAAAGGTTCTTCCACTGTTGATTCCTCCATAACTGAATCAACCTCATCCTGATCCCCTTCAGGTAGGTCGATCTCTGTGTGGGGCTGTTCCTCCACTAACAGGCACTCTGAAGGAGGAGACGGAGATCGGACGCGCTTTCCCTGTGACAGGGAAGCAGCGATCAATGCTGTTAATCTCTCTTCCAATCCTCCCAGAGTTGAGGATAAAACCTCCTCTGTTATATATACAGGAGCAGGTGGACTGGGGACAGCCGCAGCACCAGGCACTCCTGCGGGGTTTCTACGGCTACTGACCTCTGAATTCTCAGGGGAGATTGGTGCAGTACAAGCATGCCCAATATCCTCAGAGCCCGATGTAAACCCCTTTGGCTTCCTGGAAGACTTATTTCCGGAGCGTCTGGACGACATATCCTTTAAGCACAAAGCTGAGGTATTCCCGTCGTCATACACCAATTTTGCTGGTAATAGTCTAACACAATTGCTGCTATATACCAGCTGGTGTCCACTAAAGTGCCTTTCTATGGGGATGCCTGCATCAACCGCCTCTGTGTGCCACTGTTTTTTGCTAGCTCTGTTTGCATCCAGCTGACACTTGTACTGTGTCTTTATACAAGCTGGGACGCCTGCACATGCGCAGAAGCGCCGTGGCGCGCATCGAGCGTCATCCACCCGCCCCGCCCCTTTTTTTTCATAGGAGGCGCGTGCACGCGCCCGCGCGCGCGCCCGTGCGCCATTGGTGCCCTTTTCGAAAATCAAACAGGGACTAGGAGCCAGGGCCCTTTTTGCCGGAGGGCCTGTGCGGTGGATGAGCGCAGCAACAGGGCAGAGGAAGTGGATTCCCACAGAGAAACTTACCAACTGCCTGGATCTTTTGACTTGAGAAAACCAAAGATCCACATGACAAGAAAAATGGACCACAGCGGCCTCTAGTGGTTTAACACAGGTACCGCGGTCCTCTTTTTTTTTTTTTCTTGACTACTATTAAAATTTTACATTTTCAGTAGTTACAGGCATACACAGATATTAGCGGGAATACCGTTAGGTAACAGACAGAAAGACAAATTAGGCTTGGGGGTCCCCCAATAGAACCAAGTTCCTGGGGGCCCCCACTTACCTGCTCCCCGCCGCAGGACTCTGTTTGGTCCACAGAAGCCCAAACTTCACCTATCACGGCAGGCATTGTAATTAAACCTTCAGGGACCGGGTTCCCAAGGATTCCACTCCCCTGGACCTGTATAGCACCCTGCACAGAAAACATCTTGGTCGTGGGTATGACCAGAGCTCTGGATCCCAGGGTCCAGCCCTCCTAAGAGAGGCATTACAGGCAAAACCTTGCTCTTCTGCTGCAAGGCCCGGGTACCGACCGTTTAGCTATGAAGCTTTTTTGGTGGGATCCGGAATAGCTTACTAAGGCCCGTAAAAGAACCTGTACGCAAGCCCAGTGAAAACACATGTTACTCTTTGGCCAACACCTTAGACACTGGCAAAAAACTGAGGTGCTCCCGGATGGGAGGGGCTTATATAGGGGAGGGTACTTCTGGTTTGGAAGTTGCCAGTGCCAGCACCTGAAGGTAAACTATATAACCCATTAGTAATGACTAAGTCGCTCTGTGTCCCGTGATGTACGAAAAAGAAAGAAGAGAGGTCTCTCTAACTCTGTGGTATCAACTATAATCAATGCCAGGAAGCCTGTATCCAGGCAGATCTACGATAGAGTTTGGAAGGCGTACATCACTTGGTGCGAGGCCAGAAAATGGCATCCACGTAAGTACATTATAGGCAGAATTCTGGACTTCCTACAGTGGGCTGTAGACAGGAAGTTTGCCTTAAGTACTATCAGGGGTCAGGTTTCGGCCTTATCAATACTATTTCAAAGGCCCCTGGCTATGCATTCACTTGTCAGATCCTTTATGCAAGGGGTGACTCGTATTATTCCACCGATTAAAGCTCCCATATGCCCATGGGATCTAAATTTGGTTCTGTCGGTTCTGCAGAAGCAGCCATTTGAACCTTTGCGGCACATTTCCTTGGTTCTACTCACCAGAAAATTTATATTTTTAGTAGCCATATGCTCGGCTAGAAGAGTGTCGGAATTAGCCGCCATGTCCTGTAAAGAGCCATATCTGGTTATTCATGAGGACAGAGTAGTATTACGTCCTCACCCAGCCTTTCTTCCTAAGGTGGTATCGAGGTTTCACTTGAACCAGGATGTGGTTCTTCCTTCTTTTTTCCCCAAACCAAGCTCGGTAGAGGAAAAGTTATTGCATTCTTTGGATGTAGTAAGAGCAGTTAAAGCTTATCTAAAAGCCACTGCTCAGATTCGTAGAACGGATTCTTTGTTTGTTCTGCCGGAAGGCCCCAGAAAGGGTCAGGCAGCATCAAAATCTACTTTAGCCAAGTGGATTCGACAGGTCATAATACAAGCCTATGGCTTGAGAAGTAGACCGCCTCCGTTCAAAGTTAGGGCGCACTCCACGAGAGCAGTTGGAACTTCATGGGCAGTGCATCACCAGGCCTCCCTGGCTCAAATTTGTAAGGCCGCAACATGGTCTTCAGTACACACGTTTACTAGGTTCTACCAGGTGGACGTTAGAAGTCAGGAGGATGTCGCCTTTGGGCGCAGTGTGTTGCAGGCCGCAAAAGATCCTCATGCCTGATGGCGCCCAGCTTATGTATGGTGTATCCCCCCCCCCTCATTTGGCATTGCTTTGGGACGTCCCACATAGTAATGACTATGCCGCTCTGTGTCCCGTGATGTATGAACAAGAAAGTAGGATTTTTAAAACAGCTTACCTGTAAAATCCTTTTCTTGGAGTACATCACGGGACACAGAGCTCCCACCCCTCTTTTGGGGACACGTATTGCTTTGCTATAAAACTGAGGTGCTCCCGGATGGGAGGGGCTTATATAGGGGAGGGTACTTCCTGTTTTGGAAGTTGCCAGTGCCAGCACCTGAAGGTAATTCTATATAACCCACATAGTAATGACTATGCCGCTCTGTGTCCCGTGATGTACCCCAAGAAAAGGATTTTACAGGTAAGCTGTTTTAAAAATCCTACTATTGGTTTTCCATTGGATGTGAACACTGGGACTCCCACACTTGTTCTTCTCCCTCTCCTCTCTTCTTGTCCACCGGAATATTTCATTTCTTCTGGGAGATTGTGATTGTTTATATGAACTACATGATCATACATTTATTTTTTGGAAACATCACGTTTGGACTCATTTATATATATGTTTTTTAATACATATGTATTTTTTTCTTTTTTGATGCACTTTAGATTTGATGCACTTTAGGTTGGATGACACTTTATGATAGACACTATTCATAGACACTTCGATTATATATGTATTTTAGTTATCTTATTTTTATACCATATTGAACCATTTATCAGCATATTGCACTTTGTTTTCTAGCAATTTGCACTTTGACTAATAGCGCTGCTTCAATATTTTTTCATTTACGCACTAAGGATGACATCCCCCATTTCCTGCACACCCTAGAGCTTGAACCGGTGAACTTTACAGACTGGCGCAATCTCCCAAACATCTCGATCCCCCAGATGCCTCAACCTTGGATCCCTGCATCTGGCCAGCGAAGATCCCGTGGCCGCAAGCGGCAGACCGGGGGTCCTTCCCCTGCACCTTCCATCTCTGGAGATTGACCGCATTGCTGGGATTCCTATCTGCAGTCCCTGAGAGGGAAGTCCCTTCCTCCTTCCATGTTCTGACCTCATAGACTGGCTGCATGATCACTGACTCACACCATGGAAGATGTTGGCAATTGCAGCCCCCGCAGATCCGCATTGCGCTAGATTGCTTTCCCTTTTGCCTGATGGACTGCTTGTTACACTTTGGGATGTGCTGTTTTGCACCCTTAAATGGGCACTTGTCGGGGTGACCCCTTAATCGTTACCCTGTTATATGCTCTCATGGACTGGACATCGGGTTCCACGTTCCCTTTGTGGTTGCCCACGTACCCCATTTAGGCCTCACCTAAATAGGTGACAGTCCCTAGTGGGACACCAGGCCAGTACCCGGGGGTCTTCGGCCTCTGAATTCCCCCAGGGCCTGCCCTGTAGGTGTGTTTTGTATAGTGTGTCAGACCGATTAGTCAGGGTCTGGTTTGTGTTTTACTTTTGTTTTCTATTTCAGATCACCATTTTCCCCCTATTTTTTCTCATGTTTGTTGATTTGGTCTCTAGGTGGTTTTTATCTGTCATCACTCACACCGGGTGCACAGAAAGGAACGAATGGACCGATCGTCACTGGCTTCAGGTATGACATCACTAAAGGTACTGTCTTACAATGTTAGAGGTCTCTGCTCTCCACACAAGCTCAACAAATTATGGCTAGAACTGAAACTTCTGGGAGCCCAGGTAGTGTTCCTGCAGGAAACGCACTTTAGACAGCATTCCCTACCCAAGATGCCCACGCACCTTTATTGCCAGTGGTTTTTTAGTAACTCCCCGGTAGCTAAATCAAGGGGCACGGCCATTGCATTTCACAAATCGTGCCCGTTCCAACCCTCAGAAAGCTCTCTTGACCCACAAGGCCGCTATGTCTTTGTGAAGGGAGCCATAGCTAACCAAAAATTTGCATTCGCAACGCTCTATGCACCGAATGCCCAACAACTCTCCTTTATAGATTCCATGTTAGAAAAGCTGCCAGACTTCCGAGAGGGTCTTCTAGTCCTAGGGGGAGATTTTAATGTTAGCCCCGACCCTCTCCTGGACACATCCCATGGCCGCCCCACACACTCCCAAGCCTTCCTTAAGCATTTTCGCAAATCGCTACAGAACAACTTTCTCATTGACACTTGGAGAGCGCTGCACGCATCTGATAGAGATTATAGCTACTATTACGGGGTGCATGACGTCTATACGCCTATAGACCTTATATGTGTGGATCATGCTACTCTGGAGCTCCTGCAGTTGGCCGAGATAGGGAATATCACTATCTCGGACCATGCTCCTGTTCTTGCCAAGATCAAGGTCCCAGATGGGTCGCCTAAGGCGTGGAGACTAAACGAGAACTTACTAGATGATGCCTCTGTGGTTTTCAAGGTCTCTGACGCCATCTCGCACTATTTTGAGGACAATTTGACTGATGAGTTATCAGAAGGAGTCATCTGGGAAGGCCATAAGGCGGTTCTTAGGGGTGAGCTGATCTCACTGGGCTCTAAACTTAAAAAGGAAAGACAGATTGATTTCCAGAGGGTATTGTCCGCTTTACAGCATGAGGAGCTCAGACGTAAATGTCAAGGTGATGCTGAGGCCCTTCGACGTCTGACTGAGTTGAGAGTTGTTCTTGCGCCTTCTGGATCATTGCGCCCGCAGACAACTACGCTACCTATCCCACAAATTCTACAAGCATGGCAACAAGTGTGGCAGAATGCTCGCTAGGGCACTCCGAAAGCGGCGGATAGCCTCCCACATACATACCCTCGGTCCCCCAGTGGTGAGGCGACCCTGCATTCTTCTGGGATCGCCTCGCTATTTCGGGATTATTATGCGGACCTGTACAACCTAGACAAAAACATCTCCCAAACAGAGAAAACTGCTAAAATGCGCGGCATTAGCGATTGCCTTGCGTCGGATGGTCTTCCTTCTCTGACAGCTGAGCAACAAAATGATCTAGAGTCTCCCATTACCACTCAGGAGGTTGCTGAGACAGTGGGAGCCCTGCCCAATGGGAAGAGCCCTGGCCCGGATGGATACACCAAGGCATACTATGCTAAATTTCTCCCCCTACTGCAAAACCATATGTGTAGGTACTCTAATTCACTCGCTAACAGACACGCAATCCCACCCGACGCCTTGCTGGCTCATATCATGGTGCTCCCAAAAGAGGGCAAAGATCCTCCCTCCCCCAAAGCTATTGCCCGATTTCTTTGCTCAACGTTGACATTAAAATCTTTGCAAAAATTATGGCGAACCGCTTGAAACACCTCCTACCATCCATCATTCACCCTGATCAGACGGGATTTATATCAGGTCGTGAGGCCAGAGACAATTCCATTCGGGCCACGCAGCTTATTCATTGGGCACGCTCTCACTGAAACTCCACACCTTATCTCATTTTGTCTACAGATGCCGAAAAGGCGTTTGACCGCGTAGATTGGTCATAACTCAAGGCGGTCTTAGAAGCCTTGGGATTGGGCCCTCGCATGCTTCACTGGATCATGGCCCTTTATACAACTCCAAGCACGAGAGTTCGAGTAAACGGCCACCTGTCCCCTGGGTTCCCCATACGGAATGGCACGAGGCAGGGATGCCCGCTCTCTCCCCTCCTTTTTGCGCTGGTTCTTGAGCCTTTTCTTAGAACAGTGCGGGCAAATGGCGACATCAGGGGGGTAGTCGGTGGGGTCCACCGAAAACAAACTCTCAGCTTATGCTGACGATGTCCTCTTTCACCTTATGAACCCCCTTGTCTCGCTGCCAAACCTTATGAGGGAACTCCAACTTTTCAGACACATATCCAACTTCAAAATTAACTATACCAAATCTGAGGTCTTGCCCATTAATTTAGCGTTAGCTGCAAACCTACAGCAGGCTTTCCCATTTAGTTCCCATTTAGTTGGGCTAAATCCTCTATCAAATATCTAGGGGTCCAACTCACTGACCGGTTCAAAACACTTTATTCTGCCAACTTTCCTACACTTTTGGGCACGGTGCGCAGAGACCTGCAAAATTGGGCCAAGACCACCTTCACATGGCTAGGCAAAGTTAATATACTTAAAATGAATGTTCTCCCTAGGGTACTCTTCCTGATGCAGATGTTACTTATTCCTCTCCCCAAAAGCTTCTTTGCCCAACTTCAGAGTCTCATGATTGGGTTCATATGGCACAATAAAAAACCCAGGTTAGCTGTACACCTACTCCAAAGATCTAAAGGGGTGGGGGGTCTGGGCGTCCTGGACATACACCGCTATTATAGAGCCATAGCACCCCAACGTATCTTAAACTGGCGCTATCATACCGGCTCCAAGATGTGGGTTTCCCTAGAAAAAAGCCTCGCTGGTCGCAACTTATCGTACGTCCCTTGGCTGTCCCGGGAATACAGAGGGCTTTCAGGGTCGGCTTCTCCACTTTCTACTCATGCTTTACGAGTATGGGATCGCATTAACGCCTTGTACGCCCTGACTCCCTCTGGATCCCCGTTGGCACCGCTGGGAGGCTTTCTGTGGTTCCCTCCCGGGGAACAGGTGGCTTTTTTTGGATCCTGGGTCACTGACAGTAATTACAGCTGTGGCAAGTTCCTGGAACAGGGCAAGTTGCTCCCCCTAGAGACCCTGAGGGATAGACATGGACACTTCCCAATGGACTGGTGGCGACACAAGCAGCTTCACCACTTCATTGCGACCCATGGTAGCTCTATCAGGGGGCTACACACTCTAACTCCATATGAACGGTTGTTCATCGAGCAGGAGCCTACCCCCCTATTTGATTTCTGAACTATACCAGCTGCTGGGCTCAGCTTCCACTGTCACCAAACCGGCCTTTGTCCGAGAATGGGAGCGTGACCTAGGGATGGAATTTTCAGCCGAACAAATGTCCCATATGTTTCGACTCACACATACTAGCTCAATGGACTCCAAGACGCAGGAAACAAACTATAAGCTCTTGACACGCTGGTACCGGGTACCTGCGGCCCTGTCACGTATATACCCCTTGGTCACAGACCATTGCTGGCGCGGCTGTGGCCAGAAAGGCACGCTCCTCCACATGTGGTGGGAATGCCCGGTGATCAGTCCGTTCTGGCTAGAAGTCCATACCCACATAAACGAAAGCCATTCAGGTTGATATCCAGTTTTCCCCAGTTCGCTTCCTCCTACACGTCCCCGCCCTCCCTCTAAGCCATTATAAGTAAAGCACGCTACCACACCTTCTGAGTGCCGCCAAACGGCTTATACCTATCTACTGGAAACGCCCACAGGTTCCTACTGTGGAGGAGTGGTTTAAGAAGGTGGATGATATTAAAGAAGCGGAGGAGTGGGTGGCGAGGTGCAAGGACATATGCAAATGGATCACTACTATCTGGGCGCCTTGGCTGAAATGCACTGCTGACCCAGACCTTGTGCCATCTAGCCTGGAAGTTGCGCTGTTGGAGTTAGCGGAGCCCTCACTGAAAATGCCTGTTAATGGTGATGTGCAGGCCTGAATCAGATTTACCATAATCCTCTGTGATATTGAGGTACTCGGTTCATCCTTACCCGTTTTTTCTTTTTTCTTTCTTTCGGCCAATAGATCCGATAAACCTGACCAAATCTCCCGTTTGCTCTATGTTATACAACTTTTTCTATGTTCTGGGTTTGTGTTTTTTTTTTTTGGTTCTTATTATGCACTGATAATTGCACTACGTGAGCCATGACCGATAATCTTGGTGCCTTGGTGGGGCCCTAGCCTGAGGGGGCTGCTGGGGGGGCTTTTCCCCTAGATGGAGGTATGATGGAGGCTTTGTTGCCCCCTTCCTCTGGGGGTGGGGCTGTTCAGATCCTTGGCGGCCGCTGGGCTGGGAAATGCCCTGGAGTATATGATGCTGCCTTCAGCTCTGGTCAGGCTCACTCCTAGACTAGCAAAGGGGATCCCCCCTGGAAATGTAACCTTGTGGTTTTCGTCCCCTTTCCTAACCCTCTACTTATTCCCCTGTGTCTCCCCTGTTTTTATGTTCAGATACGTGCATATATTTACCCCTACAGCTGAATCTGCTACCTTTCAAACCCTCGTTGTTGAGGCACTGTTGACTGTTATGTTTTAATGTCAAAATTCAAATAAAGATTATACAAAAAAAAAAAAAAAAGTCCAGCTCTGAGACATGCAAGGGAGAAAAAAAAATCTGTTGATCGAGATGGCAGCGGGTGACGTCATCCAAACATAGCTCCTCTCCCTGTACACATTACGTCCAATTTGACCCCTGATAGGACAGCTCAGTGTAGTATTAAAACTCTTCCTACAAGCTTTAACCAGACACAGATAGAAGTCACAAGATGGCTAAATACTGCTGATGAGAAAAGGTATTTAGCAGTTTATATTTACTAAAATAATTGCATTTTGATTGTTCTGTGTACTGTGGGAGACCAGATACAGTGAATGCAGGGTCCTGGGTTTAGTAACCCTTTAAGTAGGAGGATTTGTTTCCTCTCAGTATCACCTGAGGCCAGTCACTTCACTGGGTATATGTAAGTCCCGGTTCACACTAAGGCGACCTGTCAGGTGACTTAGCCACCTGACAAGTCGCGCTCCATGCAGTGCAATGGAACCGTTCTAATCAGAGCGACTCAAGTCGTATCGACTAAGAAAACGTTTCCTGTACTACTTGGGGGTGACTTCGGAGCGGCTTGCATTGACTTCAATTACAGAAGTCGTTTGCAAGTCGCACTGTGCGTGAGTCGTGCGACTTTGAAGCCGCCCCAGTGTGAACCGGCACTAAGGGTTTACAACCACTTTAATTGTATGTATACATTATACTGTACTTTTGCTACATAAATCAAAGTTAACCCTTTGCCTACATTTTCAAGCCTAGGATTATGGATCACTCAGAAGACCATACTGCCAGTAGCAAACAAAGAATTTAGCTAGCAGGGTAGTTGGGTGGACAGGATGAATGTCAGAAGAAAATTTGAACATATCTGTATCTGCACCAGTCACAGACATGTTTATCCAGTATCCAAATTTTTACCAGTTAGTTTGCATTAGCACTTTTAAAGACAGACATTCTCCAAAAGCAGCCTTTGCCACCTATATACAGTATGCTGTTCATAAATAGCATTAACTAGTACAAAATCCCTCCTGCAGGGCACAGCGGCCCATTAGCAGGAATATCTGTGTGGGGACTTTCTGTGTACCAATTACCAATACAAATGTCATTTTGTCAGGAGCCCAAAAAAGCATATTGTTTTACATACATAGTTTTGATTATCAAAGTGTACAAGCCAATTCTTTAGCACAGTTAATGAGTGAGCCTGAGCCGTAGGAGCATTGATCAGGTCTGTCACATCAAAAAGATGTTCATGCCTACAACTGGAAAGTTTCATTTAATTGTTTTCTGAAAAAGTTCTCTTAAAGTGTATTTACACTTTTGCAGCCAAATTGGGATAACACCTTTTTATGTTTATTACATGTTCTCATCCACAATGCATAACAAAAATATTTTAAAATAGCTGCTAACGTTTTACTTGCTCTTTTCTGAAAATACAATGTTAAGAAGGGGCCGTTTACCAAAATTAACCCGGTTTTGTACTGCAGTGGAACATCTCATTGGATGTAAACTACATTTGGACACTGTCTGCCCTAACAAAGTGTTGAAGATCTAGATGCCTGGCTTATGCAATGTATATTAGTAAGGGAAAACTCATTGGGGGAAATTTTTTGTTCCGTAATATTTTTTATTAGAAAAGGAGTACAAAAATGGAAACACGAAACATAACATAATACCAAAACAGGACCCCAACAGGTTACCTACACAGATGTTAGAGTCCTCAAGACAGTTAATGGGCCGTCACCAGCCAAGCAAGTCCAACTATAATTTTAGGGTGCAAACAACACTGTATACATGTTAATACAGTACAAAACCAAACTAACAGCAAAAGAAAAGCAGAAACAGATACAGACACCACCACATCGGGAACATAAAATAAATACACAATCGAGGGTGAGTTCCCAGGGTATCTTCTGGGTAGCAGTAGTATCACAATCTCAGGATAATACACGGAAATCCCCAACATCACCAAGAACATTGCGCTTGGAAACCAGAGGAATCTCCTGCAAGCCCGAAGCAGGAAAAAAAAGAGGGGGGAGGGGGAGAGGAGAGGGTAAGGTAGGAGAAGAAAGTGAGTAAAAGTGGTTGCTGTGTTCGAATAGGCTGTGGCACGCTCCAGATGCAGACCACCCTGTCTTCCAGGCCCACCCATCGATCGTTGGGGTAGATTTACTAAAACTGAAGCATACAGAATCTCGTGAAGCTGTGCATAGTAACCAATCAGCTTCTAACATTAAGCTTTCACAATAAAATGCACAGCTGCACTGGATTCTGAGTGCACCAGGTTTAGCAGGGCCGGAGCTAGCCTAATGCTGGCTACACACTATACAATTTTATTGTAGGACTCTCCTTTAGCTTTACCAAAACCATATAAAATGAGGTCAAACCTAAACACTAAACACTTTCAAATTGTATGCAATCAGGCAGGCCCCAGCAATACATAGTTGAAGGTAAATATAAGGGGTATAAAAAAGTTGTATAATGTGTATTCAGCTTAAGGCAGCTGCCTGAGGAAGCTGGGCCGGGGAGGCACTTGGCTCCAATGACTTGCCCAGCAGGGATGGGCTAGTGTGGGCACCAGTGTCACCTGCACTGCAGCTTGTGCGTGGTGTTTGGTGACCCACACGCTGCTGTAGTGATATAGTATAGTGTGTAGATAATTGATGTTTAAGTATTAAGTAATGATGTAAGTAATTTCCGCAGCAACAACCCGATTCTTCCAGAGAGAGCACTTTATTTAACTTCCAACACAGAACAAAGTCCAATACTTGCAACAGGTGACACAAATCCAACAGAGTAAATATATCTCAGAGTCCCATTTTCCTAGACCTGTCCTAGGCCTGTGCCTTCATAATCATAGAGAGAGAGAAGACTGAACTGAATGCCAGCTTTGAATGTCCTCTCAAATACTGGTCTGACACTGGGGGGGGGGGGGGGGGTTTCTGCTAGGTCAACCAAATGTTTCCCATGAATACCCCCTCAACTCTAATTACCATCAATAAATACTTCTTCTATGGTCCTATATCATCCTTAAGTATGTAAAAAATGTACCCTTTGAAATGTTCAATTACCGTATTTATCGGCGTATAACACGCACATTTTTCCCCTTAAAATGTTAAACGCCGATACCCACTGATCCCGGTGATCTCCGCTGACTGAGCGGAGCGCAGCGATCGCCGCCGAGATACATAGCCGAGTGTACTCGGCTATACTCGGCTTTTCTCGGCTCTGCTCACAGTCACGCCCAGTCCTGCCATTGGACCTGTGATATGTCCATCATAGGGCGGGACTCGGCGTGACTGTGAGCGAAGCCGAGAAAAGCCGAGTATAGCCGAGTAAACTCGGCTATGTGTATCTCGGCTCCGCCCAGTCCCTGCGTTCTCTGCGGCGTTCGCCCCGCTCCGCCCAGTCTCTGCGGCGATCTCGGCGGCGCCAATTTTGAAAACTGGGGCAAGGCTGCACTGGACACTGGGCAAAGGCTGCACTTAGCAAAGGCTGCACTGGACACTGGGCAAAGCTGCACTGGACACTGGGCAAAGGCTGCACTGGACAAAGCTGCACTGGACACTGGGCAAAGGCTCCACTGGACAAAGCTGCACTGGACACTGGGCAAAGGCTGCACTGGACAAAGCTGCACTGGACACTGGGCAAAGGCTGCACTGGGCAAAGGCTGCACTGGACACTGGGTAAAGCTGCACTGGACACTGGGCAAAGCTACACTGGGCAAAGGCTGCACTGGGCAAAGGCTGCACTGGACACTGGGTAAAGCTGCACTGGACACTGGGCAAAGGCTGCACTGGACACTGGGTAAAGCTGCACTGGACACTGGGCAAAGCTACACTGGGCAAAGGCTGCACTGGGCAAAGGCTGCACTGGACACTGGGTAAAGCTGCACTGGACACTGGGCAAAGGCTGCACTGGGCAAAGGCTGCACTGGACACTTGGTAAAGCTGCACTGGGCAAAGTCTGCACTGGACACTGGGCAAAGGCTGCACTGGACACTGGGGCAAGGCTGCAATGGACACTGCTGACAAGGCTGCAACGGACACTGGTAAGGCTGCATTTAAATGTACGTTTTTTTTTTCCTTAAACTTCCCTCCTAAAAGTTTTTTTCCCTAAAATTCCCTCCTAAACTTGGGGTGCGTGTTATACGCCGGTGCGTGTTATACGCCGATAAATACGGTAGGTTAACAGGCCATACTCACACACCTAGGTAGACTTGCATAAGATTAACACATCAAAAGGTCTTCAGCTGTCCCTTTGATATGTTAAAATTCAGTTGGCTTGGACAACTCAACTGAATTTCTGGTCTGCTCAATATTGTACTGTATGTGTACATATATATAATAATATAATATCCCACATAAATCGGCCAACATATTACTACATATACCCCCACTTGGGCCAGTTCTAACTACTAGAACTGACCCATAAATCAAGCAACAAACATAATTATGATTTGAGGTACTGGATGCTTTACAATGGCTCATATGAAATATGAAGTTGAGACTGGTTACATCTCTCTTCACCAGCCTCTAAAATATCCCCATGAAACAGTCATTAGATAATATAACTTTAGACCATGACTGGAAAAGGATTTGGTAAACATCCGTGGCCCATATAGCTGTTAGGCCTTATTTCAAAGCTTGCTCTTTCTTGAGTAAAATCATATCAAGATCTTGAATATTGTGCAAAAACTAGCTGAAGTCACAGTCCATTGTTCGGTCTGACTTCATCACATCTCTCACCATCTCACTGAAAGTAAAGCTTGGTATGCTTTGGGAGCTCCAATCCACATAAGTCCAGGATTCTCTCATCTCCAGACTCAAAGTTTTCATTTTTAAAGAGGAAGTAAACCCTCCATACATTTTTGAGATAAACATACCCTTGCAAGAAAAAGGCATAATAAGCTAGTATAGCATACTAGCGCATTATGTGGCACTTACCTGAAATCGAAGCCCCCGAAGTCCTCCTCGTTCTCCACCGCCACTGCCATCTTGCCTCGATGTCGTGTCACTGATGTCAGTGTATCGCCGCTCCAGCGCAGTGATTGGCCGGAGCGGCGATGATGTCACACGCTAGTGCGCATGCGCGTGACGTCATCGGTGCAGTTTTTATAGTAAATATCTCCTTAACCGTGTAGGTTAAGGAGATATTTCATGCACCTACAGGTAAGCTTAAATCTAGGCTTACCTGTAGGTGCAGGAGCAGTTTCTTGAACACCAGGACAAAGTCACATACCATCTATAGCCTCCAAAGTCGTCAGATCTGAAGTTTACTGAATAGTGATCGGATACTCTGGAGCACAGATTGAAAGAATGCTTTCCAATACCTTTCTAATTCATGGAATTTTTTTTTTCATTTTTTATTTTTTTTTCATTTGCAGTGATTTTAAAAAATGTCTGTCATGTTGTCATTATTGGGTATTTTTTGTAGAATTTTGAGGAAAATAATTAATTTAATCCATTTTGGAATAAGGCTGTAACATAACAAAATGTGGAAAAAGTGAACCACTTTGAATACTTTCTGGATGCACTGTATATTGTCAATAAATCCTCTGGCCTACATGTAATTCCTATATCATAGCTTACAGCGATCACATTAACAGAAATCACTCAGATTGGTCCCCTAAACTTCAAGGGGGACCAGAGCTGTCAATAACATTCTGTATTAACACTCTCCACCATGGGGCATTATACTGGGAAGTGTTCATATAGAGATTGCGGGCTGTGAGGGGTAAAGACATTATTGAGCACATCTGCTAAAAAGTCAACTGCAATGTCTATTCAACAAACAATCTAGTTCATTTTTAGCATTCACATAGCTTAGATGTATGCTATTGTCTGGGCAGTGGTCATTGAGCTTGTTCAAGGTTATGTCAATCAAGCAGGTTGGATAATTACTACAGGGATGTGTTTGTACCTGCCTTGCCCAAATGTCAAGACCAAAAAGCCTTGGGGTGAAAGAGTTGAAGATAAGATCGCCTCACCTGCAAGAGGAATCTTGGGAAACGAAAGAAATAAGACACACAGAAGAGTATGCGAGTGCCAGAAAATCATAGGATTCAAATTAAAAGGCTTAATATCATATATCTGACATAATGAGGTTCATATCTAAACCACAACAAATCTTTTACCAGGAAATGTGAAGATGTAGAGATAACATATTTTACATACACACCAATACTTGTCCTTGCAGCACCTTAAATTTTGATTTCTGTTAAAAAGGAAAAATTATTTTAGGACGTAAGGCATGTACAAATCATCTTTTCTCTTCTAACATTTTTTATTCAGTAAACAGTGTTAGAATTAACTAGTTGGAGACCGCTTATCGCACATATACTGTGGCAGGGTGGCGCTATTGCGTGACTCTATTAGTGATTCTAACTGTGGGGGGGCTGGACTCACTAGCACATGACAGCGATCACTGCTCCCGATGACAGGGAGCAGTAGATCTCTGTCATGTTGCTAGGCAGTTTACAGAGGCATCTCCCCGTTCTGCCGCTCCGTGACATGACTACGGGCACCCGACGGACATCGAGTTCCCGGGACCCACGGTCACACTCATGGAGCACGCGGCGGGCGCCCACTATGCCGCGATTTAAAGGGAACGTACAGGTACGTCCCTTTGCGCAGCCGCACCATTCTGCCAACGTAAATAGTCATGCAGCAGTCGGCAAGCGGTTAAAATGGCAACTTTGTGAATTTTTTTTATTTAATTTCTTAATTTTCCCAAAAATTGTGACAAAAAAATCTTGGTAAATACCTTGGACTGTCCATCTACTTTACAAAAAATGGTCATTTGGGGGTATGTGTACTGTCCTAACATTTTAGAGCCTCAATAAAGGAAATAGGTAGTCAGTATATCAGGATTGATCAATGTTCAAATATTCATACCTATCTATCTATATCCACACACACCATAGTTTATAGATGCTACCTTTCACACAGACTATATAATATAAATTTTGACCTAAATGGAAAAAAATAAATTATAAGAAAAAAAGACTAAGGCTGACCATAGACAGTTTGAATCTCGGCCGGCTCTGCAGGAACTGGCTGAGTATCGAACTGTGTGTGGGCAGGCTGAATGTACCCATTCGATCGATTGATCAACCTGGGTACAACCAACCTGCAAGATTCACTTGCGATTATCTCTAGCGGCTGCTACAGCCGCTAGCAATAATCACTGTCTTCTCCCGACAGGGATGGCTTCCCCCACCCGACTCTATGCCAGGAGCAGACAATTGCTCGGAAGGAGGGATTCACCTGTCAGCACTGCTTGTGCTGATGGGGGAATTGTGCAAATTTCTTTCCTGCAATCCGTGATTACAACAAAGAAATTTGCACAGCCTGCCTAAGAATTTTTTATTTTTTTTTCAAAACGTTTTGCTATTTTTTTATTTATTTATACTACTGTGTAAAAGTTTTAGGCAGGTGTGAAAAAATACAGTAAAGAATGCTTTCAGAAATAGCAGAAGCGTTAATAGTTTTATTTTCATCAATAAACATAATGGAAAGTAAATCAACAGAAGTGAAATCAAAATCAAAATTTGGTCTGACCACTATTTGCCTTCAAAATAGCATAAATTCTTCTAAGTACACTTGCACACAGTTTTTGAAGGAATTCGACAGGTAGGTTGTTCCAAACATCTTGGAGAACTAACCACAGATCTTCTGCGGATGTAGGTTGCCTAAAATCCTTTGGTCTCTTCATGTACTCTAGATGGAATCAATGGTGTTGAGATCAGGGCTCTGTGGGGGCTAAAACATCACTTCCAGGGCTCCTTGTTTTTTACGCTATATATCGTTCTTAAAGAGGAACTGCAGTCTGCTCACATAATTTGTAATAAAAACATCTTTGCCATTCTGAAGCTTCCGTCCATCCACTTTGCATATTATTTTATATGTACTGGGATTCTGTACTTGCCAAATATGCTGCAGAAATCTCCCTCCACCGAGTCTGGCTGCAGCCATTTTAACTGTGGGCTGCTGAAGCTGCTGCCTGTTCACTTCCTGGATTTACACAGACACATAGAGGCACACATCCAGCTCTGCAGCTCTCATTGGCTGCAGAGCTGACCTTCCTGGCAAACTCTCAGGAGAGTGAGAGAGAGAGCTGTGCATGATGACATAAGCCTAGGCTAATGACCAGATAAGAAACAGGAAGTGGACTGTATAAGGTATTTACTGGCAGAAAAAAAGTGTTTTACTATCCAACGTTAAAACAACAAGGGCAGAAGATTTAATAGATGGACAGATGAAAAAATGACTGAAGTTCCGCTTTAATGACATTAGCTGTATGTTGGGGCCATGATTAAGTTTGGGGCCAATCACACCCCTCCCTGATGGTATGGCATGATAGATAAGTATCTGCCTGTATTTCTCAGCATTGAGGACACCATTGATCCGGACCAAACCTTCAACACATAGGCGTGCGCACAGGGTGTGCCAGGTGTGCCCATGCACACCCTAATCACCCCGAGCAGCACAGATTCCCCCTACTGCCCTGGCTCCCACCTTTTCCGCCGCATCGCTGCCAGCTTCCCTCCTCTCCTATCGGCTGTTGCTGCTGGGATGTTTTAGGAGTGGGGAAGGGGCCAGTAAATATGTAATTTACCAGCCCCTTCCCTTTCTGAATGAACATCGTGAGTGATTGGTAGTGTGTTTGGGCTTTGGGGTGCACACCCTAATGCAATAGGCTGCGCACACCTATGCTTCAACACCATTTACAGAAATGCAGCCCAGAGATTTATTTACTAAAGCTTGGTAGTGCAAAATCAAGCTCACTTCTGCATAAAAACCATTCAGCTTATAACTTCAGATGGTTCAATTTAGCTTTGGCAATAAAACCTGGAAACTGATTTTAGTGAGACTGATTTTGCACTCT
Source organism: Rana muscosa (assembly GCA_029206835.1). NCBI lineage: Eukaryota > Metazoa > Chordata > Amphibia > Anura > Ranidae > Rana > Rana muscosa. Next base: position 285,881,839 of record CM055128.1, read on the forward strand.
CCAGCTTTAGTAAATAAACCCCTCAGTGTTTCCAGCCCTTCGGCGAACAAACTGCCTCCTCCTACAGCCAAATGTTTCACATTTTGACTCATTAGTCCAGAGCACCTGCTGCCATTTTTCTGCACCACAGTTTCTATGTTTTCTTGCATAGGTGAGTAGCTTAGCCTTGTTTCAACATCGGAGGTATGGCTTTTTGGCAGCAATTCTTCCATGAATACCACTTCCAGCCAGACTTCTCTGAAAAGTATCTGGGTCCTACTGGTGTCCGCCAGTTCTGTGCTGATGGTTCTGCTGGGCATCTTCTGATTTCCAAGGGAAGAAAGCGTGATGTGTCTTTCATCTGCTGCATTAAGTTTGGTCGACCACTGCATCTACAGTCTTCAATGTTAGTTTCTTTGTTCTTCAGCACATATTGAAACCCTCAGTCTGCTTTGAAATCTTTGCCTGGGAGAGATCTTGCTGATGCAGTATAACTTACCTTGTGTCTTGTTGCTGTGCTCAGTCTTGACATGGTGTATGATATACAAAAATGCAGCGCTATTCGTATAACAATATATAACACCCAAGTGCTCAAAAATTAACTAAATCACAAAGGATTAAGTATAAGTCCAAATGTATATAAAATTCCAAATGGATGTGATGAAACGTGAATATAATCGTGATTAAATCAGTCCAAAATTGTGTATAGGTGAATCTTCCAAAGTAATGAGTGACTTGTAACGTAACCACCACCACGTGAAGGGGAGGCTTACCGGATGAAGTGGACCCAATGCACATATGTGTATGGGGTCAGACAGGCTGAATATGTATATGTCCGTACATATGGAAACCAGGCCGGCACTGTGCACCCTTATGTCCAAGGTCCAAGCTCAGGAAAAAACACCAGAGGTTCAAGCCAATAGGAATAATGAAATGGCTCACATAAAGTTCATGTGGAAAAAGAAGGGAGATGGCACATAGCGTAATAACGCAAAGGAATTTTAATGAATATAGGTAGATACACTTACATTCAATCCATGAATATAGCGCTTTGCAAAGACACTCAGTGGCAGCAGTGGAGTCTCCCGACGCGTTTCACAAAACCTTGCATCGTCTGGGGCATAACTCCACTGTTGCCTGTATGCTATTTATAAGTGACAAGGACCTCCCCCTGATCTGCCCATTGAGACAGTACTTCCTGTGAAATCCAAAATGGCGCCGGAGCGTGCGTTCCAAGCCTCTCTATGGAACCCCCCCATAGGTGGTTATTACATGTGGGAAGCTGTGTTGGCCAGAAGGGGAGGTGCTAGTAAATTAATCAACTGGATTAACTGAATTGGAGACCTACTGGATATATGAACTACAAACACACAGGCCGTCCGGTTTAAACGTCGAGTGGGATATCAATTCCTTCATCGACCAATCCTAATAATGCTAGTTTCCATTGGACCATGGACCTATCTTCACCTTTTCTTTAAGGAAATTTGTATGGGGAAACACAACTCCCCATGACCATTTCCTTTTTTATTTGTTTTATTTAATGTATTTCGTATATTTTTATATAAGTCATACAATATGCCAGTTTTATTTGTCACTGTGTGGTTTGATCGGGACTGCCTCTGGTTTGCCTATTGGACAGTTCATTGTTGCTGCAATTGGGATTCCTTTTGTGATAATTCATGGTAAGGGCTTCCCAGTTTGTCTCCCATAGGAGATTTACTTTTTATGTGAGATGTTTATCTCACACACAGTGCGATGATCAAGAGGTCTAATTCCCCCTTTTTGGTCATCATACATTCATTTTTTAATTGTCCTATGACCTTTTTAGTGTTGAATTATTATCACTATTAATGGTGGTTACCATTGCATTCACCTCCCTTTGTTGGCATACATTTGTTTCCCCATCTCTGTCCGCAGTGGTAGGTCTATTAGATCTATGCGGACCGTTATGGGTTAACTTATTTCCATTCTGGGCTGCGTTCCGCGCCCTGTGTATTATAGGGCGTTGGAGCGCAGCGCAGTCAACGTAGTCAGCTAGGGAGAACCCCTGTTTCGGGGAAACCGTGCCTGCTGTTGATGACGCGACGCGTCACTCCTGTTAGGTACGGATCTCCCCGTGTAGCGTGACGCTCCGTGATAGTCATGTGACGCGATGTCACGTGATGGTTACGTGGAGCTGGATGACGCCACCATGTTACGCTCCGTGATGGTCATTTGACGCGATGTCACGTGACGGTCACGTGGAGCTGGATGACGCCGCTACGTCACTCCTGTGAGACGCGAACGTCCGCACGCCGGGTGACGCTCTGTGTGCGTTTGCAAGCCGGGGACGCGGTGTTGCGGGACGGACACGCGAGGCCACTATTTGGCCTAATGGCGACATCTTAGTGCCATGGCTCCTTATCATGAGGGCTTTACGAACACGTGGACTGCAGGGTTTAGCCCTCACCATGTATAGGTAAGTGGTTATAGATGTTGATTAATTTACTAGCACCTCCCCTTCTGGCCAACACAGCTTCCCACATGTAATAACCACCTATGGAGGGGTTCCATAGAGAGGCTTGGAACGCACGCTCCGGCGCCATTTTGGATTTCACAGGAAGTACTGTCTCAATGGGCAGATCAGGGGGAGGTCCTTGTCACTTATAAATAGCATACAGGCAACAGTGGAGTTATGCCCCAGACGATGCAAGGTTTTGCGAAACGCGTCGGGAGACTCCACTGCTGCCACTGAGTGTCTTTGCAAAGCGCTATATTCATGGATTGAATGTAAGTGTATCTACCTATATTCATTAAAATTCCTTTGCGTTATTACGCTATGTGCCATCTCCATTCTTTTTCCACATGAACTTTATGTGAGCCATTTCATTATTCCTATTGGCTTGAACCTCTGGTGTTTTTTCCTGAGCTTGGACCTTGGACATAAGGGTGCACAGTGCCGGCCTGGTTTCCATATGTACGGACATATACATATTCAGCCTGTCTGACCCCATACACATATGTGCATTGGGTCCACTTCATCCGGTAAGCCTCCCCTTCACGTGGTGGTGGTTACGTTACAAGTCACTCATTACTTTGGAAGATTCACCTATACACAATTTTGGACTGATTTAATCACGATTATATTCACGTTTCATCACATCCATTTGGAATTTTATATACATTTGGACTTATACTTAATCCTTTGTGATTTAGTTAATTTTTGAGCACTTGGGTGTTATATATTGTTATACGCATAGCGCTGCATTTTTGTATATTGTTTGTTGTTGCTTTTTTCCACAGGTATTGTAGCTGCTTATATGTGTTAGCAGCGCAAATATTGTTTGTATTTTTTGTTCTATTTTTTGACATGGTGTATGACCTGTGACACCAAACGGTCTTCCACAACCTCACCTTAGTAGCAGAGTTTGGCTGTTCCTCATCCAGTTTTAAGCTTCCTACACAGCTGTTTCTGACCGTTTTAACCTACATATGAAATTAATGATCATTAGTAACTGCTTGGTATTATTGGTTAATCATACACCTGACTAATCCTACAAAATCCCTGACTTTGTGCAAGTGTAAGAAATGATGCTAGTTTGAAGCCACCAAAGATGTTTCTTCTATTCGCTCACTTTGCATTTTATAAATTGATAAAAACGAACAACTAAAATATATATTTTTGAAAGCATAATTACAGCATTTATTCACACCTGCCTAAAACTATAGCACGATACTGTATATATAAAAAAAAATTGGTGATTAAATATCAACAAAAGATATCTGTCTCAAAAATAAGAATTTAACTTGGGTACAACGTTGCGTGACTGAGTAATTGTCATTCAAGTGTAACAGCGCAGAAAACTGAAAAATGGCCCCGGCTGGAAGGGGTGAAAATGTCTGTACTTAAAGGGCCGTTTCACACTGCTGCGATGCCAGACATTGCATGTGATTTACACCGCATTGCTGTGCAGATAACATGCGATGTCTGTGCAATGCAAATTCAGCCATACAAACTGGCTGAATTTGCATTGCATTCGGACCGAACTTGTGCAGGACTCTTTTTTTTTTTTGTCTGCACCAGAATCGGATCACATGGGTGTTCACACCCATGCGATTCGATTCCTGTCCGAATTTACAGTTGGCACAGCGATCTGCGAACCGATCTGGGGGTGTCATTAACTGTGTATTGACACCTGCAGTGGTTTGCAGGGTTTCCTGCATCTCACCAGTGTGAACTGAGCCAAAGTGCACACGATGAGAAAACCGGATGAAAAATTCTGCTTTCGACACAATTGTACGATAATCTGATTGTTCATACACAGCTGTCGTCCGAAATTTTCCAAAGGGACAAAACACGAAAATTTCTTGTACGATTCCAGACCATACGATTTTCGTTTAATTAGTACAGTTTACATCCGAAAATACAATTAAAAAAAATTACATTACTTCTGAATTTTTTTTCTGTCACATGAGAATTTTCGTACTTTAGTAACCTATTCGCATTGGATATGGAGACTAGCATGCAACAAACAAAACAAAAACAAAGCAGACAATCATTCGTCCGATAAACTCATCATGTGTACTAGCCTTTAAATTCCATATGTATGGGTGCAAATAATTGTTTATGTGGATAATTTTGCATCACCACCTGCACATCAGAGCAGAGTTGAGAGATAGACATTAGTGGACTAAATGTACACTTAGAAATCCACTGCTTTTTTTTTTTAGGACATATGGATGAAAATTGGGGTAAAAGACAGGATGGTATTGTTCATGAACATTTTTCTAATAATGTGTGTGACTAAGTGTACATTCACACCAGAAGTTGCACGTTAAACTGTGCATTTTTTTCATGCATTCGAAATGCCTCTTTTACACGTATTGTCATGCATTTGTGGTTTATATTTCATAAGCTTTCATTTCTTTCGAAGTCACTTCCATTTTCTTTCATCTTTGGGCTTTTATGTGCACTGCATTTTTGTGCATTTACGCACATTGCAGTGCAAAAAAATGCAGCTTACTGTATCTTTTTCACTGCACTAGTGTAAACTATGCTCATAAGATAACCTGGATTTTGGGCTGTCTTTGCAGTTGGAATGCAGTCAAAAATACATCCCATGGTACCTAACAGTATATGGGTATATAGGTCAAATAGAAAAGTTACATGACTGGCTGGTCAGTAACCTTTTGTCTTCATGTATAGGTACTTTAACCGCTTGCCGCCCGCCCACCGTCAACTGATGGAGGGACGGTGCTGGGTGAACGTCATATGACCTTGCCCCAGAATGGCAGCTCTTGCGTGCCTGCGGGGGCACGCAGAGTGGCAAACGCAGCAGCGCCATGTTGCTAGGACACGGCATGACCCCGATCTATGTAATGAGCTGATCACGCGGCTCTTTAACCATGTGATTGGCTGTGTCCAATCACTGCCGGTCACATGTAAACACAGAAGTGCTTGTGATTGGCTCTCATGGCCTCATACTGACAGAGTGTGTGGCAAGGAGAGCTGATCAGTGGCATCTCCTCGCAGGGAACAGCCGGACATGTAATCAGGACACTGATCATCAGTCCTGATTAAAGTAAGCCCTCGAGTGCCACCAATCAGTGCCCAGCAGTGATGCCAGTCACTTCTGCCACAGTGTCCATCAGCGCCTGCTCATCAGTGCTGCCCATCAATGCCTATCAGTGCCTCCCATCATTGCCGCCCATCCGTGCTGCCTATCGGTGCCCACCAGTGCCGCCTATCAGTGACACATATCAGTGCCACCTATCAGTGCCCATCAGTGTGGCATTTTAGTGCCTCCTCATCAGTGTCACCTAATCATTGCCCATAAGTGCTGCCCCATCAGTGCAGGCTATCAGTGCCCTTCAGTGCAGCCTCATCAGTGCCCATCAGTGAAGGAGAAAAAATAGGATTTTTGTACTCACCGCAAAATCCGTTTCTCTGACGTCCATGGACTGACACAGCCCCTTCATACTGAAACACGTGGGTATATGTCCCTGCTTGCAGGAGAAGATCTAGGCAGAATGTTAGATGTTATAACATACATTCTAAAAAAACAGAGCTGAACAGCCCCACCCAGGGAGCGGTCCCTCCAGACATAACCCTTCTACCTGCAGTCAGCAGCCTCAGTTCTTAACAAAGCAGTACAAACCTTAAAAGGAAGAGTGGGTGCTGTGTCAGTCCATGGACGTCAGAGAAACAGATTTTACGGTGAGTACAAAAATCCTATTTTCTCTTATCGTCCACGGACTGACACAGCCTCTTCATACTTAAACACATGGGACGTCCCAAAGCAGTATAAAGAAGAGGGTGGGAGCAGTAGTAAAGGAAAAACCAAACTTCACTCCAAACCAACTGAGCTCCTTAACGGAGGAGTTGCAACTTTAAACAGCGGCCTGCAACACCTTGCGGCCGAAGGAAGCATCCGAAGATGCAGCCACATCAACCTTATAGAACTTAGAAAAGGTATGAACGGACGACCAGGTCGCCGCCTTGCACACTTGCGCAACCGACGCTTGATGTCGGAAAGCCCAGGAAGCACCAATTGCCCTGGTGGAATGCACCGTAACCGGAAAGGGAGGCGCCCGCCCCTTAAGGGCATAGGCCTGTATGACGGTCTGTCTGATCCACCTGGAAATGGTGGCAGATGACACCGCTTGGCCCTGTTTTGGACCGTAGACAGACACAAACAGTGAGTCAGACTTCCGAATGGAAGCAGTAGCAGACAGGTACAACCGTAAGGCTCGTACCACTTCCAATGTGTGAAGCGCAAACTCTCTGGGATGCGATGGGTGAGGACACAAGGACGGAAGAACAATGTCCTCATTAAGGTGAAAGGCCGAGACCACCTTTGGAAGGAAAGACGGTCGCGGGCGCAACACCGCCTTATCCTTATGGAGGACCAAGTAAGGCGACTTGCAGGACAACTCAGACACCCATCTAACATAAGTAATGGCCACTAAGAAAGCCACCTTCTGGGACAAGGTCAAGAGAGGAATCTCTCTGATATTTTCAAAGGGATGTTCTTGGAGAACCGAGAGCACCAAATTCAGATCCCAAGGAGGGAGATGAGGCTTGACAGGGGGAAGCACATGGCGAACCCCCTGCACAAAAGTGCTAACCAAGGAATGGCCTGCTAGCGGTCGTTGAAAGAAAACGGCCAAGGCCGAAATCTGACCCTTAATGGTGCTCAAAGCCAGCTTTTGTGTCACACCATGCTACAAGAACTGCAGGATTCTGGGGACGGAATACGTCCTTGGAGGCCAGTCTAGCTCTTCGCACATAGCGATGTAAGCCTTCCAGGTACGGTGATAGATCTTTCTGGAGGAAGACTTCAGTGCCCTCAGCATAGTCGAAATGACCGAATCCGAGAGACCTCAGTCCTTCAGCACCTGGCTCTCAATGGCCATGCCGTTAAAGCCAGAGACTGTAAAGCAGGATGAAATATAGGACCTTGAGACAGAAGGTCCTCCCTCATTGGCAGTCGCCAAGGAACGTCCGCGACGAGACGTACCAGATCGGCGTACCAATGACGCCGAGGGCAATCCGGAGCAATGAGGATCACCAGAACTCCCTCGGCCGCCACCCTGCGTAGCAGACGAGGAAGCAACTGCAGCGGAGGGTAAATATATATCAGACGATACTGACCCCACGGGGCAACCAACACGTCCGAGGCGTCCGCCCAAGGGTCCTTGGACCTGGCCACAAACCTCGTCACCTTGCGATTGAGTCGAGAGGCCATCAGGTCCACATCCGGCTTGCCCCACCACCGACAAAGAAGTTAAAAAACCTCCGGGTGCAAGGACCACTCCCCCTGGTCCAGTGTCTGGCGACTACGCCTGCCAGTTTTCTACGCCCGGAATGTAGACGGCCGACAGAGCCGGCACGCTTCTTTCCGCCCACCTTAGGATGTGGGCGACCTCGGATGCCGCAGCAGAACTCCGAGTTCCCCCCTGATGGTTGACATATGCCACGGCCGTGGCGTTGTCCGACTGGATTCTGATCGAGCGGCCCTGTAGCTTCTCCGACCACGAGGAGAGGCACAGCCTGATTGCTTGCAGTTCCAGGACATTGATCGGCAGACGGGATTCGTTCCGGAGTCCAGAGCCCCTGAGCTGACAGGACTCCCCAAACTCAGCCCCAGCCCATCAGGCTGGCGTCCGTCATGCTCACCGTCCACTGGATGGGGAGGAACGACCTTCCGGACCGAAGAGCCGGGGACATCAGCCACCACGTCAGGGATGCCCTGACAGAGTGACTCACCTGGATCTGAAGAACCAATGACAATGGGGACTTGTCCCAAGTAGACAGGATCTCCTTCTGCAATGCCCGAGTGTGTGATTGGGCATACGGAATGACCAGCATTTCAACCAGATAAGATGACGCAACACCACCGCAGAGATAGAGGCCCCAGATATTAAGGGGGCCGCTTCCAAAGTGGCATCGCACACATACACCAGACCCTGCACAAGTTGGTGGGCCAGGGCAATGGTATCTGGAGGGAGATGATGCTCCTGCACAGTCTGGTGCAAAATCTTTGCCCATTCCGTGAGTGTCTGAGACACAAGGGTCGCCGCTACGATAGGACGTAAGGCGGATCCCAACAAGGCAAACATAGTCCTGCTCACCACTTCTGACCTTCTGTCAGTGGGGTCCTTAAATGCAGGAGTCTCCTCCATCGGGAGAGTGGTAGCCTTATTCAAACGGGCGACTGGGGGGTCGACCACCAGGGGGAGGCCCACTTTTTAACCAGGGCCTCCTCAAAGGGGTACCTAATAGATAGACGTCGCGGGACCGTCAAAGTCTTCTGCGGCTTTTCCCAAACCTGATCAATGAACCTAGTAAAGAAAGGCATATATGGAAAAACCTTTTTAGAAGGCATGGCCTTAAAAGAACCAAAGGAGACAGCCTCCACCTGAGGTTCCGCAGCCGCAGCATCCAGCTTGAGAGTGTCCCTCACAGCATCATGAGTTCACTTACAAGCGCCCTGTCATTTACTGACTCAGAACTGGAGTCTTTCTCACAAGGAATGTCCTGTTCAAACACATCAAAATATTCAGATCTAGGGTCCTGAGCAGCAGCAGCTAGGCCCATATCTGAATCAGAGCACTCCCCATGTGGAGGTTGTGTGGGGAGAGGGCGCTTTATAGCTCCCTTGCGCTCGCACACCACTTCCATCCTGACAAGAAATTTTTCCAGGACTGCCGACAACTGGTCCAAGGGGACCGCAGGTGCTGGAGCACTGCCTGTTGCCTCTGACAAGAGTGGGGAAGCAGGTGAACCAGACTCCATAACTCGCCACCCTCTGAGACCTTAATGCACAAAGTGAAGAAAAAAGTCCACCCACTGGCTGCGCTGACTGAGGAGGGGATACCCAGAGGACTCACCAACCCGGAGAGGACCGCTCAGTTCCGCTGCCTTTACCGCGCTGTACCAGCGTGAGTGAGCCGTGAGGAGATTTGCACCGCTCCAGCAGCGATAGAGGCCAAAGTAAAGTGAAAAGCGCACGCGGCTTTAGGAAAATGGCCGCCGGCCGAGTGTAACTGCGCCATCGATCCGCGGCAAGATGGCCGCCGTGTACACAGTAAAACACTACAGACAAGGCGCCGAATGGCACCCAGGCCCAACACACACAAAAAATCCACCAGCTCCATGCAGACAGTCTTGAGCCCCCCGCCTGGCCAGAGTGACCCCCAGGCACCCCCACACAGCACAGCGCCAGAGTAAGGTGCAGAGAGCAGCATAACAAGGGGGAGACAGGGAAAATTCCCCATACAGAGAAAACACACACAGCATGTACTCACCTGCAAGCAGGTGAGACTACTTACCCTTCCCAGAGGGACCCACTGGTGTGTTTCTGACAGACCTAACACAGTGCGGTACTGAGTAGCTGGCGGCCCGGTCCACCGTGAAAGATACAGCAGGCACTGTTCAATCTTGTGAGGACCGCGGAGCATAAAAGCCCCCCGGCCACCCCTGGAGTCGTGGGGCAAGTCGTGAACTGAGTCCCACGCACGCAAGGCGAGGATCAGCATGCTCGATGGTCGGGCAGGGAAGACTACGGGGATACCTTGTACCCAACCTGTTGCCCAGCCGACAGTAGATTGAAGATCTCAAAAATAAAATAATAACATTCTCAAAGGAATAAAAATCTTCCAGGAAACTGCTCATGAGAAAGCCACGTCTTCTCCTCTGCTAGGCAGAAAAAAAACTGAGGCTGCTGACTGCAGGTAGGAGGGTTATGTCCGGAGGGACCGCCCCCTGGGCGGGGTGTTCAGCTCTGGTTTTTTAGAATGTATGTTATAACATCTAACATTCTGCCTAGATCTTCTCCTGCAAGCAGGGACATATACCCACGTGTTTCAGTATGAAGAGGCTGTGTCAGTCCATGGACGATGAGAGAAGGTCAGTTGTCAGTTGTGAGCAGATGTGAGCAGACGTCTGTCACAGGAGCTCCTGCCTTCTGCCTTCCAAGGCACATCTAGCGTTCCTATCCCCATACAGGGGCTGCCTAACAGGCTACAGCCCCCGGGACCAGGCCCTATCCCTTACAGCCGTACCTAAAGCGGAGCACAGCCGCCATCAGGTACCAACACCGCCGCCATCCAGGCCGCCACTCACTCACCAGTGACCGGTAACGGCCGACAGGACAGTCTGTGGCTGAGGCCTAGTTCTGGGCTCCTCCACCTCAGCATCGGCCCCCCCTCACTTCCTTCCTTTGCGGGCACGCCTGTCTCCCCCGCATCGGAAATCCTCTAGTCGGCAGTAGACTCGTAGCCGCAACTACCACCGCCTGTCCTTGTCAGGACAGCGCGCGGCCCAGCATAACTTGTCAGCCGCGGTGGCCATCTTGGTACACCCGCCCGGCCTCAGCACTCTCCTTACCGAGCCTAGGCACCAGGCGCCATCTTGGTACACCTGGACCTATATCTACAGGACTTTAACAGTACTACAGAAATACAAGCAGCAAGAACTGCTAATACAATTACTATCATCTTGCCTTCATTCTCAGCACCATCATCACCCTCCTCATCTGCATCTTCAACTAGGTAAGTATACCGGGTTCCTCCATTAGCTAGCTGATCCAGGGCAACCCGATCGCCTCTAGAGGGATCAGGAAGGAATTTTTTCCCCCGCTGTAGCACTATTGGCTCGTGCTTGGCTGGGGTTTTTCGCCTTCCTCTGGATCAACGGGGGGGGGGGGGGGGGGGTTAGATAGGGTAGATCATCACCGTCTTCACCAGGACCACCAGCGGCATCACCATCATCACTCATCTTTACCCAGGTAAGTATATCAGGTTCCTGCCATTAGCGGGAAGGCTCAGGGTAGCTTCAACAGCCTCCAGGGAGCAGCAAGGAATCATCATCATTGGGATCATCATCATTATCGTCAGCTGGATCATTCTCAACATGGGCAATATTAAATACTCAGCTGACACCATCCGAAGCCTAAAGAACTTTACCACTATACTACCAACACCCATCCAAAAAAAACTACAAAAATAACGAATCCTAAGAATTAGTCAACTATCAACAGGAAAAAACATTAGAGCCCCACGGATACTACAACATCTATCAAGTGCCCTAATCAACACCAGATCGGCAGTCAAACACAGACAGGAAATCCATGATTTCATCACTCAACACAACATAGACTGCCTCTTCATCACCGAAAGCTGGCTAACACCCGACTGCAATACCATCCTAGCAGAACTAGTGCCGGAGAACTACCGCATCCTAACGGAGCATAGAACAGGATAAAGAGGAGGAGGCCTAGCAGTAATTTACAAGGACCACCTCACGTTCATCAAACCAACTCTACAGAACTCATTACCTTTTATGGAAACGCTCACTTTGCAACTTCAAACTACACCCCAGGATACCGTCCACATACTGCTCTGCTACAGACCACCGGGACCAAAGACACAACTCCTCACACATTTCGATGAATTTTTCTCGACATACACCATGAAAACCAAAAACCTCCTGCTACTCGGAGACTTCAACCTCTGGGCCAATGCCCCCGAAGACCCTATCACCACCGCCTGCATCGACCAACTAGAAAAACTAGGCTTGCAACAACTGATAAATACTCCTACACATGTATCAGCTCACACTCTTGACCTAATCTTCAAACAAAATATGGACATCAACACACTGGACAACCAGCCTCTACCATGGACAGACCACCATGCCATCAAATTTACCATAACGACCAACACCACCCGCCAAAAATCAATACAATCAGCAATAACATACTGGACAAGATCACAGAAGAAACTATACTCTGAACTTTTCAAAACCACACTACAGAACAATATGGAAATGCTAAACCAAAACCACTCAACAGAAGAAACACTCAACTCCCTGAACAAAGCTTTGCTACAGACAGCAGACACGGTTGCTCCAAGACGCAGAGCGCGCATCCGCAAAAACAACACGGGCTGGTTCAATGACGCTCTGACTTTACTGAAACAAGAACGCAGAAGAGCAGAAGGAGCATGGAGAAGAAATTCAACAAAGGAGAACTACACAATCTACAAAGCACTCACTAGGAAATATCATAAAGCAATCTTCAAAGCAAAAAAAGACCATTTCGCTAACACCATCGCAAAAGCCCTAAACCGCCCCCATGAACTCTTTAAACTAGTGGCCCAGACCATGAATCCCATCTGCTTGGAGTCTTCAGCAAACGAAACACAGGAATTCTGCAATGAACTGTCGAATTTTTTTATCAACAAAATCGATAACATTAGGAAAATAATTCAGCAGGAAAAATCAAACAACCCCACACGGCCAAAGGATGAAAAGAACCAGATAAATAATCTGCAATCAAAGAAATTTACTCTGGTCCCAATTACAATCGATACTACTAAAAACATCATCAGAAGCCTCCGAGATAGTACTTCACCGAACGACATCATTCCGGCAAAACTACTGAAAGAATGTACCGACATCTTAGCACCGCTCATAACACACTTCATCAACCAATCGTTCAAAGAAGGTATTGTGCCGACTTCCCTTAAACAAGGAATAATCAAACCCCTCCTAAAGAAACCTAACCTTGACCCGAATGACCCAAATTTTAGAAGACCGGTAACAAGCCTGACCACCATCTCCAAGATCATCGAGAAAGTTGTAACACAACAGCTACAACTTCATTTGGATACCCACAAACTCCTGGATCCACTTCAATCGGGGTTCCGCCCAGGCCATGGGACGGAAACGGCACTTCTTAAAATATGGGACGACGCACTAGAAGCAGCAGATGACGGAGAATCGTGCCTCTTGGTGCTGCTGGACCTTAGTGCAGCCTTTGATACAGTAGATCACAAAATTCTACTTACGCGCCTCACAGAAGTGGCAAGAGTCGCGGACGAGGACCTACCATGGTTCACATCCTTTTTGGAATACAGATCCCAGACAGTGAAACTGGGAGCCTTCACCTCGGCACCACGCATAAATACATGTGGAGTCCCTCAAGGATCACCCCTGTCACCGGTACTCTTCAACATCTACCTCCGACCACTCCTCAAAATCATCAGTGAACAGGATCTACGTTATCACTCCTATGCAGACGACACCCAACTTTACTTTCGCATCAACAACAAAAAAGAACAATATTACGGGCTGGAAAAATGCCTTACATTAATCAACAATTGGATGACAGAGAGCTCCCTCAAGCTTAATGCATCCAAAACAGAACTGTTCATTTTCCACGCTAACCGAAAGAAAAACGCCAGGACCACATGGACACCACCCACCATCCTTGGACAAAACATAACCCCAAGCACCAAAGTTAAAAGCCTGGGAGTCATCTTTAACTCAGACATGACTATGGACGCACAAATAGGATCAGTAGTCAGCGGATCTCACCACCTTCTCCGCCTGCTACGAAGACTTATCCCTTTCATCCCAGAAAAAGACAGAGCAGTAGTAGTCGGAACCATCATCAATTCCCGGCTTGACTATGCTAACTCCCTTTATCTAGGACTTCCCAAATACCAGATTGCACGTCTACAAGTCATCCAAAACACAGCGGCCAGACTGGTAACAGGGAAAAAACCCTGGGAATCAATCACACCATCCCTGAGAAGCCTCCACTGGCTATTCGTAAAGGATCGGGTCACATTCAAGACCCTCTGCCTCACCCACAAATGTGCACAAGGAAAGGCACCACAATATCTATGCGAAAAAATAAAACACTACACCACTACTCGTGACCTTCGATCAACCAACCAAAACCTCCTCCATATCCCCAAGACTCACTACAAAGCCAAGGGAGAATGAAGGTTTGCTGTCCAAGGACCAAGACTATGGAATGCGCTACCCATGAACATCCGCATGGAAGAAAACCATCGAGCCTTCCGGAAAAAACTAAAGACCCATCTCTTCTAAGGATCTCAACGACACTGGATGCCAAGCGCCTTGAGGCGATTTAGTTCGCAATTGTAGCGCTATACAAGTTCTCACTCACTCACTCACTCAGAAATTACTTATTTACAAAATTTACTGACAGAACCTAAGAAAAACTTTTTTTTTCTTCAAAATTATTTGGTATTTAAATATTTTTTTGTAAAAATATAAAAAAAAACAGCAGTGATTAAATACCACCAAAAGAAAGCTCTATTTGTGTTGTGTTGCATGACCGCGTAATTGTCATTCAAAGTGCGACAGCACTGAAAGCTGAAAATTGTCCTGGGCAGAAAGGGGTGAAAGTGCCCGGTAGGCAAGTGGTTAAGTACAGAAGCATTCTATCAACCTGGTGAGCAATGTCAAGAGTATACACCTTAAATTAGTATTGATTCTATATCCATAGACAGCCACAGCTTAAACCGTGAGTCCTGAAAAAGAAAAATGGTTGTCAATGCTACAAAAGTTAAATAACTTCAAAAAAGCTAGTTGAGTGAAAAAGGTATTAATATCAATCAAGAAAATAGACAGCCCAGAAACACTCCCCCCCCGCCCCCCCACCCTTGCTGGTCAAAGTACTCTTGGAGTTCTCCTGAAACTCTTAAAGTGACACACGTCTCAGTTTACAATTCAGTTGAAGGGGATAGGTCTGTTTTCTAGAAAATGACAGCCTGCAAAAAAAAAAAAAAATCCCAATTTGCATAACCGGCTACTCTCCTTTGGGGAAGGGAGATCATCCTGAGGAGATGGAGACAGAGACTCACAAACAGATGAAAGGAATGTTAGCAGAGATGTAAGCTTGCAGAACAAACTTGCTGTATGTACGGATACTTCCCCCCTTGACTTTGCTGGCTTTCCCTTGACCATGAAGGAAATTCAAATGAGACTTCTTGGTGCATTGGTAAGAGAAAATACTACTATATTTTTTTTTTTTTTTTTATTAGGTATTGGGTCAGTTCGTTTCTTCATATCCTAATCCTAGAGGTGATATACACTCCTCAGCAAATGCATATTAATAGGATTTACAGATGATAACAGTTATCAGAGATAACTGTCAAGAAGTCAGTCCACATGGTATGTGGGGGTGACTATAAACTCCCCTTATAAGATATGTATTGTTGGATTTAACACATTTTTGGTTGGATTTAAGATTTAAATAATAATTGTTTATTGACCAGTTAAAGAAGTGCAATTACAGATGCCTGCAATTTTGTTCCTTCCATTGTGAATTGGGTGGACCCAATTTACCAAGTTTAGTTATTCCTGGATTGTTAAATGCAGTTTGGTGGATGCTTGCAATTCATTTATGTAAAAAACAAAGGAGAAAGGAGGGCGCACCAACCTAGTGCATTACCACTTAAACGTTTTATTTAAATTATAAAAAAGCAGTAATCCTACTCACAAACAAAGCTTAAATGAAAGCTTATCGGACAAATCAGCTGGAATTTCTGGGGTGCACCCCTTTCCTCAGAGCCTAGATGGACCATCTAGGCTCTGAGGAAAGGGGTGCGCCCCAGAAACGCGTCAGCTATCCAGAGGTTTGAGGTATTGTCCGACCCTCTCTGTCATCGAGTCCAGTCGGCAGGTGCCAAGAAATTCCAGCTGATTTGTCCGATAAGCTTTCATTTAAGCTTTGTTTGTGAGTAGGATTACTGCTTTTTTATAATTTAAATAAAACGTTTAAGTGGTAATGCACTAGGTTGGTGCGCCCTCCTTTCTCCTTTGTTTTTTCTAGCCATATGAACACCCATTGTTCTGAGGAGGGCTGCAAGAGTCTAGACTTTGCCTTTAGACGGAATTACACTACCCGTGTTTTGACGATACACCGAGAGCGCAGGAGATGTTTTGTCTTTTAATTCATTTATGTAGCAATGTGTTTTACGCAGGAAAGGGTTGTTGATTTGGCTGCAATCAACAGCTGTATTGAATTGAAATCAAGGGTCTCAGAGCGTTACATTTTCAACAAAATATTTTACCAAAGTTTTTTTATTATTTTAATTTGTTTATTTAAACAAGAGGATTTCTTAGTGGCAACATATTTGTGTTTGTTGTGACATATGCTATTAATGTCTTTTGTACTATTAAAGAGATGAATCATCACGTTTTTAAACTCATTAGTGACAGGTAATGCAGTAAGTATGTATCAAATCACACAAGTTCAAAAGTAGAATACTATGGAATGTTTACCTTCCAAAGAAAATGTGCTTTTTTTTCTTGCGAGTCTCATCTCAGGGTGGGAGCAACTTACTCCAATTTCACCACATCTTGTTAAGCCCTGGTTCACACTGGTGCGCTTTGACATGCGATTTGGCATGTCAAATCTGCGGTATTTGCCGCAAATTGCCGGCAATGGCACCGTCCTAATCGGTACGACGCCGCATCTGCGGTGCTGCACCGATTTCAAAAAGTAGTTTCTGTACTACTTTTTGCGAGTTTGGACCGCGATTTACCTGCACAGAAACCTGCACAGATGTCTCTGTAATCGCGGCTGAAATCGGGACTGACCAGCGGAAGTGAAATCGTGTGAGTTCAGCTGAACTCGCACGGCTTCACTCTCGCAGCCCAGTGTGAACCTGGGCTAAAAAGGAAAGCACATAATAACCTATGAATGTAACACCTGGCTATTATAAATTTGTGTTTTACAAACTCCACTACTCTTATGCCAAACCCCAATAAAAAAAGCCTCTGCTGAAAAGACAATGAATGGATCTACCAGCTTTTTTTTGGCAATAAAACTCTGGGGGTTATTTACAAAAGGCAAATCCACTTTGCACTACAAGTGCAAACTACAAGTGCAAAGTGCACTTGAAATTGCACTGAAAGTGCACTTAGAAGTGCAGTCGCTGTAAATCTGAGGGGTAGATCTGAAATGAGGGGAAGCTCTGCTGATTTTATAATCCAATCATGTGCAAGCTAAAATGCTGTTTTCTTATTTTCCTTGCATGCCCCCCTCGGATCTACAGCGACTGCACTTCCAAGTGCACTTTCAGTGCAATTTCAAGTGCACTTTACACTTGTAGTGCAAAGTGGATTTGCCTTTAGTAAATAAAGCTGGCCATAAATGGATAGAATTCCTAATGAAAATTCTTAGGAAAATAATATTCTAAGAAAGTTTGTCATTAGTGGGTCAAAAGGAAGGTTGTTTTTCGACTGCAGTGACGAGAAAATGTGAAGGCGCAAGATTGAATATTGTTTGTGAACAAATTTCTAACAACGTATGTGTTTTTTCATTCCGTAATGTTCATTGATTCTAAAATCAAATGTTAAAAGCAAATTAAATCTTAGAAGATTCTCTGAACTTTTGAATGTCGTTCCAAAGACTTTTCCTAAAAGTTTTTATTTGCACATATCCGTTGCAGGGCAGCCCATGTTCATATGCTGTGAGCACATTCATTGTATGCTCTCACCAAGCTGTAAAAGATGGTCTGGGGAAAGATCAGTAGCTGGTGGGACTGGCTTCCGAATATGTGATCACTGGGACAGTGGTAACATGATCGCCAATCCTTCCGGCCCCTCCGGCATTCCGGGGTTCTGTGCCATTCACTGGCTAAGAAGTTTACCTAACTTAAGGGAACATGAGCCCAAGTTTTAGGCCTTCTTATATGGGCTGTACTACTGCGTATGCCTGTGCAAGGCTGTGTTTACCCAAGTGCTCCAGGCATCCCAATGCAGGCAGTCCCATTGATGTCAATTGGGAAGCAGCGGCTGCATGAACACAGCCGCTGCTCCCAATTAGACATCTGTGTGGATGTGTGTCCCTGAACTCAAACTGTTTTGCGTTTGGGGCCACGCACCCACTCGTCGAATTGGGAGCATCATCCAGGTCTGTGCAGCTGCCACATCACAATTGCCATGAATAGGACTGCCTGCACAGGTATGCACAAACACCTGTGCATCCTCGTGTGGTTAAACATGGCCTTGCAGAGGAGTACACTGTAGTACTCCCTGTGTGAACAAGGCCTTAAAGCGTTTGTTACCCCAACAATTAATATTCCATATATGTGCCTGCTGTACCATGTACTTGTATGAGAGAGTATTCTGTTCTCTTTGTATTGCTTCCTTTCTGTGAAATCACTGGTGTTCCTGCAAGTTCCTCTGCTTTCCTATTAAAAACTGACCACACTAAGCCGGAGAACAAACCGTGGTCAGTTCTCTAGCTATGCTGGGAACTCAGTGACCAGACTCGTCCTGACACGCCCCCTCTGTACAGTCATTCACTTGGAAGCTCAGTGTACTGCTGCTTCTCCTCCCCCCAGTTCTTATGCAGCTGAGAACAGAGGGAATGTGATCACTTCTAAAAAAGGGAAAAAAGGTATTTATAATATTTTTTTTATATCTATGCGAAAATGTTTTGCCTTTCATTTCTATTTTAAACTGAATGGAATGTTTTACAAGGTAATAGTTTATAATCACTTTAACCCCTTGCTTACTGGGCACTTAAACCCCCCTCCTACCCAGACCAATTTTCAGCACTCTTTGAGCGACAATTGCGCGGTCATACAACACTGTAATCAAATGAAATTTTTATAATTTTTTTCCCATAAATAGAGCTTTCTTTTGGTGGTATTTGATCACCTCTGCGGTTTTTATTTTTTGTTACAAAAATTTAAAAAGACCATTTAAAAAAAAATAATACAAAACCGTTTTATATTTTGTTATAAAATTTTGCAAACGGGTAATTTTTCTCCTTCATTGATGTACGCTGATGAGGCTGCACTGATGGGCACTGATAGGCAGCACTGGTGGGCACTGATAGGTGGCACTGGTGGGTACTGAGAGGTGACACTGAGAGGTGGCACTAATGGGCATTGATAGGTGGCACTGGTGGACGCTGATAGCTGGCAGTGATGGGCACTGATCATGGCAGTGATGGGCACTGATGGGTGGCAGTGATCGGCACTGGTAGGTGACACTGATGAGGCACTGATTGGCACCACTGGTGGGCATTGATAGGTGGCACTCGTGGGCATAGATAAGTGGCACTGTTATGCACTGGTGGGCACTGATTTGTGGCACTGTGGGCACTGGTAGGTGGCACTGGCAGGCGGTACTGGTGGGCAAAGCTGAGGTGCCTGTGTTTCTTCCTCTTCGGGACCGATGTCCCTTGCACAGAAGTCGGTGACCGGCTTTTTTTTCTCCTCACGCTGTCAGAAAAAAGAAGGATTACCGAGCTTCTGTTTACATCACGTGATCAGCTGTCATTGGCTGAGTAAGGGGCTGGGATCGGCCCCTTACTCCGATCTGTGATCACCTGAGTCTCATTGACTCGGTAATCACAGCGCGCGCCCTGCAGGGGGCGCACGGGGAGCGTGCAAATGGGGAGGGCATCTATTGACGGCCTCCTGGCAAAGTAGGTCCGCGCTGTAGCCGTCATTCGGCTATAGCGCGGATCTGAAGGAGTTAAAGTAAAGCATCGCCTAAAAACCAGGTACCACAAGAAGACCTCTAGCCCAGAAAATATTTTTTGTGCCAGTGTTTTAGTTTAAATTTGTTACTGGGACCTGACTTCTTCTGACTTTACAGCTAAGCCAAGCGTCCATCCCAGTGGCCAATTCAACTGTCTCAATGGCCTATAAAGCACTTTCTATGCAGAGAGATGGCAATTAGTGAAACACAGCCATCAATTAAAGTAAAGTCATGCCGCCCCTGGTAACAAATGTGACAGGAGGCCAGAAGGCATAATAGTAACCTATTCAATTACTAGCTATACCAGTCACAAGATTCCATAAGCAAACTGGGTAAATAATGTATATATGTATTAATATACACACACACACACATACAGTATCTCACAAATGTAAGTGCACCCCTCACATTTTTATAAATATTTTATTATATCTGTTCATGTGATATTAAGAAATTACACTTTGCTACAATGTAAAGTAGTTAGCGTACAGCTTGTATAACAGTGTAAATGTATTGTCCCCTCAAAATAACTCAACACACAGCCATTAATGTCTAAACCGCGGGCAACAAAAGTGAGTACACCCCTAAGTGCAAATGTCCAAATTGGGCCCAAAGTATCAATATTTTGTGTGGCCACCATTATTTTCCAGCACTGCCTTAACCCTCTTGGGGATGGAGTTCACCAGAGCTTCCCAGGTTACCACTGCAGTCCTCTTCCACTCCTCCATGATGACATCACAGAGCTGGTGGATGTTAAAGACCTTGCACTCCTCCACCTTCTGTTTGAGTATGCCCCACAGATGCTCAATAGGGTTTAGGTATACAAGCTGTACACTCACTACTTAACATTGTAGCAAAGTGTAATTCCTTCAGTGTTGTCACATGAAAAGATAGAATAAAATATTTACAAAAATTTGAGGGGTGTACTCAGCTTTGTGAGATACTGTACATACGCACAAACACATAAATACACCCCCCCCCCTTTTTTAACTCTTTTTCTTTTTAGGCCCAATTAGGACTAGAAAAATACCTTCTTTACCCTCATTTAAATGAACTTGTTGCCTACATAACAATGTACAGTAATCAATGGCAGCCAGTATTTATAGTATCTCACACTCCAGGTGGAGAGGGGGCCCACTGTGACAGGTCCACAATAACCTCCCCATATTCATTAATAATGCATAAACAAGCATGTGTTGCACAGTAGTATTTCTGAACTCCCTTCCTCTGTACAGGGACTATTTCTCCCTTTATACTACAGGTGAGAGAATCAGTATGCATTAAAGTAAATTGTTATTGAAGCAGCCTAATCACCCAACCAGTAAGATACCCCTGGTACCGCCATCTCCCCATAGTCACAAAAGGACGCATACATTCCAAACTTTCTCTGCAGAGACCACTGGGAGTGATTTACTAAAACTGGAGTGTGCAAAATCAGGTGCAGCTCCGCATACAAGCCAATCAGCTCCCAGGTTTTATTGTCAAAGCATAATCAAGCTGACGTTTGAAGCCGATTGGCTACTATGCACAGCACATTCAGAGCACACTAGTTTTAGTAAATCAACGCCACTGTGTCAGAAGCCCATGGCGAGAGAACATGTCAGCAAATGCCAAGGCATCTAGTCATCTGATACATTCTGGGAGGATCAGAGCTCAGGGTAGCTGCCATAGAAGCGCGACGCCAAGATAATTCAAAGCTTCTGCTAACTGCTGACTTTATGGGAATACAGAAGGGTGGGCAGAAGAAGTGTCTAATTTTGTTAATAGGCCCACATTAACACTATTGTTATACCTGAAAAAGTATGCACTGCTGGCACCAAGTGAGGACTGGAGTTGATAATAACATGGACAAATCTAACGTTGCTTTAGGATTAGGACTATGGAGTCTGTAATTAGGTCCCTTTTACACGGGCGCCTCAGACGAGGAGAATCCGCTCACCTAGCAGGGATCTCTCCGCTGATCCCCCACTGAGCAGGCCGATGACAGGTCCGTTTCCGCTCCGCTATGTAGAGCAGACACGGACACAGTCCTGCTCTACTTTACTCTGGGGTAATCGGATGGAAACCGACTGCCTGTCCATTTCCATCAGACCAGCTGGATGGATGGTGAATAGGACCACCATCCGCCTGTTTTTGGCATCCGCTGCTTCATGGAAGAGACTGGAGGGGCGGATCAAGTCCGCCTGTTAGTTTTTCAGCCCATGTGAAAGGGGCTTTTTGGTGCGCTCACACTGGGACTGGTTCATTTATTGCCACTCCCTAGTCCCATGATAATCTCCACTCATGCTAGACTGTAAGCACACTTGCATCTTCAAGCCTGCTGCCCAGACCAGTGATCCCTGCTTCTGTACAGTCTTTAGTGGAGAGTTGTTTGCTCCAGCATGGTTTGCACTCACTGCAGCAAACCACTCCCACAAGCACCTCTTCCAAGTGGTTCTGAGCCAGGATATGCTTAACCAATCTCAGGCACAGTTTGGAGCAGTTGCACTACACAATGAACTTGCCCATGCGGCTGAACCGTGCCCAGGACTGGTTCAAAGTGCCAGTGTGAGTGCACTCTCAAATAGATGAAAGCTGTCTCCAGCTTGATATTCACCACTGATACAAAGTGGCCAATGCAGGTAGTAACCACTAGCAAAAATAAGTTCAATCATCACACCCAAGCATTTGGATTGATTTTCCCACAGGAAAGGGCACATGCCACTTTTCAATGTTGTTTTGGTCAACTCGAACTCGAGGCTCATTCCCCACATGAAACTGTCAGGAGGGAAGTATGGTCAACATCATTGCTGGCCTCCTGAAGAAAATACTAGTTTCATGGCTGTATCTGACTTAAGTAGAAACAGGTGGGGAGCAAGCATGCCATAAACGAGTGTCAGAAAGTGTTGGAGTTAATTATCTCTACTACAGGGTTCAGTGCCTCAAAAGACACTAGTAAACTATGACTTTAACAGGGTAAAATGGCTCCTAGCAATGGCTTTCACTTGTCTATGTGAGACGCGTACATGTAAATAAAAACGGAGTGCAAGTATTTTGCAAACAGTAGGGATTTTCTGTAAAACTTGCAGTGTTCCTATAAATCTGAGAAGGTGGCTTATTATGGAAAAAAAAAAAGAATTCAACAGTTTCTTTCCTTATCAATCTAGGCTAGCTGCAAAATGAACCAATTTGTTACTTATATTCTCCCTGAAAACAGAAATCCCACATAAACATCTACTCAGCTGGCCAATTAACAGGCAGAAAACAATGAAATATTTATAGTAACTGCGCTGTACTCAAGTTTTGTTTGGCAATGGTCTTCAGCTGTATGCATAGTCAATTTTGAAACCGTGCCAGAGTTTCCAGGCGGGGGAAACGCATTTCAGAAAGAGAAAATCAGTCAGAATAAAATGTCTGAATGTGGAATCTAACTTAACAATACAATCCGAGATGCATTGTATAGATACTGTCACTTATAATTAACACAAGAAACTTCAGCTGTAGAATGCTTTATATTCTTGTATGCCATGCAACAGTGAGAGATATCAGTTAGAATATGGGCCCCTCTGTAACAAATAAATAAATTGAAGGTATATGCTGGGAAAAGGTTTGCTTTACCATTCTCTTAGAAATATGGCAAAACCTAATGATGCTTTTCACCGATATGGCATGTCTCCTAATTCTGCCATTTTCAGACAGATTGGCAACAATTTAAGGCCTAAGAAATGCACCTGACAAGGCCAGCCACCTGCTGTCTACAGGAACTTTCTATCTGGCAGGTTGGAAAAAGCTGCCGTGATGCAATTGGCCCCCCCTTAAAATAAGCAATGCCAGCAAAACACAGAATCTTAGCTAACGTCATCTCCCTTCCCCTCTGTGCTGACAGGAACATCTGGCCAAGCCCAGGGGAGGTCAAGTATGTCTGCATAGCCAGCTTTCTTGGAAATGTAACTGCAAAGGTTTCATTTATAGGTTATATCTAAAAGGAAATCAAATACTTGACACATATTCTTATTATCTTACAATATGACTTATAGCATGGTAATATTGTCTCCAAACATTGCAATGGTGAGCCTAAGCCTTATCTGCTGAAATTACATAAACCATCTTTAATGGGATGGCTTTTTCCAGATCGAATCAGTCTTGCTACAAAATTTCCACAATTTATTTGCAGAAAGTTTGGTTTAATATTGGTTAACTTACGTTATAAGACAATGAACTTTGATTGCTTCTTCAGGCCTTATACATTTAGGAAAAAATGATTCAGATGCCCAGATAGTTATACACAAAGTTACTTTATCCTGGAACCCTTGCATAACTTATGTCAGCCAATAAAGGGCATCAGTTAACCTCTAAAAACCTCCCACTGCACAAAAATGGCTGGTCCACTTTGCCATCGTTCCAGGAGGACAAACGGGGAACTGTGCTCATGTGCACGCTTGCGCTATGAACACAGCGAATCACAGAAAAAATGGTACAGAGCCAATAAAAGTGGATCAGTACCAAGTGATTGCTGTTACCAACCACAACATCACATGGGGGAGGAAAGAAAGCCGCTGGACTACCAGGCAGCACTAATGCAATCCAGTACCAGTGCCAGCAATAAAAAAAATCCAATGTCATTCAACTCTCTACAGTAGAGGTCATTTCCATCTTGACCTGTGTATTAATCCCTCATCTCCCTTATCCTGCACATCTGTATACATGTAGCCTATTGCATTAGGGTGTGCACCCAAAGCTCAAACACAAAGCAACAGAGGCAGTGGCTAGGGGTGTACACATTGCTATGCTTCGCAACCATGGTAGAAATTTGAGTGCAAAGTAAATGTGAAGGAGTCCTTTATTTTTTTAAATGTTATTTTTTTTCAACTGCCCTTTGGTGAAATATCAGGGTTCTAAAAAGACCTTACATTCAAGACTGAGAAAGGGACTGAGGACAGGATGGAGGAGGAAATGCTAGAACTGATCCCCCAAGAGGATCAGTATCTGCAATAAGGTGGTACAGCCGGTCCTCCTGCTCGGCAGGTGCCCAGGGCCCCCCTTTTGAACTAATAGGACAAGGGTCCCGTACGGGAGGGCTGTACAGCCTTATCATCCACCCTGGTGCACAGGGTAATTAGGGTTTGCCTAGGCACACCCAGCACACCCCCTGCGCACGCCTACATTAACCCTTTCGCCTTCATTCTCCTACTGTATGTGACCTGTACATTAATCCCTTCATCTCCTAATCCCTCTGTGTATGACATGGATGCTCAACCTGTGGCCCCCCCAGCTGTTGTGGAACTACAAGTCCCATCATGCCTCTGCCCTTGGGAGTCATGCTTGTAACTGTCAGCCTTGCAATGCCTCATGGGACTTGTAGTTCCGCAACAGCTGGAGGGCCACAGGTTGAGCTCCCATGGTGTATGACCTGTACATCTACTGTGTCTACTGCATCATTACAAAGCTCCATGTTTTAAATCCCTCAATACTACTGGAACGTTTCTTCACTGATAAAAAAAAATGTAATCAGAGATTACCTTGGAGTTTTTACTATACAATAATATACTGTCCTGGCATTTCTATTTGCTTTTATAAATGAAAGCAAGGGAACAGGATTTTTTCCACACATTTGTTTTCTTTTATATATTAAAAGAAAACACTATCCATATAAAAAAAAAAAGAAGCTAAAAACGAAGAAACAGGCTGGTAAAGAAGGGGATGAAACATACTGGCAATGATGTGGTTAAACCCCACCCTTTCTATATTAATCGATGACTAATCAATTAATCAGTGGGGTCATCGATGGCTAATTGAGTAAGCAAGCTGTTGAAGAGTTTGCAGAAAATGTCCCACTATAGTGTGATGCAGTACCCTAAAAGCAAGCACATAGCAAGGCCACATAGAAACCCTCTCATAGACATGTGAAAATGTGACATTCTATTTCAGTTGTGATGTTAAGTGTTCATTCTTACGGGAACAGCATTACTGAAGTATTATGGCTCACCAGACATTACTCATTTTCATGGTGTATTTAAAAAAAAAAAAAAACACACAAGACTGCTTGCTGTATTTATTGATGTTAGCAATTGACAGCAGTGTGTATAGAAAATGTAACTTTGAAGTACCGGTATGTCACAAAGACAATTATTAAGGTAGTCCAAAAGTGATCATTCCTGATGTGATAAGAATTTAGTCCTTCTTTGTACAATGTGCATTACATATCCTATGCCAAAGCAAAATGCTTACAAGCAGTATAATCTCCTCAATCATTTCAAGGCCTCTTTAAGTGTTCTTCATTGACCTTCAGTAAGTAATAAGATGTGATCTTACAACTGTTGAGAATATGAATGCAAACAGGTTGGCAACCCCCTCTGTCTATTCCTAGATCCTAGATGTTCTCAGTGGAAGAAGACAAAAAAATTGTTTGGATATAAATACACATTTTACTCCACCCCCAGTTATGCTTTTGTTTTTTTCCCTAAAAGGATAAAAAAAAAAAGATAGGTTTGCAAAACTTTATGTGTCCAATCAGGGCCGCCATCAGGAATTTTGGGGCCCCTTGCACAGCTTTAGGCATGGGCCCCCTGGAGCAGAGGAGAACCGGGGGGGGGGGGTGCTGCCACCGCAGCAAATTGAGAAGGGGGGGTGCTGCCGCCGCAAATTGTTGTGGTCGGGGGGGCTTTGGGTGCTGGCGAACAAAAAACCCCACAAAAGAACAAAAAAAAAGGGGGGTTGCCATTCGGGGCCCTGGGGACCTCTGGGCCCCTTACAACAAAAAAAGGGGGGTTGCCATCCGGGACCCTGGGGACCTCCGGGCCCCTTACAAGTGTACTGCCTGTACCCCCCTGATGGCGGCCCTGTGTCCAATGCCTGAATTAATGTAGTTAGACACCTCAGACATTAGCAAATGGTCAGACTGAATGCAAGATACTGTTTGAAATTTTTAAGAAAGTTCATCCCATTTTCTTCTTCAAGTTGGTGGGGTCAAACAGACGCTTGTTTTCAACCCACAAAGATGAGAAAACTCAAAAGGAGCAGGATGGAAATGTTTTTTCTTGAACAAACAAATTGCTAACAGTGTATGTGGTTTTTGTTTGATAAAGTCCATTTGTTTCGAAATCGATGGTTAAAAACAATTGAAATTTTGAATTAACTTTGAATGACATTCATCAAGCCATTGAATGTACATACATTTTCAAAAGAAAATGTATACAAAAATGCTAATATTGTATAGCCAGCTTTACATTGCATTTCATGCCAGTTATTTGTTCCAGTAATGATAAGGGAAGAGGGAGGGGGAGTCATGCATGGATCCTGGTGCTGGCTTATCTCAGGGGCTCAGCGTTTTCAGCACTCATGCAATTTAAGCCATGCAATTACTTTGTGCTCCAAGAAAGACAGTTTAACAAAGATGTAAACCCCACCTGAATGACATTTAGATTGCTAAAATCATTGTGAAATAAAACAGTTTTCACTTTTATACAACATATGGGGTTTTCAACTTTTTTTCATTCTTTGTTGCATCAGATTTGCTGATCCCCTGTAGCCTTTTTGTGACCACCTCCTGTGTACATAAACTAAAGTGATGGTTGCATGGTTTTACTCAGGTTGGGTTTTCTTATGTTGACAAGTTTAAACCACTTGACCTCCAGAAGCTTTTGTCCCCTTCATGACCAGGCCATTTTTGCTATTCAGCATTGTGCTACTTTAACTGCCATTTGCTCAGTCATGCAAATTAAATTTATAAAAAAAAAAAAACAATTCACACAAATAGAGCTTTCTGTTGGTGGTTTTTGATCACCACTGGGCTAGTTTTTTTTATTATAGAAATGAAAAAACATTTTTTTTTAAAAAAAAATAACATTTTCTAATTTCTGTTATCAAAACTATCCAATAAAATCTAATTTATTTATACATTTAGCCTAAAATGTATTCAGCTACATGTCTTTGGTAACAACCAAACTGCATTTTTGGGGACACTAGTATTGTTTTGATCGTGATCAAGATACTGATCTGTGCAGACACTACTAGTAATGGCAGTGATCAGTGACTTATAGTGTGGCGGACAATCTGGCGCCAAATGACACTGGCTGGGAGGGACACTGATTGACACCAATGTCGCTAGTGACACTAATACAGTGATAATATTGTACACTGTCACTGTACTAATGACACTGGTTGGGTGACAGGGCAATCAAAGATAACTGTGGAGGCCACTCAGGGGGTTCAATGTGCCTAACAAGTGTATATGTGCTGCTTGTACTCACAGAATCTGTCTGGCTTCCCTGAACAAAAAGAGCTCAGGGAGGAAGATACCGGCCAGATCCTCTGTGTTCTGGTTACAAACACACACAGAGGTCTGAATTGTGATTGGCCATAGCTGATCAGTAAGTTTACAGCCAAAATCATGGGATATAACCTGCTGAGAGACCAGTGCTGTGATTGGCCATAGCTGATCAGCAGGTATGCAGCCAAAATCATTAGCTGTAACCTGCTGAGAGACTCGTGCAGTGATTGGCCATGGCCGATCAACAGGTGTACACTCTAAATCATTGGCTGTAACCTGCTGAGAGACTCGTGCTTTGTCCAATCACAGCACAGACCAGCAGTAAACATAGCCTGGAGCTACCGTCTGCCCACAATAAGTGTATTGTGGGTGGATGGCATGTGGTTAAAAACAGTTACCACCATGCCAGTGCTATGAAACCTGTCTGACAGGGTGAGAACACGGGGCAAAATTGTCAGACAGGGACAAAAAGTTGTCATCCTAAAACAGGAAGTATCTTCATGCCAGAATAATCAAGTATTTTGATGTAAGCCACATATATAAACATTAAAAATTACTTTTGAATTTAACTAACATTATCTTAAAAATGTTGTCAGGTGTGGGTAAAAAAAAATAAAAAAAAATGGACAGACAGGGAAAAATGGCATCTGTGGGCACCTTAACAGCACTTTAGTTCACTAATAGTTCAGACATTAATAGCTAATTTTTTTACTTAGTCGTTTTAATCTGGGATCTACTCTGCCCATAGAACATTTTAGTATTCTTCTCCCTGTAATGTAAAGTGCATTTTTTTTTTCCATCGGGTTTGTGATAAATTCTCTTAAGAACCACTAATCTGGGAGTGATCTATATCCCCAAGTTCACATCAAGCACTAGAAAAATGTGACCTAATCACCTGAACATGCCCTCGGTAGTACTTAGAAATGCAACACTATCATGAAATCGGATCTACTCAAAAGCATATGACCCAACCCTTTCTTTACTACTGACTACTTGAGGTGATTGTAGCCGTATTAGTGCAATTGTGACAGAAAATTATGTACTGTCTGTGATATTTTTTATATTTGCACCAACATACAATTTTTCAGGACAACCTTTCGGGGTATGTCCCCTTCTTCAAGGTCCAAGCAGTACTGATTCACAAAAGTTTTAGCAGAATGTTAACATTAAAAGACAAAAAAACAAAACACAATCTCTGAGGAAAAGGGGAAAAAAAACACATACAAATCAATGTATAAGGCAATGGTAATAAAGCTAGCAGCAGGGCTACTTCTGACGGAATCACACAGAACAGTGAACGCACAGATAACAAAGCAATATGGCAGAATCTGAACACTACAAGAATTCCCTGCCCGTGTTAAGTGTTTTTCTATATTTATCGAGGGGAGCTAGATACCAACACCTCAAAAAGGCATGAAATGAACCCCTGGAGCTGGACACTGGCCATTTTGTGAGGTTTCTTCTTGCTCAGACCTGTTTAGAGATGACAAGAACAGCTTGGTTTTCACCGCAGGCTTTTTCGTTGAGTTGTGTTTGTTCATGTTATGATGGGCCTAGAATACAGCCCAGGGCTTATTCAAAGATCTATTCAAGGTCATTGACAGACTACAGTTTCTGCTTCTTTTTTTTTAAACTATTTCACAAACTGAATATTTTGCTCTTAAAGAGGGCCAGTCAAGCCAAAATGCACATTCGTATTTGCTCGGTCTAGGCTCTGACTAAAGCTTGCCATGCATGCACATCTAGCAGATTCCTCCGTCCACACCAGACAGCACAAATGGACAAAGATTTTTTGCTGGCTACTAAATTCTGACAGCAGGTACCATGGCTGTTAGAATACTCAAACAATGGCTGCATCTGACTGGATGCAGTCACTGTTCAGCCAACAGGATTTTTTTTTTTAATATGAGGCAATGGGTGCAGCCTGGGCTTAGACAATACATGGATAGAAAACATAATGTGGTCCAAATCCTTAGGACAAATCCTGTGGTTTTGGGGAGCGCTGAAGAATCCAATCCTTCTGAGAGACTGAAGAGATTTCTAGGCAGCCAATAGACAAAGAGCAAAGTGCGCAGACTAACTGTAGTTGGTGTGTAAACAATTAAAAGGGCCATCATTATAATTTTGAGAACCATGATGAGCATAATTTGTTTTACTTCGTGTGAGTTGTCAACTGTCTTTCTGTAATTAAAATGTACACACCCACTACACTCAGTCACTCTGCTTTTTTTGGCCGTTTAGCCAACAACTTTCCACTTGGTTTATTTGGCAAAAGTTTCTTGAACAATCAACTTTTTTCGTACCATGTAATGTCAACAGGGGTACCTACAGTTCAAAGTGCATGGCATCCTTTAAGCCTAGTACAGTGGTCCCCAACCTTTTTGTCACCGGTGACCGGCTGTGTGCAAGTAAATTGTGCCAAGGCCCGGGGGGTCGGCGCGGGGGTAAGCGATTTTTCGCTGGCAATTTGTCAGGGCAATGGATGGTGTTAGTGCTTCAATCATCCCGGCACCATGGTTATTATGGTGTCCGGATGATTGAAACGCATTATTTCTATCATTACATTGTACTATAAAATTAAATAGTTCAACTCACCATAATGCAGAACCAGTGGGAGCCTTGAGCGTGTCACTTGCAACCATCACTTGTCACGTCACCTGCCACCAGATGAGGATGTCACTTGCCACTATGTCTGCCACCAGATGAGGATGTCACTTGCCACTATGTCTGCCACCAGATGAGGATGTCACTTGCCACGCTGCCTGCCACCAGATGAGGATGTCACTTGCCACGCTGCCTGCTAGCATCATAGCGATTGCCACAGTTACCTGGCTGCCACCCAAAAAATAGCAGTTTGTCATTAATTAATTTTAATGTAACATGGCTGCAGAGTACTTGCAGCCAGGTACAACGCTGTCAGCCTCTCCTCGGTGCGGTAAAATAGCTTCATGTGAAACATAGACACATGCGAGGGAGAGATGAGAGTGAGGGCGGTGAGAGATGACGTCATTCTCTCTTCTGGGTCGCGGCTGCACCTCCGTGTAGAGCAGCCTTTGCGGCCCTGTAAGTAAGGGAAGAACAGCAGTGCGGGCAATGAGAGATGTCCTCTCTCTCTCCCCCGTTGCCGCACCGCTGACATTACTTGTCTCCTCCGCGGCCCAGCAGCAGAGGCGCTACGGCCCTGCGTTGGGCCGTGGACCGCAGGTTGGAGACCTCTGGCCTAGTACACACGGGCCGAATATCGGGCGACATCGTCCGGTTCCATTAAAACCGAAATTTGGCTCTTGTGTATGGCAGAGCCGGCTTCTGTTGGACAAGCATGCCGGAAAACCAGCAGCCGACCGGAGTGTACTGGCGGCGGGGGAGGGGGGGTGGATTGGAGACAACACAATAGCACAGTAGGGGAGATCTCTGTATTACCATCGGATATTTAGCACAGTGGCTCTGACCTGATTGGTTCAACCCACCCAGTCTCTACATATTAGGAGGTTTCAAACTGATGGTACATGCCTATGCCTTGGTATAACTGGACTCTAACATGCCCCATAAGTCCCCCCCATAAACAAAAGAGCATGCAAAAAATAGCTTTCAGTTACTCAGCTATTGTTAAGCAAAAGGAGAATAATGGTAGTGGTTACTTTGGTGGCTAATCTAGAAACTGCAATACAAAAAACAAAGACAACAAAGTGGACCAAGTTTAGGGTTAAATCTGCATGAAATGCTCAAAATACATGTTTGTAAAATGAACACATTATCTAAACAAAAAAAGGAACATGACAAAGGGACTTCACTTCCCACTTACATGTATACATTCATTTTTTTTATACATCACATTTGTGTTATACTATTAAAACACAGTTGCAAAAATGCCATCCATTAGAAGACAATATTTTTTGAATGGCATGACATTAATACATGTCTGGCAAGTTAGCACCTCTTTCTTTACAGCCATGTACCCTACTGCTATCACCGATGTGCCAAAACCCAAAAGTCATGTGATCTTATAGTAGGTCCCATCTGCAGAGAGAAACCTGTTGCTTACCGATTATCTTGCAGTTAAGCTGCAAAAACATGTTAATAGTCTTTTATGTCAACTTATGTCAACTATATTTCACAGATTTGTGTTTCCTTGTGTAATCATTCATGCTGCTTCGAGAAAGGTGTGAATCATGTGATGCAATTTAGAAACAGGTACAGATATTTTTATAGTAATGACAAAGCCATAAACCAACGAAAGTAAACTGGGCTATTATAAAAAAAAAAAAAAACACAACACATTCTAATGATATTTCCTTGGCCGTTTTGAACTTGTCCATTATATTCTAGAACAGAAACATTTTACAGCTATGCAGTTACGGTAATTGCCACTCATAATTCTTCTTCTAGAATTCTAAGAATCTGTTAATATATGTAGAGGTTAAAAAGAAAAAAAAACACAAAGGAATTATAAAAAAATAGTGTCACAAAGGCAAGCAATTTAAATGCTTAAAAATAATGAGTAAATGTAGCTTCCATTGAAAAAGCTTAGCTTGGCTCCATTCTCCCCCATTTCCTAAGTTCCTAAGACTACCCAACGAACCTTAAAACGGATCCTTTCCTTTTGCCAATGAAAGTTCACTTTGCAGCATCATCCTTTCTTATCCCCCCCACTGCTCCATTCAGCAGTCAGTAAAGAGGAAAGTAATCCTTTTGTACACTCCAAACCAGATAACTGGATCTTGCATACTGGTATGAGACCCCATGGACAGCGCTGGGCCAATCAGGAGGCATGGATTGCTTTTACGTGGAAGAGGAGGAATAAGTCTCATACTCTCCCATACTGGAAGTACTGGGTATTTCACTTTACTCCTGTGGAGGGGGAGTACTGTATCTGAATGGTAGTATATGCCTGTGTTACACCAACACATTGGTTAGCATGCATGCACTGTACATGAAAAATACTGCATCTGACCCTAGGTCCATGTTGGGTAGCATTTCAGTACAGGTCTTTTTTTTTTTTTTTTTTTTTTTTTTTTATAATATTCTGCTTTTCTATTACTTGATATAAAATAGGGAGCATTTCACATCAATTTTATCTGAACCCAGATTATTCTATAAAGTACATGTGAAAGGTAATATAAAATAGGTTTCAACAGAAGGTGCATTGAAAAACTCAAATCTTTCTCCCAAATTAAATGGTGCACTGGGTAGCGAACTCTAAATGAAAGAACAGAAGTAGTGTTTGGCATAAGAAACCACTATAATTTCCAGAAACTACAGCCAATGGCAGGTATTAATTTTCTGGTTTCGCCTAGTAACAGATCTTCAAAACCTAGTTTTATGTTCATGCGCTGAACTTTTACATTAATATGTTTTAAGTTGACTAATTTTTACGAGCGGGAAGGAGCTGAACCTGTGCAAATGTCGCAAAATTATTTCATGAACTTCAGATTAATGACAGTGGTTGGAAAGAAACCTGACTCAGGTATTGTGAGGCTGCACCTGCTTGCCTGCTTGTTATTTTATAACCATCTCAGAATATAGCAGTGATCATTAAACAAAGTACAGAACCCTCCAGGAGAGCTTTTTTCCCCATCACCCCATCTTCAAAACTGCATATCACATGGGTTTTATACTTTATACTAAGAGCATAGCCCATTTACATTTCTGGAAAGCAGGTCAAAGATGGTCATCTTAAAGGGGCCATTAACTTACTGTATGCCTGGTAGGACTAGTAAGCCAAAATCAAAGCATGACATTTATAATAAAAAATTAATTATTTTTTCAAAGAAGTGTATTTTGGTAAAGGAGAATGTCAATAGAGAAATATGTAGGCAACCATTAGGTTGCCTACTTAGGCTAGACTTTCTAAAAATTCTGCCATATTGTTGAACCTTTTCCTTCAGTATTTCTGGGGGACTGATCCAGAAGTATATTAATCAGGAATTCAAAATTGTTCTTGCTGCTTAATGCGGCGTACACACAATCGTTTTTCATACCATTTTTTTAACCAACGTTTTTCTCGTTGTTTTTTTTTCATGTTTCCTCTCAAGCCTATCTTGCATCCACACGATCATTAAAAAAACCGCTCGAGCAAAGCGCAGTGACGTACAACACGTACGACGGCACTATAAAGGGGAAGTTCCGTTCGAATGGCGCCACCCTTCATGTTAGTAAACTTTGTTGAGCGCCGATTCGCGCTTTTCAGCCTCGTGCTTTTCAGTCCGTTACAGCGTGACGAATGTGCTATCTCCATTACGAACGCTAGTTTTACCAGAACGAGCGCTCCCGTCTCATACTTGATTCTGAGCATGATTTCCCCTCGTAAAAGCATACACACTATCGTTTTTCACGTCGTTAAAAAAAACGACATGAAAAACGACGTGAAAAAATACAGCATGTTCGAAATTTTTAATGGCCGTTTTTCACGCCGTTAAAAATGCTCTGGAGCATACACACGATCGGTTTTATTGGGCATTTTTAAAAATGGCATTTTTAACGGCATGAAAAACGATCGTGTGTACGCTGCATAAGTGTTGTATGCCAGTAAGAAACGTTTGAACTACTGAAGACTGCCAGGCAAATAGCATTTATAGATGTTCAGCCATGGTAGTCCTTAGAAATGGAATCTAAAGGCAACAATATACCAAGAAAAAATCAGCACCCCTAATTTGCTTCATATTAAATCAAAAAACATGTAGCTCTGGGTTTATTATTAATTAAATGTATTAAATCCAAGTAGTAGAGTAGTATTAGCCTCTTTCAAGAGCTTGGCAATCTGCTACTTTTTCTTTTCAGCATCTCAGGCTGGGGGAGGGACAAGACCTCTAAAGCCTCGTACACACGATCGGATTTCCATCGGACAAATCCGTGTAATTTTGTGCGAAGGGTGTTGGCTGTGATATGTTCTGCATACAGACGGCAGTACTTTTTCAGCCAACATTCACACAAGTACGTGGTTTTTCTACTCTTTTGCGCCACCCTTTGGGCAACTTCTGCCAGTGGTGTCTTATGGTTAGCATTGGTTCGGAGCATGCGTGTTTGTACTTTGTATTTTATTCCGATGGACTTGTGTACACACAATCGGATAATCCAATGGCACACATTTGTTGTCGGAAAATTTGAGAGCATGCTATCCCACATTTGTTTTTGGAAATTCTGACAACAATTTCCGATGGAGCGTACAAACGGTAGGATTATCTGACAAAAACCCTGCCATCACACAATTGTTGTCGGAAAATCCGATCATGTGTACAGGCCTTAAGTGTTACTTAACGCGGAACTTCACTTACTACAGGAAGTTCCACTCTTCCTCCTCCTCCCACCTCCTCTGCCATTAATGGTAGCTTTTTTTTTTCCTGGGAGCAGGTACCTAGTCACCTGCTCCCACTTCATCTGTCTGTAAAGCTGCAGTGAGTCACAGCAGGATTTCCACAGTCAATATGGTGGCACTGGAGACCCAAACACCAGCGAAGAACCAGTCTGGGTAAGGACAGCGCTGGATCGCTGGGCTGGTGTGTCTTTATTAAAAGTCAGCAGCTACAGTATTTGTAGCTGTTAACTTTTTATTTTTTAACTAAAAGGGGTTGTAAACCCTTGTGTTTTTGCATAGGATGCATTAAGGTGAAAAAACTTCTGTCACTGAGCAGTCCCCCAGCCCCCGTTTTACTCACCTGAATCCGTTCATTCCCACGCCGGAGATGCGCACACCCTCTCTGGCCAGGGTCTCGGCTCTTGATTGGATAAATTAATAGCAGCGCAGCTATTGGCTCCCGCTGCTGTCAATCAAATCCAATGATGTGGGTGCAGGGGGGAGGGGCCGAATCCGCCTTTCTGTGTTTATGGACGCAAAAGCTGGACTCGGGAGCGCGCCCGCACGGGTACCCCCAAGGAGAGCGCTTTTACTAGGTGGTTTCCTGATGCGGGCGAGGAGCTACTAGCGCCGCCGGGGGACCCCAGAAGAGGAGGATCGAGGCCACTCTGTGCAAAATGAACTGCACAGTGGAGGTAAAAAAATTAAAAAACACAAGGGGTTAGTAACCCTTTAAAGTTCCTCTCTAACTGCAGTAGGGAGAAATACGTTCTGCCGTGGACAGATAAAGCAGCTCCCACATACTGTATGTATCTTAAACCTTGTACACACGGCTGAATGTCGGGCGGCATCGGCCGGTTTCTATTGAACTGGCCGATGCCGCACGGCATTCGGCACGTGTGTACTGGAGTCAGGCTGACAGAAGATTGCCATTCAGCCGGCTTCTGTGGAAGGGGCATGCCTGAAAAAGGTCTGCCGATCGGCTCCCAATCAGTGCTCTCAACCAATGGATGAGAGTGCTGACCGGAGTGTTTTGGCAGGGCAAGGCATGTGGCTGGTCACCCCCTTATGCTTGGTGCATGTCCCATGCAGGGACTATTATCTAGCGTCGCATTTTCAAGCATGCTGGAATTTAAACAATATTTGACTACAGTATATGTTGCTTAGATTTACTTTCATCTATGTAGTGCAAGGGCCTGCCTGATTGCATACAAATTGAAATGTTTAGGTTTGACCTCATATTATATGGTTTTAGCAAAGCCAACTGATGGATCAACTTCAGTACAACCAGCCTGCTCATAGGCAGATCGAAACTCGGCCAGTTCCTGCTAAACTGACAGAAATTCGATCAGTCTATGACTAGCTTTAGTTTGCACCTCTGTGATGAGGAAAGCTAGAGAAATGAGAAAACAAGGTTTATTTTTTTCTGAAGCATGGACTGTTAGCGAACCATTTTACTAATGAATGCAAATTATTCTTTAACTGGTTTACTGGCTTTTTTTTGGTATTATGCCACTTATGGGAAAATTAAATGCATGGACCCATAAGACTCATCTACAATAAGTCGTATTAATGATCTAGTGGTCAGAAGTGAAAATATTTGTATAAAACTCAGATCTCCTGGCTGCCTCTGGCTTCAGTACTGGGTCGCTGACAGGACAAACATGCAGCAAATGAAACCAGAACCGATTTGCATACTTGCTGAGAATGTTAATGGCTTAAAATTGGATCAGCATAAGGACTTGGTAACTGGTTTTAAAAAGAAAGTCAATGATGACAGCCTACATTACTCTTGTAAGCATCTTTTAAAGCTGGTTATACATGCTGTTCAGTTACTTTGTCAACATTAAAACTTTTCTCCAGTTAGAACATTCTTTATTGCTTTGGATAGAGTGAGAAAATGTTACACTGCTAGGTTTTGAATGCCTGCACTCCTTATTCTATAGGAGAAATAAAAAAATGGAAAACAAGGAAGTAATATGATGCCATCATTGTTTGTCCTGTTAATTTTCTGCCCAACTTACCATAGTTGATTTTTTTTTAAACAGCTCGAAGTTTAGCCAATTTAGCAGAAATTGTCTGAAATTCAAGCGTTTTTTGGGGGCCTTACTGAGCACCAAATCATTAAAACCTAATACTGCCCCTGCTGACAACTATTAGTCTTAGCATACAGTATATACAGATTATCACAACACAAGCCTTTGTGCTGTTGTACATAAAAGCATTTCCAAGTAACTTCTGCATACTATAAAAGGAGTCTGACATAATGTCTCATTTTCATTTTAGGTGCTGGTTGCACTACTAGACCACCACCAGAGCCATGCTTTATCACGTAGTACAAGTGATGCTAAAAACAAAAATAAGGTAAGCAAATGGACTTTTACAACGTAGGTATGCACTGATCTTGTATGGATGGAAGCTATACCTAGACAAATGCATGTTTATCATTCCTGACCACTTTTAGAAATGCTAGTTCCTTGGCTGTCATGTTAATCCTCTGCCTTAAAGACTAAGGGCTCTTTCACACGGAGGTCCGTTCAGGTCCGCCTGTCAGTTTTTTAGGCTGGACCCGAAACGGATCCTCCATGCACCCCTATGGAAGCACGGATGTCAGCGGTGACATGTCCGCTGACATCCGCTCTGCTCCGAAAAAGTGTGACGGAGGAAAATCCTATTTTTCCTTCCGTCTGCGGAGCGGATCGGATGACAACGGACTCTACGGTCCGTCGTCATCCGATTCCCCATAGGGGAGAGCGGCGCTCTGACAGGGCGGTCCCTGCACAGTGTGCGGGGACCGCCCAGTCATCCGTCGGCTCAGCGGGGATCAACGGAGCGATCCCCGCTGAGCAAGCGGAGCTTCTCGGGGCGGATCTTCACGGATCCGCCCCGTGTGAAAGAGGCCTAAGGGAGTCACTGACAAGGGATAAGTATTCAAGTCAGGAATTCTTATTTAATGGCTGCTTATTTGTACAGCACTCATGCTAGATTTTTTATATTTTTTTAATAAATTGTATAGTTCTTCATTACAAATGAATAACTGTAAAGGCCAAAATAACCTGCCCTACACCTGTATAGCTATTAGTCACAAAAGGTATAATTGAAGGCAACAACATTTTAGCACACTGTCACGCACGCATTATAGTATTAAAAAAATGGCCATTGCTTAGGTTGTTAGTGCCTGTCATTGGTGATGATTGTTATAGTTGGAAATGATAATCTTTCATGAGGTTAAAGGGGTCTTTGAACTAAATGAATCTTGCTTGTCAACTCGTTAGCAGACTACATTAATAACATTAGTGTTTCAGTCGACCATCTGCCAATTAGCTACCACACAGTAGCCAATTCCATCTTTTCGCTTCATATTTTCCTTTCCTAGTACAAGTTTATGATCTGCGGTATTTGAGCAGTTTAAAGATAGATGCCTGCAGGGTCAGCAACTAATCTCCTAGGCGATCTTACACTGTCAGGTATTGACAATGCTGATGTGCCATGATTGTATTGGGTGACTGAAAATAGCAGGGGCAACCAATTAGTCCTAAGTAGTATGTACATTACATGTGAGGGGAAAAAAATCCTCCAGGTTTCAAAGACTAACAAGTAACCCATTTTCTCACCTTTCAGAAGTCAAATTTGTGTGATAAGCTTAGAAGAAAAAAAAAAAAAAAGATTGCTTAGCTATGTATTTCCTTTACTCTTGGTGGCCTGACAGTCTTTTGGAATATTGCAAAGAAAGGTTGTAAAATGATTTCAGTTATGCTCTCACAAATTATTACCACATTCACATTTAGGTGTAACTTGGTCCCACTACCACAGCAATCTTGAAATCTGGTTCTATGTGCTCAAGCTGTGATGTCCTATTTAAAGGTGTAGACTCCACCTAATTCTTGATTCAAGCGTTACTACTGCAAGAGCCCTTAACCTGGAACAGGCATGCAGGCAGTAAAGTCTGAAACATCTGGATTAGGTAATAAACATACCCTTACCCAGGCTTCCTTCCACAGAGTCTAGGCGAAAGTGATGTTAGGGAGGGGATCATGCTCTGCTGCAGTATGTCACAGTACATATTGGCATTCATGGTTCCCTCAATGAACTGTAGCTCCCCAGTGCCAGCAGCACTCATGCAGCCCCAGACCATGACACTCCCACCACCATGCTTGATTGTAGTCAAGACACACTCAGAGAGTTCTTTGCCATGAGGTGCCATGTTGAACTTACAGTGACCAGTGAGAGAGTGAGAGCGATAACACCAAATTAAAACACACCTGCTCTCCATTCTCACCTGAGACCTTGTAACACTAATGAGTCACATGACACCGGGGGGGGGGGGGGCTACTGGAGCCAAATTTGGACATTTTTACCTGGGGGTGTACTCACTTTTGTTGCTAGCGGTTTACACATTAATGGCTGTGTGGTGAGTTATTTTGAGGGGGGAAGCAATTTTACACTGTTATACAAGCTGTACACTCACTACTTTACATTGTAGCAAAGTATAATTTCTTCAGTGTTGTTACATGAAAAGATATAATAAAATATTTACAAAAATGTGAGGGGTGTACTCACTTATGTGAGATACTGTACATTATATATATATATATATATATATATATATATATATATATATATATATATATATACTTTGATGGTAATCTTTCTTTTTTCCTTTTCTATGATTGCTCATGTCGCGGTTTATTTTATTATTGTTTTTCTCATTTAAAAATATATGTATATATTCATTTCTTTGGGTGTTTTCTTTAGCCCCTGAAATTTTCTTTTCTTTTCTCTTTTTATACATATTCATTTAATATTTCTCTATTTCGTTTTTTGATATATTTTTATTTATGTTTTTTGTGTGTGTTTTATTCATTACATCACATATACCCTTTGTGTGTGTGTGGTGGTTTTCTTTCATGACAGGTGATTAATTTCACCTGTCCGGCTTTGATTGGTTCCACCCGCATGCACATGGCTATAAATGAACATGCACCCTGGGGGTTAGTTAGTAATGAGTAAGCACGTTTGTGTGAAACGCGTCTACTGAGCACCCTGGATCGTTTGTATGTCATGTTTTTAATCTTCATGGATTTTCAATAAACATCTTTATCTTCATTTGCTGGATGTGCCACCCTCTTTCCTTGCTTTTCAATAATACAATTTGTTTGATGATCTGAGTCATTTAAGTGTGACAAATATGCAAAAAAAAAAATAAAAAAAAATCAGAAAGGGTGCAAATACTTTTTCCCAGCATTGTACAGTGCTCTGAAAGTAAGTAATTGCCCCTTCCTGATTTTTTTTTTCTTATTTATTTTGCATATTTGTCACACTTAAATGATTCAGATCATCAAACTAATTTTATTACACAAAGATAACCCAAGTAAATACAAAATGCTAATTTTAAATGATGATTTCATTTATTAAAGGGAAAAAAGCTGTCCAAACCTGCCAGGCCCAATGTGAAAAAGTAATTGCTGCATAAACCAAGTGCACTTGAGCTTAAGGTCTTTAACTGATGGCCAGACATTCTCCTTCAGGATTTTCTGGTAGAGCGCAGAATTCAAGGTTCCAACAAATATGGCAAATTGTCTAGGTCCTAAAGCTGCCAAGCAGCCCCAGACCATTACACTACCACCATGTATGATTGCTGGTATGATGTTCTTTTTATGAAATGCTGTCCTACTTTTTGACGAACAATGTAACAGGATGAACAAAATAGTGTAAAATCAAAAATAACCTCACACAGCGGCGCTAAAAAACGATACCCTCCCCCTCCTGTGTCCGTGTGATTGGACTGAGAGAAGGTTACTGTTAATCAATTAAATATATACACCCTGTGACATAAGTGAATAATGTGCACAAGTAAACTAAATAAAGTCCACACAAATTCAATCCAAATGTGAGACAATCTTCTTCCAAATTCTCCACCACACACAGTGTTTAGTGTTTTCGTGATCCCGCTCCCATCAGATGGACACTCACCACAGCAAGTTGCCTCACACTTTCGTGTTTGGCTTAAAGACGTGTGCAAAGATCTTATACAGCTTTGCGGGCGATCCTCCCAATTCAAATCAAGTGTTTTTAAAGTTGTAATCCATATGCAAATGTAAAAGAAAGCTCCAAATAGTGTGATAACGTAAAATCAGTTTAATTACACACCAAACACGCACTTAAAATACTGCAATTACCTAAAACACAATTTAAATAAGCGTGTAAAACCACTGCAACTCCAAAGGCAAAAGTGCACCGAACAGCGAGTGTACAGGTCGCGGCGGACCCTCAATAAACCAGTCAGATCTCACCACCTTCCCGCTGCCACTCACTACTCCTTCGCTGCTCAATTCGATCCTGTGACGTCGAATAATCCGTCAGACGGTTACCGCATAGCCACGCCCCGACATGTTTCGTCGAATAGACTTATTCATGGGATTGGCTGTGCGGCATACCAGCTCCACCTTTTATTTCTCTTAACTTATGGGCGGAAGTACAATCTCTCCTCCATCCGCTTTGGGCGGATATGCGTCGTTCCCATACGACTTTCCATACCGCCCACCTTCCCAGCCCATCTGAGGGCGGAAGTGCGTCATCCGTTATATGCACCATGGGCGGAAGCCGGATATAACTTCCATTGACACAAAGCGAGTGTCCCCGCTGCCCACATACACTCGCTATTGGTGTCCATCTATATTTCAACTCAAATATCCTATACCATATTAGCAGTCGTGTGGCACATATCTACTTGGGGATGTAGTTCAGTGTTATCAAACATTAAAAACATTAACAATAATATATAGCGCATATGCTAAATATCATAGAAAAAATTATCAATATTTTAAAACCACTAGTAGCACCATGAGATCTTAATCTTATTATTACCACTCTGTATTTAATGTGATACAGATATACTCAGTTGCGGGATCAAAAAACATCAAGTATTCTGAACAAAAAAATATATATATATAAGTGGTAAATATTAGATATTTTTGTTTAACCTAAAGAAAAAAACCAATTAGTATATATATATATATACGTGCTGCGAATTTTTTTAACTCATAGACAGTTATCCTATCTTACACATGGTATATATATACACCTAATACACATCACCATACCTATGTGTACATTACAGGAAACTATTACTAGAAAAAAACAATAATATTAATAATAATATGTCCGTAACATACATTCACTGATTGAATGTGTTAGCAGACCTAGACCGTGATGGAAAGCTATTAAATAAATATTTTAGACCCACAAATATCTAAAATTGTTAAACTATATCACAACCAACTATAATTATTTAAAATAATTTAAAAATTGTTTAAAATTATTTAAAATTATTTAAAATCATTTAAAAGTTGTTAATAAAACAGTTCAAATCCAATTCAATATTGAGGCCCCTAGGGTAAAGACTTTTTAAAAGAAATATCCACTTTGTCTCTCTTTGTGATAAATCTCTCACACGATTTGAGCCCCTCCACGATGGATGCACAAAATCTATACCACAGAATTGTATTAAAGAGGGATCTTGTTGGTGTTTCTCCTTAAAATGTAACGACACGCTATGGTATCTAAAGCCATTTTTTATATTTGTAAGATGTTCACCTATGCGTGTCTTGAGCAATCTCTTAGTTCTACCCACGTAATAAAGCCCACAAGGGCACCACATGAGGTATACCACATAAGATGAATTACAAGATATAAATTCTTTAATATCAAATGTTTCCTGGTCATTATTGGTAACACTCATTATCCCTCTATTCTGTACTTTTACTGTTCTGCAGCATTTGCATCTTCTACATGAGTAAAATCCTTTCAGATCAAACCGCAAATTACGTTCATTTGGGGGATCCAAAATTTTATTAACCACCCTGTCACCAAAACTCGGGGCTCTTCTATATATAAATTTTGGTGTATTGGGTAGAGCCACAAAAACCACAATTACGTTTTTATCGACGATTTATTGATGACCTCCTATTTATCTGGGAGGGATCGAAAGAATCGGCGGTTGAGTTCTTAGAAATATTAAATAATAATAATAACAACATAAAGTTGGACTATCAGATCAGTAATGAGGAGATAAATTTTCTCGATGTCACTATTATGAAGGGAGTAGGATGCTTGAATACCCGGGTATACTTTAAGCCCACGGACAGAAATAGTTATATTTCAATTAGAAGTGGGCATCATCCAGCCTGGATACGAAATATTCCAAAAGGTCAGATACTCCGGGTACGCCGTAACTGCACTAGTCAGGAGGACTTTGTGATTCAGGCAAATATGTTGAAAGACAAATTTATACATAAAGGATATCGAGAGGAACCTCTTCAAAATTTAATACATGAAATAGGTGAAGCCCCAAGGAGCCAGTGCTTTGTAAATAAATCAACTCAGATTAATGATGGACAACATCAATGGGGCTTTATAACAGGTTTCCATCATCAATACAAAGAAATTGAGACCATCATTAGAAAGCATTGGCACATTTTGGGACGTGACAGACATCTGGGGGAGGCTCTACCCAATACACCAAAATTTATATATAGAAGAGCCCCGAGTTTTGGTGACAGGGTGGTTAATAAAATTTTGGATCCCCCAAATGAACGTAATTTGCGGTTTGATCTGAAAGGATTTTACTCATGTAGAAGATGCAAATGCTGCAGAACAGTAAAAGTACAGAATAGAGGGATAATGAGTGTTACCAATAATGACCAGGAAACATTTGATATTAAAGAATTTATATCTTGTAATTCATCTTATGTGGTATACCTCATGTGGTGCCCTTGTGGGCTTTATTACGTGGGTAGAACTAAGAGATTGCTCAAGACACGCATAGGTGAACATCTTACAAATATAAAAAATGGCTTTAGATACCATAGCGTGTCGTTACATTTTAAGGAGAAACACCAACAAGATCCCTCTTTAATACAATTCTGTGGTATAGATTTTGTGCATCCATCGTGGAGGGGCTCAAATCGTGTGAGAGATTTATCACAAAGAGAGACAAAGTGGATATTTCTTTTAAAAAGTCTTTACCCTAGGGGCCTCAATATTGAATTGGATTTGAACTGTTTTATTAACAACTTTTAAATGATTTTAAATAATTTTAAATAATTTTAAACAATTTTTAAATTATTTTAAATAATTATAGTTGGTTGTGATATAG
The DNA here is from genome assembly GCA_029206835.1 of Rana muscosa. NCBI lineage: Eukaryota > Metazoa > Chordata > Amphibia > Anura > Ranidae > Rana > Rana muscosa. The sequence continues at coordinate 285,926,318 of CM055128.1, forward strand.
TTTAACAATTTTAGATATTTGTGGGTCTAAAATATTTATTTAATAGCTTTCCATCACGGTCTAGGTCTGCTAACACATTCAATCAGTGAATGTATGTTACGGACATATTATTATTAATATTATTGTTTTTTTCTAGTAATAGTTTCCTGTAATGTACACATAGGTATGGTGATGTGTATTAGGTGTATATATATACCATGTGTAAGATAGGATAACTGTCTATGAGTTAAAAAAATTCGCAGCACGTATATATATATATATACTAATTGGTTTTTTTCTTTAGGTTAAACAAAAATATCTAATATTTACCACTTATATATATATATTTTTTTGTTCAGAATACTTGATGTTTTTTGATCCCGCAACTGAGTATATCTGTATCACATTAAATACAGAGTGGTAATAATAAGATTAAGATCTCATGGTGCTACTAGTGGTTTTAAAATATTGATAATTTTTTCTATGATATTTAGCATATGCGCTATATATTATTGTTAATGTTTTTAATGTTTGATAACACTGAACTACATCCCCAAGTAGATATGTGCCACACGACTGCTAATATGGTATAGGATATTTGAGTTGAAATATAGATGGACACCAATAGCGAGTGTATGTGGGCAGCGGGGACACTCGCTTTGTGTCAATGGAAGTTATATCCGGCTTCCGCCCATGGTGCATATAACGGATGACGCACTTCCGCCCTCAGATGGGCTGGGAAGGTGGGCGGTATGGAAAGTCGTATGGGAACGACGCATATCCGCCCAAAGCGGATGGAGGAGAGATTGTACTTCCGCCCATAAGTTAAGAGAAATAAAAGGTGGAGCTGGTATGCCGCACAGCCAATCCCATGAATAAGTCTATTCGACGAAACATGTCGGGGCGTGGCTATGCGGTAACCGTCTGACGGATTATTCGACGTCACAGGATCGAATTGAGCAGCGAAGGAGTAGTGAGTGGCAGCGGGAAGGTGGTGAGATCTGACTGGTTTATTGAGGGTCCGCCGCGACCTGTACACTCGCTGTTCGGTGCACTTTTGCCTTTGGAGTTGCAGTGGTTTTACACGCTTATTTAAATTGTGTTTTAGGTAATTGCAGTATTTTAAGTGCGTGTTTGGTGTGTAATTAAACTGATTTTACGTTATCACACTATTTGGAGCTTTCTTTTACATTTGCATATGGATTACAACTTTAAAAACACTTGATTTGAATTGGGAGGATCGCCCGCAAAGCTGTATAAGATCTTTGCACACGTCTTTAAGCCAAACACGAAAGTGTGAGGCAACTTGCTGTGGTGAGTGTCCATCTGATGGGAGCGGGATCACGAAAACACTAAACACTGTGTGTGGTGGAGAATTTGGAAGAAGATTGTCTCACATTTGGATTGAATTTGTGTGGACTTTATTTAGTTTACTTGTGCACATTATTCACTTATGTCACAGGGTGTATATATTTAATTGATTAACAGTAACCTTCTCTCAGTCCAATCACACGGACACAGGAGGGGGAGGGTATCGTTTTTTAGCGCCGCTGTGTGAGGTTATTTTTGATTTTACACTATTTTGTTCATATTTCTTATTTAAAGTGGCTGCTGCATATTTGGTATAGGTTTAGTTTTAACCCTTAAGCGCGGTGGTGGTATATATGGGAAGGGCGCAACTTAATATTACCAGTTTTACAATGTAACAGGATGCACACCTTCCAAAAAGTTTAACTTTTCTCTTATCAATCCACAGAATATTTGCCCAAAAGTCTTGGGAATAATCAAGATGTTGTTTGGCAAATGTGAGATGGGCCTTTGTATTTTTTGGTCAGCAGTGGCCTTCGTCTTGGAACTCTCTCATGGATGCTATTTTTGTCCAGTCTCTTTCCTATTGTTAAATCAAGAACACCAACTTTAACTGAGGCAAGTGAGGCCTGCAGTTTTTAGATGTTGTTCTGGGTTCTTTTATGACCTCCTGGATGAGTCGTCATGCTCTTGCAGTAATTTTAGTTAGCCGGCCACTCCTGGGAAGGTTCACCACAGTTCCAAGTGGTTTTGGTGGAGTCCCAAAGCCTTAGAAATGGCTTGGTAACGCTTTCCAGACTGATACATGTCAATTACTTTGTTTCTCATCTGTTTTTGAATTTCTGTAGATCGCGTCATGATGTGTTGCTTTTTTAGATCTTTTAGTGTGCTTCACTTTGTCAGACAGCTTTGATTTAAGTGATTTCTTGATTCAACAGGTCTGGCAGTAATCAGGCCCTGGCGCGGCAAGCGAAGTTTAACTCTGCATTTCAAAAAATGTGTTTAATCACAGTTCATTCACGTTGTAACATGCCGGGGGGGGGGGGGGGAGGGGTGGTTGTAATCAGGGGTCTGATGCAAGTACTGTTTCACATAGGGCCAGGCAGATTTGGACAGTTTTTTCCCTTAACCACTTGCCAACCAAGCCAATTCTGAAATTTCTCTCCTACATTTAAAAATCATAATTTTTTGCTAGAAAATTACATAGAACCCCCAAACATTATATATGTTTTTTTTTAGTAGAGACCCTAGAGAATACAATGGCGGTCATTGCTTTTTATCTCGCACTGTATTTGCGCAGGAATTTTTCAAACGCGTTTTTTGGGGGGGAAAAAAAACAGTAAAGTCAGCCCAATTTTTTGCATAATGTGAAAGATGAAGTTACGCCGAGTAAATAGATACCTAACATGTCACGCTTCAAAATTGCACACGTTCGTGGAATGGCACCAAACTTCGGGAACTTAAAAATACCCATAGGCAACGCTTTAAAATTTTGTACTGGTTACGTTTTGAGTTACAGAGGAGGTCTAGGGCTAGAATTATTTCTCTCGCTCTAACATTCGCTGCAACACCTCACATGTGTGATTTGAACCGTTTTCATATGAGGGCGGGACTTACGTATGTGTTTGCTTCTGCGTGCGAGCACACGGGGAAAGGGGCACTTAAAAAAAAAAAAAAAATATTGTTAATGTAGCGGGCCTCACTCTCCCTCTCCGCTTCTATCACCTGCTGGGCTGGTGTGGTCTAGGGGTACCTGGGAGAGGAGAGTGCAGGAACACTACGCCAAGCTCTCCACTTGTTCCGTGGAGATGTGTCTGCCAGTAACAGAGCCCCACACCAATTAAAAGTCCAACACTCTTTTATTTTTCCATTGCAGGGTGAACATAATAGTTGAACTTTCAGTAACAGACAGACAGGGGTGTGGATACGAGTAGGCCCAGGCACAAATAAATTCTCCTATTCCTTTGCAAGTGAATAGGCCTGGCGCACGGTCTCTGCCACCGACCGTGAGATTGGTCGCTGCCACCGACCGGGTGAACCATTGAGGCCCCTGCCACAGGCCTAATAGCAGGTCTCTGCCACTGACCTGAGTTGACTAGTTGGACTGCTGCCACCGGTCATTGAACATGAACCACCTTCCTCTATGAACTTGGCCCCTGTTCGGGAAAGACATCCCTCCGGGCGATCTCCAGAGGTTCACCCGTCACTGGCAATATGCTGCACCAGGTCTTCGGATGAATCCCTCCTCCGGTCCCTTACGCCTCTGGATTCGGGTGCCCAACACCCGGAGCACCCTAGGACAGTCCCTCCCGGGCGGAACCCAGCGGAAGGTACTGGGCCCCAGGCCTCTGGCTGAGTACCTCACCCCAGACTGAAGGTGTCTGGGATGGAACACGAACTCCAAGTGTCCAGGCCTAGGCCGCCTGGACACCGACCGCGAACAGCAGCCCTCAGGCTGAAGGTGCCTGGGACTCGAACCTCATGGCGAAGATGTCTGCCCCCTTTATACCCTCTCCCAGCAAGCACAGCGGGTTCCCCGCCCCGCCGTACAACTGCTGCGATAGGTCACAAAGGGTGCGGCACTGCAGCGATGGTTCAACCCCGGCCCAAAGTGACAGCGCCACCTGCTGGGCCGCAGGGAACTATGCATCACTGGTGTCCTCCCTAGAATTAAACACTCTGAAAGTACATGCCCGCTACACTAATTTTACTTAAAGAATTTTAGTTTTTATTCCTATTACAAGGAATGTAAACATCCCTTGTAATAGGAATACAACATGACAGGACCTTTTACAGTGAGATATGGGGTCAATAAGACCCCACATCTCACCTCTAGGCTGGGAAGCCTGAAGCCCCCCAAAGAATAAAAAATAAACAATCTCGGCTTCCCAGCTGAGGCGGCACCATTTTTTTGTATGCAGAGGCCGGGCGTGACGTCATAACATCGCGCCCGGCCTCCGACGATCATAGAGACTCCAGCGACCATCTGGTCCGCCAGAAATCTCTATGGTAAACATCCAGAGCCGGCGGATCTGTTCTCCGACTCACCGATCGCAGCGGTGAGTCAGTGGAAGCACCGGATTGCGGCGGGAGGTCCCCTCTCGCCGTCCGTAAGAACGATCAAACGGCTGACCAACCGCTATGATCATTCTTATGGTGTAGGGAATCGCCAGCTGAAAAAGCAGATATCTGAATGATGCCTGTAGCTGCAGGCATCATTCAGATATCCCCACACAAAGCCCAGGACGTCCTATGACGGCCAGCCGTCGGCAAGTGGTTAATAAATTACATAATTTAAAAACTGCATTTTGCATTTACTCGGGTTATCTTTATGCAACAAATGACACAATATTCTGGTAAAATATCAAAAGATAAAACTGCACAGAGTAAAAACGCTGTTTGTCTGAAGCATTGAAAAAACTTAATTATCCAATATTTTGTAAAAGAGATGCTTTAAAAGCCCATACAGGTCATTAGTTTATCGTTACACAGGAGCTCTGGTGCTAACATTATTGCTCACGTCCTTTTTAGCATGCGACCCGATATAAAACATGTGTGAGGCAAATTGTGCCTGGAATGAAATGCGCAAACAAACATAAGTTTGGCTATGTTGGCTAATTCGTTCCAATGTGAAGGATGGCAAAGTAGCTACTAGTAGCAGTATTTGTCCCAGAGGAGCTTACAATCTAAAGCTTACTACTATGGTCATGAGTTTGCCTCTCTACATTAAGTTTAGTCAGAATATTGTAACCTACAGTACCAAATGTGTTTTTGTATTGTAAGAGTAAACTGAAGCAAACTTACAGAAACATTCAGGGAAACATGATAACTCAACAGAGGGTCCATGAAGGGAATAAATAACACTGACCCCCATTTTCAGTCTCTATTTCTCAATTTTTTCTATTGTTCAGTAGTTTTTATTCTATCTGCAAATTACCAGAAAGCGGTGTTCAATGTAAGCTGAGTAACAGAACATATGCTGATCAGAAGGGATGAACCCGTAGCAGCGTCAAGGAGATATATTCAGAGAGTGCTCCAATTCAATTAACAGTTAAAAGAAGACGACTGCTTCTGATGACTATTTACTGAACCGCTGAGTGCTCCCAGGAGCTCACGTCAATTCCATTCCACCAAAATAATATCATAATTAATCTTTATTAGCCAGCATAACATCACATGCTGCTTTTGTGAACTGTAATACCTCAGCCTCCTAGTGCTAATCTATATTCAATATTTATCAGAAGCACAGAGCCTCATGATGGCCACTGAATCAATTCTAATTAGGAGGTTCTTCCTCTGTCTGATGAGTTAGATGTATTCCACCCCTACCCAGCCACTCACCAGATTAAATCTTAGACACACTGAGAGCTCAGAGAATGACAAGACCTGGTCTTTTTTCCTTCAAGCTTCTCAATCACTCTGCCAATAGCAGGAGCAGGTGACCAGCAATAAGTGATTTAGGAGCATGTGTGTGCACATTAAAAGAGAAAGCCAGGCAGAATACAAAAAAAAACAATGAACAGCAGGGCAATAACTTCTCCGCAGGATGTGGAAACCTTGCAAAAAGATCTGAACAAATTAATTGGGTGGGCAACTACATGGCAAATGAGGTTCAATGTAGAAAAATGTAAAATAATGCATTTGGGTGGCAAAAATACGAATGCAATCTATACACTGGGGGGAGAACCTCTGGGGGAATCTAGGATGGAAAAGGACCTGGGGGTCCTAGTAGATGATAGGCTCAGCAATGGAATGCGATGCCAAGCTGCTGCTAACAAAGCAAACAGAATATTGGCATGCATTAAAAAGGAGATTAACTCCAGAGATAAAACGATAATTCTCCTGCTCTACAAGACTCTGGTCCGGCCGCACCTAGAGTATGATGTCCAGTTCTGGGCACCAGTCCTGAGGAAGGATGTACTGGAAATGGAGCGAGTACAAAGAAGGGCAACAAAGCTAATAAAGGGTCTGGAGGATATTAGTTATGAGGAAAGGTTACAAGCACTGAACTTATTCTCTCTGGAGAAGAGACACTTGAGAGGGGATATGATTTAAATTTACAAATACCATACTGGTGACCCCACAATAGGGATAAAACTTTTTTGTGGAAGGGAGTTTAACAAGACACGTGGCCACTCATTAAAATTAGAAGAAAAGGGGTTCAACCTTAAACTACGTAGAGGGTTCTTTACTGTAAGAGCGGCAAGGATGTGGAATTCCCTTCCACAGGTGGTGGTCTCAGCGGGGGGCATCAATGGTTTCTTTTTTTTTTTTCAAACCACTTCAGACTCAACCATAACAAGAGACTTGCTCATGATTTTATTCATTAATGTCGTCTCTGCTTGAGTTTTGCATCATTTGTGGTTTTACAGGTACCAATTAAATTTACTTATTAATTTACTGCTTTTATTTTTAAATTTTTTACCCATTTAATATTAATTTTAAACCATGCCCTCCCCCCTCCCTATCTCCCTCCCCCTCGCCCTAATGGTTTGTTCTCTCCTTTCCATCTTATTTCATTCTCTGTTGTCCTCTATCATTTTTTCTAGGTATTTCTCTGAAGATTTAAAGTCCTTCCACTGCCCCCAGCTCCTATTATATTTATTGAGTTGCCCCATGTCGCAGCTACATAGATATTCCATTTTGTTGTAGTTTTCCACTCTTTCAAACCATTATTTTATATCTGGTTTTCTTGTGCTTAACCAGTTTTTCGGTATCATTCCTTTTGCTGCATTTATCAATGTTGGGATTAGTGTTTTCCTATAACTTTTGTTTGAGTCTTTTGATTCGTGGAATAGACAGACCTGTATACTATTAGGTACCTTTTCTCCAGTTATTGCTTCTATGTATTCCTGGATTTCCTGCAAATAGTCCTTTATCTTTGGGCACTCCCACCATATCGTTCCAATCTGACCGCATTCCCTCCAGCACAGTGGGGATTTGTCTTTACAAAATTTATGGATCTTTTCAGGTGGCCTATGCCATCTCGAGATACATTTATAGTTAATTTCAATTGTATTCATATCAGTTGCATTATTATGTATGGCTGCTATTATTCTTTCAACTTGTTGGTCATCCAATTTCATGTTTGTTTCTTTTTCCCATTTCTCTATAAAATAAGGTTTTCCTTGTACTTCTAGATCTGTCAGAATTCGATATACTCTTGATATCACATGTCTTAGTGGGATTTGTACGGTACATAATTTTTCTAGTGCTGTTAATTTCTTTCCATCTCTAATAGGTGAAGGCAGAGAGCTTATCAGATGTTTTAGTTGTAGGTATTCCTATTCATTGATATCCCACCCGTTTTTTTCCTTTATATCTTGTAGTGTTTTTATCTTTCCCTGTTACGTGATGTCCTTTATTTGTGCTGTCCCCATTTCATTTCCAAACCAAGTTCCATTCCCAGGGATAAAAAAAAAAATTGTATCCGTGAGTGCAATTAAGGGTGAATTATAAGTCTATTTGTTCTGTCTGTAAATCAAATCCCATATTTTAAATACATTTTTAGTTAATTCATGAGTCCAATGTTCTGTGTTTTTGTGGTATCCATGTGTTTTTGTGATGTGCTGTTTTACTTTATAGTATTTTCAATCCGGACCCATTTTTTCTCTTTTACTTTATTTCCCCATTCCACCACTCGTGCAATGATCGTAGCCTTATAATATCTGTTCATATCTGGTACAGATAAACCTCTGTGTTTTTTTTTCCCTTGTTAATATTGCATATTTCAATCTCGGCTTTTTATTTTGCCATATGTATTTTATCAACATTGTCTTAATAGTCTTGAAAAAACTCTGTGGTATATCTATAGGTAACATCTGAAATTTGTATGTTATTTTTGGGAGAATAGCCATCTTAAACAGATTTATACTTCCTAGCCATGAAAGCGATCTCATCGTATTCTTCTTTAATTCTGTTCTCATTCAATAAAGGGATATAGTTTGCCAGGTGCAGGCTCTCCACTGTAGATGTCAGTTTAACTCCTAAATAGGGCAGCTCTCCTCTTACCCACGTGAATGGGAATTCTTTTTTGCAACGCAAGTTCTTCTTTTTTCCCCACTCCTATGTTTAAGATTTCTGTTTTTATAGGATTTATTTTAAAGTTCAAAAGTTCTCCGTACTTTTTTTATTTCCTTAATAACATTTGGCAAGGTCACCCTTGGATTATTTATGTACATTAAAATATCATTGGCATATGCCACCACCTTGTGTTCCTCTTCACCCACTCTCGCCCCCCCATACACTGATTATTCTGCATCGTCGCAAGGAAAGGCTCCAGCATTAATACGTATAGGAGTGGCGAGAGCGGGCACCCCTGCCTTGTTCCGTTGTGCATTTCAAAGGGCAATGACATCGTACCATTGACCTTCACCATTGCCATAGGTCTGCTATACAGGTTTTGTATCCAGTGTCTGATTTTGGGTCCTAATCCCAAATAATGGAGCATATCCATCATGATGCTTTCTCAGCATCTATTGACAGGAGTAGGACTGGGGATTTTCCACTCTTATTTTTATGCAGCAATAATATGTTTTTTAAACTATTGTCTCTACCCTCTCTTCCGGGTATAAACCCTGTCTGATCTGGGTCTACCCAATCTGGCATTAGATTTTTTATTCGGGTAGCAAGGACTTTTGCATATATCTTTGTGTCAGCATTTAGTAGTGCTATTGGCCTATAGCTGGAGCATAATGTCTGGTCTTTTTCTGGTTTTGGTATTATTGTGATATGGGCCATTAAAGATTCACGTCTTATTTCCTCATCTTCCCCAATTTTATTAAGGTAGTCACATAGTCTCGGGATCAGCTGGTTCTAAAACTTTTTATAATATTTGATGGTGAACCCATCCGGTCTGGGTCTGGGGCTTTTCCCTGTAGGTGTTTCTTTCAATGCTTTTATGATTTCTTCCTGCGTAATTAATGCGTCAAGGGCTGTCAACCGTTCTTCTTGGACTTTTGGTAGTTTTGCGTCCTTTAAATATTCTTGTATTTTTATTTTCCTCTTCTCTTTCTCCTTGTGTGTGTCTTCGTTTTTGATCACGTATAGTGCACTGTAGTATGTTTGAAATGCTGTTGCGATATCCAATGCTTTGTTCACCATTTCTCCTCTTTCATTCTTGATCTTCTCTATATATTTTAAGGACTTATTCCGCTTTAGCATTTTTGCAAGGTATTTTCCAGGCTTGTTTCCCCCTTTGTATATCTCCTTTCTAAGTCTATTAAACTCCTTTCTTGTTTCTTGCTCCATAAGATCTTTCAGTAGTTCTCTTTTTAATATTAAGGCTCGTTGGATTTCCATTTCCGCATGCTTTTTATGTCTTTGTTCCAGGTCATATATCTCTTTCAAGATTTTTCGCATGGTAGTTTCTCTTTCTTTCTTTTTACTGGCCCCAATAGCTATCAATTGGCCTCTTATAACGGCCTTGTGTACTTCCCAGATTGTTGCTTTGGATAGCTCTGGTGTTTTGTTGGTCAGAAAATTCTGGTCAATTTTTGTTCTTATGATCTTCTCTACTTCTTTGTCTTCAATTATATCTTCATTTATTCTCCATGCTCCTCTCCCCGACACTTCCCCTTTTAGTTTCAGCTTCATTGTCACTGGGGCGTGGTCTGATATTGAGGCTATTCCGATTGATGTTTCCATGACTATTTCCAGTGCTCTATGTTCAATCAATATGTAGTCCAATCTGCATGGTTTCAAGAAATGATTAGATAAGCACTTGAACGACCACAACATCCAGGAATATACAAGGTAATACTGACAGATAATCACACACATAGGTTGGACTTGATGGACTTGTGTCTTTTTTCAACCTCACCTACTATGTAACTATGCAACTAATGATCTATTCCTGCTTCTTTAGACTGCATAAACCACAAGCTCATTTCACATGATCAAATGACGATCAATGATGACTGTAACGGCACCCCAAGTAGGAAAGGGGTTAAAGTCGTTTAAGATATTCCATTCCCGAACACAAGTCTGCTACCGGACACTTCAACCAGCTGAATAAGACCCCATACAAATAATTCTCCCCCCCACAAACGAGACAAAGCTCTGTCTTGAGGGTAAAACAGGAATGAATTTATTGCAAGCACATGTTCACAGATATCTCTCTTCAAAACACTCCCCCCACCCTTGGGAAACAGGGCGGGTTAAACTGTCCAATGACAATTGTTATACAGGTCAGGTGTGTTCCAACTTCTCAGTAAACAGTCTTATCAGGGGGGTTGGAGAAATTCCCCCTCCCTCTTTCTTTACAGCAAGACACTACACATCCCATAATAGTTGAGGCATCAGACACAATAGACAATAGAATACAGTCCCACCCCAAACCATCAAAGCAAATAGTCCAACAGCATGACACACAATATATACAATGTATACAGCATTGAATCTGACTAGCACAGATCAGACTGGGGTTCTCATTCAACCTGTGCCCCTATTAGAGACACAGGGTGATCTACACATAAGAGGCGTCGGGGAAGCTGGACAAGGAACCTCCAGAACTCTTCAGGGCAAGCTGAGCCGCACAAACCCCCGAGCCAAAGTGACTCCTGTCACACATCTCCCCTTTCGGCAGGAGACTAACGCAGGAGGAGACCCCAGACGGGTTGACTCCGAAGTTAGTCAGTAGTTCCAGTCCCCCAATGCCGGTATCCACACAGTACCCCAAATAAATTGTCCCAAACAGAGCATTACTCACCCAGCCAACCTCTGCCTCTCTCAGAGAACATACCCGCCACTGGGGAGAGGCCTGGACTGGCCATTCTCCCTGGAGTCCTTTCAGCCGCTGGAGAGAAGACAGGGTGACTGGGCTTAGTCTGTCATGCTGTTGGGGATCTGGGCCAACTGCCCAGCATCCCTGGGGTATACAAGTGAAGACTGAAGTCCCATCCACTACCACAGGAACTCCCTCTTCTGTTAGTTGAGGGCAGAGGCCAGCAGCACTCTGCTCTGTTGCCAGATCTTCTGCTGGGTTGTTGTGAGTGGAGACCACAGTCCCATCCCCTGACATCAGCTCAAGCTGCAGTTGTGTGCAGAGGCCAGTAGCATTCTGCCCTGCTGCCAGTGATTCAGCTGGGAGTAAAAGCTTTTCTACCTCAGCTTGTTGCTGGAGAGAGGGGCCAACTGCCCTGGCTCCCTGAAACTCCACAGTTGTTTCCGGTGCGGGGCAGAGGTTGGTAGCACTCTGCTCTGTTGCCAGCACTTCTGCTGGGGACTCCACATCATCTGCTTCGGCTTTAGGGATGGCAATCTCCAGATTTTCCACTGCCGATTTTCTGGCATGCTGCTGGACAGGTACATTCCTCCATCCAATATCATCCCAAGCAGAAACAGGATCATCAAGGTCAGTCAGCACTTCAGCTTTGGGGATGGCAATCTCCAGATTTTCCACTGCCGATTCTTCAGCCAGGATTTCAGAGTTGTCAACTGGTATTTCCTGATAGTCCCAGGCAAAGGGAGCCCCACCCTGCTGCTGAGCAGAATCTAGCAGCTGTCTGTAGGCGATCTCCAGCTCCCATTCATGAACGGCCAGAAACTCCAAATCTTCCTCTGCCCAGTGGCCTTCCGAGACATTCAGTCTTCGCTCTCTGTGCTCCATTATTTCCTCCAAACGCCACTCCTGATCACTCCCAAAGTCAGGGTCACTGGACAGCCTCCAATACAACAATCCCAGGGCATCATAGTCAAAGCCTTCCGTGGGGCTGTCATCCGCTGACCATGGGCACTCTTGGGCTACATAACACCGGAGGGCTCCGTAGCTCTCGTCCAACCGCATCTCTGCCCAGATCAGCCTGCTTAACTCAGCTGTCCACTCCTGCTTCAGTTGTTCCCCCAATAACTGCATTCGTACATCATACTGCAACAAGTACCTTACATAGATGGAGGGGAGAAATTTTCCTTGGTGTTGCTGCTCGAGAGCTAGCGCTTCCTTCCAGAGTTCGCAGCGGATATAATCAGACCATGCCAGCAAGACCTCCCCTGATACTGGTCCGCTATGCTGTATCTGCATCTCTTGCAACATCCTTCTGAATTCCTCTTCCATGGCGGCTGGTATCTGTACCTCTCCTATCCTTTCTGTTGGAGCTGTTGTGACTTCTGCTGCTGCAGCACCTCTTTGATGTAGCCAAGTTGCGTTCACAGCCGCTATAACTAGCGCTATGATCTCCGCTGGAGGGTTAGGACCATAATGTGCCAGTCTTAGTTTAACAGCCCAATCAAAACTTGCCTCTTTGGGTGTCCTGTCTGTTACGCTGGGCCTTTCGATTATGTTGGGTCTTTCGGCTCTATCCATTTCGACTAGTTCTGCGATAATGTCCCTCTTCTTACGGTTGTTGGCCGGTCTGCCCCGGTTCTCCAGTAAGTCCTTGAGGGAAGAGAGCTTTAGCCATTCTTACTGTGCTTCCATTGTCCTGTGTCCTCTTGTATCTGTCCTTCTGGCTGTGGGAATCAACCCGCTGCTTGCTACCAATTGTAACGGCACCCCAAGTAGGAAAGGGGTTAAAGCCGTTTAAGATATTCCATTCCCGAATACAAGGCAGCTACCAGACACTCCAACCAGCCGAATAAGACCCCATACGAATAATTCTCTCCCCCACAAACGAGACAAAGCTCTGTCTTGAGGGTAAAACAGAAATGAATTTATTGCAAGCACATGTTTACAGATATCTCTCTTCAAAACACTCCCCCCACCCTTGGGAAACAGGGCAGGTTAAACTGTCCAATGACAATTGTTATACAAATCAGGTGTGTTCCAACTTCTCAGTAAACAGTCTTATCAGCAGGGGGGTTGGAGAAATCCCCCCTCCCTCTTTTCTCACAGCAAGACACTACACATTATTATTAGAGACACAGGGTGTTCTACACATAAGAGGCGTCGGGGAAGCTGGACAAGGAACCTCCAGAACTCTTCAGGGCAAGCTGAGCCGCACAAACCCCCGACCCAAAATGACTCCTGTCACAATGACCATCACTGGTCACTTGATCTCTGCTAAAGGGAAGGATCAGCCATTGAGTTCCACTGATAGGAAAAAAATAGAGAATGAATACATAGAAAGTATCCTACAGAATCCTATACTATGTAACTGTAGCAAGGAGCTAGCTATTTTTACCTGTAGTCAGGAAAGATTTTGCAGCTTTACTGTTGTGGAGCTGTTTCCCCTAGTGTTTAGCCTGGATTCTGTGCGGTCACTTCCTGAATGTAGAGTGACTGAGCTCTAAATGCAAAGCAAAGCATCTTGGGACATGTAGTTCAGGAAACTGGGATTTCACTTCTAGCTGGACTGTCTTGAACTACAACTACCAGACGGCTGGGAGAGAAGGACAGACTGCTGGGAGAGCTTATAAAAAGGCTGTGCTAGGCCCAGATCGCTTACTTGGGACCCCAGCCTGGATCTGCAAGCAAGGATCTCTGTGTCTGAGTGTGCTGTGGCCGCATTGGAGCCTGTGCAAAGAAGAGTCATTGTGTGTATGTTCAAGGGGCATCCAGTGCCAGCATCATCTGATGGATCGGCGGCAGCCTGGAGGCCACTCCTGATCCACACACATCAGATCCAGCTGGGCCGCGGCATTGCACAATGCAAGGTCGGACGCCACCCTCTGAGGGAGTCGTTTAAAGATCCACATCTTTTTGCAACACCACCAGTTTCAGGGATCAGTGAGCGGGCACTTGCCCATCTTCTTCTGATAGACACTGCAAGCAGGCAGAGTTGTCTCTATTAAGGCCTACATCTGAAACACTTTGTGTCACATTACACCTGGCCAAGCAGCTACAGCATTCATCTTGTGTCAGAATATCCCAGGCATACTCTTCACCTATTGCTTGCTAAAATACACCAGTTTGAGCTGCTTTGAATTATTCTGTGCACATAACAACCTTTAACATAAAACATCTTAAGTGCTAGCTGAAGACCTAAGGACTCCACTTCTTTAAAGGAACTACATCTAACCTCCCCCCTCTCTGCAGGAGATTTACATTTCAGTGCCAAAAAGGCCTTGTTTACCTAGGACTCTACTCCTTAAAGGAGCAGGTTTAGATTTGCAATTTAAATTGTTTATATTGAACTTTGTGCAATATTACACTTTGCCGGGGCCTGTGCGTTGAGGTACAGTATGATACAAGTTCATGACATTGTGGCTGGGTTCAAACCTATGTGAATTGGATGCGGAGATTGTGACCGGCTCTCTATGGAGCCTGTTCACACATCTCCACAGTGGCTATAGTGCAATTTGTACAGGAGCTCTGTGCGTCTTTTGGTCCATTTCAGGTCCGAATTCAGCCAAAAATTTGGGCTGAAATCTGACCTGAAACCGTGAATGGAGACGCACCAGACTCCTGCTGGGAGCCGCTGCGTGTTATAGTGTGAACCCAGCCTAACCCTTATTGCCTTTATTACATCAGTAAACAAAGCTTAATTGTCTTAATTATCTGATTTGTGTGTCTTTCATTATTTTTGTCATTGATAAAAATGTTTGAACCCAGGGTGTAAGAGGTGGCGGAGGACTTGTACGGTCGGGGCAACCAGTGCGGTACTGATTCAACTAGCGGCCCTCACGGGGGTAGCGCTACATAATTATGGAAAAATAAAAAGTATCCTACAGAATCCCATACTCACAGTTGATCCAGAGAAAGGAAAAAAACCCTATAAAGCAGACATCTCCAAATTGCAGCCTATGGGCTGGATGCGGCTTTTTGCCTGCCTTTATCCTGATCTTGGGGCACCATTACTTCTACTGTCCCCAATGATGGGGCACTATTCCTCCTCCTGACACCAATGATGGGGCACTATTCCTCCCACTGACACCAATGATGGGGCACTATTCCTCTCACTGACACCAATGATGGGGCACTATTCCTCCCACTGACACCAATGATGGGGCACTATTCCTCCCACTGACACCAAGAACGGGGCACTATTCCTCCCCCTGACATCAATGATGAGGTACTTTTCCTCCCACTGACACCAATGATGGGGCACTATTCCCCCTACTGATACCAAAGATGGGGCACTATTCCTCCCACTGATACCAATAATGGGGCACTATTCCTCCCACTGACACCAATAATGGGGTACTATTTTCCCCACTGACACAAATGCAGGCAGTATGTTTTTTGCTTCTTTTTTTTTTTACTTTCACTGATCACCAAGCCCCAAGCATTTTCTACTCCTACTGGCCAGTCTGGCCCACCTATAGTCTGAAGGACATTAAACTGCCCCCCTACTATAAAGCATGGTCCAATGTGCTCCAGCGGGGAAAAACAAAGGCAATCAGGTATTCCCTGGACCAACAATCTCTGGTATTATTATCCATTATCTATAAATGGTGATACACAAGTATATTGTGTGCATATACTGGCAGGAGTTTTAATCCAGCTGCACTTTGGCCAAATCTTTTGTAATTGCAAAGATGTGTGTAGAATTTAGTTAAATTAGAACTTGTCAGGTTTTCATTATCCTTTGGGGGATTCTTTTACAGCGATTACCAAGAACTTTGAAAATATTTAAACCAGGCACATTTCCCTTGGTGTGAGATTCCTTGAAATAGTCACAGACAAACCAAAACTTGGCTGGTTCAGCAGGAACCATACAAATTCCGATCCATCTATGGCAGTGTTTCTCAAACTTTTTTGTCCTGCGGCACACCAAAAAGATCTAAAAATTTCCACGGCACACTTGAAAAGATTTAACAATTTTTGTCGTGAAGAACCTATTTATTTTTACATATATATTTAATTTTAAATTTAATGTGAAGGATGTACCTGCTTTCGAGAGCGACTCAGATTGAAGCGATTGTAATCTTTGTACTTTTGCTTCCTTCCTTGCTTTTCATTTAACCGTTTCTATTTTAGAGTTCCAGATTTGATTAAGTATTTTTCCATCGCTAAACAATGAACAAACTTTATTTATAAGCTTCAAAGTTGGAATGGAATGGTCTCTATTAAGGCAATATAATTAGAGCGATCCAGTTCTCCCGAGATCTCGCACAAGTCTCGCATTATGAAAGGAACCAATGAATGACAGAGATTGCGTTTTTATAAATGTTACTTTAACTTTTGCGACATTAATTTACCATTACATTTTTCGATATGTTCAAGGTTCCAAAATGCTAGCAATTTTAAATATTTTTCAAAACTCCCACGGCACACCTGCAAATCTCACGGCACACAGTTTGAGAATCGCTGATCTATGGGAATCCTGGTTATAAATCGGCATAGTACAACCAGCCTGTAGGGTTTTTTTCTTAAGATCCTATAGCCTCTAGCAGTGATCATTGCATTCTGATGGTAGGGAAAACTCCCGCTGTCAGAATACATTAGCTCAGTGGGTGGGATTTCCCCATCAAACACTGACTTGTGTTGATGTGGGAATCAAGCTATTTTCTTTCCTGGTTGAAGAAAAGAAAATTGCATAATCGATGGCTAGCCTTAGACAGAAGTGATCTTATTCAGGAACCATTTGTTCCCGTCAGGCAGCATAGGTTTGTTGCTCTGAAAGTAGTACACAGCCCAGGAGTCAAGGAGCAGCAGCTTCCACCTTGTGACAAATACTTTTTTTTTTTTTCAAATATAATTTTTATTGATTTTTTTTTTCTTGAGCCGGGGTAAAGCCCCACAAGATACAATAAGGACACAAAAAACAGCGAAGGTCGCAGCCTCCAGAATCTACAGTACTGTAGGTTATGTTAAATAAGATTGCATTTCAGGTGTTCCTCTCGTTAATATAGTTTTGCCTTGGTCTGGTAGGGCCACCATCCATTATCAGAAAGTATTCTGTCTCATACACCCTCAAGTATACACCCTACGGAAAGCTCGTGTTAGATACGTTTGAGTCTGCTGACAAGAGTAGAGAAAAAGAAAGTAGGAAAAGTAAGACAAGAAGAAGAGAGAAGTGGGATGAGGGGGGGAGGGGAATGGAGGGGGGGTGGGTGACAGGGTGGGGAAAGGAGGGGGGGTGGCATCTCTGGTATGTTAGTCTGTATTCTAACTTAGAGGTTGCTCAGGTTCCGAGAAGGGTTGTACCCTCGTCCGAGTAAATAAACATGTTCCACATAGTCCAAGTCTCTTTGTAAACTTCATGTCTGTCTTGGGCTGTCAGTATCAGATCCTCCAGTCTGTTTATATCTTCCACTTTCCGCAGCCACATTGCTATGGTCGGTGGAGTTTGTTGTTTCCATAGTATGGGAATACAAGACTTAGCTGCGTTTGTCAGGTGACGTAGTAGGGACTTTTTGTATGTTCTGTGGGAAAGGTTCGATACATGTAGCAGGAAGAAAGCTGGGTCATGTGGGATCTGGTATTCTGTGAATTTTTGGGAAATAGTTCGGACCTCCGTCCAGAATGCTGCTAGCTTGGGGCAGGACCAGAATACATGCAGGAGTGTTCCCTTCTCTGTCCCGCACCGCCAACAGTATTCTGAGGTGTCTGGGAAAATCACATGTAGGCGGCTGGGTGTTAAATACCATCTCGTGAGAATTTTGTAATTTGTCTCCTGTATTTTCGTACATAGGGAGGACTTAAAAGAGAATTGTATTATACTTTGTACTTGGGGCGCCGTAAAGGTGCGGTTCAGGTCTGTCTCCCACTTTGTAATACCCGGAAGTTGTGGTTGCTGGGTTGGTGTATTAAGGAGAGAATACATTTTGGAGAGGACCCTGGGCAAAGGCTCCATCCCCGAGCAGTACTCCTCGAGCGTGGTCATGGGTCTGGAGTATTCTTGTGGGTGTAGGATTGTCTGAAGGAAGTGGTGTAGTTGAACCGCGTTCCAAAAGGGGAGTTGGAATGGGCCTGTTGCGTCCGTCAGTTCAGGAATGGAGGGCCATCTATCTCTTATCACATATTGAGACGCTGTAGTACGGCCCGCGGCTCGTAGTATCTGAAATTGTGTGGCTACCATTCCTGGGGAAAACCTGGGGTTTCCCAAGATCGGTGTTAATGGTGACAATTTGGTTGTCAGGGCAGTTTGTAAAGCTGCTTGTAGGCCTTGGCGAATAGTATTGCCTATCAGCGGGTGCAATTTTGTCTTTGATGTCAATGCATCGCTACACCACATCGCTGTTCTCAATGGAATGTCAGCCTGGTGTTGTTCTATCTGTACCCATAACTTAAATTCTTGGTGGCGGCTCCAGTCTATAACCCTGCCTATGTGTATTGCCTGGTAGTATCGCTTTATGTCTGGCAGTGCTAACCCTCCACATTGTTTTGGCATTGATAGCTGAGTACGTGAGATCCGTGGTTTTTTATGTGCCCAGACAAAGCGGGTAAACAAGGCCTGTACCCGCTTAAAGTATGAGGGTGGTATTTTAATGGGTAAGGCCTGGAAGAGGTATAAGAACTTAGGCAGTATGCACATTTTCAGTAAGTTACATCTTCCAAACCAGGAGTGAATTCCCTTGTGCCACGAGTCTAGGAGAAGTTTTACTTTTGACAGTAGAGGAGGGAAGTTCCGTTCATAAATTTCGGAAAATTCGGGTGTGATATTGGTCCCCAGATAAGTCAGGGAGGAGGATGTCCATTTAAATTGGAAATTTGATTGTACCGTAGGGATCATATGCAGTGGTATAGATATTGCCATTGCCTCTGACTTGGAAAAGTTTATCTTTAAATTTGAAATTTTCCCATATGTATCGAATTCTCTAAGCAGATTCGGGAGGGACACCCCTGGATTGGTAAGTGAAAAGAGCATGTCATCTGCGTATGCTGATATCTTGTGTTGCGTTTGCCCTATAGTCACGCCTTGTATGTCGGGGTTCCGTCTGATTGTGGCCAGGAAGGGTTCCAGTGAGAGGGCAAACAAAAGAGGGGATAAAGGACATCCCTGTCTTGTCCCATTCAATATTGGGAAGGGGTCCGATAGTACCCCATTTGCCTTCACCTGTGCTGTCGGACTGGTGTATATTCCGGTTATCCTATTTAACATTACCTCTCCCAGGCCTGCGTGTCGAAGGACTGTAAGCATGAACGACCAATTCACTCGGTCGAAGGCCTTTTCGGCGTCGGTGTTCAGTAGTACGCACGGGGTTTTTGTGATCTTCACTTTATGTAATAAGTTCAGCACCTTAATGGTGCTGTCCCTGGCCTCCCTAGATGGGATAAAGCCTACCTGGTCTAGATGAATTAGATGGTGAAGGTGTCTCGCAAGTCTGGTGGCAATGATCTTGGTATAAATTTTTAAATCAACATTTAGGAGCGATATCGGTCTGTAGCTACTGCATGCTGTCGGGTCCTTTCCTTCCTTATGTATTACTGAGATATGGGCACTTAAGCTATCCCTGGCAAATACTTTGCCGGATCCTATGGCATTAAACAGCCCAAGCATGCGCGGCCCCAGTATCGCTGTGAGTTTCTTGTAGTATAGTAGGGTGTACCCGTCGGGTCCCGGGGCCTTACCCGGCTTCATTGTCTTGATAGCTTGTTGAAGTTCTAATAATGTTATCGGGGATTCTAGTTCTTCTCGGGACTCTAGTGTAATTGAGGGCATTGCGGACGAAATAATGTAGTGTGCCATGTCTGCTTGGGATGGCGAAGCCGCTGGGAGGTTATATAATTTGGAGTAGAAATCTTTAAATTCTCGTGTGATCTGTGAGGGTAAAGTTGCTTTCTGACCTCCTGCCTTGATGATATGGGGAATGTATGTAGATAATTTATGTTCCCTGACTGTTTTTGCTAATAGCTTCCCACATTTATCCCCTGATTCGTACGCCATTTTCCGACACGACTGTATGGCTGCCTTGGCTCTGTATTGCAGAATGTCAGTAATCTGTTTCCTGATAATTGTCAACTCCGCCTCAGAGGTTTGTGCGGGGGCGTGCTTATGTCTGGATTCAGTGATGGTTAATTTTTTCAGTAGCTGGGTAAGCTGTGCAGTGCGTTCCCGTTTAATATGGGCTCCGTGCTTAATGAAAATCCCTCTCATGACTGATTTGTGTGCCTCCCACAATATCCCCGGGTCACACTCTGGCTGGTCGTTTTCCTGAAAGTAGTGATTTAAAGCCGAGGTTATCTCCGCAAGCACCTCTGGTGTTTGCAGTAGGCTTTCATTTAGTCTCCAGAATTTATGTCTAGGTGAGGATACTTCAGAAAGTTTGTAAATCAGACAGATTGGCGCATGGTCAGACCACGTCCTGTTTCCTATGGATGTGCTTTCTACTGCGTGAAGTTGTGTATGAGGGATCATAAAGTAATCTATTCTGCTATATACCTGATGTACAGGAGAATAAAACGTATAATCACGGTCTCCCGTATGTTGTATTCGCCAGATATCAATGAGTTGTGATTTATGTAGTGCCTTTGCTATTCGTTTGAGTTGATTCACTGGCATTGAAGATTTGCCTGCTGAGGTGTCTACCGAAGGAATCAATGGAACGTTAAAGTCTCCCCCAAACAGTAATTGTCCTGTCCTAAAGTCCTGGAGTTTCTCCAAAGTATGCTCCAAGAATGTCGCCTGCAGGTCGTTGGGGGCATATAATGTTGCTATCGTAACTTGTATGTTGCCTATGAGTCCCTTGAGGAAGATGTATCTTCCAGAGGGATCGATTAGTGAGTCCTGACATTGCCATGGGACTTTGCTGGAAATTAATATGGAGACTCCCTTAGATTTGGCTGTGGGGTTAACAGAGTGGTATGTTATGGGGTAATGTCTGTTGCGTAAATACGGTAGTCTATTGTGCTTAAGGTGTGTCTCTTGGATCAGAGCCACATCCGTTTTGGATCTTTTCAGGTCGTCCAGCAGTATGCGCCGTTTTTCTGGCGTGTTAAGGCCTTTCACATTAAGTGACTGAATTTTGAGATGGTGTAATGCCATAATTGGGTAGGAGGTAAGGGGAAGGAAGTGGAGTCTGGATTCTGGGTAGGGAGGGGGAGGGCAAGGGTGCTAGTCCAAGATAAGGGTGACGTAAAGGGCGACGGGAGGGGGACAGAGAGGGGGGGGGTAGCAGATGAAAGAGAAAGTAAGAAAGAAGAGAGTAAGAATAAAAGAGTGAAAGAGCAAATGTAGAGGGCTGGGCCTAGTGCCCTTAGTCCTCTAAGTAACTTATTATTTGTATATAATGCCTGGGGGCCAACGTTGTACCCCCCCGGCAGAACACACCAGCCTATTTGGGGTGCGGGTAAGACAAGGCTCGGGAAAGAACGAGCTCCCGACTCTTGTCTCCCAATCCAATGAAACTCTGCTGTAACATGCAGTCATCAATAATACACCATTGTAACATAAGGAACCAAAAAGAATATATAAAAAAATAAGGAAAATGAAATGAGCAAGGAGGACCGTACATGTAACAGAAAGAAGTGCATACATAAAATAACGGATACCCACCCTGCGGTCAACCTTAAACTAAGGGAATATATTTCCCCTTCAACCATGCCTGCCTCCATAGGTCACCTCCTCAGCCCCAGGCCCCCTACCCCCCCCCACCGCACGCAGGCAGACGTCCCCCCCAAAACCCCACAGGGACGCGGGTCCCGCGCACGGCCGGCTGCCCGGGCCCGTATACTTTCCGTCCCACATCCCCACTGTATCCCCCTATTCCTCCGTCCCCCAGGGTCTCCCCCTTCAACCTATCTGGATTTTACATGAGGTATAGCCGGACTATCCCCCGTGTTCTGGTCTGTACAGTATGTCCTTGCTGCTCTAGATTGCATGCCCCCCCTTATGTAATTAGAATCCATACATTCAAATTCCCCCCACAGATCTGGTTGGTCTGCTCACTCTGGCTCCCAGAATGCTGACATAGCGGAGGCTATCTGAGTCCCAACATCTGAGGCTACCTTGGGTGGAGTAAAAATGGGCATTGTATATCAAAAATCCACCTAAATGCAATGAAAGTGGCAATAATGCTCAATGTCATAATTCAGATATACTTCCTCCCACTTTCCCAAGAATACCCTCCCCCCTCAGCCCCAACCGGGTGCCCAGTGCTCCTGGTCCTCCTGTAAAAGTGTTATCTATTGCAAGGATTGCTAGGTTACAGATGCAGCGTGCACCTCTCCCTATTGTCTCTGGGATTTGTAAACTTCTGGGAATACAGGAGAGCCGCAGGGTGATCCGGGTCCGGCGCATCCCCATGGATCCAGCTACCGTCAATATCCTGTAATGCAGGGGTCTCTGCGGGGGCAGCGCCATACATCATGGGTCCAGGCCAAAAACGCCTAAACTCGGGGGCTGGAGTATCAGGGTCCTGCACCGGGCTGATGATGTCTAGTGACGCAGAAGAGACCGTCTCGGGTAAGGCCCGCAAATGGAGGCAGTAAATGTTCCCCTCCATCCAGGTGAGTCTCTAGCTGCTTTGTCTATAAGGGAGAGCCCTGTTCATCTAGCGCTGGCGAGCATGGGGGGGGGGGAGCGTCAGCGCCGCTCCAGCGCCAACAGGTGACGGAAAAAAAAAAAAAAAAAAAAAAAAAAAAAAAGGGGGGGGGGGAACAGGCAGGGGACAAGGGTGTCAACAGGTCAGGCAGGCATAATTACCGGTGTCCATCCCGCTCCGTCACAGCTCCCGTTCTCCCTCCTGGGACATCGCTCTAGGTCTCCTCCGGCCCCGTTGCTGTCTGGGCGGTGGATCTCCACGCACTCTCTGGAGGTTGCCATGGTCTTGAGCTCTAGGTAGGAGGGCAAGCCAGTCTGGGACCACAATAGGATCTGCGTCGAGGAAGATGAAAAGATCCGGCAGTGCCTCTGGCTTTCTGAGCGTGAAGAATCTTTGGTCTCTCCGGAACGTGATGGACAGCGGGTATCCCCAGCGGTACGTTGCTCCTCTACTGCGGGCCAGCTCCAGGAGAGGTTTCAGTATCGCCCGTCTCTGTAGCGTGGGGCGAGATAGATCTGGTAGTATTTTGATCGCCACACCGTCGAATTCCGGGCTGTCCGCTTCCCAAGACCTCCAGGTAATTTCTTCTCTGTGCTTGTAATGGTGCAACCTACACACCACATCTCTGGGCCTGGCTGGGTCAGATGATTTTGGCCCCAGCGCTCTGTGAATCCTGTCGAATTCCAGGCGGGGTGGCAATTCAATCCCCTCTATAGTGCGGAAAATAGCCGTTACCGTGTCCGCTAGATCTTCAGGACCAGTTGCTTCTGGGAGTCCCCGTATACGCAGGTTGTTCCTGCGACTGCGGTCCTCCATTTCCTCGAGTCGCAGCTGCTGTTCTGTGAGAGCTTCCATCTGACTGTCCTGGGTCTCCTCCATCGCCTCCACCCGGCGCTCCAGGGCTGTTAGTGAGGACTCTCCTTTAGTGAGTCTGGTGGACAGGTCTTTCACCTCCGTCTTCACCACCGCCAGTTCTTTACGGTGTGCAGCTTCCACCATTCCCATAAGGGCTGTAATGTCTGCCTTAGTGGGAAGTGCTTGCAGTAGCAAACGCAGCTCTGGGTCCATCGCGACCGATTGAGAGGCTGTTCTCGGGGTATCTCCTGGGTCGGTGTGAGGGACCGGGGGGGCTCCAAGGTATTGGCTAGTAAGTGGAGCTTCCATACTTAAGTCCGGAGAGCCGCAGGCTTCTCGGTCCCCCTCCATGTCCCCTCGTGGCGACGCCATCTTGGATCCCGGCGAGTGTAGCTGGGAGAGTTGGAAAAGTCTCTCTATCTCACCCGGCTGTGGAATCTGGGCCGTGGATCTGGTAGATCTATTGTTCCTCTTTGCAGATCTCTTTTTAGAAGTGTACATATTGCGCTGAATTATTGTAAATCATCAGATAGGATGGGAGACGGTCGGGAGCTCTGCAAGTGCACGTCTCTATCCGTCCATGTCCAGGCCACGCCCCCGTGACAAATACTTTTAAGCTGTCTAAACACTCAAAAAATTTGGCTGACAAATTTCTACACAGAATCTACAATACCCTGCAACGTTTGGCTAACATACAGTATCTCACAAAACTGAGTACACCCCTCACATTTTTGTAAATATTTTATTCTATCTATTTATGTGACAACATTTAAGAAATGACACTTTGCTACAATGTAAAGTAGTGAGTGTACAGCTTGTATAACAGTGTAAATTTGCTGTCCCCTCAAAATAACAACACACAGCCATTAATCTCTAAACCGCCGGCAACAATAGTGAGTACACCCTGTGACAGCAGGCAGGTAAAATCACCAGGTTGCATCCAGGATGGACGATATATATGTCCTAGATTCAGGCTTTATGCCAATTTATACCACTAGGGGGAGTGCTGGGAGTCTTGCAAGGGAAGAGTTAATGAGCCCAGCTGAAGCAAGTGGACTCATTAGGGCCTCTACAAGAACTCCCAGCATGCTAAGGGAGATGCTCCATCCTGGAACCAGTTCTGTGTTGTGTAGACTGGGGAGTGTGCTTTCTGTCCTGTGCGGTGAGACAAAGCCTGTGTGGCTAAACCTTCTAAAACAGGGAGATAGGGGCTGGGGCAGCACAAGGCTGCACCTAGTTGTTAGATAGGGAAACTACGTGTGTAGTAAGCGGTCAAGCTGACAAGGATTTCTTTTCATGTTTCCTTTTGTTTGCTGTTATATTTTACACTGTATATAGTTTAAATAAATGGCACCTTTTTTTTCCACCTACAATTCCTCTGCTGTGCCTGTTTTTGTGTGGTGAACCCATCCAGGGGGTCACACACACCCGCTGCTGAGCTAACCCCCTCACAGTTGGTGGAGAATGCGGGCATTTTTTTAATTTTTTTTTATCAAAAACGAGTTTATTGAAAAACTAAACAGATATACATATATTAGAAATACATATGCAGCAAGAGATTCAATGAGGTATCACCAACATTCTTCCAGCGTACACATATACAAAAACATAAAGTACTAAAAACTGGCATAGCAGCAAAGAAATGTGTAGATTACATTGTTACGTATCACCCGCATTGAAATGACCTGCGGTTGGAACATTTACCCTGATAGATGACCAGTAATTGACATAAAGTATGGCATTTAGAGAACAGTGGAAACCTCAAGATCTAACGCAAATCAAGAAAAATAAAAAAATATTAAATAATAAGAAAAATAAGAAAACGGCCAATCCCTTAAGGGGAATAATATAGCCAGTCTACAAAACAAAAAACAACAAAACAAAAAAAAATAAAAAAATAGGAAAAAGGAGAGAAAATAATAGGTGCGGATCATCCACTAACATACCTCCCCCAATCCACCACAACCACTTATAGCATCACATCCATCTATCATATCACACTTGCAGAAGCCTATATTTCACCAATTGAGTCGGACCCAGTCCTGGGGTATCTAACCACGGTTGCCACATTGAGTAAAATTTCTTCAGGACACCACGGTGTTGGTAAGTAAGCTTTTCACGTATCAGCAGACTGTTCACCAGTTCTACCCATTGCCCGCCCGTTGGTACCCTCTGAGTTATCCAAAGCCTTGCAATTGCCTTGCGGGCCACATATAGTAAACGCAACACTGCTGTATGTTCATTCGGTGATAACGTGGGTATCTCCAAGGCACCAAGCAGGCACACAACCGGATCCTGCAGGACTGGTACAATTGCGAAATAGTGGTAAGAACATAACGCCAATACCTGAAGAGCTTTGGACACAACATGTGTAGGAGGTCACCAGTGTGGCCATTACATTTTGGGCACAGCGGAGTATCTCTAATCCCCCACTTGTGTAGTCGGGCCGGGGTCATGTACACCTGATGTAGTAGGTAAAGATGAGATAGTCTCTGCGAGACAGAGACCGACACCAAAGGAGCAGATGTTAGGCACAGTTCCCAGGTGTCTCCATCTATGGGACCCAAATCTCTTTCCCAACCCCTTCTACAGGGAAGCTTACTAGCGTCGTGTGTGGTGTTAAGCAGTCTCACATATAATCTCGATATCATGCCCTTTCTCTCGTCTATCAATAGTACATCATTCATCAGGGGGTGCGTTGTCGCCACCAGTATAGACAGTCTGCTCTCACACTGAAACGCATGGCGCAGTTGGAGATATTTAAAAAAATTATGCCTGAGAAGGGAAAATTCTTCCCTGAGATCTGAGAAGGATTTTAGAACAGTACCAGTGTATAACTGCGTGATGTAATGTATGCCTGCGTCCTCCCAAGTGCGAAAGTCCTCCAATTTGAGGAGCTCTTTAAAGTACTTGTTCCCCCATATGGGAGTGAACGAACATACCCCCTTGATGTGTAGAAGAGACCGGATATATTTCCATAATGTGATCAGCAAGGTTACAGTGGGGAGATTATTCTGCAAATGTGTAAACCCTGACTCCAAATGTGCTATCGCTGGCAGACTAGAAACACTAGGAACCAGTAGGGATCGAATTGGGTCGGAGTCATCCTCCGCTCCCCAATTACCTAGATGTTGCAACTGTGAGGCTATAAAATAGTATCTAGCGTGTGGCACAGCCATGCCACCCTGATCTTTAGCCAGCTGTAGGGAGCGCAGGCTAATTCGAGCTGGTTTGTTACCCCAGATCAAATCCCTAAACTGACTATCAATTTGGGTGAACCATCTGTGCTTTATCCATATTGGGGAGTTATGAAATATATAGAGGAGTTGGGGGGGCCCAAACCATCTTAATTAAATTTACCCTGCCAGTAACCGATAGAGGCAGTTTTTTCCAAGCAGAGCTTTTCAGTCGGAACTTCCGAAGCAGCAGTGTCAGGTTCAACTCAAGGTACTGGGCGGGGTCCATGGTCACTTGGATGCCTAAATAGCGGAATTCCTCAACTACCATCAAGGCCCTTGCACATGCAGGCAAGGGCCGTAGCATAGGGTCTAGGGGCATAAGTACCGACTTACTCCAATTAATGCTAAAACCCGACAGCGGTCCGAAGTCAGCTATCAGACTCATCGCATTTTGCAAGGATTTATCAGTATCCCCTAGGTAGAGCAGAGTATCGTCTGCATAAAGGGAAATTACATCCTGTCTAAGTCCCCTCTGGAAGCCAATAATGGATCGTGAGGCTCTGAAGTGTATAGCCAGAGGCTCCAAAGCAAGGACAAACAGCAGGGGCGACAAAGGGCACCCCTGACGTGTGCCTCTATGAAGTCTGAAGGACTCCGACACATCCCCGTTGATGCGTATTCTCGCGGTTGGGGAATTATACAGCAGTTGGACCCATTTCAGAAAGGACTGACCCACCCCAAATCTAGTCAGGACCTCCCAGAGATAGGATCATTCAACGCTATTGAATGCTTTTGCCGCATCCAATGAGAAGATGGCCCTATTGCCGGTGTTATCAGTGGGGATAGCTATAGCTGAGAACTGCGTGCCACGTTTAACCAGAAGACTTACTCCCCTCGAGTACACAGAATAAGTGGCATGATATTGATGGCAAAATTGTCTTAGAGCAAATTGTGGGGTAGAGGTCGGGGAGAAGTGAGTCTCCTGGAAGCATACTATATCCGCATTAATACGCTTGATTGTGCGCAACACAGCCAATCATTTAACAGGGTTATTCAAACCCCTGACATTCCATGATAAAAATCTGGTCACCCTAGACATTTCAGCAGCATCACAATAACAGCAAGGATATCATATAATGTTATAGGGCGATTTGAAACCAATAGGGTGCAACACACATGAAAACATGGCATGTCCAAATGAGCTGGAAGAAAGAAAAAAAAACTGGGAACAGCAATACATGAGAGTATCTAGCAATCTTTCCATGGACCGTACTGGGCACAAGTAAACTATATGAGTAGCAGTGACCGTAGTAGGCAGTAGAGAAATCAGCAGTGGAGATCCTTCCATAGTGCAGGGAGAAAAAAAAACTAAAATAAGAGGATAAAAACAAATAACCGGTAAACATGGCCAACTTGTGTTGCCTAAGAGCAGTATGAGGTCTGGACCAGACCATCTTGGGGGCAACAGTGGAAGCGCACGTTAGTGTCTTAACAACTTCTCAACAGCAAGAATACAACAACAGCTTTCTCCGCCTTGACAAGTAGAAATGAACGATTAAAAGGTGCCTAATAAAGGAGTCTACTATCCCTCCGGGGATGCAGGGCGTTGGTTGCGAGCTTCCCGGATCAGTCTTTCTTCCCGATCCAGCCATTGTGCGGCAGCCAATGGCAAATCAAAAAAGTGCACTGAGCCCAGTGCTTCCACCCTAAGGTGGGCAGGATATATCATGGCATATTTGAGATCCAGGGACCTGAGGCGACGTTTAATGTCCATGAATTTTGCGCGTTGTCTCTGCAGCTCAGCAGAGAAATCAGGTAAAAATGACATCTTAACGTTATCAATTCTTAGGGCCTCTGGTTTGGTCCTGGCGTTCTGGAGGACAGCGTCCCTGTCCTTGTAGTGCAGGAGTTTGAGGAGGAAAGGCCTAGGGGGGGCTCCCGGCTGCGGAGGCCGGGCCGGAACCATGTGTGCTCTTTCCACAGAAAACATGGGGGTGAACACCTCTCTGCCGAATGCTGCAATCAACCATTTTTCAATAAAGTCAACTGGGTTCTTTCCTTCCATTCTTTAAGGGAGCCCAATCACCCTGACATTATTTCTTCTCATTCTGTTCTCTAATTCCTCCAAACAGGATGAATGCTGTGTAAGGAGATGGTTGTTGTATGACAAATCTCTCTGCATGGGCGCCATGTCATCCTCCACAGAGCTCACTCTCCCTTCCAATGTAGAGGTCCTCTCTCTCAGTTTTTGGGTGTCCTGCCTCAGAAATGACAGTTCTGCTCTCACCCCCTTAATCTCGGTGGCCAGGGAGACATTACAGTTATTCACTGCTGCTAGGATGTCACTGAGTGAGGGTTCTCCCTCAGAGGATGGGCTGATGGGGATATGAGGCCTAGTGGCACCCCCCTCAGGAGTACTCACTGCGTCCCAGGCGAGTCCCGATCCGCTGGCATCCTCTAATGGCACGGTGTCATCAGCCTCAGATGAGCCACCGGACGCATCCCCCGGAGCATCAGAGTGTGTATTTGGCTCCAGATTGAGAGAGAAGAACTTTGCCGCAGCCGCCTTGTGTGTTTCCTAAGCAGAGCGCTGTGCCTGGGCGCCATTTTGGGTCATGCTGTCTGCGGTCCGAGCTGCATTTTGCCATCTCACGGCTGACATCTGGCAGGTAGGTAGTGGATAAGGAGCTAGGGACACCCGGGGAGGCTTCCGGTTTCTGACAAGCCTTGATGGCAGCGATGTAGGAAATCGTTCAGGATAATATAGCGGATTTTTGGCGGAGAGATATGAATGTGCGACCGACTACATCCGTTGCCTGGCCACGCCCCCTCAGTTTTTTTTTTTAAAGGCCAGCATGGAGGAGATACTGAAACAGCTGGCTCTAGCAAATGCCAATCAGCAGCAGACAAATGCAGGTTTGCAAAAGAGCCTTGTAGCTCAACAACAGAGCCTCGCAGCCCAGCAGCAAGCTCATCAACAGAGTCAGGCAGCCCAGCAGCAAGCTCATCAACAGAGTCTGGAAGCTCAGCAACAAGCCCAGCAGCAATCTGAGGCTCGCTTCATAGACCTGTTGCAGAAGCAAGAACAGAGACTACAGCAACAAATGGAGACATTAATGCAGCAACGTCCGCAGACCAGTGAGGTAAGTAGTTCCACTAATACTGCGTCCTTTGGGGTGAGTCGTTTACTGACAAAAATGACTGGAGAGGATGATCCAGAGGTGTTTTTGACCACATTTGAAAGGACTGCTGAAAGGGAAAAGTGGCCTAAGGAGCAGTGGGCTGGACTGGTGGCCCCTCTTTTAACTGGTGAATCACAGAAAGCTTACTATGACCTAGAGCCTGACCAAGCAAAATACTATGTGATGCTAAAAAATGAAATATTGGCCCGGCTGGGTGTCACCCAGGCTGTCCGGGCTCAGCATGTGCATAACTGGACTTTCCGGCTTGGAAAACCCCCCAGGTCTCAAATGTATGATCTCAGTCACCTGAGCAGGAAGTGGCTACAGCCAGAGACTTTGTCCGCACCAAAGATTGTGGAACGTGTTGTGATGGATCGTTTCCTGAGAGCTCTTCCTACTGCCATCCAAAAGTGGGTAAGCCATGGAGACCCAGAAACGGCCAATAATATTGTGAATCGTATAGAGAAGTACTTGGCTACGGAGAACCTGACTGCCTCTTCCAGAGACTCACGGACTTTCCACCCTAAGACCAGACCATTCCCAGTGGCAGGTAAGATGATTCCAAGGGGTGAGGGTGGAGAGTTCTACCTAATGTCTGGCGAGAACAGCCTGGGAAGTCAGGGGCTCAAGAGGCAGCAAAAAGGATTGTTTGCTACCGCTGCCGGCAAGAGGGACATATTGCAGCAAATTGCCCGGTTGTGGATGAACCCATGCAATGTGACTTTCTAAGGGACAGACGTCAGTCACTGTTTGCGACAGTCGCATGCACTGCCATTCGGGGAACTAAGAAACATTTATGCAAAATGTGTATTAATGGTAAAAATGTTGTTGTGTTGCTGGATTCAGGTAGCCTGGTGACACTGATAAAAGCTGAATTAGTCACTACAGAGGTCTTAGGGAATAACAAGGTAGCTGTTATTTGTGTGCATGGGGACACCCGAGAGTATCCTGTGACTACAGTGTGTTTTGAGACCTCCAAAGGTAACCTCTCTCATCAGGTGGGGTTAGTGTCTCAGTTACCACATTATGCCATTGTGGGAAGGGATTTTCCAAAGTTTTGGGAACTCTGGGATTGTCCAGAGCCCCCCACTGGTGCCCCTATATACCAGGAATGTGATAGCCAGAATTCCTCTGAGAGGGGTGAGGACTCTCCAGAATTCCCCTTGTCGGTATTGGCAGGGGAGACTCGAGAAACTGGGGAGGAGCCAACATCCTCAGACGAAAACGTGCCGTCTGTGGAGTTTTCTGATTTGAGGTTCACAAGGAAAATTTTTGCCACAGAACAGTTAAAAGACCCCACCCTAATAAAGGCACGGGAAAACGTAGTGAAAATAGATGGCGAGTTAGTGAACCCAGATGAGACCTGCACTTACCCATGCTTCATCGAGGAAAAGGACCTACTGTATCGGGTGGCTAAAAGGGCAGAAGAAACCATTGAGCAGCTTGTGGTCCCCAAACCTTACAGGAAGTTGGTGTTAGAGTTGGCCCATGGGCACATTCTTGGAGGTCATCTGGGGACAGAGAAAACCCGAGAGAGAGTATTGCAAAGATTCTATTGGCCTGGGGTCATGAAGGAAACAGAAAATTATTGTTCCTCCTGCCCTGTGTGTCAGAGGTCGGCACCGATGCCACATTTCCGTAACCCGCTGGTACCTCTTCCCATCATTGAGGTCCCCTTTGATAGGATCGCAATGGATTTGGTAGGTCCGATAATGAAGTCCGCTAGGTGGCATCAGTACATTTTGGTTATATTGGACTATGCCACCCGTTATCCGGAAGCGCTTCCTCTCCGAAATACCTCGGCCAAAACCATAGCCAAAGAGCTATCTGTTTTCAGCCGTGTGAGTATTTGTAAGGAACTGCTTACGGACCAAGGTACACCCTTTATGTCCCGGGTTATGAAAGATGTGCAAGTTGTTCAAAGTGACACAATTGCGTACATCTGTGTATCACCCCCAAACAGATGGGTTGGTTGAAAGATTCAACAAAACCCTAAAACAAATGTTAAAGAAGGTAGTGGATAAAGATGGAAAGGATTGGGACTGTCTGATTCCCTATTTAATGTTTGCCATTAGGGAGGTACCCCAATCCTCTACGGGTTTCTCACCCTTTGAGTTACTTTATGGGAGACACCCAAGAGGGCTGTTGGATATCGCCAAGGAAACTTGGGAAAGTGAGAGTTCTCCCCACAGGAGTGTGATTGAGCATGTCGCCCTGATGCAAGATAGAATTGCACGGGTAATGCCAATCGTAAAGGAACATTTGGCCCAAGCACAGTTGGCACAGCAGAGAGTGTACAACCGTGGGGCCAAGACCCGTACCTTTTCCCCGGGGGATAGGGTATTGGTACTTGTCCCTGCGGTTGAAAGCAAATTCCTCGCCAAATGGCAAGGCCCCTACGAGATAATGGAAGAAGTGAGCGAAGTGAATTACAAGGTCAGACAACTAGGAAGGCGAAAGCCCGAACAGATCTATCACATTAATCTGTTGAAAGCCTGGAGGGATAGGGAATCCCTAGTTGCAGAAACTTTGTCACCAGCTCAGTCTGATTGCGTGATTCCTGAGGTTAGAATAGCAGTCACCTTGTCAAACCCCCAACAACAGGAGGTTAAGGAGTTTGTGCTTCGCAACAAGGAGGTTTTCTCTGAGCTGCCGGGACAAACGTCTGGGGTAGAGCATGATATTATTACCCCGCCCGGTGAAAGGGTGAAGCTAAAACCCTATTGGATCCCAGAGGCCCGACGGGAGGCAATACGTGAGGAAGTACAGAAAATGCTTAAACTGGGGGTGATAGAGGAATCCCAAAGTGATTGGTCCAGTCCCATAGTGTTAGTGCCTAAACCGGATGGGAGCTGGCGATTCTGTAACGCAGTGTTTCTCAACTCCAGTCCTCAAGGCGCCCCAACAGGTCATGTTTTCAGGATTTCCCTCTGATGAAACGGCTGTGGTAATTACTAAAGCAGTGAAACTGATCAAATCACCTGTGCAAAATAATGGAAAGCATGAAAACATGACCTGTTGGGGTGCCTTGAGGGCTGGAGTTGAAAAACACTGCTGTAACGATTTTCGACAACTGAACAAAGTTACAAAATTTGACACCTACCCCATGCCACGTATAGATGAGTTGATCGACCGGCTGGGAACAGCCCGATACATGACAACTTTTGATCTCACAAAAGGGTATTGGCAAATTCCCCTGGCCAAATCGGCCAAGGAGAAAACCGCGTTTGTAACCCCAGATGGGGCGTTCCAATATAAAAAAATGCCGTTTGGATTACAGAATGCACCGGCAACATTCCAGCGGAAAATGGACCAGATACTGAGGCCCCATCAGAAGTATGCTGCGGCTTACCTGGATGATGTAATTATCTATAGCACAGATTGGGCCTCACATCTGCCAAAAGTGCAAGCAGTCCTAGACTCTATCCGGGATGCTGGGTTTACAGCCAACCCCAAGAAGTGTACCACTGGACAGGAGGAGGCCAAATATCTTGGGTACACTATTGGGAGGGGAGTGATAAAACCACAAGTCAATAAAGTCGAGGCCATACAGAATTGGCCACGTCCCAACAGTAAGAAGCAGGTACGAGCCTTTCTGGGAATCACTGGTTATTATCGGCGATTCATTCCCCACTTTGCCTCTCAGGCTGTGCCCCTAACCAACCTGACAAAAGGGAAAAGTCTGTCATGGTTAAATGGACCCCAGAGGCTGAGGCAGCATTCCAATTCTTAAAAAAAGCCTTATGTAGCCAGCCAGTGTTGTACTCACCAGACTTCTCTAGGGACTTTTTCGTACAAAGTGATGCATCCGACGTTGGGTTAGGAGCAGTATTGTCCCAGGTCTGGAACGGGGAAGAGCACCCCGTCATTTACCTCAGCAGGAAATTGAAGTCCCATGAGGTAAATTATGCCACAATTGAGAAGGAGTGTTTAGCGGTGAAGTGGGCTCTAGATTCCCTTTGGTACTAGGTAGGCACTTTGACCTGATTACTGATCACGCTCCTTTAAAGTGGATGGCTCAAAACAAAGAGACAAATTGAAGAGTAAATAGGTGGTTCCTGGCCCTACAGGAATTCAACTTTACGGTAAAGCATCGCCCTGGCGTTCAAAAGGGGAATGTGGATGCTTTGTCCCGAGTACATGCATGCCTGATTGCTTGTGTTCCAACCCCAAGGTTAAAACAAGAGGGGGGGGGGTATGTGAGAGCAGGCAGGTAAAATCACCAGGTTGCATCCAGGATGGACGATATATATGTCCTAGATTCAGGCTTTATGCCAATTTATACCACTAGGGGGAGTGCTGGGAGTCTTGCAGGGGAAGAGTTATATTATATTATATTAAATATTGGTTCTAGCAACTAATTAGTATTTAGTCATAGTAGTCAGGACTCATTGATTAGAACCAATTATTACCGGATCATTAGCTGCCTACATACATAATTCTAATATGGGCACATGATACAGTGGGAAGTCTCTATACATATGAATTCTAGATAAAAACATGAATGTAAAGAGGAATAAAAATGTAAATGAAAATATGAAAATATATATGCATATATATACATGTATATATAAAGAGAAGGAGACATGCAACAAATGGAACAGCAGCAGTATAGCTTCCAAAGTAATATTGCACCAACCCACTGTGCGCCAGACCCATGGGAAAAAAATGTGCTTCAATTAATAAACAAAGAGATATTAAATACATAGATGGATAAGTAAAGGCACCTCAGGAAGTATACTAGAGGCACAAGTACCATCAGTTTAAAAATAGAAGCCCAAGATGCCATGAGTCTGCAAGGAGGCCATTTTCCGCCTGGATTCAAAGAAGTGATACAATCGTGTATATAGTACTGTTACAAAAACCTCCCTGTTAGAAAGAAATGAAAAATACCCCAATTAGCTAATGATATCCTCCTACCTAGTCCCTAAAAGTCCCTAAAGGCGTGTCTAGCTGAGAATCTACTCTATTCTGTTAGAACTATTGTCATAGGGCGATCGCCAAAATGGCAACACCATCGGCTGCCAAAAGGGACGCAGACCAAACGCCATACTACAAAGGGGCAAGGCCCATTCACCCCAACCGAGTATAGTGACAACCTCTACAAAGGGAGAGAGGGACCAGATCTTCATACGCCTGGAACCCCCCACTGACCTCGCTGCGGTTACACTATATTATGTAACTCGATTTCCTCATTCAAGCCCTGTGGGGCCAAAGTTCCCAGGGTGAAAATCCAGAAGGTCTCTCTCCTACATAGAATCTGGTACTTCTTGCCACTATCTAGATTGCTTGATATGGCTTCTAGACCAAACACTTTGAGACCATCTCTGCTACTATCTTGGGCCTCCTTAAAGTGTCTAGGCACTGAGCATTTGTCTTTTTCCGTCAGGATGTTACTTCTATGTTCATTCATTCTGGTCCTCATTGGTCGAGATGTACGACCAATGTACATGAGGCCACATGGGCAGAGTAGACCGTAGATGACGTATGGGGTACCGCAATTTATAAATTGCTTAATCTTGTGACTCCTTCCATCTACTCCAGTCACATTCTCTTTCCTGTGACACATGTGTACACAGTTCCCACAGGTGCCCTCTCCACATCTGTAGCTACCCTTTTAGTCAAAGATGGTGGTCCACAGGCTATTCAGCCCTTTGTTTTTGCTCTTCTATACCCTGCTTGGGGCAATAATGCTCCTCAGATCTTTGGGTCTCCTAAAGACCAGGTTGGGATGTGGCGGAAGGCATGTCTTCAGAAATGGATCAGATTCCAGTATCTTCCAGTTTTTCTTGAAGATTTTCTTTATTGTTGGTACTTTGTTGTTAAACCTGGTGCAGAACCTAACCTGTGGTTCATCTTTAGCGTGCTTAGTTGTTTTTTCGCTTTTCACACCAGTCTCTTCGTATAGCTGCAAGTATTTTTGAAAGGCCTCTTCTATGTGCACTTCTTCGTATCCCTTCTCCTTGAATTTGTTCCTTAGAATTAGGCTTTGGTCTTCGTAATTGTTTTTTAGGGTACAAGTCCACCTAAGTCTGCAGAATTGGCCAAATGGGACATTCTTAATCCACCTTGGGTGATGATGACTGCGGGCATGCAGATAAGAATTGCCAGCACTAGGTTTGAAGTGGGTTCTCGAAGGGATTACACCGTTATCCTCGGCCTTCAATTCAAGATCCAGAAACACTAGGGACTTTTCATCCACCACATGCGTAAATGAGATACCAAATGGATTTCTCACGCAATGTGCCAGAAATCCATCTAGTTCATCATTGGTGCCATTCCAGATGATGAGCTCATCATTTATATACCGTGAGTATAGGACTAGGTTCCTCCCAAAGGGGTTGTTGGCCCAGATGTATTTAAGCTCCCAGTACCCCATTAATTAATTTGCATAGCTGGGAGTGAACCTAGCGCCCATGGCCGTACCCCTCACCTGCCTATAGAAACAATCCATGAATGTAAAATAGTTATGAGTCAAAGTGAACTCTATGCATTCATATATGAATTGTGCCTGCTGCGGGCTAAACAGGTGTGCTTCTGTCAGATTGTACTCGATGGCTCTAAGACCGAACTCATGCTGAATGGACGTATACAGGGACGCCACATCCAGCGATAGCCATCTGTATCCCTTCTCCCATTTGTATGCAGTCAGCATCTCTAAGGCATGGCCCGTGTCTTTAATATAAGATGGCAGGTTTGTCACTAGGCCTTGCAAAAAGTGATTAATGTAGCTCCCAAGGTTGCTGGTCAAACTGTCAATTCCTGCAATAATGGGTTTGCCTGGGGGTCTTTCCATGTCCTTGTGCACCTTCTGGATATGGTAGAAGTGAGTGACCACTGGATGTTTTCAGTATAAGAATTGATATTCGCTTTTTGTCAGGACCTTGCTTGATAGTGCCCTGTCCAACAGTTTTTTGAAGTCACCGTTATAACTCACAGTTGTATCCCATAGGAGCCTCTCATACGTATTAGTGTCCCCAATTAGCCTGAACGCTTCCTCAAGATATTAGTCTTTGTCCTGTATGACCAGACCACCGTCTTTGTCTGCTTTCCTGATTACAATTTCCGAGTTTTTCTTCAGACTGCTCAGGGGGCTTCAATGCCTACCTCATGGCCCTTGTTGTATTTCTGGCCTTTGTCCCTACAGATTTTCCTAAATTCACCCATCACAACCTCAAAGATGGTGGGTATGAAGTTGCCTTTGTTCCAGTGTGGATAGAAGCTCGATTTTGATCTAAAGTTCGTCTTCAATGTTGCTTCTTCACATGCCAGGGTGGGGGTCTCGTCCGTAGACTCTAGCCCTCCTTCCGCATATAGTTCTTCCAGAATCTCCAACATATCTTTGTCCAGAGGCTCCCCGCCTACAGTTGAGGTAGTTGTTTCTAGGTTCTCACTGGCTGCTCCATTAATTTCCTTGAGCCTAAAGTGGCGCTTCACTGTAAGATTGTGCACAAACTTATTCAAATCGATGAAGAATTCTGAGAGGTTAGGGGGGCTTTTCTGGGCATAATTGAGGTCGCTTCTGAGCAATTCAAGTTCTTTCTCAGAAAAAACACATTTTGAAAGGTTAAATATTTCGATAGTGGAGTGGCTTTCTAGCTTTTCTGATCTCTTTTTGGATTTCTTCCCTCCCCTCTGTCTTCTTCTCGTTGATTTCTTTGTCTCCTGGTGTTCGGGGGGGAGGTGGGTCTGGGTGCTACATTTTTCTGCGCTGCGGGTTTCGTCCTTCCCGCAGCTCCTTCCCCGAAAAAAGAGTTCTCGTCTTTTGATTTTGCAGCTCTAGTGTTAATACCATTTCTTCCTAGTGCTATTGGTCTAATTTGACCTCAGACCTGCGGGGGATTCCTGTTGTTTCTCCAATATACCAGGGTTTGGGTGTGTCACCATCGCAAGACCTGTTGGTATTTTCTGCAGTGGGGCCTCCTT
This sequence comes from Rana muscosa, assembly GCA_029206835.1. Taxonomy (NCBI): domain Eukaryota; kingdom Metazoa; phylum Chordata; class Amphibia; order Anura; family Ranidae; genus Rana; species Rana muscosa. The sequence goes on from CM055128.1 coordinate 285,964,053, forward strand.
CCATAGTACTTGAGTCTCATTGGTGGCAGTATCCTGTAATGGTGGGTCATCTGTTCTCCACTCTTCTTTGTCACGCATATTGTCCCCATTTTTCTCCACTTGTGCACCCCTTTGTACCAGGGGAGGAGGGAAGTCCTCATGGATACTTGATTTATAAAATTTATTGTGTACCCGATCATCGGTTCTCCCATTTTTATTTTTATGTTTATTTTTATACTACCTCTTATGGAGTGGATATTGGTCGTATTTCGGTTTCTAGGCTCCTTGTCCCCCTGTTGTTAGTGTTGACCTAAACGACCAAGATCACTTCCCACTATTCCTCCTTGCTCATCATCTAGAAGTAAAGTATTTTTGCTCTCTTCCAATTGAACTCACATCCAGATGAGTAGTCCTGCCTATCTCTTTCGAATTTACCTGCTTTTCGAACTATCAGATCTGCCTCAAATTCTGTTGTTAGTTCATTTATTCTATTATCCCACACAGAGAAGGCTTCTAAGCCTTTATAGGCAGCTAGTTCTTCCTGTGTGTTAGTAATACCTAGTTTAATATTTAACAAGTTTATCTCCCTTTGTCTAATAATCATTTCTAGCCAAGTCCTGTTAAATAGCCGCATTTCTCTAACCCATTCCTGACTAATATCTTCTTTAACAAAAGTTTTATTGATAAGCAATCCAACATATACCGACAGAATTAGGATGGTTACAACGTGAAATAAACATACATAAACCTGACTAATATCTTCATCCAAGAAATTACACAGTTTATTCAACCTCAGATCTCTTGGGATCCTATTGACCTCTAGATATTTTTGTAGCAATATGATATCCCACCATTGAGTAATTTCATTTTCTAAAAGGTGTTTAAGCTTAGAGAATGCCGATACCATCTTCTCCTCTCTGCTTGGTGTAATGTCAGTAATTCTGATGTCATCATGTTCTTCTGGTTGCTGTTCATAGTTATCAATACTACTCAGAAAGCCTTTTGCCAGTGATGCTCTCCTTCTCTCTTCTATAGACAGTACCATGCTTGCTGGTTAGTACTTGGCACTACTTTGCTCCCTGTAAGCTTCACACCTAGCAGCTGGAGTCCCCAAATATAACAAGACAACAGAACAAATAATCTCCTGCGCTCCGGTGTTTCGCTAGACACGGGTAGTGTAGTCCAGTCTTTAATTTAGGGCAAGGTCTAGAGTCTTGCAGCCCTTCTCAGAACAAATGGGTGTTCATATAGCTAAAAAGAAAAAAGGAGAGCGCACCGACCTAGTGCATTACCACATATAAAAGTTTAATTTAAAAATAGAATAAAAGTAATGGTCCTACTCACATACGAGCTTTAGTAAAAGCTTTTCTGACAATCAAGCTGGATCTCTTGGCAGGACTTGATGACAAGAGGATCGAACGGTACCTCAAACGGCTGACGCGTTTCTGGGGCGCACCCCTTTCTTCAGAGCCTAGGCGGTCCGTGTCTAGCAAAACACCGGAGCGCAGGAGATTATTTGTTCTGATTTTGTTCTGTTCCGTTCACCAGAGCTTCACAGGTTGCCACTGGAGTCCTCTTCTACTCCTCCGTGATGACATCATGGAGCTGGTGGATGTTAGAGACCTTTCGCTCCTCCACCTTCCTTTTGAGGATGCCCCACAGATGCTCAATAGGGTTTAGCTCTGGAGACATGCTTGGCCAGTCCATCACCTTTCCTCAGCTTCTTTAGCAAGGCAGTGGTCGTCTTGGAGGTGTGTTTGGGGTCGTTAATGTTGGAATACTGCCCTGCGGCCCAGTCTCCGAAGGGAGGGGGATCATGCTCTGCTTCAGTATGTCACAGTACATGTTGGCATTGATCGTTCCCTCAATGAACTGTAGCTCCCCAGTGCCAGCAGCACTCATGCAGCCCAGACCATGACGATCCCACCACCATGCTTGACTGTGGGCAAGACACACTTGTCTTTGTACTCTTCACCTGGTTGCCGCCCCACATGCTTGACACCATCTGAACCAAATAAGTTTATCTTGGTCTCATCAGACCACAGGACATGGTTCCAGTAATCCATGTCCTTAGTCGGCTTGTCTTCAGCAAACTGATTGTGGGCTTCCTTGTGCATCATCTTTAGAGGAGGCTTCCTTCTGGGACGACAGCCATGCAGACCAATTTGATGCAGTGTGTGGCGTATGGTCTGAGCACTGACAGGCTGACCCCCCACCCCTTCAACCTCTGCAGCAATGCTGACAGCACTCATACGTCTATTTCCCAAAGACAACCTCTGGATATGACGCTGAGCACGTGCACTCAACTTCTTTGGTCAACCATGGGGAGCCCTGTTCTGAGTGGAACCTGTCCTGTTAAACGGCTGTATGGTCTTGGCCACCGTGCTGCAGCTCAGTTTCAGGTTCTTGGCAATCTTCTTATAGCCCAGGCCATCTTTATTTAGAGTAACAATTCTTTTTTTCAGCCCCTTCAAGAGTGCTTTGCTATGAGGTGCCATGTTGAACTTCTAGTGACCAGTATGAGAGAGTGAGAGCGATAACACCACATTTAACACAACTGCTCCACATTCACACCTGAGACCTTGTAACACTAACGAGCCACATGAGACTGGGGAGGGAAAATGGCTAGTTGGGCCCAATTTGGACATTTTCATTTAGGGGTGTACTCACTTTTGTTGCCAGCAGTTTAGACATTAATGCCTGTGTGTTGATTTATTTTGAGGGGACAGCAAATTGACACTATTATACAAGCTGAACACAACGTGTAATTCCTTCAGTGTTGTCACATTAAAAGATATAATAAAATAATTGCAAAAATGTGAGGGGTGTACTCAAACCTCATTGGGTATGTTTCTACAAATGGTCTGGGCATGTCCACTTTTACTTCCCTTATTGGGGAAACAGCGATCAAGATTATTAAAAGGTATGTAAAAGAGTAAATTATGTCATTAATTTATTAAGACATTGCGTAGTGGGTTTAGTAGTTTTACACCACACAGACTGCCTCTGATAAGATAACAGAACCTTTGTGGCTATCAAATTTGACACCTTTCACAATAGGACACCGGCAGAAGTTCTGACTCCACCACTTTATCCAAAACCATGCATAACTACTACAAATATGTTTTGTTTTGAACAGGACTTTTAAGCTGGCCATACACTAAGTGAAAATCTCTCTGTGGGTAGCCCTGTTGAAGGGGCCGGACAGAATTGTTAGCTGAACAGTGATTAGGTCCAATCAAATGTGGCCTCTGATAGGGTATTCTGGCTCCGCTGTTAAAATAGAACAGCCTGACACGGAGGTCTGTCCTTCCTGTAAAAAAAAACAACCAAAAAACAAAAATACTAACAGAACAAAAAACAAACACATCTCGGTGCTTTAGCAACTGTTAAAAAATTCCAAAAATATCTGTCAGCTGGTGTTTTTTTCTAGATTTGGATAAGGTAGGTAACAATCTAGAGATCCTCACCTTTTTGCTGCATCTCCACTAACTTCTTGTGTGGGCACATATCCACCACTTAAAGTGATACTAAACCCACAACAGTAAAATCAGTCTGTATATGCAGTAAAGCACGCTTGTTATACTCACTGTGGAACCTAAGGGGTTAATCCCTTGCAAATGTGTATAAAGGCTATTTGATCCTGTTTCTCTGACCCTCCTCTTGATCCAGAGTCTTAAAAAAAAATAACCTGATGTTTACAGAGCCAGTGGACCGGCTTGCACATGCTTAGTTTGGTGTGTATTGCTAGAGTTCTTTTTCTTGGGAGGGTGCATGTGATCAGCACAGGGCCAATCAGCACTGTCCAGACAGAGGATCAGTGCAGTATGAAAACTCCTCCTACAAGGTTTACTAGAAACTGATAGAAGTCACAAGGTTGCTTTATACTACGGATGAGAAAAGGTATTTATCAGTTTATATTTACTAAAATAATTGCATTTCCATGTTTTGTGTACTGTGGGAGACCAGATATAGTGAATGAAGGTTCTGGGTTTAGTAACACTATAAGGGAAAAATATATAGTCATAGCACGCACTTTCATTTTAGAACATGTAAAAATAATATAAACAATTGTGTAACATTGTAATAATTAAAAATAAAAACATTTCAGGTTGTGAGCTCTGCCTATCTGCTGGCCATCTCATTCCACAACTTCCTGTACTTCCTGCACGCTTTTCACTTTCTCCTATGCGGTTTACTTTCAGTTTCCAAGGACTACATATTCAATGGTACCTTGCAGTCTGCAAGCAGGGCTTCATGTACAGACTTTCCACCTTGAAACTCCTCCTTTCAAATCATCTGCAGTTTAGAAGGCATGCTCTAGGAATTCTGTGACACAGCAGTGCTCATCAACAGGGCACAGTGAATAGGTTTCAGAATTCAAGTAAATGTGTGGGAAACATCACAAATAATGATACAAACTTTAAGATCATTCAAAGTAATAGGAGCAGAATAGAAATTGAAATACAACGTGGAAATATAACATTTTGATAATATATATGCTTTAAATTAGAAAATGGATTTTTGGAAAAGGGAGGTGGATGACATTATGGAGGCGGAATGTTGGATCCATGTTAAAAATAAACATGATAAATTCAAAGATATCTGGGCTGGTTAGATGTACTATTCATACGAAATACCAGACAATTAATACCCTGTCCAGTATGGGTTAATGGTCTCATGTTGGCTCATAACTTTTTGCTTTATTGAGTGTAGTCTGTGTAATTTTATTTAATATTATCCTTCGTATTTGTCACAAGGCATGCACATTCCTTTAATGTCACTGAATAATGTGTAGTTATTTTTCTCTTTTCTTTTTTCCCTTTTTAATGAATGGCATTTCTATCTGCGGCTTCCTGACATTGTACTGTATAATAGTTTTGATATGACTCGGATTGCCTATTTTTTGACCCTGTGCAAGGTGCTGCTTACAACCAGGTTGCACTTTGTACTGTATTAGTTCACTGAAAATCCACGCCGGTGACGCGTTATAGAAGCACGTTGCTGGATTGTTTCTTTTGTGATACCTGTTTGTATCAGCATGTAAAAACCTAATACGAATTGATTATAAAAAAAAAGAAAAAATTAAGTATTTCATGCTCAACTCAAAAAAAAAAAAAGAAGGAAAATCATCAAGGAAGGATATTACCCTGCTTTACTTGTTAAAAGGGCCATTTCGGACCCAAGTCCTAGTGAAACAAAAAATAACCTTTGCTACCATCAAAGTAACATCATGATTAGGGATGAGCCGAACGGTTCGGTTCGCAGCTAAACATGCGAACAGGCCAAAAATTTGTTGGAACACGTGAACACCGTTAAAGTCTATGGGACATGAACATGAAAAATCAAAAGTGCGAATTCAAAAGGTTAATATGCAAGTTATTGTCATAAAAAGTGTTTGGGGACCCGGGTCCTGCCCCAGGGGATATGTATCAATGCAAAAAAAAGTTTTAAAAACTGCCGTTTTTTCAGGAGCAATGATTTTAATAATGCTTAAAGTGAAACAATAAAAGTGAAATATTCCTTTAAATTTCATACCTGGGGGGTGTCTATAGTATGCCTGTAAAGTAGTGCATGTTTCCCGTGTTTAGAACTGTCCCTGCACAAAATGTAATTTCTAAAAGGAAAAAAAGTAATTTAAAACTACTCGCCGCTGTAATGAATTGTCGGGTCCAGGCAATACAGATAAAAGTCATTGAAAAAAACGGCAAAAAACGGCCAAAAATGGAATTTGGGGGGAACCCCCACGCATTTTTTTTTGGTTCAGGGTTCCCCTTAATATTCATACCAGACCCAAAGGGCCTGGCAATGGACTGGGTGGGGGGGACCCCTGCCGTTGCCGTTTCTTTCAATGACTTTTATCTGTATTGCCGGGACCCGACAATTCATTATAGCCGCAAGTAATTTTAAATGACTTATTTTCCTTTAGAAATGTCATTTTGTGCAGGGACTGTTTTAAACATGGGAAACATGCGCTACTTTACATGCATACTATAGACACCCCCCAGGTACGAAATTTAAAGGAATATTTCACTTTTATTGTTTCACTTGAAGCATTATTAAAATCACTGCTCCCGAAAAAACTGCAGTTTTTAAAACTTTTTTTTACATTGATATATGTCCCCTTGGGCAGGACCCAGGTCCCCAAACTCTTTTTATGACAAGAACTTGCATATTAACCTTTAAAATTAGCATTTTTGATTTCTCCCATAGACTTTCAAAGGGTGTTCCGCGGCTTTCGAATTTCGACCCGAACATGATTGAAAGGTTTTGAATAAAGAAAAGACTGTGTAAATAACTGTAATTAAACTAATTGGCATGAGTCCCCACAAACCAATTCCCAGATACACAAAATTATAACGGGAAATTACTTTGCTTTAAAAAGGAGGTTGCCCTTAGCTACTCCTGCCACAAACTAAAAACCAAAAGAAACAGCATCAGAATATAAAAAGTTATGGAGGCTTCCTAGTCTTTTTCTTTTTTTTTCCCTTGATGCACTTTGCTTAAAATTGTTCCCCTCCAGCTGTTGATTGAACATATATAGCAGTTCCTCAACAGCTGATAAACCGTAAGTTGCTTTGTGAAAAAAATAAAATAAATACTGTGCCAGCTTGGTTCTATATGTTCCATATGTTAAGTTTAATATTTGGCAAGATTTATGTTTTCTTTTCATCCCTATTTAAAATCTCATGACGTATACTTTATAATAAAGTTATGAAATCCAAGTAGGAGCCCAATTAACATCCCAGGGAAATGTATGTGGTATATTCTGGCCACAGAAAAGCCTTATTTTGTGTGTTCCCTTAACAGATGGATGAGTTCACGGTTTGTACTTTGCAATTAAGTGTACCATTGTTCTGCTAAAGCACAGAAAACATAATTGCTATCCATTTTGGAAATTGTGGTTAAAAATACCCACTTTTAAGTCTACTTCCATCCATGTTTTTTTTCAGACCTCCAAATACATTTCAAGTTCAGTTCTAGCCTGAACTCTTTTTACTATGTAGCCAGGTACTAGGCTACAACAATATGGAGAAGGAGACATTGCCTTTTATTCTTCTCTCCCTCTGAGATACGGACGTTATGATGCATCATTTTCCTCCACCCAGCAAAGAGAGTGCTAAAGCCATGAAAGTCCACAAACTGCCTTGCAGAGTGTGGAGAATCCTAGGAGTTAAAGTTTGGGGAGATGGCAGCCTAATGATGATGCCAATTGACCCCTTACACTTCAGGGATCAATAGACCTTGTGCAGTAGGAGGAGTAGGAGATAAAAAAAAATGTATTTTAAACATTCGTTCCTCTTGGCACCAGGGGTGTTCAAAAGAGAGAGCGTACCTGTCTGAATATTCGCCTGCCAGCGGTAGAAGATACCAGAGGAGATTTGTACCTGAGAGTGAGGACAACCAGGGACAGTGCAACACTGCCCATTTCACGGCACCTGCACTGCTGTCGTCGGGGAGGGGAGCATTCCCTCATCCCTGCCTCCCCTCGATCACTGGAGGCCTTCTGGAAGAGACCAAGGGGGGCCCCCTCTTCTACAGTGAGAAATCACCACAGCATTCCAGGGACTGGTGAGAGGGCTATTCGCCAATTACTGATACTGCTAGCAGGGACTGAGCCCACAGAGCAGGTCACCAAGTGTACCCAATCCATACTGCACTTATTCCAAACCTAGACTGCACCTATACCAACCCTATACCGCACGTGTCAAACACCGGGCAATATCAAGTGGCCCTTGCACCTCTCCTGCTGCTGCAGTACCCCCTTTTGCAGCCGTGGAGAGGCTAGACTCTGTCCCGTGATCTCAGCAGTCAGTAGCAGAGAGGAGGACAGAACTCTTCCTACAGATCCTGCTTCTCTCTGTGCAGCCGCAACACCCCCTTGTTTCCGTCTTCCCTGGCCTCAGCATTCAGCAGACTCTGGCAGCTGACTCCAGCCCTCCTCCAGACCCTGCACTTTCTGCTTCCCAGCTTTGCCCCCAGCAGCACAAGGTAAGGGGGGAGGGGGGTGCAATGTAATGTAAGGGTCTGGACTTTTGACTTCTGATGGTGAGGGGGAAGGCTCTTAAAATCTGATGTAAAGGGAGGCATGGTGCTCTGGACATCTAGTCTTACAGATACAACAAACCCTTTGAGGGCAACCATAATGCTGATGCGGCCCGTGATGAAATAAAGTTTGACACCCCCTGCTATACCGCATTACTGAAACTTTACCGAATCTGAACCATATCTACCTTGCACCTGTGCCGAGACTATGCCACACCTATATTGTACCTATACTGCATGCAGGTTAACTGGGACTGTTGTTAAGTGCACCAATGCCCTTAAAGGGCCCCAACAATATCAGTCAAAAGAACATCTCAAATGACTGCCCCTTCCATAATTATTTTGCAAGTCCCCTTTGTTGCCCTGCCCCCTCCCTCCATTTTGGACAGTGCATACCCAGTCAGTCTAGGACTAGTAGCGCCACCATAAATGCACTTTGGCAGTATAGTTTCAGCACCAAGTAAACTTCACTACTCTTCACTGCTGCACTTGATTTGGCCTTGCTACTGTTTATGCTGATCTAGACGCCAAATGTCATCTTATGCCTCTTCTTTATGGTTAATCATTTTGTATGCTAAATGGCATTGTTACCATTGTATTGTAACTGTTTTATGTTTGCTTAATTACTGATCATATTGGGTCACAATATATCAAGTTTGCTTTTTTTACCTGGTTTGGTGCATGTTTCCTTTAATACTATTCTTCCTTTAATACTACTCTTGGGTACTAAGTTTTACCCTCAGTGGTTTCCTGTGATATTGTATGTTTATACACTTATCCTGGTTGGTTAGAGTGGCTGAGGTTTTTGAAAAAAAGGGCGAGGCAAAATACAGAGGATCCATCCTAATCACCAGCTCCTATGGGGGTAGCACCACAACTAGTTTTGAGACTGGGGATCTTCAAGAACCCCTGTGAGGGTCCATTGCTAGTTTTGTTCCCAAATTATATTGGGAAAATATTTGAACCCATGAAAGGGTTTTCACTGCTTGCTTTGTTGCTATAGGGAAGATGCCACACTGAAAGGAAGATACATGATGTTCCCAGGACAGGAATTAGGGAGAACGTCCATCAGTGTCATACGGCATAAAAACTACCGGTATATAGGTGTTCCAAAACGTTCTACTCCACAAAAAGTAAAATACAAGTTGATATAGAATGAGCAAAAGTATGCTTCAATGCCTTTTCAGATGGGCCAGAATTGTAAAAATAGGACCAGACAGGTCTGTTACACATGCCATTGCATTTATATCTCGGGGTGCAGAGTTAGACAGGTAGCATTACCTGTCAAACTTGGCTATTTAATTCAATACAGCCGCACCACAACTGGGAGTTAAATGCTCAAATTGTAGTTGCAGTGCAGTCCCGCCAATTGGCAATTTAAAAAAAAGCAAAAAAAAAATAAAAAACAACACACAAGCTTTCAGGAGACAGCAGTAGCAGGTCTTTTCAGAGTGCGGTAAGCAGTACCGCAAGTCTGACAGAAGCCTTAAGGTGTATCATTTAGAAGAAAACTATTTTTCCATAAGAAACTGAGATAGTTTAAAGTCAAAATTTCCCAGACTCTTTACGTGTTGTACCTGAAACGACTTGCTTTTTTTTTTTAGTCGAGATCTCCAGTTAAGATAAAATTGCAAGTAACCTATAAATTAAATCACTTCTCCTGCTTGCTAAGAACTAGTTTCTTAAGCATTTAGTTCATAGGGTACAGTTCAATATTGGATGGGACAGAATTATATTCTTTGGTTGCTTGTAGTTTAAGTATAGAAGAAAGGGGTACAGTAACCGGAATAAAACTGCATGGTGCAAGCTAGTCCAGTAAACTGAGTGTGTCTAAAAACCCCCCTTTAAAATAAATCCTACACCCAGGCCATGGGAACACCAATCATTAACAAATGGTAATGATTGGAGATGCCTACCCTGAAGAGAATATTGTACTGTTCAAAATCTTTTTCTTAGGGCTCAGCATAGGGATATTACAGTGCCATGGGCACTACCATCTTGATTTCTTTTGAGATAACCAGGGGTGATGAATGAGAACCCAATGGCAATGAATGGGGATAAGTACACTGCAGATAGTACAAAATCTATATCTCAGGCCTTTGTAGATGGCTGCAGGAAAACCATGGGTGACAACATCTTGGATATTCCTCCATGAGAACCAGGGGTTGATTACAGATGCCAATTTCTACCTGCTCTCTCCAGATTTCATGCCTGCTCATTTACAAAGTGCCTCCCGGAGTAAGGGGATCTCCATGCAGCATTCAGGAGTGCACTTGAAGGCTGGCACTGTGTCAACTAGACAGTCAGATCAGACCAGCATGCTCTCATAACAGCCTTTGGTTACACTGCACTGCTTGTCAGGGGGGCAGACACAACAACTTGATTACAGGTCAGACAGAGTAACTTAAGGATAAGCGATTCTGGCTGTGAAATGCCAGACAGAATTACCATTCAGTGCCTGCACAGTCTACAATCAGTGTCCACATATTTAGTAGCTACATTTATGTTTGTAAAGCACAAGCACTTTGATTTCCATACCCTAGCCACAGCTTTGCTTTATAGTGGAAGTTTAACCAAAATCTAAATCTAAACCTACTCCTATTCTAAGCCTATTCTATCTAACCCTGTAAAGAAAAGATATGTATACTATACTTACCAATTCTGAAGCCGTGCTCCTGTTCTGCCTCATGATCAGCTGTCAGTGGTGGCTTCAATGTAGAGGAGGGACAGGCAATAATGGTCGCCCCATAGTAAGTCTATGTTAGGACCTGGGCTTGAACCTGGGACCTCTGGTGTGTCTGGTGGTGACTCTACTTGCTGAGCCACCTGGAATGCTGGACAGCTCCTTGGATAGTTCATTAGACAATTCCTTGAATGATCTTTCTTGTCTTGAATCTTGTTTGCCTTGAACCTTGAACCCTTTGCTCCTCCCAGAAACTTCCTGATTTAAGCCATGTCCCTGCACTTCCTGGTTGCCAGAATATTGTGTCTTCACCAGCCAATATCTTGCTCCTGTCTACTGCTGCCGACCGCATCTTTGCTACCACTCACTACCGACTTTTGGCTCGTCCCCGACTACGCTTCTGCTGAATCCCAACCTGCAACTATCTGTTACCGACTTTTGGCTCGTCCCCGACTACGCTTCTGCTTGATCCCTACCTGTATTATCTGTTTCTGGACCCCGGCTTGCTCACCCCCTGGTGGGGCTAATCTGAGGACCGCGACCTGGCACTGACACGCAGCGAAGCCCATCTCCACCTTTAGGAGCCCTGGTGAATACCGGTCAGTGCTTAGACCCCGCACCTCAGGTGAACCCGTGTCATCAGCCAGGGTGACCTGTGTGAATACCTGCTCTGCTGCTATAGCTACTGGCCTCTGAGCCTGACTCCAGACTGTGACAGTCTATGGGTGATGTCATCTCCCATGCTTTTGGAGCCGTTGTCAGTGATCTCGCCTTTAAATAGAGCAGATCATTAAACTGGACCAGAGTGACTTCAGAATAAGCAAGTGTACAGATCTTTCTTACAGGGTTGGATAGATTTGGGGGGGGGGGGCTGGGAGTAGGTTTAGCGTTAGTACGATTTTGACGGAGCTTCCACTTTAGGCTAAAGCTTTTTCAGTTTTGTTATTGAACAGAATACAAGACAGCTGCTCCATGTATATATCTTCATAACACTACTATTTATCATTCTTCAGGAACTCAATAAAAGGACAGCATTACATCGCCAAAAGAGGGACTGGATTATTGATACCTTCACACTCCAAGAAGAGCTTCCTGGACCCTATCCAATGCTAGTTGGCACGGTAAGCCTTTTTGTACTTTGTAATGTTTATTAATCCAAGTTGTTATTACACAAGCAGCTACCACTGTACTTAAAGGGGTTGTAACGGTTCGTTTTTTATTTTCTAAATAGGTTCCTTTAAGCTAGTGCATTGTTGGTTCACTTACCTTTTCCTTCTATTTCCCTTCTAAAAAAAAATGTTTCTCTGTTTTCTTTGTCTGAATTTCTCACTTCCTGTTCCTCCTCAGTAAGCTGTTCAGTAAGTTGTTCTGGTTGACTAAACACCACTCGGATAATGGTGTGAAGTTTATTGAGGAGAAACAGGAAGTGAGAAATTCAGACAAAGAAAAAAAACATTTAGAAGGGAAATCGAACGAAAAGGTAAGTGAACCAACAATGCACTAGCTTAAAGAACCTATTTAGAGAATAAAAAACGAACCTTTACAACCCCTTTAAGCCCGGTGCACACCAAGTCTTTTTTCATTCAACCCAGTGGGCTGAATGAAAAGAAACCAGAGATCACCATACAAAGGCAGGCCACAGATGGTGCAATTTTCTTTTTCTGTAGATCAGACAGCTGTACGCATGGGCAAAAATTATTTCCGCTTCCTGCTGAACCGACCATTTTCTTCCGATTTTCAGCTCATGTACTTGTACTCATGTATGTACTCATGTTTCAGCAATTACTTAATGGGACAGTGAATGGAACAATGACTAGGTAAAAAGTGGATTATCCCAAAAACCATGTGTAGCGGGAATCTCCTTTAGGGATCCAGGACTACGATACCCAGAACCCCGTTCAGCACCCAAGGTGCATTGCCAACTGCAGAGACTCATGGGGTGGGCTATGAAGGTGAAGCGGAGGCGGAGCTCGGCCTCTTTGGACGCCGCCCTTCTAGCAAGGGGATCCCCTGTGCGGACTTGCTGCTGGTGCGAGGCCTTGCGCAATTCCAAAGAGCCTTCCACTCCACTGCGGAGCCTGTGTGGCACCTGATCTCCATTCGTTTCTCACTGACATCAGGAGGACCGAAGACCCGGCTATCGCAGATCCTGTGTGCGGATACACAGCGGTGGAAGTTACGGACGGGGACTAAGTCCGGTGTGGTGAGAGAGCACTTGCTCAAAGTTATAGCCAAGTAGCTATAGCCAAGTACTTTGTTTAGGCCTACTGACTGCCTTGGCCTTTAGTGCTATAGTGCTATATCAACTATCCTAGCAGGAGACTATTTCCAGAACTGAGTTTGATAGTCTCCTGGGAGTTGTTACTTTGCTGAGACACTGTCCTGTTGGATTACAATTATTGTTCCTGATGTGCACCACTGTTTTCCTTGCATGCGAAGATTCTTCACCCTAAGACTATACCTTACTTTAAGTCAGGCCTGACTGGGTAGCGTAGAACATTATTGGGCGCCATATTGCTCACGGGGAGGATAGCTGCAGCGTGGTGTGCTAGTATATTTTATACAGTATTGCTAAGTGTCACTAATATTGCAGGGCTCTGCATGTGTTATTATGTACTGTACTTCTACCTAACTTTTATACCAAAGTAAAGTTGCTATAGTTAAGTACTCCGGTATCAGTGTCAATTACTATACTTTATTACTGTTTGCTTTATTGTGGGCTGAGTCATAGATGATTGCAGAGACATTACCAGTCTATCATTCCCTAGAATAGCTGTGCCAGGGGAGGGTCGAGTAGATTGGCAGTGCTGTGTACAGGGCCCGAAACAATATCAGCGGCTCTCTTAAGTTGAGGGTATCGCTACACATGTTTACACAGTTAATAATAATAAAAAAAGGGGGGGGGATGGTACAAATAGTAAACGTAGTCAAAACGGTAATCAAAGCGGGTAGTCAGTGCAAGCCAGTAAATCAAGAAGCCAGAGATCAGTGTAGTCAGAGACAGCAAACAGGATCAGGAACCAGAAGGGGCGTCAGCCAGGCAAGTCTTTAACAGGAACACAGCAAAGAATCCTCAGATATGTTGACCAAGGCAAAGGAATGGGAGAATGAACCAGGCAGTTTATATATCCAGAAGGGGCTGGCTGACAAGCAGGAAATGATCACCAGGTGAGGCACTGTGGAATGATGAGCACGACCCTGACACAAGATTCCAGTTTGAGAAAGAAACAAAAAACCCTCTTCGGAAAAGGGAAGATTCCTTCCATACTCCACAGGTTGTTAAAGTGGTCGTAAAGTCACGAATCACAAATCCTGGTATCCCCTCTGTAACAGAAAGATATGCTGTATCTGTAATTTTTTAAAATGATGCAGTAAAATACCTTATTTGAGAGCACCGCTGTGCACTCTCAAGACTTCAGCTTCCCCAATCTGAGGACTATAGTGGGAGGGGCTGAGATTTCCCATTGACGTCAGACGGGAGGAGAGGTGGAGGAGAGCGACGGGAGGTCACGTGAGCGCACAGCAGCGCTCTAACATAAGGCATTTTGCTGCAAAATTATTAAAACACAGATGCTGCACAGTATATATTTCTGTAACAGAGGGGCTTCCAGGATTTGGGATTATTGATGTTACAGCCATAGCGGGAGGAAAGGGGAGGGGTGGGGAGGAGATGGCTGACACACAGACTCCTGAGCTGACAGGCAGGGAAGGAGGGGGAGAGACTGCGGGCTGACGGAGGCACACAAACTGACCACAGTAATCATGGATCAGCAACCACTTAAGCACACACTACAGTTTTTTTTTTCGTGCAATCCAGTAGGTTGCATGGAAAAAAAACTGTCAGCTACGGTCGGAGCCGCTGAACTAACCATGCAAGGTTAGTCCAGCGATCTCCCCCGCTTAGCTGTTGTGTTCTGACAGGGGGACGCTCCCCCGGCCGGAACACTCTGATCAGCCCTCTCTGCCATTGGCTGAGAACACTGATCAGTAGTTGGTCGGCTTCTGGTTTTCCAGCATGCACGTCCGACCGAAGCAGGTCTTTCTTTTGCTTACAACCACTTTAAAACTGAACCAATATACTGAAAAAGAAAAATCACACCCCAACCCTCCCCCCCTGCACTGCCAATAGTCAATGGCTTGTTTCAAAAATACTTACCTTACTCCTCACTTCCACAGCGGTGCTCTTCTCTACTTCCTAGCCCAGCGCAATGCAATTCAAAAACACATGACTGCACATACTCATACATGCAGTTTGGTATAAATGAGTCCCTTTCAACACTAAATCACTTTTAACCCACACAGGCATGCTGTATTTTTCCGCGCTGCATCACAGCGCACATGACATCAGCACTGTGGTAATTACAGGTCACACAGGAAACAATTGTTTTCTCGGTGCCCTTGCAGTGACTGGCATTGCAGTGCTGTCCAGTGCAGAAAAATGACAGTCACTGTACATAGTGTGAACAAGCCCTTAGAAGTATAAGAAACTCTTCAGCATCAACCAAAACATGTGAGTTCTGGGTAAACACACAAATTATTATTAGGCATATTATATACCTGTAAAACCCTCCCTTGTGTAGACATACCCTGAGACTGCCACTGGGCATCACCATCTTGGCTTCTGCTGCTGTCAATCACAGCCAGTGAGCCAATGAGGAGAGAGAGGCTTGGGAGCGCGCTTGCTTGGGTGCCCCCATTGTAAGCTGTTTGCTCTGGGGGCACTCGACAGGAGAGAGGGGCCAGAAGCGTCGGCGGGGACCCGAGAAATCACTGCACAGAGCAAACAAGTAGGACATGTTTGTTATTTTTTTATTTATTCTTTTAAATTGCCTTTAATATCCATTTAAGGAAAGGAAAAACACTCCAAGTATGACTTTAAAAAAAGCCTGTCACTAACGGAAAAAAAAAGAGCAAAGTACAGAAAAATTGAGTATTTTAATGTTTCCGTATGGCTCATGGCCAACTGGACAGTTATAGGTTTGTCTGCGACAGTACAGAAGACTCCCTCCGAGCCAGTCTTTTCTCGGGCAAACAATAGGCTGTTAAAACCAGCCCAATGAAGCAATTAACCCTTCCTTTAAAAGAAGGGCTGGTGTTGTCCCTGTAAAATTCTTGTTCCTGGAAAGGTCAACTCTGAAAAGGTTATAAGGGGTGGTACACTGTCCAGCTTCTGACCTGAGGAACTGGTAAAGGGGCTTTTGTACTAAAATGTAAAAAAAACTATTAAAACGAATTAAAAGAAACCCCTATACACACTGTCAGTAAAACTACAGTAGTTTTATGTGGGACAAAAAAACAAAAAATCACAAACACGAACGTAATGATCTAGTATCACTTCTTAGCAACAAATCATCATGAATATGCGAAGGTATCCACGCTACAACATACTGTGATATTGGGGTGTTTAGCTCAAGCGGATAGATGCATTTTTGTGCAGTGAGTCCACGTCAGACAGGCTTTTATAGTTAAGGGCCTGGTGGCCCATATTTATTAAACGGAAAAACAAAAACACAAAGTTCATTCAGGATTCCCACGCAGGGGTTTAACTTAATTTAGCACTCAAAAATAAGGAAAACGTCCCAAGCCACCTAACTCTCTTGTCAGCAGTTCCTCTGCTTGCTCTCAACAGATCTGTTTCTTTCCAGCCCCCTAGACTCACTGGCTTCCGCTGGCCAGCCTTTCCTAGTCCCTGGGCAAAGAATCTCCCTAACACGGGCTGCAGTCTCCCACAGGGCAGACAGCTTTCCAGACACAGGTCTGTCTTCATACAGCAGTAGCAAGCTGATCACACTCCACCTTTCTCCCCCTACTGCTCTCACCAGCCCCTCGTTATATGCATCTGGGCACACACCCTGCTGGCTGTCCACAACACCCGGACACATGGGTGGAGATCCTGTCCCACCCAAAACCCTTAGGGATCTCCAAACTACAGAGTCCCATCTGGAACTAGCAAGATCCGGAGAAAGCTGCCAAAGCAGTCTCCTCAAATCTACACTCTGTAGATTGCCGACATGCAGACTCTGTGTCCATTTTTGCTCCATTTCCATAGGGACAGGGACTCTCACTATTACAATACTCTCACTATTACAATACTATAATAGCAAATGATGAAGCAGCCAGCACTATGTGTTTGATTAGCAAGTAAAAATACATGAAAAGTCCATATGCAGCGCTAAAAAACAAATAAAAGGCAGTCCATAGGAGTTTAGTGAAAGAAAGAGATGAGACCCCAGTACCTGCTTCAGTGTGAGATTGCAGCACACCACACCATGGTGTAAATTCAATCTCCTTACCAGAAGAAGAGATAAAACAGTCATATAACCAGGATCTGTATAGCAGCACCAGCATCAAGCACCAGGTCGATAGCTCCACGCCATGGTAACACTGATGGGGAAACTTGCCTCTATCCCTTTTGAACAAACAAGGACATCAAGTTTTCCGTTTCACTATGCTTAATCTCCCACCCATAAGGACGATACCACCTTTTCGATGGCAGCAGCCCTGTTCTTAGCTTGTTTTCTACTATACAGATCCTAGTTACAGTGAGGGAAAAAATCACCTGGGAGCCAGATCTCTTGCTGATTGCAAAGTGGTCAAATACTTATTTCACTCATTTACTTTTCAAACAAATCACCATGAACTATAGTGATTGGAACCAGCATTAGAGATTTGTAGCAGAGAATGATCACAGCTACAAAGTTGCCAGTCTGACTCTGACAGGACCCTTAGGCTAGAGCTGCATTAGCAATTCATAGCAGCTTTATCACACAACTAAAATTAATGGTGATTTTTTGCTTGTATTAGCAATCCTGCACAAACAACTGGAGCATTGTGCAATCTTGAGAGACTAGAGCTGAACTCCAGCCAAAAAACAAAAAATGAATATCCTATTAAGAACAAAAGCAGCATCTGCTGTCACCTTTTAATCCAGAGATATCCCCACAGTATTTTTTTCTGCTGCTAGATGTCCTCAGTCTGATAGCTATTCAACGCATTTCCTCTGAGCCCAGATTATCCCAGATTATCCTGGACCCGCCCAAGTGTGTGACTGGACAGTGAAATGAGAAGCAGCACAATGATAAGCTCATCTCTACAGTAGGTCAGCCTGTTTGTGAGCAGATCACTTTTTTGTCATCTCCCCTTCACAGCTCCCCTGGGGAAGAATAGTGGACCACTAGGCAGGCTCTATTGATTTTTCTTTTTCCCTTTTGGGGTACCATATACACGGCTATATATGAGTTTTTTCATATACTTTGCAGCCTGACCACCATGGTGTGAGTTGGCAAGCATCTTGCAAGTAACCATACTCCCATGTGCCTCTCCTGAAGAAGCGAGAGTTGTCTTGCGAAACGCATCGAGTTAGTTGCACAATTGCTCCAGATTGATGGTGGTATCTCTATAGCATTTGTAGGTCCTATCAAAAAGTTTTTTTCCATGTGATGCACTATTTATGCATTGATGTTCATTAACAAGTTGTTATAGTGTATGTGGTTTTTAAATGTATGTGAATACATTTTTCATACTTTTTATATATTTTGTTTGAAGCGTGACTCCTTAAAAGTCCTGTGGGCTATTTATTTTTTGTTGTGTGCATACTACTTTGGGACTGAAACACTACCTCTATCCATTTCATATCAGCTCTTTTTGTATGTCTATCTACAGCAGATCACTCTGCTCTCTCCTATCATCAGCATGCTCCTTCGCACCTGAACTGATTGCCTTCTTCTGCTTCTTCCTCTCACACGCCAGCTCTGCAATGTGCTGATATCATGCCACATTCAGGCAAGGCTGTAAGAACACTGCTTGCATTTCAAAAGACATGTAATGATGTATTAACCACTTTCCGACTAGCCACCGTCATTACACTGCGGCAGGTCGGCACGATACCGCGAACCATCGTAGCTGTACGTCGGTCCCTTTAAGCGGGATTGCAGGGGTGCCGATGGTCGCGATGACGGCCGGCCACGCACGATCGCCGGCACGAGAGCCAGAACAGGGACGTGTGTGTGTGTGTAAACACACACGTCCCTGTTCTTAGAGGAGAGGAGATGCAGATCGTGAGTTACTAATAGCTGTCATCTCCTATAGTGAGTCCCTTCCCCCAACAGTTAGAACACACACACTAGGGAACACAGCTAACCCCTTGATCGCCCCCTAGTGTTAACGCCTTCCCTGCCAGTCACATTTATACAGTAATCAGTGCATTTTTATAGCACTGATCTCTGTATAATTGTCAATCGTCCCAAAAATGTGTCAAAAGTGTCCGATGTGTCCGCCATAATGTCGCAGTCCTGATAAAAAAAAAAAAACGCAGGTCGCCGCCATTACTAGTAAAAAAAATAATAATAAAAAAACCCATAAATTTAGCCCCTATTTTGTAGATGCTATAACTTTTGCGCAAACCAATCATTAATATGTAGAAGAATACATATCGGCCCAAACTGAGAATTTTTGTTATTTTTTTTAATTGGGGATATTTTCTATAGCAAAAAGTACAAAATATTGTGTTTTTTTCAAAATAGTTGCTAATCTTTTGTTCATAGCGCAAAAAATAAAAACCGCAGAGATGATCAAATACCACCAAAAGAAAACTCTATTTGTGGGAAAAAAAGGATGTCAATTTTGTTTGGGTACAGCCTCGCACAACCGTGCAATTGTCAGTTAAAGCGACGCAGTGCCATATAGCAAAAAATTGCCTGGTCATTGAGCAGCCAAATCTTCCGAGGCTGAAGTTAAGATTACAAACCTGCATTCATTTGTGTCTTTTCTATCTGCTTAGGGTTCAGCTTTTTCCATTTGTGTGCTCTATTCAATAGACAGACATTTGTTCCAACTGTTTAAGTGATCAATTGCTACTCGTCTCGATTAACGGGTAGTGATTTTAGCAGGGAGACTGAGCTATTAAATATCACGTTTACAGCTCTAGCCTAAATAAGTGGGAAAACACTGGGCTGAGATAAAGAACCCATTTATTTGCTACTGAATCTTTACCAAAGACAAAAAATTAATAACTGTCCTGCGGTACAGCAAACATCATAAAATAACTGCTTCTACTTGAACTCTGTCGCAAGTTTTATATACAACTTATAATTTACTGAGCACTCCCTCCGTACACCCACCCCTATCTTGTATGAGAAAATGGGAAAAGGAGTTAAAAATTGTACGTTTACGTCGGGCCAACAACACATTATTCGATTTTCCCTAAAATTGTCAGCCTGTACAAAAATTCAAGAAGCCGACTTTAAAAGTTTTGACGAGGTGGTATCATACTCCTCATATGTTACACAAATGCTATCCCAATACAACGGACCATTTCTGGAGATGCCAGGAGGGAAGAGGAATGCTGCTCCACATATTTTGGTCCTGCCCTAAGCTGACACACTTTTGGGCAGAAGTCCGAAAAAATACTCAAATTCACGAGAATACAAGATTCCAGATGATCCAGCCTTCTTCGCGTTACACGTTTCAACCATTCCCGCAAAAATAACTCTGTTATGCACAGTACAGGTTTACTATAAAGCATACAATCACAAATCAAACTGAAGCTTCACCAAGTGCTCGTGTGCAGAGATGCTGCATACCCTTTTGGACGGAGTTTCCAAAAAACGCCTAACAAACATGTTCCTTACATTCCAAGTCTGTGACGCTTTAAAGTGCATCTAAATCCAAGAACAAAAAGGTTATGTTTTGCAGCTTACCAGTTCTCAGATGTGGTGGCTGCAATCGTTTTTGTTGGGCTTTACCCCCTTTATTTATACCTGGCGATCCTGCTAATAACACACTTCCTGTCCTAGGGAGACAACACTGTGTTTATGTAGGGGTCATGGTTTCACCCTAGGCTGCATATTGCTTTGGACTACAACACCTTTCCCTCTCCAAATCTCCATAACATAGCAGGGGATGTTCTTTAGCTCCTAGAGGTAATCCAAGCAAGGTTGCCAAGACTCCTTGGCAGAAGCACTGCGTTGGCAGCTTACTACAGGCAGTTCAGATTTTACTAAATGTCTGGCAGAGTCAACTGGTATTTATTGAACAGATATAACAAAATGCTTTCAATTACATACTAATCACACCAAATGGGAGCAGGGGCATACCTAGAGCATTTGGCACCCGGACAGATCCTATACCTGGCAGAGAAGGTCATAGACTGCAGATATGATACAAGAGATGGTCAGAGACTGCAAAACATGATACAAGAGATGGTCAGAGACTGCAAAACATTATACAAGAGATGGTCAGAGACTGCGGATATGATACAGGAAGTTGTCAGAGACTGTGAAGACTGAAGAGATTGCCGTTCCAGGCTGCCTCTCACAAAAGATCACTCTAATCTTATGCTGGATTATTAGGTTTTAACTCACAGGGACGAGAACACCTGTAGATCAATTCTGATTTAAAGTTTTTTTGTGTACATATACATGTGTTATTTTCCTGCCCCCAACCCAGTCCATGTCACTAGGGTTGCCACCTCATCCCTTTAAAACTGAACACATATTAATTTCACAAGCTCTGTGGCTGATTAAGGAGGTAATTAAACACACTTGGTGCCTTCTCTGCATTACCGTATATAATCCAGTATAAGCCAAGTTTTTCCAGCCCTTTTTTTAGGGCTGAAAATACACCCCTCGGCTTATACTCGAGTCAGTGTACCTAAAAATCTTCTTAGACTGCGGGCGGCGTCCATTGTTTAAATATCACGGCTTTCTCCCGGGCCCGTTCCGCGATAGGCGTTTCCAGCAAACAATGTGTTGAGTGTTCCGCCTATCATGGAGGTCCTCTCATTCTCGGACTCCGTTTCCCAGCAGACACTGTGTTCAGTGTTCCGCCTATCATGGATGTTCTCTTGTCCGAGGATGAAAAGACGTCCGTTAATGACATGCTTTGTAGCTAAATGCCCCTGGAAGGTACACAAAAATACGGTCATGTGCACACTAACACCCGATTACAGCCATGTGCCATGATCCTTGGGTACAGATTACTGGTACTGAACAAACCTTTACTTACAATTAACAGATGGTATGATAGATATTCATATTCTGTGCTGCCACACCTCAAAACAGCCTACAGCTTTGTACAGAACACCTGCTGCTTGTTGTAAATCACCTTTCATGAGGTTTCACATGATCCTAAATGTAAAAGCAAGAAAAAAAAACTAAGCATGCTAAATTACTACCTTGTTACATATATCTTAAGTTTGAAGCTAATTCCACTCTCTCTGCCCTCATCTTTATGCTGTTAAAATGTCAATTGCTGCTTTTGTGTTTGTGCAAACATCACTCACTAATTATTTTTACAGTTGCTATATTCCAGTTATGCTAACAATGTACGAAATTGGGCAGGATAGGGAAATAAAAAATAAAACAACAATAAAGAGTACACACATACCTGTTCTGCAATATAAAAATACATGCAAAAAGAAAGAATGTTTTTACAGATAAAACAAAACTGCAGACATTTTCTGGATGACCGGTTTACAGGCATGTCCCTGAAAGCTCATTGGCTATGTTGGTAATAAGCAATTCTGTAATTGTCAGCTGGTGTAACGCATATATGGCCTGTGGTTTGGGCTCAATTTCACTACCGCTGAGACCATCAGTACAGGCAGTGGGTATTTAACCACTTTGAGACCAGCCGCTGCAGTATACTGCGGCAGGTTGGCTCGGCTGCACAAATTGCCGTAGGTGTATGTCGGGTTCGTACTCGGGGATCTGTGCCAATCAGCGGGTCGTCCACGATCGTTCCCCGCAGAGACAGAACGGGGATCTGTCATAGTAAACAAGGCAAATCTCTGTTCTGACAGGGGATGACACACAGATCCTGTCTTTCTGCTATGCAGGAAGACGGAATCTGTGTGTTCCAGGCAGCCCATCCCCCATACAGTTAGTAAACACACTGAGGGAAAACATTTAACCCCTTGATCGCCTCTGATGTTAACCCCTTCCCTGCCAGTGCTATTAGTACAAAGTCAGTGCATATTTTTTAGCACTGAGCATTGTAATAATGTCACTGGTTCCCAAAAAAGTGTAAAAAATTTCCAATTTGTTCACCGAAATGTCGCAGTCCCGCTAAAAATCGCATATTACTGCCATTACTAGTAAAAAAATAAATAATAATAAAAATGCCATAAATCTATCCCCTATTTTGTAGATGCTATAACTTTAGCGCAAACCAATCAATATCTGCTTATTTTTATTTATTTTTTACCAAAAATCAGTAGCAGAATACAAATTGGCCTAAACTGATGAAGAAATTAGATTTAAAAAAATAATAATTTTGGGTGTGTTTTATAGCAGAAAATAAAAAATATAGATTTTTTTTCAAAATTGTTGGTCTTTTTTTGTTTATAGCGCAAAAAATTTAAAATGCAGAGGTGATCAAATACCACCAAAAGAAAGCTCTATTTGGGAGAAAAAAAGAACATCAATTTTGTTTGGGTACAGCGTCGCACGCCTGCGCAATTGTCAGTTACTCATTTAAGGATCGAGCCTCTTTCTGAGATTTGTTGTTTACAAGTTAGAAACATTTTTTTTTGCTAGAAAATTACTTAGAACCCCCAAACATTATAAATTTTTTTCTAACACCCTAGAGAATAAAATGGCGGTCGTTGAAATACTTTCTGTCACACCGTATTTGTGCAGCGGTCTTACAAGCGCACTTTTTTAGGAAAAAATACACTTTTTTGAATTAAAAAATAAGACAACAGTAAAGTTAGCCCAATTTTTTTTATACTGTGAAAGATAATGTTACGCCGAGTAAATTGATACCCAACATGTCACGCATCAAAATTGCGCCCGCTCGTGGAATGGCGACAAACTTTTACTCTTAAAAATCTCCATAGGCGATCTTTAAAAAATTCTATAGGTTGCATGTTTTGAGTTGCAGAGGAGGTCTAGGGCTAGAATTGAACACCGTTTTCATATGTGGGCGCTGCTCACGTATGCGTTCGATTCTGCACGCGAGCTCGGCGGGACAGATTTATTTGACCTTTTATTTTTTTACACTGTTCTTTAAAAAGAAAAATGTCACTTTTATTCCTATTACAAGGAATCCCTTGTAATAGAAAAAAAGCATGATAGGTCCTCTTAAATATGAGATCTGGGGTCAAAAGACCTCAGATCTCCTATTTACACTAAAATACAATAAAAAATAAATGTTTGTCATTTGAAAAAATGAAAAAAATAAATAAAATGGCCCTTTAAGTCCTATGGGCGGAAGGGACGTTTTGACGGAGGGCACCGGAGAACGGCGGGAGTGAAGATGCACTTGGGGTTAAAGTTCATAGGTCAAAGGTCAGTTAGGGTTAGGGTTGAGACTTAGGGTTAGAGTTAGGGTTAGAGGGTTAGGGGTTAGGGTTAGGATTTACTGTATGTTGCTCATACCCACGTACATCGTACACCTAAAAATCCCCTCAAAATTCTGGGTGATATGAATTCATAGTTAAAAAAAACTGTGGGGATAAATTCTAAGGGCAGATTTAGACTTGGGTGTTTTTTGCAGTATGTTAATGCGCATGTGTTAACAGGCATTTTGGTACGCATTACGTGCGTTGCCTTAAGGCAGCTCACTAATTATCAATGGGCTGCTAATGTACCACAATGTTGTACTGTGCTGAGGTGGTTAAGAATGATCATGTAGGTTTTTTTAAACCATACATGCTTTGTGATAGGTGCATTTGGTGCCACTGTACAAAGCATTGGGGTGCCATTCAAAATGAATGGGATCACACAGAGGTGTGTGTGTCACATGCAGTGTTAATGCACTTTAATCCATGCATTGTCACTATGCATGAGGGTGATGGCCTCTAAAAAAGCTGAAAAAAATGATTGAACATTTAACCAAAGGTTAATCGAACTTAGGGGTAGGATATGTGGTGAATAAATGTTATACCTTTGTCTCAGATCTATTATAGAGAAAAAAAATATAGAAGTACACAGAGTAATGACATTATGAATATAATCTTGCTTGACTTGGATTTTGGTTAATGGGCCCTGCTGCCCCCAGGCTGTACTGGAGAGTTGCATATGCCTTGTGGGCAAGCTTGGCAAGTGCAGATGAATTAAGGTATTTTACTTCTGCCTTTGCTTAAATCTTGTGACTGGTATCTGGCAGGTGAAGTTGGAGGACGAATTTCAGCTGCAGTACAAGCTGCAGGGGAAAGGAGTAGACGAGGATCCCAAAGGACTTTTCCACATCAACGAAGACACTGGATCAATTTACGTTCATCAGAAAATTGACTATGAAAAAACCTCTCTGTTTCAGGTAAGTCATTTGTTTTTATAAGGTGAGGAAAAGGTTATAATAGGTTTTTTGTTTTTAAAATTTGGATTTCATAGTAGAGGGTTTCCCTTTTAAGACCTCATGCACACAGAGCATTTGTCAATCTCTCCTTGACGCCTTTCCTCTGGTCAGCAGCGTTTTGGCAGAAAAAATAAAATAAAAAAACGCTTGAAACCTGTCAAGTGCTTGAGTGGCAATTCATTTCAGTGGCCAGAATAAATGATTCTGCCCAATTAAATTTATTCTGGCTACTGAAATAAATTATTGCTCAAGTGCTTGAGACGCCCAGCATTAGCACACGTTCAGATGCATTTACAAACATCAAGTGTTTTTTTCTGCCAAAATGCTACTGCTCCTAGACGTGCTGGTAGTGTTTATTTCTGCCTCTTAAGTGCTTATGTGCATGGACACATAAGGCCGGTTCACACTGGTGCGACATGTGCTCCGACTGAGAGCATAAGTCACATGGCATGTAAAAATCAATGATTCCCTATGAGAGCCGTCTTAACTGGTCCGACTTGTGTCAGTCCAACTTTGGAAAAGGTTCCTGCACTACTTTGGTGAGACTTCGGTCTGATTTCAGCCCATAGAATTGAATGGAAGTCGCATCCAAGTCGGATTATGCGGCGTACACACGATCGTTTTTCATGCCATTTTTTTAACCGACGTTTTTCTCGTCGTTTTTTTTCATGTTTCCTCTCAAGCCTGTCTTGCATCCACACGATCATTAAAAAAAACGCTCGAGCAAAGCGCAGTGACGTACAACACATACGACGGCACTATAAAGGGGAAGTTCGATTCGAATGGTGCCACCCTTCATGTTAGTAAACTTTGTTGAGCGGCGATTCGCGCTTTTCAGCCTCGTGCTTTTCAGTCCGTTACAGCGTGACAAATGTGCTATCTCCATTACGAACACTAGTTTTACCAGAACGAGCGCTCCCGTCTCATACTTGATTCTGAGCATGCGGGTTTTTTTTCCCCTCGTAAAAGCATACACACTATCGTTTTTCACGTCGTTAAAAAAAACGACATGAAAAACGATGTGAAAAAATAGAGCATGTTCGAAATTTTTAATGGCCGTTTTTCACGCCGTTAAAAATGCTCGGTTTTAATGGCCATTTTAAAAAATTGCATTTTTAACGGCATGAAAAACGATCGTGTGTACGCTGCATTAGCATCTTACCTGATCCGACTTGTGACATGCGAATTGTGGTAACGTTAGCAATGCAAAATGTATTGGAAAAAAAAACCCAACATAGTCCCCCCCCCTCTAAATCCATACCAGACCCTTATCTGAGCATGTAGGAAAGGGACAATGACAAGTGAGCCCCCCCGGACCATACTGGGCCACATGCCCCCAACATGGCTGGGGGAGGTGCTTTGGGGCAGGGCCCGCACCCAAAAGCACCTTGCTGATGGGGACAAGGGTCTCTTCCCCACAACCTACCCATTCACCCAAAAAAACAACAACAGTGTAGTGTAACAAAAAACATGAGGCAGTTTTTAAAAAGTCCTTTATTAAAAATTATTAGTGTCCCCTGATGTAGATCCAACATCAATCACGGGGTCTTCCTCCGCTGCAATGAAAAAAAAAAGATTCTGATAAGTCTCCTGCCCGCGGGCCCCAACAACCACAGCCCAGGGTTTTGGAAAAGAGACCCTTGTCCCCATTAACATGGGGACAAGGTGCTTTGGGGTGGGGGGCCCAAAGCACCCCCCTCGCTTGGCCTGCCAGGCTGCATGCTCAGATAAGGGTCTGGTATTGATTTGAGGAGGGGGGGGCGTTTTTTTTGTAAATTTGTAGTGGAAATCCATACCAGACCCAAGTCGCAGTCATCTCAAGTTGGATCCTGTTCATTAAAGTTGGATTGGTGTTGGACCAAAGTACCAGGACAAAGTCGGATTGGAAGTTGCACGACTTTTGTGTCGGAGCAGTATGAACCCGGCCATTAGGAGATATTTAAAAACTGGTGCACACAAAACCTGGTGCAGCTGTGCATAGGAACCAATCAGCTTCTAACTTCAGCTTGTTCAACTGAGCTTTGACAAGAAAACCTAGAAACTGAAACTGAAACGTCTAGCAGTAACAGGGTTGTTAAACTTTCCCCTCTCTACATAAAAAAAAGTGATACGTCCCCATCAAAGATTTTCTCTCATGTCCTGTCCTGGTGATACAACTGTAATTATGGTTGGGAAATGCATATTAAAAGAAATAGGCTGTAAGACTACAGCATGTACACCATACACAAGAGTTACGGTAGCTATTTGGTGATAGCTAGGCTTGAATTTCACTTTCTGTGAATGATTTCTAACACTAAAATTTTTTCCCTCCCCTCTCCCCCCACCTATACTGCCTACCCTGTGTAAAAAAGATCTCTATACTTACTTTTCTTTTAATCCGGTCAAGTTATATTATCCTGCAGCTCCAGCTCCTATGTCATGGAATACGCAACAATGGCTGGGAATTCCAGGAGTTGTGCCATCACCCATAGACTCCCATGGCGCACCCATTGTTGGCGCCCCCGCCTATTCCCTGCAGCCAATGCTTACTGACACAGGAGAGCCGAGCTGCAGGATCATGTGACCAGACCAGAGAAGCCACAAAAAAATAAATGTAAGAATATAGAACTTAACCCAAGATAGGCAGGGGAAGCATGAATTCCACTTTAACCTACCTGGCGGTATTCTCGAGTCAGGCTCTGGGTGAAATTTCAGTATCAAAAGCGGTAACCCCGAGCCACACTCGGGATCGCATTGCAGGATCCAGGGAAAGTTACTTACCTTGTCCCCTGGATCCTGCAATGTCTCCCCGCTGTGTCTGCGAGCTGTCTCTTCGCTCGATTCACAGTGCCGAGCTCCGTTCCCTGCGAGCGTTGCGACACACGGGGACAGAGTTTGGCGCCAAATAAAAAAAATAAAAAAACACAGTATACATACAGTACACTGTAATCTTACAGATTACAGTACTGTATCAAATAATTTCACATCCCCTTTGTCCCTAGTGGTTTGTTTACATTATAAATACTTTTCTTTCTGCCTGAAAACCGGAGATTGTCCATAGCAACCAAAAAAAGTGTCCCTTTACGTCAAAAGTGGTTTTAGACCAGCTAGAAAACAGCGATAATAAATTAGAATCACTTGCAGAATTAAGCGATAGTGATTTGTGGGGAAATTCGTCATCAAACACTGAAAGTAAAGATAGCGACAATTCTGCAACTGAGCAAATTTCAGTGTTTTGATTTGATTACATTATTGAATAATTTGTATTATTATTATATTATTGTTATAATTATTTATTATATTATAATTTATGATTTTGTGTTTCAAACTTTATCATACCCATGATGTCTACTAGACTCTTGTTTGGATAGATTTAGGTGTGTTTTTTTCCCTAAGAATTACAGTCCTACAATATAAAACGCTGAATTTCCATGCAAAATAATTGCACCGCTTTCAGCATCAAAAATCTGATCTAATCATACCGCCAGGGAGGTTAAAAAGATTGCTTTAACTAGATCCTTTCTCCCATTACTACAAAAGGAAGAATCACTTTGAATGCTGTGGCACAGTGCAGAAAGTCAGGCAGATGTACCTGCAGACACAACTGATCCAACATCTACCTGGAATAATCTTTCAACTGATGGGTCTATAAATACACACGCTCCAATTGGCAGAGCATGCTTGTTTATGCTATGGAGAATGACAGCATGAGAACATGAATCTTGAAAACAACGTGGAACCTTTATCTTGTTATCAAAAGATTCAGGAAGAGGTTGGATAAAACCACAGGTGAAGAATAGTTTTCATAAACCTGTGCACAGGAGCTAGTACCAGCATTTTGTTTTCTGCCACGCTAAGCACCGACTGTACTTTTTTGCTTCGTATGAAGAAAATATCGCGCGGATTTAAGTTTTAACGCCCCAATTAAAAACGATCATCTTTCTAACAGATAATTGCTCGCAACTTTCCATCTGGTGTAGTCTCTGTTCTCGACAGCTGCCACGTTATACCTCACCACTGCTACTGCCTTTGACAAGCTTGCTTAAACTGTGCTGCCTGCCAAAGTTCTCAGCAACTTTTTCTTTTTTTGTTTACATGCAGTGGAGGTTCAACGCCATCAACAAAACTACCAGGAAAGTGGGTACAAGACTCGGCATTCATCTGAAGATCCTGGACATCAATGATAATGCCCCAGAGTTCAAAAACAAGACTTTTTACGTCTCTGTTAATGAAAGCGCTGTGCAAGGTACAGTATGGATAGAAGACTCGATGTACCATCTGCTCGCTGCTGTCAGGTCAGCTCATTTGCTCTCCTCGGCTTGCTGCTAATTGCACAGCTAGGCACAAATTGCTATCTGATGTAATGGTAATAAACTGTGCCTGTCAGGACTATACATCAGCTTATTTGCTCTTGGAAAAAAAAAATATGTCTTTTATATTTTCGTAATAGCAGTGAGTAAATAAACACATATTTAAGATAAACCCAATTTTTCAACTGCATGAGGCATATTTATTAACCACTTAAGGACCGGAAGATTTTCCCCCTTAATGACCAGGCCATTTTTTGCGATACGGCACTGCGTCGCTTTAACTGATATTAACAGGACAGATCGAGAAAGTTAATCTCCCTAACCTAGACACAGACAGCAATATAAACCTAAAAGGTATTGTAATCCATCCCCATTTTACCAAAAAAATAAATAAAAATCCCTTTAGTTATACTTTAAAGGGAGTGCTGTCAATTTAAAGCACTATGTGAAGCTTGTTAGAAGCCCACTAGCAGCTGACAGCTCTCCCTGCAAAGCACGCAACAAAAAACACACTTATTGCTTTGCAGCATGCTAAAAATAATTAAGAGGGCCATGATTCGTTTTGACCCATGGATATGCATTGCGGGACCATTAAAATTGTATGGTTTGCTCAGCATAACACACTTATACACAAAAATGTGCACATCAATTATTTGAACGCACATGCAAATAGGCCCTTACTGCACAACATACATGCAGCCTGATGAACCTGCAAAGCTGGCAATCAAGTTGCATGTCCAGGACATACAGTGCATCCGGAAAGTACTGTGAATACTTTCCAGATGCACTGTATGACTTTTGGTGTGTTTGATTATGAAAATTGACGATCTATGATGATCTATGACCAAAACAAGGGGGTGCATGGGGAAGCACCTGTCCATAAATTGAATAACTTCCCTGCGCATCTCTGGCACTCTAGATTTTTTTAATGTGTGCAATAACTGTCCTAAGAAGGGGGGAGCATGGAGGGGGGAAGAGTTGGGTAAAGGGGTGCTGTAACGCTTGGCATCCTTTTGGTGGGATGTGATCTGAGGATCTAGCAAGTTAAGCCCTGTACACACGGTCGGACTTCCATCTGACTTTTCCGTGGTTTTTTGTCCGAACGGAGTTGGTCGGGAACACCCATAGCATACACACCACAGGACTTTTCTGCAAACTTTCTTAAAACTTCTTACAACATCACTTGTTTTTTCTGCTCTTTTCTGATCTTTACTGCCACCCTTTGGTCAACTTCTGCTATTGTTGGTTGATTTTAACATTGGTTGTTTTGTCCATCGGACAAAAGTCCTATGGTTTTCTGTACACACGGCAGGACTTTGCTCCATAGGACTTTTGTTGGGCAAAAGTTTGTCCGTTCGCAGACCCAACTTTTGTCCGATGAAAACAAAACCAAACTCAAAAAAGTTTGTCCGATGGAGCGTACACACGGTCGGATTGTTGGTCCAACTTGCTTAAAACTAAGTTTGTTGGGCAAAAGTCCGACCGTGTGTACGGGCCTTCAGACAGTAAGGACTCGAGATCCAGAGATTGTCTTGGAGTTTGCAGCCGCACCACTAGGTAGAAGCAATAGAACGGAGAGATATTAAGATTTAGAAGATAGCAAGTAACCAATTCCAAAAGCTGCACCCATTTTCCCATTGACAATTTTAGGCAAAAGTATTGTCAATAACAGAATGAGCATTGTTCAGGTTAAAGTTTATCTATTGTTCTGTTTCTGCTTCTATAACAAGCTTCTATAACCTTGTAAGAAATGCTAGTAGCAACAAAAACATAAAAGTAATAATCATAGGTTGCCAGTCACTCTTATTTACAATACAGCGACCAAGCAATTAAAGAAAGCAAAGAGAAATAAACACAAACATTGACTTTTAGTTCCTTAACTTCCTTTGGCAATTTGTCTCTAGTTATCTGTATAGCTCTGGAATAGCAAAAATGCTAGTTATCATAATAGTAGGTCGAAGAAATAATTAACCACTATGAGCTGACAGTATTAACTGCAATATGAAGATAAAGAACCCAAAAGTAAAAGTAGAATTGCTGTACCTGCTTACACAGCATGTTTAAAGTAACTATTTACCAAACAAATCTTTTTCAGATTCTTTTTAAATTCATCAAGTCTTGATGAAAGTCTGGTGTTTAAAAAGTACAACTAGGGGGCTAAATATTAATTCTT
Source organism: Rana muscosa (assembly GCA_029206835.1). Lineage (NCBI taxonomy): Eukaryota > Metazoa > Chordata > Amphibia > Anura > Ranidae > Rana > Rana muscosa. The sequence continues at coordinate 285,995,521 of CM055128.1, forward strand.
TCATCTGCATATAGAATATATTTATGTTCAGAAAATATCCAATGGCCATTTTATTATTAATCTTTTTTCTCATACCAAGTATGGCTGTGAAATTTCACAGCTAGGCATAAAAGGCAGCAGAATGAATAGTCATTAGTGACACTGATGGCCCTGTGTGTCTGCTGGTTTCGGAGCCTGAGGACTGGTATGTTTCCCTTCATAACAAAGAGATGTGTCTGTTTTAGGTAATACAGTCTTCACATTGCTGGCTTACGACAAGGACGACGAAAACAGTCCCAACTCACTGGTTAGCTATTTTATCCGGTCTCAGACACCCACCGACCCGAATGTGGAGTTCACCGTAGAGAAGGAGAAGGGGTTCATCTCATTCAAGGGTTGTCTAAGTTATGAGGTACGGCACCACAGATGCAGATTGCCATTTCACAGTGCTTAAGTTTATTGTAATACCTTTAATAAGTATAACTGGAAATCAACGTAAAATGAAATGGTATTAGGAAAACCACAGTGTGCATGGGTCTCCTATTTAGTAACATGGGAGGATCTTCATCTTTCAGAGTCACTTGGTGCTATATCCCTGCCCCCTGTTTGCAAAACTTGGAAAACTGAAAAATACATGGTTTTCCATATAGTATTTTTTAGAGAGTTTGCTCCAGCAAGTGGTACAGCAGAGAAACGATGGAATACATGCTGTGAGAGGAGGGGCCCTTTCTGTGCCTTTATAATGAAACAAAGTTACAAACACCTCCACACAGGCTGACCGTTGAAGCAAAAGTTTCATTTAACAGCATTACTTGCTATTTTAAGACCAAGTATTGGCAGCCTAGACCAGGGGTCTCCAAACTTTCTAAACAAATGGCCAGGTTATTGTCTTTCAGACTTTCGGGGGGCCGGACTGTGGCCAGCGGAAGTGGAAATTTTCCTGGCATCAATGGGAGTAAACATTGTCACATTTGGTATAAGTGGGAAAAATAGTACTCCATTGTTGGTATTAGGAGGAATAGTGACCCATTGTTGGTGTCAGTGGGAGAAATGGTGCACCATTGTTGTTGTTAGTTGGCAAAATAGTGTCTCATATCAATGGGAGGAATATGCCCTAAGGGCCAGATAAAGGCAAGCAAAGGGCCACAGGCCGCAGTTTGGAGACCACTGGCCTAGACAATCACTTGTCCAGATGGCTGTATACCCCTTTAAGGTGAAATAAGAGCAGGCAGCTCACTTTTTCCTTTGTTAGCTAGAAATACCTCTGATCCAGGTTTGACTTTTTAACTATACTTTTTATTTTATAGCCATGTCCCCTCCAAGGAGATAACCTGTGCCACGAGAGTGTCTCAGCCACCAAAAACCGTACCCTCATTGAGGGGTTGGTGGGTGTGGCTTAACCCACAGCAGAAGAAGGTCCAGATTTTGAAAACAAAGTGAAACTAGCTTCACAGCAGAGCATATAAGAGGCTAAAAGGCTTAAAATAAATCATGCAGTAATCAATTGTTTCCATAAAATCTCTTTCAGACTAATAGGAGGTACAAGCTGATGATTGAAGCAAAAGACAACGGTGTGCAGAAACAGCTGAGCAGCACCTGTGAGGTCCATGTGACTGTGTTAGATAGAAACACCAACGCTCCAATATTTTCCTCACCATCTGTACGTACTTAAAAAAACAAAGATGTGGATTGCTGTGCTAGAATCAACCTGTGTGTCTGATTAATCATTGTTGATTGCATTTACAACATGTTTCTCAGCATGACTGTAGACTAGCACAGTAATTTTATTAATGAACAACAGAATAGTCATTTTGCTTCCTCCAGCGTAACATTGATTTTTAATTCTCTTTCTGCATTGGGCAGTGAGCAGTTAAACAAAGGCCATTGTAACCTGGTTCTGTTTTTATTCCCCCCTTCTTAGTGGTTAGCGTAAGCCAGACTTTATGTTTTTATGTGCAAACTGACTGCATTAAAAAAGGTGTGTAAAAATGAGGATCTAAAAACAAATACCCGTAGATTTGGGATGCTACAGTGTATGTAGGGATTGAAAGTCAATCTATTTTTACTCTGATCAAAGCTATAATGTTTGTATATATTGGGTCCAATACCTTTAAACTGGAGAAAGCAACCAATCAAAATTCTTTTATACTTTTCCCCATATAATGAAAGGCAATGATAAAATGAAAGGTTGATTAGTTGTTGATGACAAGTTTTTCTCTTTTGCTAAATTTAGTTTTCTCCAATTTTATTGCATCAGCCTCACAGTCACCACAAAAGTAATGTTTTTTTGGTTACAAATGTCCATGGACTTCTAATTAGCGAAAACACATTTATACTGTGTCAGATGCGTGTGCTCGCTTAGCTTTGCCTTAGAACTGGAGAAATAAGAAAAAGAAGCATATGAATTAAAGAGAAGAGATACTTTCACATAATACTAGAAAAATATTCTGCATATTTCTCTAATCCCTTTATGCTGAGCACATTTGTTTTGCACATAATTTAGATGCTTAATTTAAGGCTAGGTATCACAGTTTTAGGGCTGCAAGGTATGTACACCACGTGCAAATAGGGTTTCTTTGCTTTTTGGTGCAGAGCTACCACCGATGTCGCTAGTTTCCAGATACATTTATTATTGCCGGTGTGATTGACTGTATTTTGTTTGAACAACCCAAATGTCTGTTCCTCCATCTAGTCCAGTTAACACATGCCTCTATTTAGCATTTCCAGTTTGTAAAGAGTCTTTCTTCCCAACAGCTACAGACCTCCATACCGGAACATGAAGCCAATTTGACCATCTTGAGATTTGGAGTAACTGACAACGATACACCATTTACTTCGGGGTGGAGAGCCGTGTACTCCATTATTGAAGGAAACAATGATGATAACTATGAGATAACAACTGACCCGCAAACAAATGAAGGCATTCTTACTGTGGTGAAGGTAATTTTAAAACTAGAAAATTCTGTGTGGACTTAAAAGTAACCTGTGACAAATGTGGAATAGACTACCTCGAGAGCTGGTTCTGTCCAGCTCTGTAGATTGCTTAAAAAAAAAGCCTGGATTCTTTCTTAAATGTACATAATATAACTGGATACTAATAGTTATAGGTAAAGTTGATTCAGGGAATATCTGATTGCCTCTCGGGGATCAGGAAGGAATTAATTTCCTTGCTGGAGCAAATTGGTTCATGCTTGGCTGTTTTTCTTCTTTTGCCTCCCTCTGGATCAACTGTGGGTATAGGATTGTGTATATGGGATTGTAAAAAAAAAAAAAAATCTTATTTTTTCCCCCCTTTTATTGGGGGAACTAGATGGACTTGTGTCTTTTTTCAACCAAACTAACTATGTAACTATTTCTTGTATATATAAAACATATTCGGCAGAGCAAGTCACAAATTTACAAAAAAGGTTTAGGTAGGCTGGGTTCACACTGGTGCGAATTGGATGTGAGTTTCCCTGCATCCAATTCGCATGACAGGAGATTGTGACCGGCTCTTTATGAAGCCGATTCACATATTTCCATGGCGGATGCGCAGCAGCTTGCACAGGAGTCCTGTGTGTCTTTGGCTCCATTTCAGGGCCGAATTCAGGCATACATTCGGCCCTGATTCATCCCTGAAACGGAGAACAGGGACACACTGTGAACCCAGCCTAAAAAAAAAAAAGGAGTGTGTCAGAAATGTACTAAGTGTGAAAAAAGTTACCCAAATGGAGTCTTCTTTAGTGGCATATTAAAATACTGTACATCAGATCTTTTAAGGTGTATGTATAGCTTTTTAGTTTTGGATATAGTGAAGGATTAGAACCAGGGCTGGCCCAAGACATTGTGCTGCCTGGGTCCAAGAATGAAATGCCGACACCCCCCCCCCCACCAAAAAAAATAAAAAATACGCCCACCAAAAGGCCCACACATGCATTATTTTATATCATGATAATTATTAAACTAAAATTACATTTATCAGGAAGTCAGATTTACATGCAACAGCACCTCGTCTATAGGCAAAAGTATATGACATACCATTATGTTAAATTCCAAGGGCCGGGCTAGGGCAGTATAGGGGCAGGCTAGGGTGGTATATAGACAGGCTAGGTTAGTATAGGGCAGCCCTCAAGTATAGGGCACCCCTCAAGTATAGGGCACATCCTGACCGAGCTACAGCTACACAGCCTCGCATATGAACTGGACCTCCCCAGGGACTCCTAAAACACACATGAGCCTTTTACCTTCTTACCTCTTGTAAGTGTGATTGCATACCTTGCCATTAAAGTTGTTTTAATACTGCACTCAGGTGGCGCTTCCTTTCTATACACAGAGCCAGCTCTCTGAGGACAGCAGCCGCCCTTGCCTTCCCACCACCAATGTTTAACCCTTGAACTACTTGTTTTGCCCGTGGACTAATGACCTAGTAAATTACCATTGTAGTCATTTTGTGCACTTTTGTATTTGCGCTTGGTTATCATCACCCTTTTCTAGTGTAGCACACGGACCCTTTTCCCTACCTTTGGCTCACTTTCAGGAAAAAGGCACGCCGTACTATATGCCCATACCCTCCTGGTTGAGGAGGTTAAGCAAAGTTATGTATTTGGGTCCCACAGCTAGGTTCTTCTGTCAGTTGGTTCTCGTCTCCTAGGATATAGGGACAAGTCTCTGTTTTCCCCCCAAGTAATTTCAATGTCCACACCACTTTAAACTCCAACGTTGAGTTTATTTTCTCAATGTTCAGCAGATAGGAAAGGGTGGATGAGAGACAGGACAGCAAGGTTTTGGGAGGTTAGTCCAGGCACAAATGGATATCACAATCGCTACTCTATCCCAGAGTAGGTTTAGCTCACCCGGATAGTCTCCTACAAAGTGGATCCTAGCAGCCAAAGTGATGCTTGAACGATCAATCAGGTTCTTTTCCTAGATGCGATCGGGAGACTCTCTGCCACAGAATCTATCAGACCCCAAACCTCTTAGCTTCTGGTACATAAGGACAGGTGCCAGCAGCAGCACATTACTAGGCCCTTGGTGGATAGAAGAATCCCTCCAGAAAGTTACCGGGCCCCTTCCTTCACCGTGAACTCTCACCGGTCCGTCAGAAAGGTCCTCCCCCGGCCTCCTCTTCTTAGAAGCGGGCTCCCTCGCGAGGGACACCCTGGGACTCCTCTTCCCAGAAGTGCGCTCCAGCTAAAGGTGCTGGGCCCAGTGTTGAAGATGCAGCCCTAGGACTAAAGGTGCCTGGGACTGGTGCACACGTGGCCCCATGGCCTGGAGGGCCATGCCACGCACTTGGACTCCGACTCCTCTCCTCCTCCGAAGACCCCTCCCAGGCGGCGTCTGCCCCTTATGTATCCTCTCCCAGCATGCACAGCAGGCCAAACACGCCCACTGTACCGCTGCCGAGAGAGGACACCCCAAGGCACAGCACTAATACCAGTGGTTCAACCCTGACCCATTATGGCAGCGCCACCTACAGGCCACAGGGAACTGCACACCAGTATACCACCTGGAAATAAAACAGCACAACCTACAAATTAAGAACAGTCTGAGCCCAACTACCATCTCAGACCAGGCCCTAAATTTGGGTATACAGCACCCCTAAATGGGGTGGGCGCTGCATAGTATAATTGCAAGCTAGGGCTGTATAGTGATTTTTGAGCATGACAGGGTATGTAACATTTGGCCATCCAGCAGATCAGCAGCCACTACTAGAAAAAAATTATAGGCACCCTTTGTGTTACCTCTCTATTACTCTCTCCCAGAGTCTTCAGTGCCTAGTCTCACGCATGCACCAGAGCAGAAGAAGATGGGCCAGGCATGGGGCCAGCCGCACCCTCTCCTCCAGTTCAACCCAATAGAGATGCAAGCTTTGCCGAACATCTTTCATTACTCTCTGTCTCCTGTGGGTACCCTACCCCCAGTAGCACACACATCTGAGCTCTTCAAGTGTGCTTGGGTGTTTAACAGCCGGTGTTAGACTGTGTGCGAGCACCCTCGCACCTGGCAGCTATGAGTATGCATGTTGAGGGCAGTAAGGTGGCCTTTTCACAGGGCAGCGGAGTGGCCCAGGGGGCAGTTGTCATCTTGCTCCTCGACCCAGTCTGCCCCTGAATGACACACAAAACTGCTGGAAAAAAAATCTTAGGGATCAATTTACCATGCCTCTCAAAGTTCCGCCTGGATCCATTGGACCCAGCGGAACCCATGGTAGGGCCAGCCCTGATTAGAACTCCTGTTAACTTTTTTAGACCCCTTTCACACTGGGGGCGTTTTTCAGGCGCTATAGCGTTAAAAATAGCGCCTGCAAACCGCCCTAAAACAGCTGCTCCATTCACTCCAGTGTGAAAGCCCGAAAAAGTCCTGCCAGAAGCTTCTTTGGAGCGCATTAGGAGCGGTGAACTCACCGCTCCTAATGCGTTCCTGCCCATTGAAATCAATGGGCAGCGCCGCCGTACCGCTGGCAAAACGCAGCTGTAGCTGCGCTTTGCGGGCGGTTTTAACCCACCGAAAAGCACTGCAAATCCGACGGTAAAGCGCCGCTAAAAATAGTGGCGTTTTACCGCCGACGCCCGGGGCGGCATAGTGTGAAAGGGCTCTTATTGCTGTCTGTGTCCCGGCTAAGTGGAATCATCCTCTATATGTTCTGTGACCATTGTCACCAAGACAGAAACTAAGGGAAATATAAAGACTATAAATATATACAGGTTTTTCGGCTCCTTTGAGATAGTTGTAAATAGAGTTGGGGGAAAAAAAAAAACATAAAAAAAAAGAATAAATAGGAAAGTATAATGAAATATTGCATAAAGGAGAAAAAATTTGGAAAAATAAAAGACCTCCAGCCCCACATGCAAACATATACATAGCTAATTAGGATGCATGCTGATTACACAGTATACATAGCAGCACACGCCAGAAGGTAGAAGAAAAATGTAAGAGCCCTCCTTTTACTTTAATGTTGAATTGGCTGCAATCGTTTTTAATGTGTCAGCTATTTACAATTACTAAACAGCATGTATGAAGGAATCTGCACAGCTGGCTACTGCATATAGACAGCCACTGCAATCAAAGCTGTCTGAAGACCTGAACTGTGAGATACAGTCATTGTTCAGCAAATATTTTTCCACCCAGCTACTGTACATTGATTTGGGTTTTTGGTGGTCGACTATCAGCCGATTAGCCAAAATTCAAGCCTTGTATGGTTAGCTTTAGGCAACAGTAACAGCCAGAATACTGTTGTCCAAAGCCACCAGTCTACATAAAATATATTTTATTGTCCTAAATTTACTCAGCTCAATTCTGTCTGGTTGCTTTACTTGATAAAAGAAACAAAACAAAAAAAAAATGCATCCAATTCTTATACTGTGAACCCAGCCCATCTGCAATTTTCCTCAGAACTTTAAAACTATCACCATATAATATATAAAACATTAAAGCCCATTTTCTTTATTGACAGCCCTTGGATTATGAAGAAAGAACCAAAGACATCCTTTCCATATCAGTTTCAAACGAGGAGCCATTTTATAGCTGCAAAGTCAAGCAGAAGCCTAGCAAAGGCCTGTGGGACCTAGAAACTGACAAGGGTCGGACAGGAAAGTCAGCGTCGCAGACTGGTTCAATAAAAGTAGATATCCAGGATGTGAATGATGCTCCAGTGTTTAAGCCACAGACAATCCTAGTCAGTCTGGTAGAGCACTCTATTACACCAGGCACTACACTGACAAAAGTGGAAGCTAAGGACCCGGACATAGTAGCACAAAATAAAATCAAGTAAGTAAAAAATGGGGAAAAAATGGATTTCTAAAAAAGGCATATTGTAGTCTCTCTCAGAGGTCTATTAGACCCCTTTCACACTGAGGCGTTTTTCAGGCGCTTTAGTGCTAAAAATAGCGCCTGTAAAGCGCCTGAAAAAAGCCTCAGCTGCAAACCCAGTGTGAAAGCTCGAGTGCCTTTACACTGGGATGCTGCACTGGTAGGGCGTCAGGAAAAGTCCTGCCAGCAGCTTCTTTGCAGCGCTTTAGGAGCGGTGAACTCACTGCTCCTAAAGCGCCCTTGCCCATTGAAATCAATGGGCAGCACTGCCGGCAAAGCGCCGCTGTAGCAGCGCTTTTAACCCTATTTCGGCCGCTAGCGGGGGTTAAAAGCACCCCGCTAGCAGCCGAAAAGCACCGAAAAATTACGGTAACACGGTTTTACTGCCGACGCCTGGGCGCTTTCAGTGCGAAAGCAGCCTTACCATGTGCACACCACCGAGAGTGTAAGGTTGTGTATACAAATCAACTGTCCACAAATGCAATAATCCCACATTACACAATCCTTCTCAGTCCTTAGCCTTTCAACCTAGGTGCCCAGGGCACTCAAGGTACCTGGAGTGCCTTGGCAAAATGCCTAAAAATTGCATACAAGCCAGAGGGTGGATCAAACCTGTCTTTCAGTTACTCAAAATCACAGGTTTTCATTGTGCACCATTAAAACCTTTCAGCCACCGGCATCGTTATAACCAATGATGTCATCTGTTGATATAAGGACGTCAGGAGCCCGAACATTCAAAGGATTCTTTTGTAAAAAAATGGTCACGCAGCAAGCTGTTCTAGGCACTAGAACATTTATAATAGACACAATGTATGCCTCCAAAGCAAACAAAGTATGCATAGTTTTACTAAGAATACTATGAATAAAAGCATTCTTTTTATTCTATAAATGGACCTCTTTAAAATGACACTAAAATGGTTGTTTCTAGAAGAAAGAATAGTTATTTTGCACATTTTTTTATGCAACACTGAGGGAAAAAAAAAAAAGAAGAATAAAAAAAAACAAAAAAAACACACACACAACAGTGGTGAATAAAAAATAAATAAAAATTAAGAGCAAAAAATATGCAGAAAAAAAAACAACTAAGGGGAGGAATGATTTAAGTAGGGCTAATTTGGGTTAATTAGAAATACATTTGGTTAGAAATATGAATTAATTTACTTAATTAACGTTTCTTCAAGTGATGTCTTATATAGATCAAAAGTTACACCTTTGATATACCTGTGAATGAAACCGTAAACAGTGTGTAACAAATTGTTTGACTGATTTACTCATCACTTGCAGACTATTTCCAAATTTTCTTTCTACACCTGTATTTACACTCCTGCTATGTAATTTGTAGCAATTTCCAGATATCATTTTGACAGCTGGTAGTTGCCAGTGGAGCAGCGGCAGGGGGGACATGTTTAGGATGTAGGACATTATTATTATAATTTTTTTTAGAAAGTATCTTCTATGTGTAAGGTCCTGAAGTGGTTAAAGAGGTATGCAAGCCTACCAACCTTTGGCAGGAGTTCCTACTAAGTTACACAGCACTATCCTTCTGTCTTCAAAGTGAATAAAAACTCTGCTGATGTCAGCAACTACAAAGCAAAGCTGGAGAAAACCATATGATACCTAGTAGGGATGCACCGATACCAAGCATTTGCATAAGTATCGGTACTCGCGTAAATGCTCCCGATACCGAAACCGATACTTTTGCGTCGATACAAAAGTAATTGGCGCAAATCATACTGCAAAGAATTACATGCGATTTGAACAGGAATGTGGCGCGATTCCTGTCCGAATCACATGCAAATTTCCCCCACTGTGTGTGTGTGTGTGTGTGTATAAAAAAGGAAAAAGCGCCATCTAGTGGTCAGTTTATAAAAATTTTTAGAACTAGTAGTACATATCTGGCCAAATGCAAAATCTACATAGTTGTCCCGGTCCCACCGATGATAGCAAATCACGACCACTGGAGGTGCTCACAGGGCTAGAGGAGATGTAGAGGTGGTCTGCCCCTAAGCTGACATCACTTCCGCCCTTTACCCACAGGGTCCCAGGATTTCTCCTCCAGCCCTGTGAGCACCTCCAGCGGCTGTGATTTAGCGGAACCGGGGCAACTCTGAAGATTTTGCATTTGGCCAGATATGTACTGCGAGTTCTAGCACTTTTAATAAACTGCCCACTAGATGGCACTTTTCTCTTTCTACGCACACACACACATGAGCAGTAAGGGAAATTGCATGCGATTCTTTTTTGACAATTTTTTTGTATTGACGCAAATCGCATTGCAAAGTATTGGTAAGCAGTATGGACGAGTACTTGACCGAAAGTGTCGGTACTCGTACTCACTGAAAAAAACTGTATCGCTGCAACCCCAACTCCTAGATCACAAGACAAGACATCTTTGTCATAGGACTTTTAGGCTGGGTTCACACCAGGAGATTTTGACTGGTTCTCTATGGAGCCTGTTTACATATCTCCACAGTGAACCAGCATGCACCAGACCCCTGCTGTGAGCCGCATGCCGCTCATATGTGAACCGAGCCTCAAAGTGGACCTGAATTGTGGAAGTTGTACCAAGTACCTCTGATCTAACACAGCAGATATGCAGCTATTAGTTAATAGAACAGGAGCACATAGCTACAGGAAGTACATTAATATTATTCAGGGGGAATTCAAGACAAAAAGATAAATATTTCTGGTTGGGTACAGTTAACATTTGTAGATGTTTCCTCTAGGGGAGTAAATCTTGACTTTTTGGGGTTGAGTTACTAAAGGCAAATAGACTTCACTTGGCAAGGGAATATTCTCCAGAACTTAATAAATGAGGTGAAGCTTTGCTGACTTCCATCATCCAATCATGTGCATGGAAAAATGCATTACTTTTTAGTTTTCCTTGCAGAAAATATTCTTTGTAAAGAGAAACTGTACCACATCCACTAAGCTCTGTAGAAGACTCCTTTGCAAAGTGAACAACCTATTTGCCTTTAGTAAATCAACCCCTTTGAGTTCAGGTCCACTTTAAGTACTTTTTATCACTCGGTCTAACACCTCTATTTACCATCCATATTGCATCTCTGGTTAGTGTGGATCTTAAACTTTAGGTTGAGATCTGCTGTAATTTGTAATAAGTAATAAGAATGCAGCCTGCAACAATCTGTTAGAAAGACTGTTGATTCAATAAAAAATGTGTCTGAGTGTAGTATACGAAAGCTGAATGGCTAATGGACTTCAAAAAGCACAACTAATGTAATGAACTTATTTTATTGTTGTCAATGGACATCTGTAAATAGCCCCCTCTAGAATAAAATGCCTGGTTACTGTATTCTAGGGCTGTTACTGATTAAAATTTTCGTGTACGATTAATCGATTTTTTTTTAATCGACTAATTTCGATTAATTATAACGCACATAGATCCAACTACTTTTAGCTGATCTCCTTGCAGGCTGATTCCCAGTGCAGCTACCAACCACTGGAAAAATGGATAGCAGGATACAAAAAACACACAAAGGCAGCGCTCGATGGGAATAGCATTAAAACTTTTATAGTCTTCAAGTAGGTAACAAAATAAATATTGCACTGGAGATAAAATCGATGTAGCTACATAAACTGTAAAAATGGTGCGAGTAATACCAAACGGTAGCAAAAGCAGTCATAAAAACATGTAGCTAAGTATGATACTGATATAAAAATGTGTACAACGATACCACTGCTGAATCCAGATGAGAAGGGGCTAACATCAGTCCGTCGGCATGTAGATGTCCTGTGAAGGGAACTATCACAACTCCCAGTGGATGGCTGTAGAATCCCAGGTTGATAGAGGGAAGTGATAGAGGGAAGTGTAACAGCCCTTGCGTGTGGCAGATAGTAAGGTCCTGCTGGCATGCAGATATGAAGGCACAGCAAAGGAGCCCTTCAGATGGACACGGCAAGCCCAAAGAATTTTGATTGATCAAAACAATTAATCGATTAATCGAGGAATTAATAGTTAATTTCCACAGCCCTACTGTATTCAATACATATTTGTCCAACCCTGAGATATAGCAAAAGAGAAATGCATTTTAACAGTCTACAGGAGAGAAAAAAAAAAACTGTGAAAGAAACCTCATCTTCAGTAATGACCTGATCTTGTAAAGTATGCCCTGTTTCTATACAGTAAAAGCAGCACTGTGACCTTGCAGGTTTGCGCAACCTGCCTGAAATGACTCATAATGTTCTACTCATTTCTAAGGTACCGGTTACTAAATGACACTGGAGACTGGCTGTCTATTAACGAAGACACTGGCGTTATCACAACCAAGAAAGAACTGGACCGGGAGTCACACCATGTAATCAAGAGCAAATATATTGTGAAAGTTCTGGCCTTGGATGATGGTGAGTTTGCATAAAAGGTCAATTTCATCTTCAGGCACTGCAATTTAGTTTACTGAAACTATAAGGCTCCATGTACACAGAAGCTCAAAAACGGTTGTTTTTAAAGCAGGAGAAAAAGCTAGCTTTTATCAGCATTTTTTTACTAGCTTTTATTAGCGTTTTTCAGTGTAGCTTTTTTTAGCTTTTTAAAAAAATATATATATATATATATATATATATATATTTTTTTTTTTCAATGGAGCAAAAAACGCTTTTTGAGCGTTTTTCGGCGTTTTGCTTTTTTTTGCGTTTTTTGCTGCCGAAAAACGGCACTTTGAACGCAAATTTCTTGCGTTCAGAAAAAAGCCCATTAACTCCACTGCTCATTAAAGCTAAAAAACGTTATGTGTACATGAACACATAGGCTAACATAGAGTGCAGTTAATGGGCTTTTTAAAAAAACGCCAATAAACTGCCGTTTATCGGCTTCTGTGTACATGGAGCCTAAAAGCATCTATTTTAACCAGATGATTAAAGCCGATTGGTGGATTTGTCTACACTTATTAGTGAGTGATGAAATATGTGCAGTTCTGGATGACAATGGATTTGTGAACTAATATATGGATGGAACACTTTACACTTAAATACAGAATATAACACTTTCTGTGTAAGAAAAGTTCTCCATTGTTAATCTGCATTACAGGATAGATAGGAGAGAAGAAATTGAATGAGTTATGTTTCTCCCATCAAACATCCCACAGGCAAGTGCAGTAACCTATTGCAACTAATCAGAATTTAGCTTTCATTATCTTGATGTGGATTACGTTGCATTATGACTGCTTACCATGGTGACTACACATTTTCAGTGGATTTTGCATTGCCTTAATAAATAAGCCAGTCGATGTGTGTGACCAGCCCAAAAAAAAAGAAGGGGGGGGGGGTGTCAGTAGTAGGTTGAATAAATGTACATCAAAGAGCGCAGCATTTTGGCTATGTGGTTAGCACTATTCTATTGCAGTACTAAGATCTGGAATTCAGTTCCCAGCAAGGCCAGCTGAGGGTCCCCAGTGTTTGTTTGGGTATCCTCCAAGTCAGTGGTCTCCAAGCTGTGGCCTTTTGCTTTCCTTTTTATCTGGCACCTGGGGTACTATTCCCCCCACTGACCCCAACAATGGCCATTATTCCTACCACTGACACCAAAAATGGGGCACTATTCCCCACCCTAATGTCAAAGATGGGGCACGGTTTACTCCCACTGACACCAGGAAAATTTCTACCCTCACTGGCCACAGTCCAGCCCCACTAGCCCTTTGTTTACAAAGTTTGGAGACCCCTGCTCCAAGTGATCCTGTTACCACTTATATTCCAAAAACATGCTGGTAGTTTAGCTGGCTCTGCAATGTGACTGTGCACAATTTATTCTGGCAGATACAATTGTGCTCATAAGTTTGCAGAATTTATGATTTCTTGTCCATTTTTCAGAGAATATGAATAACACAAAAACCTTTTTCACTCACGGTTAGTGTTTGGCTGATGCCATTTATTATCAATCAACTGTGTTTACTCTTTTTAAATCATAATGGCAACAGAAACTATCCAAATTACCCTGATTAAAAGTTTACATACCCTGGTGATTTTGGCCTAAAAACATGCACACAAGTTGACACAAATGAGTTTGAATGGCTATTTAGGCCGGGTTCACACTTGTGCGACACGACAGCCGTCCTTCTTTGGATCCGACTTTGCCCTGCGACATGAAGCCGACATATGTCCGACTTTCAATGAACGGGGATCCGACTTGGATCCCCGCCAATACCAGGCACTGTGTTTGGTATGAATCTTAAGGGGGAACTCTACACCAAATTTTAAATAAAAAACCGGCATGGGTTCCCCCTCCAAGAGCATTCCAGGCCCTTGGGTCTGGTATGGATTTTAAGGGGAACCCCCTACGCCAAAAAAACGGTGTGGGGGTCCCCCCAAAATCCAAACCAGACCCTTATCCGAGCACGCAACCTGGCAGGCCGCAGGGGAAGAGGGGGGACGAGAGAGTGGCCCCCCTCCCTCCTGAACCGTACCAGGCCGCATGCCCTCAACATGGGGGGTTTGGTGCTTTGGGGCAGGGGGGCGACCTGTGCCCCCCCACCCCAAACCACCCTGCCCCCATGTTGATGAGGACAGGGCCTCTTCCCGACAACCCTGGCCGTTGGTTGTCGGGGTCTGCGGGCGGGGGGCTTATCGGAATCCGGGAGCCCCCCTTTAATAAGGGGGCACCCAGATCCCGGCCCCCCACCCTATGTGAATGAGTATGGAGTACATCGTACCCCTTCACCTGGTGGAAAAAAATGTCAATACAAAAAAAAACACACACAGGTTTTTAAAGTAATTTATTACACAGCTCCGGGGGTCTTCTTCCGACTCCGGGGGTCTCTTCCGTCTTCGGGGGTCTCCGGTGTCGTCTCCGCGCTCTCCGGTTCTTCCTTCCTTCTGCCGGGCCTCCGCTATCTTCTTCCAGCTCTTTTGCTAGCGGGGCCCGGTCTTCTCCGTCGCCTTCTTCCCTCGCTCTACGGTTCTTTCTTTCTTCCTTCTGCCGGCCCCTTCACTATCTTCTTCCAGCTCTTTTGCTAGTGGAGGGGGGCCGGTCTTCCCCTCGCCGTCGGCGACTTCTTCCCTCTTCTCCTTCTCGATGTTGACACGTCGCTTCCTCCCGCTGTAATGCTTGGCTGTTCGCTACGCAGTGATTTATATAGGCTTCTCATGACGTCACAGTCACATGCTCCCATGACGTCACAGTCACATGCTCCGGGGCCACCCAGAGCATGTGACTGTGACGTCATGAGAAGCCTATATAAATCGCTGCAGAGCGAACAGCCAAGCATTACAGCAGGAGGAAGCGACGAGTCAACATCGAGAAGGAGAAGAGGGAAGAAGACGGCGACGGAGAAGACCGGGCCCCTCCACTAGCAAAAGAGCTGGAAGAAGATAGGGGAGGGGCTGGCAGAAGGAAGAAAGAAAGAACCGGAGAGCGAGGGAAGAAGGCGACGGAGAAGACCGGGCCCCGCTAGCAAAAGAGCTGGAAGAAGATAGCGGAGGCCCGAGAGAAGGAAGGAAGAACCGGAGAGCGCGGAGACCCCCACAGTCGGAAGAAGACCCCCGGAGCTGTGCAATAAATTGCTTTAAAAAGCTGTGTGTGTTTTTTTTATTGCCATTTTTTTCCACCAGGTGAATGGGTAGGGGTACAATGTACCCCATACTCATTCACATAGGGTGGGGGCCGGGATCTGGGGGCCCCCTTATTAAAGGGGGGCTCCCGGATTGCGATAAGCCCCCCGCCCGCAGACCCCGACAACCAACGGCCAGGGTTGTCGGGAAGAGGCCCTGTCCTCATCAACATGGGGGCAGGGTGCTTTGGGGTGGGGGGGCCGCAGGTCGCCCCCCCTGCCCCAAAGCACCAAACCCCCCATGTTGAGGGCATGCGGCCTGGTACGAATCAGGAGGGAGGGGGGGCCGCTCTCTCGTCCCCCCCTCTTCCCCTACGACCTGCCAGGTTGCGTGCTCGGATAAGGGTCTGGTTTGGATTTTGGGGGAACCCCCATGCCATTTTTTCGGCGTAGGGGGTTCCCATTAAAATCCATACCAGACCCAAGGGCCTGGTATGCTCTTGGAGGGGAACCCATGCCGGTTTTTTATTTAAAATTTGGCCTGGAGTTCCCCCTCAAGAGCAGCAGAGCACAAGTCGCATGCCAAAGTCGGATCATGCAAGACTGCAGTCCGACTTTGATCCGACTTCAATGATAGTCAATGGGATGAAGTCGGATCAAAGTCGGACCAAAGTAGTACAGGGAGCATTTTCAAAGTCGGACCAGTTAAGACGGCTCCCATAGGGAAACATTGATTTTCACACGTCATGCGACATGAGCTCCCAATGTCGGAGCGTTTGTCGCCCCAGTGTGAACCCGGCCTAAAGGTAACCATCCTCACCTGTGATCTGTTTGCTTGTAATTAGTGTGTGTGTGTATAAAAGGTCAATGAGTTTCTGGACTCCTGACAGACCCCTGCATCTTTCATCCAGTGCTGCACTGATGTTTTTGGATTCAGAGTCATGGGGAAAGCAAAAGAATTGTCAAAGGATCTGCAGGAAAAATTAGTTGAACTGTATAAAACAGGAAAGGGATATAAAAAGATACCCAAGGAATTGAGAATGCCAATCAGCAGTGTTCAAACTCTAATAAAGAAGTGGAAAATGAGGGGTTCTGTTGAAACCAAATCACGGTCAGGTAGACCAACTAAAATTTCAGCCACAGCTGCCAGGAAAAATGTTTGGGATGCAAAGAAAAACCCACAAATAACTTCAGGTGAAATACAGGACTCTCTGAAAACATGTGGTATGGCTGTTTCAAGATGCACAATAAGGAGGAACTTGAAGAAAGATGGGCTGCATGGTCGAGTCGCCAGAAGAAAGCCATTACTACTCCAATGCCACAAAGTATCCAGCTTACAATACACCAAACAGCACAGAGACAAGCCTCAAACCTTCTGGCACAAAGTCATTTGGAGTAATGAGATCAAAATTTAGCTTTTCAACAAGGCCTATGATGAAAGGTATGGAGGTGGATCGCTGATGTTTTGGGCATGTGTGAGCTTCAAAGGCACAGGAAATTTGGTCAAAATTGATGGCAAAATTAATGCAGTATGTCATCAAAAAAAAACTGGAGGAACATTTACATTCATCAGCCAGGAAGCTGTGCATGGGACGTACGTGGACATTCCAACATGACAATGATCCAAAATACAAGGCCAAGTCAACCTGTCATTGGCTACAGCAGAATAAAGTAAAGGTTCTGGAGTGGCCATCTCAGTTTCCTGACCTCAATATCATTGAGCCATTCCGGGGAGATCTAAAATGTGCAGTTCATGCAAGGCAGCCCAAGAATTTACAGGAACTGGAGGCTTTTTGCCAAGAGGAATGGGCAGCTTTACCATCTGAGAAGATAAAGAGCCTCATCCACAAATACCACAAAAGACTTCAAGCTGTCATTGATGTTAAAGGGAGCAATAAACAGAATTAAGAACTGGGGTATGTAAGCTTCCGATCAGGGTCATTTGGGTAGTTTCTGTTGCCATTATGATTTAAAAAGAGTAAACACAGTTGATAGATAATAAATGGCTTCAGCCAAACACTAACCATGAGTGAAATTAAAGTTTTTGTTTTATCATTAATATTCCCTGAAAAATGGCCAATAAATCATAAATTCTGCCAGGGTATGTAAACTTATGAGCCTGCTGAATGTATCCCTACTTTACATAGTGGATCCTGATAGCCACACTAATGCTAGCACGGCTATCTGGGCCACCCATGCTGGGAAGGTCATCAGGGATTATTCAGAGAAAAAGGATACTCAGGTCCTCTGGGTTGGGATTTGGGACTAAGGGCTCATTTAAACTTGCTTCGGCTTCAACACACATTAACGGCTAGTTTACACTTGCTTCAAACAAGGCTTCGGACAGGCTTTGTTAAATCTCTCTGAACGCTAGTCGAAGCTCATGTCACTAAATAAAATCGTTAGCTTACCGTCCTGTTTACACCTTGCTTTTGCTATGCTTCGGCTTGGCTTCAAAAATTATACCCCATGTAGCTTTAGTGGTGCTTCAAACCATCTTCAAAGCCTCCATAGAAGTCTATGGCAAAGCTTGCTTGAAGCCCCACTGAAGCCCCAATGAAGCCTCATCAAAGCCCCAACAAAGCCCCACCAAAGGCTCACCAAAGGCTCACCGAAGCCCCACCGAAGCCTCATCAAAGCCTCACCGAAGCACCAAGCAAAAGCAAGGTGTAAACAGGACTGTAAGCTAACCATTTTATTTAGTGACAGGAGCTTTGAATGGCGTACAGAGAGCTTTAACAAAGGGTGTCCAAAGCCATGTTTTGAAGCAAGTGTAAACTAGCCCTAAGGCCCCTTTCACACTGAGGCGTTTTTCGGGCGTTTTAGCGATAAAAATAGCACTGTAAAAATGCCTGAAATAATCCTGCCTCAGCATTCTCTATGTGAAAGCCCTGAGGGCTTTCACACTGAGGCGTTGTGCTGGCTGTGCGTTGGAAAAAATCCTGCAAACAGCTTTTTTGGAGCATCTTTGGGGCGCATAAAATAGCGCTGTAAAAACGCTTATCCCCATTGAAATGAATGAGTACCGCTGTAAAATCACGGTAAAAATGCATAGTCGTTAGCGCTATTTTTAAAATTAGCGCTAGCGCCTATGCGTTTTTACCGCGTTATCGGTAAAAATCGTGCTAACGCGGTAAAAACGCAGTAAAACCACATAAGCGTTAGCGCTATTTTTAATGCTAACGCGGTAAAAACGCGGTAATAACGCTAATAGTTTTTAGCGCGTTATTGCAACGCCTCAGTGTGAAAGAGGCCTAACTGTCACAAAGCCTTCCAGAATGCCAAAGCATTTTGTAAGAAACAAGTATGGAAAAAAAACAAAAAAAAAACAAAGACAACTTACCTTTGATAACTATTAATACCAAATAATTGGTTTACTCCTATCAGCACATGTATTTTTTGTGCTTCTCAATGATAGAGCTGCCAAGCTCTGACTTACTGTGGATAACTGCTATATGATAACACTATTACTGCTATAAAATGTATTTTTCCACACTTGCTCTTTTAATTTCATGTGGTCAGTTTAGATGCATATTGGGCTTATATATATATATATATATATATATATATATATATATATATATATATTTATTTATTTTCTAAATATTGAATCTTTAAAGATCTTTTAAATATGTATTTCTTTCTGTGTCTAGGGGTCCCCCCAATGACAGGTACAGCAACTCTGCTTATAAACCTGAAAGACATTAATGACAATTCCCCGAATCTAGAAAGTGCTTATCTAACAACATGTGAGAATGAAGAGGAGGCTTTTCTTGTAACACCCATCATTGACAAGGACTTGGAACCCTATTCAGGCCCATTCTATGTTAACGTGTTGGACAAAGACCACGACAAGAAGCCACTCAAACTAATAAACTATGATGGTAAGAACAGAATTTGCAGCTGTATAAGGTAATATCACACCAGTTTACCAATGACACACCATAGTCTACCACCGGAAATCAAGGAGAGCCAGGGTCTCGAAAAAATAAAAGTAGAATTTTCAGCAAGTAATTATTTTGAGTTAATGTAGCAATGTTGTCCTTCAATTGCACCTAAAGCAAAAAAAAAAATAGGATTTTTTTGTACTCACTGTAAAATCCTTTTCTCTGACGTCCATGGACTGACACAGCATCTTCAATCTTGACAAAGTGGGTTATGTTCCTGCTCATAGGAGAAGACTAGGCAGAATGTTAGATGTTTTAACACACATTCCAAAACATTCCAAAACCAGAGCTGAACAGCCCGCCCATGGGACGGTCCCTCCGGACACAACCCTCCTACCTGCAGCTAGCTGCCTCAGTTTGTAACAAAGCAGTACAAACCTAAAAATAGGAGGGGTGGGTGCTGTGTCAGTCCATGGACGTCAGAGAAAAGGATTTTACGGTGAGTACAAAAAAATCCTATTTTCTCTTTCCGTCCATGGACTGACACAGCATCTTCAATCTTGACAAAGTGGGACGTCCCAAATCAGTGTCAAAGAAAGAGGGGTGGGAACAGTATCAAGGAAAAAAAATCCAAACTTCACCCCAAACAAGCAGAGCTCCTTAACGGAGGAGTTGCAACATTAAACAGCCGCCTGCAAGCCTTGCGGCCAAAGGAAGCATCAGAAGATGCAGCCACAACAACCCTAAAGAACCTTAAAAAGGTATGTGCGGACGACTAGGTCACCGACTTGCACCTGTGCAACAGAAGCATAACGGAAAGCCCAGGAAGCACCAATTGCCCTGGTTGAACTCGCCATAACCAAAAAGGGAGGCGCCCAACCCTGAAGGGCATAGGCCTGTATGAAGGCCTGCCTGATCCACCGAGAAATGGCAGACGAAACCACTCAGCCAAGAGTTGGATCAGACACAGACACAAAGAGTGAGTCAGACTTCCTAAATTAAGTCGTAACAGACAGGTACACCCGTAAGGCACGTACCACGTCTATCGTGTGAAGCGCAAACTCTCTGGGATGCGAAGGACGAGGACATAAAAATGGAAGCACAATGTCCTCATTAAGGTGGAAGGCCGAGACCACCTTCGGGAGAAAAGAAGGCCTGTGGGCGTAGCATCACCTTATCCTCATGGAGGACCCAGTATAGCGGTTTGCAAGACAAAACCGTCAAGTCAGAAAACCTTTCTGACCAAAGTAATGGCTACTAGAAAAGCCACCTGCTGAGATAAAGTTAAGAGAGGAATCTCTCTATGATCTTTTCAAAAAGAGGTTCATGAAGAACCGAGAACACCAAAACCAAATCCCAAAGAGGAAGAGGTGGTTCAATAGGGGGGAACACATGGCAGACCCCCTGTACGAAGGTACCAATCAAAGAATGGCCCGCTAGCGGCCACTGAAAGAAAACAGCTAAAGCTGAAATCTGACCTGTAATGGAGCTTAAGGCAAGCTTATGGTCCCCACCACGCTGTAAAAACAGCAGGATCCTGTAAACGGAAGTCGTCCGTGGATGCCAATCCAGCTCCTCGCACATAGTGAAGTAGGTCTTCCAGGTACAGTAGTATATATACCTGGAGGAAGATTTCCGTGCCCACAGCATGGTCGAGATGACCGAATCCAAGAGACCTTGGTCCCACAGCACCTGGCTTTCGATAGCCATGCCGTCAAAGTCAGCGACAGGAAAGTAGGACGAAGACTGGGACCTTGAGACAGAAGGTCCTCCCACAGCGGTAGTCGCCATGGAACGTCCGCCAGTAGGCGCACAAGATCGGCGTACCAAGGACGCCGAGATCAACCAGGAGCGAAGAGGATCACCGGGATCCCCTCGGCCTCAATCCTGCGAAGTAGTCGAGGAAGCAACTTCGATGGAGGATAGGCATAAATCAGCCGATACCGACCCCACGGGGCCACCAACGCGTCTGATGCATCAGCCCAGCGATCCCTGGACCTGGCCATGAATTACGACATTGTGATTGAGTCAAGAGGCCAGTAGGCCCACATCCGGCGTGCCCCACCTCCAGCGAGGAGATGAAACACTTCCGGATGTAAGGACCATTCCCTGGTCCAACAGTTGGCGGCTCAGATAGTCCGCCTGCCAGTTGTCTACACCTGGAATGCAAACAGCCGACAGAACTTGCACGCTTCTTTTCGCCCATTTCAGGATGTGGGCGGACTCGTACGCTACAGCCGAGCTCTGCGTATCCCCCTGATGGTTGACATAAGCCACAGCCGTGGCGTTGCCAACTGGATCCTGACTGAGCGCCCCTGTAGTCTCCTTGACCACGAGGAGAGATACAGACTGGTTGCCGGAAGGTCCAGAACATTGATCGGCAGACTGGGGTCGTCCGGAGTTCAAAGCCCTTGAGCTGACAGAACTTCCCATACTCCGCCCCAGCCCGTAAGACTGACGGACATCGGGATCACCGTCCACTGAACAGGAAGGAACGACTACCCTGACCGAAGGGCCGGGGATTCCAGCCACCATGTCAGGGAAGATCGTTCAGACAGCCCACGATAGCAATTCCTCGCTGTCTCAGCAAAGCTCGAATCAGAACAAGCACCTTGGTGAAAAATAGGATTTTTATAACAGCTTACCTGTAAAATCCTTTTCTTGGAGTACATCACGGGACACAGAGCGACATAGTCATTACTAATGGGTTATATAGATACCTTCAGGTGCTGGTACTGGCAACTTCCAAAACCGGAAGTACCCTCCCCTATATAAGCCCCTCCCATCCGGGAGCACCTCAGTTTTGTAGCAAAGCAATAAGTGTCCCTAAAGAGGGGCGGGAGCTCTGTGTCCCGTGATGTACTCCAAGAAAAGGATTTTACAGGTAAGCTGTTATAAAAATCCTATTTTCTTTCTCGTACATCTTGGGACACAGAGCGACATAGTCATTACTAATGGGATGTCCTAAAGCAATGCCCAACGAGGGGGGGGGATACACCATACATAGGGATGAGCTCGGTGTTCGAGTCGAACATACGTTCGACTCGAACATCGGCTGTTCGATCGTTCGACGAAGATCGAACGATTTGGGCCGTTCGCGCCTAATTCGAGTGACGCGAACGGCCCACAATGCACTACGCCATCGCAGTGTCATCCAGGCGCTGTGATTGGCCAAGCATGCACTGTGACCCCGCATGCTTGGCCAATCACAGCGCCGGCAGCGAGGAGAGCAATGATTGGCCACAGGCAGGATGCCTGTGGCCAATTATTGCTGAGGGTGTTTAGTACACGCCCCACACTATAAAAGGCCGCCAGCACGGCGGCCTAGTGTAGTGTGTTCCGGAGCAGGGAAAGAGAAGCATAGGCAGGGACAGTGACATTTTTTTTTCTTGCTTAACCTGGATTCCTTTAGTTTAGGGAAAGAGAAGGATAGGTAGGGAGAGTGTCAGTGTGTTTTACTGTGCGAATCCTTGTTTCTAGGGACAGGGAAGGACAGTGAGGGAAATTCTCCTTGTGCTATAGTGTGCTAAAGCATTGATCATCAACCATCTTTAAAAAATCATTTTTTCTAGGGACAGAAAACTATAGGTAGGGAGAGTGTCAGTGTGTTTTACTGTGCGAATCCTTGTTTCTAGGGACAGGGAAGGACAGTGAGAGAAATTCTCCTTGTGCTATAGTGTGCTAAAGCATTGATCATCAACCATCTTTAAAAAATCATTTTTTCTAGGGACAGAAAACTATAGGTAGGGAGAGTGTCAGTGTGTTTTACTGTGATAATCCTTGTTTCTAGGGACAGGGAAGGACAGTGAGGGAAATTCTCCTTGTGCTATAGTGTGCTAAAGCATTGATCATCAACCATCTTTAAAAAAACATTTTTTCTAGGGACAGAAAACTATAGGTAGGAAGAGTGTCAGTTTCTTTCACTGTGATAATCTTTGTTTCTAGGGACAGGGAAGGACAGTGAGGGAAATTCTCCTTGTGCTATAGTGTGCTAAAGCATTGATCATCAACCATCTTTAAAAAAACATTTTTTCTAGGGACAGAAAACTATAGGTAGGAAGAGTGTCAGTTTCTTTCACTGTGATAATCCTTGTTTCTAGGGACAGGGAAGGACAGTGAGGGAAATTCTCCTTGTGCTATAGTGTGCTAAAGCATTGATCATCAACCGTCTTTAAAAAAACATTTTTTCTAGGGACAGAAAACTATAGGTAGGAAGAGTGTCAGTTTCTTTCACTGTGATAATCCTTGTTTCTAGGGACAGGGAAGGACAGTGAGGGAAATTCTACTTGTGCTATAGTGTGCTAAAGCATTGATCATCAATCAGCTTTAAAAAAACATTTTTTCTAGGGACAGAAAACTATAGGTAGGAAGAGTGTCAGTTTCTTTCACTGTGATAATCCTTGTTTCTAGGGACAGGGAAGGACAGTGAGGGAAATTCTCCTTGTGCTATAGTGTGCTAAAGCATTGATCATCAACCGTCTTTAAAAAAACATTTTTTCTAGGGACAGAAAACTATAGGTAGGAAGAGTGTCAGTTTCTTTCACTGTGATAATCCTTGTTTCTAGGGACAGGGAAGGACAGTGAGGGAAATTCTCCTTGTGCTATAGTGTGCTAAAGCATTGATCATCAACCGTCTTTAAAAAAACATTTTTTCTAGGGACAGAAAACTATAGGTAGGAAGAGTGTCAGTTTCTTTCACTGTGATAATCCTTGTTTCTAGGGACAGGGAAGGACAGTGAGGGAAATTCTCCTTGTGCTATAGTGTGCTAAAGCATTGATCATCAACCGTCTTTAAAAAAACATTTTTTCTAGGGACAGAAAACTATAGGTAGGAAGAGTGTCAGTTTCTTTCACTGTGATAATCCTTGTTTCTAGGGACAGGGAAGGACAGTGAGGGAAATTCTACTTGTGCTATAGTGTGCTAAAGCATTGATCATCAATCAGCTTTAAAGAAACATTTTTTCTAGGGACAGAAAACTATAGGTTGGAAGAGTGTCAGTTTCTTTCACTGTGATAATCCTTGTTTCTAGGGACAGGGAAGGACAGTGAGGGAAATTCTCCTTGTGCTATAGTGTGCTAAAGCATTGATCATCAACCATCTTTAAAAAAACATTTTTTCTAGGGACAGAAAACTATAGGTAGGAAGAGTGTCAGTTTCTTTCACTATGATAATCCTTGTTTCTAGGGACAGGGAAGGACAGTGAGGGAAATTCTCCTTGTGCTATAGTGTGCTAAAGCATTGATCATCAACCATCTTTAAAAAAACATTTTTTCTAGGGACAGAAAACTATAGGTAGGAAGAGTGTCAGTTTCTTTCACTGTGATAATCCTTGTTTCTAGGGACAGGGAAGGACAGTGAGGGAAATTCTACTTGTGCTATAGTGTGCTAAAGCATTGATCATCAATCAGCTTTAAAAAAACATTTTTTCTAGGGACAGAAAACTATAGGTAGGAAGAGTGTCAGTTTCTTTCACTGTGATAATCCTTGTTTCTAGGGACAGGGAAGGACAGTGAGGGAAATTCTCCTTGTGCTATAGTGTGCTAAAGCATTGATCATCAACCATCTTTAAAAAAACATTTTTTCTAGGGACAGAAAACTATAGGTAGGAAGAGTGTCAGTTTCTTTCACTGTGATAATCCTTGTTTCTAGGGACAGGGAAGGACAGTGAGGGAAATTCTCCTTGTGCTATAGTGTGCTAAAGCATTGATCATCAACCATCTTTAAAAAAACATTTTTTCTAGGGACAGAAAACTATAGGTAGTGTGAGGGGGCTAGCTCGGCAGCGGGTATGTGTGACCCCCGGGATGGGCTCCCCACCCAAAACAGGCCCAGCAGACGGAGGTTGTGGTTTTCAAAATCAAAAAGGTGCGGTTTATTTTCTATTTACAGTGACAAAAACACAGCAAGGCAAAAAAAACATAAACAAAATAAATCCTGGTCAACTTGACCTCTGACTAAACTTACAGGTTTCCTAACTAACGACTGGGATCAGCCTAGTGCTGTCCTAGTCCCTGGTTTTAAATGTCCAAGCAAAATATAGCCACACAGGCTTTCTCTCACCGCACAGGGGTTCACTCTCCCTAGACAGTCCACACAGGTCTGCTTCCAGGCATGAGCTAACACCTAATGAATCTGGGAGTTTTTTATAGAGGCCTAAATGAGCTGACAAGCTTCAGCTGGCCTCATCAACTCCCTGTCTGCACGACGCCCAGCCCTCTCCCTAGAGGTATGAGTCATCAATGAGCCCACTAGTCTCAGCTGGGCTTATACAACTCTCCACCTAGCTGTATAAGTCAGCGTAAAGCCTGAATCTGGGCGAAATATATCTACCCCCCTGGATGCAACCAGGTGACTTTACCTTCCTGCTGTCACATACCCCCCCCTCTTGTTTTAACCTCGGGGTTGGAACACCAGCAATCAGGCATTCATGTACTCGAGACAAAGCATCCACATTCCCCATTTGAACGCCAGGGCGATGCTTTACTGTGAAGTTGAATTCCTGGAGGGCCAGGAACCACCTATTCACTCTTCTATTTGTTTCCTTGTTTTGAGCCATCCACTTTAACGGAGCGTGATCCGTAACCATGTCAAAGTGCCTACCTAGCAGGTAGTACCGAAGGGAATCTAGAGCCCACTTCACCGCTAAACACTCCTTTTCAACGGTGGCGTAATTTACCTCATGGGACTTCAACTTCCTGCTGAGGTAAATGACTGGGTGCTCTTCCCCGTTCCAGACCTGGGACAATACTGCTCCTAACCCCACATCTGACGCATCACTTTGTACGACAAAGTCTCTAGAGAAGTCGGGTGAGTACAACACTGGCTGGCTACATAAGGCTTGTTTCAAGAATTGGAATGCTGCCTCAGCCTCGGGGGTCCATTTAATCATGACCGACCCTTTCCCCTTCGTCAGGTTGGTTAGGGGCACAGCCTTAGAAGCAAAGTGGGGAATGAATCGCCGATAATACCCAGCGATTCCCAGAAAGGCTCGTACCTGCTTCTTGCTGTTGGGACGTGGCCAACTCTGGATGGCCTCGACTTTGTTGAGTTGGGGTTTTATTACTCCCCTCCCAATGGTGTACCCAAGATATTTGGCCTCCTCCTGCCCAATGGTACACTTCTTGGGGTTAGCCGTAAACCCTGCTTCCCGAACAGAGTCCAGGACTGCTTGCACTTTTGGCAGATGTGAGGCCCAATCTGTGCTATGGACAATTATGTCATCCAGGTAAGCCGCAGCATACTTCCGATGGGGCCTCAGCATCTGGTCCATTTTCCGCTGGAATGTGGCCGGCGCATTCTGTAACCCGAACGGCATTCTTTTATATTGGAACGCCCCGTCTGGGGTTACAAATGCGGTTTTCTCTTTGGCCGACTTGGCCAGGGGGATTTGCCAATACCCTTTTGTGAGGTCAAGAGTCGTCATGTATCGGGCTGTTCCCAGCCGGTCGATCAACTCATCTATACGTGGCATGGGGTAGGTGTCAAATTTTGTAACTTTGTTCAACTGACGAAAATCGTTACAAAATCGCCAGCTCCCATCCGGTTTAGGCACCAACACAATGGGACTAGACCAATCACTTTGGGACTCCTCTATCACCCCTAAGTTCAGCATTCTCTGTACTTCCTCCCGTATTGCCTCCCGTCGGGCCTCTGGGATCCGATAGGGTTTTAACTTCACCCTTTCACCGGGCGGGGTAATAATGTCATGCTCTACCCCAGATGTTTGTCCCGGCAGCTCAGAGAATACCTCCTTGTTGCGAAGTACAAACTCCTTAACCTCCTGTTGTTGGGGTTGTGACAAGGTGGCTGCGATTCCAACCTCAGGAATCACGCAACCAGTTTGAGCTGGTGACCAAGTGTCTGCGACTAGGGACTCTCTATCCCTCCAGGCTTTCAACAGATTAACGTGATAGATCTGTTCGGGCTTTCGCCTTCCTGGTTGTCTGACCTTGTAATTCACTTCGCTCACTTTTTCCATTATCTCGTAGGGGCCTTGCCATTTGGCAAGGAATTTACTTTCAACCGTAGGGACAAGTACCAATATCCTATCCCCCGGGGAAAAGGTACGGGTCTTGGCTCCACGGTTGTACACTCTCTGCTGTGCCAACTGCGCTTGGGCCAAATGTTCCTTCACGATGGGCATTACCTGTGCAATTCGATCTTGCATCAGGGCGACATGCTCAATCACACTCCTGTGGGGAGAACTCTCACTTTCCCAAGTTTCCTTGGCAATATCCAACAGCCCTCTTGGGTGTCTCCCATACAGTAACTCAAAGGGGGAGAATCCCGTAGAGGATTGGGGCACCTCCCTAATAGCAAACATCAAATAAGGAAGTAGACAGTCCCAATCCCTTCCATCTCTATCCACCACTTTCTTCAACATTTGTTTTAGGGTTTTGTTGAATCTTTCAACCAGCCCATCGGTTTGGGGGTGATACACAGATGTACGCAATTGCGTCACTTTGAACAATTTACACAGCTCTTTCATAACCCGGGACATAAAGGGTGTACCTTGGTCCGTAAGCAGTTCTTTACAAATACCCACCCGGCTAAAAACAAGAGATAGCTCTTTGGCTATGGTTTTGGCCGAGGTATTTCTGAGAGGGATCGCTTCTGGATAACGGGTGGCATAGTCCATTATAACCAATATGTACTGGTGCCCCCTAGCGGACTTGATTATAGGACCTACCAAATCCATTGCGATTCTCTCAAACGGGACCTCAATGATGGGTAGAGGGACCAGCGGGCTACGGAAATGTGGCATCGGGGCCGACCTCTGACACACAGGGCAGGAGGAACAATAATTTTCTATGTCCTTCATCACCCCAGGCCAATAGAATCTCTGTAATACCCTCTCTCGGGTTTTCTCTGTCCCCAGATGACCTCCAAGAATGTGCCCATGGGCCAACTCCAACACCAACTTCCTGTAAGGTTTGGGCACCACAAGCTGCTCAACGGTTTCTTCTGCCCTTTTTGCCACCCGATACAGTAGGTCCTTCTCTACGCTGAAGTATGGGTAAGTGCCAGTATTATCTGGGTTCACTAACTCGCCATCTATTTTCACTACGTTTTCCCGTGCCTTTATTAGGGCGGGGTCTTTCAACTGTTCTGTGGCAAAGTTTTCCCTGTGAACCTCAAGATCAGAAAACTCCACAGACGGTAGGTTTTCGTCTGAGGAGGTGGGCTCCTCTCCAGTTTCTTGAGTCTCCCCTGCCAATACTGACAAGGGAAATTCCGGAGAGTCCTCACCACTCTCAGGGGAGTTCTGGCTATCACATTCCTGGTACATAGGGGCACCAGTGGGGGGCTCAGGATCATCCCACAGTTCCCAGAACTTCGGAAAATCCCTTCCCACAATGGCGTCATGCGGTAACTGAGATACTAAGCCCACTGGATGAGAGAGGGTACCTTTGGGGGTCTCGAAACACACCGTAGTCACTGGATACTCTCGGGTGTCCCCATGCACACAAATAACGGCTACCTTGCTATTCCCAGAGACCTCTGTTTTAACTAACTCAGCCTTTATCAGGGTCACAAGGCTACCTGAATCCAGCAATACCACAACATTTCTACCATTAATACACATTTTGCATAAATGTTTCTCAGTTCCCCGAATGGCAGTGCATGCGACTGTCGCACACAGCGACTGACGTCTGCCCGTCAGAAAGTCACACTGCATGGGTTCCTCCACAACCGGGCAATTTGCTGCAATATGTCCCGCTTGCCGGCAGCGGTAGCAAACGATCCTTCTTGCGGCCTCTTGAGCCGCTGATTTCCCAGGCTGTTCTCGCCAAACTTGGGGTAGAGCTCCCACCCTCTCACTCTCTCCACCCTCACCCCTTGGAATCCTCTTATCCGCCCCTGGGGATGGTCTGGTCTTAGGGTGGAAAGTCCGAGTGTCTCTGGAAGAGGCCGTCAGGTTCTCTGTAGCCAAGTATTTCTCCACACGATCCACAAGACCATCGGCCGTCTCTGGGTCTCCATGGCTTACCCACTTTTGGATGGCAGTAGGAAGAGCTCTCAAAAACCGATCCATTACAACACGTTCCACAATCTTTGGTGCGGACAAAGTCTCTGGCTGTAGCCACTTTCTGCTCAGGTGAATGAGATCATACATTTGAGACCTGGGGGGTTTTCCAAGCTGGAAAGTCCAGTTATGCACACGCTGAGCCCGGACAGCCAGGGTGACACCCAGCCTTGCCAATATTTCAGCTTTTAGCATCACATAGTCTTTTGCTTGGTTAGGCTCTAGGTCATAGTAAGCTTTCTGCGATTCACCAGTTAACAGAGGAGCCACTAGTCCAGCCCACTGCTCCTCAGGCCACTTTTCTCTTTCAGCGGTCCTTTCAAATGTGGTCAAAAATACCTCTGGATCATCCTCTCCAGTCATTTTTGTCAATAAACGACTCACCCCAAAGGACGCGGTATTAGTGGGACGGCTTTCCTCACTGGTCTGCGGACGTTGCTGCATTACTGCTTCCATCTGTTGTTGTAGTCTCTGCTCTTGCTTCTGCAACAGGTCTATGAAGCGGGCCTCAGATTGCTGTTGGGCTTGTTGCTGAGCCTCCAGACTCTGTTGTAAAGTTGCAAGGCTCTGTTGATGAGCTTGCTGCTGGGCTGCAAGGCTCCTTTGCAAACCTGCATTTGTCTGCTGTTGATTGGCATTTGCTAGAGCCAGCTGTTTCAGTATCTCCTCCATGCTGGCTTAAAAAAAAACTGCCCGCATTCTCCACCAACTGTGAGGGGGCTAGCTCGGCAGCGGGTATGTGTGACCCCCGGGATGGGCTCCCCACCCAAAACAGGCCCAGCAGACGGAGGTTGTGGTTTTCAAAATCAAAAAGGTGCGGTTTATTTTCTATTTACAGTGACAAAAACACAGCAAGGCAAAAAAAACATAAACAAAATAAATCCTGGTCAACTTGACCTCTGACTAAACTTACAGGTTTCCTAACTAACGACTGGGATCAGCCTAGTGCTGTCCTAGTCCCTGGTTTTAAATGTCCAAGCAAAATATAGCCACACAGGCTTTCTCTCACCGCACAGGGGTTCACTCTCCCTAGACAGTCCACACAGGTCTGCTTCCAGGCATGAGCTAACACCTAATGAATCTGGGAGTTTTTTATAGAGGCCTAAATGAGCTGACAAGCTTCAGCTGGCCTCATCAACTCCCTGTCTGCACGACGCCCAGCCCTCTCCCTAGAGGTATGAGTCATCAATGAGCCCACTAGTCTCAGCTGGGCTTATACAACTCTCCACCTAGCTGTATAAGTCAGCGTAAAGCCTGAATCTGGGCGAAATATATCTACCCCCCTGGATGCAACCAGGTGACTTTACCTTCCTGCTGTCACAGTAGGAAGAGTGTCAGTTTCTTTCACTGTGATAATCCTTGTTTCTAGGGACAGGGAAGGACAGTGAGGGAAATTCTCCTTGTGCTATAGTGTGCTAAAGCATTCCTCATCAACCATCTTTGAAATCCTTGTTTTTTGGACAGTCAGGGAAATTGTCGTTGTGCTATTCTGTGCGAAAGCAATCATCCTCAACCATATTTAGAAATCCTTAAGTAAAGGGACAGAGAAGGACACCTGAAGGTAGCCCTTATTGCTTTTTTCCCATCTCCCTGCAGGCCATCTATTAGAATGTCTGGAAGGCAAACAAGGAGAGGCAGACAGTCAGGAGGCAATAAAAGAGGGCAAGCAGGCTCTGTGTCTGGGGGCAACAGTGCTGGTCGTGGACGCGGTGCATTGTCATCAGCACATGGCCATGGGACACGCTTGTCCTTCTTTTCGGCAGCTGGACATGTTGAGCCACATCATGCCGAAGACTTGGTAGAGTGGATGACCAAGCCCTCCTCCTCCTCCTCATCCTCTCTCACCCAGGCTCAGGGTACTGGCAAAGCAGCTGCCAAAGCGTCCTCTTCCCTGGTATCAATGTCAGACTCATCATCAGTCACTCCTTCCCTAGACCCACCATGTCCTCCTCCTGAGGAGTCCCCCGAACTGTTTGAGCACAGTGTTGGGTACATGCTCCAGGAGGATGCCCAGCGTTTCGAAGGGTCTGATGATGAAACCCAGCTACAGGAAGGCAGTAGCGTGAGAGCAGACAGAGGGGATGCTCAAGAAGGACACCAATCTGGCAGTCATGTTCCAGCAGCTGCAGCATACTGCCAGATTGGCTCCAGTGATGAGGAGGGAGGGGATGATGAGGTCACTGACTCCACGTGGGTGCCTAATAGGAGAGAGGAGGAGGAGGAGGATGAGGAGGAGGCACATCTCCAACGAGGCAGGATGCCCTTTGGTGGCCAGCGTAAGGGCAGTACACCGACGGAATCACACCGCAGAGCTCCGCCTGTGCAGGGCGCTGCCTCTGCCCGTCATTCAAAAAGTTCTTTGGTGTGGGCCTTTTTTGAGGCTAGTGCATCAGATCGCACAGCTGCTGTTTGTAACATATGTCTCAAGCGTATATCGCGTGGCCAAAACATCAGCCGCTTGGGTACCACATGCCTGACCAGACATATGTTGACCTGCCATGCAGCTCGTTGGCAAGCCTACCTCAAAGACCCACACCAAAGAACAAAGCGGACCTCTCCTTGCACCGCATCAGCTGGGATCTCCAACCACACTATAACTTCAGTCCTGTCTGAAACATGCACTGAGAGGAATGAAGGTGTAGAATTAGGTGTGTCACAGCCAAGTAGTTGCGGCCACTCTGCTAGCAGTACACCGACGTCCGATTCTAGCAGGCAAATTTCCCTGCCCCAGCTGCTGGACCGTCTAAAGAAGTTCACTCCCAGCCATCCACATGCCCAGCGGTTGAATGCTAGCTTGGCTAAATTGCTAGCGCTTCAACTGCTGCCTTTTCAGTTGGTAGACTCGGCCCCCTTCCGTGAGTTTGTGCAATGTGCGGTTCCTCAGTGGCAGGTTCCCAAACGCCACTTTTTCTCACGGAAGGCTATTCCGGCTCTCTACCGGCATGTGGAAGGCAATGTCTTGGCCTCGCTGGACAGGGCGGTCAGTGGTAAGGTGCATATTACCGCTGACTCATGGTCCAGCAGGCATGGACAGGGACGTTACCTTTCTTTCACGGCCCATTGGGTCACTCTTTTGGCAGCTGGGAAGGATGCAGGACAAGGTGCAGTAGTGTTGGAGGTTGTTCCACCGCCACGCCTCCAAAATGCTACTACTGGTTGTGACACACCTCTCTCCTCCACCCCCTCCTTTTCTTCTTCCTCCATGGCCTCTTCCTGTGGTTTGTCCTCTGAACCAGCGGTGCTCCGTAGCCGTTCAAGGGGCTACGCAAGTACGCAGGCAAAAAGATGCCATGCCGTGCTTGCGCTGGTGTGTTTGGGGGACAGAAGCCACACTGGGGCAGAGGTCCTGTCTGCTCTGCAGGGCCAGGCCGAGAGGTGGTTGACGCCACGCCAGCTTAAGCCAGGAATGGTGGTCTGCGACAATGGCACCAACCTCCTCTCCGCCCTCCGACAGGGACAACTGACCCATGTGCCCTGTGTGGCTCACGTCCTTAACCTGGTGGTGCAGCGGTTCTTGGGCAGGTACCCGGGCTTACAGGATGTCCTGAGGCAGGCCAGGAAAGTCTGTGTGCATTTCCGCAGATCTTATAATGCCAGTGCTCGCCTGGCTGAGCTGCAAAAGGAGTTGAACCTGCCCAAGAACCGCCTTATATGTGACATGCCCACCAGGTGGAACTCAACGTTGGCCATGCTGCAGCGGCTGCACACGCAGCAGAGGGCCATCAATGAGTACCTGTGCGACTACGGCACCAGGACAGGGTCAGGGGAGCTTGGTTTTTTTTCTCCACGCCAGTGGGGCATGATCAGGGATGCATGCACTGTCCTGGCACCATTTGAGGAGGCCACGAGGATGGTGAGCAGTGACAGTGCATGCATCAGTGACACTGTACCTCTTGTCCACCTGTTGGAGCACACGCTGCGTGGAATAATGGACAGGGCACTTGAGGCAGAACAGAGGCAGGAAGAGGAGGACTTCCTTGCCTCTCAAGGCCCCCTTTACCCAGACAGTGTTCCTTCTGTCCCACCCATCGCACAGGAAGAGGAGGAGGAGGAGGAGGAGGAGGATTGTGTCAGCATGGAGGTGGAGGCTGGCACTCAGCATCATCAGCAGCAGTCTTTTAGGGATGATTTACAGTCCCAAGAAACCAGTGGACTTGTACGTGGCTGGGAGGAGGTGGCTGCGGATCATGTCGTCCTTAGTGACCCAGAGGACTCCGGACCGAATGCCTCAGCAAACCTACGCTGCATGGCCTCCCTGATCCTGAAAAGTCTGCGGAAGGATCCTCGTATTCTTCGGATCAAGGAGAGGGACCATTACTGGCTGGCCACTCTCCTTGATCCACGGTACAAGGGTAAGGTTGCGGACCTTATGTTACCGTCGCAGAGGGAGCAGAGGATGAGACAACTCCGGGAGGCCTTGCAGAAAGGTCTGGGCAACGCGTTCCCAGAGACTGGGAGGTTACAAACTCCTGGTCCTGGACAACGAGTTGCTGAAGCTTCGGCCAGTCAAAGAAGGAGCGGTGGGGAAGGTGGCCGTCTGACCGATGCGTTCAGACAATTCTTTAGTCCGCAGCCCCAAAGTATGATCGGTTCCAGCAACCATCGCCAGCGTCTGATAAACATGGTGCAGGAATATCTAGGGGCAAGGTCAGACTTGGACACCTTCCCCACCGAAAATCCTCTGGCTTACTGGGTCTTGAGGATGGATCACTGGCCAGAGCTTGCACAGTATGCAATTGAGCTACTGGCCTGTCCTGCATCCAGCGTTCTTTCGGAACGCACATTCAGTGCTGCTGGAGGATTTGTCACGGATCACAGGGTGCGCCTGTCCACCGACTCGGTTGATCGACTGACTTTCATCAAGATGAACCAGTCTTGGATCACCACCAGCTACCACACACCTGATGCTGATATAACAGACTAATTGATTTTAACATGTCACATCCCTTCAAGACTGATGCTGATGCTGAGTGCCTGTGCTGTTATGTTGACTGGCTATCCTCCTCCTCCGAGTCCTCAATGATACGATTGATGATGATAGCTTGGAAGATCATTTTTGTTTATGGGTGCCGCCACCAGTGGCTAAGGCCCAATTTTTCAGCCCCTGTTTTACAGGGGCGTGTAATTACAATTTTTTTAGCAATAATTTGCCATAGGGCTCATTGCTGTGCTCCAAGTACAGTATCTGTGAGGGGTTGGAGTGTTGTGCCACCAGTGCCTAAGGCCCAATTTTTCAGCCCCTGTTTAACAGGGGCGTGTCATTACAATTTTTGAAGCAATACTTTGCAACAGGGCTCATTGCTGTGCTCCAAGTACAGTATCTGTGAGGGGTTGTAGTGTTGTGCCACCAGTGCCTAAGGCCCAATTTTTCAGCCCCTGTTCAACAGGGGCATGTAATTACAATTCTTGATCTAATAATTCACAGCAGGGCCCATTGCTGCACCCACCAAGAGTAACTCTGAGGGCTTACAGTGTTGTGGCAACGCCACCACCACCACCACCACCACGAAAGGCCCAATTTTTCAGCCCCTGTTCAAAAGGGGCATGAAATTACAATTCTTGATCTAATAATTCACAGCAGGGCCCATTCCTGCACCCACCAAGAGTAACTCTGAGGGCTTACAGTGTTGTGGCAACACCACCACCACCACCACCACCACCACGAAAGGCCCAATTTTTCAGCCCCTGTTCAACAGGGGCATGCAATTACAATTCTTGATCTAATAATTCACAGCAGGGCCCATTGCTGCACCCACCAAGAGTAACTGTCAGGGCTTACAGTGTTGTGGCACCAGCACCACCATCAAAGGCCCAATTTTTACTACCACTGTTCAACAATTATATGTAATTAAAATTCCTGATATAATAGTTGACAGCAGGGCGTTCCAGCACCAACCAAGAGTAACTGTGAGTGCTTACAGTGTTGTGCCAACACCAACAACTAAGGGGCCTATTTCTGCAGAGTATATACGGCAGGTCCCTACTTTCAAACATCCAACTTACAAACGACTCCTACTTGCAAACGCAAGAAGACAACAGGAAGTGAGAGGAAATCTACCCCTTGGAAGGAAAATTCTCTCCTGTAAGAATTAATATGGGAGAAAGGTGTCTCCTCTGTACTGATGCTTTATCAGCAATCCTTGTTTCAAGAAAAACACCACATTTCAAAAACAGTTGTCATTGGGACGGAAAGTGAGGTGAAATGTTCTGAACAGGGGCACAGACAGCAAAACAAATGTTACAGGGGTGATAACCCTTACCTATGTTTTCCAAAAAGTTTAAAAATAGATTTTTGGGCTGGAGCTACACTTAAACAATGTACCTGTTCAAAATTACAAACAGATTCTACATAAGAACAAACCTACAGTCCCTGTCTTGTATGCACCGCCTGTATACGGCTGTTCAGAGTATATAGGGCTTTTTTATTTTATGTGCGGGGTTCCCCTTAATATCCATACAAGACCCAAAGGGGCTGGTAATGGGCTGGGGTAGGGGGGGGGGTCATGGGGTAGCTATGCCATTTTTCTTAAAGATTTTCATCCATATTACCGGGACCAGACATTACATTAAAGCCGCAAGCAGTTTTAAATGGCTTTTTTTTCCTTTAGAAGTGTCATTTTGTGCAGGGACAGTTCTAAACACGGGAAACACGTGGCACTTCACAGGCATACTTTAGACACCCCCCAGGTACGATATTTAAAGGAATATTTGACTTTTTTTTTTCACTTTATGC
Source organism: Rana muscosa (assembly GCA_029206835.1). Lineage (NCBI taxonomy): Eukaryota > Metazoa > Chordata > Amphibia > Anura > Ranidae > Rana > Rana muscosa. The sequence continues at coordinate 286,031,438 of CM055128.1, forward strand.
ATCATTAAAATGACTGCTCCCGAAAAACGACCGTTTTTAAAACTTCTTTTTGCATTGATACATGTCCCCTGGTGCAGAACCCGGGTTCCCAAACCCTTTTTAGGACAATAACATGCATAATAGTCGTTATAATTAGCACTTTAGAATTCGAACGTTCGCATCCATTGTATTTAATAGGGTTCTAATGTTCGTACGAACTTTCGGTCCGTTCGCGGGTTCTGGTGCGAACCGAACCCGGGGGTGTTCGGCTCATCACTAACCATACATAAGCTGAGCGCTATCAGACATGAGGATCTTTTGCGGCCTGCAACACACTGCGCCCAAAGGCGACATCCTCCTGACTTCTAACGTCCACCTGGTAGAACCTAGTAAACGTGTGTACTGAAGACCATGTTGCGGCCTTACAGATTTGAGCCAGGGAGGCCTGGTGATGCACTGCCCATGAAGTTCCAACTGCTCTCGTGGAGTGCGCTCTAACTTTGAACGGAGGCGGTCTCCTTCTCAAGCCATAGGCTTGCATTATGACCTGTCGAATCCACTTGGCTAAAGTAGATTTTGACGCTGCCTGACCCCTTCTGGGGCCTTCCGGCAGAATAAACAAAGTATCCGTTCTGCGAATCTGAGCAGTGGCTTTTAGATAAGCTTTAACTGCTCTTACTACATCCAAAGAATGCAATAACTTTTCCTCTACCGAAGTAGGTTTGGGGAAAAAAGAAGGAAGAACCACATCCTGGTTCAAATGAAACCTCGATACCACCTTAGGAAGAAAGGCTGGATGAGGGCGTAACACTACTCTATCCTTATGGATAACCAGATATGGCTCCTTACAGGACATAGCTGCTAATTCCGACACTCTTTTAGCCGAACAAATGGCTACTAGAAAAATCAATTTCCTGGTGAGAAGAACCAAAGAAATATGCTGTAATGGTTCAAATGGTTGTTTCTGTAGAACCGACAGAACCAAGTTTAGATCCCATGGACATATGGGAATATTAACCGGAGGACTAATACGCATCACTCCTTGTATAAAGGCTTTGACTAGTGAATGCGAAGCCAAGGGCCTTTGAAAAAATATTGACAAGGCCGAAATCTGACCCTTGATAGTACTCAAGGCAAGCTTCCTATCTACAGCCCATTGTAGGAAGTCCAGAATCCTACCTATTACGTATTTACGTGGATGCCATTTCTTGGCCTCACACCAGGCGATGTACGCCTTCCAGATTCTATAGTAGATCTGCCTGGATACCGGCTTCCTGGCATTGATCATGGTAGATACCACAGAATTAGAGAGCCCTCTCTTTTTTAGAATGTGGGCTTCAATAGCCAGGCCGTCAAACCTAGGGCTGGTAAGGAAGGGTGGTATATCGGTCCTTGCGAAAGCAGGTCCGGACGATGTGGGAGGGTCCAAGGACTCCCCACAGACATCTTTACAATCTCCGCATACCATGCTCTTCGGGGCCACGCTGGAGCCACCAGAATCACTGGTTTCTTTTCTACCCTGATTCTGCGGAGTAATCGAGGTAACAATTGTGGCGGTGGGAATGCATATATCAGCTTGAACTGATCCCAAGGGAACACTAGGGCATCCGAGCCGCAAGCTAGGGGATCCCTTGTCCAAGAGACAAACCTGTCCACTTTTGCGTTGAATCTGGATGCTAGCAGATCTACATTCGGTGTTCCCCACCGCTGACATATTGTCCGGAAAACCTCGGGATGAAGGGACCATTCCCCTGGGCATAATTGTTGGCGACTTAGAAAGTCCGCCTTCCAATTCTCCACTCCTGGAATGAATACCGCAGATATGGCTGGGACATATCTTTCTGCCCATTTCAGGATGTAATTTACTTCCCTCTGGGCTGCACGACTCCTGGTGCCCCCCTGATGATTGATATATGCCACTGCTGTGGCATTGTCTGATTGAATTCTGACAGGGGACCCTTGGAGTTTGGATGTCCATGCTACTAGGGCATACCGGGCTGCTCGTATCTCTAAGAGATTGATGGGCAGGGCCTTTTCCGCATCCGACCATCTGCCCTGGAGAGACCATTGCTCCAGTACTGCTCCCCAGCCTATAAGGCTGGCATCTGTAGTGACCACCTTCCAAGAAATCAGACTGAAGGATTTCCCTCTTTCCAGATTCTGGGGAACCAACCACCAGCGGAGGCTCTTGCGAACGGAAGGGGGCAAGGACATTGGTAAGTCCAGAGCCTGAACTTTTTTGTTCCAGGCTGACAGTATGGCCCTTTGCAAATTCCTTGAATGGAATTGACCGTAGGGTACTGCTTCGAATGATGCCACCATTTTTCCCAGCAGCCTCATGCACAGGCGTATGGATGGCTGTCTTTTTGTACCCACTAAGTGGATCAAATCTCTCAAAGACGACCCCTTTTCTTGAGGCAAGAAAATTTTTCTCTGGTCTGAATCCAGCCTTAGCCCCAAGTATTCCAGACTTTTGACTGGTTTTAGGGCTGACTTGTCTCGGTTGATAATCCAACCGTGATATTCCAGATACTTGATTGTCTCGTGAACAACCACTTCTAGTTTTTCCACTGAGTGGTCTATCAGCAACAAGTCGTCTAGATATGCCATTATTGTTACACCTCGTGTTCTTAGATTGGCCAATAATGGGGCCAGAATTTTTGTGAACACTCGTGGTGCTGTGGCCAGACCGAAGGGTAAGGCTCTGAACTGAAAATGGCGCCCTTCTACCGCAAAGCGTAGAAATTTTTGGTGGGCTGGAAAGATGGGAATGTGCAAATAAGCATCTTTGATGTCGATCGAGGCTAACCATTCCTCCCCTTGTAGGGCAGTGGCCACCGACCGGATCGACTCCATCCGGAAAGTCCTGATATGTAGGAATTTGTTTAGCCCTTTTAGATTTAATATGGGCCTCACGTCCCCGTTTGGCTTCGGGACTGTAAAGAGGTTTGAGTAAAACCCGAACCCCCATTCTTCCAGGGGAACCTCTATAATTACTGCTTGGAGCAATAATTGTTCTAGTGCCAACAGGAGGGATCCTCTCTTCTGGGGATCCCTTGGCACGTTTGACCTTATAAAGTGGGAAGGAGGGGAGTCTTTTAACTCCAATTTGTATCCCAGATTTACTGCGGAGAGCACCCATCTGTCTCTGATCGTGTCCCGCCAGGTCTCTGTGAACAACTGAAGTCTTCCCCCCACCCGATTGAGTGGGGGCAACCCTTCATGCATTTGACTTTGGGGGAGGTTTTGTACCTCTCCTGCTCCAGGGCTTCTTGTTACCCTGCAATTGTCCCTGATTTTTACCTCCGGGATTTGACCGAGGAGGCCGTCGGAACTGTTTCACAGCCGATGTCCTAGGGACTGGAGAAGCAGGCCTCTTAAAAGAGGGACCTCTAACTCTGTTTTTAACCGGCAAAAGTGTACTTTTACCGCTGGAAATTCTCTGGATATATTTGTCCAGGTCTTCCCCGAATAAGCGTTCACCATGAAATGGGAAGCTGACCAGCAATTTTTTACAGGGAGCTTCAGCAGACCAGTTTTTGAGCCATAAAAGCCTGCGCATATGTACTACAGACAGCGTAAGGCGGGAGGCCTGATGGATTGAATCCTTTATAGCGTCCACCGCAAAGCATAAGGCTCTAGGTAGATCAGCTAGGGCAAGAGCCTGCTGATCTGGCAAGTCCCTTAAGACCTGTTTCAACTGATCCTTCACTGCTTGGCAGACCCCAATAGCTGCCACTGCTGGTTGTGTCACCAATCCTGCTGTAGAAAAAGCAGATTTTAATAAGGACTCTAATTTTTTATCTATTGGGTCCTTGAACATTTGGACATTATCCACTGGACATGTCAGTGATTTATTCACACAAGAGATGGCTGCGTCCACTGTAGGGACCCTCCATTTTTTGATGAACTTATCCTCCATGGGATAGACCACTTGAAATCTCTTGGGAGGAGTAAATATTTTATCAGGATGCTCCCAATCCTGGTAAATGAGCCCTTCCAGTAAAGGATGGATCGGAAAGGAACAAACAGTCTGGGGAGCTTTTAGCGACCCCAACGAGGAGACAGAAGTGGATGATGGCTCCGCAAGGGGCATTTTAAATGCTGATCGGACCATATTAGTCAGGGACTGAACCCATAATCTTTCAGCATGTGATGCTGAGAATGGCTCTTCCACTGTTGATTCCTCTACAACAGAATCGACCTCATCCTGATCCCCTTCAGGCAGGTCGATCCCTGTATGGGACTGTTGCTCTGCTAACAGGCACTCTGAGGGAGGAGACGGAGATCGAGCGTTTTTTTCCTGTGACAGGGAAGCAGCGATCAATGCTGACAATCTCTCTTCCAGCCCTCCCAGAGCTGAGGAAAAAACCTCCTCTGTTACATACACAGGAGCAGGTGAACTGAGGACAGCCACAGTACCAGGTACTCCTGAGGGTGCTCTATGGTCACTAACCTCTGATTCTTCAGGGGAGACTGGTGCAGCCGAAGCATGCCCAAGATCCTCAAAGCCCGATGGAGACCCCCTATGCTTCCTGGGATTTTTAGTCCCGGAGTTTTTAGACGGCATTATTCCTAAGCCCAAAGCTGAGGTATTCCAGCCGAAATACACCACTTACTGACAATAGTCTAGCACAAATGCTGCTATAAAAACAGTTGGTGTCTACTAATGTGCCTTTCTATGGGGATGCCTGCATCAACCGCTTGCTGTATGCCTTTTTTTTAAATGTTGCCAGCTCCGTCTCTGCACTCCATAGCCAGCTCACAACACATAATTGTGGTTTTTAACATGCTGGGACGCCCGCACATGCGTAGAAGCGCTGCGGCGCGCACAGAGCGTCATCCCCCAGGCTCCGCCCCCTTTCCCGGCTCACCTCTATATATAGAGGCGCGTGCACGCGCACGCGCGCGGCCACGTGCGCCTTCGGCGCTAATTTTGAAAAGGGAAACTAGGGACAAGAGCCAGGGCCCCTTTTGCCGCAGGCCGGGGGATGGACGAGCATTGCAACATGGCAGAGGAAGCAGTTTCCCACAAGAGAACTCACCATCTGCCTGGACTTGCTCTGATAAAAAAGAAACTAGTCCACATGACAAGAAACGTTTCACAGCGGCCTCTAGTGGATTAACACAGGTACCGCAGTCTAGTATATTAAATATATATATATATTTTTTTTTTCTTGACCACTATTAAAAATATTACATTTTTTAGTAGTTACAGGCATGCACAGATATTAGCGGGAATACCGTTAGGTAACAGACAGAAAGACAAATTAGGCTTGGGGGTCCCCCAAAAGAACCAAGTTCCTGGGGGCCCCCACTTACCTGTTCCCCGCCGCAGGACTTTGTTTGGTCCACAGAAGCCCAAACTTCACCTATCACAGCAGGCATTGTAATTAAACCTTCAGGGACCGGGTTCCCAAGGATTCCACTCCCCTGGACCTGTATAGCACCCTGCACAGAAAACATCTTGGTCATGGGTATGACCAGAGCTCTGGATCCCAGGGTCCAGCTCTCCTAAGAGAAGCATTACAGGCAAAACCTTGCTCTTCTCTGCAAGGCCCGGGTACCGACCGTTTAGCTATGAAGCTTTTTTGGTCGGATCCGGAATAGCTTACTGAGGCCCAAAAGAACCTGTACGCAAGCTCAGTGAAAAACACATGTTTCTTCTTGGCCAACACCTTAGACACTGGCAAAAAACTGAGGTGCTCCCGGATGGGAGGGGCTTATATAGGGGAGGGTACTTCCGGTTTTGGAAGTTGCCAGTGCCAGCACCTGAAGGTATCTATATAACCCATTAGTAATGACTATGTCGCTCTGTGTCCCGTGATGTACGAGAAAGAAACCCGCAGTGCTGACGCTAAACCGAAGGGAAGAGCCACAAACTGATAGTGATCTTCACCTATCGCAAAGTGCAGAAACTACTGGTGACCCGCGCAGATTGGGATATGCAAGTAAGCATCCTTGATGTCCAAGGACGGCAAAAAATCCCCCGGGTGGAGCGCAGTAATCACCGTTCCAATGCGAAATCTTCAAACCTTTACAAAGGCAGTCAGGGCCTTGAGGTCCAGAAAGGGACGGACTCCATCCCTCTTTGGGACCACAAAAAAGATTTGAAGAAAATCCCTGAAACCTCTCCTTTGACGGTATTGTCAAATTACCAAGCACCTCAGAAAGTCCTGCACAGTCCCCCATAGGGCAGCCCGACGCGCTGGAAGGAAAGACAGAGATTTGAGGGAAAGAATCGGTCAGGTGGTCAGGAAAGGAACTCTATCCTGTACCCCGAGGCGACCACCTCGCATACCCACCGGTCGGAGATCTGGGAGGGCCACCGATCCGTGAACCTGCAAAGCCGTCCCCCCACCCCAGAGTCGGGCGGGGGCAAGACTTCATGCGGTGGCGGCTTGGTAGCCGGCTTGTTCGGCCTACGCAACCAGGGACGCTTCTGTCCCCCAGCCTCACTCTTGTCAGTCTGGGAGAATTGTCCCTTGAGCTCTGACTGACGAAAAACACCTCTTCTGTGTGGGAAAAGAAGGAGCCTTAGTAGGCTGAGGAAGAAGGGTGCTCTTACCTTCCGTGACATCTTTAATAATGTCATCCAGGGAGGCACCAATAATCTTCCGCCCTGAAAAAGAAAATCCATCAGGAGCTTCTCAGAGGCCAGGTCAGCATTTTAACCAGATAAGGCGACGCAATACCACCGCCGACACTGAGGCCCCAGAAATCAAGGGGGGGGGGCATCCATAGTGGTATCGCACACATACACCAGGCCCTGTACCATTTGGTCGGCCAGTGCAATGCAATTCGGAGGAAGATTATGCTCCTGCACAGTCAGGAACAAAATCTTAGCCCACGCCGTGAGGGTCTGAGACACCAGGGTCGCCGCTACAATGGGACGTAGCGCGGACCCAGCATGGTGAACATGGCTCTGCTCACCACTTCCGACCTCCTATCAGTGGGGTCCTTAAAGGCAGGAGTCCCCTCAACCGGGAGAGTCATGGCATTATTCAACCGGGCGACCAGGGGGTCGACAACCGGAGGGGAGGTCCATTTTTTTAAAATCAGGCACTCCTCAAGGGGTACCTAACCGCCATACCCTGCGAGACCGCAAAGGTATTTTGCGGTTTGTCCCAAACCTGGTCTATGAATTTATCAAGGAAAGGTGTATAGGGAAAAAAACATTTAAGAAGGATTAGCTTTAAATGAACCAAAGGAGATTACCTCCACTAGAGGTTCTTCAGCTGCAGCCTCCAGCTTGAGAGTGTCCCTCACAGCATCAATGAGTTCACTAACAAGCAACCTGTCATTCACTGACCCAGATAAGGAGTCTTCCTCACAAGGAATGTCCTTGGTCAAAACAATCCAAAATTTCAGAGCTAGGGTCCTGTGCCTCAGCATTGCCCATATCTAAATCGGAGCACTCCCCTGGATATGGCATGGGGACAGGGCGCTTTTCAGCTCCCCTGCGCTCGCACACCGCTTACATCCTGGTAATAAATAATACCAGGCCTGCCGACAACCGGCCCATAGGGACCGCAGGTGCAGTAGCACTGCCTGTTGTCTCTGACAGAAATGGGGAAGCAGGTGACACTGACTCCATAATACCAACACCCTCTGAGACTTTGTCAATGTGAGAGAAAAAGTCCACCCTCCTGCTGCGCTGACTGTGGGGGATACCCAGGGGACTCACCAAACCAGTCAGGACCGCTCGGTTCCGCTGCCTGCGCTGTGCTCCCAGCGCGAGTGAACAGTGAGGGGACTGTGAGGAGAATCACTCCAGTCAGCAATAGATGCCAAACCTGCACAAAAAGAGCACGCGGCTTCAAGAAATACACGTTCCTGTGTATTGAAGAGCGGATTTCCTCTCACTTCCTTTTACTTTTTGAGAAAGAGCAAAGGGAGAACTCCAAAATGGAGCATACACCAAAATTAAATGTTTAGTTTTAGATTGCTTATGCCCCGTTCACACCTATGCGAATTGGTTGCGGCTTACACTGCATCCAATTCGCATAACATTATAAAATACATTGATTTCAATGAGGCTGGTTCCCATATGTGTGATGCATTCGCACTGCGCATTGCCCAAAAAATGTGTGTGTTTTCTAGGCATTGCGGTGCGAATTGTCTGCCCATTATGTTCTATGGGAACGCATCTGATTCGCAGATGTGTTGCGTTCTGAACACAGTACGTATGAATCATGAGGGGGAACTCCACGCCAAATTTTAAACAAAAAACTGGCATGGGTTCCTCTCCAGGAGCATACCAGGCCCTTAGGTCTGGTATAGATTTTAAGAGGAACCCCTTACGCTAAAAAAATGGCGTGGGGGTCCCCCCAAAATCCATACCAGACCCTTATCCAAGCACGCAGCTCGGCCGGTCAGGAAAGGGGGTGGGGACGAGCGAGTGCCCTCCCTCCTGAACCGTACCAGGCCGCATGCCCTTAACATGGGGGGTGGGTGCTTTGGGGCAGGGGGGCACCCTGTGCCCCCCCACCCCAAAGCACCCTGCCCCCATGTTGATGAGGACAAGGGCCTCTACCCGACAACCCTGGCCGTTGGTTGTCGGGGTCTGCGGGCGGGGGGCTTATCAGAATCCGGGAGCCTCCTTTAATAAGGGGGCCCCCAGATCCCGGCCCCCCACCCTATGCAAATGAGTATCGGGTACATCGTACCCCTACCCATTCACCTGGTGGAAAAAAATGTCAATAAAAAAACACTACACAGGTTTTTAAAGTAATTTATTAGGCAGCTCCGGGGGTCTTCTTCCGACTGCGGGGGTCTCTTCTTCTGCTCTCCGGTGTCGTCTCTGCGTTTTCTGGTTCTTCACCCGCTCTTCGGTGCCTTCTTCCTTCTGCCGGGTGCCTCCGCTATCTTCTTCCAGCTCATTTGCTAGCGGCGGCCCGGTCTTCTTCTTCCCTCTTCTCTTCTTCGATGTTGACACGACGCTGCTAGCTGCTGTAATGTCATGTGTGTGGTGCGCAACGACTTATATAGGCATGGGGCGTGGTCACCGGGTGAGGCCACCCGGTGACCCCACCCCGTATGACGTCACAGTCCCATCATTCCCCAGGACTGTGACGTCATACGGGGGCGGGGTCACCAAGTGGCATCACCCAGTGACCACGCCCCATGCCTATATAAATCATTGCGCACCGTGCAACCGGCATTACAGCGGCAGAGAGCGTTGTGTCAACATCTCGAGAAGAGGGAAGAAGGCGACGAAGAAGACCGGGCCGCCGTTAGCAAAAGAGCTGGAAGAAGATAGCGGAGGCGCCCGGCAGAAGGAAGAAAGCACCGGAGAGCGGGAGGAGATCCGGAGAGCGTGAAGAAGGCACCGGAGAGCAGAAGAGGCCAGAGAGTCGGAAGAGACTCCCAAAGTCGGAAGAAGACCCCCGAAGTCGGAAGAAGGCCCCCGAAGTCGGAAAAAGACCCCCCAGAGCTGCCTAATAAATTACTTTAAAAACCTGTGTAGTGTGTTTTTTTATTGACATTTTTTTTCTACCAGGTGAATGGGTAGTTGTACGATGTACCCCATACTCATTCACAGAGGGTGGGGGGCCCCCTTATTAAAGGCGGCTCCCAGATTCCGATAAGCCCCCCGCCCGCAGACCCCGACAACCAACGGCCAGGGTTGTCGGGTAGAGGCCCTTGTCCTCATCAACATGGGGACAGGGTGCTTTGGGGTGGGGGGGCCGCAGGGCGCCCCCCTGCCCCAAAGCACCCACCCCCCATGTTGAGGGCATGCGGCCTGGTACGGTTCAGGAGGGGGGGCGCTTGCTCGTCCCCACCCCCTTTCCAGACCGGCCGGGCTGCGTGCTCGGATAAGGGTCTGGTATGGATTTTGTGGGGACCCCCAAGCCGTTTTTTCGGCGTGGGGGTTCCCCTTAAAATCCATACCGGACCTAAGGACCTGGTATGCTCCTGGAGGGGAACCAATGCCAGTTTTTTATAAAAAATTTGGCGTGGAGTTCCCCCTCATGATAACAGCGGCGAGATCGCGGTCAGCCACTGTACACTTCCCTCTCCTCTCCCAGGTCAGCAAATCCGCATCTAAAATGCAAAGGAACTGCTGAACAACTGATTGAGAACTTGGCAAAGAAAACGGAGCTCAAAAACTCAACGCACAAGTGTGAACCCAGCCTTAATATAGTTTCAAAAGGCCTTTCTGATTTTCACATGCTTGCTGTCATATGTTCCATTTTGTCACATGCACAATCTTTGCTTTGAAAATAGCATTTATTAGCTGACAAAGGATGCCCAGAGCGATTCAGGTTATCTAGATAGAGAGTTCAACAGAAGCTGCCTGCCTTAAGGCTCACTTTGTCTGAACAGGGCCATATGGCAGAAGCCGGTTCTCACTTGTTCGTTTGTGAGTGTAATTTAAACCTCAAGCTATTGAGCACTCCAAACAATATACTTGTTTTTAGCCCATAATAACAAAAATACATATAAACAAAAATATATACCCCACTATATACCCCATATAAACAAAAATATATACCCCACTAAAAACATTCATTACATTCCAACAGTCAAGACTGCATTTTAACCGCTGTCAGCAAGTCATTGGATGGGTCACTGGATGGGAAGGGCAACTGCATTTATCTAAACACTGGTGATCTTGCGAGCTACCATACACAAATTGTCAATTCTAATATAATCAGCTGCTAGCACTGATCACATCCCATAAGGCTGTGCAGTCAGTATAAAAGTAACAGAAAAAAGTGCTGCGCTAAAAAATATGCCTTTGTGTTTTATTTACATATATACACACGCTAGACTATGTCTGTAGAAAACCACATGAGAAATACTATAATGACACCACTAACTCAAATTAGTGTAACTCTGTGCTCAATTATAGTGCAGCTTGTGAACTATTAATGAATTACATGAATTTCTTTCCAAACCAACACCAAAATAGGTTGGCACCACATCCCAGAAAAGTATAAGTTCAAAAGTTGGGAGGGGGGAATTGGGATTTTAAACGGTGCAATCAATGAACTAGAAGAGATGAGAGGGAGATTATTGTAAGTAAAAAATTACATTTTATTTAACATATACATAAAAAACGATCTCAAGCAATCGCAGGTTTACATAAAGAAGAACCAAAGTGGTTATGGTGCAGTTTGGAGAGTGGTCACAATTAGTAAGTCACAATCAAGTAAAGAGCAAAGAACTGGTCGCATCAACCCGACATGTTTCGCTTTGATAGCTTCTTCGGGGGTAGTGCGATAGTGCTCAAAACTGGTATTGACAACTGTATAGATAGAAAATGAAAAATAAATACATATTTATTACAAAAAAGATCGTAGTGAATCACAATATTTTTGAAGGAAGAAATCAAGAACAGCATGCTTCAATCTAAGGGCCAATACACTTACCCAATCATGGATCTCCAGCAAGTGAAACCACCAGAAAGTCCCTGGATCAGACAGAGGACCCCCAACAACGAGAGGTGTGGACTGTCCCTATTGGTCACAGAGGACAAAATAAGGAAACTGGATAATAAAAGAAGAATAGAAAAAGAGACAAGATAAAATAAAACAAAGTGAGGGGTGGGTTGAATAAAGTAAAGGGGGCGGGGAGGGAAAAAGGGGGGCAGAAAAGAGGGAAAAAATTAAATGAAAAATGGGATATGTAATATGATAAAAAATCCAAGGAAATGTGATACATATATGAAGGGATCACTTACTTAAAATCAACTGAAACGATGATTTGCAGAGGGGAAGAAGTCACACTGTTACTGGACTGGCTGAAACAGCCTTCTAAGCCAGTAAAAGTCTGAAGCTACAACAGAAAACAGGAAGTTACAATAGATAAGAGCAAAAAAAAAGGAAATAGAATAAGATAAAATTAAATTAAATAAATTAAAGAATAAAATACTGAAGGAGTAAAAAGGTAAAATAAATTGGATTAAATAAAAAATGAAATTAAAAAAAGGTGAAAAGAAAAAAATGAAAAAATAATAAAATTAAATAAAATAGAGTGAAATAAAAAGCAGTATTCTACTAAATCCCTTTAGTAGAATACTGCTTTTTATTTCACTCTATTTTATTTTCTTTTTTTTTTCTTTTTTTTCTTTTCATTTTTTATTTAATCCAATTTATTTTACCTTTTTACTCCTTCAGTACCCTTTTTTATTTCTTTAATTTTATTTATTTTATTCTTTAATTTATTTTATTTTATCTTATTCTATTTCTTTTTTTTTTTGCTTTTTATGTATTGTAACTTCCTGTTTTCTTTTGTAGCTTCAGACTTTTACTGACTTTTACGGCTGTTTCAGCAAGTCCAGTAAAATTCTTCCCCTCTGCAAATCATCGTTTCAGTTGATTTTAAGTAAGTGATACCTTCATATATGTATCACATTTCCTTGGATTTTTTATCATATTACATATCCCATTTTTCATTTTATTTTTTCCCTCTTTTCTGCCCCCCTTTTTCCCTCCCTGCCCCCTTTACTTTATTCAACCCACCCCTCACATTGTTTTATTTTATTTTATTTTATTTTATCTTGTCTCTTTTTCTATTCTTCTTTTATTATCCAGTTTCCTTATTTTGTCCTCTGTGACCAATAGGGACAGTCCACACCTCTCGTTGTTGGGGGTCCTCTGTCTGATCCAGGGACTTTCTGGTGGTTTCACTTGCTGGAGATCCATGATTGGGTAAGTGTATTGGCCCTTAGATTGAAGCATGCTGTTCTTGATTTCTTCCTTCAAAAATATTGTGATTCACTACGATCTTTTTTGTAATAAATATGTAAATATGTATTTATTTTTCATTTTCTATCTATACAGTTGTCAATACCAGTTTTGAGCACTATCGCACTACCCCCGAAGAAGCTATCAAAGCGAAACATGTCGGGTTGATGCGACCAGTTCTTTGCTCTTTACTTGATTATGACTTGCTAATTGTGACCACTCTCCAAACTGCACCATAACCACATTGGTTCTTCTTTATGTAAACCTGCAATTGCTTGAGATCGTTTTTTATGTATATGTTAAATAAAATGTAATTTTTTACTTACAATAATCTCCCTCTAATCTCTTCTACTTCATTGATTGCACCGTTTAAAATCCCAATTCCCCCCTCCCAACTTTTGAACATATTAATGAATTTTTTTCTCTACTTATCCATATATCCACACTCTATTACTTGCCTATAGAAGATCACATGCATAAAGTGCTAATTAGTGCCACAACTTAATGCTAATTAAAGTGATTCTGTGCGACAAATAAAAATTATATGCATTAATGCTCAAATAACAACATCTGTCATAAAATACATCCAATATAATTGTGCTCAAAATATTCACAAACGTGTTCCCATGCACTGCAAAAGTGCTATGTGCAAAGTGCTATTTTGCTTGATTTACAAACTGACATGCATAATATATACAGTCCATTCACAGTTCAAAAAAATCCAAAGCAACTGGTGATAGCAAAACGTGTCCTTGTGTCCACTCTGGTGCTACCCCCTTCCGTATATGCGCTCACCTTAGAGCGTGTGACCCTGCAATTAAGCCTAGTCAGAACACGCATATGAACCACCTCTGGGTTCAGTGATTATGTTGGAATCCTGGGCTGGTTGCTGGTAATGTGTTCCACATATGTATGATGAGAAAAACTCGATAGTGTGATATTGTTTAAACAATTTATTGTGTAAATTAAAACTTAGCTCCTATTGTGGGGTACTCACATTTCGTGGGTGCTACAGTGCACCACTCTTTACAAACTCAGGGATACTGCTGAAGTAATCTGTCCTTTCCTTTAGCTGAGAACGTTCCACTGCCTCCTGCACCGTCCTGTCCCCTCCCCTACGCATGTCGATACCGGGATTAACTCGTATCCCCCTGAGGAAGATACAAGTTAATCCCAGTATCGACTGCGTTCTCCAGTGTGAACCCAGCCGAAATAAAAAATATATATATACAAAATCAAAATGCTAACAAACAAAGCCATCCACAACTCTGCCCTCCACAACTCTGCCCCAAGCTACATAACCAAGTTTGTCTCAAAATATCACTCAAACCATTCCCTCTGCTCCTTAGCTCGTTACCTCCTTCCTTCTACTTTTGTGACTATAGGATTTCTTCAGAGACCTGCTCTTCCTCTGGAACTCCCTACTCCAACCTCGGACATCCCAAGTCTCCAGCGGAGGTGCAAGAGTCTCCCGGCATTTCTGTGGCGGCTCCCGCACACCCGCAAGCGCCTGGCGATCTCCCGGGAATGATCGGTGCGGCGGGAGGGACAGTTGTGAACACTGATCTCCATGTATAGATTCTGTTTCAATCATTTTTATTGAAGATAAAAGTAGAAGAGTGAACAGTCATTGTCATATATCACACTTGAGATATGTACATTCCTTTAATATGTATCTTATCAGGACATAGTTGTCAAACATGGTCAAACTGCATGTCTATAACAGGTGTTGGAGGTAAGGTGAGTTGTGTAGTCCGATACCCCTAGACACCCCATCTGGGAGCATACTGTGTCATGGGGGGTAAAGGAACACATCCCTCCTATTGGGTCGGTGAAGTTTTAAGAAGCAACTGTAACAACTCAGAATAACATTAACAACTCGTAACATAACATGGAAGTAATACATTAATAGAGATTGCAAAACTTTCAAGTATGAGGTTGTGCATGAATTGGTATATGCCAAAAGTACTTGTTGTACCTGGAGTGTACATAGTTCAGCATATGTACTTGGAGTGTGCTATATGTAACTTTTTGAATAGAGAAAGAACTAAAATAGGGTAGGGTAAAATAAAGTAAAGAAGGTAAGGGGGGGGGCAGGAGGAAGAAGGGAAAGAGGAGGGGAGGTGGAGAGCAGTACGGTAGACTCAATAGTCATAGCAATTCGAATCGAGTGTGTGGTAGTAATATCAGCAATTATCAGGCAAGCTTTTTAGCATACCAAAGTGTCCAGGGCGCCATAGATTATGGATTTTGGAGTATGAAGGTTCACCCTTCGATAGGATCGATTCATATGCGTAATGAGAGTGGACTAATGCTACGACTTCTGTCGAAGTTGGGGAGATGTTTGTTTTCCAGTGTCTAGTTATGAGTGGTCTGGTGGCTAGGAGTATGTGTGTAATTATTAGTCTGAAAGATGGTGGCAGTGATTCAGTGTTCATATTCAGTATAGCTAATTGTGGAGTAAGTTTTAAAGGGAGGTGACATATATCTTGTATAATTTATTCCACCTCAGTCCATAGACTTGTTAAGGCTGGACATGACCATAGAATGTGGAATAGGGTACCTATTTGGTTACAGTCTCTCCAGCAGGTGGGTGACGAGTGTGGTTGAAATTTGGCCATTCTCTGTGGTGTCAAGTACCATTTCATATGTATTTTGTGAGTTAGTTTCCATAGAGATGTGCAGCTAGTGGTTTTATAAACTGACTTTAAGGCTGTTTGCCATTGTTGTTCAGAAAATTGTAAGTGTAAGTCTTTTTCCCAGTCTGTGTAAGGTTTGGATTTGTGGAACACCTTTTTTACCTGCAGTGTAGAGTAGATTAGCGAAGTGCCTTTATTAGGTGCATTGTTTGAGAAGAAGTAGTTCCATACTTTGAGTGGTAATTCCCCTTCTAAGAGTGGGTGTGCTGTGAGACATTGTTGAATCCTATAACAATTGAAGACATCTATGGTAGGTGCGTGAAATGCTGTTTGGATTTGGGTGAAGGTTTTATGTAGTATCTTAGACCTGAGTTTCGTGGTGTCTGTTGTTTGAGCAAGTATCCAATTGGGTATAGCCAGATCAGGTGATATTAATTGAAGGGTTTGGATAGTGTAAGATTGGGGGTTGTTAGCTCTCGTGGTAGATGCGTTTTTCCAGTGATTCCAGCCAGTCAGGAACTATTTTTAAAGGCATGGTAGCCCACTTTTATTTAAAAGCACAAAAAATTCACAAATACATCAGTAGCCCTCACAGGGGGTTCCACCATTACTGTATCTTGCATACTTAACAGTTTAGCCTCCTGGCTTTCATTCTAGCGATCCGGCTGTCTCAGGCCGTTAGCCTAGGCCTAAAGTCTGCTCCTCAGAACAAACAGAGTTTCCTAGAGATAAGCTCACACCTCGCTTACTCCTGGTCAGCGCTTTGCTGCTCAAACATCAATAACATCTGCCTCTTGCAGACATGCACACTTTGGCTGCACCCATGCAGCATAGATAGCCTCTGACTCCACTCAGAGGGATGGGAGTCCACCTGACTCCCATGCACACAGACTTCCTGTCTGTTGGGTGGGGCCCTGAGCCATAATCAGGTCAGAACTAAATAGCCCAAGACACAGCTGTTCAATCAGCATGTCTTTCTCTACAAAATCTGGCGCAAACCAACACTCTTTAAGGTCGCACAGGGTCCCACAGCTACATATCCTCTCCCCCTGTTTCGAACCGGAGGGAGGAACACATAAACCCGTCACCATAAATGGGACACCTCTGTGCCAGCTATTAGCTGCGTAGGCCCATTTCCTTTTCCGGGTATGTTTCCACCAGCACTTCACCTGGGCGCCTCTGTGCCAACTATCAGCAGCAGGAGTCCTAATCTGCCCAACCTTTTCTCTAAAGGGGCACTCCACCCACATCTTCTTCCGGGTGTGCTTCCACCAGCACTTCTTCCTGAACCGTGGGCTCCCACTAATCTCTCTATCCCTTCTACCTTCTGGCCTCAGGATCCTTCTTTTTTCTCCCACAGACCTACTCTCCCGGGACTGTTGGGGACCCACTTCCATGAAATCTGTCAGGAACTGGCCACTCTCACTACCTGACGCAACATTAACCAACAACCTTTGTTTCTCAGGTTCCAAACCATCTATGATCAACACCATATCCTTCTGTTTAACCTCAATAGCAATGTTCCACAAAGGGTTATTCAACTCAATATTATCATTGGGACCTCTTGTCCCTTTGTTTGCTAGGACAGTGTCTATGGAGGGACCACCTACAGGCAAGCAGTTACTCCCTATGGGACAGTCCCGCAGTTTCACATCGCCCCCTGTTATCCAACACTCCAATAGCAATTGCCCTACCAACGCACATTTTTTACCACATTTTTCCACATCAATCTCTTTAACCTTTTCTGTGTCCATTGGTACCTCAACCAATAGCTCAGATTTGTCTGACAGTGCTCTACAGTGCCTCTCATACACTTTTTCGTTACAGTTACCATCACTGTTATTTCCTGTCAAAGTGTCTCTGGGTACCTCAAACTGCACCTCTCTGCGTGTGATGGACTGAATTGCCACTACTGCCACGTCCCTTCCGGGCCCTTCCTTTACATGAGGTGTAGCGGGTGAGACAGTACGCGCATCACTGCTCAGCCGCACCTCGGACCGCACCAGCAGGAACGCACCCCATCACACCAGCATACGGAGAGACTTCCCCTATGTCCATTATCTCTAATTCCTCCAGCAATTCCCCTGAGCGCCTTCTGCACAAAACTGCAGCTGGAAGCACTCTCGAAGAGAACTGTGAGACAACTTTCCACAAAAGCAACCAACAGTGCAGCAACCAATTTTCATCAACATTGCTTAACAACGCATGTATCACCTGCGTCCACCGATTGGTAATATGCAGTACCATGTCGCCCTTCTGCGGTGGATACATGCAGGTGTACATTGGAAAGATTTTCACCAATTCCCACAACATCTCAGTTATTTCTAGACATGCCGCATCTAAACACAGAACTCTAGGAACTTTTCCTTTACTAACGTGGGGAGGGACTCATTTGCTAAGGCGTGAGAGGCCGAGACACTTAAAGAGACCTCTACCTCAGAGGCAACTGACAAAATTTGCGGCTCCCCCTGAGCACTGCAAATCGCATGTGTCACACTCATCCTTTCACTTTCAGCAACACTGAGCCCTTCCAAGTCGCTATCCATTACCTCATCAACCTGAAGCTCAACATTACTCATCTCTTTTACTGTGGACAAAACCTCTGCCATGTAAGCGCCCTTTTCAGATCCTTCCAACTGGAGAGGGTTAATTTCTGAAAAAGCCAATGCACAGGTATCTACCGGCCCTGCAGCTTCTCCATTTAGCATAGCAGAAACTGTGTCCACTCCACTGTCACCCACCGAGCATTCCCTGTTTAAATACACTTGTGGCAAAACATTTTTAAACACAACAGGCTGCAATAACATAACTTCACCACTTTGCTCAGGTGGTGCTTCATTAAACCCATTATCACTACAAGTAATTTCAAACATTTGAGTTTTACCATTTTTCTCATCATCAAGGTCAAGTACCCTCTTATCTATCAGAGCGGCACCACAGTTGTCCCAGGCAACCTCTGACTCCAACACACAGAGCTCCCTGGAGGTCTCCAAGGACACCTCTGCAGCCTTATATACCGTTGCTAAAGGGAATCACATATCCTGCTTAGCGATCACCCCTACCACATTAAGCATCACATTACCATAAGTACATGTATCATCCGCAATATCTTCGTCGTCAACATTCACAAACATAGCAGTTTTACAAGCCCCATCAAATTGTCCTTTGTCACAACGCATGGCACCCTGCGTGCCTCTCAGCACACCACCCTTCCTCTCCAAAGGAATTATTTTGCCCACTAGGGCGTCTTCACAGTTGTCCTGGGAAACCACTTGCCTCACCACTGCAGGCTCCTTGGTGGTTTCCCTTGGCAACTGCGCAGCACCTGTCACTGTCACTAGGGAACATGGCATACCAACTGCTTTAGTCACCCCTAGCACATCTCTCCCAGCACTCTGCTGGATTACCTTAGGTGTACCCAGAGTCCATATGTCCTTTTCAATTTTTGACCTCGCTGCAAGCAGGGTTTTAACCTGTGTCTCCCCACTGATCTGGGTAGCACACTGCAACAAGTTCATTTTTACACCTTCAGTGGATCTCCCCTCTGGGGTCACTTCCACTTCAGTTTGAGCAACCACACAGTCAGTCTTTCCCATGATTTTAACAGGAACAGTCTTACCATTCTCTTTAGCAGCTGAAGGCTTCAATTGAGGGCGTTGTCCCTTCTTTGCTGTGCTCTCACAAGCAGACGCCCCCTCCTGGACACAGGGTAACATTACATCCCTCTTGGATTTTCCAACATCGCCTGCAGGCAAAACAAGTTTCCTGTTGCCAGGGGTAACAGCAGACCCACACACTTGGTCATACCCCTTGCAGGATGCTGCATACGATACCCTCTTTTCTGGGCTTGCAGGCACAGCATTAAGCCCAACAACATGATCAGCAGCTGTATTCCACAAGCTTGGACAAGAAAAGATCCCGTGGCCCAGCTGACCACATTCCAGGCATGGTACTTGGCGACTTTCTCCTGTTGCCAAGGGAGACGGCACTCTCCCAACACGCAGACTTTCACTGGTATCTCTATGGGGATGGTGGTATACCTCTTCCCTGTAGCTCCTCCTTTCTGACAACATACTTTCTCCGGTTGCTATGGGAGACCACATTCTCCCCACTGATCTTTTCCAGCGCTCTCTAGACTGGATTGCTCCTAGAAAATTGTCGTAGTCATCTCGGTTACTATACATCCCACGGTACACCTCCTGGTACTCCTCCATCAGAAAAGGTTGCACCAACTCAACCCAGCGACTTTTGGGCCATCTTCTGTAGGAAGCAATCATTGCAAACTCATCCAAAAAGTCCTCAACACATTCAGAAGGCAACAAAGGCCGTATGAAGTCAGCTGTACGGATTTCTGCTTTGTTGCCACGGGCAACGGCACCCATCTGCTCACTCTTTACACTCAGAGCAGGCTTCTCATACCTTTGCTTTACTGGAGCCTGGGACAAAGGGCACTTGGAAAATTTATGCCCCCACTCTCTGCACCGCAAACAGCGCACTGGGTTCTTAGCACTTGCACATGGATAGCTGGCCATCTTGCACCAGCGTTGCCAGGGGCAACAGCATGAACTTCCCCTTTAACTTGGTTCAGTGCAGCCAAGTGTCGCTTGCACCAATCCACTGCAGACTCAGACTCTGGTGAACGCTCCATACTTGCAGTCACCTGTGCACTCCTTGCACCAGTGTTGCTAGGAACAACACCCGCTCTGTCTCTCATCTCAGAAAACGTTGCTTCCTTTTTGCGTTTTGACCACGCCATCTCTGCAGTCAGGCCAACAACGGTTTTTAACACAGGAAAATTTGAGGTACTGTCTCCAAGACTTGCAAACAGCACACTTTCACATGCAGACTTCACTCTTTGCAATTCCGCTTGAACCATCCACTCACTGGACCTTCTTAAGTGGATACATCTTCTCAGGCCACGCTGAGCTCACTTCCACAGGTACACCACCTGTATTCAACACAGTCCATCAATTGAACTCCTGTGCAATGCAGTTCGCTTGGCTGCATTGCTGCAAAACACACATTTTATTTTTACTCACTGTTTTTTGGTATGCAAGGATATGGAACTCTTCCAAAACTGCCCGGATTCTCCACCATATGCAAGATTGGGGGTTGTTAGCTCTCGTGGTAGATGCATTTTTCCAGTGATTCCAGACAGTCAGGAACTATTTAAAGGGCATGGTAGCCCACTTTTATTTAAAAGCACAAAAAGTTTACAAATACATCAGTAGCCCTCACAGGGGGTTTCACCATTACTGTATCTTGCATACTCAACAGTTTAGCCTCCTGGCTTTCATTCTAGCGATCCGGCTGTCTCAGGCCGTTAGCCAAGGCCTAAAGTCTGCTCCTCAGAACAAACAGAGTTTCCTAGAGATAAGCTCACACCTCGCTTACTCCTGGTCAGCGCTTTGCTGCTCAAACATCAATAACATCTGCCTCTTGCAGACACGCACACTTTGGCTGCACCCATGCAACATAGATAGCCTCTGACTCCTCTCAGAGGGATGGGAGTCCACCTGACTCCCATGCACACAGACTTCCTGTCTGTTGGGCCGGGCCCTGAGCCATAATCAGGTCAGAACTAAATAGCCCAAGACACAGCTGTTCAATCAGCATGTCTTTCTCTACAAAATCTGGCGTAAACCAACACTCTTTAAGGTCGCACAGGGTCCCACCGCTACAATAGGTACTAGTAGGCATTTGGTGGGTAGTTGGGACTATTTAGCGGAGGGTAACAGTCTCCAGGCTTTAACTGAGGCTTGGATAGTCGGTGAGTATAAGTGAAAGCATGGGTGTTCGGTTGTGGTGCTGAATAGCCAATTTTTAAGGTTGTGTCCAGGTGTCATGGTGTTTTCAATGTTTCCCCATAGTGTGGTCGGATGTGTGGTTACCCAATCGGTCATTTTAGACAGTATGGTGGCTAGGTAGTAATCTTTAATATCTACGTAACCCATTACCCCCGCCATTTTATGTTTGATCGTTTTTTGATGACTACATCTGGGTTTTTTACCTTGCCATACAAATTGTTGTATAATGGATTGGATAGATTTGATATAGGAGTTAGTAAGTGAAATAGGTAGTGTGCGGAATACCCCCTAGAGGGCCGCTGGTAAGTTTTGGGTTTTGCACGTTACCTCTTCAGCTGCGTTGACCGGGTAGGAAAGTCTGTAGTAATGCAATGTCCACACAGATGTAAAACATCAAACTGTTAGGCTTTATTTTTCTTATGCAGTAAACGTTGAGAAGTAGAAGTTATAGAAGAATAGGGGAAGGTTCAGGCACTTGCCACAACATATAACAGTCTCAGAGCAAAGTCACTTACCACTCTCAATGTTAGAGTGGGTATTGGTCACCGGATAGTCCCCTCTCACATGGCCTAGCAGCCGGGATGACTCACGAACCAGCAACAGGGAAGTCTTTGCCACAGACTGCCCAGATGAGATAGGTCTCTGCCACAGACCTTTTGAAGTGTACAAAGTCTCTGCCACAGACCTTTTGAAGTTGAGCAAAATGGATAGTCCACGAATCCTCTGCCACAGGATTTCAAAGTCCCAAACTTCCAGCCGTACAGTTAAAAAGCCTTTAAGCCAATCCGGCGAATTGCAGGGCTTGTAGTATAGCGGATCCCTCCTTGATAAAGTTGCCAGGCCTCACCCGAGACAGCAGCACTTTGCCGGTCTCCTCCAGGGCAGGTCCTCCCCTGGTCTCATTCACCAAGATAGCTTCCTCCCCATTTGGATGGAAAGCTTGGGATCCCCTCTCCGACCGTAGGCCCCAGCCAGACTAGCTGGGCCTACAAGATAGCGATACAGCCTAGGGCCAATGTGGCCCCGAGACCAGGACCACACACACACACCTCGCGCCCGGAGGGCGGCGGGGCGAGAACGGACCCCAAACAATGGCGTCTGCCCCTTAAGTATCCCCTCCCAGCAGGCACAGCGGGTCAACCACTCCCACTGTACCGCTGCCGAGAAGGGCCAATCAATGCACCATGGTTTGCCCGTTTTCCAACAGGTGCCTGAGGTGGTAACGCCACCTACAGGCAATAAGGGAAAATGCTATCGGGCAAACCACAGCTAGAGCAGAGGTCAAATTAAATGCAATTCAACCGTCTGAGCCTAACTACTGGCTCAGACATCCCTCTAAATTTAAATAGCGTCCCAACCTTTTGGGGTGGGCGCTACATATATAGCAGCCTAGGAAGTATGAGCATTTTAAATGCTGCTTATCTACCAGACCAGGAGAACTCAAATTTGGAAAGCTTGGTAGTTTCTTTAATAAGCATTTGTTTCGCTTCAATATAGTTACTGCTGAAAAGATTCCTGGTAGATTTAGTAAGCGTGATTCCTAGATAAGATATACCTGTGTCTGCCCATGGGTACGTATAGAAATTACGGAGAAGGTTGCTAGTTGCAGCATCTAAACCTAAGTCTAGAAAGTATGACTTATTTTCGTTAACCTTATAGTAAGAAGTGGTACTAAACCTTTGTAACACAGATTTTATCGAAGCCAGGGAGGATATGGGATTGGTGATCATCATGATTACATCATCGGCAAACAGATTTATCTTGTGCTCTATCGATCCAATTTTGAAGCCTGTGATGGACATGTTTGTTCTAATATGTTCAGCTAAGGGTTCCATTACTAAGTTGAAGATAAGGGGCAGCCCTGGTGAGTGACATTAGAAATTGGAAATGGTTTAGACAGCATTTCAGATGTGTACACCTGGGCTAAGAGACTCGAGTACAAAGCCATTATTGCGGAAAGAATGTGGCCTTGGAGGCCAAAATTTTGGTGCATAGCTCAGAGATATGCCCAATTGACTCTGTTGAACGCCTTCTCTGCATCCAGGGATAGAAGCAGAGAAGGCGTAGAATCTGCGCTATGGATTATGTTAATGATTCTGCGGGTTGCATCAAATGTTTGCCTACCCTTTGTGAACCTGGATTGGTCTGGGTGGATCAATGATGGCATTGGCATAATGTTTACTAACCTTGTTGCTATGAGCATAGCATAAATTTTCGTATCAATATTGAGAAGCGATATAGGTCGAAAATTTTGTGGAGAGGTGGGGTCCTTGCCTGGCTTTGGTAATGTAATTATTAGTGCATTTAACATTTCTGTGGGAGAGAAGAGGAGGAGGAAGCGTCATTGCACATTTGAGCCAAGAATGGAGATAGAATAGTGCGGAATTGTTTATAGTACTCCCCATTGAGTCCATCAGGTCCAGGAGATTTGTTAGACGGTAGGGTTGTGATTACATCTAAAATTTCTGGTGAAGTAAATGTGGCATTTAGTGCTGTTAGTTGGTCAGGGGATCCTGTGGGAAGGTTAATTTCTTGTAAGAAAGTTTCTATATCCTCTATGGATGGTTGATTAGTGGTGTTTTGTAGTAATGGCTAAACGCATCAGCTATGGCTTGGAGGTCTATCAGTTTTTGTTTTGTGGAGGGGTGATAAAGGTGGGAAATTTTTGTTTTAATGTGGTGACCATTAATTCTGAGTGCCATTGCTTTTCCTGCTTTATTCCCTGTGGAATAGTGATTAGCTTTAAACCGTTTTTGAGCTCTGTCATAGGATTCTAATAATACATTTCTCAGTTCCTGTCTCAGAAGTACTAATTGTTCTTTAAGTTTAGGATCGAGTTTGGTTTTGGTCTTCAGTGGTTTTAATTTGGGAGGTGAGGGTGTCAAGACGCTGTGATCTCCTCCTCTTCTCTCTAGCACCTATTTGGATAAGAATCCCTCTAATGAATGCTTTATGAGCATTCCAAAGTATAGTGTTTGATGTTGTGCCCTGGTTTAGAGCAAAGAATTCTTCCAAATGTTTACGGATATTGGCAGAGTGTTCTGGTGATTGTAGGATTGAGGCGTTAGCTCTCCAGATCTTTGTATGTGGGGAAGCTGGTAGGGTATCAATGGTTATCAATACGGGTGCATGGTCTGACCATGTTATCGTGGCTATAGATGATTCAGATACTTTGGGTAGGGTCCATTTGTCGACAAGAAAGTAGTCAATTCTGGTATACGAATTGTGCCGGTGGGAAAATAAGGAGTAATCTCTTTCCGTGGTATGGTGGCATCTCTAGACATCGTACAGGTCGTTGTTTCTTAGGAAATGTCCCATAGGTGAAGTGAGTCTGGTTTTGCAGGAGGAGGCATCTAGGGAGTTGTCTGGTACCATGTTGAAATCTCCCCATATAATGAGGTTTCCTTGGTGGAATTTGGAATTTGGTGAGTTTGGGCATCAATTTAGAGAGGAATTTAATTTGTTTGGTATTGGGCACATACACATTGACAATATTGTATCTGGCATTGTCCAGGGTGCAGTCCAGGGCCAGATATCTGCCATCAATATCAAGCAAGCAGACTGTCGTGGAGTGTGAAGTTGAATGTGTTCTTGATTGCAATCATAACCCCATCTTTCTTAGTGGGGCCTGGTAGATATGGGTACAATTTTTGTTGGTGCAGTGCGGTTCTGCAGATTTTTTAAAGTGTGTTTCCTGCACACATATGATGTCACAGTTAGATTTCTAGGCTGTGCGCCACAGGGAAGTTCTTTTTGCCGGGTGGTTTAACCCTTTGGCGTTGAGTGATAGAAATTTTGGCATCTTGGTGTGAGGTGTAGGAAACTGTAAAAGGTAAGATCGTACTCACAGTTGTGCGGATATGTTCTTCTATTCAGGAAGATCCAATGATTGAGGTTCTCGTGTCCTTCTCCTTTGTGTGCTCTTGGGGGGGGGGGGGGGAGAGATGCGGGTTAATAAAAACTATATATGTACTTTTTTCATCGGACAAACCGATCGTGTATGGGCCCCATCAGTCTTTTTTCCATCGGTGATTAAAAATAGAACATGTTTTAAATTAATCAGATGGAAAAAAAAACGATAGAAATTTCCGATCGTCTGTGTGGAACTCCATCGGAGAAAAAACCCACGCATGTTCAGAATCAAGTCGACGCATGCTCAGAAGCATTGAACTTAATTTTTCTTGGCTCGCCGGAGTGTTTTACGTCACGGCGTTTGGGACGGATGGATTTTTGACTGATGGTGTGTAGGCAAGACTGATGGAAGTCAGCTTCATCGGAAATTCGATGGAAAAATCCATCGGATTTTATTCCATCGGAAATCCGATCGTGTGTACAGGGCTTAAGAGGAAGAAATACAAACTTTAACAACGAAAAAAAGGGTGAGCAGGAATACAGCAAGAACTGACAGCAGTCAAGTGAAACTGGGACTGCTGTGTTGTTGTGGGGTACAAGTTCGTGGAGCAATTTGCAACGAGCAAGGCATCCGACCGGAGGTTTGGTAGACTGGATCATGTGCGATCCCACTATTCACATAGGAGTTAGTGCTTACCAGCATGGCGGGTCTCATTGTAGGGTTGGATGTTCCTCCTGCGATTGAGTTGTGCTGGTTGAGATGGGTCAGGGATGATTCCCCATATTTTAAGTAGTTTGAGGCCTTCCCCCACTGTGGAGATGTTATGTTTGATCCCATTTTTGGCAACTATGATTTTGGTAGGGAAGCCCCATTGTTAGGGGATATTGTGGTTGTTGAGCGGTTTGGTAATAGTGTTAAGTTGTTTCCTCAGTTGGCGAGTATGCTACGAGAGATCAGCGTATAGTTGGGGATTAGCATATGGGGCTAGGAGTTGACCAAGATGTCTCGACTTGAGTAGAAGTTGGTCTTTGGCATGAAAAAAGTGTATTCTCATCAGGACAACTCGTGGGACTTCTGCTGGGAGGTGCGGGTGTTTGGGAAGGCGATGAATTAGATCAATGATAGTTTCCATGGGGGTGAGATCGGCTAGGAGTGTGGAAATTAGTTTCCTGGCGTATGCATTGAGATCATGCGGCAGGATGGTTTCAGGGACTCCTCTGATCATAACATTATTACGACATAGTTAAATGTCTAGACTTTTGTTTAAAGCATAGCCACTTTTGGTACAATAAGCAATACTACCAACAAATAACTGGTGTGGCTATGGGAGCAAAATTTGCTCCGAGCGTTGCAGGATTGTTTATGGCAAAATGGGAGGAAGAAGCGGTGTTTGGTGATCGTCCAGAAGGCCTGGTTATATATAAACGTTACATTGATGACATCTTTATCGTTTGGAAAGATGATCACAACAGCCTGACCAAGTTTTTTGAAAAATTAAATCAGAATGATATCAACATAATTTTGACCTGGCAGATAGAAGAGAAGACCATCCCATTCTTGGACTTAGAGATATCACTGGTGAACAATAAGTTCTCCACGAAAACTTTTTTCAAAAATGTGGATAGGAATAGTTACCTACCGACCAATAGCTGCCACCACAGGAATTGGATATTTAATATCCCGAAAGGACAGCTGGTGAGATTAAAACGGAACTGTACTGAAATTGAGGATTTTCAGATCCAAGCAAAAATTATCGGGGAAAGATTTATCCAAAAGGGATATGAAGAACCGTTTATAAAAGAAATAATAGAGGAGGTAACTCATATACCAAGGAAAACCCTGTTAGGAGAAAAAAAGATTATACCGCAACTGGATCAGGTTCCTGTGATACTAGATTTTAACATCCAATATAAAAAAATAGAAAAAATTATCACGCGCCACTGGCACATTCTGAAGGCTGATAGGCGTTTAAACGAGTTACTACCAGCTAAACCTAAATTTATCTATCGAAAAGCCCCGACCCTTCGTGACCAATTGGTGAAAAATATCATTGACCCACCCAAAAAACAATTTACTTTTTTTACAGGCAAAGGCTTCTATCCGTGTAAGAGATGCTATGCCTGTAAACGCACTAAACGACCTAACGAAAAGAAAACCTCTTTCCAATCGACCAGCAATAGTACAAGTTACGATATAAAAGAATTTGTAGGATGTAATACTGAAGGAGCAGTGTACGTACTGGAATGTAGTTGCGGCCTGCAATATGTAGGCCGTACCAAGAGACTTCTGAGGATTAGGGTCAAAGAACATGTTCAAAACATCATAAACGGATTTCCAAAGCATAGTGTGTCTAGACACTTTTTAGAGGTACATAATAAGGATCCGAATCACCTCAAATTTTGGGGAATTGTCCCATATATCAGGCCCTGGAGAGGAGGACACAAAGTTAGGGCGTTGAGTCAGGTTGAATCCAAATGGATTTTCTGTATGGATACTCTGGCTCCGAGGGGACTTAACATAGAGTTCGACCTGAACTGTTTTTTGAGTGATTTCTAACCTATTGCACCTTGCTACACCAGCACAGCATACTGGAGGTATCGGTATCATGGCAATTTATATGCATTTGTGGGAGGATTCCCCGTTTTAATAATTCCCTCCCCCCCTCTCCTTTTTTTTTTTTTTTTGGTAAAACAACATTGACCCCTTGCCTTCTCCCCCATTTTTTCTTCCCTTTCCCCCTTCCCTTTCCTCTTCCCCCCTTTCCCTTCCCCCCTTTTCCCTTCCCCCCTTCCCCCCTCCCCTTCCCTGGCCCCTTGTCCTTTTCTGTCTATACTTATACGCCCATTACTTCTTCTGTAGCATCAATATCATCTATACACAATAACTTTTCTTTCTTTCTCCTTATTTCTCCAATATTCCTTCACTTCCCCTTTTTAACCCCCTTTTTTACACTAGGATCTACCCACCACCCCCCACTACCCCTTCCCCCTTCCTTATCCTTCCCCACCCCCTCCTCCCTCGTCCTTTTCCTCACTATGTTGTTTTCCCCTAACCCTGTTTTAACCATCACTAATATTCTTTCACTAATAACCTTTTCCATCACCTCTTTCACCTTCCCTCCCCTCCCCTCCCCTCCCTTTCCCCCTTTCCCCTTTTCCCATAACCCCCCCTTCCCCTCCCCCCTCCCTTCCTTCTTTCCCCTCTTTCTTTGTTCCCTTTTCTATGCTGTGTTTGTGTGTCTACCTCTTTCCCTTTCCCTTAGTACTAACAATTTAGTGTTGACTAACACCCCCTCCCCTTTGTCCCCAGTATTAACACCATTTGTTTATTAACACTTCCCTCTTTTCCTCCCCTTTTTCTTCTGTTTTTCCGATTCTTCTCATCAATTATTAATACTAACATATTAACACACTAACACTTTTGTATGAATAAATTGTCTAAACTTTTCTTTTCCCTCCCCCCCCCCCCCCCTTTCTATGAATATATATGTTTTATATGTTATATATATTTGTATGATTTTTTGCATAATTATCTATAATCATCTTTGATAAGAATGCCATGATTTGAGGCCTGGATCTTCGTGCTGGGATTTTTGGTGTGTGGCACTCCTCCAGAATATCTTTAGACCTTGCAAATATTAGTTCATTTGCCACTCCCTACGAATACCACTGATGTATTATTATTTTATGGATTGACTACAATCTATTTTAATAATTTGAATATTTTAATTCAATTTTATACAATTTTATATTATATTTTTTATGTATACACATATTTTAAATATATTTTTATACAGTAATATAGGTGTATATGTCTTTGGATCAGAGATTAAGACTCTGAGTCCGATTTATACATTTTTATTTGTGTTATGTATTTTTTTTTTCTGGTTCTGTGCCAATGGGTTGTCTATCTTGTCGTTCTTCACGCCACTCCGTGCTATGGTGTTGTGCTATTGCAGCTTGGATCAGTGGCTGATCAACCTATGATTCCGGCAATATCAGGAGTGATGGGTGTGAGCGGTGACGGGATTTGTATTAAAATTCCTTCCCTTGTCCTGCTTGCCTCGGTGGATTAGCCACTAGGGCAAGATGCTGGACCTAGTATTCTGTAGCTGGTCCGTTTAGCCCGGCTTATATGGCCACTGCAATAAACAGGACATAAAATCTGATACTGCTGTCAGACTGACAAGCATCAGCCGAGACAACATGGTATCTGTCTGTTAATCTGTATGGGTTTGGCACTTCAACAAAATGGCGACTGTGGACCAATGACTGAATATGTGTACACATTATACAGGTTATAAAAACTCCGGAACGACCCTGGCAAAATGGCGCCGGTTTGTTTTCAAAATAGGGACCACAACAAAATGGCGGCCGTATGTGTGCGGGATGTCCAATTAGCAGACTATATATTGTCAGCAGCCCTTCACTCTAGTATCCCCTGATGAAGTCACGTGACACGTGACGATACGCGTAGGGATTGGAGGTTCGCTGACAGACCAGGACCCGAGCAGGAAGACGAGCGAGGCGCCCGTAAGAAACCCTGCAGTCACCTTTTAAACTTATGTGAGTGTTATATTTTGTATTTTCAATAAAACCTTTTCGGTACGGGACTATGCTATGTTTGCCATATTTTTAATTTTTTTGAATATGACGCCCATCTGAGACACCACTGCACTGGGATCCACACAGAGCCACAGATAATTAGAGGGATGACGAGTTCAGCGCTCGTGGAGATGCTCCCACATTCTCTATCTGTAAAGTGAGTACCTTTCTGGCGTGTGTGTGCATCTCTGGACACTGGCGGTACCACACTATGATCCATTTTCTTTGATTTTACACATGCCATTGGGGAGGATTGCAGAAACAGGAAGGAGATTGGTACCATCCAAGCCACTGCCCACCTGTTCTGAATAAACCTGTGACCTGGTTGTGCTAAGCTTAATTAGCAACAAGGTAAGCTGCTTACAGGCACAGAGGTGGAGCACGGAAGAGAAATCAAGTTTCAAGCACTGAACTAATGTGTGTTTTATTTTGTCACTTTTTAATTTTGGTGACGGGAATCACTTTGGATATATTTTTGGATTGCACGGTCTAAATCGGATTCTACTTGGACCCTTCAACCTTTTACACTATATATATAATTTTTATTTATTTATTTTTTTATATTTTTTTATATTTTTAAGTGTATTTATATATTAGTATATTTCTTTGGATTTATCACTATTGGACATTTGGATATGGTTACGTTGATCACATGATTGCATTTGAGTTTAATTAAGTTAGTCACTTTTTTATATAAGGTCATAATATTATTCAGGTTTAGTGTGTTATCAGTCACACTGTTCTTAGTTTTCCTATTCTCTCTTTGTTTAAACACAGCGCCAACACCATCACTGTTGTATATTATTACAACGTGACCTGTCCTCGAGGTCCGCCATTTTGGTCCTCATCCATTGTTGTTCTTCTTGTGTATGGTCATGGGCGTCCACGAGATCATTAACCGTTTCAGTAATTTCTCCCTCTTGTCTCTCGAGTAGCAGCATTTTTTGTCCCATACAGTGCATTTGTGAGGAGAATCTGCTGAACATGGTGGAGATTAGGGATGAGCTTCGTGTTCGAGTCGAACATACGTTCGACTCGAACATCGGCTGTTCGATCGTTCGACGAAGATCGAACGATTTGGGCCGTTCGCGCCAAATTCGAGTGACGCGAACGGCCCACAATGCACTACGCCATCGCAGTGTCATCCAGGCGCTGTGATTGGCCAAGCATGCACTGTGACCCCGCATGCTTGGCCAATCACAGCGCCAGCAGCGAGGAGAGCAATGATTGGCCACAGGCAGGATGCCAGTGGCCAATTATTGCTGAGGGTGTTTAGTACACGCCCACACTATAAAAGGCCGCCAGCACGGCGGCCTAGTGTAGTGTGTTCCGGAGCAGGGAAAGACAAGCATAGGCAGGGACAGTGACATTTATTTCTTTCTTGCTAAACCTGGATTCCTTTAGTTTAGGGAAAGAGAAGGATAGGTAGGGAGAGTGTCAGTGTGTTTTACTGTGCGAGTCCTTGTTTCTAGGGACAAAGAAGGAAAGTGAGGGGAATTCTCCTTGTGCTATAGTGTGCTTTAAAAAAACATTTTTTCTAGGGACAGAAAACTAGGTAGGGAGAGTGTCAGTTTCTTTCACTGTGCGAGTCCTTGTTTCTAGGGACAAAGAAGGAAAGTGAGGGGAATTCTCCTTGTGCTATAGTGTGCTTTAAAAAAACATTTTTTCTAGGGACAGAAAACTCTAGGTAGGGAGAGTGTCAGTTTCTTTCACGGTGCGAGTCCTTGTTTCTAGGGACAAAGAAGGAAAGTGAGGGGAATTCTCCTTGTGCTATAGTGTGCTTTAAAAAAACATTTTTTCTAGGGACAGAAAACTCTAGGTAGGGAGAGTGTCAGTTTCTTTCACTGTGCGAGTCCTTGTTTCTAGGGACAAAGAAGGAAAGTGAGGGGAATTCTCCTTGTGCTATAGTGTGCTTTAAAAAAACATTTTTTCTAGGGACAGAAAACTCTAGGTAGGGAGAGTGTCAGTTTCTTTCACTGTGCGAGTCCTTGTTTCTAGGGACAAAGAAGGAAAGTGAGGGGAATTCTCCTTGTGCTATAGTGTGCTTTAAAAAAACATTTTTTCTAGGGACAGAAAACTCTAGGTAGGGAGAGTGTCAGTTTCTTTCACTGTGCGAGTCCTTGTTTCTAGGGACAAAGAAGGAAAGTGAGGGGAATTCTCCTTGTGCTATAGTGTGCTTTAAAAAAACATTTTTTCTAGGGACAGAAAACTCTAGGTAGGGAGAGTGTCAGTTTCTTTCACTGTGCGAGTCCTTGTTTCTAGGGACAAAGAAGGAAAGTGAGGGGAATTCTCCTTGTGCTATAGTGTGCTTTAAAAAAAAAAAATTTCTAGGGACAGAAAACTCTAGGTAGGGAGAGTGTCAGTTTCTTTCACTGTGCGAGTCCTTGTTTCTAGGGACAAAGAAGGAAAGTGAGGGGAATTCTCCTTGTGCTATAGTGTGCTTTAAAAAAACATTTTTTCTAGGGACAGAAAACTCTAGGTAGGGAGAGTGTCAGTTTCTTTCACTGTGCGAGTCCTTGTTTCTAGGGACAAAGAAGGAAAGTGAGGGGAATTCTCCTTGTGCTATAGTGTGCTTTAAAAAAACATTTTTTCTAGGGACAGAAAACTCTAGGTAGGGAGAGTGTCAGTTTCTTTCACTGTGCGAGTCCTTGTTTCTAGGGACAAAGAAGGAAAGTGAGGGGAATTCTCCTTGTGCTATAGTGTGCTTTAAAAAAACATTTTTTCTAGGGACAGAAAACTCTAGGTAGGGAGAGTGTCAGTTTCTTTCACTGTGCGAGTCCTTGTTTCTAGGGACAAAGAAGGAAAGTGAGGGGAATTCTCCTTGTGCTATAGTGTGCTTTAAAAAAACATTTTTTCTAGGGACAGAAAACTCTAGGTAGGGAGAGTGTCAGTTTCTTTCACTGTGCGAGTCCTTGTTTCTAGGGACAAAGAAGGAAAGTGAGGGGAGTTCTCCTTGTGCTATAGTGTGCTTTAAAAAAAAAAAATTCTAGGGACAGAAAACTCTAGGTAGGGAGAGTGTCAGTTTCTTTCACTGTGCGAGTCCTTGTTTCTAGGGACAAAGAAGGAAAGTGAGGGGAATTCTCCTTGTGCTATAGTGTGCTTTAAAAAAACATTTTTTCTAGGGACAGAAAACTCTAGGTAGGGAGAGTGTCAGTTTCTTTCACTGTGCGAGTCCTTGTTTCTAGGGACAAAGAAGGAAAGTGAGGGGAATTCTCCTTGTGCTATAGTGTGCTTTAAAAAAACATTTTTTCTAGGGACAGAAAACTCTAGGTAGGGAGAGTGTCAGTTTCTTTCACTGTGCGAGTCCTTGTTTCTAGGGACAAAGAAGGAAAGTGAGGGGAATTCTCCTTGTGCTATAGTGTGCTTTAAAAAAACATTTTTTCTAGGGACAGAAAACTCTAGGTAGGGAGAGTGTCAGTTTCTTTCACTGTGCGAGTCCTTGTTTCTAGGGACAAAGAAGGAAAGTGAGGGGAATTCTCCTTGTGCTATAGTGTGCTTTAAAAAAACATTTTTTCTAGGGACAGAAAACTCTAGGTAGGGAGAGTGTCAGTTTCTTTCACTGTGCGAGTCCTTGTTTCTAGGGACAAAGAAGGAAAGTGAGGGGAATTCTCCTTGTGCTATAGTGTGCTTTAAAAAAACATTTTTTCTAGGGACAGAAAACTCTAGGTAGGGAGAGTGTCAGTTTCTTTCACTGTGCGAGTCCTTGTTTCTAGGGACAAAGAAGGAAAGTGAGGGGAATTCTCCTTGTGCTATAGTGTGCTTTAAAAAAACATTTTTTCTAGGGACAGAAAACTCTAGGTAGGGAGAGTGTCAGTTTCTTTCACTGTGCGAGTCCTTGTTTCTAGGGACAAAGAAGGAAAGTGAGGGGAATTCTCCTTGTGCTATAGTGTGCTTTAAAAAAACATTTTTTCTAGGGACAGAAAACTCTAGGTAGGGAGAGTGTCAGTTTCTTTCACTGTGCGAGTCCTTGTTTCTAGGGACAAAGAAGGAAAGTGAGGGGAATTCTCCTTGTGCTATAGTGTGCTTTAAAAAAACATTTTTTCTAGGGACAGAAAACTCTAGGTAGGGAGAGTGTCAGTTTCTTTCACTGTGCGAGTCCTTGTTTCTAGGGACAAAGAAGGAAAGTGAGGGGAATTCTCCTTGTGCTATAGTGTGCTTTAAAAAAACATTTTTTCTAGGGACAGAAAACTCTAGGTAGGGAGAGTGTCAGTTTCTTTCACTGTGCGAGTCCTTGTTTCTAGGGACAAAGAAGGAAAGTGAGGGGAATTCTCCTTGTGCTATAGTGTGCTTTAAAAAAACATTTTTTCTAGGGACAGAAAACTCTAGGTAGGGAGAGTGTCAGTTTCTTTCACTGTGCGAGTCCTTGTTTCTAGGGACAAAGAAGGAAAGTGAGGGGAATTCTCCTTGTGCTATAGTGTGCTTTAAAAAAACATTTTTTCTAGGGACAGAAAACTCTAGGTAGGGAGAGTGTCAGTTTCTTTCACTGTGCGAGTCCTTGTTTCTAGGGACAAAGAAGGAAAGTGAGGGGAATTCTCCTTGTGCTATAGTGTGCTTTAAAAAAACATTTTTTCTAGGGACAGAAAACTCTAGGTAGGGAGAGTGTCAGTTTCTTTCACTGTGCGAGTCCTTGTTTCTAGGGACAAAGAAGGAAAGTGAGGGGAATTCTCCTTGTGCTATAGTGTGCTTTAAAAAAACATTTTTTCTAGGGACAGAAAACTCTAGGTAGGGAGAGTGTCAGTTTCTTTCACTGTGCGAGTCCTTGTTTCTAGGGACAAAGAAGGAAAGTGAGGGGAGTTCTCCTTGTGCTATAGTGTGCTTTAAAAAAAAAAATTTCTAGGGACAGAAAACTCTAGGTAGGGAGAGTGTCAGTTTCTTTCACTGTGCGAGTCCTTGTTTCTAGGGACAAAGAAGGAAAGTGAGGGGAATTCTCCTTGTGCTATAGTGTGCTTTAAAAAAACATTTTTTCTAGGGACAGAAAACTCTAGGTAGGGAGAGTGTCAGTTTCTTTCACTGTGCGAGTCCTTGTTTCTAGGGACAAAGAAGGAAAGTGAGGGGAATTCTCCTTGTGCTATAGTGTGCTTTAAAAAAACATTTTTTCTAGGGACAGAAAACTCTAGGTAGGGAGAGTGTCAGTTTCTTCCACTGTGCGAGTCCTTGTTTCTAGGGACAAAGAAGGAAAGTGAGGGGAATTCTCCTTGTGCTATAGTGTGCTTTAAAAAAACATTTTTTCTAGGGACAGAAAACTCTAGGTAGGGAGAGTGTCAGTTTCTTTCACTGTGCGAGTCCTTGTTTCTAGGGACAAAGAAGGAAAGTGAGGGGAATTCTCCTTGTGCTATAGTGTGCTTTAAAAAAACATTTTTTCTAGGGACAGAAAACTCTAGGTAGGGAGAGTGTCAGTTTCTTTCACTGTGCGAGTCCTTGTTTCTAGGGACAAAGAAGGAAAGTGAGGGGAATTCTCCTTGTGCTATAGTGTGCTTTAAAAAAACATTTTTTCTAGGGACAGAAAACTCTAGGTAGGGAGAGTGTCAGTTTCTTTCACTGTGCGAGTCCTTGTTTCTAGGGACAAAGAAGGAAAGTGAGGGGAATTCTCCTTGTGCTATAGTGTGCTTTAAAAAAACATTTTTTCTAGGGACAGAAAACTCTAGGTAGGGAGAGTGTCAGTTTCTTTCACTGTGCGAGTCCTTGTTTCTAGGGACAAAGAAGGAAAGTGAGGGGAATTCTCCTTGTGCTATAGTGTGCTTTAAAAAAAAAAAAATTCTAGGGACAGAAAACTCTAGGTAGGGAGAGTGTCAGTTTCTTTCACTGTGCGAGTCCTTGTTTCTAGGGACAAAGAAGGAAAGTGAGGGGAATTCTCCTTGTGCTATAGTGTGCTTTAAAAAAACATTTTTTCTAGGGACAGAAAACTCTAGGTAGGGAGAGTGTCAGTTTCTTTCACTGTGCGAGTCCTTGTTTCTAGGGACAAAGAAGGAAAGTGAGGGGAATTCTCCTTGTGCTATAGTGTGCTTTAAAAAAACATTTTTTCTAGGGACAGAAAACTCTAGGTAGGGAGAGTGTCAGTTTCTTTCACTGTGCGAGTCCTTGTTTCTAGGGACAAAGAAGGAAAGTGAGGGGAATTCTCCTTGTGCTATAGTGTGCTTTAAAAAAACATTTTTTCTAGGGACAGAAAACTCTAGGTAGGGAGAGTGTCAGTTTCTTTCACTGTGCGAGTCCTTGTTTCTAGGGACAAAGAAGGAAAGTGAGGGGAATTCTCCTTGTGCTATAGTGTGCTTTAAAAAAAAAATTTTTCTAGGGACAGAAAACTCTAGGTAGGGAGAGTGTCAGTTTCTTTCACTGTGCGAGTCCTTGTTTCTAGGGACAAAGAAGGAAAGTGAGGGGAATTCTCCTTGT
Source organism: Rana muscosa (assembly GCA_029206835.1). Taxonomy (NCBI): domain Eukaryota; kingdom Metazoa; phylum Chordata; class Amphibia; order Anura; family Ranidae; genus Rana; species Rana muscosa. The sequence continues at coordinate 286,067,402 of CM055128.1, forward strand.
GCTATAGTGTGCTTTAAAAAAACATTTTTTCTAGGACCAGAAAACTCTAGGTAGGGAGAGTGTCAGTTTCTTTCACTGTGCGAGTCCTTGTTTCTAGGGACAAAGAAGGAAAGTGAGCGGAATTCTCCTTGTGCTATAGTGTGCTTTTAAAAAAAAAAATTTCAAGGGACAGAAAACTCTAGGTAGGGAGAGTGTCAGTTTCTTTCACTGTGCGAGTCCTTGTTTCTAGGGACAAAGAAGGAAAGTGAGGGGAATTCTCCTTGTGCTATAGTGTGCTTTAAAAAAACATTTTTTCTAGGGACAGAAAACTCTAGGTAGGGAGAGTGTCAGTTTATTTCACTGTGCGAGTCCTTGTTTCTATGGACAAAGAAGGAAAGTGAGGGGAATTCTCCTTGTGCTATAGTGTGCTTTAAAAAAACATTTTTTCTAGGGACAGAAAACTCTAGGTAGGGAGAGTGTCAGTTTCTTTCACTGTGCGAGTCCTTGTTTCTAGGGACAAAGAAGGAAAGTGAGGGGAATTCTCCTTGTGCTATAGTGTGCTTTAAAAAAACATTTTTTTCTAGGGACAGAAAACTCTAGGTAGGGAGAGTGTCAGTTTCTTTCACTGTGCGAGTCCTTGTTTCTAGGGACAAAGAAGGAAAGTGAGGGGAATTCTCCTTGTGCTATAGTGTGCTTTAAAAAAACATTTTTTCTAGGGGCAGAAAACTCTAGGTAGGGAGAGTGTCAGTTTCTTTCACTGTGCGAGTCCTTGTTTCTAGGGACAAAGAAGGAAAGTGAGGGGAATTCTCCTTGTGCTATAGTGTGCTAAAGCATTCCTCATCAACCATCTTTGAAATCCTTGTTTTTTGGACAGTCAGGGAAATTGTCGTTGTGCTATTCTGTGCAAAAGCAATCATCCTCAACCATATTTAGAAATCCTTAAGTAAAGGGACAGAGAAGGACACCTGAAGGTAGCCCTTATTGCTTTTTTCCCATCTCCCTGCAGGCCATCTATTAGAATGTCTGGAAGGCAAACAAGGAGAGGCAGACAGTCAGGAGGCAATAAAAGAGGGCAAGCAGGCTCTGTGTCTGGGGGCAACAGTGCTGGTCGTGGACGCGGTGCATTGTCATCAGCACATGGCCATGGGACACGCTTGTCCTTCTTTTCGGCAGCTGGACATGTTGAGCCACATCATGCCGAAGACTTGGTAGAGTGGATGACCAAGCCCTCCTCCTCCTCCTCATCCTCTCTCACCCAGGCTCAGGGTACTGGCAAAGCAGCTGCCAAAGCGTCCTCTTCCCTGGTATCAATGTCAGACTCATCATCAGTCACTCCTTCCCTAGACCCACCATGTCCTCCTCCTGAGGAGTCCCCCGAACTGTTTGAGCACAGTGTTGGGTACATGCTCCAGGAGGATGCCCAGCGTTTCGAAGGGTCTGATGATGAAACCCAGCTACAGGAAGGCAGTAGCGTGAGAGCAGACAGAGGGGATGCTCAAGAAGGACACCAATCTGGCAGTCATGTTCCAGCAGCTGCAGCATACTGCCAGATTGGCTCCAGTGATGAGGAGGGAGGGGATGATGAGGTCACTGACTCCACGTGGGTGCCTAATAGGAGAGAGGAGGAGGAGGAGGATGAGGAGGAGGCACATCTCCAACGAGGCAGGATGCCCTTTGGTGGCCAGCGTAAGGGCAGTACGCCGACGGAATCACACCGCAGAGCTCCGCCTGTGCAGGGCGCTGCCTCTGCCCGTCATTCAAAAAGTTCCTTGGTGTGGGCCTTTTTTGAGGCTAGTGCATCAGATCGCACAGCTGCTGTTTGCAACATATGTCTCAAGCGTATATCTCGTGGCCAAAACATCAGCCGCTTGGGTACCACATGCCTGACCAGACATATGTTGACCTGCCATGCAGCTCGTTGGCAAGCCTACCTCAAAGACCCACACCAAAGAACAAAGCGGACCTCTCCTTGCACCGCATCAGCTGGGATCTCCAACCCCACTATAACTTCAGTCCTCTCTGAAACATGCACTGAGAGGAATGAAGGTGTAGAATTAGGTGTGTCACAGCCAAGTACTTGCGGCCACTCTGCTAGCAGTACACCGACGTCCGATTCTAGCAGGCAAATTTCCCTGCCCCAGCTGCTGGACCGTCGAAAGAAGTTCACTCCCAGCCATCCACATGCCCAGCGGTTGAATGCTAGCTTGGCTAAATTGCTAGCGCTTCAACTGCTGCCTTTTCAGTTGCTAGACTCGGCCCCCTTCCGTGAGTTTGTGCAATGTGCGGTTCCTCAGTGGCAGGTTCCCAAACGCCACTTTTTCTCACGGAAGGCTATTCCGGCTCTCTACCGGCATGTGGAAGGCAATGTCTTGGCCTCGCTGGACAGGGCGGTCAGCGGTAAGGTGCATATTACCGCTGACTCATGGTCCAGCAGGCATGGACAGGGACGTTACCTTTCTTTCACGGCCCATTGGGTCACTCTTTTGGCAGCTGGGAAGGATGCAGGACAAGGTGCAGTAGTGTTGGAGGTTGTTCCACCGCCACGCCTCCAAAATGCTACTACTGGTTGTGACACACCTCTCTCCTCCACCCCCTCCTCTTCTTCTTCCTCCATGGCCTCTTCCTGTGGTTTGTCCTCGGAACCAGCGGTGCTCCGTAGGCGTTCAAGGGGCTACGCAAGTACGCAGGCAAAAAGATGCCATGCCGTGCTTGCGCTGGTGTGTTTGGGGGACAGAAGCCACACTGGGGCAGAGGTCCTGTCTGCTCTGCAGGGCCAGGCCGAGAGGTGGTTGACGCCACGCCAGCTTAAGCCAGAAATGGTGGTTTGCGACAATGGCACCAACCTCCTCTCCGCCCTCCGACAGGGACAACTGACCCATGTGCCCTGTGTGGCTCACGTCCTTAACCTGGTGGTGCAGCGGTTCTTGGGCAGGTACCCGGGCTTACAGGATGTCCTGAGGCAGGCCAGGAAAGTCTGTGTGCATTTCCGCAGATCTTATAATGCCAGTGCTCGCCTGGCTGAGCTGCAAAAGGAGTTGAACCTGCCCAAGAACCGCCTTATATGTGACATGCCCACCAGGTGGAACTCAACGTTGGCCATGCTGCAGCGGCTGCACACGCAGCAGAGGGCCATCAATGAGTACCTGTGCGACTACGGCACCAGGACAGGGTCAGGGGAGCTTGGTTTTTTTTCTCCACGCCAGTGGGGCATGATCAGGGATGCATGCACTGTCCTGGCACCATTTGAGGAGGCCACGAGGATGGTGAGCAGTGACAGTGCATGCATCAGTGACACTGTACCTCTTGTCCACCTGTTGGAGCACACGCTGCGTGGAATAATGGACAGGGCACTTGAGGCAGAACAGAGGCAGGAAGAGGAGGACTTCCTTGCCTCTCAAGGCCCCCTTTACCCAGACAGTGTTCCTTCTGTCCCACCCATCGCACAGGAAGAGGAGGAGGAGGAGGAGGAGGAGGAGGATTGTGTCAGCATGGAGGTGGAGGCTGGCACTCAGCATCATCAGCAGCAGTCTTTTAGGGATGATTTACATTCCCAAGAAACCAGTGGACTTGTACGTGGCTGGGAGGAGGTGGCTGCGGATCATGTCGTCCTTAGTGACCCAGAGGACTCCGGAGCGAATGCCTCAGCAAACCTACGCTGCATGGCCTCCCTGATCCTGCAAAGTCTGCGGAAGGATCCTCGTATTCTTCGGATCAAGGAGAGGGACCATTACTGGCTGGCCACTGTCCTTGATCCACGGTACAAGGGTAAGGTTGCGGACCTTATGTTACCGTCGCAGAGGGAGCAGAGGATGAGACAACTCCGGGAGGCCTTGCAGAAAGGTCTGTGCAACGCGTTCCCAGAGACTGGGAGGTTACAAACTCCTGGTCCTGGACAACGAGTTGCTGAGGCTTCGGCCAGTCAAAGAAGGAGCGGTGGGGAAGGTGGCCGTCTGACCGATGCGTTCAGACAATTCTTTAGTCCGCAGCCCCAAAGTATGATCGGTTCCAGCAACCATCGCCAGCGTCTGATAAACATGGTGCAGGAATATCTAGGGGCAAGGTCAGACTTGGACACCTTCCCCACCGAAAATCCTCTGGCTTACTGGGTCTTGAGGATGGATCACTGGCCAGAGCTTGCACAGTATGCAATTGAGCTACTGGCCTGTCCTGCATCCAGCGTTCTTTCGGAACGCACATTCAGTGCTGCTGGAGGATTTGTCACGGATCACAGGGTGCGCCTGTCCACCGACTCGGTTGATCGACTGACTTTCATCAAGATGAACCAGTCTTGGATCACCACCAGCTACCACACACCTGATGCTGATATAACAGACTAATTGATTTTAACATGTCACATCCCTTCAAGACTGATGCTGATGCTGAGTGCCTGTGCTGTTATGTTGACTGGCTATCCTCCTCCTCCGAGTCCTCAATGATACGATTGATGATGATAGCTTGGAAGATCATTTTTGTTTATGGGTGCCGCCACCAGTGGCTAAGGCCCAATTTTTCAGCCCCTGTTTTACAGGGGCGTGTAATTACAATTTTTTTAGCAATAATTTGCCATAGGGCTCATTGCTGTGCTCCAAGTACAGTATCTGTGAGGGGTTGGAGTGTTGTGGCACCAGTGCCTAAGGCCCAATTTTTCAGCCCCTGTTTAAAAGGGGCGTGTCATTACAATTTTTGAAGCAATACTTTGCAACAGGGCTCATTGCTGTGCTCCAAGTACAGTATCTGTGAGGGGTTGTAGTGTTGTGCCACCAGTGCCTAAGGCCCAATTTTTCAGCCCCTGTTTAACAGGGGCGTGTCATTACAATTTTTGAAGCAATACTTTGCAACAGGGCTCATTGCTGTGCTCCAAGTACAGTATCTGTGAGGGGTTGTAGTGTTGTGCCACCAGTGCCTAAGGCCCAATTTTTCAACCCCTGTTTAACAGGGGCGTGTCATTACAATTTTTGAAGCAATACTTTGCAACAGGGCTCATTGCTGTGCTCCAAGTACAGTATCTGTGAGGGGTTGTAGTGTTGTGCCACCAGTGCCTAAGGCCCAATTTTTCAGCCCCTGTTCAACAGGGGCATGCAATTACAATTCTTGATCTAATAATTCACAGCAGGGCCCATTGCTGCACCCACCAAGAGTAACTGTCAGGGCTTACAGTGTTGTGGCACCAGCACCACCATCAAAGGCCCAATTTTTACTACCACTGTTCAACAATTATATGTAATTAAAATTCCTGATATAATAGTTGACAGCAGGGCGTTCCAGCACCAACCAAGAGTAACTGTGAGTGCTTACAGTGTTGTGCCAACACCAACAACTAAGGGGCCTATTTCTGCAGAGTATATACGGCAGGTCCCTACTTTCAAACATCCAACTTACAAACGACTCCTACTTGCAAACGCAAGAAGACAACAGGAAGTGAGAGGAAATCTACCACTAGGAAGGAAAATTCTCTCCTGTAAGAATAAATATGGGAGAAAGGTGTCTCCTCTGTACTGATGCTTTATCAGCAATCCTTGTTTCAAGAAAAACACCACATTTCAAAAACAGTTGTCATTGGGACGGAAAGTGAGGTGAAATGTTCTGAACAGGGGCACAGACAGCAAAACAAATGTTACAGGGGTGATAACCCTTACCTATTGTGACAGCAGGAAGGTAAAGTCACCTGGTTGCATCCAGGGGGGTAGATATATTTCGCCCAGATTCAGGCTTTACGCCGACTTATACAACTAGGTGGAGAGTTGTATAAGCCCAGCTGAGGCTAGTGGGCTCATGGATGACTCATACCTCTAGGGAGAGTGTGGGGCGTCGTGCAGACAGGGAGTTGATGAGACCAGCTGAAGCTTGTCAGCTCATTTAGGCCTCTATAAGAACTCCCAGATTCATTAGGTGTTTGCTCATGCCTGGAACCAGACCTGTGTGGACTGTCTAGGGAGAGTGAACCCCTGTGCGGTGAGACAAAGCCTGTGTGGCTATTTGCTTGGACATTTAAAACCAGGGACTTAGGGACTAGGACAGCACTAGGCTGATCCCAGTTGTTAGTTAGGAAACCTGTATGTTTAGTCAGAGGTCAAGTTGACCAGGATTTATTTTATTTATGTTTCTTTTGCTTTGCTGTGTTTTGTCACTGTAAATAGAAAATAAACCGCACCTTTTTGATTTTGAAAACCACAACCTCCGTTTGCTGGGCCTGTTTTTGTGTGGGGAGCCCATCCCGGGGGTCACACACACCCGCTGCCGAGCTAACCCCCTCACAGTTGGTGGAGAACCAGTGGCAGTTTTTTGTTAAGCCAGCATGGAGGAGATACTGAAGCAGCTGGCTCTAGCAAATGCCAATCAACAGCAGACAAATGCAGGTTTGCAAAAGAGCCTTGCAGCTCAACAACAGAACTTCGCAGCCCAGCAGCAAGCTCATCAACAGAGCCTTGCAGCTCAACAACAGAGCTTCGCAGCCCAGCAGCAAGCTCATCAACAGAGCCTTGCAGCCCAGCAGCAGACAAACGCAACTTTGCAACAGAGTCTGGAGGCTCAGCAACAAGCCCAGCAGCAATCTGAGGCCCGCTTCATAGACCTGTTGCAGAAGCAAGAGCAGAGACTACAACAACAGATGGAAGCAGTAATGCAGCAATGTCCGCAGACCAGTGAGGAAAGCCGTCCCACTAATACCGCGTCCTTTGGGGTGAGTCGTTTATTGACAAAAATGACTGGAGAGGATGATCCAGAGGTATTTTTGACCACATTTGAAAGGACCGCTGAAAGAGAAAAGTGGCCTGAGGAGCAGTGGGCTGGACTGGTGGCTCCTCTGTTAACTGGTGAATCGCAGAAAGCTTACTATGACCTAGAGCCTAACCAAGCAAAAGACTATGTGATGCTAAAAGCTGAAATTTTGGCAAGGCTGGGTGTCACCCAGGCTGTCCGGGCTCAGCGTGTGCATAACTGGACTTTCCAGCTTGGAAAACCCCCCAGGTCTCAAATGTATGATCTCATTCACCTGAGCAGAAAGTGGCTACAGCCAGAGACTTTGTCCGCACCAAAGATTGTGGAACGTGTTGTAATGGATCGGTTTTTGAGAGCTCTTCCTACTGCCATCCAAAAGTGGGTAAGCCATGGAGACCCAGAGACGGCCGATGGTCTTGTGGATCGTGTGGAGAAATACTTGGCTACAGAGAACCTGACGGCCTCTTCCAGAGACACTCGGACTTTCCACCCTAAGACCAGACCATCCCATGGGGCGGATAAGAGGATTCCAAGGGGTGAGGGTGGAGAGAGTGAGAGGGTGGGAGCTCTACCCCAAGTTTGGCGAGAACAGCCTGGGAAATCAGCGGCTCAAGAGGCGGCAAGAAGGATCGTTTGCTACCGCTGCCGGCAAGCGGGACATATTGCAGCCAATTGCCCGGTTGTGGAGGAACCCATGCAGTGTGACTTTCTGACGGGCAGACGTCAGTCGCTGTGTGCGACAGTCGCATGCACTGCCATTCGAGGAACTGAGAAACATTTATGCAAAATGTGTGTTAATGGTAGAAATGTTGTGGTATTGCTGGATTCAGGTAGCCTTGTGACCCTGATAAAGGCTGAGTTAGTTAAAACAGAGGTCTTTGGGAATAGCAAGGTAGCTGTTATTTGTGTGCATGGGGACACCCGAGAGTATCCAGTGACTACAGTGTGTTTCGAGACCCCCAAAGGTACCCTCTCTCATCCAGTGGGCTTAGTATCTCAGTTACCGCATGACGCCATTGTGGGAAGGGATTTTCCGAAGTTCTGGGAACTGTGGGATGATCCTGAGCCCCCCACTGGTGCCCCTATGTACCAGGAATGTGATAGCCAGAACTCCCCTGAGAGTGGTGAGGACTCTCCGGAATTTCCCTTATCAGTATTGGCAGGGGAGACTCAAGAAACTGGAGAGGAGCCCACCTCCTCAGACGAAAACCTACCGTCTGTGGAGTTTTCTAAACTTGAGGTTCACAGGGAAAACTTTGCCACAGAACAGTTGAAAGACCCCGCCCTAATAAAGGCACGGGAAAACGTAGTGAAAATAGATGGCGAGTTAGTGAACCCAGATAATACCTGCACTTACCCATACTTCAGCGTAGAGAAGGACCTACTGTATCGGGTGGCAAAAAGGGCAGAAGAAACCGTTGAGCAGCTTGTGGTGCCCAAACCTTACAGGAAGTTGGTGTTGGAGTTGGCCCATGGGCACATTCTTGGAGGTCATCTGGGGACAGAGAAAACCCGAGAGAGGATATTACAGAGATTCTATTGGCCGGGGGTGATGAAGGACATAGAAAATTATTGTTCCTCCTGCCCTGTGTGTCAGAGGTCGGCCCCGATGCCACATTTCCGTAGCCCGCTGGTCCCTCTACCCATCATTGAGGTCCCGTTTGAGAGGATCGCCATGGATTTGGTAGGGCCTATAATCAAGTCCGCTAGGGGGCACCAGTACATATTAGTTATAATGGACTATGCCACCCGTTATCCAGAAGCGATCCCTCTCCGAAATACCTCGGCCAAAACCATAGCCAAAGAGCTATCTCTTGTGTTTAGCCGGGTGGGTATTTGTAAAGAACTGCTTACGGACCAAGGTACACCCTTTATGTCCCGGGTTATGAAGGAGCTGTGTAAATTGTTCAAAGTGACGCAATTACGTACATCTGTGTATCACCCCCAAACCGATGGGCTGGTTGAAAGATTCAACAAAACCCTAAAACAAATGTTGAAGAAAGTGGTGGATAGAGATGGAAAGGATTGGGACTGCCTACTTCCTTATCTGATGTTTGCTATTAGGGAGGTGCCCCAATCCTCTACGGGATTCTCCCCCTTTGAGTTACTGTATGGGAGACACCCAAGAGGGCTGTTGGATATTGCCAAGGAAACTTGGGAAAGTGAGAGTTCTCCCCACAGGAGTGTGATTGAGCATGTCGCCCTGATGCAAGACCGAATTGCACAGGTAATGCCCATCGTGAAGGAACATTTGGCCCAAGCGCAGTTAGCACAGCAGAGAGTGTACAACCGTGGAGCCAAGACCCGTACCTTTTCCCCGGGGGATAGGATACTGGTACTTGTCCCTACGGTTGAAAGTAAATTCCTTGCCAAATGGCAAGGCCCCTATGAGATAATGGAAAAAGTGAGCGAAGTGAATTACAAGGTCAGACAACCAGGAAGGCGAAAGCCCGAACAGATCTATCACGTTAATCTGTTGAAAGCCTGGAGGGATAGAGAGTCCCTAGTCGCAGACACTTGGTCACCAGCTCAAACTGGTTGCGTGATTCCTGAGGTTGGAATAGCAGCCACCTTGTCACAACCCCAACAACAGGAGGTTAAGGAGTTTGTGCTTCGCAACAAGGAGGTATTCTCTGAGCTGCCGGGACAAACATCTGGGGTAGAGCTTGACATCATTACCCCGCCCGGTGAAAGGGTGAAGTTAAAACCCTATCGGATCCCAGAGGCCCGACGGGAGGCAATACGGGAGGAAGTACAGAAAATGCTGAACTTAGGGGTGATAGAGGAGTCCCAAAGTGATTGGTCTAGTCCCATTGTGTTGGTGCCTAAACCGGATGGGAGCTGGCGATTTTGTAACGATTTTCGTCAGTTGAACAAAGTTACAAAATTTGACACCTACCCCATGCCACGTATAGATGAGTTGATCGACCGGCTGGGAACAGCCCGATACATGACGACTCTTGACCTCACAAAAGGGTATTGGCAAATCCCCCTGGCCAAGTCGGCCAAAGAGAAAACCGCATTTGTAACCCCAGACGGGGCGTTCCAATATAAAAGAATGCAGTTCGGGTTACAGAATGCGCCGGCCACATTCCAGCGGAAAATGGACCAGATGCTGAGGCCCCATCGGAAGCATGCTGCGGCTTACCTGGATGACGTAATTGTCCATAGCACAGATTGGGCCTCACATCTGCCAAAAGTGCAAGCAGTCCTGGACTCTGTTCGGGAAGCGGGGTTTACGGCTAACCCCAAGAAGTGTACCATTGGGCAGGAGGAGGCCAAATATCTTGGGTACACCATTGGGAGGGGAGTAATAAAACCCCAACTCAACAAAGTCGAGGCCATCCAGAGTTGGCCACGTCCCAACAGCAAGAAGCAGGTACGAGCCTTTCTGGGAATCGCTGGGTATTATCGGCGATTCATTCCCCACTTTGCTTCTAAGGCTGTGCCCCTAACCAACCTGACGAAGGGGAAAGGGTCGGTCATGATTAAATGGACCCCCGAGGTTGAGGCAGCATTCCAATTCTTGAAACAAGCCTTATGTAGCCAGCCAGTGTTGTACTCACCCGACTTCTCTAAAGACTTTGTCGTACAAAGTGATGCGTCAGATGTGGGGTTAGGAGCAGTATTGTCCCAGGTCTGGAACGGGGAAGAGCACCCAGTCATTTACCTCAGCAGGAAGTTGAAGTCCCATGAGGTAAATTACGCCACCGTTGAAAAGGAGTGTTTAGCGGTGAAGTGGGCTCTAGATTCCCTTCGGTACTACCTGCTAGGTAGGCACTTTGACATGGTTACGGATCACGCTCCGTTAAAGTGGATGGCTCAAAACAAGGAAACAAATAGAAGAGTGAATAGGTGGTTCCTGGCCCTCCAGGAATTCAACTTCACAGTAAAGCATCGCCCTGGCGTTCAAATGGGGAATGTGGATGCTTTGTCTCGAGTACATGAATGCCTGATTGCTGGTGTTCCAACCCCGAGGTTAAAACAAGAGGGGGGGGTATGTGACAGCAGGAAGGTAAAGTCACCTGGTTGCATCCAGGGGGGGTAGATATATTTCGCCCAGATTCAGGCTTTACGCCGACTTATACAACTAGGTGGAGAGTTGTATAAGCCCAGCTGAGGCTAGTGGACTCATGGATGACTCATACCTCTAGGGAGAGTGTGGGGCGTCGTGCAGACAGGGAGTTGATGAGACCAGCTGAAGCTTGTCAGCTCATTTAGGCCTCTATAAGAACTCCCAGATTCATTAGGTGTTTGCTCATGCCTGGAACCAGACCTGTGTGGACTGTCTAGGGAGAGTGAACCCCTGTGCGGTGAGACAAAGCCTGTGTGGCTATTTGCTTGGACATTTAAAACCAGGGACTTAGGGACTAGGACAGCACTAGGCTGATCCCAGTTGTTAGTTAGGAAACCTGTATGTTTAGTCAGAGGTCAAGTTGACCAGGATTTATTTTATTTATGTTTCTTTTGCTTTGCTGTGTTTTGTCACTGTAAATAGAAAATAAACCGCACCTTTTTGATTTTGAAAACCACAACCTCCGTTTGCTGGGCCTGTTTTTGTGTGGGGAGCCCATCCCGGGGGTCACACACACCCGCTGCCGAGCTAACCCCCTCACACTATGTTTTCCAAAAAGTTTAAAAATAGATTTTTGGGCTGGAGCTACACTTCAACAATGTACCTGTTCAAAATTACAAACACATTCTACATAAGAACAAACCTACAGTCCCTGTCTTGTATGCACCGCCTGTATACGGCTGTTCAGAGTATATAGGGCCTTTTTTATTTTATGTGCGGGGTTCCCCTTAATATCCATACAAGACCCAAAGGGGCTGGTAATGGGCTGGGGTAGGGGGGGGGGGTCATGGGGTAGCTATGCCATTTTTCTTAAAGATTTTCATCCATATTACCGGGACCAGACATTACATTAAAGCCGCAAGCAGTTTTAAATGGCTTTTTTTTCCTTTAGAAGTGTCATTTTGTGCAGGGACAGTTCTAAACACGGGAAACACGTGGCACTTCACAGGCATACTTTAGACACCCCCCAGGTACGATATTTAAAGGAATATTTGACTTTTTTTTTTTCACTTTATGCATCATTAAAATGACTGCTCCCGAAAAACGACCGTTTTTAAAACTTCTTTTTGCATTGATACATGTCCCCTGGTGCAGAACCCGGGTTCCCAAACCCTTTTTAGGACAATAACATGCATAATAGTTGTTATAATTAGCACTTTAGAATTCGAACGTTCGCATCCATTGTATTTAATAGGGTTCTAATGTTCGTACGAACTTTCGGTCCGTTCGCGGGTTCTGGTGCGAACCGAACCCGGGGGTGTTCGGCTCATCACTAGTGGAGATGTCATTGTGAAGGGAGATGAGCATTTCCTTCATGGTGGTGTCTAAGACAGGTTGGTTTGTGGTAGGGAAGGCTGTGATGGGGGATGGAGGAGCTGGGATGGGATCGGATGCAGGGCTCACCTTGTTTGCTGCTGAATCTGCATCCAGTCGCATCTGCGATTTTGCCGGGCTGTTGCTGGCTAATGAAGTGAGGGAGAATGGTGAGGCATCCGGGGAGTGAAGCTGTCTGGATATTTCCAGGCCATCAGCATCAGGGAGATCTGTATAGGCCGCCGTTGCTCCGGGTGTAGGGCCACGGGCGCCATCTTGGATTCTCGGCAGTGTAAAGAAATCTGTCAGTTTCTTAGGCTGACGATATTCTTTTCTCTTGCGGGTCAGGCCGGACATTCTGGGTGTTTAGTCCAGTATGCTGGTGTGTTGTGCCGTCGCTGGAGGCTACTAGGCAGGGTTGCCAACTTTCAGTAAATTTACAAACAGTTTGTAAAATCCGTACTTTTTGCATCTGTCCATGAATGTCCATTACAGACATGTAGGCTGCATGTCCGTAACTGACATTTATGGACAGATGCAACAATTATGGATTTTACAAACTGTTTGTAAATTTACTGAAAGTTGGCAACCCTGCTACTAGGATAGCGGGGATGCTGTGCTGTGTTTTCCGGTCGGTGCAGGAGCTGTGGAGTCACACGTCCATCTAGCTCGGCGGTTAGCCACGCCCCTTCCCTGTATAGATTTTTAGCTGACAGACGCTTCTCCTTCTCTCCCTCCCACGGCTAAAAAGGTATACAGGGAGATCGGTGTTCACAGCTGCTCCCCGCCGCACCGATCATTCAACGCTGTTTCCTGTGTGCTCCTCCCCGGCCCCCTCCGTGTCTTTCACCGCCCCCCCCTGTTGTCCTCCAGCCCCTGTGTTCTCCTCTGTCCCTTCTGTCCTCCTCCTCCTCCGCCCCCTCATCCCCTGCAGCCAGCTCCCCTCCTCTCCTCTCCCACCAGCTGCGGGGGCATCTGTCAGGAATTGGACACAGCGCGTGAGATCGCTCCTATGTCCTGTGATACCTGAGCAGAGTAAACTGTGTTTACTCTGCTCAGTTTATGAATGAACAGGAGCCTCTGTCTCCTGACTATTCATCTTTAGTGCTGAGAAATGGACTGTGGAATCTGTGTCCTCTGTCCCTTTCTCTGTCTCAAAGGGGAGATGTCAGGGGTCTGTTTAGACCCCTGATCACTCACCAAAGCCCCAAAAAAATATAAAAAAAAATTATTGTAAGAAAAATCAAAAAAATTTAAGTGTAAAATAAATAAATATAAACGATTGACACACTCTCCCCTGCCCTACCAACACTGTCCACTGCCCCAACCCCCTCCTCCCAAAAAGCATTGTGAAAAAATATAAAAAAAGTGATTTAATTTCTTTTTTGCCATGGGGGGGTTGGGGGGTTTGCAGGCGCCACCTCCCTGAAATGAGTTTGCCACCTACCTGAAATTCGTTTTTGCAGGTTGGGAGGTCTGCAATCTGCCTGCCTGTCTTCTACTATCTGCGTTTAAGCAATCCCCGAAATCTCATCTTATCATAAAAGCCTACTCGAAAACTGTACTTTTAATATCCTTTTGATCACTTCATTTTTACTTGCCCTTTATTTTGGATAGTAAGCTCGTCAATCAGGGCCCTACCGAATAGTACTGAAATGTACGGTCGCCCTTTATTTACACCGGGCAAATTGTTAGCGTTATACGAATATTTAATGGTTTACAAGTCAGTTTGCATAAGCATATTTGTTCCCAGGATACAACAAAAGTGTGAGCTGAAAAAATTACAGTAATTAATTTCTTCTGACATGCCTGACACATCGCAGGGTGTCCTAAACTCGCCACATAAGTGACCTGTCACATTATTGGAGCTAATAAACAGCAGGATACTGGCTAACAAACCTGAAGATCAGGTTGTTAGAGGAATGAGATGCACCTACAAACTCTGCGTTATACCCCACAGGCAGGTGACATTGTGAGGCCCACGCTGGGGAAAGATTCACTGACATGAACGAGGGGAGTTTGTTTACCACTCTTCCCTATTGCTGCTATATTAGTTTCTCACTAACAAGCCACAGAGCTCTTCATTCCTTGATGGGATAAATAGTGCAGCGCTAAGACATCAATGGTGAATATTGATCATACTGAAAACTACCACAGTGTAAATGATGGTAACAAAAAAGTGAAAATCAAACAATAATGTGAAATATGGAGAACAAAATAAATGTGATAAAAAGAAACATTCAATGTGTGTTTTTAAAGTCCATGTGAAATGAACACAAATTGTGTGTAAAAAACGTCAAAAAGTGTTTTAGAGTCCATACAAAATGAACACACAATGTGATGATCCTTCCCACGGAATGACCCAGGATACAGGAATAACAGGTTGACTGTTGAAAAGATGAAATACTTCAAATAGTAAATAGATGGGGTACTCTTACCACAACAGATGGACTCATCTATCTTATAACAGTGAGTCAGACAGGCTTGGGGTCTCAGCGACCTAGATCGATGCAACAGGATCTCTGTGGTTGCCGCAGAGATCTGGATCAATCCTAGGGAGGGTGGTCCAATGAGCTGGAGTATAGAACCAACAATCCTGCTGCTGGTCACTGTACAGATCCATGCAGACTCCAAATCAAATAGAAACAAATAGGGACAAAAAAGAAATTGCTCCCAATGGTGCAGGTCAATTAAAACCAATCAAGGTTTATTGAGATAAAATTGCCATACAGGAAAATGACAAAAAGGTAATGGATAAAAAGTGATCACAAAAAATGGATATAAAAGCAATGTGGGGTGCAGTAATGCAGGCCCGATGCGTTTCGACTAAGAAAGTCATCAACAGGGGCATATTTCTTTACCCCCACATTGCACAACATTTATAGACTCTTGAAGAACCCAAACCCACCCATGAGAGGCGGGACAGGAACCGGAAGTAACATCAAACCACCTGCCTCTCAAACCTCACATCGGCTGAGAATAATATAAGCAGAACATTAGCGTACTTCCATGTACATGTCAACCAAAGTACAGTATAATAACACATTTCAATGAACAATGAATAGTGCCCATAGAAAATGGAGAGGACCTGCTGTTTGGACTCCAAGCCTCTCTTTGGAACATTGAGTTCCTCATTGGACCTATCGGGACCCTACAGCCATGGTGGGCATGTCCCACCAACATTGGAACCAATCATTAGCGGAATAATGACGTGACATGTGACAGGGGCAGTCACATCCACGCTGCCATCATCCAATGGCCAGGAGCATCACCAAACATATAGTCACCACAGTGAATCCGATGACCACACGGGCGGTGGGCTGCGTCACATAGACCCATGCATCTGCACGGAGGATCCAGCGTCCTCCCAGGCTCCGCCCACCGAAAAACATGAATGGTCCGAATCCCGTGTGGGCCGCCAATCGGAATGAGACCGCATCCGAGCGGGCGTGGCCAGACTGGACAATGCTCTCAGACGGAGCATGACGTCACGACGTACGCAACGGCGGGATGCCGCTCAGCCGACTGGCGGCGTCCATGTGACCGTAACTCACATGTATATGTGAAATCTGTCACAAGATCGCAACGTGATGCAGCAACGCCCCATAGATCAGAGGCGGGGCCACATCACAGCGACGTTATAACAGACCACGTGATGGCTGGCCCCAAGAGGTCAAAAGGTAAACAAATCTAGGTACCTGCTAAAGAAAAAAGTAAAATTCACACCTGGAGTGTGAAACAAAAATAATGTAAGAAATCTAATGAACATACAAAAGTTCCCTAATAAATCACTTAGCAAGTAAGTGAACACTATCCCGCCCAGAGGGAAAAGTGTAGAGGGTCAATTGCAAGTAAAGCTCAAATATCCTAGAATAAAATGACAGCCCTTTCGATGGAAGCAAAAAAATTATGAAAATAAAAAAAAATAAAAAAATTAAAGAAGCATGACTGTGCATACATTACAAATGTAACCGGTAACTGGCACCTCGAATGGAATGTAGAAAGTATACATATATGCGTGCAAGACCAAAGACCGATGGAAAGAAGGAACACAAGCCCAGGGTACTCACGCCCTTTTGATGTAACAATTGATGTCACAATCAACGTTCATACCGTGGGGTGAGTAACACCTGAGCTCATGTATCCAAAAGGTCTCAAGTCTGGACACACCTCGTCCTCAGGAATCACCCCTCCAATGGGGGATGAATCTGTCTATAACCTGAAATTGTGTACCCTTAGTGTTTTTGCCATGATGTTCCAAATAGTGGCGGGACACGGTGTGTTTGATGCACCCCTTACGTATCTTGGCCAGATGTTCATTTACCCTGATAGAAAAATTTCTAATGGTACGCCCTACGTACTGTAGTTTGCACGGACAGGTTATAAGGTATACTATGAATCTGGTGACACAGGTGGTAAAATGTTTCATAGTGTAGATGCGCCTAGTAGTGCTGGGCGTAAACGTTTCCGTTTTGCGTCTACCAAAAACATTATTAATGCACATGTTGCACTTCCTACATGGGTAATACCCCTTGGCCTCAGGAAAGGAGACCATTTTGGGGGGATCAATAGTATTAGGGGCTAATACCTTGTCTAATACCTTGAAACAGAGGTTTCTAGATAAGGGCTACAAATCTACTGAATTAGATGCGAACATTACTGCAGTGTCCAGAATAGATAGAGCTTCTCTCCTTGTGGATAAACCAGAAATCACCAGGGATGAAAAGTTCAAATGGTCCTTCTTTACCTCTTATTCCACTCAGCATGTTGAAATCAAAAAGATCTTAAATAGGCAATGGAAGGTACTTTTCAGCGATAAAATCCTTGGACCTTCCCTTCCAGAGCCGGCTGGAGTTATTCTTAGGGGTGCATGTTCCATCCAGAGCGACATAGCCCCTAATACTATTGATCCCCCCAAAAAGGTCTCCTTCTTTCCTGAGGCCAAGGGGTATTACCCATGTAGGAAGTGCAATGTGTGCAATAATAATGTTTTTGGTAGACACAAAACGGAAACGTTTACGTCCAGCACTACTGGGTGCATCTACACTATGAAACATTTTACCACCTGTGTCACCAGATTCATAGTATACCTTATAACCTGTCCGTGCAAACTACAGTACGTAGGGTGTACCATTAGAAATTTTTCTATCAGGGTAAATGAACATCTGGCCAAGATACGTAAGGGGTGCATCAAACAGACCGTGTCCCACCACTATTTGAAATATCATGGCAAAGACCCTAAGGGTACACAATTTCAGGTTATAGACATATTCATCCCCCATTGGAGGGGTGATTCCTGTCTAAGAGGTGTGTCCAGACTTGAGACCTTTTGGATACATGAGCTCAGGTGTTACTCACCCCACGGTATGAACGTTGATTGGGACATCATTTGTTACATCAACCGGGCGTGAGTACCCTGGGCTTGTGTTCCTTCTTTCCATCGGTCTTTGGTCTTGCACACATATATGTATATTTTCTACATTCCATTCGAGGTGCCAGTTACCAGTTACATTTGTAATGTATGTACTTGGTATGGCACAGTCATGCTCCTTTCATTTTTATTTTTTATTTTCATATTTTTTTTTGCTTCCATCGAAGGGGCTGTCATTTTATTCTAGGATATTTAAGCTTTACTTGCAATTGACCTTCTGCACTTTTCCCTCTGGGCGGGATAGTGTTCACTTACTTGCTAAGTGATTTATTAGGGAACTTTTGTATGTCCATTAGATTTCTTACATTATTTGTGTTACACACCCCAGGTGTGAATTTTACTTTTTTCTTTAGCAGGTACCTATATTTGTTAACCTTTTGACCTCTTGGTGCCAGTCGTCACGTTGGTCTGTTATAACGTCGCTGTGATGCGGCCCCGCCTCTGATCTATGCGTTGCTGCATCACGTTGCGATCATGTGACAGATTTCACATATAAATGTGACTTACGGTCACATGGACGCCGCCAGTCGGCTGAGCGGCATCCCGCTGTTGCGTACGTTGTGACATCATGCTCCCTCTGAGAGCATTGTCCAGTCTGGCCACACCCGGGCGGATGCGGTCTCATTCCGATTGGCGGCCCACACGGGATTCAGACCATTCACGTTTTTCGGTGGGCGGCACCTGGGAGGATGCTGGATCCTCCGTGTAGATGCATGGGTCTATGTGACGCAGCCCACCGTCCGTGTGGTCGTCGGATTCACTGTAGTGACTATACGTTTGGTGACGCTCCTGGCCATTGGATGACGGCAGCGTGGATGTGACTGCCCCTGTCACATGTCACGTCATTATCCCGCTAATGATTGGTTCCAATGTTGGCGGGACATGCCCACCATGGCTGTAGGGTCCCGATAGGTCCAATGAGGAACTCAATGTTCCAAAGAGAGGCTTGGAGTGCAAACAGCAGGTCCTCTCTGTTTTCTATGGGTACTATACATTGTTCATTGAAATGTGTTATTATACTGTACGTTGGTTGACATGTACATGGAAGTACGCTAATGTTCTGCTTATATTATTCTCAGCCGATGTGAGGTTTGAGAGGCAGGTGGTTTGATGTTACTTCCGGTTCCTGTCACGCCTCTCATGGGTGGGTTTGGGTTGTTCAAAAGTCTATAAATGTTGTGCAATGTGGGGGTAAAGAAATATGCCCCTGTTGATGACTTTCTTAGTCGAAACACATCGGGCCTGCATTACTGCACCCCACATTGATTTTATATACATTTTTGGTGATCACTGTTTATAAATGACCTTTTTGTCATTTTCCTGTATGGCAATTTTATCTCAATAAACCTTGATTGCTTTTAATTGACCTGCACCATTGAGAGCAATTTCTTTTTTGTCCCTATTTGTTTCTATTTGATTTGGAGTCTGCACGGATGTGTACAGTGACTATGTGGTTCTATACTCCAGCTCATTGGACCACCCTCCCTAGGATTGATCCAGATCTCCGCGGCAACCACAGAGATTCTGTTACATCGATCTAGGTCGCTGAGACCCCAAGCCTGTCTGACTCTCTGTTATATGATAGAGGAATCCATCTGTTGTGGTAAGAGTACCCTATCTATTTACTATTTGAAGCATTTGATCTTTTCAACAGTCAACCTGTTATTCCTGTATCCTGGGTCATTTCGTGGGAAGGATCATCACATTGTGTGTTCATTTTGTATGGACTCTAAAACACTTATTGAAGTTTTTTTACACACAATTTGTGTTCATTTCACATGGATTTTAAAAACACATATTGCATGTTTCTTTTTGTCACATTTATTTTGTTCTCCATATTTCACATTATTGTTTGATTTTCACTTTTTTGTTACAGTACCATCATTTACACTGTGGTAGTTTTCAGTATGATCAATATTCACCATTGATGTCTTAGCGCTGCACTATTTATCCCAATCTCTGTTTTACTTTGTTTGTTTGAGTGCTGGCAGCTTTTTTGCTTTGTTTTTGGGTTCTAGCGCAGTTTTTTCCCACTATTTATCTCTTCATTCCTTACCTGCCTTTAAGCTGAAACTACAAGTTCTACAAAATGAATGTTTTACCAGTTTTCAAAGAACATAACTTAGCTTATTTGACGAAGGTACTTTATCAATTTTTCATTTAGTAGCATTCCATATTTTCTGGGCCAGAATATTGGTTACACCCCTCCTGCAAAATCAACCTCCCCATTAATAGCTTTGAGTCTCTGAGCTCAGCTGCACTAAGATAGTCAGACAGGGCAATTACTTGAAAGGGTCGCGTTCAGCGGGAGGTAGCGGCCACCAAGTGCGACATAAGTTATAATTGTGGCCGCAAACCAGAGCATTACATCCATGGCTTATGTAAATCCCCTGGCTGCTGCCTTTTGTGGCTAAAGGAGAGTAGTTGGGGAAGGGGTGGGGGCATTGCAGTTCCCGCCACGCCTCTCCTGTAGGCAGTTCACACTGCCTTGTGCGAACCACTGCGAGTGTCATTAACTAAGTTAATGACACCCCCAGTTTTGTTCACAGATTGCAGTGCGAACTGTGAACTCGCACAGAAATCGCATCGCATAGGTGAGAACACCCATGTGATTCTAGTGCAGGGAAAAAGAAGTCCCTGCACTATTATCTGTGCGGATCTAATGCGAGTTCAGCCATACAACTGTATGGCTGAACTCGCATTACTCAGAGATCGCATGTGATCGGCACCTGCGGTGCGGGTCCGAATCACATGCGATTTCTGAGATCGCAGCAGTGTGAACCCGGGCTCAAAGTAGGATGCCAATATCACAACACACATAAAGAGGCTTTATATTGGTGTTCTGCGGAGTGTCAAAATACATGTATTTAGTGGGGTGTTGTGGAACCATTCAAAATGAATGGCACCACAAAGCAATGTACTTTGTATCATGTGTTATTGTGCACTATGCTAAACGCAAGGTAAGAATCGTGCTTTACCACACATTACAGCAACACACAGATTTAAATTTGGCCGATTGCTTCCAGATTCTCGCATTTGTTCAATAGATAAAAAGGGGTCAGTACCGATTTTTTTTATTTTTTTTTATTTCCTTGTTTGCATTTTAGATGATATAATCAAAGTTAAGAAGGAGAAAGATGCGTACCAAGGAAATCACACTTTACACCTTGAGATCTATGACCTGCAAGGAAAAATCTCCCACCAGAACCTGACAGTGTATGTGTGTGACTGCTTAGGTGGCGATGCCTGTGTTGAAAAATTGCAAGCCCCACCGACTCTTAGTGGGGGAGCAATCGCACTGCTACTACTGGCTCCTGTATTATTTCTTTGTAAGTATTTCTTTTTTTGGTATTGTTTTAAATGGACAGTCATTTTTTAAACTGCAAAAAACATTCTAAACAGAGGTTAATGGAAATTGGTTTTGTGCAGTATCCTTACAACCAGTTTAAAATCATTTTATTATTTCAAGACTTATCTGACAGTAGAAAGATTTTAATTGGATCTAGAGATTTCTTTGTGCAGACATTTACACTTTATTAGAATTACCACTTAAGGTCATGAATTAAAAAAATATGTTAAAAAAAAAAAAAGGGACGATGTCCTTAGACCCCTTTCACACTGAAGCGCTTTTCAGGTGCTACAACGCTAAAAATAGCGCCTGTAAAGTGCCCTGAAAGAGCCGCTGCTGTCTCTCCAGTGTGAAAACCCTGTGGGCTTTCACACTGGAGCGGTGCGCTGGCAGGACAGTAAAAACCAGTGGTGACAAAGTGATTGATCGGGGAAAACAGTCTAAGGTTTTCCATGATCACAAACAAGTCCCTGTATGAATCCCTTAGAGCTGAGGACCCCCCCCCCCCCTGTAACTAGTGAAGGACTAAGTCCAAGCATTAACCCCTGAGATCCAAGAATGTGACCCCCTAACTAGTGACAGACTACAAGTCCCAGCATGAACCCCTGATATCTGGCCCCTTAGATCTCACGGGTTTATGCTGTGACCTGTAGTCCTTCACTAGTTGAAGGGCCAGGGGGACACATCCTCAGCTCTGAGTGGTTCATGCTGTGACCAGTAATCCCTCACTGGTTGAAGGGCAAGGGGGACACAGCTCTGAGGGGTTTAAGCTGGGACAGTGGGACCTGTAGTCCTTCACTAGTTGGGGAGGGGGCGCAGGGGTGTGTCACACATCCTGAGCTCTGAGGGGTTCATGCTGGGACCTGTAGTCCTTCACTTTTGGGGTGTCACATCCCAAAAAGTAAAGGACTAAGAGTCCCAGCATGAACCCTGACTGAGATTTAAGGATGTGATTTCTTCTGCGGCCAGCTTATGCTGCCATGACACACATGTCCACATTACACATATGTTCTAATTCATTCACTGCTTCTGACCTCACCTCAGGCAGCTTGACTCTGGAGAGGTGCTTCTGGCACAGTCAGTCAGTGACAGTTCCATTCCCTTAGGCAGGCTCCGAGGCACATGCCCCTGCACACGGGACAACGGAGGGAGGAGGTGGGTGGAGCAAAACAGTAAAAGGCGTGGATGAGGCAGAAGATCCTCCTCCTCTCTGAATGCGGTGGCCTCAGCCTTGCTTTCCTCTTTGGGACTGTGACATCACTGGTTGCTAGACACCAGGCGATCCTAGCAACTAGTGCAGACGATTGAGGCCAGCAGTCCAACAAACGTGTCTCTGCCAGCCGGGTCACTCTGTAAGTAAAGCTATGCCACACAGAGAAAGAGACACCGCTCCACATTTCCCTGCACAGCGAGAGACCCCTCTTCACATTTTCCTGCACAAAGAGACCCCGCTCCAGATTTCCCGGAGAGAGAGAGAGAGGGAGAGAGAGACTCCGCTCCACATTTCCTGCAGAGAGAGAGAGAGAGACCGCTCCACATTTCCCTGCACAGAGAGAGAGAGAGAGAGACCGCTCCACATTTCCCTGCACAGAGAGAGAGACCACTCCACATTTCCCTGCACAGAGAGAGAGACCGCTCCACATTACCCTGCACAGAGAGAGAGAGAGACCCCTCTCCACATTTCCCTGCACAGAGAGAGAGAGAGACCCCTCTCCACATTTCCCTGCACAGAGAGAGAGAGAGAGACCCCTCTTCACATTTTCCTGCACAAAGAGACCCCGCTCCAGATTTTCCGGAGAGAGAGATAGAGGGAGAGAGAGACTCCGCTCCACATTTCCTGCAGAGAGAGAGAGAGAGAGAGAGACCGCTCCACATTTCCCTGCACAGAGAGAGAGAGAGAGAGAGAGAGAGAGAACGCTCCACATTTCCCTGCACAGAGAGACCGCTCCACATTTCCCTGCACAGAGAGAGAGACCGCTCCACATTTCCCTGCACAGAGAGACCGCTCCACATTTCCCTGCACAGAGAGAGAGAGACCGCTCCACATTTCCCTGCACAGAGAGAGAGAGAGACCGCTCCACATTTCCCTGCACAGAGAGACCGCTCCACATTTCCCTGCACAGAGAGAGAGAGAGAGAAAGAAAGAGAGACTGCTCCACATTTCCCTGCACAGAGAGAGAGAGACTGCTCCACATTTCCCTGCACAGAGAGAGAGAGACCGCTCCACATTTCCCTGCACAGAGAGAGAGACCGCTCCACATTTCCCTGCACAGAGAGAGAGAGAGAGAGACCGCTCCACATTTCCCTGCACAGAGAGAGAGACCGCTCCACATTTCCCTGCACAGAGAGAGAGAGAGAGAGACCGCTCCACATTTCCCTGCACAGAGAGAGACCGCTCCACATTTACCTGCAGAGAGAGACCGCTCCACATTTCCCTGCACAGAGAGAGACCGCTCCACATTTCCCTGCACAGAGAGACCACACCTCAAAAAAATTGTTTGATTCCCGTATCAACATAGTAAAGCCTTGTACACACCACTAGTTTTTTTTTTTTTCGCTCAACCTAGCGAGTTGAACAAAAAAAAAACTGACAGGTCCAGTTGGAGCCGCTAAGTACTAGCAAAAGTGACCTGAGCATGGATCACTTTTCAGCAGAGTGACAGTGTCTGCTGCAAGTGTGTACAAGCCTTTGCAGGGCTTGTGTGCACAGTATTGCTTAGCCGCAATCCCATAGGCTTCTTTTAGGTTGGGCGTTTTTGCTGCATTCTTTTTAAAGGGCACCAAAGATGCAGCATGCAGACGTTTTTGTGCACTTTCAGAAAATGCATCAAAAATGTGCAAACTAATAGAAGTCTATGGGACTGAGGGGTAGGGTGACCACATTTCCAAACTTCCATTCAGGGACACCCTCCCTTCCCAAAAATCAGCTTGTGCTGTATCGAATCACAGCACAGTGATTGGACACAAGAGGCGGGATTTATAATTTCACCAATCACAAGCAGGGGGCGGGGATTGTGCTCCTCCAGGCATTCCCGGCCAGGACAAGTACTGTCAGTGAGTAAAGCGGTGATGTGGCGACCTTTTTTGGGGGCATCAGATTGGCTCGGGGGGGGGGGGGTGGCTGTGTCAGTTTCATTCCGGGACACTGTATTGTCCTGGAATGAAGGTGCCCGGGACAGACCTGCAAAATGCGGGACTGTCCCAGGCAATCCGGGACATGTGGTCACCCTACTGAGGGGGGTAACATGCAGAAAGACTGAAATCACCAACACTGCAGCCAGACTGTGACACACCAGTGGGATCCCACTTCATAGTACATAGAACCAGATAATGCACAAGCTGCTGATGGAAATATCTTTAGCTGCAGAGAGGTGGGAGGGGTTAGGGAGAGGCCTGTCACAACTCACTCACTTACTTGGAAGGAAGGACCCAGCAGGAGTATCACTGGCTCAGTCATCACATCAGCCTCCATCCAGAGCGTTTCATACAGGACACTGACTGCTCAGTTTAAACGTTCCCGCCCAAACATTCTATTCACAGCACATGGGCTGCAAAGAGTGTGGGCGGGCACAGTGAGAGAGGGGGCTGGAGGGAGGCAGAGCGGATCCACCCTCTTCCATTCGGCTGTGCTCTGAAATGAAAGGACACAGACTCAGGTGCAGACAACAGCACTGTGACAGGACAGATGTCCGCTCAGAGCACAAATGTTTCTGCACACTTCTGGGATGTTATCCATCCCTGCCAGCCTCGCTTGAGCAGTAACACTCACCACTCGGCCAACTATGGAACTGCACATGCGCAGTTCCTAGCTGGCAGCAGATCGGCCTTTTTATCGAGAATCAGTTCGGCCTGGGGGGAAATTGCATGCCTGCCCCCCCTGCCAGCCCACCCCTGGCGGTATGTATACCGCTCCTCCACATTGAACTGAATGGGCACTGCGGCTATACCGCTGGCAAAGCGCCGCTGCAGCGGTGCTTTGCGGTTGTATTAACCCTCTCTCGGCCGCTAGCAGGGGGTAAAAGCGCCCCGCTAGCGGCCGAATAGTGCCGCAAAATTGACGGTAAAGCCCTGCTAAAAATAGCAGTGCTTTACCGCCGATGACCTCACCGCCCCAGTGTGAAAGGGGCCTTAGAGTTAGTATGTAAACCCAAACCATGAACATCTCTTCGTTACTCTTTTGGCGTGTTGAATATACAACTGAAAGTGTTTTCAAGTATCTGTTAGATAAGTGCAAAGATGCCTGATGATCCTGCCAGAAATTTAGCAAGCTGATAACTTTCTGTATACATTGTTCTTGTGGACTGTTATCAGTTATCAATTCCTACTAGGGAGACAAAGCTGCTCTTATGTAGATACATTAAGGTGAGTGAAAAGGTCAGCCCAGGACAGGTAGTATGTTGCTGACAAGATCACCAGTTCAAAAATTAAGATAAGAAAGCCCCCCTCAAAAAAATGCAGCCCCACAACCAGTAAGGCCGGCTATACACTGTTTGAATCTCGGCTGGTTCATCAGGAACCGGCCGAGATTCGAACCATTAATGGGCAGGCTGAATGTACCAAGTTGATCGATTGATCAACTTGAGTACAACCAGCCTGCCAGATTTGCTTTCGATTATCGCAAATGGCTGCAATAGATGCTAGAGGTAATTACGGTCTTCTCCTGGCAGGGGGCGGCTTCCCTTACCTGCTTCCGCCCCCACCAGGAGGAAATTTCTCAGCAGGAGGGATCCCCCTGTAAACGCTGTCTGCGCTGATGCCGGAATTGTGCAAATTTCTTTCCTGTAACCCGTGGCTGCAGGAAAGAAATTCACACCGTCTTTGGCCAGCCTTAGCTCCAACTATATTTTGGTTCAAGTTTAGGTACACTTCAATAAAGACAGCAGTGCAGCACCAAAAAGGTGCAGTTCATGTTCATTTGGAAACTGCACAGAGCACTGTAACTTGATCAGTTTATAAAGGCCAATGTATGATTTATAAAAGCCAATTCCCTCAGTACTTCTGCCCAAACAAGGTGCAGCTCACAGGATAAATTAAAGTATAACTAAAGACATTTTTTTTTTTCAGTTTTTAAGCGGAGAGTGATAAGAACCCCTGTCAGTTTTTATGGATGTCTGTGCCCCTTTTAGGGAGAGTCACCCTCTCTATTTGTCCTTTTTTTATGGTCGTCATCGAAAAAAGAAAAAAAAATATCCCACATTTCTGGTTGACCTCAGAACACGAATAGAGGGGAGATCTTCCAATGGGGACACTAGCTCTGGTCACACACCGGGATTCCCTCACTTTGGAGGGATTTACTTTTACTTCCTGTTTTGGCTATGGGACAGAAAGTGAAGGGAAATCTCCCCAATGTGACACTGTTGGCAAAAAGAACTGACAGGGGTTACTCTATCCAAAATGGAAAGTTTTTGCCTTTAGTTTCCACTTTAAAGGTATGCAAAGTGCCAACTGTTGACATTGTGACACATTTGTGTTTATGGCACCTACCAAAGTGTGTATGCAGCCATTTTGAGTCATCATGTGCAAAGGTCAATGTTTCTGTCTCTGTGTAGCTACTTGCTAGACCATAGGAATGAATGAGACCCTTAATGGGTATATAGCTTATAAAACCTATGCTTTCCTATATTTTTTTATTTGAATTTCTGACACCTTGATCACTAATATTGTGATTATTAATAGGTAACATTTTTATTGTGTTGACGTGAGTGTGGCCCCTTTAAGCCCTTTCAGAGTTTTTCTACTGCGTTTGTTTCTATTTCATTTGAAATGTACATGCCTTTGCTAAAGAGACACAAGTTATGGCAAAATGCATGCTACCAATTGCACATTAGTGCACAGAACCAAGTGTGATACTGGGGGGGATTTACTAAAGGCAAATCCACTTTGCACTACAAGTGCATTGGAAGTGCATTTGGAAGTGCAGTCACTGTAGATCCGAGGGGAACATGCAAGGAAAATAAAAAAAACAGCATTTTTGCTTGTACATGATTGGATGATAAAATCAGCAGAGCTTCCCCCGATTTCCAATCTTCCCCTCAGATTTTATGCGACTACACTTCCAAGTGCGCTTTCAAGTGCACTTGCAGTGCACTTGTAGTGCAGAGTGGATTTGCCTTTAGTAAATCAACCCCATTGTGATGTGTTTAAATTATGAATGCCAGGCTAATACACTTAGCTAGCTAGATGGGAACCATCCTTGTGGTATGCTGCATTGAACCAAAAAAAAAAAAAAAAAGAAGAAAAAAAAAAAGGTGAAAGCACTTTTGAAAATGCCATTCAAGTAGATAGTGTCACAAATGGTTTTCTACTTTTGATTACTTGTCAAACACAAGATAAATTACTAAGAAAAACTGGTTTCTACATTTTTCAGTCTGCTCTACAAAACTGTATAATGCCGCGTACACACGGCCATTTTTCTCGTAGAGAAAAACGAAATTTTTCCCATTCGATGAGAAAAACGATAGTCTGTGGGCTTTCTGTCGTTTTTTTAGACGAGAAAAACGGCATTAAAAACGACGAGAAAAATTAGAACATGTTCTAATTTTTCTCGTCGTTTTTTTCGACATGTTTTCCGCGGCAGTGTTTCCCATAGGAGCCCACACACGGTCGTTTTTTTCGACCAAAAAAAAAAAAATGACATTTAAAACGGCCGTGTGTGGGGGGAACAAGCTGTTCCTCGTTTTTAACGTCGATTTTCTCGACTGTGTTTTCACCGTCGAAAAAATCGATCGTGTGTACGCGGCATAAGTGTAAAATTTTGCCTGTTACATCAGTGTTACGCATGATGCCTTAACTCAGTTCTTCCACCAGAGGGCATTGTTCCACCTCTGGGAATCAGCAGAGAAAAGGCTACTCACTTTTTCTCCTAATCCAAACCACTAATCCAAAAGCACTCAGGAAGCACCCAAGTTCATCTTCTAAATATATACAGTATCTCGCAAAAGTGAGTACACTCCTTACATTTTTGTAAATATTTTATTATATCTTTTCATGTGACAACACTGAAGAAAGGACACTTTGCTACAATGTAAAGTAGTGAGTGTACAGCTTGTATAACAGTGTAAATTTGCTGTCCCCTCAAAACAACTCAACAAACAGCCATTAATGTCTAAACCGCTGGCAACAAAAGTGAGTACACCCCTAAGTGAAAATGTCCAAATTGGGCCCAAGTGTCAATATTTTGTGTGGCCACCATTATTTTCCAGCACTGCCTTAACTCTCTTGGGCATGGAGTTCACCAGAGCTTCACAGGTTGCCACTGGAGTCCTCTTCCACTCCTCCATGATGACATCACAGATCTGGTGGATGTTAGAGCCCTTGCGCTCCTCCACCTTCCGTTTGAGGATGTCCCACAGATGCTCAATAGGGTTTAGGTCTGGAGACATACTTGACCAGTCCATCACCTTTAACCTCAGCTTCTTTAGCAAGGCAGTGGTCATCTTGGAGGTGTGTTTGGGGTCGTTATGTTGGAATACTGCCCTGCGGCCCAGTCTCCGAAGGGAGGGGATCATGCTCTGCTTCAGTATGTCACAGTACATGTTGGCATTCATGGTTCCCTCAATGAACTGTAGCTCCCCAGTGCCGGCAGCACTCATGCAGCCCCAGACCATGACACTCCCACCACCATTCTTGACTGTAGGCAAGAAACACTTGTCTCTGTACTCCTCACCTGGTTGCCGCCATACATGCTTGACATCATCTGAACCAAATAAGTTTATCTTAGTTTCTTCAGACCACAGGACATGGTTCCAGTAATCCATGTCCTTAGTCTGCTTGTCTTAAGCAAACTGTTTGCGGGCTTTCTTGTGCATCATCTTTAGAAGAGGCTTCCTTCTGGGATGACAGCCATGCAGACCAATTTTATGCAGTGTGTGGCGTATGGTCTGAGCACTGACAGGCTGACCCCCCACCCCTTCAACCTCTGCAGCAATGCTGGCAGCACTCATACATCTATTTCCCAAAGACAACTTCTGGATATGACGCTGAGCACTTGTACTCAACTTCTTTGGTCGACCATGGCGAGGCCTGTTCTGAGTGGAACCTGTCCTGTTAAACTGCTGTATGGTCCTGGCCACCATGCTGAAGCTCAGTTTCAGGGTCTTGGCAATCTTCTTATAGCCTAGGCGAACCCTTTTGAGCCTGAGTGCCCAAAACGCGACACAAAACCAACTTAAATTCTTTCAAAGTGCCAACACAGAATTAAATCTACCAGCGGCTCTGTACAGAGGATGGGACTGATCATCCCCCTGAATGAGCCCTAAGGGACCAAAATGATTCTGCCAGATTCGCTCAGAATGCAGGGTTCAGGAATGTGTTGTGCTCAGAATACACTGTGCAACATACACCTACCTGACCATTACACTCGCCTACCTGAACATTACACTCACCTGACACATGCACTCACTTACCTGACACATACTTTCTGCACTACTCACATCCCCCCACACACAGTACAATGTAGATCGGAGGATCCATCCTCCTCCTTACCTCTCCATGGCCTCATTGTCCAGCTCTCCCCGGGCAGAATTGTAGGAGTCCCTGTCACCCAGCCGTTCCGTGATATCCCTGCCACCGGGAGGTCAGCTAGCAGCCACTGCACCTCTCTCATGGCCATAAATGATCTGCTCCGAGCATGCCCCTCCCCCTCCGCTATTCCACAGGCTGCACCAGAGGGACAGACTTAACCAAAGTAGACCTGGAGCAGGGGGAGCTGGAATAGGGTGCCTGCAGAGAGAAATGCCTGAATGCCCCACCAGCGGTGTAGGGGCCCGGGGGAGGCAATAAGCTGCAGCACAGACCCTCGGGACGGTGGAGGAAGAACTTTACACCCCCCTAAGCATCGCACATGGGACTAGATGACTAGTATGAGAGAGTGTGAGCGATAACACCAAATTAATCACACCTGCTCCCCCTTCACACCTGAGACATTGTAACACTAACACGTCACATGACACCGGGGAGGGAAAATGGCTAACTGAGCCTAATTTGGACATTTTCACTTGGGGTGTACTCACTTTTGTTGTCACCAGCAGTTTAGACAATATTGGCTGTGTGTTGTGTTATTTTGAGGGGACAACAAATTTACACTGTTATATAAGCTGTACACTCACTACTTTACATTGTAGCAGTGTCATTTCTTCATTTCTAAAAGATGTGAGGGGTGTACTCACTTTTGTGAGATACTGTATATCAATGTCTATGCAAGTTAGAATTGGACACAAGTCTTGTAAAGATCCAAAGAGTTTATTTATTGATTGAAAAAGGGATTAAAATGCCGTAAAAGCAATTAATGGCCACAAGAAACCACATGTGCCATTCCAAGTGTACTTGCTTTCGTATGATAACTTATATAGTCAAAAGCAGTCAGTGGCAATGGTAAGCAACAAGCTGTATAGAGACATCCAAGCACGCATGAGATAAATCACTGATCACAAAGGCCGCAACTGCATGTCACCAGAAGTGATACCCCGGAAGTGATATCCCATGGCAGCCGAGGACAAGAACTGCTGACTGGAACAATCAAGGAAGCTACAGGCTGGAACACAAACAATGTCAGTAACCTGCCATCTCTATGACAATGTGTTTCGGGATGTGGCCCCCTTTCTTCAAGTCCTTAGGGGTCCAATTGAGTTTTGGGTCCAATTCTAACTTGCATAGACATTGATATTTGTATTTATTCGATGAACTCAGGTGCTTCCCGAGCACTTTTGGATTAGTTGTTTGGATTATGGTATAGGTTTCTCCACCACTCCAGGTGGTCTTACCAACAGCAGCTGAAAGTTTACAGCACACTGTGGGCATCATCATTGTTTACACCTTGTATACTGGACTTCCTGTGACAGGGCACTTTTTTTGGTTTTAGGACACTTCCCTTTCTGCAGTAACTCCTCTGCCTACTCCTGTTGCACCTCTTTTCTTGTGCCAGTAACCCCTGGTTATGTGTCTCCAGGAAGTACTCATGTCGTTTTGTTTTTTTTGTTTTTTTTTTTGCTATAGTGCTTTGTTTCCTGCTGTGCAAAATACAATCTGGTAAAGTCATGATCCCAGTTGAAAATGAGCCTCTGAATTCAATCATGGTGTACAATGAAGAAGGAGGAAACAAGGACTGCGAGGTATGACTCCACATTTTCTACATTCTGCAATGAATGTGCAGCTACTCACAGACCTAAAATTATGGTATTAACCACTGTTTTTGCTAGAGAATTACTTAGAAAAAAATATATATAATTTTGGGGGTTCTAACACCCTATAGAATAAAATGACTGTCATTGCAATACTTTCTGTCACACCGTATTTGCGCAGTGGTCTTACAAGAGCACCTTTTTGGGAAAAAATACCCTTTTTTGAATTAAAAAATAAGACAACAGTAAAGTTAGCCCAATTTTTTTTTATATTGTGAAAGATAATGTTACGCCGAGTAAATTAATACCCAAAATGTCATGCTTCAAAATTGCGCCTGCTCGTGGAAACTTTTACCCTTAAAAATCTCCATAGGCGACGTTTAAAAATTTCTACAGGTTACCAGCTTTGAGTTACAGAGGAGGTCTAGGGCAAGAATTCTTGCTCTCACTCTAACGATTGTGGTAGTTTGAACATCGTTTTCTTTTTTTTTTAATTCTTTATTTTCTTTAAACAGGGTATACAGATGCAACACTACCATTTAAAGAAAACATATAAGGCAATAGTTGATCAATCCATCAAATTCCTTATTTTACTATAATCTCATAGTTTATTTATCCTATTGCCCCTGTTCATTCCTTTCCCTTTACCTCTCCTACTTCTTGTTGAACATCGTTTTCATATGCAGGTGCTACTCACGTATGAGTTCGCTTTTGCGGGGCGCTTTAAAAAAAAAAAAAAAAAAAAAAGGACTTATTTATTTTACTTTTTATTTTGACACTGTTCTTTTAAAACAAAATTGGGTCAGTGTTACTGCAGGCATAATTCAGATATAATTTTTTTCATCCGGCAATTCCCTTCAACGTAAGAACAATCATAGCGCCTGTTCAACCGCCCTCCGGTGCTTCTACCGGCTCAAGCCGGAGAAGGAATCCGCCGGCACTGGAAGTTAGTCATAGAGAAAACCAAGGGCCAGATGGTCCCCAGCAGTCTCTATGACTCTTGGAGGTCTGGGCGTGACATTTTAAAGTCACGTCCGGGCTGGGGGAAGTAAACAATGCCGGGGACTCGGCTGCAAAGCCTGAGATCGTTAGGTCCTCTTTATGGAGAGATGTGAGGTCTATAAGTGTCACGCACTTTTCCTTTTACAAGGGATGTTTACATTCCTTGTAATAGGAATAAAAGTGATCAATTTTTTTTTTTAAAGGGGAAAGTGTAATTTTTTTATTTTTTTTTAATAAAATAAACAAACAATAAAAAAAACTAAAGCGCCCCTGTCCCTGTGTGCTCACACACAGAAGCAAACGCATATGTAGGTCGCGTTCGCATATGTAAACAATGTTCAAACCACACATGTGAGGTATCACCGCAAACGTTAGAGCGAGAGCCATGATTCTAGCCCAAGACCTACTCTGTAACTTTAAACAGATAACCTGTAAAACAAAATAAAGCTTTGCCTTTGAAGATTTTTAAATCGAAGTTTGGCGCCATTCCAAAAGTGTGCGCACTTTTAAAGCATGACACGTGAGGTATTTATTTACCCGGCGTAGCATCATCTGTCACATTATACAAAAAAATTGGGCTAACTTTACTATTTTCTTATTTTTTTTATTCATGAAAGTGTTTTTTCCCCCCAAAAAAATGAATTAGAAAAACTGTTGTGCAAATACCATGTGACATTAAAAGTTGCAATGACTGACATTTTATTCCCTAGGGTCTCTGCTAAAAGAGATATATATATATATATATTGTGACATTGGGGGATGTTTAGCTCAGTGATAGATGCATTGTAAGTGAGTTCACAGCCAACAGGAACTAAGGTTTAAGGGTGTGGTAGCCCACTTTTATTGAAAGAAACAAAAAGGAAAGTTCATACATGTATTTGGTTTCCCACACAGGGGTTCTTCTCCCAAAAACATCAACACATGAAAATGCCAATCCACCTGGCTCTTAAGGCTCGCTCAGCCTTGGGCGAAGTTCCTTGCTGCACAGGCCCACTCCTGGCCTCTAGGAAGGGCTCTCCTGACACTCCAGGCTTCCACACTCCTCCAAGACTTACAGTCCCCTCTGGTCCCCAAGACTCTCTTCCAGTTGTCTCAGCTATAGTCTCCCCGACTCTCTCAGCTGGCCCAACTCTATCAGTCTACTGACCTGGAACATCTCCAACATGGAGAACCGTCTTAAGGATGTTGCCTGAGTTCTTTATCAGTAGCACACTTCCCTCCAGCAACTGCTGTATCACTGACTCCTTTCCCACACACACTGAGCTATCTTCAGCTCTGCCTTTTAACCAGTGTGTGCACCTGGACACACACAACCTGCAGAGCTCCTGGAAAACCCGGACACATGACTGAAGACTCCATCCCTCCCAATGCTCTTTGAAATCTTCAAGTTTCCAGCCCCAATCCAGGCTTACAAAATCCAGAGAAAACTTACAGCATAGTTTTCTCTGCTCAGCAATCTTTTGCTGGAACTTCTCATATTGCTTCTTTGAAGCCCCGTACACACGATCGGATAACCTATGGATTTTCGTCCGATGGATTTGTCCATTGGAAATCCGATGAAACTGTTTTTCATCAGTCTTGGCCACACACCATCAGTCTAAAAACCGACCGTTCCAAACGCGGTGACGTAAAACACTCAGATGAGCCGAGAAAAATGAAGTTTAATGCTTCTGAGCATGCGTCGACTTGATTCTAAGCATGCGTGGGTTTTTTAACCTATGGACTTGCCCATAGACGATCGGAAATTCCCTTCGGTTTTTTATCCATCGGAAAATTTTAAAACAAGTTCTATTTTTTACAACCGATGGAAAAAAGACCGATGGGTACCATACACGATCGGTTGGTCTGATGAAAACCATCCATCGGACGGTTTTCATCAGTCAAACCGATCGTGTGTACGGGGCTTAAGAGTCCTGTGTCCATTTTAAACACATTTTCACTAAGACAGGGGCTTTCACTCTCACAATATATTATATATATATATATATATACATATATATATATATATATATATATATATATATATATATATATGTATCTGTAGCACTACCCCCCGTAGGAGCTGCTGGTTTTGGGCCTACCGTTACCTTTTCTGTTCACCGCACTCGTGTCAGGGATCCTTCTTGAAGAACTCTCATAAATTTTCACACCAACACTTGGAAAAGTTTTCTTCAAGGCTTTATTTTACCAGTTCCAACAGAGGGATAGAGGGATAGGGGAGTTTCAGGTACTTTGCTGATCACGGGCACAATCCTATATCCAGAGGACCACTCAGTTCCACGCTGGATTCAGCAACCACCGGATATGCCTACTCTCACTGGCCTAGCAACCGGTGCGAAGCTCGCTCAAAGTCTCTGCCACAGACTTGATGACTGCCGTCTAGTCGTTCCACAATCTTCCGCCACAAGATCATGTAACCACACTGACACTTTGCAAAAAGTTCCTTCAAAAGT
The DNA here is from genome assembly GCA_029206835.1 of Rana muscosa. NCBI lineage: Eukaryota > Metazoa > Chordata > Amphibia > Anura > Ranidae > Rana > Rana muscosa. The sequence continues at coordinate 286,101,840 of CM055128.1, forward strand.
ACACAGCTCACGGTGCCAGAATCTTTCAGCCGTCTGGCCAGGATGCGTCCCTCAATTAAGTCCCCAAATGTTCCGCTTCTTCCCGCAGGCAAGACCGCGTAGGACCATCCCTGGACTAGTAGGACCCAGCAACTCCTGGGCCTACTTCTCAGTTGCAGAGCCTCGGGCCAGCAGGCCCTGAGGCCGAAAATGGCTTGCACATCCCTGAGGCCAGGAGGGCCCTCAAGTCAGCATCCGGCAATGATCCCCGGCAACGAACCCAGATCGAGCGGTCTCTGCCTCTTAAGTACCCCCTCCCAGAATGCACAGCGGGTTACCACGCCCCCTGAGCTATTTCTGGGAAAGGAATACCCAATAAACCTAGCCTGCTGCATTTCCAACCCTGACCCGTGGTGACAGTGACACCTACTGTCAAGTGGAAAACGTGCAGCCCAGCTAGACTGAAACAGAGCCAGTAATTTACATAATTCTTTCTGAGCTGAACTACAGCTCAGATAACTAAATTTAACACATAGCATCTACCCAACAGGAGTGGGGTGCTACACACATATATATATATATATATATATATACATAAAATGTTTGGGGGTTCTAAGTAATTTTCTAACCAAATAATGATGATTTTTACATGTAGTGCTTGAATTTGTGCGGTATGGAAGTGGTTAATACCACTTTAACATAAAATGTACCAAAAGATCCACTTAGCTACATTACAATCCTACTACATTCTATTCTGGGGCTACAAATAGCAGGACTTTTCAATGTCACTATTACATACGTGGCAAATGTTACTGTGCAGTTGAAACTGATGGAAACGTGTCATGTCTGCTCTTTTTACTTTAGGCTTCCGCCATCATTCCTGACATAGGAAACATGGCTGACTTTGCAAGCAAGGTAACAAATTTAATTGTTTTGTTTCCTTTGATTATCTGGTTTTATTTCTTATGCAAAAATGTAAGAGCCCATTCACACAGGGGCGACTCGTCAGGCAACTCAGCCGCCTGACAAGTCGCGTCCGGCTCTGTTCAATAGAACCGGTCTAATAGGAGGGACGCAAGTCGCTCCGACTTAGAAATAGGTTCTTGTACTACTTTGGGGGCGACTCGGGCGACTTACATTGACTTCTATACAGAAGTCATTTTGCAAGTCGCCTCTGAAGTCGTCTTCAGATCGCCTTGCCATGTCACCCCCAAAGTCGTGCCGCCCCTGTGTGAATGGGCTCTAAGACAAAACATTTATCTAGAAAAAAATAAATATATGAATTACTACAATGTTCTCAAAACAGAGCCTTGGATAGTCAGTCCTCCCAGAAGTGATATTTAGTTATAGATGAAGTTTAGTGGGAGGAGTCAGCCATTGGCTTCTTTTATGTCTTGGATACACCAATAGTGCCATAATTGCTACATCTGTTTCTGTTCACCTGGGATGTCCTCAACCACCTTACCACATTCCACCTTGTTGCATCTCCCATGCATTATGCATTATTGCATTCATTTGCTACCATTGCTGAAAATACTAGATGCCTGGTTGACTCTAGCTTCAGTACGTTGTAAGTCACTGACAAATTTAAGTATACAGCTAGTGAACCGCTCTGCAATTCTGATCAGTGACTCAGAACGTATTGACAATTAACCTTAATACAGTTGTAAGATGGTGCAAAAAAAAGGTGGAGTTAGCCCATTTTTTCAAATACAATTCAGTCCTGTGCTTTGCCTTGCGCTGCAGTATGCTACAATCCAGGTGTAATGCCTTAGTGCACTCAAAGTGAATGGCAGCTTATCTGCACAAGTATGAGAACTTAAAACTAACCTCAAGTTCTGCCATGATTTTTTATCCTAAATTATGAAGCATATTTGATTCAGGTTTCAATTACAACAAGCAATCTCTATGCTGGAGTAAGAGAGGAAGACTGTTCTGTATACATCATCATAAGAGAAGAGCAGGCCAACTTAGGAATTATTTTCTGTTTCTAGACTAAAAAGATAAAATGCTCATAAGGTTTCATCTACAAAAGATTACATGAATACAGTCAGAAGTCATGATATTTCAGATGATAGGTAGAGTGATGGTAATTTATATATCGATTTTTTTTTCTTATTTAACTTTGATCCTATTCAACTTAAACGTCAGCTCTTTTATTTCATCTTTCAACCTTTCATCCTCCTTAAAGGATTTCTCCGCCTAGCAGTGGAATACACTTGTTTCAACAAAGCCTTTTCTTTAAAATTAGTTTAAAGGGTTAGTTCACCTTTACCAAAAAAACTGTCTATGCAGATAAGGGGCATCTGCGGATAAAAACACAATGCAGCTTTGATTAAAGTTGAATAATGCCCTTGCTACATGTGTAGGCCATTTTCATACCTCATAAAGCCCGACTCAAAAACTACAGGAGGTTGCTAAAGCCAGGCAAACATGGGTCAAATTCCAAACAAATTTTCTTTCCGAAATTCATAACTATTAATTTTCGTTCCAGTTTCACACCATTAGTGGGCCACAGCAATGGTTGATTTTTTGTGCAGTCATCAAATTTGAGTGACCGGCCATGTTGGAAATTTTATGAAAAACTAGCGCGTTTCTAATCAAAGATCGTGCAAGAAATATAAATTGGAAAAGAAATGCACATGAGCTGTGACATGGAAGCAAAAGAAGAAGGTTTCTGACCATGAAATGTATTTTCTGTAGCAACATGAGGTGAAATTTAAGACTCGGTTGATCGAATGCAATTGGTGGCACCATCACATTACAAAACGCACAAAATGTCTGATTTTCTAATGACAAATCATTCAGAATTCAACCCATATATGGTCTGCATAAGCGAAGCCCAGTCATTACTGCTCACCTCCGTCATCACAGGAGTCAGCTCTTTCTCCAATTCAAACCTCTGCAGTAGTTTAATAAATAATAAAAAAAAAAATACACACACACGCTTCACTATATGTGCATATAAGAACCTACTTAAAATTGTTGGCATCTGGGGACCACTGGCAACCAACAACTGTTAAGACAGGTTTGTAATGTACAGCACTGTCCAAGTATATCAGTCAGGACTATGTTGAATACATACAATACATGCAGAGTGCAGTGGTTGGGAGATGTACTGTCTCTGCTGCGCTACCCTCTGCAGTACCCCTTACATCTTTCATCAGTGCTCCACTTCAAACTACTGCTGTTGCACATGAGCACCCACTCCCAGTTTTTTCTTCCCCTATTCATTGAACAAATGGCATTGCACTTGCTTGTTTGATAGGCAGGATAAAGAAACATTCACCCATTGGCACACTGCACTTTGTCTGGCTCAGTGAGGTGCCGTTCCCTTGCAGGCAATATTGTACAGTTTTTCGCAGTGACATCTTGCTAATCCAGTCAGGTGCCACCTGTGTTGACAGGATTGCATGCATGACATCTGCATTAATGTCTCAACACCTCCCTAAAATAAAAAAAAATAAAAAAAATAAAAACACAGCAGAAAGGAAAACAATTATATCTATATCTCTCTCTATATAGGATGTAGCACCCTCCTAGTTAGGTGCTAGAAGAGAGTATAGTTTTTGGTCTTTCTGCTTACAAGGGAGATGGTCAGGTAAAACTCAGAGTGCTCACTGCCTACCAGGGAGCAGGATCTATTGGTTAGGTCTACTCATTGCACTCAGGTGCAGCTCAGCTTGTTCTGACTGTCCCCCACTGTTCCAATAGGGAGGCATATTGGACAGTAGGAGGGGACCTGACAAGTGAGTGCACATGTTTTGCTACAGCCCTGGCAATTGGCAGAAAGAAAGTGCTGCATTGAATTTTGGGATACTGTATATAAAGCCAGAGTACATGTGCTCAAGGTCATTAGAGCCAGGGAACAGAGCCCAAGAGGGAGAGGGGTGAATTTCATCATGGAAAGGGACCTGTTATACCAGGTATCTATCTATAATTGTTTTTTTTTTATTTATTTTTACACACACATACACTAAAGGTTCCCCCACCCCCACCCCCTATCCTTGTATGGCCCCCCCCCAGACCTCAGGCAGAGAGGGTCAGCTCACCACTCGCTACTGTAATGTCACCGCTCACTGTTGTACAGTAGATGTCATCTCTCAGACTCTGGTAGGGGAAGTAGTGGAAGACCCACAGAAGCAAGTAGTGAGATGCTAAATTATGTGTGGGTCTGTTCTGACAGAGGTCCAAGAGAAGAACCATTTTTACAAGTGCTACATGTGATCTTAGGCAAATTGTGGGGGCTATACATTCATGCACCCCTTTTAGTACCACCGCCAGCTAGGTTGTAGTTGGCGACTTTCTTTTTTTCAATAAAAGACTTTCTTTTTTTAGTCGAGGTAGTTCCACATGTGTGATGCTATCTCAGGATTGCTTGTGGAAAATACACTTTTCACGCCTAAATCATGTGATCCCTCTTATTGCAGAAGAACTACGTTTCTTTGTAGTACAATTCTACTTCTGGCTTATTTCACACTAAAGATGCATCTATTTTTTTTTCTTAATCGATAGGAGGAAATAGATGGCAATTTTCACAGATCCAGTACCAGAAGGGTCTCGGTAAGGAAGTTTTCACTTTGGAAGGTTCTGCATTTTGGAAGGGGTGGGGGGTGATGCTTATCTGAACTCCGAATGTGAGCAGTTTTACAATTTTCAATGAAAACCACAAATCAGCAAACCTGTGAATTATCTGCAAGATTGTAGCAAAGGCAGTAAGAATAAATTTACATACTCATAAGTAAAAGGTAGAAATAGACACCGGTAACAGCTGACTAATTAGAAAGGATAACAGTTGGCATATTTTCTTATTCTAAGCGGATCAGCAAGCTAAACTTTTTTTAGCCAGGTACCCTAGGGAAGGAGAAAAAGGAAGAGGGTTTTGTTAAGACATCTTAGTGTCGAAAGGCAAAGGGAGGGAATATAAAATGGGATAACAGCAGTGACAAGGTAAAAATAAACAATTGTCAGTTCTGCAAATCCTTGTGCAGGCAATAGCCAATGACCTAGAATAGATCATGACATGAATTATGACAAAAAGCTGCTAGATTAAAATGTCTAGCAAAGAAAAGATCTGTCACTTTCAAAATATATTACATTAGATCAATCTAAAACAAATCGAATACAATCTTTTCCTTGTCAAAAATAGCTGTACCTCTATGCAAAAGAAACATGCAGCCTGGTTAACTCAGAATCAGTCCCAATAAAGGACTAAAATAGCACAAAAAAGGTATGTAGGTGCACAAAATAAAAATAAATTAAGAATGCATTTAGCTAGCAAAGTTGACCGGTTAAAAGTGATTCAGGTTTACAAGAAAAACATAAAAGTCTTAGTAGTATGCGTTTGTGAAAAGTGCACGCTGTTCCATTGTGTCATATGTTGTTTGGTTTGAGAATCTATACGGACAGTCATACCAACAGTGTGCATGGAAAGAGATTGCTCCAAATTTTGTCATTTATGCAAATATTGTAAAATTAAAAAAGGTGTACAAAATTACTGGTTAACAAATGATTTCCCCAGTATCTGATTAATTTTAAATAACTCTAATCCAAATAAATATCAGTATCCCTAAATTATTATTTTTCAAACTAGCAGCTACAGAAGTGCCTATATGAAGGATTACAAATCAGTCCATCACAAATGGGCAGGTTTGCCTTTAGTGTAATGGCTTGGCAATACTTCCTTAATGGTTTTGCTTCAAGCCTGCAGCTAATTTTCTGTACTCACTTATTTACACATGACATTTGAACAGTCATTACGCAGAACAATGAACCGCCTGTCACCAAGTAGCTTACATCGACTGGTATGTTTCAGGATCGTGTATGCAAGCTGGAGCATAAACACAGGCAGAATATTCAAATCCCATATAGGGTTTTGCCCTTGGTGGCAATCAAACCTAGTACCCATAGTGCTGTAATGTAACATTAATTTAGTCACCACAATAAAAAAAAAAAAAAAAAGATATATTTTCACCTTGATAAAATATATAGGTTAAGAACTATTAGGTTGTAAAGCAAAACACATGTGGCCATCCATAGCTAATGAATGAAATATCTAAAAACAGATTTGTTCATATTGCATTGCAGGCACCTGCTATATCGGGGTACAATAAAGTTAGAGTTGCACGCTCAAACAGTATACAGGTATGTAAATCCAGTGGCAATGTATGTAGTGCTGTCTTATGTTTTGATATAAAACACGTAGTGCAAACAAACCTCTTTACTCCTAGGTGCAAAGCTTTAATGGCCATGCCGGAAACCAAATAGTAGCAGGGGCAGCCTTTGATCGAGCTAACAGACGACGACATTCGGTAAGCCGCAGTCAACATAAGAATATCCCATGCATCAGTGTTCTGGATGTCATTTTCATGAACAATACATTTCTGGCTACCTGGGCATTCCCAGCAGCCACATATATTAAACCCCTGAAGATCAACATTGCATTTTGTTTCTTATGCAAATTTTCATGTAAAAAGCAAAAACTAAAATATATAATAAATAAAATAAAATGTTAACACTGACAGAAAGCTCTGAGTGTATCTGCCCTAACGCAAGTTGCTTTAAAGTATAAGAAATTAACGAGCCTCAATGCATAAAAAGATGTACCTAAACTATTATTTTTGGGATACAGCACGTCATAACATGCATTTTGCAGTGTGCGTGCATTGCCCACTACTGTAATACTGCATTGGTGCGCCATTCAAAATGTACAGCGCTGCACGGTTTAGAAAAAAAATAAAGTTGTGTAGCACCCTCCTAGGTATGCGCTAGGATTAGGCAAGTTTGGTTTGATTCACTGTATCCAGTGAAGCTGCAGTTTCTTAGACAATAGCTCACTGTAATCAGCTTGTTGATTGTTCTAGTCTGCCCAGCGTTTCAGTGGCTGCAGGATTGACTGCTTTACCCTGGCTGGTCCAGAAAGATATGGAAGTTAGTGGGCAGGAAGAGTCTGCATATTCATGCAGCCCTGGCCAATCCCTGGGAGGGTGGCCCAGATGGTGACTGAGTCTGTATAAATACTCTTAGAAAGAGCAGCTGTGTCTTTTTATCCCCCCCCCCCCCAGAAGGAGATCACAGCTTATGGGGAGGGGGGCACTTTGCTGAAAGCCGACTGAGGGACTGTTGTCTGACGATCTAGTCTGGTATCACAGGTTGAAAGTGTCATGAGGATATTGTAAGGAGGCAACCAATTTTCCAAGGACATTTGTGAGTACAGACTGGTGAGAGATCCTAGAGACTGTGGGCTAAGACCATCACTCGTGTGCTAGATTCAGTGGGTTAAAAGGCGCCTGTGTCTTGAAGAGCTTGATTAACTATTTAATTCCTAGTGAAAGGACTTTGCGCTGGCTATCCAGAAATAGGAAGATACATTTCTTCAAGTGGCTATTTCAAAGCCCAGTTCGCTCTACTTCTACAAGAGCTTGGCTCATAGTTCTGTAGGAGAAAGTTCAGTGTCCTTAAATTGTTGCTAATGCCGCGTACACACGGCCGGACTTTGCCACGGGCAAAACTCTGTCAGAATTTCCGATGGAAAAATAGAGAACCTGCTCTCTATCTAAAGCCTCGTACACACGGTCAGACTTCAAACAAACTTTTCTGTGGATTTTTGTCCGAAGGGAGTTGGCCATGCACACCCATAGCATACGTCCGGCAGGACTTTTCTGCAAACTTTCCCAACATCACGTGGTTTTTCTGCTCTTTTCTGCTATTTACCGCCACCCTTTGGTCAACTTCTGCTATTGTTGGTTGATTTTAACATTGGTTCTGGGCATGCGTATTTGTACTTCGGACAAAAGTCCGATGGATTTCTGTACACACGATAGGACTTTGCACCATAGGACTTTTGTTGCCGAAAAGTTTGTCTGTTTGCAGAGCGAACTTTTGTCCGATGAAAACCAAAAAAGTTTGTCCGATGGAGCGTACACACGGTAGGATTTTTTTGAAAACTTGCTCATTTTGAAGTTTGTTATCAAAAAGTCAGATCGTGTGTATGGGGCTTAAGTCCGTCGGAAATTCCTACGGGAAAAGTCGATGGGGCATACACACGGTCGGAATATCCGATGAAAAGCTTCCATCAGACTTTTTCTATCTGAAATTCCGGCCGTGTGTACGTGGCATAAGGTTACTGGGGTATCCTACCATTACCTATCCAAGTTCTACAATAAAGCATACCCCTAGATTGGTGAATGAGCCTGAAGAGTGATTGAACAGGGTGTTGTGCTGTGAGGAAACTACTGTGAAAAAGATCTGGGCAAAACTACTAAGCAGCTCCTACAGGGAAAGCACTATAGTTGTAATATATTATATCTTGCCACCCCTCCCCGCACTGTAAGGTTTAAAAGCTTGTTTAGTCTAGGGCAGGGCTACCCAAAATTTTTGGTATGGGGGCCACAATTGTGATATTACTTTTTTAATAGTAATTTTTGTAATGAAATAATGAATGTATATTTCCAATTATGAGGCTTTATAGATATCTAAATTCTATAGCAGTCCATTCAATAACATTTTTTATTTTTCAGAGCTATCACAGGCAGAGAAGATATGGCCATGTCAATCGAAACAATTCCTTAAGGCATACTGTAAGTTAAACGCCCCCCCCCCACCACCACACACACACACACGCACTTTAGTGATCATATATTGAAATGCTGCTCACACAATGGGGGAGATTTACTAAAACTGGAGCACGCAGCCTGGTACCGCTGTGCATGGTAGCCAATCAGCTTCTAACTTCAGCTTGTTAACACCTTCCTTACCAAGTCATTGTAAAATGACGTCGGCAGGAACCCTCCTTCCCTCCGGGTGGACGTCATATGACGTCCTGGGTTTCCAGGCCATCAAGGGGTGCGCACGCGCCCGCCACATCCCCGTGCGCGGCGGCCGCGATTTCTGCCGGGCACCCGCGATCCCAGCTGGACCTTGGATCTGTGTGTAAACACACAGATCCATGTCATGTCAGAGGAGAGGAGACCGATGTGTGTTCCCAGTACAGAGGAAAACAGATCAGTCTTCTCCCCTTGTGAGTCCCCTCCCCCTACAGTTAGAATCACTCCCTAGGGAACATATTTAACCCCTTGATCGCCCCCTAGTGTTAACCCCTTCCCTGCCAGTCACATTTACACAGTAATCAGTGCAGTTTTATAGCACTATACGCTGTATAAATGTGAATGGTCTCAAAAACGTGTCAAAAGTGTCCGATACGTCCGTCACAATGTCACGGTCACAATAAAAATCGCAGATCGCCGCCATTACTAGTAAAAAAAAAAAAAAAAAAAAAATGCCATAAATCTATCCCCTCATTTGTAGACACTATAACTTTTGCGCAAACCAATCAATATACACTCATTGCTAACTTTTTTTTACCAAAAATATGTAGAAGAATACATATCGGCCTAAACTGAGGAAAATTATTATAATTTTTTTTTTAAATTGTGATATTTATTAAATCATAAAGTAAAAAATATTGTGTTTTTTTTTTAAATTGTCGCTCTTCTTTTGTTTATAGCGCAAAAAATAAAAACCGCAGAGGTGATCAAATACCACCAAACGAAAGCTCTATTTGTGGGGAAAAAACACATAAATATGGGTACAGTGTTGTATGACCGCGCAATTGTCATTCAAAGTGCAACAGCGCTATAAAAATTAAAATTGGTCTGGGCAGGAAGGGGGTGAAAATGCCTGGTATTGAAGTGGTTAAATTAATATTTCGTAATAAAACCTGAAAGCTGTGCAGAGCTGCACCAGATTTGCAAACTTCAGTAAGTCTCCCAATATGTAATCTCCTATTCAAAGCATATTTATATAGTGTTTAGAGTAAATTATGTATAGTATACTGTTAAACTTATGTAGGAGGATTTCTTTTTCGTACATTACGGGACACAGAGCGACTTAGTCATTACTAATGGGTTATATAGATTACCTTCAGGTGCTGGCACTGGCCACTTCCAAACCGGAAGTACCCTCCCCTATATAAGCCCCTCCCGTCCGGGAGCACCTCAGTTTTTTGCCAGTGTCTAAGGTGTTGGCCAAAGAGTAACATGTGTTTTCACTGGGCTTGCGTACAGGTTCTTTTGGGCCTTAGTAAGCTGTTCCGGATCCCACCAAAAAAGCTTCATAGCTAAACGGTCGGTACCCGGGCCTTGCAGCAGAAGAGCAAGGTTTTGCCTGTAATGCCTCTCTTAGGAGGGCTGGACCCTGGGATCCAGAGCTCTGGTCATACCCACGACCAAGATGTTTTCTGTGCAGGGTGCTATACAGGTCCAGGGGAGTGGAATCCTTGGGAACCCGGTCCCTGAAGGTTTAATTACAATGCCTGCCGTGATAGGTGAAGTTTGGGCTTCTGTGGACCAAACAAAGTCCTGCGGCGGGGATCAGGTAAGTGGGGGCCCCCAGGAACTTGGTTCTATTTGGGGACCCCCAAGCCTAATTTGTCTTTCTGTCTGTTACCTAACGGTATTCCCGCTAATATCTGTGTATGCCTGTAACTACTGAAAATGTAAAATTTTAATAGTAGTCAAGAAAAAAAAAAAAAAAAGGGACCGCGGTACCTGTGTTAAACCACTAGAGGCCGCTGTGGTCCATTTTTCTTGTCATGTGGATCTTTGGTTTTCTCAAGTCAAAAGATCCAGGCAGTTGGTAAGTTTCTCTGTGGGAATCCACTTCCTCTGCCCTGTTGCTGCGCTCATCCACCGCACAGGCCCTCCGGCAAAAAGGGCCCTGGCTCCTAGTCCCTGTTTGATTTTCGAAAAGGGCGCCAATGGCGCACGGGCGCGCGCGCGGGTGCGTGCACGCGCCTCCTATGAAAAAAAAGGGGCGGGGCGGATGACGCTCGATGCGCGCCACGGCGCTTCTGCGCATGTGCAGGCGTCCCAGCTTGTATAAAGACACAGTACAAGTGTCAGCTGGATGCAAACAGAGCTAGCAACAAACAGTGGCACACAGAGGCGGTTGATGCAGGCATCCCCATAGAAAGGCACTTTAGTGGACACCAGCTGGTATATAGCAGCAACTGTGTTAGACTATTACCAGCAAAATTGGTGTATGACGACGGGAATACCTCAGCTTTGTGCTTATAGGATATGTCGTCCAGACGCTCTGGAAATAGATCTTCCAAGAAGCGAAAGGGGTCTCCGTCGGGCTCTGAGGATTTTGGGCATGCTGTACTGCGCCAATCTCCACTGAAATTTCAGAGGTCAGTAGCCGTAGGAACCCCGCAGGAGTACCTGGTACTGCGGCTGTCCCCAGTCCACCTGCTCCTGTATATATAACAGAGGAGGTTTTATCCTCAACTCTGGGAGGATTGGAAGAGAGATTAACAGCATTGATCGCTGCTTCCCTGTAACAGGAAAAGCGCGTCCGATCTCCGTCTCCTCCTGCAGAGTGCCTGTTAGTGGAGGAACAGTCCCAGAGATCGACCTACCTGAAGGGGATCAGGTGAGGTTGATAAAGTTATAGAGGAATCAACAGTGGAAGAACCTTTCTCAGCATCTCAGGCTGAAAGATTATGGGTTCAGTCTCTGACTAACATGGTCCGAGCAGCATTTTAAATGCCTCTGGCGGAACCATCAACCACTACTGTCTCCTCGCTGGGGTTGCTGAAAGCTCTCCAGACTGTCTGTTCCTTCCCAATCCACCCTTTATTGGAAGGGTTTATTTACCAGGATTGGGAGCATCCTGTAAAATATTTACTCCCCCCAAGAGATTTCCAGTGATCTATCCCATGGAGGATAAGTTCATAAAAAAAAAAAAAAAAAATGGAGGGTCCCTACAGTGGACACAGCCATCTCTTGTGTAAATAAATCACTGACATGTCCAGTAGATAATGTTCCAATGTTCAAGGACCCAATAGATAAAAAATTGGAGTCTTTACTAAAATCTGCTTTCTCTACAGCAAGCATGGTGACACAACCTGCAGTAGCAGCGATTGGAGTCTGCCAAGCAATGAAAGATCAGTTGAAACAAGTCTTAAGGGACTTACCAGATCAGCAGGCTCTTGCCCTAGCTGACCTACCTAGAGCCTTGTGTTGCGGTGGACGCCATAAAGGATACAATCCAACAGGCATCCCGCTTTACGCTGTCTGTAGACATATGCGTAGGCTTCTATGGCTCAAAAAACTGGTCTGCTGAAGCTCCCTGTAAGAAATTGCTGATTAGCTTCCCATTTCATGGAGAACGCTTATCTGGAGATGATCTGGACAAATATATCCAGAAAACTTCTGCCGGTAAAAGTACACTCTTGCCGGTTAAGAACAAGGGTAGAGGTCCTTCTTTTAAGAGGCCTACTTCTCCAGTCCCTGGCACATCGGCTGTGAAACAGTTCCGACGGCCTCCGCGGTCAAATCCAGGGGGCAGAAATCAGGGACAATCACAGGGTAACAAGAAACCCTGGGTCAAGAGAGGTACAAAACCTCCCCCTAAGTCATGAAGGGTTGCCCCCACTCAATCGGGTGAGGGGAAGACTTCAGTTGTTCACAGAGACCTGGCGGGACACCATCAGAGATGGCTGATCTCCGCAGTAAGTCTGGGATACAGGCTGGAGTTAAAAGACATTCCTCCTGCCCATTTTATAAGGTCAAACGTGCCAAGCGATCCCCAGAAGAGTGGATCCCTCCTTCTGGCACTAGAGCAACTATTGCCCCAAGGGTAATCATGAAGGTTCCCTTGGAAGAAAACGGGTTCGGGTTTTACTCAAACCTTGTCACAGTCCCCAAACCAAATGGGGACATGAGGCCCATATTAAATATAAAAGGGCTAAACAAGTTCCTACATATCAGGACTTTTTCGGATGGAGTCGATCCGATCGGTGGCCACCGCCCTACAAGGGCAGGAATGGTTAGCCTCGATCGACATAAGGGATGCTTATTTGCATATTCCCATCTGTCCGGCCCACCAGAAATTTCTACGCCTTGCAGTAGAAGGGCGCCATTTTCAGTTCAGAGCCTTACCTTTCGGTCTGGCCACAGCACCACGAGTGTTCACAAAAATCCTGGCCCTACGATTGGCCAAACTAGGAACACAAGGTGTAACGATAATGGCATATCTAGACGACTTGTTGCTGATAGACCACTCAGTGAAAAAAACTAGAAGTGGTCGTTCACAAGATAATCAAGTATCTGGAATCTCACGGTTGCATTATCAACCGAGACAAGTCAGCCCTAAAACCAGTCAAAAGCCTGGAATACTTGGGGGCAAAGACTGGATTCAAATCAGAGAAAGATTTTCTTACCTCCGGAGAAGGTGTCGTCTTTGAAAGATTTGACCCACTTAGTGGGTACAAAAAAGAAAAACCATCCATACGCCTGTGTATAAGGCTGCTGGGAAAAATGGTGGCTTCATTCGAAGCAGTACCCTACGGTCAATTCCATTCAAGGAACTTGCAGAGGGCCATACTGTCAGCCTGGAACAAAAAAGTTCAGGCTTTAGACTTACCAATGTCCCTGTCCCCTTCCGTTCGCAAGAGCCTCCATTGGTGGTTGGTACCAGAATCTGGAAAAAGGGAAACCCTTTAGTCCGGTTTCTTGGAAGGTGGTCACTACAGATGCCAGCCTCATAGGCTGGGGGGCAGTACTGGAGCAATGGTCTCTCCAGGGCAAGTGGTCAGAAGCAGAGAAGGCCCTGCCCACCAATCTCTTAGAGATACGAGCAGCCCGGTATGCCCTAGTAGCATGGACATCCAAACTCCAAGGGTCACCTGTCAGAATTCAATCAGACAATGCCACAGCAGTGGCATATATCAATCACCAGGGTGGCACCAGGAGTCGTGCAGCCCAGAGGGAAGCGAATTGCATCCTGGAATGGGCAGAAAGGTATGTCACAGCCATATCCGCGGTTTTCATCCCAGGAGTGGAAAATTGGAGAGCGGACTTTTTAAGTCGCCAGCAATTATGCCCGGGGAATGGTCTCTTCACCCCGAGGTTTTACAGGCAATATGCCAGCGGTGGGGAACACCGGATGTAGATCTGCTAGCATCCAGATTCAACGCAAAGGTGGACAGATTTGTGTCTCGCACAAAGGATCCCCTAGCTTGCGGTTCGGATGCCCTAGTGTTCCCTTGGGATCAGTTCAAGCTGATATATGCATTCCCACCGCGATTAATCCGCAGAATCAGGGTAGAAAAGAAACCAGTGATTCTGGTGGCTCCAGCGTGGCCCCGAAGGGCATGGTATGCGGAGATTGTAAAAATGTCAGTGGGAAGTCCTTGGACCCTCCCACATCATCCGGACCTGCTTTCGCAAGGACCGATATACTACCCTTCCTTACCAGCCCTAGGTTTGACGGCCTGGCTATTGAAGCCCACATTCTAAAAAAGAGAGGGCTCTCTAATCCTGTGGTATCTACCATGATCAATGCCAGGAAGCCGGTATCCAGGCAGATCTATTATAGGATCTAGAAGGCGTACATCACGTGGTGTGAGGCCAGGAAATGGCATCCACGTAAGTACGTAATAGGTAGGATTCTGGACTTCCTACAGTGGGCTGTACATAGGAAGCTTGCCTTGAATACTATCAAGGGTCAGACGGCCTTGTCAATATTTTTTTCAAAGGCCCTTGGCTTTGCATTCATTAGTCAAAGCTTTCATACAAGGAGTGATGCGTATTAGCTCTCCGGTTAGTATTCCCATATGTCCATGGGACTTAAACCTGGTTCTGTCGGTTCTACAGAAATAACCATTTGAACCATTGCGGCACATTTCCTTGGTTCTTTTCACCAGGAAATTGATTTTCTTAGTAGCCATTTGTTCGGCTAAAAGAGTATCGGAATTAGCCGCCTTGTCCTGTAAGGAGCCATATCTGGTTATCCATAAGGACAGAGTAGTATTACGTCCTCATCCAGCCTTCTTCCTAAGGTGGTATCGAGGTTCCATTTGAACCAAGATGTGGTTCTTCCTTCCTTTTTCCCCAAACCTAGTTCGGTAGAGGAAAAGTTATTGCATTCTTTGGATGTAGTAAGAGCAGTTAAAGCTTATCTTAAAGCCACTGCTCAGATTCGTAGAACGGATACTTTGTTTGTTCTGCCGGAAGGCCCCAGAAAAGGTCAGGCAGCATCAAAAATCTACTTTAGCCAAGTGGATTCGACAGGTCATAATACAAGCCTATGGCTTGAAAAGGAGACCGCCTCCGTTCAAAGTTAGGGCGCACTCCACAAGAGCAGTTGGAACTTCATGGGCAGTGCATCACCAAGCCTCCCTGGCTCAAGTCTGTAAGGCCACAACATGGTCCTTAGTACACACATTTACTAGATTCTACCAGGTAGACGTCAGAAGTCAGGAGGATGTCGCCTTTGGGCGCAGTGTGTTGCAGGCCGCAAAAGAGCCTCATGCCTGATGGCGCCCAGCTTATGTATCCCTTCCCTCATTTGGCATTGCTTTGGGACGTCCCATTAGTAATGACTAAGTCGCTCTGTGTCCCGTGATGTACGAAAAAGAAAAAGGGATTTTTATAACAGCTTACCTGTAAAATCCTTTTCTTGGAGTACATCACGGGACACAGAGCTCCCACCCCTCTTTTTGGGACACTTATTGCTTTGCTACAAAACTGAGGTGCTCCCGGATGGGAGGGGCTTATATAGGGGAGGGTACTTCTGGTTTGGAAGTGGCCAGTGCCAGCACCTGAAGGTAATCTATATAACCCATTAGTAATGACTAAGTCGCTCTGTGTCCCGTGATGTACTCCAAGAAAAGGATTTTACAGGTAAGCTGTTATAAAAATCCCTTTTTTACAACCACCTTCATCAAGAACTCCAATAGTTTTTGTATGTGACCCAAAAAAGAATAAGTAATCATAAAAAATGAGACACGTCAAATCATGTAGGTGATAGAAATAATACAACACAAGTCCATATGCAAAAAGTCCACCAAGTTATAATGTGAAACACTGGCTCCAAAATCTTCAACAGTGCTTTTACTCCCATTCCATGCCACCACAGTGAACATGGGGGCTTACCAGAAAGCTGTTACCACCATACTCAACCAGAAGTGCATCACCATGTTCCATACAGTGCTGTTACTACTATTTTATGTTGGTGTACTTAAAAGCGGAGTTCCACTGTTTTTTGAGTTTATTAAAAATCAGCAGCTACAAAAAGTATAGCTGCTGACTTTTAATAAACAGACACTCACCTGTCCCACGGTCCAGCAATGTGGCCGCCCGAAGCCTCCGTTCTCTCCCCCTCCTCTTCGCGGCGCTGACATTGTAAGAGTGGGCGCCCGGCTGTGACAGTTTGCGGCTTTACAGCCGGGCACGCACTGCGCATTAGCGAGCCGCACTGCGCTTCGTCAATGGCCAGGCAATGTTCTGGGACCTGGGACGTGTCCCAGAACATTGCCGTAAGAGAGCGGCCGCCTAGGGCGAGAGGAGGATTCGCCTAGGCGGCCAGAAGTCAAAAGGAGGAAGTGGGACAGGAAGTTCCACTCCAAACCAGGTATCCAGCCCCCCTCCCCAAAAATGACACGCCAATTGTTGCATGTCAGGGGGCGAGGAGTACTTAAAGCGGAAGTTCCACTTTTGGGTGGAACTCCGCTGTAAAGAGAGCCCCCCCCCTCAAAAAAACAATTAAAAGTCAGCAGCCACAAATACTGTAGCTGCTGACATTTACTATTAGGGCACTTACCTGTCCAGGCATCCAGCAGTGTCCTTTCCTGAGCCAATTCTTAAATCGGCTCTCGAGTGCTGGCGCCTCCATCTTGGTTAAGAGAAACTGGCAGTAAAGCCTTGCGGCTTCACAGACAGTTTCCTACTACGCATGCGTGAATAATCGCGCTGTGTTTTGTCAATGGGCTGGGTGCGGGGGGAGGAGGAGGGGCCAAAGTGAGAGCACGTAACTGTCAAAACCAGGTACCTGCTCCAACTTTTTGGGTGGAGCTCCGCTTTAATTCATTTTTTTAATAACTTTTTTGTGAGGTCACATCATTGGGAACATTTGGCTCTTTCTTTTATATACAGTATTTACACTGGACTGCATGAAGCTGGTTACAGATTAAGGAGGATGCAAGCTGTGGTGTTTTTATGCAGGTATATTTTGACCACTCTAATGCAGGGGGTCATTGCTTTCTGGTAAGCCTCTATGTTGCTTACTGTGGCAACACGGAGAGGACTTCTATTGTATATTTTCTTTGGATCACCTACACAAATTTATGTTTATTTTTGGGTCACTTACAAAAACCATTGGGGTTCTGGATTAACTTGCACCTTTTAGTCATTATCCTAATATTTATGTTCTTGTTTGAATCTCTTTCTGCAGTCAATTAGACAATATTCTTCTGCGACTGCCACTAGCCTTTCCCTGCAAAGAAAACCGCTGAAGACCCTGGAGTCTGCATTACTACAGGTAAAAAAAAACGAGAAAAGCCCCCAAAGACCTTAGAGCAGACAAATAGCTGCACACACTGTTGAAAAATCTAGTCAAACACTATGGGGCAATTGAACAGGTCTGTGTGCAAAATACATTGCTCAAACAAATTAAAGGAACACTTTGAAAACACATCAGATCTCAATGGGGGAAATATCATGCTGGATATCTATACTGATATGGACTGGGTAATGTGTTAGGAATGAAAGGATGCCACATTGTTTGATGAAAATGATCAACTTAAAGAGGGCTAAATTCAAAGACATCTGAAAAGCAAAGTGAAAAAATTATGCAGCAGGCTAGTCCATTTTACTGAAATTTCATTGCAGCAACTCAAAATGGTCCTTAGTAGTTTGTATGGCGCCCACGTGCTTGTATGCATGTCTGACAACGTTGGGGTATGCTCCTAATGAGACCACAGATGGTGTCATCCTCCCAGATCTGGATCAGGGCATCACTGAGCTCCTAAACAGACTGAGGTGCAACCTGGTGGCATTGATTGTCCAAGAGGTGTTCAATTAGATTTAGGTCAGGCAAGCGTGGGGCCATTCAATGGTATCAATTCCTTCATCCTCCAGGAACTGGCTGCACACTCTCGCTACGAAAGGCCGGGCATAGTTGTGCACCAGTAGGAACCCAGGACCCACTGCACCAGCGTAGAGTCTGACAATGGGTCCAAGAATTTCATCCCGATACATAATGGCAGTCAGGGTGTCATTGTCTAGCCTGTGCATCCCTCCATGGATATGCCTCTCCAGACCATAACTAACCCACCACCAAACCGGTCACGCTGAATTTTACATGCAGAATAACGTTCTCTGCGGCTTCTCCAGACCCTTTCACTTCTGTCACATGTGCTTAGGGTGAACTTGCTCTTTATCTGTGAAAAGCACAGGGTGCCAGTGGCGGACCTGCCAATTCTGGTGTTCAATGGCAAATGGCAATTAAGTTCCACGGTGCTGGGCAGTGAGCACAGGGCCCACTAGAAGACGTCTGGCCCTCAGGCCATCCTCATGAAGTCTGTTTCTGATTGTTTGGTCAGAGACATTCACACCAGTGTCCTACTGGAGGTAATTTTGTCGGGCTCTGGCAGTGCTCACCCTGTTTCTCCTTGCACAAAGGAGCAGATAACGGTCCTGTTGATGGGTTAAGGACCTTCTACGGCCCTGTCCAGCGCTTCTAGAGTAACTGCCTGTCTCCTGGAATCTCCTCCATGCTCTTAAGACTGTGCTGGCAGACACATTAAACCTTTTGGCAATGGTACGTATTGATGTGCCATCCAGGAGTTGGACTGCCTGTGCAATCTCTATAGGATGCAGGTATCGCCTCATGCTACCAATAGTGACACTGACCCTAGCCAAAAGCAAAACTAATGAAAAACAGTCAGAAAAGTAGGGGGAAAAATGTCAGTGGCCTCCACCTGTAAAACCATTCCTGTTTTGGAGGTTGTCTCATTGTTGCCCATCTAGTGCACCTGTTAATTTCATTAACAACAAAGCAGCTGAAACTGATTAACAACCCCCTCTGCTACTTCACTGACCAGATCAATATCCCAATAGTTTAGTTGTATTAAAAAGATACAGATTCTAAGGAAACCTGTCATGAAACACACAAGCTAATATTGCTGACCTTTTACATCTGAAATACTAGCAGACTGTCTACAGATGCAAAGTACAAAAAAACTCCATTAGAACACTGAATATGTACGGATTTACTTGTCAAAGAATTTGTAATATTGTTTAGCCAGTCTTGTGATCCACACAACTTTGATAGATTGTAAATAAAAACCAGGAAATTACAGATTATGCAATTTCTTTAGCCAACTTGAGAAAAAGGGGACACCTGGAGGAACTATGCAAACTGACAAAAAGTGGGCTTGGCCAAATTATGCTGAACACCGGGCATGACTTTAAGAGAGTGAGTGAGTGAGTGAATAAGTGAGGCATGGTTAAATAGAGCCTAAACCTATTCGCAGTATACAGTGCACAAATTACTTCATAATTACATTTTGAATTAGGGTCAGTGGAAGGAAGAATACCCTGGCTGTCTGTGGGAGGAAGAATGCCCTGGCAGGCAGTCAGAGAAAAAAAAATGCCCTGGGGATCAGGAGGCAGAATTGCCCCAGTGTCCGCAGTCAGGAGAAGGAATTCCCAAGAAATTGCATAGCTTGGATAAAAAGTGGAAAGTGAGTGGCAGACTTACACACTCAGAGAGAATTGGAACATACAACAGGGAGAGAAGAAGCCTCTTAGAAATGACAGCTTTCATCCCCTTCCTTCTTCCTTTCTGGTGGCACACAGGTGCCTGGTCCAGCATCCAGGTACAAACATGCAGGAAGAAAGGAGGCCTGCACGCAGGGAGAGGAATAGCCTCCCTGCAACTACCGTCCTTTTCCCTGTCCATTTGACTTTCCTCTCTGCCCGTGGACAAGTGTTCTGGAGGTATGAACTTCTTGTCCTATGAACAGGCACAAGTCAAGTGAGAGTCGACATGTGAAGCTGAAAGCTGAACTATGAAATAGTGTCACCTATCTATCTGCCTGAAGTTTTGCTTGAATTCACAGACCTTCGTGTTTACCAATTCCATAAGGAACTGTATTTGCTTTCTGAGTTCTACCACATTCTAGCTAAATTTCCTGCAATTTTGTAATGTTAATATTCATTGTTTCCTCACAACGTGTCATACAGTATATAGCGAAACATTTTAAAATATCCAATTCACAGTCAATTTTCCTGGGGTATCTTTCATGACATAATTATTATAGAATCTTTACACTGTAATAATTCACCAAAATATGAGATTTAATACTATAGGTTTCTCTGTAAAGGCGAGACTATATTCTATTTTAGACACTTAATGATTGCTTCCAGATCTAACACAAATCAGCAAAATAATGATTCTGTACTAAGAAATTACAGTCTTTACTCAAAAACACTCCAGTCCTCAAGTGTTATGATCCATTCCATTATACTGCATTACTGAGTCTAAAAATACAATACATACAAAACATGTCCTGAATAAAAAAAGAAAGAAAAAGGGACAGTATAGTAACACTTCATCAAGTCTGCCAATGAAATGGCCCTTTAGGTTTACAAATTTGACGTGCTTGATTGTATGCCAACACTTCTTACTTTTTAAATCAAGACTTTTGTTATAGAGGGTTTCAGTTCATGGCTGTTTTTATACGTAATCTGCACAGAGAGAGAAGAAAAAAGGCTGCCATTTCCTTCTATAAATATGTTGGTTATCTATGTTTCTCTGCAAGGATTTAGAAAAAACAAAACAAAAACACAAAAAAGACCCACCCTTATGTGGCCAGTGGGAAGAAATAAAGCACCTTTAGGTTGTTAGTCAGTAGAAGGAAGGGTGCCCCCTTATGTTGGTCATTAGCAAGAGGATAAGGGCTTGTTTACACAGATGCGAGCCCCATATAGCATGCTAGTGTTTATGCATTCGAT
Organism: Rana muscosa; assembly: GCA_029206835.1. Lineage (NCBI taxonomy): Eukaryota > Metazoa > Chordata > Amphibia > Anura > Ranidae > Rana > Rana muscosa. The sequence continues at coordinate 286,122,623 of CM055128.1, forward strand.
GGGAACAGGGTTCTATACAGTGGTGGTCATCTGGGTGCAGTCTGTGGGTTACTGCCAGTGGTGGCCCATAATAAATGGCGCAGGGGCACCCCCCTACCCATGCGTCCGGCCCCCTAATCTACATGTTGGTGAGCAGTAGAGGGAAGACTTCTCCCTTATCTGTATGGCAGAAAAAAACGCCCTCTAATCACCTTTACATCAGTGGATAGAAGACAACATGCTCCCTTACATTGGTGATTCGTAGAGAGATAAATCCCTCTTACAGCAGTGGTCAGAGAGCAGAAAAATTCCCCCTTACCTTTGTGGTCAGGAGGAGGAAGAATGCCCACTTCACCCTCTGACTAACATAATAATCATACATACTTTAAAAGACAAACAAACAAAAAATACACACTAAAGTGAGGTAGATAGAGGAATTCTCTCTGCTCAAAAAGTGACCATGAAACAACATTATCTAAAAATATGTGCCTTGTTAAACTAATTTTGCCACTGGTGTGCAGGGCAGGGCCAGATTATCCACAAGGCAATCTATCCTGAATCCTATGGTTTAGTGAATGTCCAGGGGCCCAACCATGCACCTTCGTAACACATCACAAGAGAAAATGTACGTGTAAGCAGTTGGTGTCTGAAGTCAATGCCAGTAAAGGTAAAGAAAATGGGTCAGTGTCCCTGCGACTATGTGGTAGAGCTGGGCAATTTTCTCCCCAAAAAATCTCGATTCACGATTCAAATCGTTTTTTGTTTTTTTGTTTTTTGATGGACACTGCGCCGGTCCTGAGGAGCTGCGGGCAGGAGTTTTTAGGCGAGGCCGCGGCTTCGGCCTAGTCCGTGCCGTCTGGCCTCGCAGACTAGGCCGAAGCCTCGGCCTCGCCTAAAAACTCCTTCCCGCAGCTCCTCAGGACCGGGGCGGTGTCGGCGCCGGTCCTGGTGGAAAAAAAAAAATAGATTTGCTGAAAATTTTAATCGATTTGACCCCTCAACTCGATTCAAGATTTAAATCGATTTTTTCCCCAGCCCTACTATGTGGGGGTGCAGCTGTGGTCAAAAGCTGCTACATTCCCTAGGGGTGCATTGTGTCCTACTCTGTTTCTGTGTAGGAAACTTCAAGGAGAGTCCCTGGTCATTTGTATCTGTTCCAGGGCACTTTGAAAGGGAGCAGCAAATCAGTCTAATTATTTTAACTGGTGATTTCGTTCATCTTTGTGTGGTTAAGCCCAGGTATTATTCAACAAGTGGTGACACACAGGCTACATCAATTCTTCAAAGGCTGCTAAAGCACTAAGAGGTATTTTTTCAACTGTCAGTTAAAAATAATATAACTCTAAATTTGAATCAGATGAAAGAGTTTTGAGTCTTCGGTTTCATGCCTCGCATCATTTAAACAAAAAAAAAAAACGTTAAAAAAAATCCAAAAAGACCTGTACGTCCGGTAGTAACACACTACTTCCCACTGAATTGCGCAGCAATCACTCTGATGGTAAAAAGCCCAAGTTCTATGAACCTTATTGAACAATTTTTTGCTTCTTGAAAGATCATTGGAAATGTAGTTGTAGTAAATTGTCCCATTACAAAACTGACATGTTGTATTATCATTTACAGAAGCTCAGCGCTAATATGAATGAGACAGAACTGTACCAGCCTCGGGTGTATGCAGAGGAAGGGGAACTTTCTAGGGTGTGCTCTTTGGACTCCATTAGCATCTCGGGAAGTAGTGTTCATCTGTCAAGCCTTCAAAATTTTGGATCCAAGTTCAACATTCTGGAGAGTATTTGTGAAGACCATATGAACCGCCCGAAAACTGACCCTAAAACAGAAGGCTTTAGTCTTCAGAGTCAGCAAGTATAGTTTGTGTGCCAGAAGATATTATAAGGCAGCATGTATATAAACTAAAAAAAAAAAAAAAAGGAGTTAATCCAAGAAAGGAAACACTCTCTAGACAGTTAAAATGACCTATACCGGCCTATAAAATGTTTGCTTTTTCTATGCAGCCAGTTATCGGTTCTATTATTGTCCATGATGCGATATTGGGAGCCTCCTAATACAGGTTTGAACTCTGGCTGACCTTCTAAGAACCTGTCCCACTCAACAACCAGCACATGGAATGAGACACTACCATATTTACATACAAAAAGGATACGTAGTGACTTTAAAACCTGTTCTGAATATTCTATTCATTTCATCATCCCCATCCATTCCCAGCCTTTGAAATGTCAGACATGGGAACAGTATAACTGGAACAGGTAATTGCATTCAAACAAATCTTCAGGATTTTACAGTTACCCGAATTTCTTCTGGAAAGATAAATGAATGAACAAGTGCTGAATCTTTTCAAACTCTCTGGTGTAAGTGGCTGCATATTCAAACTTCTGCACACTACTGTAGGTGGAGTAGCCTAACTAATGGACTTAAAACTCTATCTTCAAGATATACTTTGCAAACTTTGAAAATCAACATTCTCCACATGTAAGGAAAATGGTACATGTCTGGAGAGTCTTACGGATTTACACTGATGGAATCTCAGTTTGCACAAACATTAGTGTATACTTCTATAAATAGCATGCATTATGTATTCTCAGGGAATAATGAAAGGTGATTGGCTTATATTGGACTTGGCATTGGGGTTAGAGCAAGATTTTAAAAATGGGGTTTCCAAATTTGTAATTTACTCAAATGCTTACTATCTATGTACATGCTTTACAAATACTGCATATGCATTTCAAACAATCAGTATGTCATTGAAAAGCCTATAAAAAGCAAATATTTAAGATGTGCAATGGTTACTTTTTAGGCTAAATTCACAAACCGTCTCATAGAGCAACGGTGAGGTGCAAAGGTACAATAACCCAACAACTGATCACTTTTTAGACCCCTGCAAATATTTAGCCCCCCCCCCCCAGTACTGAAACCGTTACCACTGGCATACCAGGCCATTAAAAGGAAGTGTTGGTTTTCAGTCAGTTAAAGCGGAGCTCCGTCGAAAATAAAATATTAAAAGCCAGCAGCTACAGCTACAGCAGCTGCTGACTTTTAATATTAGGACACTTACCTGTCCTGGAGTCCAGCGACGTCCGCAGCAGAGGACGAGCAATCGCTAGTCACTCTGCTGCCCCCACCGCCATCCTCGGTGAGGGAACCAGGAAGTGAAGACTTGCGGCTTCACTGCCCGGTTCCCTACGGCGCATGCGCGAGTCGCGCTGCGCCGTTCTGACTGGTCCCCGTGTGTTTTGGGAGCCGAGTGTCTCCCAGAACACAACGGGTACTCTGCAGGAAGTGACGTGCTTCCCGCAGAGAGGACTCCCGGAAGTGGGTGAAAATACCTGTCTTAGACAGGTATCTTCACCCCCCTCTCCCCTGAAAGGTGTCAATTGTGACACCGGAGGGGGGGAGGGTTCCGATGAGCGGAAGTTCCACTTTAGGGTGGAGCTCCGCTTTAAGCATCTATGCATATTTACGCAAAACTCATATTTTAAATAGATGTTTTACCCAAAGAGTGATATATTTCAAGCATTTCTTTCTTTTACATTTTGATGATTATGGCTTACAGCTAGTGCAGACCCAAAATTCAGTATCTTACTGCATCAATGCGGCGTGGCATAAAGGCGATCAGCCTGTGGCATTTCTGATGTGTTATGGAAGCCCAGGTTGCTTGATAGCAGCATTCAGCTGGTCTGCATTGTTGGGTCTGGTGCCTCTCATCTTCCTCTTGACAATACCCAACAGATTCTGTATGGGGTTTAAGTCAGGTGAGTTTGCTGGCCAATCAAGCAGTGCAAACAGTGATACCATGATCATTCCATCAGGTATTGGCAGTGTGGGCAGCTGCCAAGTCCTGCTGGAAAATGAAATCAGCATCTCCATAAAGCTGGTCAGCAGAGGGAAGCATGAAGAGCTCTAGAATTTGCTAGTAGAGGGCTGCGCTAACTTTGGACTTGATAAAACACAGTGGACCAACACCAGCAGATGACATGAATGAATGAATGAGTAACTTGTATAGCGCTACAAATGCGAACTAAATCGCCTCAAGGTGCTTTTTCAGCCAGTGTCTGCCTGTGTCTTCAGAAGAGATGGGTCTTAAGCTTCTTCCTGAAGGCCAGATGGTTTTCTTCCAAGCGGATGTCCGTGGGTAGAGCGTTTCATAGCCGGGGTCCTTGGACTGCGAATCTTCGTTCGCCTTTTGATTTGTAGCGGGTCTTGGGAACATGGCTCCCAAATCACTGACTGTGTAAAATTTTGCATTTCATTTGAAAATCAAGGTTCCAGAGTCTGGAGAAAGAGTGGAGAAGCACAGAATCCAAGTCGTCTAGTGTGAAGTTTCCACAGTCAGTGATGATTTGGAGGAGTCATGTCATCGACACAATGCAGACGAACTGAAGGCCGCTATCAAAGTAACCTGGGCCTCCATGCCACGCCGCATTGATGCAGTAATTCATGCAATTGAAAATTGCAAATGCAATTTAACTCGATGTCCACCGGCCGCCCGCGATCGTTCCCCCGCAGAGGCTTAACAGGGATCTGCCAAAAGATAAACAAGGCAGAGCTCCGTTCTGCTTTGCAGGAAGACGGATCTGTGTGTTGTCCCAGGCAGCCCATCTACCAACACAGTTGGAAACACACTGAGGGAAACCATTTAACCCCTTGATCGGCCCTAATGTTAACCCCTTCCCTGCCAGTGTCATTAGTACAATGTCAGTGCATATTTTTAGCACTGATCACTGTAATAATGTCACTGGTTCCCAAAAAAGTGTCTAAAATGTCAGTTAGGTATCCAATCTGTTCGCTGCAATGTCGCAGCCCTGCTAAAAATCACTGATCACCGCCATTACTAGTAAAAAACGAAATAATAATAAAATGCCATAAATCTTTCCCCTATTTTGTAGACGCTATATCATTTGCGCAAACACATCAATATATGCTTATTGGAGTTTTCTACACCAAAAACATGTAGTTGAATACAAATTTGCCTACATTTATGAATAAATTCGATTTTTTACATTTTTTATTGGGTATGTTTTATAGCATAAAGTAAAAAAATATATTATTTTTTTTCAAAATTGTCAGTTTTTTTTGTTCATAGCGAAAAAAATAAAAACCACAGAGGTGATCAATTACCACCAAAAGAAAGCTCTATTTTTGGGGGAAAAAAAGGACATACATTTTGTTTGGGTACCACGTCGCACGACCGTGCAATTGTCAGTTAAATTAATGCATTGACGTATTGCAAAAAATGGCCTGGTCGGGAAGTGGAGAAATCCTTCTGGGGCTGAAGTGGTCACGAAAAGTCAAACAGTAATTGCAAATAAAACAAAAAATTTTTAAACTAATGTAAGCGGATTTCAGATCAGCATGTGGAGCTGCATGCTGATGTCAGTTTTAGTGAAAAAGAGGATAAAGGTTCACTTAAAGCTCCTCCAGGGGCTCATGTAAACTATTCCGATAAAGACATTAATAGGCATTCACTAACAGCATTTGCTTGTGTAGCGGGGTGTTCAATTTAAGGGAGTGTCTGAGTGGTAGTTAGGCTCAGACACACTATTGTTAGGGTTAATGGACCAATTCTGTGCCATGGGAGCTAGTATTGGTGTATAGTTCCCTGGAGCCTACAGGTGGCGCTGTCGCCATAGGTCCGGGTTGAACCACAGTACAAGGTTGTGACTTTTCTTGTCCCCTCTCGGCAGCAGTACGGCGGGGCGGGGAACCTGCTGTGCCTGTCGGGAGAGGGTATAAAAAGGGGCGGCCATCTTCCATGTGGGTCGTCTTCATCCGCGCCCAGGCACCTTCAGCCTGGGTGAGTGGGTTCGTCATCTCCGGGTGCCCTAGGCCCGGAGGCCTGGTTCCTGTTCCATCCCAGACACCTTCAGTCTGGGGTGAGGTACTATTATGGAGGCCCGGAGCCCAGCACCTTCAGGGACTCCCAGGGTGCCACCTTGCGAGGGGACCCGGATCTAGGATGAGGAGGCCAGGGAGGTTACCTTTACCGAAGACGCAGCGCAGTGTCGTGGTGACGGTGAGGACCTCTGGTAACTCTCCGGAGGGATGTCTTCTCCTTTACACGGGCCAAGTACTCTCTAGCAGGAAGTTCGCTTACAGGTCAGTGGCAGTGGCCTAATAGGGCCGTGCCCTATTCACCCAGTCAGTGGCAGTGACTTTATTCATCTGGTCTGTGGCAGAGACCAACCTCACGGTCTGTGGCAGAGATCGTGCGCCAAAACTGTTTGTGAAGCCTAAACAGTCAAAGAACCTTATTCAAGTTTGTGCCTGGACCTCCTCCCACCTAAGCTGTCCTGTGTCTTGTTCCAACCTGTCTGCTGTCAAAGAGGCATATTTGTTATCCATGTAAAATAAATAGTTGGACTTTCAGCTGGTGTGGACAGTTACATTACTGGGGGAAACATAAAGACTTGCCTCTACCTAGTGTAGAGGTGAGAATCATCCTCGGAAGGATTCAGCTCCAGCTGCAGGCAGGCCCGAAAATTAACACTGCTCAACCTCCTTACTCAGGTGGGTTCGGGGATTGTGGTGCGGTATGCTTCTCCCCTCACTGCGAGGAGCCGAAAACACACAAAAGGGCAGGTAGGGGGAGAGGTGAGGGCGCTACACTAGTCTTATAAAGAACATCAGCTAATGTTAGCTGAGGAATCATGTAATTCTTTGTCAGAAGCGAGTCAAAAAGTAGACTTAGTCAAAGTACAGATATTTTTGGGGAATAATTGAAATGGTTCGTTTATCATCAGTTCAGAGCTACAATGTCAATCCTGTAGCATCTTGGCTTAATAAATACAGAGACTGTTATACATATAGCAGCATAAAATAATTTTAAAATCCACAAATGTTGATTAATGTTTCTGGATGGGGTGAATGTTTCAAGAAATTAGAACATTTAATAATTAGGTTAAGTGAATATTGGGTGAAATTTCCAATGTGAAAAGAAAGAAAATGATGTGCCTAAGGCTATGGAAATGCTTTTTTCTTTATAAAGTTATTATCTAAGAAATTGTAAATTCTATAGTGTTCAAAGGTGTAGGTGGGAAGTTTATGTGAGACAGCCAAGGCACCTTTTACTTTGAGCTATGTTAATTTTCCCTTTCCAATCCTAATACAGGTTTACTTTCAACTTTTAACAGCATTTTGCAAACTGTTATTTCTCACTTTGCAAACGTGAGAGATGCATGTGCTTATCGCTCCATGAATTTCATCTTTTACATTGAGTGCGAATTTTGTATTGTAGGCGTTTTTTGTATAGATCCTGCGCTTACCTATGGCAATCACTGTAAAAGATATAGCAAGCCCTCCTTCCAGAAATACCACAGGATCAATCTAGAATAGGAACTTAAGTTGTGCAATGTCCTATGCTTCTGTTCATAGGGCTAATTGGACTGATCGGTTATAAAAGCCTTTGATAATGTTCTGTTATGGTTAAAGTGGTATTAAAGCTTTTTTTTTTTTTAACAAGCATGTTATACTTACCTGCTCTATCCAGTAGTTTTGCACAGAGTAACTCTGATCCTCTTCTTTTCGGGTCCCCCGCCGATGCTCTTGGCTTCTCACCCTTGAGCGGTAGCCTCAGAGAAAGCTGATTGCCCTGGGGGCACCACTGCATGTACGCTTCTAAACCGCTGCTCTATGCATCCATAAGACACAGAGCTGTGGCTCTGACCTGAACCCCCACCCACTCTCTCTTGAGCGGAGAGGGAGAGGTCCTGAGACAGCTGAGACCATCGTGAACATCGCTGGATCAGAGGAAGCTCAGGTAAGTATTGGGGGGGGGGGTCGTCGCTGCATAGAATGCACAAAGGTAAAAAAAAAAATTTAGGCTTTAGAAACACTTCTGAACAAGTTTTCTTTAGTTACAAATGTCTTCATGCCTGCCTTATACCAATATGCTACTTAGAAAATACAGTCTCCTTTCTAAATCTAAGCCCCATCTCTTACATAAATGCATGGAATAACAGAGCCTTACAGGCGACATTTTACAGGAATTTTCTGAATGTCTACAGCTTCCTTTTATCCTTATTAAATATTCTATAAGAACAACAGACTATGACCCGAAAGCCCCAATAATGTTCTTGTTGCAGAGATAAGGCCACCTTATTAGAGAAAAAAAAAACAGATAACTGTTAACAAGCCAGATTAATAACTTATACGTGGGTCTTAATTTTTTTTGGTGTACTTTGGAATTTAGCCATCAATACAGCCAAAACCAGTCACTTAAGTGGGCACTGCAGATGCCACTATAAGTTTTAGACTATGTAGTCATACAGTTGACTCATTCAGATGCAAAAACAATGATAAAAAATACAGGTTCTGTGAACTGGCATTGATCTTTGAAACCCCCATTACAGAGAACCAGTCAGCCGTTTTAAGTATTTATAAGTTAACTCCTACACAAGAACAAGCACCACAAAGTGCCTGCCATTATATTTATAAGCCAGAAAAGATCCTTCTGTGTGCTAATCTGATCCTGCTTTTCCCTAGTTAGTAAAAATCAATCTTCGACAAATAAGAAATAAGCTCAAGCCCCCAACATTTGTTCTACCCACTCTTCATCCCTCTATTTTAAGCACTCTTCTCTGTCTCAACAGAAGTCAGGCCTAGCCCCAAAATTGGAAAAGACCAGGTCTAAGCAAAATGTTTAACCAAGAGAAAATGCTCTTATGCCACGCACACACGGTCGGACTTTCCAACGGGAAAACTTCAGTCGGAATTTCAGACGGAAAAATAGAGAACCTGCTCTCTATCTAAGTCCGTCGGAATTTCCGACAGAAAAAGACTGATGGAGCATACACACGGTCCTGACCAAAAGCTCCCATCTGACTTTTTTTGTCGGAAATTCTGACCATGTGTACGCGGCATTAGTCTTTTTAAAGTAGAAAACCTTCCTGACAGGTTCACTTTATGAAATGTATACACAATCAAGTACATTTTACATTTGTAAGCAAATAATTATTTGTCATTTTATTTTTCTGTTAATGAAAAAGCCATCAAACTCCCCAAATATAACCAAGCATCACCAGAATCACTGTAACAGCATTGGTACCCAGAAAAATAAATACATTTATATATATATATATATATATATATATATATATATATATATATATATAGTAGAGAAGAGACTTTACTAGAACTGAAAGCAAAGGAGAGAAACTACGTTATCCAGAACCCCTTTCGGCAATGTTTCCACCCCAGAGACTCATGGGAGGGGTTATAAAAGGAGGAGGCGAGGCTGGGCTTGGCCTCTTTGTGACACGAGACTTCAAGGGAGAGATCTTCCTGTGCGGATCCGCTGTAGTGCAAGGCCTGAAGCCTGGGGCCTTGCGCTGCTACCTAAACAGCCTTCCACCCCATCTCGAGCCTGGGTGACATCTGACTCGGTTTCTTCAACTGCTGCCGAGCCGGAGACCATACCGCTGCAGACGCTGTGTGTGGAGACACAGCAGGTGAAAGTTCCCGGACTGGGATCGCGTCTGGAGGGGTGAGCGAGCACTTGCTCAATCCACAAATACTTTATACCATTGTTAGGCCTACAGACTGCCGTGGCCCACCAGTTCCTATTTTAGTTCTTTTCCCCCACTTGAGATCCAAAGCAGAACTGAGCCAAACGGATCTCTAGTGGAGTGTACTGTGTTGGCATTTTTACCCCCCCCCCCTGGATTACGAATGTGTTCCTGAAATGTGCACCACTGTTTAAAGACTTGCATGCGAAGAATTTTACCCCCCCTAGAGACTGAGTTATATGGTCAGGCCTGGCCATCTAGGTAGTTTATTAAGTTGCTGCGCCATAGGGCGCATAGTGAAGTACTGTTACACGTGGTGCGTGTGCGCCATATCTTATTGGTTATAGTGTGACTATTGCTGCAGGGCTCTGCAGATAGATTCATATGATCTGTTATCACTGTTGATTTTATTTACCATAGAAACTAAATTCGTTATTCTTCTATCACTGCCTTGGTGTTTGAATTCAATCATAGAGCATAAGATATACACATATTACCCTAGACTAACTGTGCCAGTAGGGGGTCGAGTTAATTGCCGGGGGTTGGCGGAGCTGTCTTCAGGGCCCAAACTAAATCTGCGGCCTTCTTAATTGAAGGTATTGCTACAAGTGGGGGTTCTCGTCCGGGATCCTGATACAGCAGGTGAACGCCAGAAGTGCCGGCATGGACCCACAAGCAGTAGAAGAGTGGTGCAAAGCCTCTAGGGCAGAGCCAAACAACTCGATAGTCATCAGCCTCCCTGGGGAGGAATGGTCGACTGAGATGGTAGAGGAGTTAATGAAGTTAGTGTCCCCAAATCACACACCGTGGGTGACGGAGATAAAGTCAGACCCAGACACCTCATATCAGTATGCACTAGTGGAGTACTGGGACGGGCTGCCAGAGGCTTGCAAGCGCCAGTGTGTGCGGACGCCAGACAACAGAACTTATAGGTTGGCGCACGCAGTAACTGTAAAGAAGGAACCATCACCGATGGGATCACCGCAGGCTGCGGCCCGTACCTCACCAGAAAGAGGAGACAGCGTGACGCCCCCGGTGGCACCCGCACCTGCCACTGCTATATCACCAGAATTGATAAAGGCAATAGGGGATCTGCTAATCAAATGTCAGAAGACAAGCACGGTGCATGTAGAGACTAGCTACCGGAGACTAAAGACATTCTCAGGGAAGCTCCCTGTCCCTGCAGGGGAAGAATATTTTGATACCTGGGTGGAGCAGGCATTACAAGCAGTAGAGGCATGGGAGGTGCCTGAAGCGCAGAAGAGGCAACGAGTGATAGAAAGCCTCAAAGGCGCAGCAGCAGAAGCAGTGAAAAGTTTTCGGTTTGGGAATGCAGATTGCACGGCTCAAGACTGTCTAGCCATGCTACAGGAAGAGTTTGGTCAATTGGAAAAGGTGACAGAGATGGTCTACCAATTTGAACATACTTTCCAACAGCCAAAGGAGAAACTTTCAGAGTATGTTAGGAGACTGAACAGGTTGCTGTGCAAGATTGTGTTGAAGAAGGGAATGAAGCCCCAAGATACAGATGCGGCAAGAATGAAGCAAGTCTTAAAGGGAGCGTTGCGCTCGGATCCAGTCTGGCTGCACCTGAAAACCTCAGGAGGAGGAACGTTACTGACTTATGCTGATTTGATAAAAATCATCAGAGATGAGGAGGCGCTACAACAGGACCAGCAAATGATTAAGACAAATGTTGTCCCCGCACAGGTGCTAGTCAACCCAGTGATGACCCCTGAAAGAGACTCAGAGGTAGACACTTTAAAATCACAAATGTCCAAGGTGTTAAAGATATTGACCTCTCTGATAGCAAAAGACCCAGAGGGTCCCAGGAGAGAAGTACCAAGGAAGGAACTATTCCCAATTGCCTCAGCACCCGCATCTTTACAAGAATGGGGAGATATAGTCTGCTTTAACTGTGGAGGAATTGGCCATATTGCAGCTACATGTTCCAGTCCCAAGAAGAAGAAAACGGACAACCGCAAGCCGGCGGGAAACTTCAGAGGGCCCCGGTGAAGGAGTCAACCGGGTGCCCATCACCTTCAGTGAGCTCCAAGCTGAATGCGAAGCAAAAGAAAGGAGGAGATAAAACACCTCAGAGGAAACACAACATTCCTCAACAGAGATACACCCCAGAGAAAGGGGGCAAGACCCCTCAGAAGAGGCACAGCACTCCCCAGAGGGGGTGCACACCTAAGAAAAATAATAGTATCCCTCAGCGGGTCTGTACGCCCATTGAAAGGAGGGAAATCAATGCATACCAGGCTCAAGAAAGACTAAAGTCCAAAGGGAGTTGGATGAAAGAGAGTCCGAAGGCAAAGGACCAGAAGAAGGCGACCCCTGCCAGGCCATATCCGGAGAAGCTGGTAGGCCCATCTCCTATAGTGCCCATTCAAGTGGAAGGAGTCTACACCAGAGCCATCTTGGATACTGGGGCACAAGTGACCCTATTATACCGGGATTTCTACGAAAAGCACTTGAGTCACCTGCCCATCCAGAAGATAGAGGAACTGGAAATATGTGGGATTGGAACCCAGAATTTCCCCTACGATGGCTATCTGCCCTTCAAGATGACTTTTGACCCATCCGTGGCTGGGAAGGCCGAAGTGTTTGACACCCTGGCAGTTGTGTGCCCTCGACCGCCAGGAGCCAACAAGAGTTCCCTTATAATAGGGACAAACACGGACCTGGTCCGAAGACTCCTAACCCCTCTAGTGAAAGAGAAGGGGCCAGCGGCCACCAAGATTCACCCCATGCTGAAGACGGCCTACCAACGGCTGGTCCTAGAGCAGAAGACCCCTGGATAGGGGATAGGGAAGGTGTGGAGACTTGGAAGAGAAGGGGTAGTGTTGCAGCCCGGCGAAGTAACCTGTCTCAGAGCTACTGTGAAGCTTACTTGGGAGCAGCCTGGACCCCTTGTCATGCTGGAGTCCGACCCAAAGGAAGAGTCCCCCGGTCTGGAAGTGATACCAGAAGTGATTCCACTGAAGGCCCTGAAGAAGGCCCATTGTAGAGTTCCGGTGAGTGTTAGGAACACTACAGGTGGCCCCATGGAAATCCCAGCCAGGATGCTGCTGGGCCAGGTGAGCCCTGCTGCCCCGGTTACCCTGTCAGAAGTCAAGGGGACGGGTGAAGGAGGAGATGTTTGGGAGAAGCTGTCCATGGAAAACGCGAATCTGCCCAGGGCTTGGAAAGAGAGAGCCAAGGCCCAGTTGACCAGATGGGAGAAGATCTTCTCAAAAGATGAGTTCGATGTGGGGTGTGCAAGGAGTGCCACCCATCGGATCCGCCTCCAAGAAGACAGACCCTTCAGAGAGAGGGTCAGGCGGGTCCCACTAGCAGATCTGGAGGATCTAAGGGAACAACTCGCAGAACTCAAGAGGACTGGTGTGATCCGGGAGTCTAGAAGCCCCTATGCCTCCCCGATAGTGGTGGTCAGGAAGAAGAATGGGTCATTGAGGCTCTGTATAGACTACAGGACTCTCAACAGGAGAACCATACCCGACCAGTACACCACTCCGAGGATAGAGGACGCTTTACAGAGTTTGTCTGGAGCCAAGTGGTTCAGCATTATGGATCTCAAGAGTGGATACTATCAGATCCCTATGCATCCAGAAGACAAGTGGGGTTCTTTGAGTTTTATAGAATGCCTCAGGGACTGTCTGGAGCACCTGCTACCTTCCAACGTCTCATGGAGAAGACTGTAGGAGACATGAACCTTATTGAAGTCCTTGTATACCTAGACGATGTCATTGTCTTTGGGAGAACCCTGGAAGAACACGAAGAGAGGCTGGACTCAGTGAGGAGGGACTAAAGCTTTCGCCTGAGAAGTGTCGGTTCTACCAGTCTTCTGTGAACTATCTGGGGCACATAGTGTCTGAAGAAGGGGTGGCCACAGACCCTGAGAAATTGGAGGCAGTTACCTCCTGGCCACGACCCACCAAAGTAACAGAACTCAGATCCTTCTTAGGGTTCTGCTCCTATTACAGGAGGTTTGTGGAAGGATTCGCCCGAATTGCTAGGCCATTGAATGAACTACTCAAGACCGAGGGGGAAGAGGACGACTCAGGGCCCAGGAAGCCGGGAGAGTCAGTCAGAGATCAGTGGAACCAAAAGTGTGAAGAAGCCTTCCAGGCGTTGAAGAAGAACCTAACCACTGCCCCAGTCTTGGCCTACGCAGACCCGACCAAACCCTATGAACTACACGTAGACGCTAGTCATGATGGTCTGGGAGGAGTACTTTACCAAGAACACGAAGGACAACTGCGGCCTGTTGCCTACGTGAGCAGGAGCCTGACCCCCTCCGAAAAGAACTACCCCACTCACAAGTTGGAGTTCCTGGCCCTTAAGTGGGCGGTAGTAGACAAGCTCAAAGACTACCTGTATGGGGCGGAGTTCACTGTGAAGACCGACAACAACCCCCTTACCTACCTTTTCACTACAGCAAGGCTGGACGCCACTGGACACAGGTGGCTGGCCGCATTGTCTGGATTCAATTTCAGCCTAAAGTACAGGCCAGGGACTGGAAATCGAGATGCAGACGCTCTGTCCAGGAGATCTCATGGCCCCACCAGTGACATGGAAGACTGGACTCAAGTGGCACCTGACGGGGTGCGGGCCCTTTGTCAAAGGGCTGAATTGCAAGCCAGAGGAGGCTCAAGGGCGGAAGAGATAGGAGTTACCATGGTAGGAGTCCCCAAACAATACTGTGGAGTAACGCAACTGGAGGAAGACCATCTGCCAAAGCTGTCCAAGAAGGAACTAAGATGCGACCAATTAGAAGACCCCATGGGGAAATTGGTTCTGGAAAGCCCTGGAGAATCGGGATCCAAACAGACTCCTGAGTCACTCCTCAAAGGAAGCTCGCCTGTTGAGGAAAGAGTGGGACAGGTTACAGGTGCATCAGCGAGTGGTCTACCGAAGGGGCCCCTCTGATGACCTGGAAGATAAATGGCAATTGTTTCTTCCGGAAAAACATAGAGAGACTGTTCTGATTGCCCTACATGACAATCATGGTCACCTAGGGGCGGAAAGGACCTTTCAACTTGTCAGAAGTTGGTTCTATTGGCCCTGCATGAGGGCAGAAGTGGAAGAGTACTGCCATTCATGTGCACACTGCATCCAGAGGAAGACTTTACGCCATCAAGCTGCCCCAATGGGCCATCTACAAAGTCAAGGCCCAATGGATCTGGTATGCATTGATTTCCTCTGCCTCGAACCCGACCTGAGTGGACTAGGAAATGTTCTGGTGATAACCGATCATTTCACCCGGTATGCCCAAGCTTTCCCAACCAAAGACCAGAAGGCTTCCACAGTAGCCAAGGTACTTATGGAGAAGTATTTTGTCCATTACGGGCTGCCCCAGCGACTTCATTCAGATCAAGGAAGGGACTTTGAGAGTCGGCTGATCCGGAAACTCCTGGATTCGTTAGGGATCAAGAAAACTCGAACCACACCTTACCACCCACAGGGAGATGCTCAGCCGGAGAGGTTTAACCGAACCCTGCTCAACATGTTGGGAACTCTGGATAGTGAGAAGAAACAACATTGGAGCAAACACATACTGTAGCAGCTATAGTACACGCTTACAACTGCACCACCAGTGATGCTACAGGCTACTCCCAATATCGACTCATGTTTGGGAGAGAAGCAAGGTTACCTGTGGACTTGGCCTTTGGCACCTCTTTAGACCATTCCTCAGCCACATCCCACAAAGGATATGTGGACAGGCTCAGACACAGCCTGAAAGTAGCCTATGAACAAGCTCAAGCGGCCTCAGATCAAAGGGGAGCTCGAAACAAAAGAAACTTCGACTTGAAGGTCCGGGTACAAGACCTGCAGCCAGGGGACCAAGTACTGCTACGCAATCTGGGGGTCCCTGGAAAACACAAACTTGCAGACAGATGGAGATCTGAACCCTATGTCATCTGTAGGAAGCTGCCGGGCCTACCTGTCTACAAGTTAAAGCCAGAAGGAAAGGTAGGACCACTGAAGACGTGGCATCGAAACCACCTGCTCCCACTTGCTGAAGCAGTCAGGATACCTCCAGTGAGGGACTCCCCTGAACCAGTCTCTATTCTGGATACCCCCAGGCCAAACACTCGGTCCCAGACCTCTCGGGCTGAAGATGGAGAGACCTCCGAACTTAGTGGAGATGAAGGAAGAGAACTTGACTGGCTGTGGCCTTCCCCAACTCCAGGAACTTCTGCTATAGATCTTCCAACCACTGAAGACACTATAGATGGACAACTGAACGCAGAAGCCACTGAGTTCATCCCATCTAGTCCTTCATCAGATTACTGGGAAGATGCTTGTGATACTTACTCTGAAAAGGACCCTAGAGACTATACGTATCCCTCGGCTCCTGAAGCAGATGTTCCAGAGCCCACCGTGTTGCCCGAACCTGCTACAGAAGAAGAGCCTGTGGCACCAGAGCCAGAAACCCCAAGATAGCAAAGGGCTCGAAGAGTCATCAGGCCTCCCAAAAAGTTGACTTACCCCCAAATGGGGAAGAGCTCAGAAGATTCTGTGGTCACTGCCAGGAGGAGTGCAGAGAATCCGGATCCCTCCACTGTTCATTTGGTGGAGGGCAACCCCCACTCACTCTCTGGCACAGTTAGGCAGGCCACTCATAATAGTGTGACCTGTGGGCAAGGGAATTCAACCCCTTTGTTTTGGTGGGAATTCCCTATGCCAACATCATACGAAATGTTGTCTAGGGTTGTACGCAATGTATGCTAGAATTATCTTTGGGGACCAAAGAGTTTAAGTGGGGGGAGTGTGTAGCGGGGTATTCCCCTTTAATAGAGAGAGACAGGACTTTCCGGGTGAGAGGTGAGTCGGGAGGGAGTAGAGAAGAGACTTTACTGGAAGTGAAAGCAGAGGAGAGAGACTATGTTACCCAGAACCCCTTTCGGCAATGTTTCCACCCCAGAGACTCATGGGAGGGGTTATAAAAGGAGGAGGCGAGGCTGGGCTCAGCCTCTTTGGGACATGAGACTTCAAGGGAGAGATCTTCCTGTGCGGATCCACTGTAGTGCAAGGCCTGAAGCCTGGGGCCTTGCGCTGCTACCTAAAGAGCCTTCCACCCCATCTCGAGCCTGGGTGACATCTGACTCGGTTTCTTCAACTGCTGCCGAGCCGGAGACCATACCGCTGCAGACGCTGTGTGTGGAGACACAGCAGGTGGAAGTTCCCGGACTGGGATTGCGTCTGGAGGGGTGAGCGAGCACTTGCTCAATCCACAAATACTTTATACCATTGTTAGGCCTACAGACTGCCGTGGCCCACCAGTTCCTATTTTAGTTATTTTCCCCCACTTGAGATCCAAAGCAGAACTGAGCCAAACTGATCTCTAGTGGAGTGTACTGTGTTGGCATTTTTACCCCCCCCCCCCCTTGGATTACAAATGTGTTCCTGAAATGTGCACCACCGTTTAAAGACTTGCATGCAAATAATTTTACCCCCCCTAGAGAAGTTGCTGCGCCATAGGGCGCATAGTGAAGTACTGTTACACGTGGTGCGTGTGCGCCATATCTTATTGGTTATAGTGTGACTATTGCTGCAGGGCTCTGCAGATAGATTCATATGATCTGTTATCACTGTTGATTTTATTTACCATAGAAAGTAAATTCGTTATTCTTCTATCACTGCCTTGGTGTTTGAATTCAATCATAGAGCATAAGATATACACATATTACCCTAGACCAGTGATGGCGAACCTTGGCACTCCAGATGTTTTCGAACTACATTTCCCATGATGCTCATGCA
The DNA here is from genome assembly GCA_029206835.1 of Rana muscosa. Lineage (NCBI taxonomy): Eukaryota > Metazoa > Chordata > Amphibia > Anura > Ranidae > Rana > Rana muscosa. The sequence goes on from CM055128.1 coordinate 286,139,887, forward strand.
CTCTGCAGTGTAGTTGAGCATCATGGGAAATGTAGTTCCAAAACATCTGGGGTGCCAAGGTTCGCCATCACTGCCCTAGACTAACTGTGCCAGTAGGGGGTCGAGTTAATTGCCGGGGGTTGGCGGAGCTGTCTTCAGGGCCCAAACTAAATCTGCGGCCCTCTTAATTGAAGGTATCGCTACATATATATAAAAATAAATAAAATAAAAACACTCACATACATACACACATACAGTTGTGCTCATAAGTTTGCTAAGTGTGCTCAGAATTTATGATTTCTTGGCCATTTTTCAGAGAATATGAGAGATAACACAAAAACGTTTCTTTCACTAATGGCTAGTGTTTGGCTGAAGCCATTTATTATCAATCAACTGTGTCTCTGTGCTGTTTGGCGTATTGTACCGGGATACTTTGTGGCATTTGCGTAGTAATGGTTTTTCTATTACCGTCCATGGACTGACACAGCCTCTTAATATTTGACAAGTGGGTTTACATCCCTGCTTGCAAGAGAGAACTAGGCAGAATGTTATAACATACATTCTAAAGACCAGAACTGAACAGCCCCGCCCAGGGGGCGGTCCCTCCGGACATAAACCACCCACCTGCAGCCAGCAGCCCTCAGTTTTTTCTGCCTGGCAGAAGGAGAGGACATGGCTCGCTTTGGAGCCAGTCTCCTGAAGATGGCGGTGGCGTATGTCAACCATCAGGGGGGAACTCTGAGCTCAGCGGCGGCATCTGAGGTCGCTCATATCCTAAGGTGGGCGGAAATAAGCGTGCCGGCTCTGTCGGCCGTTTTATATTCCAGAAATAGACAACTGGCAGGCCAACGATCTGACCCGCCAGACGTTGGACCAGGGAGAATGGTCCTTGCATCCGGAGGTGTTCCAACTCCTTTGCTGGCGGTGGGGCACGCCGGACGTGGACCTGTTGGCCTCTCGCCTCAATCGCAAGGTCTCAAGGTTTGTGGCCAGGTCCAGAGACCCCTGGGTGTTTGCGCTTCACTCGCTAGACGTGGTACGTGCCTTGCGGGTGTACCTGTCTGTTACTGCTGCCATTCAGAAGTCTGACTCGCTGTTTGTGGCTGTGTCAGGCCCACAACAGGGCCAAGCGGTTTCCCCTCCCACTATTTCTAGGTGGATCAGGCAGACCGTCATACAGGCCTATGCCCTTTCCGGTTACGGCGCATTCCACCAGAGCAATTGGTGATTCCTGGGCTTTCCGACATCAAGCGTCGGTTGCACAAGTGTGCAAGGCGGCGACCTGGTCGTCCGCTCATACCTTTTCTAAGTTTTACAAGGTTGATGTGGCTGCATCTTCTGATGCTTCCTTCGGCCGCAAGGTGTTACAGGCCGCTGTTTAAGTTGCAAGTTGCAACTCCTCCATTGAGGAGCTCTGCTTGTTTGGAGTGAAGTTTGGTTTTCCTTTCTCTTTGCTCCCACCCCTCTTTTTGACACTGCTTTGGGACATCCCACTTGTCAAATATTAAGAGGCTGTGTCTGTCCATGGACGATAAGAGAAAATAAAATTTGTGTACTCACCGTAAAATCTGTTTCTCTGACGTCCATGGACTGACACAGCACCCACCCTTCCTTTAAGGTCTGTACTGCTTTGTTACGAACTGAGGGCTGCAGGCTGCAGGTGGGTGGGTTATGTCCGGAGGGACCACCCCCTGGGCGGGGCTGTTCAGCTCTGGTCTTTAGAATGTATGTTATAACATTCTGCCTAGTTCTCTCCTGCAAGCAGGGACATAAACCCACTTGTCAAATATTAAGAGGCTGTGTCAGTCCATGGACGTCAGAGAAACAGATTTTACGGTGAGTACAAAAATCTTATTTCTTCTGGTGACTCGACCATGCAGCCCATCCTTCTTCAAGTGCCTCCTTATTGTGCACGTTGAAACAGTCACACCACATGTTTTCAGAAAATACTGTATTTCACCTGAAGTTATCTGTGGGTTTTTATTTGCATCTCAAATAATTTTCCTGGCAGTTGTGGCTGACATTTTAGTTGGTCTACTTGACCGTGGTTTGGTTTAACCACTTCAATACCATGCACTTATACAGCTTCCTGCCCAAGCCAATTTTGAGCTTTCAGCGCTGTTGCAATTTGAATGACAATTGCGTGGTCATGCTACACTGTACCCAAACAAATTTTTTATCATTTTGTTCCCACAAATAGAGCTTTCTTTCGGTGGTATTTGATCGCCTCTGCGATTTTTATTTTTTGCACAACAAATAAAAAAAGAGCGAAAATTAAAAAAAAAACTAAGTTTTTCTTTGTTTCCGTTAATTTTTTTGTAAATAAGTACCTTTTCTACTTCAATGACGGGCACTGATAAGGCGACACTGATGGGCACCAATGAGGTGGCACTGATGAGGTGGCACTGATGGGCACTGATGATGGGCACTGATAGGCGGCACTGATGGGCACTGATATGTGGCACTGGTATGCGGCACTGATGGGCACTCATAGGTGGCACTGATTGGCACTCATAGGCGGCACTGATTGGCACTCATGGGCGACACTGATGGGCACTTATGGGTGGCACTGATAGGTGGCATGGACGGGCACTGATAGGTGGGCACAGATTGGCACGGATGGGCACTGATAGGTGGCACTGATGGACACTAGTAGGTGGCATTGGTGGCACTGGTGCCCAGCAATGCCAGCCACCACACATTGTGAAAGTGCCAGTCAGTGCCCATTTGTGGGCACTGATTGGCATATTTTTTTTAATGTTTTTCTTTTATTTATTTATTTTTACTACATGTGGATGGCCATAGGGGCCATCCACATGATTGGGGCTTCCCTGGTGGTCCTGGGGGGCTTCCCTGGTGGTCTAGTGTGGGTATCCGAGGGGGGGCTGCGCTGATAAACAATCAGCGCGATACCCCCCTGTCAGGAGAGCCGCCGATCGGCTCTCCTCTACTCGCGTCTGTCAGACGCGAGTGAGGAAGAGCCGATCAACGGCTCTTCCTGTTTACTTCCTGATCAGCCGTGATTCGACACGGCTGATCACATGGTAAAAAGCCTCCGACGGAGGGCAGGAGCGCATTAGGCGCAGTGAGTTCGCCGCTCCCAATGCGCTCCAAAGAAGCTGCTGGCAGGACTTTTTCTGACGCCCTGCCAGCGCACCGCTCCAGTGTGAAAGCCCTCAGAATGGAGCAGCTGGTTTAGGGCACTTTGCAGGCGCTATTTTTAACGCTATATCATCTGCAAAACGCCCCACTGTGAAAGGGGTCTAATAGCCATTCAAACCCCTTTGTATCAACTTGTGTGCATGTTATCAGGTAAAAATCACCAGGGTTTGTAAACTTTTGATCAGGGTTTCGGTAGTTTCTGTTGCCATTATGATTTAAAAAGAGTAACCACAGTTGATTAATAATAAATGGCTTCAGCCAAACACTAACCATGAGTGAATGAAATGTTTTTGTGTTATCATTCATATTCTCAAGAAATCCTAAATTCTGCCAGGGTATGTAAACTTATGAGCACAACCGTATATATATATATATATATATATATATATATATATATATATATATATATATATACACACAAACATACATACATATATACGCACACACATACACACACCCACCTACATACTATATACCATGTTACGTTAAATGAAAACAGAAAAGTTACAAAGTAGAATAGGAAATATTATTGAAAATTAAAAAAGTGATAAGATGTGGTGCCAACCTAATCAATTTTAACATATAATAACTGTATTAAAGTTGATTGTGAAAAGGTGCAGCTACCGCTTTACGTAAAAAAACACTTGGAAAACATAAATAACAAACAAAAAGGTAGGCGCTTCTTCTGTGAAACTCAAATATTAAAGTGGTTGTATACCCGATGTAAAAAAAAAATAAAACCTGCAAGACAAAGGCATAATGAGCTAATATGCATAGCATACTAGCTCATTATGAATTACTTACCTTAGATCAGGGTTCTCAAAGTACCGGCCCGCGGGCCATTTGCGGCCCGCGGACCGGTTATAAATGGCCCGCAGGCAGTGCGGGGGTGCCGCGGAAGGGGGGGCGCAAATTGGCAGTGTTCTACTGCCAGGCATGTACTGGCCGGAGATCCGCAGCGATTTACCCATCAATCGCCTACTGCTGGCGCCTGACGGGTAGATCGAGATGCATGCAGAGTAGCGCAGGAAGCGTCTGTCATAAGTTCACTTCTCTCTCATGTCACGCTGTTGCTCCCCAGCGGCCCCTCCTCTCTTCTCGCCCATCCCCATTTGCTTGTGACATCATCTGGGATGGACGAAGAGAGGAGGGGCCGCCGGGCAGCAACAGCGTGACAGGAGAGAGAAGTGAACTTATGACAGATGCTTCCTGCGCTACTCTGCATTTGAAGAAAACGACAACAAGTAAATGCTGACCTGTGCCCCATGTACCCCGATGTGCCCCATGTACCCTGATTGTGCCCGATGTGCCCCATGTACCCTGATTGTGCCCCATGTGCCCCATGTACTCTGATTGTGCCCCGATGTGCCCCGATTGTGCCCCGATGTGCCCAATGTACCCTGATTGTGCCCCATGTACCCTGATTGTGCCCCGATGTGCCCCATGTACCCTGATTGTGCCCCGATGTGCCCCATGTACCCTGATTGTGCCCCATGTGCCCCGATGTGCCCCATGTACCCCGATTGTGCCTCGATGTGCTCCATGTACCCCGATTGTGCCCCATGTACCCCGATTGTGCCCTGATGTGCCCCATGTACCCTGATTGTGCCCTGATGTGCTGGGCTCTGTGCCCTAATGGTGAGTGGTCAGTGTGCAGTGTAGAGGTCAGTGTGCAGTGGTCAGTGTGCAGTGGTCAGTGTGCAGTGGTCAGTGTGTAGTGGTCAGTGTGCAGTGGTCAGTGTGCAGTGTAGTGGTCAGTGTGCAGTGTAGTGGTCAGTGTGCAGTGGTCAGTGTAGTGTGCAGTGTAGTGGTCAGTGTAGTGGTCAGTGTGCAGTGTAGTGGTCAGGGTTAATAATGCGTTCGCTGACACCAGTGCTGGGGGTTAATAGTGCGTCTGCTGACACCAGTGCTGCTGTTTTTGAAGTTTGAATGTTTGCATGCGGCCCCCCATGGGATATGAAAACTTGTCTTGTGGCCCTCAGGTAATTTGAGTTTGAGACCCCTGCCTTAGATCGAAGCCCCCACAGCGGTCCTCATCCCCCCTCCCTCTGGCGGCGACATCTCGCTTCCTGGTATTGCGGCTCCGGTGCTGTGATTGGCCGGGGTCCGGAGCCGCAATGACGTCACTCCCGCGAATGCGCACGGGATCCGCCGGTAACGGCCCACGGACTGAAGCAACGGCACATAGGTGCCATTGCTTCAGTGCGCATGTGCCGATGACATCGGCACATGCAGGGGGACAGGGGATATCTCCTAAACCATGCAGGTTTAGGAGATATCCTGGGTAGCTACAGGTAAGCCTTAATACAGGCTTACCTGTAGCATAAAGTGGTTGTAAAGGGTTTACAACCACTTTTAAGCATAGCAACTTAAATAATCTTTAAACAAGTCCCATCAATGTGATTATATTCTTCAAAGAATATATTTTTTGCGGTAATTGCGTCATCAGGAACGCCTGTTCGCTAATGCTTTTTGATACGACATGCTGTTTTTATTCCTTCTTAATGTAAGTGTGACATTTTTACAATAAATATCTTTTATGAAACGGATTTACACTATGGTGAGCCTCTCTCATTCCCAGTACCACCTTGTATGAGATCCTACTCATAAAAGGTATCTAGCCATCCAGCCATCCCACATTGAAGAGGTTGCTGAATGGGGAGTCCCTGGAAAAGGCCCTGGCTGGGGTTTACAGCCGCAAGCCCTAATATTCTTTATGGTGATTTCACGTTTGGTGGTGGCGGAGTTCTTTTTGGATATCACGGAGCCTTCATAAGATTTCCACGATCTTTGAACTTTATACCTATTTTCTTTTTATGGTCATTGTACCTGTTTGGTTATCAAGATTCTGGACATTATTGTTACCTCATATTTTTTGCCATCCTTCATTGGATGCAAGATCCCATATCCACTATTTTATTTCACATTCATTATTTGTTCCTAATATCACTCAATGTTTGTTTCTAGGTTATTCTACACTCACATATGGTACTCTTAGTCAATATTGTCACTTATATTGCTTTTTATGTATATTGTGGCATACTGATTCATACAGTGCGGGTGTCACTAAATGGCGGACCGCGGGCCGGTTCTGGCCCCAGTGGCCATTCTGCCCGGACCGCAGCCTTGCCACGTAGTGTCCTCTCCCTGTCGCCGGCTCTCACGGCTCGCCCGCCTGCCGCTATATACACAGCATGGCAGGCGCAGCGCGTCCGTGACTTCTCTAATATCTCTGCACTGCCCCCTCCCCACACTGCCTGTCTAAAATCACACAAAAAATGAAGTGCGGCCGCTCTGGACAAAGGGCGGGACTTTTTAAGTTAAAAAGTGGGTGATTGGTTGACAGGCAGCGGGGCGGTCCCAGCAATAAATCACTCACTTTTAACGTGAAAAGTCCCGCCCATTGTCCAGAGTGCCCACGCTTCATGTCCTGTGTGAAAAAGGTACGGGAGGGGAGTAGTGCTGTGCTGTAAAGGACAGTGGTTTTTGATATCGAGAGAGGACTGTAATAAGGGGTCTGTGATGGGAGGTCAGTCTGTAATGAGGGGTCTGTGATGGGGGGGTCAGTCTGTAATGAGGGGTCTGTCTGTAATGAGGGGTCTGTGATGGGTGGTCACTCTGTAATGAGGGGTCAGTCTGTGATGAGGGGTCTGTGATGGGGGGTCAGTCTGTAATGAGGGGTCTGTGATGGGGGTCAGTCTGTAATGAGGGGTCTGTGATGAGGGGTCAGTCTGTAATGAGGGGTCTATGATGGGGGGTCAGTCTGTAATGAGGGGTCTGTGATGGGGGTCAGTCTGTAATGAGGGGTCTGTGATGAAGGGTCAGTCTGTAATGAGGGGTCTGTGATTAAGGGTCAGTCTGTAATGAGGGGTCTGTGATGGGGGGGTCAGTCTGTAATGAGGGGTCTGTGATGGGTGGTCAGTCTGTGATGGGGGTCAGTCTGTAATGAGGGGTCTGTGATGGGGGGTCAGTTTGTAATGAGGGGTCTGTGATGAGGGGTCAGTCTGTAATGAGGGGTCAGTCTGTAATGAGGGGTCTATGATGGGGGGTCAGTCTGTAATGAGGGGTCTGTGATGAAGGGTCAGTCTGTAATGAGGGGTCTGTGATTAAGGGTCAGTCTGTAATGAGGGGTCTGTGATGGGGGGGTCAGTCTGTAATGAGGGGTCTGTGATGGGTGGTCAGTCTGTGATGGGGGTCAGTCTGTAATGAGGGGTCTGTGATGGGGGGTCAGTCTGTAATGAGGTGTCTGTGATGAAGGGTCAGTCTGTAATGAGGGGTCTGTGATGGGGGGTCAGTCTGTAATGAGGGGTCTGTGATGGGGGGGCAGTCTAATGAGGGGTCTGTGATGGGGGTCAGTTTAATGAGGGGTCTGTGATGGGGGTCAGTCTGTAATGAGGGGTCTGTGATGGGGGGTCAGTCTGTAATGAGGGGTCTGTGATGGGGGAGGTCAGTCTGTAATGAGGGGTCTGTGATGGGTGATCAGTCTGTGATGGGGGGTCAGTCTGTAATGAGGGGTCTGTGATGGGGGGTCAGTCTGTAATGAGGGGTCTGTGATGAAGGGTCCGTCTGTAATGAGGGGTCTGTGATGGGGGGTCAGTCTGTAATGAGGGGTCTGTGATGGGGGGTCAGTCTGTAATGAGGGGTCTGTGATGGTAGGTCAGTCTGTAATGGGGGGGTCAGTCTGTAATGAGGGGTCTGTGATGGGGGGGTCAGTCCGTAATGAGAGGGTCAGTCTGTAATGAGGGGTCTGTGATGGGTGATCAGTCTGTGATGGGGGTCAGTCTGTAATGAGGGGTCTGTGATGGGGGGTCAGTCTGTAATGAGGGGTCTGTGATGAAGGGTCAGTCTGTAATGAGGGGTCTGTGATGGGGGGTCAGTCTGTAATGAGGGGTGTCAGTCTGTAATGAGGGGACTGTGATGGGGGGTCAGTCTGTAATGAGGGGTCTGTGATGGGGGGTAAGTCTGTAATGAGGGGTCTGTGATGGGGGGTCAGTCTGTAATGAGGGGTCTGTGATGGGTGATCAGTCTGTGATGGGGGGTCAGTCTGTAATGAAGGGTCTGTGATGGGGGGTCAGTCTGTAATGAGGTGTCTGTGATGAAGGGTCAGTCTGTAATGAGGGGTCTGTGTTAGGGGGTCAGTCTGTAATGAGGGGTCTGTGATGGGGGGTCAGTCTGTAATGAGGGGCATGTGATGGGGGGTCAGTTTAATGAGGGGTCTGTGATGGGGGGTCAGTCTGTAATGAGGGGTCTGTGATGGGGGGTCAGTCTGTAATGAGGGGACTGTAATGAGGGGTGTCAGTCTGTAGTGAGGGGTCTGTGATGGGGGGTCAGTCTGTAATGAGGGGTCTGTGATGGGAGGTCAGTCTGTGATGGGGGGGTCGGTCAGTAATGAGGGGTCTATGATGGGGGGGTCAGTCTGTAATGAGGGGTCTGTGATGGGGGGGTCATTCTGTAATGAGGGGTCTGTGATGGGTGATCAGTGTGTGATGGGGGGTCAGTCTGTAATGAGGGGTCTGTGATGGGGGGTCAGTCTGTAATGAGGGGTCTGTGATGAAGGGTCCGTCTGTAATGAGGGGTCTATGATGGGGGGTCAGTCTGTAATGAGGGGTGTCAGTCTGTAATGAGGGGTCTGTGATGGGGGGTCAGTCTGTAATGAGGGGTCTATGATGGGGGGTCAGTCTGTAATGAGGGGTCTGTGATGGGGGTCAGTCTGTAATGAGGGGTCTGTGATGAAGGGTCAGTCTGTAATGAGGGGTCTGTGATTAAGGGTCAGTCTGTAATGAGGGGTCTGTGATGGGGGGGTCAGTCTGTAATGAGGGGTCTGTGATGGGTGGTCAGTCTGTGATGGGGGTCAGTCTGTAATGAGGGGTCTGTGATGGGGGTCAGTCTGTAATGAGGGGTCTGTGATGAGGGGTCAGTCTGTAATGAGGGGTCAGTCTGTAATGAGGGGTCTATGATGGGGGGTCAGTCTGTAATGAGGGGTCTGTGATGGGGGTCAGTCTGTAATGAGGGGTCTGTGATGAAGGGTCAGTCTGTAATGAGGGGTCTGTGATTAAGGGTCAGTCTGTAATGAGGGGTCTGTGATGGGGGGGTCAGTCTGTAATGAGGGGTCTGTGATGGGTGGTCAGTCTGTGATGGGGGTCAGTCTGTAATGAGGGGTCTGTGATGGGGGGTCAGTCTGTAATGAGGTGTCTGTGATGAAGGGTCAGTCTGTAATGAGGGGTCTGTGATGGGGGGTCAGTCTGTAATGAGGGGTCTGTGATGGGGGGGGTCAGTCTAATGAGGGGTCTGTGATGGGGGGTCAGTTTAATGAGGGGTCTGTGATGGGGGTCAGTCTGTAATGAGGGGTCTGTGATGGGGGGTCAGTCTGTAATGAGGGGTCTGTGATGGGGGAGGTCAGTCTGTAATGAGGGGTCTGTGATGGGTGATCAGTCTGTGATGGGGGTCAGTCTGTAATGAGGGGTCTGTGATGGGGGGTCAGTCTGTAATGAGGGGTCTGTGATGAAGGGTCCGTCTGTAATGAGGGGTCTGTGATGGGGGTCAGTCTGTAATGAGGGGTCTGTGATGGGGGGTCAGTCTGTAATGAGGGGTCTGTGATGGTAGGTCAGTCTGTGATGGGAGGGTCAGTCTGTAATGAGGGGTCTGTGATGGGGGGGTCAGTCCGTAATGAGAGGGTCAGTCTGTAATGAGGGGGTCTGTGATGGGTGATCAGTCTGTGATGGGGGTCAGTCTGTAATGAGGGGTCTGTGATGGGGGTCAGTCTGTAATGAGGGGTCTGTGATGAAGGGTCAGTCTGTAATGAGGGTGTCTGTGATGGGGGTCAATCTGTAATGAGGGGTGTCAGTCTGTAATGAGGGGTCTGTGATGGGGGGTCAGTCTGTAATGAGGGGTCTGTGATGGGGGGTAAGTCTGTAATGAGGGGTCTGTGATGAGGGGGTCAGTCTGTAATGAGGGGTCTGTGATGGGTGATCAGTCTGTGATGGGGGGTCAGTCTGTAATGAAGGGTCTGTGATGGGGGTCAGTCTGTAATGAGGTGTCTGTGATGAAGGGTCAGTCTGTAATGAGGGGTCTGTGATAGGGGGTCAGTCTGTAATGAGGGGTCTGTGATGGGGGGTCAGTCTGTAATGAGGAGCATGTGATGGGGGGTCAGTTTAATGAGGGGTCTGTGATGGGGGGTCAGTCTGTAATGAGGGGTCTGTGATGGGGGGTCAGTCTGTAATGAGGAGACTGTAATGAGGGGTGTCAGTCTGTAGTGAGGGGTCTGTGATGGGGGGTCAGTCTGTAATGAGGGGTCTGTGATGGGAGGTCAGTCTGTGATGGGGGGGTCGGTCAGTAATGAGGGGTCTATGATGGGGGGGTCAGTCTGTAATGAGGGGTCTGTGATGGGGGGTCATTCTGTAATGAGGGGTCTGTGATGGGTGATCAGTCTGTGATGGGGGGTCAGTCTTTAATGAGGGGTCTGTGATGGGGGGTCAGTCTGTAATGAGGGGTCTGTGATGAAGGGTCTGTCTGTAATGAGGGGTCTATGATGGGGGTCAGTCTGTAATGAGGGATGTCAGTCTGTAATGAGGGGTCTGTGATGGGGGGTCAGTCTGTAATGAGGGGTCGTGATGGGGGGGTCAGTCTGTAATGAGGGGTCTGTGGTGGGGGGTCAGTCTGTAATGAGGAGTCTGTGATGGAGGGGTCAGTCTGTAATGAGGGGTCTGTGATGGGGGGTCAGTCTGTAATGAGGGGTCTGTGATGGGGGGTCAGTCTGTAATGAGGGGTCTGTGATGGGGGGTCAGTCTGTAATGAGGGGTTTGTGATGGGGGTCAGTGTGTAATGAGGGGTCTGTGATTGGGGGTCAGTCTGTAATGAGGGGTCTATGATGGGGGGGTCAGTCTGTAATGAGGGGTCAGTCTGTAATGAGGGGTCTGTGATGGGGGGTCAGTCTGTAATGAGGGGTCTGTGATTTGGGCGGTCAGTCTGTAATGAGGGGTCTGTGATGGGGGGTCAGTCTGTAATGAGGGGTCTGTGATTTGGGCGGTCAGTCTGTAATGAGGGGTCTGTGATGGGGGGTCAGTCTGTAATGAGGGGTCTGTGATTTGGGCGGTCAGTCTGTAATGAGGGGTCTGTGATTTGGGCGGTCAGTCTATGATGGGGGGTCAGTCTGTGATGGGGGTTTGTGATGAGGCAGGGGGGATGTGACGTAAGTGGGGGCTGAGGACACTGATGTAAAAGGGGGTCTGTGATGTGATGTGAAGTGGGGGACTAAAGACACTGATGTAAAAGGGGGTCTGATTTCTGCACTAGCAAAACACAGGTCTCTGCAAGGGCCATAGAAAACAATTGTTTTCTATGTGTCCTGTTCACACTGAAACAGCGCCCCTGCGTGCTGAGCAGTGTGGTGCAAAATGCATTCTGTTTCTATGCACCGCAACTGAGCTGTGGTGCATAAAAATGAATGAAATGTATTTTGACATTTCAATAAAGTTGAAAGAAAAAAAGCACAAAGTGTTATGTGTGTGGATAGTAAAGTTGTGTGCATGTGTGTGGTGGCGGGGGGGCGCTGTGAAGTGGAGGACATCATGTGGAGTCATAGCACCAATATGGCATTCGGACCTCCGCTGGAACAAATTTTTTCCGACCGGACCGAGAATTTTAATTCAGTACCCCTGATATAGTGGGTCAGCACGGCTACATCTGTTATTTTTCTGTATTTGGTGTGTATTTTCACTGTTTAGCTGCCGCTTTTGTATTTATTTTGCTTTTTGGGGTGTTAGCGCGGAATTCTCCAATTTTTATTGATTATAAAGACACAAAATTTATTGGAGTTTGTAACGACAGGGGTAATCGTCGTTTAGATATATTCCATTTCCGAACACACAGCAGCTACCAGACACTCCACAGTCAGGCGACCGCTTCCCATAGGAATAATCCTTCCAGATATACGAGACAAACACTCTGTATGAAGTTTCCAGCAGGTCTGACAATCTTAAATGAGAGCAGGCTCTTTTTATACACCAAAATAACACTGCATCAATCCAAATGAACAGTGGTCCAACTCCACCCACAACATCACACAATGGTTACATAACGAGCTCCCAATACACATATTCTGACATCTCTTAGACAACAGGTGAGCTCATTAGCTAATCCCTTTACATCCCAAATGACTATGCATGACCTTTAGGCCCCTTTCACACTGGGGCAGGCAGGAGCGGTGGCGGTATAGCAGCGCGATTTGCAGCACTGCTATACCGTCGTTCTTACCGCGGTATGCGGTCGCTAGGGGGGTGAATTTAACCCCCGCTAGCGGCCGAAAAAGGGTTAATACCGCCCGCAAAAAGCGGCTATTGCCGCGGTTTGCGGGTGGTATTACCGCGGTGTCCCATTGATTTCAATGGGCACCCGCGGTAAAGGAGCGGTGAACACACCGCTCCTTTACCGCTGTAAAGAAGCGGCTAGCAGGACTTTTGGAGCGGGCTTTCACATTGAAGGCTACAGGGCAGGAATTTTTCATGCGGTATAATAGCGCTATTATTAGCGCTAAACCGCATGAAAAACGCCCCAGTGTGAAAGGGGCCTTATATTCACCAGACTGTCTGTCTGCTTTACAATACACACAAGTACAGAGTTAATTATCACTATTCACAATGAAAGGGTCTTCAGAAGCCATCCTAGATTCATTTACATCACAACAGGAAGGTGGGTGATTGAAGTTGAACACATCAGCCCTTTCAATTAACCTGTTGAGTTCAGGATCAACAAACAGTAAATATTGTGGATTAATATTACTATCCCATTTTAGGTAGTCCAAGATATATTTCCTCAGTCACCCTATGCCCAAAGTGACCCCTGTCACACATCTCCCCTTTCGGCAGGAGACTAACACAGGAGGAGACCCCAGACAGGTTGATTCCGAAGTTAGTCCATAGTTCCATTCCTCTAATGCCTGGACAACCCATCAGCATTGCACTTTTGCTTACCGGGTCAGTAGCTGATGGGGAAGTTGTACGGTTGCAGGGCGAATAATGGAATTCAGTTCTGGAACAGTCACTTGCTTTGCTCTCTCAATGGCTCCCAAAACTTGTTGCTGATGCTCTTGGGAAAGGCAAGGCAAAACCTGGGTGCAAATCCCATTTAATCTTTTGATAATTTCAGCCTGTTTGTGCATTTCAATGTTCAAGCCATGGGACAGTTCATAATACATGACGTAGTGTCGTTGCATCTCCGATTTCTCCCTGGCCAACTTGTCACATTCCAATTCTAGACTGATATTTTGACTGATCTAAGGTACATGTCGGGGGAGTAGTCTTACCCGGTTCTCAGCCGTAAGTGGGCTGGTTCCAGCAGCATGGGTCTGGGCACAGGTAGTCACTGGGTTGGCTTCAGCGGGGCCCATCGGGGCGTAAGCAGAAATGAGCAGTACATCCGCTGGCAAATCCTTCATCACCCCCCCTACATTCACGTGTCCCGAACCAACCCCCCAATCCAGGTGAACACGGGCAACGGGTAGCCGGAAGATGGTACCTCCCGATACTCTTACGGCTACAGTGTCTCCGGTGTGTTGGCTCTCTGGGATGAGGTTCTTCTGTAGTAGGGTCATGGTAGCGCCACTATCACGTAGGCCATTGGCTACCATTCCATTAACCCGGACAGTCTGCCTGTGTTGTTGCCTGTTGTCCCAGTTAGCTGCTTGTATTGGGTCAGCCTTGTGCAGGACGCCCCAATGTTCTTCCTCCTCAACGCAGTGGGCCGCAGGCATGGATGTGTGGGGGTTCCCCCTTGCTGCCTGTCTCCACGACTGGGACTGCCTGGCTGGATTCAATGGACAGTCTGGCTTTTTGTGCCCTAGCCGTTTACACCCGAAACACCTGATGGGTTGTGAGTAGTCCTGGGAGTTGAACCTGGGCTGCTGAGGATAAATGGCCACTGGAGGTGGTGCTGAAGTTGGGTTAGAGGCTGGTAAACTGGGCCGAGATAGTGACCCTGTCACAGAGTTCAAATATTGACAGCTAAAAAAATGTGCAGTAAAAAAAAAAGCAATATTGTTGCAATTACACATATACCTGTACTAGATCAAGAATTAAAAACACTACAATGGTGAAGTGTGGAAATAGACAAAAAAATAAAAGGACGCACAAAACATGACACATAAACAATATGTCCGGATTTACCATTCACATAGAGATTGTCATGCGATAAATATTGCTTGATGTATATGAAGAAAACAGTTGATATTTTCTGACAATCGTTATGTGTATGGCCCCCAGGGAAGTGGAGTCACTCATTGACCTAGCCAATGCTGGTTTGGTGCAAGCTGACTGGTACTAAATTAATTTCTGTTGGAGATTCAATGATTGTGAAATCATGTGGTAATGGTAATATCCGTATGCGATGACTTGTTGGAACACTGGACCCGGATTTGAGTGCAATAGGTGAAAAATCAATGGGTAGGGTGATGTCCTTATCTTTAGAGACTCTTAAAAACACTGGGTTCAAGATTAGATCACTACAGATGTGTGGATCAAAGAAAGGACTGGCCGTCCAATGTCTGTGGTTTGCCGGATATTTGAGAAAGCACAAAGTAGGCTCACAGAGATATTCAAATATCATAAATTCAGCAGTGATCCTGCAAAGTTAATAGCCAGTCTCCTGAAGAGGTGCTTCCCAATGCATGGACTCTATCTCCTTCAGCGATGTATTGGTGGCCTGGATACAAGGTATTCAATGCATTCATACACTCACTGACAATATGAACACAGCCTTCTGTGGCCAATAAAACAATGACCAAGGCTGGCTGCCGAGTGAAAAATGCTGTTATGTGTGGATTGCACTATGACCCACATGCTTTGGCCAATCACAGCGCGGTAAGAACGGAGAGCCATTGGCCAATTATGTCTCAGGGGGTTTAGTACACGCCCCACAGTATATAAGGCCGCCTGCGTTGCGGCCTTGTGTAGTGTGTTGCGGCGGTGAGAGAGAGAGAGAAAGAGAGAGAGTCATTTCATTTGAGTTAGATAGAGCAGGCAGGCGAGTCAGTTAGATGTAGTTACAGTGTGTAGAGGATATATATGCATCCCAGGTGTTATATATATATATATATACACACATTTACACACACACACACACACTGTATTCAGATTAGCTAGATCCGTTCCTGTTATACTCTTCCTAATATACTGACAGACAGGCAGGTGATTGTGGTAGCTGCAGTATTTTCAGTTAGTGTACTGTGTTCTTTGCACAGTGTGCACCTAAAGCTACCTGAATACAATTGCTGGTGTTCGCATACTTTGCACAGTGTGCACCTAAAGCTACCTGAATACAATTGCTGGTGTTCGCATACTAATATCACAGGCAGGGAGCTGCAGTATTTTCAGTTAGTGTACTGTGTCCTCTGCAGAGTGTGCACCTAAAGCTACCTGAATACAATTGCTGGTGTTCTGATACGAATACCACAGGCATGGAGTTGCAAGTATTTTCAGTAATTGTACTGTGTCCTTTGCACAGTGTGCACCTAAAGCTACCTGAATACAATTGCTGGTGTTCTCATACTAATACCACAGGCAAGGAGCTGCAGTATTTTCAGTTAGTGTACTGTGTCCTCTGCACAGTGTGCACCTAAAGCTACCTGAATGCAATTGCTGGTGCTCTCTTACCAATACTACTACAGGCAGGCAGTTGATTCTGCTAGCTGCAGTATAATCAGTATATATACATCCCAGCTTTGTGCAGCTACATTTCACTGCAGGCCACTAGTATGTCTGGAAGGACAACAAGGAGAGGCAGACAATCACGAGCCAATAAAAGAGGGCAAGCAGGCTCTGTGTCTAGAGGCAACAGTACTTGTCATGGACACGGTGCATCCTCATCAGCACGTGGCCGTGGGCCACGCTTGTCCGTTTTTTCGGCAGCTGGCCGCGTTGAACCGCAACATGCCGAAGACTTGGTAGAGTGGATGACCAAGCCGTCCTCATCCTCCTCATCCAGGCTCAGGGTACTTTGTCTGGCAAAGCAGCTGCTAAAGCGGCCTCTTCCCTCGGCTCAATGGCATCAGTCACTCCTTCCCTAGCCCCACCATGTCCTCCTGGGGAGTCCCCTGAACTGTTTGATCACAGTGTTGGGTACATGCTGCAGGAGGATGCGCAGCGTTTTGAAGGCTCCGTTGATGGTACCCAGCTAAAGGAAGGCAGTAATGTGAGCCCAGAGAGAGGGGGTGCCCAAGAAGGACAGCAATCTGGCAGTCATGTTTCCCCAGCTGCAGCATACTGCCAGGTTTGCTACAGTGATGAGGAGGGAGGGGATGATGAGGTCACTGACTCTACGTGGGTGCCTGATAGGAGAGAGGAGGAGGCACATCTCCAACGAGGCAGGATGCCCTCTAGAGGCCAGCTTAAGGGCAGCACACCAACAGCATCACACGGTAGAGCTCCGCATGTGCAGGGCGCTGCTGTCTCTGCGCATTATTCCAAAAGTTCTTTGGTGTGGGCCTTTTTTGAGACGAGTGCATCAGATCGCAGCGCTGCTATTTGCAACATATGTCTCAGGCGTATCTCGCGTAGTTTGTGGAATGTGCGGTTCCTCAGTGGCATGTTCCCAAACGCCACTTTTTCTCACGGAAGGCGATTTCGGCTCTCTACCGGCAAGTGGAAGGCAATGTCTTGGCCTCGCTGGACAGGGCGGTCAGCGGTAAGGTGCATATTACCGCTGACTCATGGTCCAGCAGGCATGGACAGGGACGTTGCCTATCTTTCACGGCGCATTGGGTGACTCTGCTGGCAGGTGCAGTAGTGTTGGAGGTTGTTCCGCCACCACGCCTCCAAAATGCTACTACTGGTGATTCTGACACACCTCTCTCCTCCACCCCCTACTCTTCTTCTTCCTCCATGGCCTCTTCCTGTGCTTTGTCCTCGAAACCAGCGGTGCTATGCAAGTACGCAGGCAAAAAGATGCCACGCGGTGCTTGAGCTGGTGTGTTAGGGGGACAGGAGCCACACTGGGGCAGAGAATCTGTCAGCTCTGCAGGGGCAGGCTCAGAGGTGGTTGACGCCAAGCCAGGTTAAGCCAGGAATGGTGGTTTGCGGCAATGGCTTCAACCTCCTCTCCGCCCTCCGACAGGGACAACTGACCCATGTGCCCTGTTTGGCTCACGTCCTTAACTTGGTGGTGCAGCGGTTCTTGGGCAAGTACCCGGGCTTACAGGATGTCCTGAGGCAGGCCAGGAAACTCTGTGTGCATTTCCACCGGTCATATGCCAGTGCTCGGCTGGCTGACCTCCAAAAGGAATACAACCTGCCCAAGAACCGCCTAATCTGTGACATGCCCACCAGGTGGAACTCAACGTTAGCCATGCTGCAGCGGCTGCACATGCAGCAGAGGGCCATCAATGAGTACCTGTGCCAATATGGCATGAGGACAGGGTCAGGGTAGCTTGTTTTTTTTTGCCACGCCAGTGGGTCATAATCAGGGATGCATGCACTGTCCTGGCACCATTTGAGGAGGCCACGAGGTTGGTGAGGAGTGACAGTGTCCCTCTTGTCCACCTGTTGGAGCACACGCTGCGTGGAATAATGGACAGGGCACTTGAGGCAGAACAGAGGGAGGAAGAGGAGGACTTCCTTACCTCCCAAGGCCCCCTTTATCCAGACAGTGTTCCTGCTGGCCCGCCTATCACACAGGAAGAGGAGGAGGAGGAGGATTGTGTCAGGATGGAGGTGGAGCCTAGCACTCAGCATCAGCAGCAGTCTTCAAGAAATCAATTACAGTCCCAAGAAACCCATGGACTTGTACGTGGCAGGGAGGAGGTGGCTGTGGATCATGTCGTCCTGAGTGACCCAGAGGACTCCGGACCGAATGCCTCAGCAAACCTACACTGCATGGCCTCCCTGATCCTGCAAAGCCTGCGGAAGGATCCTCATATTCGTGTGATCAAGGAGAGGGATCATTACTGGCTGGCAACCCTCCTTGAGCCACGTTACAAGGGAAAGGTTGCAGACCTTATCTTGCCATCGCACAGGGTGCAGAGGATGAAACATCTTCGGGAGGCCTTGCAGAAAGGTCTGTGCAACACGTTCCCAGAGACTGGGAGGTTACAAAATCCTGGTCCTGGACAACGTGTTGCTGAGGGTTCGGTCAGTCAAAGAAGGAGCGGTGGAGAAGGTGGCCGTCTGACCGATCCGTTCAGACAATTTTTTAGTCCGCATCCCCAAGGTATGATCGGTTCCAGCAACCATCCCCAGCGTCTATTTTACATGGTGCAGGAATACCTAGGGGCAAGATCAGACTTGGACACCTTTCCCACTGAAAATCCTCTGGGTTACTGGGTCTTGAGGGTGGGTCACTGGCCAGAGCTTGCACAATATGCAATTGAGCTACTGGCCTGTCCTGCATCCAGCGTTCTTTCGGAACGCGCATTCAGTGCTGCTGGAGGCTTTGTAACCGATCAGAGGGTGCGCCTGTCCACCGAATCGGTCGATCGTCTGACCTTCATAAAAATGAATCAGTCTTGGATCACCAGCTACCAAGCACTTGATGCTGATGTAACCGAATATTTTTTTTTTTTGAATGGGAGATCCCTTCAAGACTGCCTATGCTGATGCTGAGTGACTATCCTCTTCCTTCTCAATGTTCATGCTGATAGCTTGCAAGAACATTTTTGGTTCTGGGCATCGCCACCAGTGGCTAAGGCCCAATTTTTCAGCCCCTGTTTAACAGGGGCGTGTAATTACAATTTTTGATGCAATAATTTGCAGCAGGGCTCATTCATACGCTCCAACTAGAGTTTCTGTGAGGGGTTGCAGTGTTGTGGCACCAGCACCAGTGCCTAAGGCCCAATTTTTCTGCCCCTGTTTAACAGGGGTGTGTAATTAAAATTTTTGATACAATAATTTGCAGCAGGGCTCATTCCTGCGCTCCAACTATAGTATTTGTGAGGGGTTGCAGTGTTGTGGCACCAGTGCCTAAGGCCCAATTTTTCTGCCGCTGTTCAACAGAAAAATTGTAATTACAATTCTTGATCTAATATTTCACAGCAGGGCCCGTTCCAGCGCCCACTTAGAGTAACTGTGAGCACTTACAGTGTTGTGGCACCAGCACCACCACCACCAAAGGCCCAATTTTTCTGCCACTGTTCAACAATGGCATGTAATTACAATTCTTGATCTAATATTTCACAGCAGGGCCCGTTCCAGCGCCCACTTAGAGTAACTGTGAGCACTTACAGTGTTGTGGCACCAGCACCACCACCACCAAAGGCCCAATTTTTCTGCCACTGTTCAACAATGGCATGTAATTACAATTCTTGATATAATAGTTCACAGCAGGGCATTCCAGCGCCCACCAAGAGTAACTGCGACACCAACACCTAAGGCCCAAATTTCTACATAGGCAGGCCCTTACTTTCAAACATCCGACTTACAAACGACTCCTACTTACAAATGGAGGGAGACAACAGGAAGTGAGAGGAAATCTACCCCAAGGAAGGGAAATTCTCTCCTGTAAGAGTTAATATGGGAAAAAGGTGTCTCCTCTCCACTGATACTTTATCACCAATTCTTGTTTCCCTAAAACCCCCAAATTTTCTAAATCCAATTGTCATTGGGACAGAAAGTGAGGTGACATCTTCTGAACAAGTGCACAGACAGCAAAACAAATGTTACAGGGGTGATAACCCTTCCCTATGTTTTCCAAAAAGCTTAAAAATAGATTTTTTGGCTGGAGCTACACTTTAAAAATGTACCAGTTCAAAATTACAAACAGATTCTTCTTAAGAACAAACCTACAGTCTATGTCTTGTTTGCACCGCCTGTATACTTCTGTACAGAGTATATAGGGCCTGGGGGCCCCACACCTTTCCTTTTTTTTATTTGGGTGCGGGGTTCCCCTTAATATCCATACAAGACCCAAATGGGCTGGGGAGGGGGGATTTGGGGAGGGGTACCCAATGCCGATTCTCTCAATGATTTTCATCCATATTGCCGGGACCACACATTACATTAAAGCCGCAAGCAGTTTTAAATTACTTGTTTTTTTCGGGCAATAACTTGCATATTAGCCTTTAAAATTAGCACTTTTGATTCCAAACCTTTGAGTCCCATAGACTTTAACGGGGTTCGATAGTTCATGCGAGTTTAAAGTATAAAATCCAATATTCATTTCCACTTTATCAATCATTTTTAGCCTACTCCTTTTAAAGATGAATGATCTTGGAAGTATTGTAAACTTAGTTTGTGAAGATCCCTACACATGTACTTCCTTGAATTCTGTGACACGTATTCATCATGCACAGTTGATAGGCACTGCTGTGTCACAGAATTCACAGAGCTTGCCTTCAGAACTACAGAGATTTTGAGAGGAAAAGTTTCAGGAATCTGAGTCAGTACAGGAGGTACCATGAAATATGTAGTCCTTAGGAACTGAAAGTAAACAGCAGAGGAGAAGCTGCAGAGCATGCAGGCAATCCAAGAATTTCTGGAAAGTGGTAACCAGCAGACAGGCAGCACTTACAACATGAGAGATTTTTCAATTACTGTATATACTCGAGCATAAGCCGAGTTTTTAAGCACAATTTTTTGTGCTGAAAATGCCCCCTCGGCTTATACTCGAGTCACCTTTTTGCGCCTGATCTCCCGAACTTTGGGGACCCGGTTTCTTGTCCGGGGAACCTACGACCGGGGAGCACCGATTTTTCAAAACCGGGCACCCCTTCCATAGACTCCCATGTTAAACGGTCATTTCTCTGGTGAATTTGGGGACCCGGTACTGGCCGGCCGTAGGTCTCCTGGATCCCAAACGTGGCACACATATAGCTCCACTCTTTCTCTACAAGTGTGCAAAGTATCTTGTCCAGTGGACCTATGGCCGGGGAGCACCGATTTTTCAAAGCCGGGCACCCCTTCCATAGACTCCCATGTTAAACGTCAGTCTAGTCATGGACACAGTGAGGCATGGACACAGTGAGGCATGGACACCGTGAGGCATGGACACAGTGAGGCAAAGTGAGGCACACCCTAGGCTTATACTCAAGTCAATACGTTTTTTCAGTTTTTGTGGTAAAATTAGGTGCCTCGGCTTATATTCGGGTCGTCTTATACTCGAGTATATACGGTAAGCTTATACTGAATTGCCAAAAAATAACTATTGTTTGCATTATGATTACAATGTGTAGCGGCCTCACCCCGACCTCTTTAACTAGGGGTATGTCGAGCGACAGAGTGAGGTGCGCTACGGCCCATGTCCTCCCCGTGCATGTGGGTGAGGTGAAGGCCAGTATCAATCTTTTCCTCGGGCCAAATGTGTGCTGGTTATGAGGGTCAGTTCTTCCGTGCCGGAATCTCCCTTTGTTCCCATCAACAGAGTCCATACACCCATCAAAGTCCAAACTCAGGTTTATTGCGTATCTCCACATACAGTCAAATGCAACGGCAGGATACGATGGGGAAGCAGGTCGAGGCACTGTACAGGTTCCTAGTCCCTACACTCCCTGTGCTATGACCAGGGGTTGCAGGAATCTTGATGAAAGCTCCTCCGCTGCGCTGTAGCCCATATCAGGGGAAGATGTCCTCCAAGGGAGTTACTGAAGGCCCCCAGCCTCCTCACCTCAGATGCGGGTCCCCTCGCAAGGGGCGCCCTGGAGCAACTTCACCCTCGCGGGACCCAGTCGGAGTCACCGGGTCCCAGGCCTCCTCAATAGTACCTCACCCCAGGCTGAAGGTGCCCGGGATGGACTCCATCTTCGTTCCGGCCAGGCCTTGGGCGCCTAGGCCAGAACCTTGAACCGCCCGCACCCAGGCCTAAGGTGCCTGGGTGCGTGAAGAGATGATCCCCCAAAGACCTCGTGGCGAGGGCGTCTCCCCCTTTTATCTCCTCCCATCGACACCACGGCGGGTTCCCAGCCGTACCATCTCCAGGAAGGGACAAAGAAGGGTAGCACTGTGGTAGTGATTCTACCTCGAGCCAGTAGGTACACTGACACCCACTGGTCAAAGAGAATATTACACCACCCAATCCTCCACGAATAAGAAAAAGGGGTCTAATCCCTGACATAATTACACACCTGGGTCTCTCTACCCCCAGGTGTATCCCACTAACTTTTAAGACCCCGCTACACACTCCCCCTGGTGATTTGACGCTGGTCCCCAGCGTCAGGTGCACACCCATGTCTCCCAAGGAGTGGTGACATGAAGTGGGCCCCAGAGGCTATCCCTCAAATTTTGGATACTGTATGTGCCAAGACCTGCTCAACAGAAATGGGAACTATAAAACATTAAAACTTTTGTATAAAACATCTGTCATGTACACATATACAATCCCTCCCGTCACTGTCTAAGAACCACCCCATACTCAGTAGGCTTGTGCAATTCGTTTCGTAACGAATTGAAATTCGTCCGAATTTAGCAACTTTCGGACATTCGGAAGCATTCGAATTTCCGAACAAAGCAATTACGAATAAGACCGAATCCGAAATAAATTATACCGCAAATAGCGAATGCCCGAATGTCTTCGGCATAATTCGTTATGAAAAAGTTACGAATGTACGAATCCATACGAAGCACAATAACACTCACTCTGCTCTGCTCTCTGCTTCTCCCACACCGTGCTGAACTCCCTCTCAAAATGGTGTACAGGGGCGGAGGTTATAGCCGCATGTCAAAAACGAAAGTAAAATACGAGATTTCGAATCCATTCGAAGCACAATAACACTCACTCTGCTCTGCTCTCTGCTTCTCCCACACCGTGCTGAACTCCCTCTCAAAATGGTGTACAGGGGCGGAGGTTATAGCCGCATGTAAAAAACGAAAGTAAAATACGAGATTTCGAATCCATTCGAAGCACAATAACACTCTGCTCTGCTCTGCTCTCTGCTTCTCCCTCACCGTGCTGAACCCTCTCAAAATGGTGTACAGGGGCGGAGCCTATAGCCGCATGTAAAAAACGAAAGTAAAATACGAGATTTCGAATCGTTACAAATAACCGCAATGTATTTAGAAAAGTACAAATCCATTCGAAGCACATTAGGCATAATAGGCAGCGTCGTTGTGAGAGAGACACGGAAAATTACGAATCAACGAACCCAAAAAAAGTTACGAAAGTAGGAGTTGTGTCCAGAATCAACGAAAAACAACGTACTCTACCGAAAGTACGAATTATAAAGCAACAAAAAATTCAACGAAAAATGTCGCTTGCAAAAATACGAATGAGTCCGAACACGAAAAATCCCGTCTAGCAAAATTACGAATGATTACGAATCAACAGGACCGGAAAGAAACGAACCGAAACGGAACGAATTTTTCCGTTGTGCACAAGTCTAATACTCAGTAGTCTTGACCGACGAATCTCCTGCAGAAGGGAAACAAACAAAAAAAACACATCCTAACACTCTGTGTTAACTTGGCATGAGTGGGTCCGTCAGCCGAGAGACCCACTCACTCCAATAAGTAAGTAATGCATGTGTAACATTTTCAAACATTCGTTGCACAACACTGCCACCTGGTGACAGCGCTGCGGTAATGACACTTGGTGAGATCTTCATTCTTCCTGCTTTCCTACTCTAACTCTACCCCAAAAGTCTCTGCCTTTGGCACATGAAGAAAAGGGAGAAAAAAAAACAACAGCTCCCAAATCTCCAGTGAGTAAAAGAAAAGCCCAAATCAAAACAAAAGTAGGGCACATTTCTAGGCGTCTGGGAATGTCTCTTCCAGAAAGTTTCAACAGCAACAAGATAGGAGCTCACTTCTCCTATAAATAGAACCTTGGATCCGGCAGAAACAGGGGCTTCAGGTGCCCGTCAAACACTTCCACCGAATACTCGACATCCTCTCCTTCTTTCCGGCAGATGAGCACCTTATCGGCATGAATATGGCGCCCAAGTCTCCAATCAGCTCTGCAGTCCTTGAACTTTTTAGACACAGGCGGCGAACATGACAGGTATCGCCTGGCATGGGGTACTTTAAGTTTTTCCCATACAAACTCGTCATACCACCTTGGTCGCAGGACCTCGACTTCATACAATAAGTCCCGAGGCAAGTAGGGGTACTCCCACCCATATTCACGGGCGACTCTCTGGGAGAAAAGTCTCTGCAACCTGGCTAGGGGTGGCATCACATCTCGCTCACCTTCTCCTGGCTGTACGATGGCCTCCGGGTGCCGAGGTACCTTCATCATCTCGGGTTTCTTTGTCTTTGGTGCCCGCAACGAAGCACGCTGCATCCCCAACATCAGAGCGGGTGATGTAGTTGAATGCGGGAAGTTGGTCGGAGGACTAGATTTCCTCGAGAACTCTGGGGCCTTCACCCGGAGCGCACTGTCTTCTATGGACATGGGGGAATCCTGCGGTTTACTCAGCACAGGTAGTGGGCGTCTGTCCCAGCCCTTCCGGTGAAACAGTTCGTCTATCTCTCCGTCATCCCCACAGTCTGACAATGACTCTAAGTCGGAGGTGTCATACATCTCAGCGGGAAGGTAGTCTCTAGTAGACGGAAGGCTACCCTCCCTTGTGGGCTCCACCAACTGTGGACCCCCGACACCTCCAACCAACACCACAGTCCCAGCCCCTGGCTCACCTGGACCTTCTGAAGAACTGGGATGTCCGGGACTCTCTTCTCTACCGGCGTCATCCAGGCCAGGCAAGCGGCGGGGTGAAGCTCGACCACGACCATAGGATGCCTGTACCAGGCCGACTTTCCTCTTCGGAGGTGGGAGCAGGGAGTCTGTAGTGACCGAAGCAGTGTCCTCGGATTTTTCTCTCTCAGTCTCTGGTTGGGCAGTCACTTCGCCCTGGTCAGCGCGCACGGGAAACTCCGCAAAGGCTTTGATCTCTCCCTCCGGAGTGGCGGTTCCTGTGATGCAGTTGAGGCGTATGGCCCGGGGCCTTTCCGTGTGTGGTTCAACCTCAAAAAGAAACTCCTTGCATGCTTTGCATTGCCCGAATGGCTTTAGTTGGACCACCAGTCCCGAGCATCCGGGACAGATCACACCGAGGGCCTCCGTGTCTCTGCATGAATACAGAGCCAACTGTCCTCGGGGCCTGAGCCTTATCCCCGTGTCTGTAATGGGTGCAGCAAATGCAGTCATCTTGAAAGGATAAGGTACCGGCATCCACGGGGAGCCTGAGTTCGCTCCGACCACTTGCTGCTCCATCACGCGCTGACCTCGCGCCGGAGTCTCCACGTGTATCTCCACACGTGGCCAGACTCCTCCCACGACTTGCACGTTTTCGCGGGCTTCCTTCAGTCTCCTCCCACGAATTGCGCAGTCATGGGGTGCCTCGTGGCGCAGTGCAGCAAAAGTCCCCACATGTAGTTCGTCACACGGCTGGACTCCTCCCTCTTCCCGCTCTTTCTGCATGGGCCTCTCCCGGTTTTTCAGGGAAATTTCCACGACTTCGAGCACAGGGATGCACTTTGGCCAATCACATGGCCGACCTGCTCGGACCTCCTCCGGGCAGCAAAGTTCAAACACAGCCGTTCCAAACCTCAGGGTCAACACACATTTCATCCCGGACTCACGAGCCCCCACGTGTAGCGGCCTCACCCCGACCTCTTTAACTAGGGGTATGTCGAGCGACAGAGTGAGGTGCGCTACGGCCCATGTCCTCCCCGTGCATGTGGGTAAGGTGAAGGCCAGTATCAATCTTTTCCTCGGGCCAAATGTGTGCTGGTTATGAGGGTCAGTCCTTCCGTGCCGGAATCTCCCTTTGTTCCCATCAACAGAGTCCATACACCCATCAAAGTCCAAACTCAGGTTTATTGCGTATCTCCACATACAGTCAAATGCAACGGCAGGATACGATGGGGAAGCAGGTCGAGGCACTGTACAGGCTCCTAGTCCCTACACTCCCTGTGCTATGACCAGGGGTTGCAGGAATCTTGATGAAAGCTCCTCCGCTGCGCTGTAGCCCATATCAGGGGAAGATGTCCTCCAAGGGAGTTACTGAAGGCCCATCCGTCACCAGGTTGACGCTACACCGGGTCTTCGGACGGGTGACCCCCCCCCCCAGCCTCCTCACCTCAGATGCGGGTCCCCTCGCAAGGGGCGCCCTGGAGCAACTTCACCCTCGCGTGACCCAGTCGGAGTCACCGGGTCCCAGGCCTCCTCAATAGTACCTCACCCCAGGCTGAAGGTGCCCGGGATGGACTCCATCTTCATTCCGGCCAGGCCTTGGGCGCCTAGGCCGGAACCTTGAACCGCCCGCACCCAGGCCTAAGGTGCCTGGGTGCGTGAAGAGATGATCCCCCAAAGACCTCGTGACGAGGGCGTCTCCCCCTTTTATCTCCTCCCATCGACACCACGGCGGGTTCCCCGCCCCAGCCGTACCATCTCCAGGAAGGGACAAAGAAGGGTAGCACTGTGGTAGTGATTCTACCTCGAGCCAGTAGGTACACTGACACCCACTGGTCAAAGAGAATATTACACCACCCAATCCTCCACGAATAAGAAAAAGGGGTCTAATCCCTGACATAATTACACACCTGGGTCTCTCTACCCCCAGGTGTATCCCACTAACTTTTAAGACCCCGCTACAAATGCTAATGTTGGAAAATTAAAGTATGCTGTGACCATAGATTTCCTTTAAAATTCCATACTGTATATTACAGTAAGATTGTTGTTGAAATTGTCCGGCTACAGGGTCTCTGACTTCCCGTTGGAACTATGCAGGGTTTCAGACTGCGTGTACTTGAACACAGCACTGAGGTTTGAAGATCAGTATTCCTGGATAAAATTTGCACGTATGCACATACAACAGTAAGATAAATTCTCTCAAAATTGAATTTTAACCTCTTCAAATTAACATTTAAATACTGACTCGGCAACTCAGTTTTCTGTATTTTTTTTTATAATTCAAACACACGCCTGTATGCCTAAACACAGGGGCGTAACTATAGGGGACGCAGGAATCGCGACCCAGCCCCAGGCTGCAGGGGGCCCGTGTGGCGTTTCGACGTATGTCACCTCAGAAGAC
Organism: Rana muscosa; assembly: GCA_029206835.1. Lineage (NCBI taxonomy): Eukaryota > Metazoa > Chordata > Amphibia > Anura > Ranidae > Rana > Rana muscosa. The sequence goes on from CM055128.1 coordinate 286,166,972, forward strand.
GACATACGTCGAAACGCAAAAGGTAATTGGCTGCCCAGTACGTCTCGCGTCACGTCCGGTTTATGGGGAGAGTGCGGTGGAACACACGCCGAGGCTCCTAGCAGCCATCCCCAACAGCGAGCTATACTGTGGTTCAGGCTATCTCTGTATACTTTTTTATAGTACAGGCCGTCTTGCTTTTTGTACAGATTGTTGCAAGCGGCCTTTTTTAGTTTTATAGTTTTTATCTTTAATAAAAATCTTTTTACGCTATGGGAGTATCTCTGCTATTACTTCCCTGAGGAGCTGAATGGAACTTCCCATTTAAACTGGCTGATCCGAGTGAGGATAAAAAATCTACAGGAAGGCAGCAGCTGAGCAAGATTCTGGCAGCAGAAGGAACGGCCTACGTATCTCACCAGAGGTGTCTTATACCCCTGCAGGGGTGCTTTAATCTGGTGAGTGGGGACACACATGAGGGGGGAGCACCCAAAGTCACCTGATTTCTATTTGTGGACCCGCCAGCTGGGACATTCATTCATCACGGAAGTCACCAAGTTTTTAGTTTGCTGGAAGAGGATATAGCGGACTTGCATATAGTTACTTATTATATTCTTGCCCTGGAATCGGTCACCTGGCAGCTCCCACCTGGGGCAGTGACTGGGAGATTGGCTGGACAGTATCTGTGGCGCACATTATTATGCATATATGTTGAGTTTAATCACTTCTTATGTTCTAGAGTCAATTGGTTGACAGGAGTCATATTTTACAATTTACATATTTTGTGAGAGTATCCTTCACGTGTTCACATATTTATTGGTTTACATACGCACAGTCTCATGCATTGGATGTTGTGCATGTTCATCACACTATTATTTACTAACAGTTCACTTATAGATCACAACTAGTATTTTTTCACTTTATTAATTCACCTACTGTAGGGCTTATAGTGTATATACTATACCCAGCCACCAGGTGTCATTGGAAAATTTGACACCCTTCAGCCACACAGCAGCGCCACCACCCCTTTCACACACTTTCCCCTGTCAGATTTGTCTAAGTTTGTATGAGCCAGAGCCGTTGGTCGGGGGGGTGGAGCTGGCGGTCCTAGGTACAGATGACTGCTTGCCTCTTGACACTACACTGTGGCTGTAGCCAGTACCAGGCTGTACCACGAGACAAGCTTTTATTCTATTGTAAATTTGCGAGTACAATACTAATTTTATAAAATGAATCTAGCAGTACAGATCTGGCAGGAGGTAACCAGTGGGATCAAAACTACAACGGGGGGGCCAAGTCAGCAAGTTATGTGATGCCACCATATGGTAGCTTTGGAGCATCAAAGTCTATTAAATGGTGCTCAAAGTAAAAACCTGCAGAATTATACCCAGCAAAACCAGAACCTAGGAAGCAAAGACAAGCAAGGTTAGAACCCACTGAGTGAAGCCCAACACAGCCACTAGCAGCCAAGTCATGCCCACTGGAGAATAAGCTTGGAAAAATACTGGAAAAATATCTGGGGTTCATACTGGCATGGCACTGGTAAAGTATGGGATACTGAACTCACAGGAATTACAACTGTATAGTGCAGCACAATGCTGGTCTTACAGGCAGACAGGAGTAAGATACCCTTGCAGGAACTGGCTGCAGTGGGATGCCGAACTTACAGGGACAAAACAGCAACTATGTGTATGAAAAACATGCAGGTGCACAGGGGTCCTAGGAGTTGGGGTGCATGAGGAGTCCAAGACAAGGAGGATACCTATTGGTATTGACAAGGAGAACCCAGCATGCCCACATGTACAGCAAAGGTGAGGGCCCATGGAAGGGCCGAGGCGTAGAGTCTGAAGCTGGATACAAATTATACAACTTTTTTAAAATTTTTATTAGATTTACCTTCATCTATGTAGTGCAAGGGCCTGCCTAATTGCATACAATTTGAAAGTGTTTAGGTTTGACCTCATATTATATGGTTTTGATAAATCTAAAAGAAAATTATGCACAAAAATTGTGTAGAAGTTGTATAGTTTTACCCAGTTTAAGGAACGGCCTGGTCTTCTCCAGAGCTCCTGATGGTAGAGATGGGTTGCACTGCAGACGATTCCTAGGTTGCTGTCCTCTGACTCACCCAAGCAGGCAGCTACTGTGAACGAAGGGCTAATGAGCAGGTAAGAATCTCAAGCAGCACTGAGGTGCAGGGATCGCAGGCCAGTAGGCAATACAGCCAGAGATGGCTGTAGTGCACAAACACAAAGGGGTATGGAGATCCACTGGAAGGCACTGGGTAATTCCTGTTAACAGTCACTAGAAATAAGGCATATGACTACAGGATTCCTAGACATCTTGGGGTTACTAGGTTTCTCATGTCAGGGACACTAGGTGTCTTTTGGTCACTTGAAATCCTCTCAACAAGACATGAGAAAGCACTGGGGTCACCAAGAATCTTTTTGGAAATTCACTGGGAGGCTGGGCACTAGGAACAATAACTGATGCACATGCCATGCCTGATGGAAGCAGCTCAACTTAAATAGAAACGAGAGATGGCCTGGCTGGGCATGTAGCTAACTGAATAAACAGCATGGTAGATAACCAGTCTTGAACAGGTAACAGCATAATCTTGCAAATTAAACACAATGTAAACAGATTGCCTGCTGATCCTTGGGAACAGAATTGACAGCTTAGTATCAAAACTGCAGATCTGTGACAATAAAACACAAAGTCTGATACCAAAAAAACACCTTTGGTGTAAACCGCTCTGAAACCGTTGTATGCAAACAATATAACAGTCAACATACAAGTAAAAGGCAGTATTTTGTCCGCCATGATTACCGTCAATGCATCTACGTCTATCATGGCCAAGTTTAGGAATCCTCTCCAGCATGTATTAGCTGGCATATAACATGTCCTGTCCTACTATATTTTTCCGTGTATAAGACGCCCCCCCCATCCCGCTTTTCCAACCCAAAATTAAGAAATCAATATTTTACACATAGGTAAAACAGAACACATTTTTGTTTAGCAATTACCGCAGGTAATGTTTAAATACCAGTATATTAAGCAGGGGTTGTTCTTCCTGTTTTCTCCACTGTCTGATCATACACTCAGTGGAGGCAAGTTCAAACTGTTTCTCTGCAGCTCTATTCCCATGCTCTTTTGCATAGCTGGCTACATTTGGTTTGATTTTGCAGAGTAAGACAATCACTTTTATTATTTTCTGACATCTTGGGCTCAGAACACTCCGGTCCCTGTTGCTACTGCACACTCTCCACTTCCAACGAGATCGCATCTGCTCACTCTCCACCTCCACCCCCACCCCCACCTCCAGCTGATGTCAGTAACAACCGTTTGACAAGCTATGGGCCGCGACGCACCCGGGCGGCTGTCTCCAGGGCTGACTGACCGTGTATAAGACGCTGCTCGATTTACAGGCTATTAATAAAAAATAGCGTCTTATACATGGAAAAATACAGTAGTTTCAACAGGAGATTGAGCCGGAGGAACAGCAAGAGCTTGCATTTAATACCAGAAATTCTGATGAACCCTTTACCAGGGTATTAAATGGGAGCCAGATTCTCCTGCCCATGCTCCTGATGAGTTGCAAAGACAAAATTCTAAATTGTTGATTGTATTCACCAGTAATGCACAGGGTTTATTTTCCCATATCTTTCTACGCTTTAACAACAGATGATCTACAGAATGATTGGAGCAGCAAGCAGATGGACACCTTATTTAAGTTTGTGAATACTCAATGGCAATTAAGTGTTTTAAGACCTTTATAATCTAATGTCACTCATGTCTAGTGAGCATTTCTGAAGGTGGACAGGGAGCACCAAGGTTTCATATTTTTCACTTGTTGATGAATTTGGTATCACTGGCAGTGCATTACTATACTCCATTTCATGATTTTCTGGAAAGACTCTTTCTTATTTTCTTAATTCAGATATATTTAAAAATTGTGTTGTATTGATTTTTGTATTGTGTTTGTATACACTATTTGAGCACTGTTTATATGATATGCTTTTGTAGCGGGTATATGCTTTCCTATTTTTGAATCTGGTGGGGAAACTGTGATGTGTGGTTCCCTGGGGCCCATCAGGTAGCGCTGTCACTTTGGGCCCGGGGTTGAGCCATCGTTGCGGTGGCGTACCTCTTTTGGTCTCTCTCAGCGGTTGTATGGCGGGGCGGGGAACCTGCCGTGCTTGCTGGGAGGGGGTATAAAGGGGCGGCCATTTTCAGTGGCAGGAGTCGAGTCCCGGGCACCTTCAGCCTGAGGGCGGTGGTTCGTGTCGGTCCCCTAGGTGGCCTAGGCCCATGGGACATTCGGAGGTCGTGTTCCATTCCAGGCACCTTTAGCCTGGGGTGAGGTACTCGGGAGGGGGTCTGGAGCTCAGTGCCCACCACTGAGTTCCGCGAGGGAAGGAGGTCCTAGGGAACCCAGGGAGTGGGTACCCAAATCCGGAAGGCGTAATGGACCGGTGGGAGATACTTGCTTGAAGACCCGGTGCAGCATATTGCCAGTGACAGGTGAGCCTCCCATCGGAGACCGCCTGGAAGGAAATCCCCCCTCGCTCTGAGACCTCAGCCCACTTTCAGGAAGGAAAGTGGGGAGTTCATTGTGTCTGGGCCTACTCGCATCCACACCTCCTTGTCTGTTCTGTTCTCTAAGGGAGTTCAACTGATTGTGTTCACTTGAGAAGAATAAAGGAGTGTTGGACTTTAATGGTGTGGGGCTCATTTTCTGGCGGACATTGTTCAAGGTAATTCTCTTTGGAGATTCCAGGTGCAGAACACTGACCCGAAGGTAAAGAAAGAACTTTTGCCTGCACCACACAACTAACTGTGGTGAAGGCTTGGCATGGTGACCCCGCTCTCTCTCCTCTAAGGTACCCCTAGACAAGAGACAGACGAGCCGAGAGAAGAAAGAGGGGAGAGAGGAGGCCGCTACACTTTTATTATAGGAATTTTACATATCACTCCAGTTGATTGTATATGCAAGTTTTTTTTTTTTTTTTTTTAGGCAAGCACAGTGGAGGGAAATCTGAGATAAATCTGATGCCTTAGGGCAGACCTTTAAGACTGTATACAGCAGCTCTATTGGGGTATGCTTAGTGTGCGTTCCGGAAGCTTGTCATTGTGCCAGATGGCTCAGAAGTGCAATAGGCTAAGCATTTGCTTTTCTTCACACCGAGTTGCTTGCTCCAGTTGTTGGCACGATACTTCAGTCCACTTTTGTTTCCATTACTCATGCCAGTGGCATTCCTGCTGGGGTGCTGCCCAGACATTGCAAGTGTCAGACTAAGGGGGATTAGTAACTCCAACCCCTATAGAAAGGCTGTGAGCAGACAGGACTTGGGTACCCAAAAGTGCAATTCAGGGAATCAGTGAAAGCATACACTGAGCCACTATTGTAATGCAGCAAGCACTGCAGTAATGCTATAATTTCAAAGTACATTCAGTGTAACTGGATCCGAGTGCTCTTTAAACCTTAATACATAGAAAAAAAGCTGCTCAAAAGGGCCATTGGCCATTCTGAAGCCTGTGCTGGATAACTGTGTTTGCTTCTTATTTCACAAATTACATTCAAGATTTCAGGAAAGGCTTAAGGGCCTGGGATTGTGTGGGTGGCATCAGTTTACATTAGTTTGACCGACCTTTGATCTGCTTCAAGCCAGTTTTGCATGACACAGCCCCTTAAGTCTGGAACACACTGGGTTGAAAGAAAAAAAAATAGCTCCGGTTGGAGCCGCTGTACTAACAATTCAACGTTAGTACAGCGATCTCCCCTGCTGAGCTCTTGTGTTCCATTGGCTGAGAGTGCTGATCGGGAGTTGGATGGCTGCTGGTTTTCCAGCATGCTCATCCGGCAGAAGCCAGCCAAACGGATGGCTTCTGTCGGACCAGCTGACATACACATGTCCTGAATGTTAGTTGTTTTTTTTATTGAACCGGCCAATGTCTATCGACTTTTGGCCCATGTGTACTAGGCATTAGGCATTACTACAATGACCATGCAATCGGCTTTAGATTTACCAAAACTATGCAGTATGAGGACCAACCTAATTAATACAAGAAATCTGCATCTAACAAGGGAGACCCTTGCGCTACATATTTTCTGGTAGATTTAAAAGATTGTCCAGACAGATTGTAGTGTGTATGGTGAATCTTAGTCTGATTGTTAGCTGGGAGAAATTTCCTAGCACCAATATTTTTGACAAGATACTTTCTGTATGGGAGACAGCTAGAAACCTGCATTAGGCATCTTCTCTTCATAACAAGGAGGTTCCATATTATCAAGAAAAAGAATTGACTAGTACACTACAGATATGCATGGGGGGGGGGGGGGGGAGTTTGATGCTGCATACACACGATCGGATTTTCCGTCGGAAAAACCTTGGATTGTTTTTCAGACAGAAATCCGCTCAAGCTTGGCTTGCATACACACGGTCACACAAAAGTTCTCTGAACTTTTCGACCGTCAAGAACGCGGTGACGTGCAACACTATGTCGAGCCGAGAAAATGAAGTTCAATGCTTCCGAGCATGCGTCAGAATTTTGCTTCCGGACCTCTGGCTAAAGGGGGTTAGAATGGAGCCCTTAGGTCGGCCTTATGCCGCGAACACACGGTCGGAAATTCCGCCAGCAAAAGTCCGATGGAACATACACACGGTCGGAATTTCCGACCAAAAGCTCACATCAGACTTTTGCTGGCGGAATTTCCGACCGTGTGTTCGCGGCATAAGGCCGACCTAAGGGCTCCGTTCAAACCCCATTTAGCCAGAGGTCCTGTCACTAGTGTTTTATGCAACTTATGCTTACTCTAATGCTTTTTGACCAGTTATGTACCATGCTAGGTCCTCTTCTCTCCTAAACAGTAGTTGCCATTTTTTCCTGGATGATGCAGAAAGAAGTGCTACTTTAGTGCTACTCGATGTATCAATACAAAGCAAGTGCAGGGTGTAATGCTCATGGAGTCAGGCCACGATGACCTGCCCTTACAGTCTCTTCAGCTTTTTAATGCCGCGTACACACGATCGGAATTTCCGACCAAAAGCTCACATCAGACTTTTGCTGGCGGAATTTCCGACCGTGTGTTCGCGGCATAAGGCCGACCTAAGGGCTCCGTTCAAACCCCATTTAGCCAGAGGTCCTGTCACTAGTGTTTTATGCAACTTATGCTTACTCTAATGCTTTTTGACCAGTTACGTACCATGCTAGGTCCTCTTCTCTCCTAAACAGTAGTTGCCATTTTTTCCTGGATGATGCAGAAAGAAGTGCTACTTTAGTGCTACTCGATGTATCAATACAAAGCAAGTGCAGGGTGTAATGCTCATGGAGTCAGGCCACGATGACCTGCCCTTACAGTCTCTTCAGCTTTTTAATGCCGCGTACACACGATCGGAATTTCCAATGAAAAAAGTCAGACGGAATTAGAGTTAGAAAGAAAAAATGTTCTCTTTTTTTCCGCCGAAAATCGGAAATTCCGTTCGTCTGTATGGAACTCCGACGGAGAAAAAAACACGCATGCTCAGAATCAAGTCGACGCATGCTCGGAAGCATTAAACGTATTTTTTCTTGGCTCGTCGTAGTGTTGTACGTCGCCGCGTTCTTGACGGTAGGAATTTGGTGTGACAGTGTGTATGCAAGACAGCTTGAACTGAATTCCATCAGAAAAATCCATCTGAGTTTGTCCCGACAGAAAATACGATCGTGTGTACTAGGCATAAGTTGAGTGACACTAAAGCAGTCAAGTGGGAAGGCTGAGCCACAGCCACTTTTTTTTATTGTGTGTAAAACCTAAGCTGGGTTTCAAGTGCTGAGCAGATTCATGTTCCTTTCATGCATTTCAAGGTTTAAAAACTTGAATTTTGATTGGTGGTTGCCTTTAATTTATAATGCATTTATGAAGGGTCAAATCCTTGCAAATTTATATAAAAGCCAGCAGATGGCAGGCATGAGCTTGTTTTTAGCTAGTGGGTCCGTTCAAAAAATAAATAAAAAATTGACTAATTATCAGTATAAATTGGGTCAATTTAGAAAGAAGCAATATGTAATGCAAGTCCAATAGACTATTCTAGAGAATAAATGCATCAACATGACAACTAAGCTGAAGACTGCAAGAATCTAGATCATAAGTACTCCAATAAGTCCCCTATGTCATTACATACAGTTCTGTCTATCATTGCGACATCCCTGAAGAGAATATTTATTCATGCTAAACGGGAGTATATAAAAAGAGACGTATTTTCCATTGTATTGGATTGTCACTTACAGTATGTTAAAACATTAAATCAATCTTACAGCTTATCCTAATTAAAGTTTGTGATATTGTGTAAATGCTGAAAGCAGTTTCAGTTTTTTTTTTTGCAAAGAGCAGTAACGAGGAAAAACATGATTCTAATGGTAAAACTTTTGCTTCTTTCCACTGTGGAGTACTTTGGAATTGATTATTTAGATACACGGGATCTATATCAGGTAGGAATGACCCTTTCCGATAGGACACAAATAGAGAACAAGCAAAACATAGCAAAAATACTAAAGTAGTAGTTGAAGGGGCTTACTCTGGCTTCATTAACCACCTCAATACCGGATATTTTACCCCTTTCCTGCCCAGGCCAATTTTCAGATTTCAGTACTGTCACATTTTGAATGACAATTATTCAGTCATGCAACACTGTACCCAAATTAGATTTTTTTTTTTATCATTTTTTGAAACAAGTGGTATTGAATCATAACTGAGTTGTTTTCTGCTATATTCAATTAAGATAGCGAAAATTTTGAAAAAAATAAATAAAATTTTTGCAAATAATCTTTTTTCATAAAATGTAGGCCTAAATGTATTCTGGGCAGTACAAATACCCACAAAATTACCCCTATTTGGAGAGTAGGCAGTACAAGGTATTTAGTAAGAGGAATGTTGAGTTTTTATGAAGTTATTATTTTTTTGTAAAATTCTCTGAAGATAAGAGGAAAAAAAAAAAAAGGTTTTCACAAAGTTGCCATGTTATTTCTCACACACAGCATAGGCATACTTAGAATTACACCCCAAAAAACATTCTGCTATGGCTTCCGAGTATGGGGATACCAGGTGTGTGAGGGGCCCAAAATCCAAGGAGCACCGTTGGGCTTTCATAGGAACTTAAATAAAAAACAAAACAAAAAACATACATTATGCATCCAATTTGCTGCCTACCCATCACATTTTTGGAGGTCCTGGTACACCAGGACAGTGGAAACACCCACAAAAATACACTTCAAGGTATTTTCTGAAAGGCATAGTGAGTCTTTTGAAAATGTCAAATTTCCTGTCAATGTTCTGTCAAATGCAGGAAAGAAAATGAAAATTTATATATGAAAAGATATTTTTAATACACATCATGGGCACACTTAGAATTACACTGCAAAACACATTTGCGGCCGATCGGCGCCATTCGGAAATGCACAGAAAGGCCCGAGGACAGCACAGCTGACCTTGGCAAATCTCAGGAACAAAGTCTTTCCGATGTCAGCCGACACATCCTCGGGCCTTTTCAGCCGTTTCCGAGGCTCTCCGGCGCCCCCCCGCCTCTGGCCGCATGCGGTATTGCATACCATTGAAGTCAATGCGGAACAAATTATTTTCGTTTCCATTGACTTCAATGGGGAAACTCGCTTTGATATGCGAGTACTTTGGATTACGAGCATTCTCCTGGAACGGATTATGCTCGTAATCCGAGGTCCCACTGTAAATCCTACACTTTGCTCATTTGGGAATAAACTACAGCTTCACCTGATAGCCCACTGTCTGCCAATACAGATCCCCCGCTGGAGCCAAGTACGTATGGATAGAGGGTCATGTGAATTATTCCCTTTTCTACCATGTGTGTAGTGCCCTTATTTGATTCAAGTAGAGGGAATATGTCCATTTTATAGGGAGGGAGGTGTCCCTTGAATTTTTTTTTTAGAATGTTGGCTACAATGAAACATATATTTACATTTAGGTGCTTTGAAAACAACATGGTCATAGAAAAAGCTAATTTGCGATAAAACAAACAAAAATCTCTATTTATGGCATAACTGCTATTATTGTCTTTGGAAGCCGACATAAAAACACAGCTAACTCTACAGTGAGACAGTCTTTGTCTACCCCCTACATACTATATGTGATAGCTTGAAACATCTACATGCATTTTATACAGCAGGCACCTTTATCTCACACAGTTCTCAGTGCTGCAAGGGATTCTGGGTAGAGATACCACACCGCTTTCAGTGGGTTTTATACATTTTAAATAGCACAGTTTGTCAGATTACTTTACTGAGCTCAGAGATTGTTTTAGCTCAACTGCTGAAAGGATTCATTACTGTTTTCACATGAAATTTTCAAGTATGTCTGAAAGCTGGCATGCTTTTAAAATGCCAAGCTGCAAGGAGGGGGCGATGTGTAACATCATTCTACTCTCTCTTTAGGGCATTTTGATAAAGCTAGAAGGCAGGCTGTGGGAAGTGACTCATTTTTAATCATGGCCAAACTTAATAAACTTAGAGGAATGCAGGTAGGGAGAAACTAAAGTGGGCCCCATCATGGTGTAAGAGAATATAGAAGAATAAAAGTATGCTGCTGCATAGTTGTAAAGTTAAAGATCAATTTTTTGTTTTTGGTACAGTTCTGTATATGTAGTACCTTGTCGTGTGTTGGCATGTTTTTTCTAACCATTGAAACAAGGTCTGACTGCCCCTCTCCCCTCTTGCCGCAGCCAATCCTGCAACAGCCGTGAAGGAGATGGCTAATTCATAAGTGCAACTTGTCTTGGCTGTGAACAATTTCCACCGACAAGCAGCAGCAGCAAGAGTAACAGAGCTTGACACAGGCCCAACCCTCTTTATTCCTCTTGCAGCTTATTGCCTGTGGAAGGTGCTCAAGTTGCACTTGAATTAGCCCCCTGCTTCATAGTGTTGTCGCATCAACTGTGTCAGGGGAGGAGGAGGGTAGGTCAGATCCCATAACTATGGTTAGAAAGCACTACTTAAAGACACGGGAGAAAGTACTAACTTACCCACCCAAAACCAGTTTTAAAAATGTCCTGTTTATACAGCACTCACTTAGCAAAATTAGCTGTGTTCTCCTCTCCTGTGAGCCCAGACAACTTGATAAGGGGCATGTCAACCTGGGCATATAGAAGTGGGTAGAGAACCAAAAGACAACTTTAGGACACTGTAGTGACATAGCGGATGACAGGTGGAACCACAGAGCACAGTGAGGGACCAGGCATCCCAACTCATCTTCTTGCACAAGCGTTTTTGATTTTTGGCAGTGATAGGCAGCGCCGGCCCAAGACATGGTGCTGCCTGGGACCAAGAATGAAATGCTGCCCCCCCCCCAAAAAAAAACACGCCCACCAAAACGCCCCCACATTCATTATTTTATATCATGATAAGTACAATTTAATTTATCAGAAAAGCAGAGTTACATGCAACAGCACCATATGCAAAATTACATGACATACCATTACGTTCAAATCCAAACCACAAACTCCAGTGTTATTTTGTGTTTATCTCATGTTAATTGGTTACAACTATATTGTTGTGTATACACTATTGAGGTCCCTAACAGCCAATTGGGGTCCTCAATCACATTATTGCCCATTTGTGCCAGAGGGGATTGAGCCAAATTCTGGGGGTTGACAGGCAGAGTGCAGGCCCAAAACTAAACTAGCAGCTCCTACGGGGGCAGTGCTACAGTTAGATGACAGGCTAGTAAATTTTTGTCAAATGACAGTAATGACAAGCTCTTACCTGCTAACACGGTAACAAACACTGGAGTCGAAGACAGGCAGCAGGGTGCAGACAGACGATCCCGCCACAAATATACAGGAGATGGTCAAATGCTGTGTGTAGACAATGATACAGGAGATGGTCAGAGACTGTGTGCAGACAATGATACAGGAGATGGTCAGAGACTGTGTGCAGACAATGATACAGGAGATGGTCAGAGACTGTGTGCAGACAATGATACAGGAGATGGTCAGAGACTGTGTGCAGACAATGATACAGGAGATGGTCAGAGACTGTGTGCAGACAATGATACAGGAGATGGTCAGAGACTGTGTGCAGACAATGATACAGGAGATGGTCAGAGACTGTGTGCAGACAATGATACAGGAGATGGTCAAAGACTGTGTGCAGACAATGATACAGGAGATGGTCAGAGACTGTGTGCAGACAATGATACAGGAGATGGTTTTATTGTGGTAATGACAAGGTCTTACCTTCTAACACGGTAAACACTGGAGCCACAGAAAGACAGCAGGGTGCAGACAGGCGATCCCGCCACACACAGTAAGACTCTGCCACGCCAGCCGGCTCCCGCATTATTGGGTTTGATTGACAGCAGCAGGGCCAATGGCTGCGCTGCTATCAATCTATCCAATCAGGACCAGAGACACCGTCTGTGGAGCTCGTGTGCTCGTCCCCGTTGCGGGAAAAACCAGGCTCAGGTAAGTAAAAGGGAGGCTGCTGCATCAAAGGAGGTTTTTTACCTTAATGCATAGAATGCATTAAGGTAAGAAACCTTGAGACCCCTTTCACACGCCCATAGCGTTGGCGGTAAAATATCGGTAAAACGCCGCTATTTTACTGTCTGATTTGCGGCACATTTCACCCACTAGCAGGGCGCTTTAACCCCCGCTAGTGGCCGAGAAAGGGTTAAAATCGCCCCCAAGGAGTGGAGGAGTGGTGTATACAGCGCTCCTAAAGTGACCCAAAGATGCTGCTTGCAGGACTTTTTTTTAACATCCTGCAAGCGCAGCACCCCAGTGTGAAAGCTTTTTAGCGCTAAAATGCCTGTAATGCACCTCAGTGTTTTTATGCAGTTTTGTTAGACCCCTTTCACACTGGAGGCGTTTTTCAGGCGCTTTTGGGCTTAAAATACCGCCTGTAAAGCGCCTCCCCTGCAGTCCCAGTGTGAAAGCCTGCGTGCTTTCACACTGGGATGATGCGCTGGCAGGACGTTAAAAAAAAGTCCTGCAGGCTTGATTTTTAGGGCGGTGGAGGAGCGGTGTATTAATGGGTAGCGTTGCTAAAGCACCTGCAAAGTGCTTCGGCAGCAGCGATACACGGGCACATTTAACCCTTTCTTCAGCCACTAGCGGGGCTTAAATGCGCCCCACTAGCGGCCGAATAGCGCCGCTAAAACTACGGTAAAGCGCCGCTAAAGCTAGCAGTGTTTTACCGTCAATGCCCACCCGCCCCCGTGTGAAAGCAGCCTAATGCCGCGTACACACGATCGTGATTCACGGCGGTAAAAAAAACGCAGTGAATCATGACAGGAAAAACGAGGGAACGGCTTGTTCCCCCACACACGACCGTTTTTCCCGTCATTTTTTCTCATGTCGAGAAAAACGACCGTGTGTAGGCTCCGTGGCAGTGTTTCCCTATGGGAAAACTGCCGCGGAAAAAAATGACGGGAAAAACTACGAGAAAAATTAGAGCATGTTCTAATTTTTCTCGTCATGATTAATGCCGTTTTTCCCGTCGTGAAAAATGACAAAAAGCCCACACACGGTCGTTTTTCTTGTTAAAATTTTTTTTTAATTTTTCACGACGGGAAAAATGATCGTGTGTACGCGGCATTAATGTTTTTTTAAATTGTGTTTTTGTGCTGTACATACAGGGCAGGCAATGGCATCCTGAGAAGAACATGTGCCATATGCCACCTCTACTGACAATGATCTATCCTGCACAGAGAGGGAGTTGAAATAAAATTCATGACACGACCATTGCATCTTGATTAGAAACCAAGAAAACAATACAAATCATTTTATAGTTTGCATTTTTTTAACCACTTGCTTACTGGGCACATAACCCCCTTCCTGCCCAGGCGAAATTTCAGGTTTCAGCACTGTCACACTTTGAATAACAATTGCGCGGTCGTGCGACGTGGCTCCCAAACAAAATTGATGTCCTTTTTCCCCACAAATAGAGCTTTCTTTTGGTGGTATTTGATCATTTCTGCGGTTTTTATTTTTTGCGCTATAAACAAAAAAAGAGCGTAAATTTTGAAAAAAACACTATATTTTTTACTTTTTGCTATAATATCCGAATTTTTTTTTTTTTATATATTTTTTTTTCTCAGTTTAGGCCGATACGTATTTTTCTACATATTTTAGTTAAAAAAAATTGAAATAAGCGTATAATGATTGGTTTGCGCAAAAGTTATAGCGCCTACAAAATAGGGGATGGAATTATGACATTTTTTTTATTTATTTTTTTTCCTAGTAGTGGCGGCGATCTGTGATTTTTATTGTGATTGCGACATTATGGCGGACACTTCTGACACATTTTTGGGACCATTCACATTTATACAGCGATCCTTGCTATAAATATGCACTGATTACTGTATAAATGTGACTGGCAGGGAAGGGGTTAACACTAGGGGGCGAGGAAGGTGTTAAATGTGTTCCCTGCTAGGTGATTCTTACTGTGGGGGGAGGGGACTGACTGGGGGCGGTGACCGATGGTTGTCCCTATGTACAAGGGACACAGCATCAGTCTCCTCTCCCTGACAGGACATGGATCTCTGTGTTTACACACAAAGATCCACGTCCCTGGCTCTGTGACAGCCGATCGCGGGTACCTGGCGGACATCGTGGCCGCCAGGCACGCGCATCGGCACCCGCGTGACACGGCGGGCACAGCTTTTCCCCGATGTGCAGCGGCGCGCATCGCGGAAGTAAACAGGAGGACGTCAATGGACGCCCTCCCGGCAATTGAGCGCCGCGCTGTAGACGTCATTTGTCTATTGCACGGGCACGAAGTGGTTAAAAGAATAAAGTTTTGCTTTAAATTACAGGGAAAACATGGGTACAATACAAGGATCATCATCAGCCACATTAAAAATCCCACTAACTCACCCTTTTTATCAGATAGGCAGAGAGGCAGCCCAGGCTCAGCTCACACGGTCACCGTCCAGGGCACAGCCAGTCAGCCACAGCAGAATTCCTCAGAGTCCCACTCTGAATCCCATTCCCAACCCTCATGCAGGAGATGGCAGATGGATGAGGTGTGTGGGCGGAGCAATATTGATTGGCGCGGAGGCTGAGCGCTGTGAATGCTGGGGCGGCCGTGGCCTCCTGACGTCACTGGTTGCTAGGCGACGGTCGGGACTTGGCACTCGGCAGGCAATGAATTATAGCAGCCAGACAGTGCAGCCAGGAGACAGCAGCGGCACCGCGCACAGGCACAGCGCCGACCAGCATCCGCTCCTGCTCTCTGCCCCGGACTGATTGAAAGTCTGATAAAAATATTTTGCCGGCCGGACTGCCGCCCCCTCCTAAATGCCGCCTGGTACCACGGTCCCATTGGGTCCCATGGTAGGGCCGGCCCTGGTGATAGGGTTGTTGTAAAGAACAGACAAGAGTGAACTACTAATGCTGTTTCCAAGTCAGAAAGTCCATTCAGCAAACCCTGCCTTGATATATATGTAGCGGGGTCCTCAATTTAAAGGAAGTGTTTGAGTGGTAGTTTGCTCAAACACCCTAATTTGTTAGGGTTTTTACAACCATTTTTATCCACAGGGAGAGTATCGGTGTACAGTTCCCTGTGGCCTACAGGTGGCGCTGCCATAGTAGGCTAGGGTTGAACCGCTGATACAGTGCTGTGCCTTGTGTGTCCCCTCTCAGCAGCCATACGGTGGGTGTGGTCTACCTGCTGGGCATGCTGGGGGAGGATATAAAGGGGCAGACGCTGCCTGTTTGGGGTTCTTTGTTCGTCGTCGGGAGTCCTACTCCCAGGGAGTGTTCCTGTCCGCCCTGGGTGCCTTAGGCCCAGGGGCGGGTTTTCCTGTTCCATCCTGTGCACATTTAGCCCAGGGTGAGGTACTACAATGCTGTTCCTGTCCGCCCTGGGTATGTAAGTCCAGGGGCCGCAGTGGAGGCCTGGGGCCCAGCACCTTTGGCTGGGGTCCACCAAGGATCGAGGAGTCTAAGGGTGCTGCCTTGCGAGGGGACCCGTATCTAGGATGAGGAGGCCGGGAAGGAACTCTCCGAAAACCCAGTGCAGTGTCATGGTGACGGTAGGGTCCCGGTAACTCTCCGGAGGGATGTCTTCTCCTAAAAAGGGGCCATAGCTAAAGAAGGGGATCAGCTTCACTAGGTCTGTGGCAGAGACCAGCTTCACCAGGTCTGTGGCAGAGACCAACTTCACAGTCTGTGGCAGAGACTGTGCGCCTAGTTAAACTTGCTTGAGAATCTGAGCAAATATCTGTAACGTTTGTGCCTGGACCTTCTCCACACCTTATACTATTCCGTTTCTTGCTCCAACCTTTTTTCCTATCAGAGACTGTGTTATTGGCTAAGAGAAAATAAACTCTGAGTTGGAGTTTCATCTGGTGTGGACATTCACTTTACTGGGAAGTCAAGGACTTGTCTCTACTTTGACACAGAGGTGAGAATCAGGCTCTGGAGGTTTTCATGTTCTGACCGTGGAAGACCCAACAACAACACCGCTCAACGTCCTCGCACAGGAGGGTACGGGCTGTTAGTGCGGTTTGCCTCTCTCTTCCTGCAAGGAGCCAAAGTTAATGCAGGTAAAGGAAGGGGTCTGTGCGTTACATATATATATATATATATATATATATATATATATATATATATGTAGCGGCCCCACTCTCTCTCCATCTTTATCGGTTGCACACCAACTCATGTCTAGGGGTTCCTGGGTTGTGAGAGTGAGATGCGCCACGGCCCATGTCCTCCCCATTGTAGTAGGGAGGTGAAGGCCACTTACTGATGTTTCCTCGGGCCGGTGTGTTCTGTGAATGCACTGAGTCTGTAATTGCAAGCTCACCAGCCTCCCCTTTGCTTCCAGTAACGGGAGTTCACACACCGGAGAAAGGTCCAACACTTGTTTATTTGACACTCCAATAAGCAAAGCACAATAAACAGTTCTTTTGCAGCAAACTGGTTGGGACCTATAACCTTGCCAACGGTGGGGCGAGCAGATGGAGGCACTTCCTAAAGTTTAAGTTCTATGCCACTGTACTATGACCAGCGGCGCCTAAGCCAATCCGGCTGTTACAGAACAGGAAAGATGGGGTCTCTTCCAGCAACCCCTATGAACAGCAATGGAGCCCTCTTCGATACGCTGTGGCCCCTATCAGGGGGATGTGTCCTCCCAAGAGAGTTCCCAGAGGCCCACTGTCACCGGGTTGGTGCTGCTCCGGGTCTCCAGTGGGTAACCTCTCTGGCCTCCTCACCTCAGATACGAGTCCCTCCGCTCAGGGACCCTCGGACAGTCCACCCTAGCGGGACCCAGTCGAAGGTACTGGGCCCCAGGCCTCCTTGATAGTACCTCACCCCAGGCTAAAGGTGCCTGGGATGGACGCCAACATGACTCCGGACCAGGCCATGGGCACCTGGACCAGACTCCTGGATCTTCAGCACCCAGGCCTGAGGGGCCTGGGTGCGGACCGCAACCCTCCTCCTCCGAGGACCTCCTTCTCCGCAAGACCTCGTGGTAAGGGCATCTCCCCCTTTTATCTCCTCCCATCAACGGCCCGGCGGGTTCCCCGCCCCAGCCATACCATCTCCGGGAAGGGACAAAACAGGGAGCACTGCAGGAGATGATTCTACCTGAAGCCTGTGGGCACCCCGCCACCCACAGGCAAAGGAGAATACTACATCCTCCAATCCTCCACGAAACAAAAAGGGGTCTGAACCCTAACACAATTATACACCTGGGTCACACTATCCCCCAGGTGTATCCCATCAATTTGAGGACCCCGCTACACATTCCCCCCTGTGATTGGACGCTGGTCCCCAGCGTCAGGTGCACACCCATGCCTCCCATAAAGTGGTGACATGGAGTGAAACCCCTGAGGCAGTTCCTCTAAATTTTTCCCAAGTGCCAAGACCTGCTCAGGGAATGGGGAACATATAAAACAACTTATGTCATAAAACACTTTAAACATCTGCATAATCACAACCCCTCTCCCACACTGTCTAAGAGCCACCCACTCTCAATGGTCTTGATTGACGATTCTCCTGCAGGGGAAAGAAAAAAAAACAACATCCTAACATAATTTCTTGTCATTTGGCATGAGTGGGCCCGTCAGCCGAGAGACCCACTCACTCCAACAAGCAAGGTGATGTGTGTGTGAAACATTTTCAAACATTTGTTGCGCAACACTGCCACCTGGTGACAACGCCACGGTCATGACACTCAACGAGTCTTCGTTCTTCCAGCTTTTCCCTACTCTGCCACTATTCCCAAATGTCCTTGCCTTTGGCACATGAAGAAAAGGGGGAACACAAAAAAAACACAACAGCCCCAAGTCTCCAATGAGAAAAAGAAAAGCCCAAATAAAAACAAAAGCAGGGCACAGTCCTGGGTGTCTGGGAATGGCTCTTCCAGAAAGTTCAAGTGCACAAAGGAAATAAACAGGAGTTCTTTTCTCCTATAAGTAAAACTTTGGATCCGGCAGATACAGGGGTTTCAGGTGTTTGTCAAATGCCTCTATCGAATACTCGACATCTTCTCCTTCTCTTCTGCAAATGACTACCTTGTCAGCATGGATATGGCGCCCCAATTTCCATTCAGCTCTGCAGTCCTCAAACCTCTTAGACACTGCCGGCACACATTCCAGGTACCTGCGAGCATGAGGCACCTTCAACTTGTCCCACACAAACTCGTCATACCATCTTGCTCTCCAGACTTCCACCTCAAACAGCAAGTCCCGGGGCAGATACGGGTACTCCCACCCATATTCCCGAGCTACTTTGTGGCAAAACAGTCTCTGCAAGCGGGCCAAAGGTGGCATAGTGGCTTTCTCTCCAGTTCCAGGCAGCACAATAGCTTCCGGATGCCGAGGTGCCTTTACCAGCTCCCTGAAACTGACTTTCGGTGCTCTCAGAGAAGCGCGGGGTGTCCCCACAACCAAAGCAGGTGAGGTGACAGTAGGTGAGGACACCGGTGGAGGGGTAGGTTCCCTCGTAAGCTGCGGGTCTTCCACCCGAGGTGTGCTGTCTCCTGTGTACATAGGTGAATCCCGTACCGCACGGGAAGCAAGAAGTGGCATTCTATCCCAGCCCTTGCGGCTGAACAGTTCGTCTATCTCGCCATCATCTCCGCAGTCAGACAGCGACTCTAGGTCGGAGGTGTCATACATCTCCGCAGGCAGATATCTTCCGGTGGACACAGAACCATCCTCCCTGGGGGGCTCCACCTCCAATGGGCCCCCGACACCTCCAACCACCACCACAGTCCCAGCCCCTGGCTCACCTGACCCTTGTAGAGGACTGGGATGTCCGGGACTTCCTTCTCGACCGGCGCCATCCAGGCCAGGCAAGCAGCGGGGTGAAGCTCGACCACGTCCATAGGATGCCTGTACTAGGCCAACTTTCCTCTTCGGGGGTGGGAGCAGAGAACTTGTGGCGACCGAGGCAGCATCCTCGGATTTTTCTCTGTTGGGCAGTCCATCGCCCTGGTCAGCGCGCACGGGAACCTCGACAAAGGCCTTGATCCCCCCTTCCGGAGTAGCGGTACCCGTGAGGTGGTTGAGGCGAAGGGCCCGGGGCCTTGCTGTGGACGATTCGACCTCAAAAAGGAATTCTCTGCACTCCTCACATCGCCCGAATGGCTTCAGGGTGACCACCAGTCCCGAGCAGCCGGGACAGATCACACCGAGGGCCTCCGTGTCTCTGCAAGTGTACAGAGCCAACCGCCCTCGGGGCCTAAGTCTTATCCCCGTGTCTGTGATGGGGGCAGCAAAGGAAGTCATTCTCGTGGGGTGAGGAACCATAATCCACGGGGCACTTGAGGTCATCCCGACTATCTGCTGCTCCATCATGCACTGACCCCGCGCCGGAGTCTCCACGTGTATCCCCACACTTGGCCAGACTCCTCCCATGAGCTGTACATTTTCGCGGGCTTCCTCTTGACTCCGCCCACGAACGATGTCGCCATGGGGTGCCTCGTGGCGCAGTGCGTTAACAGTCCCCACGTGCAGTACGTCACACGGCTGGACCTCTCCCTTTTTCCGCTCCTCCGCATGGGCCTTTCCCGTGTTAGGGTCATTTCCACAACTCCGAGCAGGGACGCACTTTGGCCAGTAATATGGCCGATCTGCTCGGAACTCCTCTGGGCAGCAAAGTTCAAATGTAGACATTCTCAAGTCCATCTTTAGAACACACTCTATCCCGGACTCACGAGCCCCCACGTGTAGCGGCCCCACTCTCTCTCCATCTTTATCGGTTGCACACCAACTCATGTCTAGGGGTTCCTGGGTTGTGAGAGTGAGATGCGCCACGGCCCATGTCCTCCCCATTGTAGTAGGGAGGTGAAGGCCACTTACTGATGTTTCCTCGGGCCGGTGTGTTCTGTGAATGCACTGAGTCTGTAATTGCAAGCTCACCAGCCTCCCCTTTGCTTCCAGTAACGGGAGTTCACACACCGGAGAAAGGTCCAACACTTGTTTATTTGACACTCCAATAAGCAAAGCACAATAAACAGTTCTTTTGCAGCAAACTGGTTGGGACCTATAACCTTGCCAACGGTGGGGCGAGCAGATGGAGGCACTTCCTAAAGTTTAAGTTCTATGCCACTGTACTATGACCAGCGGCGCCTAAGCCAATCCGGCTGTTACAGAACAGGAAAGATGGGGTCTCTTCCAGCAACCCCTATGAACAGCAATGGAGCCCTCTTCGATACGCTGTGGCCCCTATCAGGGGGATGTGTCCTCCCAAGAGAGTTCCCAGAGGCCCACTGTCACCGGGTTGGTGCTGCTCCGGGTCTCCAGTGGGTAACCTCTCTGGCCTCCTCACCTCAGATACGAGTCCCTCCGCTCAGGGACCCTCGGACAGTCCACCCTAGCGGGACCCAGTCGAAGGTACTGGGCCCCAGGCCTCCTTGATAGTACCTCACCCCAGGCTAAAGGTGCCTGGGATGGACGCCAACATGACTCCGGACCAGGCCATGGGCACCTGGACCAGACTCCTGGATCTCCAGCACCCAGGCCTGAGGGGCCTGGGTGCGGACCGCAACCCTCCTCCTCCGAGGACCTCCTTCTCCGCAAGACCTCGTGGTAAGGGCGTCTCCCCCTTTTATCTCCTCCCATCAACGGCCCGGCGGGTTCCCCGCCCCAGCCATACCATCTCCGGGAAGGGACAAAACAGGGAGCACTGCAGGAGATGATTCTACCTGAAGCCTGTGGGTACCCCGCCACCCACAGGCAAAGGAGAATACTACATCCTCCAATCCTCCACGAAACAAAAAGGGGTCTGAACCCTAACACAATTATACACCTGGGTCACACTATCCCCCAGGTGTATCCCATCAATTTGAGGACCCCGCTACATATATATATATATATATATATATATATATATTAAATCCAGTTCAGACAGATGTTGCAGCCTTGTGTAGATTAGAATATAAATGTGGTACAGTGCCACCTTTGTCTTATGCACCCAAGTGTGGGCCCAGGGTCAGATGTTGCAGTGGACTTTGCGAGAGGATAGTGCTTGAGCCAGTGAATTCACTGACCTGCTTTTCAGCTGGCTCATAATCAAAGCAAGTTAGCAACCAAGGGCACCACCAGCTACAGGTGTTAATTAGAGATAAACATGTAACAAGGGCGCTTCGAAATGTCAGGACCTAGCAGATAATGTTTGCATTGATAAGGGGGTTGAGAGGATGTGATCTTCAAACACTTCAGGCCGCACTCAAAGAGGAAAGCAATCTCTAATAGAAAACAGATAAAAGAAAAAAGCGCCTCTAAGTGCAGAATTAAAAACTTTTAATATCCCCAAAAAGGATTAAACACACTTACAGGATCGAAGATAAGAAAGGGCATATCATGCGTGTGTACAATGGGTGATCCAGCATCAGGAGGGTCCCAGTATATACAACTTCCAGCAAAAAATCAAGGGAGACCAGCATATGTGTGCCCCAGGCTCTGGGAACACTAGTGAAGCAGTCTAGGTCAGCATGGAACAAGGATTCCGGAAATGACGTCAGCAGAAGGGGACATCAACCAGCGTGGACCGCAAACAGAAAACAGGAAATAGGTTATCAAAATGGGACGCATTTCGGATTGGTTCCTTCTTCAGCCAATTTTTATTTTACATGTGTTAATTAAGCAAGCAGGACAGCCAAATTCACAGACGTATGCAAGGATAACCGTAGCTTTTTTTTAATGTAATCTTTATTTATATTCAATTTCTCATAACAATCAAAAAGAAAATAAAAAAAAAACAGAGCAAAACAAAGAAAAATTTGAAACAGCAGTATCAAGCTGTCCAATCGTGTATCTGAACAAAATACAAAATTATAGGCCCGATTGGTCACCAAACATAGAGGGCATGAGAAATGGAGGCGCTATGTCAGGTCACCTGAGGCCAGATGACAGATGCACACCATTGGGGTCAGGAGTGCACCGCTATGATAGTGGACCCTACGGCTGACTGCTGCGGATGGAACTCTGGGTGGTACAGGAAGGCAGGTCCGCTGGGGCACCAACACGGATCCCACAGGGAGCTAGAACATAAGATTCCCCAGGGCGCAGAGTCTAAGAGCCAGAAGGTGTTCACCAGAGCCTCTAGTGGTAAAGATGGACTATGCTGCAGCTGACTCCAGGTCGCGGCCCCCAGGGTCTCCCAGCTCACGCTCACGGTAGGCTATAGGAGGAAGCTACAGGTCAGGGCGACTAGCAAACAAGGATAAACGGAGAACAAGCCAAAGGTAAAGGGTCACAAGCAGGCAGGGATGATCGAGAAATGTGCCAAAAGGTCAGGGTCACAAGCAGGCGGGGATGGTCAGGAACACGCCAAGATCGGTAACAGAGACAAAACGTAGAGCACACGGCAAGCAGGAAACAGGAAACCAAACACACAATATTGCACCGCAAGGCAGGCTTGGAGAACACAGTGTTAAATAGTGGTTCCTGTTGAGGCTAGGGTGGAGCCACAATGAGGGAAGATTTCATAACCATGCAGGTGTGAGAGAGCAAAGCCCTAAGGCTGATACACAGACCAGGTAAGAGACAGACAGATCATGAAAGTATTACTGCAAGGTCATGACAGTACCCCCCCTCTTACGAGGCCTCCCCCTCCCCCGCTTGGGACCAGGCTTGGAGGGGAACTTCAAATGGAACTTCCTCAGAAGACGAGGTGCGAAAACTTCAGATGCAGAAATACAAGATCTCTCCTCAGGACCGAAACCCTTCCAATCCACGAGAAATTGAAGAACACCTTTACAGAAACGAGAATCCAAAATTTGACTAACCTCGTACTCCTGATCATCTTCAGAGACTGGAGCCAAGGAAGGGAGAGGATGGGAGAACTTATTCAAAACTAAAGGTTTCAGAAGGGATACACGAAAGGAGTTTGAGATCCTGAGGCTTTTGGGGATCTGGAGTTTAAAACAAACAGGATTCAGCTTTGAAAATATATTGAAAGGACCAATGAATCTTGGGGGAAATTTGAGAGAAGGAACCCGGAGTCTGATGTTCCTGGTGGAAAGCCAGACTTTGTCTCCTGGCTGTAGAGGAGGCGGCTTACGCCTGTGGCGGTCAGCAAAACCCTTGAATTTTTTGGCAGCTGTCTGGAGGGAATTGTGAACGTCAACCCACATAGAATTGAATGATTCCTGAACGGAAGCCAAGGTTGGGATGTCGGAAGAACAGGTCATAGGAAGAGAGAGCTGAGGATGCCTTCCATAAACAGTGACAAAGGGTGTCTTCTGAGAACTGACGTTGACATGATTATTGTGGGAGAACTCACGGGAGTAGCGATGCCCAATTATTGTGATGAGCCGAGACCAAAGTACAAATAAAGACTTCTAACTCCTGATTAACACTCAGTCTGACCATTGGATTGAGGATGGTAAGAAGAGGTAAAATCCAAGGTAATGTTGAGCGACTTGCAAAAGGCTCTCCAAAAGCGAGACGTAAACTGAACACCCCTGTCCGAAACAACATGGGTAGGGACTCCATGAAGGCAGAAAATCTCTCGTACAAAAATGGCAACCAAGGCAGGAGCAGAAGGGAGACCAGGAAGAGGAACAAAATGGGCCATCTTGGAGCCTAGGCGTCCCAGTCGCTTAGGTCTCTGTAAGGTACGAAGGGCTAGCCAAGGGCCTTGTCCCTGCCAGATATATTTTAGAAACGCACTGTTGAGGCTCGAAAAGAAAGACCCAGGTAAAGAGATGGGCACCATTTGGAGGAAGAACAGGATGTGAGGCAATACGTTCATCTTTAAACACACTGACTCGGCCCATCCACGAGAAGGCCTCCCTATCCCACCGATGTAGATCCGATTTAATAGTGGAAAGTAGCTGTGCATAATTACTATTATACAACAGAGTAGAGGGGGGTGAGTTGGACCTCCAAATATTTAATGTGAGTGCTGCACCAGGTGAAGGAGAAAGAGGATTGCAACCGTGTATGCAAGCGTGGGGAGATGTTTAAGGACTGGATATCTGACTTAGCAAAATACATTTTGAAGTTAGAAATAGAGTTGAAGGTCTGCAGTTCATTCATAATATTGGGGAGAGAGATCAACGGGTCAACCACATAAAACAGGACGTCATCTGCATACGCAGAGAGTTTATGTTCTTGCGACCCAACACTAAGACCCTTGAGAAAAAAGAAAAAGGAAGGGTCTGGTGTCACCAGTGACACACCTCCATCCCTAAATTTTCATGAAAGAAAGAGAGATTCGCCCTTGGGACTTTGAGTGAGGTGAGCACTGTTAAGCCAATAAAAAACATCGCAGGAATAATTGCAGTGTATATTTATTCAAGTAAAAAGCAGTACATACATTGATGTCATGAACATGGGCCAATTCATACAAAATACAAGACCAATATAAATGAGGTAAAATGATATTACGAGTATCTGACAATAATTATGTAAACACATAGGCATCAAAAGTAACCCGACGCGTTTCGGAGTCAAACGGAAGGAAGGCCCAGCATGGATGGAATAGGTGTAACCCCAAGAGTGTATTTTATTCAATATACATATTTATATTTAGAGCCAACATTCCTCTTGGATTCACTGACACTCTTGGGGTTACACCTATTCCATCCATGCTGGGCCTTCCTTCCGTTTGACTCCGATTTGGAGCTTTGTTTGGCTCTGCCTCCTCAGCTCCCTGGTGAGACAGTCGCTGCCGCCGTTTGAGCTTCACCCCCGCTGTCTTTTGGCAATGTCCAGTGGTGAGTATGGGGTTTTCCATATTCAAGGCCCCCCCCCCCCTGTGCCTTCATATCATGCTTTATACTATATCACTCTCATTTTAGGTACACTACGTGCATCTACCCCTGAAGAGCGAGCCAAGCCTCGCGAAACGCGTCGGGTTACTTTTGATGCCTATGTGTTTACATAATTATTGTCAGATACTCGTAATATCATTTTACCTAATGTAGCGATACCCTCAACTTAAGAGAGCCGCAAGTTTTGATTTTGGGCCCTGAGTACAGCTTCCTCAACCCCCCGGCAATCTGCTCTACCCGCTCTGGCACAGTTAACCCACAGCAATTTCACATAAACAATCACTTATGCTTTAAATGTGGGTGTGTGAATTTATAACTCAGACTCATAGACAATGTTGTAAATAATAACTGACTTTACTGCTAGTGGTAAGATAAAAGGGGATAACATGCATGTAACATTTGGTTCACAACACATAAGCAGGTCCCTGCAGTTATAAATCACAATACTGTGTGCGTGTGTACCAGCAATGGAAAGGGGACGGAACGCCACGTGGGGCGACCGTTACCTAAACACCCTGTGGTGTGATAACTAACTTATAACTATCTAACGGATCAGGCCTGATCCCTAACCATGAAACTCAGTCTTAGAAGAAACACAAATCTTCACCGGCACAGGATCTGTAAAGGTGGTGCACTTGAAGTATTTAAATCCATGTATTTGTAATCCAATAGGGGGGGGGGGTAATTCTCCCTCACCAGAGGTGTTAGGCCTCGGAAGTCTAGTAGGCACAAAGTATAAAAGTAACAGTTTAAAGATGAGCTTTCGCTCGCTCACCACTCCGGAACACTTCCCTCAGTCCGGAACTTCCACCGGCTGTGTCGGTCCTCATCCACAGCGGCCTCTGCGATCGGATCCCCGATCCAGATAACTTCAGAAGAGATGAGTCTGGATGCCACCCAGGCTCGCAAAGGGGGTGGAAGGCTCTTTGGTTTGCTCCACAGGCCCCAAGCTTCAGGCCTGGAACAGCACAGATCCGCACAGGTGTCTCTCTCTCTCTGCCTCCCCGTGTCCAAAGAGACAGAGCTAGGCCTCGCCCCCTCCTTATATTCCTTCCCCCCCGACTCCCCTCTCTCTGGAATTTCCTGTCTCTGATTAAAGGGGAACACCCCGCTACACACTCCCCCCACTAAAACTCTTTGGTCCCCAAAGATAAACATTTCAACAAAATTCCTGAACCATTTTAGAGAGTGCGGAGTATGATGTTGGTACAGGGAATTGCCACCAAAACTCAGAGGTGGGATTCCCTGTCCCACAGGTCACACTGGCATGAGTGGCCTGCCTAACTGTGCCAGAGGGTGAGCTGGGGTTGCCCTCCACCAAATGAACAGTGGAAGGATTGGAGCACTCGGTACTTCTTCTAGCGGTGGTAACAGAGTCCTCTGAGCTCTTTCCCAATTGAGGGTAGGTTAACTTCATGGGAGGTCTCACGACTCTGCGAGCTCTCTGCTCCCTTGGGACTTCAGGCTTGGGTGCCACAGGCTTT
The DNA here is from genome assembly GCA_029206835.1 of Rana muscosa. Lineage (NCBI taxonomy): Eukaryota > Metazoa > Chordata > Amphibia > Anura > Ranidae > Rana > Rana muscosa. The sequence goes on from CM055128.1 coordinate 286,193,680, forward strand.
GTTTCAGGAACACTCTCTGACATCGTCACTGGTTCTGGGGCCTCTGTCTCTTCTTCATCTGAGTACAGGCCCGGAATATCTTCCCAGCATTCAGGCACGCCACTGGATGGAATGAACTCTGTAGCTTCTGGGTTCAGGGTCCCATCCTGCATATCCTCAGTGGGTGGAAGGTCTATGGTGGGATTTTCCGGGGTTGGGGAAGGCCATAGCCACTCCAGTTCTCCTCTCCCATCTTCACTTGGTTGAGAAACCTGTCCCCCTCCAGATCGAGAGGTCGGAGACCGAGTGTTGAGTCTGGGAGTATCCAAGATGGAAACAGATTCCGGTAGGTTCCTCACTGGAGGTATCCTGACTGCTTCTTTAAGCGGGAGTAAGTGGTTTCTGTGCCAGGTCTTCAAGGGTCCCACTCTCCCCTCTGGCTTTAACTTGTACACCGGTAGTCCAGGGAGTTTCCTACAAATAACGTAAGGCTCAGACCTCCACCTATCAGCAAGTTTGTGTTTCCCTGGGATCCCTAGGTTGCGTAGCAGAACACGGTCTCCAGGCTGCAGGTCTTGCACTCGAACCTTCAAATCATAGTTCCTTTTATTTCGGGCCCCTCTCTGGTCTGAGGCCGCTTGGGCTTGTTCATAGGCCGCTTTCAAATTATACCTAAGTCTGTCTACATATCCTTTGTGGGAGGTAGCAGAGGTATAGTCTAGAGAAATGCCAAAGGCCAGATCCACTGGCAATCTTGCTTCTCTCCCAAACATGAGGCGATAGGGAGAGTAACCCGTCACATCACTGGTGGTGCAATTGTAGGCATGCACCAAAGTGGATATGTGTTGACTCCAATGCTGCTTCTTCTCTGTCTCCAGAGTCCCAAGCATGTTTAGCAAAGTCCGGTTAAACCTCTCAGGCTGAGCATCTCCTTGTGGATGATAAGGGGTAGTCCTGGTCTTTTCCACTCCCAGGGAGTCCAGTAGGTTCCGGATCAGGCGACTCTCAAAGTCCCTTCCTTGGTCGGAGTGGATTCTCTGTGGTAATCCATAGTGGACAAAGTATTTTTCTAGAAGCACCTTAGCTACAGTGGAAGCCTTCTGGTCTCTGGTGGGGAACGCCTGTGCATAACGGGTGAAATGATCGGTTACCACCAGAACATTTCCCAATCCACTCAAATCGGGTTCGAGGCAGAGAAAGTCAATGCATATCAGATCCATTGGGCCTTGACTCTGTAGGTGGCCCATTGGGGCAGCTTGATGGGGTAGAGTCTTCCTCTGGATGCATCGTGCACAGGAGTGGCAATATTCCTCCACTTCAGCCCTCATACAGGGCCAATAGAACCGGCTTCTGACAAGTTGGAAGGTTCTTTCAGCTCCCAGGTGACCATGCTGGTCATGTAAGGCAACCAGCACAGTCTCTCGGTGCTTCTCTGGGAGAAACAACTGCCATTTATCCTCGGAGCCATCAGAGGGGCCCCTTCGGTAGACCACTCCCTGATGGACCTGTAGCCTGTCTAACTCTCTCCTTAGCAGACGAGCCTCCTTGGAGGGGTGATGTCGAAGTTTCTCTGGACTCTCGTTTTCCAATGCTTCAAAGACCAATCTCCCCATGGGGTCTTCCAATTGGTCGCACCTCAGTTCCTTCTTAGACAGCTTCGGTAAGCATTCCTCTTCAAGTTGAGTCACCCCGCAGTAGTGTTTTGGGACTCCCACTGTGGTAACTCCTATCTCCTCGGCTCTGGAGCCCCCTCTGGCTTGAAATTCAGCCCCCTGACAAAGGGCTCGCACTCCCTCCGGTGCTACCTGAGTCCAGTCCTCCCAGTCATCAGCCATGGTATGAGATCTTCGGGACAGGGCATCTGCATCCCTATTTCCAGTCCCTGGTCTGTATTTAAGACTGAAGTTGAACCCAGATAATGCAGCCAGCCACCTGTGTCCTGTGGCATCCAACTTGGCAGTGGTGAATAGGTAAGTCAGAGGGTTGTTATCTGTTTTTACTGTAAACTCTGCCCCATAGAGGTAGTCTCTTAGTTTGTCCACCACTGCCCATTTGAGGGCCAAGAACTCCAACTTATGAGTGGGGTAGTTCTTCTCCGAGGGGGTCAGACTCCGACTCACATAGGCCACTGGTCGCAGTTGCTCTTCATACTCTTGGTAGAGCACTCCACCGAGGCCTTCATGACTAGCATCAACATGTAACTCGTATGGTCTGGTGGGATCAGCATAGGCCAATACTGGGGCTGTGGTGAGGCTCCTCTTCAGGGTTCTGAAGGCCTCTTCACACCTGGGGGTCCACTGATCTTGAACCGACTCCCCGGGTCTTCTGGGTCCCTGGCCATCCTCTTCCCCTTCAGTCTTGAGCAGTTCATTTAGGGGCTTGGCAATACGGGCAAACCCATCCACAAACCTCCTATAGTAGGAGCAGAAGCCCAGGAAAGATCTAAGTTCAGTGACTGTTGTGGGTCTTGGCCAGGAGGTAACTGCCTCCAACTTCTCAGGATCAGTGGCCACCCCCTTTTCAGACACTATGTGTCCCAGATAGTTCACAGAAGACTGGTAGAACCGACACTTCTCGGGGGAAAGCTTTAGCCCCTCTTCACTAAGCCTTCTCAACACTTTCTCCAATCGGGCCTCATGTTCTTCCAAAGTTCTCCCGAAGACAATGACGTCGTCCAGGTACACAAGGACTTCTATGAGGTTCATATCTCCGACAGTCTTCTCCATGAGACGTTGAAAAGTAGCTGGGGCCCCAGATAGGCCCTGAGGCATTCTATTAAACTCAAAGAACCCCACAGGAGTTATGAAAGCGGTCTTTTCTTTATCCTCTGGGTGCATGGGAATTTGATAGTACCCGCTCTTGAGGTCCATCACGCTGAACCACTTAGCTCCAGACAAACTCTGTAAGGCGTCCTCTATCCTTGGCGTGGTGTACTGATCAGGGGTGGTCCTCCTGTTGAGAGTTCTGTAGTCAATGCAGAGCCTCAGCGACCCATTCTTCTTCCTGACCACCACTATTGGAGAGGCATAAGAGCTTCTGGACTCTCGAATCACCCCAGTCCTTTTCAGTTCTGCAAGCTGTTCTCTCAGATCCTCCAGATCTGCCAGCGGAACCCGCCTGACTCTCTCCCTGAACGGTTTGTCTTCTTGCAGGCGGATGCGGTGGGTAGCACTCCTCGCACGCCCCACATCGAATTCATCTTTTGAGAAAATCTTCTCCCATCTAGTCAGCTGGGCCTTGGCTCTCTCCTTCCAGGCCCCAGGCAAGTTCGGGTTCTCAATGGAAAGTTTTTCCCAAACATCTTCTTCTTCACCCGCTTGCTTCACTTCTGACCAGCTGATTGGGACAGCGGGACTCACCTGTCCCAGCAACATCCGGGCAGGTACCTCTATGGCCCTTCCTGTAGAGTTCCTTACACTCACCAGGACTCTTCCCCTGGCTTTCTTCAAGGCCTTGATTGGAATCACTTCCGGTATCACTTCCAGGCCTGAGTGATCTTCCCTTGGGTCGGATTCCAGCATGACAAAGGGGCCAGGCTGCTCCCAGGTGAGCTTCACAGTGGCCTTGAGGCAAGCCACCTGTCCGGGCTGCAGCACCACTCCTTCTCTCCCCAGTCTCCACACCTTCCCTATCCCCTCTCCTGGGGTCTTCTGCTCCAACACTAACCGTTGGTAGGCTGTCTTCAGCATGGGATGGATGTTTGGATCTTGATGGCTCCTCATCTTCACCAGGGGCGTCAGAAGTCTTCTCACTAGATCCGTATTGGTGCCTATGATGAGGGACATCTTGCTGGCCCCGGGTGGTCTAGGACACACAACTGCCAGGGTGTCGAACACTTCTGTCTTCCCAGCCACAGAGGGGTCGAATGTCAGCTTTATGGGCAGATAACCATCATAGGGGAACCTCTGCGTTCCCAGGCCCCATATCTCCAGCTCTTCTATCTTCTGTATAGGCAAATGGCTTAAGTGCCTATCGTAGAAGTCTCTGTACAACAAAGTCACTTGAGCTCCAGTGTCCAGGAGGGCCTTCGTATATACTTCTTCTACCTGGATAGATACAGTGGGGGACGGGCCGACCAATTCTTCTGGGTACGGCCGGGTTGAGGTCACTTTCTTCTGAGGACTTGTCTTCATCCAGTTTGTTTTTGACTTTATTCTCTCTTGAGCCCGGTATGCATTGACCTTCCCCACCCTAATGGGAGTACAAACCCGCTGAGGGATGTTATTGTCTCTTGGTTGTAGGCATTCCTTCTTGGGAGTGCTAAATTTCTTCTGAGGGGTCTTGTCCCCCCTCTCTGGTATGTATCTTGGTTGAGAGACCCTAGATTCCTTCTGAGGAGTTTTGTTCTCTCTCTTCCTTCTATTCAGTTTGGAGCTCACTGAAAGAGATGGGCACCCGGTTGACTCCCTCACCGGGGCCCTCTGGCGTTTCCCGCCGGCTGGCGACGCCGATTATCCATTTTCTTCTTTTTAGGACTGGAACACCTACTGGCAAAGTGGCCACTGCCTCCGCAGTTGTAGCATAACATCTCTTCTCGGTCCCGAGTGGGACTCGGTATTGACGTATCTGGGAACAACTCCTTTCTGGGGCTTGGTTTCTCTGCTCCACCTTGACCTTTCGCCATTATAGCAGTCATCATCTCCATCATCTGGGACATCTGCAACTTCAAAGTGTCCACCTCCGCTCCCCTATCGGGAGTCATGGCCGGTGTAACTATAGCTACCGGCTGTTTGACGGGCTCTATCTTGCGTTCTTTTTTTTTTTCTTCCAATATAGCCTCTTCCTCTCTAATCATTCGGATGAGGTCAGGGTACTCCAGATTCTTCCCATCCTGCCGGGCACGCAGTGTCCATGCAATTGGATCCATGGGTTGAGCTCCCCTCACTACCTGTTGAGCACGGGCCTCATCTACTTTCCCTGGGCTGATCCCCTTCTTTAGGATCATCCTATGCAGTATTTTGTCCAGGCGTCCCATATAGTCTGATAGTTTCTCACCTTCCTTCTGGTAGCAATGCTCCAGCTGATAAGCAAGCTCCGCGACTTTCTCTGTCCCACCAAACACATTCTGTAACACATCGAGGCACTCTTGTGCAGTACAATCTGCCTTGCTCATCTTCAGGTTGCGTACGGCCTCTAGAGCAGGCCCTTTCAAACTTTCCACAACCCTCTGTTTCTTTCTGCGATCCGGAACTTCCCATTCCTCTAGTGCCTGAGTTGCGCTGTCTAGCCACTCCTCAAATCCCTCTTCTTCCAAGGGTACTGGTTTCCTCCCTGAAAACATCCGGAGTTTCCTGTACCCCGACATCGGGTAATCTGTGGGCTCTTTCTTGCACTGAGCTACAATCTCCCCCAGAACAGCGCATAATTCTGCACTAAGGGTGCCTGGGCTTGTCCTGGGACTCTTTGTGTCCTTCTGTGGGGATGACGGGGAAGATGGCTGCGGTGACAGTGTTATTTTTGTCTGAGGGCTGTCTCTTGTGCGCGGCAGCGCATGCAGCAAATGATAGACCTGATCGTCCTCATCTTGTATGCTGTTGCCTCTAAACTGTTCAGGAATTTCTGCCTGCCATTCCAGTAAGACATGTGAAAGTCCCCCATTAGTTTTCACGTCTATCACCCATGGTTTGTGAATCGGTGATAGGGACATTATGAGTTGTATCATTGCTTGTGTCTGCCATATCCCCGGGAGTTCTATAACTGCCGTCCTGGCTGGGTCTACGCCCCATCTCTTGTACCACTGTCCCACCTCTATCGGGTCCATGCCGGTAGCTTCTGGCGGTTTCACCGCTGTCTCAGTAATCCCGGATGTACGAGCCCCCACGTGTAGCGATACCCTCAACTTAAGAGAGCCGCAAGTTTTGATTTTGGGCCCTGAGTACAGCTTCCTCAACCCCCCGGCAATCTGCTCTACCCGCTCTGGCACAGTTAACCCACAGCAATTTCACATAAACAATCACTTATGCTTTAAATGTGGGTGTGTGAATTTATAACTCAGACTCATAGACAATGTTGTAAATAATAACTGACTTTACTGCTAGTGGTAAGATAAAAGGGGATAACATGCATGTAACATTTGGTTCACAACACATAAGCAGGTCCCTGCAGTTATAAATCACAATACTGTGTGCGTGTGTACCAGCAATGGAAAGGGGACGGAACGCCACGTGGGGCGACCGTTACCTAAACACCCTGTGGTGTGATAACTAACTTATAACTATCTAACGGATCAGGCCTGATCCCTAACCATGAAACTCAGTCTTAGAAGAAACACAAATCTTCACCGGCACAGGATCTGTAAAGGTGGTGCACTTGAAGTATTTAAATCCATGTATTTGTAATCCAATAGGGGGGGGGGGGGTAATTCTCCCTCACCAGAGGTGTTAGGCCTCGGAAGTCTAGTAGGCACAAAGTATAAAAGTAACAGTTTAAAGATGAGCTTTCGCTCGCTCACCACTCCGGAACACTTCCCTCAGTCCGGAACTTCCACCGGCTGTGTCGGTCCTCGTCCACAGCGGCCTCTGCGATCGGATCCCCGATCCAGATAACTTCAGAAGAGATGAGTCTGGATGCCACCCAGGCTCGCAAAGGGGGTGGAAGGCTCTTTGGTTCGCTCCACATGCCCCAAGCTTCAGGCCTGGAACAGCACAGATCCGCACAGGTGTCTCTCTCTCTCTGCCTCCCCGTGTCCAAAGAGACAGAGCTAGGCCTCGCCCCCTCCTTATATTCCTTCCCCCCGACTCCCCTCTCTCTGGAATTTCCTGTCTCTGATTAAAGGGGAACACCCCGCTACACTAATTTATATTGGTCTTGTATTTTGTATGAATTGGCCCATGTTCATGACATCAATGTATGTACTGCTTTTTACTTGAATAAATGTACACTGCAATTATTCCTGCGATGTTTTTTATTGGCTTAACAGTGCTCACCTCACTCAAAGTCCCAAGGGCGAATCTCTCTTTCTTTCATGAAAATTTAGGGATGGAGGTGTGTCACTGGTGACACCAGACCCTTCCTTTTTCTTTTTTCTCAAAGATACCCGGGTGGAAGACACCCAATAGCCCAAAACTGGTCTGCGGTCACCCTCGCCAATAAAAACATACATATATGTATGGATTTTACATTTTTATCATGCACTAGCCATTTGTTATTCCAACATATCCAATAACATCTCGCATTGGACTTTTATCCCAATCCAGCTGGTGTGGTGTTCTCTGTTGGTGGCGGTGCTACTTTATTTCTCCCTGGGAGCTGCCATGTGCATCACAAGGGGGATCCTTGTCCCCTGCTGTCCCCGCTTGCCCTTTTTGAGCGGGCGGGGCCACTTGCACATCGGCACCATGTTAATGCGTCGGCCGCACGATGTCTGCGATTTTGCAGCATCGCTGTGGCTGCAGGCATCACTACCATCAAGATGGTCCTGGGAGTGTCTTGGCTCACACACCGCCTTTTTGATGGTTGGTGGGTTTAGGCAATCGTTTGCTGGTCATTTGCACATGGTGTTGGGGGCGGAGCCTCTCGGGCCCCTTCAGGGGTATATATTGGAGGTTTGCACAGCATGGATCTCATTGTTTGCTTTCTTTCACTGAGGACAGACACACAAGTGCAGGTCCCTCCCTTGGAATTCACTACTTTTAGACCTACTTCACCAAGGTATACTTTTATATGTTTGTATATTACTCGCTGCAAGCATTTACATGCAACTTGTTTTCTTATCACAGTCCTCACCAGACACCTGTACTTCATTTCATTCACACTCTCTTTCACTTATTACTTTCCTCTCTGATCTTTCCTTAATCATACCAGCCAATCTGGCATTTTTTTCACTCTCCCCCTCAGTCTCCATACTCTAACCATCCTTGGCTCATGTCTTTTATACATGCAAAGACATATATATGTTACCATATACTCATATACTCCTATATTTTAATTATTCAATATACATATTTATATTTAGAGCCAACATTCCTCTTGGATTCACTGACACTCTTGGGGTTACACCTATTCCATCCATGCTGGGCCTTCCTTCCGTTTGACTCCGATTTGGAGCTTTGTTTGGCTCCGCCTCCTTAGCTCCCTGGTGAGACAGTCGCTGCCGCCGTTTGAGCTTCACCCCCGCTGTCTTTTGGCAATGTCCAGTGGTGAGTATGGGGTTTTCCATATTCAATCCCCCCCCCCCCCCCGTGCCTTCATATCATGTTTTATACTATATCACTCTCATTTTAGGTACACTACGTGCATCTACCCCTGAAGAGCGAGCCAAGCCTCGCGAAACGCGTCGGGTTACTTTTGATGCCTATGTGTTTACATAATTATTGTCAGATACTCGTAATATCATTTTACCTAATTTATATTGGTCTTGTATTTTGTATGAATTGGCCCATGTTCATGACATCAATGTATGTACTGCTTTTTACTTGAATAAATATACACTGCAATTATTCCTGCGATGTTTTTTATTGGCTTAACAGTGCTCACCTCACTCAAAGTCCCAAGGGCGAATCCCCCAACACTAAGACCCTTGACATTGGGGTTAGAGTAGGGCTGCAACTAACGATTATTTTCATTATCGATTAGTCGAAACAATAATCGGCCAACTAATCGATTAATCACCTTAAAAAAAAGTGTGGTGTATAATTTAGTTAATATGTAAAGTTTAAAAAAAAGGCAATTTATTCTTAAATATCTCTATGCAGTGGTAAATATAAATAACCAACTACCGTATATACTCGAGTATAAGCCAAGTTTTTCAGCACATTTTCTTGTGCTGAAAATGCCCCCCTCGGCTTATACTCAAGTCACCTTTTTGCGCCTGATCTCCCGGACTTTGGGGACCCGGTACCGGACGGCCATAGGTCCCCTGGACCCCAAACTTGGCACACATGTAGCCCTCTTCATCTAGAAGTGTGCGTGTGCAAAGTTTGTTGTTCGGGGGACCTACGGCCGGGGAGCATCGATTTTTCAAAGCTGGGCACCCCTTCCATAGACTCCCATGTTAAACGTCAGTCTAGTCATGGGCACAGTGAGGCACGGGGACCCCTTCTATAGACTCCCATGTTAAACGGTCATTTCTCCGGTTAATTTGGGGACCCGGTACCGGCCAGTCGTAGGTCCCCTGAACTTGGCAAACATGTAGCCCCATTTCTCCTCTACAAGTGTGCAAAGTTTGTTGTCTGGGGGACCTACGGCCGGGGAGCAACGATTTTTCAAATCCGGGCACCCCTTCCATAGACTCCCATGTTAAACGTCAGTCTAGTCATGGGCACAGTGAGGCATGGGCACATGGACACAGTGAAGCAAAGTGAGGCACAGTGAGGCATGCAGATGGACACCCTAGGCTTATACTCGAGTCAATAAGTTTTCCCAGTTTTTTGTGGTAAAATTAGGTGCCTCGGCTTATACTCGAGTATATACGGTATATGGTTAGGGAGCAAAATCTCTAATCCACTCTGGGAATAACTGACAAATTAGATATACTGTATATACTATTAGAGGGTGAATTTGGTAAATATCATCAGACTCAGATCAAGTTTTTTTTATTTAAAGAAAAAAAAAGTTAGTTAGTTTTGCAAATTTTCAAACAGAACTGTTAATATATTATATGCTGGCCATACAACAATGTCTTCCTTCAAAAAATTAAATATTTTTTTTTAAGAACGTTCGTTCGATTTTCTAATCATTAGTGGGGTCAAATCAACTTTCTTTTTCAACCACAGTGATGGGAAAATTTAGAAATAGAAAACTTCTTGGTGAAAAGGAATTTTCAGACAGTGTATGTGGTTTTCGTTCAGAAATTACATTAATTTTAAAACTGAATGTTAAAAGCAAGTGAAAATTTCACTTTCAAATTTTTATTTTGTCCAAAAAAATTTTAAAATGTTCATTACAGAAAATATTCATTACATTAAATTCATTAAATAAAGTTCATTACAATATAATTCCCAGTGGATGCTTGAGATGTTTCAAAATTCCAAAGGTAAGCGTACCACTATGATAGCTAGAACAGTAGCAATTATTTGCTCTTTTTGTACTATAAAAGGGCCAATTTTAGTTTTTTATCCCCATTATGTTACTGGCCGATTAATTGATTATGAAATTAATCGATTAGTTGTCGATTAATTGATTAGTTGTTTCGGCCCAAGGCTAGAGCGAATCCTATTGAGCAGAGGCTCCAGGGTAAGGGCGAAAATGAAAGGGATAACAGTAGCTTTTGACATAAATTAGGATTAAGGGTTGAGACATGTTGGAGTGTACCTTAGGCCTCATGCACTCTGAGCGTTAAAACTCCACTTTTAGGGGAGTCTGGTGGGGTTTTTTATTTATGCCTCTAAAAACCCATCCAGGTTAGACTCTGGGGTTTATTTACCGTATATCCTCGAGTATAAGCCGACTTGAGTATAAGCCGAGGTACCTAATGTTGCCAAAAAACTGGGAAACCTTACTGACTCGAGTATAAGCCGATGCCCCACTGTTCCCTAGCTCGCTGTTCCCTATTTTACATTGTAAATATTACCTGTAAAGAAGTTGCGGCTGCGGCGTCCATCGTTCAAATTCCGCGGCGTCCATCGTTCAAATTCCATGGTCTCTTCCTGTTCCTTCCTTGATAGGCGAGTCTCAGCAGACACTCTCCGCCTATCACGATCATTCTCTCATCCTCAGTTTTCCCAGCAGACACTGTGTTGGGTGTTCCGCCAATCACAGACGTCTGCTGGAAAACTGAGGATGAGAGAACGTTCATGATAGGCGGAGAGTGTCTGCTGAGACTCGCCTATCAAGGAAGGAACAGGAAGAGACCGCGGAATTTGAACGATGGACGCCGCAGAATTTGAACGATGGACGCTGCAGCCGCAACTTCTTTACAGGTAATATTTACAATGTAAAAATTTCGATGACTCGAGTATAAGCCGAGGGGGGGACTTTCAGCCCCCAAAAAAGGGCTGAAAATCTCGGCTTATACTCGAGTATATACGGTACTATAGCACCTGGTCGGGAAAATGGGTGAACAAATGGTCACAAGCAACTAAAACCCATAGAAATTACTAAATCTAGTTGTAAAAGGTACTCGCTATAGCACGCAGGGACTAAATAGTCGCAAAATCAAATTCACTGTAGGTCACATAAATCAGTGACCAACTAAATCAGAATAACAGTTTTTTTGGTCAGATATGGATTGATAAGTATGGTGTGATCCTGCATCCATATTTAAATGTTGGATGCTGTTGATGAATGTGCTTGTCAACAATTTGTGTGAAGCAGCCCTCTCAAAGTTGAAATTTCCTACTTTGTGCCCTCCACGTGCCCAACAACTTACAACTTGAATTGTTTTGTTTTTGGTATCACTAATTATGGCCAGAGACTTGGACATTTGATTCTTTCCATTATACACTGCACAGATACATATGCTTATATAGCTGATGCATTCTTTCATTTGAAAAGAGTGTGTGTTACTGATCAACAGGTGTGAGTACTTGAGGCATACATGAAGAGACAGAATTAATTACACTGGTGGGGCATGCCCTTTACTGGGTGGGTGTAGGTGTGCTATCAATTCAACCTATGTTATATAAAGCCCTGCACTAGTGTGGTTTGCTTTGCCTGAAAAAAGGCCTGATTAGTTGCGGGTAGGGTGCTATAGTGTGCATAATGACCCATAATGACCCATAGTGGTTTAATGAATGTTTTGTCTGTTTGCTGTAATTGTTTTGCATTTTGGCCCTCAAAAGTGTTTTTTTGTCTGTGGCTTTGTCCTGTGTGACCATGTGTTTCTTGTTTGTGAGCATCAGCTGGCCCTTCTCTTTTGATTGCTACTTTCAAATCTCACATGTTAAGCCTCGTACACACGGTCGGACTTCAAACAAACTTTTCTGTGGATTTTTGTCCGAAGGGAGTTGGCCGGGCAACCCATAGCATACATTCGCTTGGACTTTTCAGCAAATTTTCCCAAAACATTTCCAACATCACGTGGTTTTTCTGCTCTTTACCGCCACCCTTTGGTCAACTTCTGCTATTGTTGGTTGATTTTAACATTGGTTCTGGGCATGCTTATTTGTCCATCGGACAAAAGTCCGATGGATTTCTGTACACACGGTCGGACTTTGCTCCATCGGACTTTTGTTGGCGAAAAGTTTGTCCGTTTGCAGACCGAACATTTGTCCGATGAAAACCAAAAAAGTTTGTCCGATGGAGCGTACACGCGGTCGGATTTTTTGTCAAACTTGCTCATTTTGAAGTTTGTTGGCAAAAAGTCTGATCCTGTGTACGAGGCTTTAGACAACTCCTAATGTTGATCTAGTTTCATAAATTGTTTTCATAAAAAATGAAGCTTCCTGTCAACTCTAACCAGAAATGTATCTGTGTGTGAAATTAGAGGGGTGTAGTTATTGCGCTGCCTTTTATTTTGTAAAATGTTATAACTTATTTTATAAATTTTATATCTTGTCTGTTTTGTTTGTTTAATCCTGCACTTAAACTTTTGATGGGGGTGGGGTGGTGAGAGTTGTTATACCCTAAAATGTTTGACATGGTTAGTGCTCACCTTATTTTTGTCCCTGCTGTACACTATGAAATTTAAGGTGTGTCCAATTTAAGTGTTTCTCTTTTAGATTGTAAGCTCTTTAGAGCAGGGCCCTTCTAACCATATTGTAAAGTGCTGTGAAAAATGTTGCAACATTAAATGTCAGTAAATTTTTTGGGCTAAGTAACTGAATGTACAAAATAGTGTTCCTATTGTCCAAATAAAATGTAAAGTCGGTTTCAATTATTTTTTTTTTTTTTTGAGGATTAATACAATTTTTTAAAAGTGGAATTTATTATTAACACACCTTCCAATCTCTATTAAATCTACTTTGCTACAAAATAATTTTATCCTGCACACATGCAAGTCATTAAATAGAGAAAACTGTGTAAATCCTAAACAAAAACAGCAATCTTTTAACAGCTCCAATGCTGATTTTCCTCCCCATTCCCCACAATGCTGACGTTTGCTATATTTCCTTAGAACACTTCATCTCTTGCTGGTATGTAGATATTAGACAGAAGCCTGTAAGACACAGGAAGGCATCCATCAGCTGACCTCATTAGCACACACCTGCGGCTGCATTCCCTCCTTCCAGCAGATCCCAACCACCCCCAGCTAGGTGCACGGTTTTCTAATACAATCTATACACCTCCCAAAAGTTTCAATGGCAAATGGATATGTGCGTAGGCGAAAGAATATTTGCCATCACCGTGATACAATTTATCTCTCACTGATGGCACTTATGCATTTGCCATTGCAATTCTAGGGAGGTGGTAGCATGGGTGGGATTTGAACGCATGACCTAAGTGCTGCTAGCTAAGAGTGCTAAAGATTAAGCCACTTTTCTGAGTACAATTATACCCAGAATATAAAGAAGTACCATGATTACAGAATGAAAATATAACTAGAACTCAATATTTTCATAAAATACGAATTAGACATAAAAAAAAATTGACATATATAAAATAGAGCTATAACTCTTACTTCCCTGCCCCGGAAGAAGTCCTCTTAGTGACGAAACTGGTCAGGTAAAGGAACTATTTCCTGCTATCGCATTCCTGTTTACAGTATCTGGATGTTTTTATGGTGGCAGCCTATGTTGTATACAATGCTGTTTTTTATCTGAACAAATGTAAGTGCAATACCTTATATTAAATTAGTCTTTTGGGATTTTACACTATCTGGCGTCTCCTTCATTGTCATGGTTAAATCTGGTCGTGGGGTGAATGGAGCCTGGTCTGATTATCCAGTGAAAGTTCCTAATTTGTTCTGAGGACACATCTCCAGCTTATGACCCGTGAAAAGATAATCATTTTAAGCCTGTTTGACCCTCTGTAATAAAGGGTCCAGGCTCTCTGGTACGAGTCTATATTGCTTGAGGTGGCCGTATATGCACGAGGTGGAGGGTCTTCTGGATTCATCTGCAATTTCACGGATGTGTTTGAGTTTTTCTACAACTAAACTATTTTCTATCAACACTTTATGAGCAATTTTATGTTTAGCGCAACACTGTTTTTGTATATGCTATGTAATGTGATTATATCTCACTTTAGTGGTGCTACTTGAATATTTACTGTAATGGTTTAATTTTATTTGTATGATATATTTTTTTTTTGCACAAAGCACAGTATTTCTTTTGTATGTAATAAAATAATCAAACACTAGTGAGCGCGCAGGGTGTTGGCATGGTTGGGATTTGAACTCATGACCCAAGTGCTTTTTGTTCATCTGTGCAGACCACTAGCCCAATGTGCTGAGCACGATTAGACTTGCATAATAGTTTAGTATGATTAAAGAATGAACATATATAAACTAGAACTCTATAGTCTCCTAAAAAAGAAATGGAACATGAATTATTATTTTATTTTTTTTACATATAACAGATATGTTGTAAATGATAAATGCATGTAACCATACAGTATAGAAGACATTACTCTGTAATAATCATTCAGAACAGCATTCGTTAGCAAAAGAAGAAAACAAACTATGCACAATAATTGTAATATAAATAAATATCCACACACGAGGTAGAGCACATTCCATAGAAGAATGGTTTATTGGCATACATGTACACACATGATCAAAGCTAAATACTGCAGTGCCGTTCCATATAGGAAACTCGTTGGCAATTGCCAGTTATGGAACCGCGACTATGCCAAGTTGGAATTTACTAATACTCACTTTTCCGTTCGCATGTTCACCTAGTTGAGGTCTTAATTGGCTTAATTGGGAGTAACTAGATGAAGAGTAACTACTTTTTCTTCTTATTCTTTGTGAATTAGGCCCTATACGTCTATGCATACAGACATAGTGGCAAAAAAAAAAAAAAAAAACCACTACCAGCGTGTCCAGCAGAATTTTGGAAGAAAAAATGCTTGACACATGTACAGGTGGACCGAGCGCATAAGTATTTATTCATTTTAATGTCCAGAATAAATTTATTATATTGACGCCCAAGTGCTTGATGCGCCTAAATGGGTTTGCACGCGTCAATCATTTTTTTCTGCCAAACACTGCTGCCATGAAGAAGGGTGTTTAGGCAAACTGGGCAAACTCTGTGCACATGGGGCCTTAAATATCTTCTCTGCAGAACCTGGCAGCATGTAATTTTGCTTTATTTTTCTGTGGAAAGTGTGCAGTGATTCCTCTTTCTGTAGAGTTATTTGAGAACACAGATGATATGAAATCTTTCCTCTGATTAAATGGAAAGCTTGTCTGTAAATATTTCCCTATCTCTGCTTATCACATATTTGCACCTCTCTGCCAGCTATTTAATCCTCGCAGCACACATTCATTGGCAGGGGCGCACAGGGTTAAAGAGATAAAAGTCCTTCTGTGCAAGGGATTCTTTTACCAGATGTAAATTGCCTGTAATGGGTAAAGCAGGTGTAATTGTAAATGTAATTGGAATTATACCTGTTTGGCTGTGCTAGGAGAAAAAAGCTGAAAAACTAGGTGAAATTTATTTTTTTGATATGGGATTGCTCAGATCCCTTTTTAAGCTACTCAATAGCAAAGGGAATAGCTGTCCAGTTTCATAAAGATTCCAGTTTTTATGCTATCACTTACTCAAAAAGGAGAATTCCTATTTTTACTTTCTTTCCAAAATAGCATCTCTAGCGTATGACTATTTAGAAACTTTTCTCCTGTGACAATTAAAAAAAAGATATAACTTTGTTTCGGCGTTTTTTCCCCCCATGGACTCTTGGGCTTAAAGTACACTAGCAGCTCCTAAATGTAAGCAAGGCAGGAGAAACAAGATCTTCTGGACAGCAGCACTCCGAATAAAAGCCTTTATTTCATAAAATCCAGGAATCCAAAACACACACTGCAGATCACAGCACACTGGTCAAAACTAGTCAGCCAGTTTGACCAGTGTTCTGTGATCTGCAGTGTGTGTTTTGGATTCCTGGATTTTATGAAATAAAGGCTTTTATTCTGAGTGCTGCTGTCCAGAAGATCTTGTTTCTCCTGCCTTGCTTATATTTGCATTGCTTGCACCCGTGGTTGCTGGGAGGAGGTAATTATTTGGAGGATATCTACACCTGAGCGACTCCCTTCCCCAGCTCCTAAACTTAAGTTGGAGCTTTTGGCATTTTTTTGCCAAAAGCTCCTAAACTCAACTCCATGTACATGTAGGCTTTTAGCAGAGTTTAGGAGCTGCCGCCGTTTAGGTGAGGTTAAACCTCCCGCTCTTGAACACAGCTAAATCATATTCAGGATAGGAACGTTTTGATCGCTGCCCATGAAAAAACGCAAAATGCGACAAAAGACTTGCTCCACCCACCAATTGGATGGTGCAGTCTGGAGAAAGTGAAGAGTCGTCACGTGACTAGGATATATGGGGGAGGGGTTGAAAAGAAGCATTTGGAAATTGTATTTTCATCTATACTACTACTAAAAGGAGTTTTGGCTCTGAGGAAGAGGGTACGGTCCTTAAAAAGCGTAAACCACTAGCCTCTGGAGCGGACAAACTGATCGCTACTATTTGATATGCTTTGCTGGTCTGGATGTTTAAATTAATTTATGCTTTTTTAAAAAAAAAAGATTTTAGAAATAATGTACTAGGCTGGTGTGCCCTCTCACTTTGTATCTTTTCAGTTCCTTTTTGACAACAGCAGCCTGCCTATTGGTCTTGAAAATAGTCCAAATTTATTACACAGATTGACTCCACATAGAATTCAGTGATGTTGACTGCCATGTTTGGGTTTTTGTGAATTTAGGTTGTGCTTTAAAAGCCTTTACAGGTTCCCAGTTTAGAGTTAAACAGGAAGCCTGGTGCTAGAGTTATTGCTCTTACTCTTTCACAGTGATACCTCACGTGTGTAGTGCGATCGCCATTCGTTCACGTATGCATGCAGGATTTGCATATGCATTTACATTTGTTCATAACATGGGAGTGCCGACATTTTATTACTTCTATCTAAATTTTTAGATCACTGGTTCACACCATGCCTAGAGCTGAATCACACAGGAACGCACTGTGCGTTCCTGTGCAATTCACACGTGGGTCTGTGCAGTGCAATTTATTTTCAATTGTTTTTTATTACGTTTATAACATCAAGTTACACAACAAAAACATAATAGACATCTTTTAGACATTTTTTTAATAGACATTTTTTTTTTTTTAAAAGTGGGCTTAGCTGACATAAATAGCATCTTCTTTTTCACGTAGAACTGTTTGACTGGGAGAACAGTGCCGTTTTGAATGCAGCACAGTGTCATCTGCATTCTACACACAGTCATCTTAGACTCTAAATAACCACACCCCTTTGAGCCATGCCCAATAATTAAGTGTAATTTAAACCATGTCCATTTTTCAGCTACATGTGGCGCATATTTTTAAATTAGCCATGCCCACAATTTAGCCTTTATGTATACCTTAGCCTCTTTGTATACCCTAGCCTCTGTATAGGGGCGGGACCAGGGGTGTGGCTGAAGGAGGGACCAGGGGTGGGGCTGAAGGGGGCCCTGTCAGGTAGGCTGTACGGGGCCTATGATTTCTATCAGCGGCCCTGACTAATGCAGCCACCGCTGCTCCAGGAAATGTGGAACAGAGGGTCTTTCAAAGCATGCTGAATTTTGTACTCCCTCCCTCAACTATATGAAAACAAAAAGACAACCCTTGGCTGTAAAGTGACATGAAAATTAAAAATGTAAAATACACCGACAGAGACCCTAGTGATGCATATGCGTGAAATGCATATCGCAGTTTGCCCATTCAGAGAGTGAAGATGGAAAGAAGATTGGGTGAAGACAAAAGTGAAGAAAGAAGCATACTAGCACATTATAGCATAGACGTCCTAGGGGCCCTATTGAAAAAAATGTGGCCTTTAAAAGGAGGAGCATGGGATTTTAAAACAAACATTTATACTCGCCTAAGTGGATGCTCCCGCCGCCTCCAGACCGAGGGCAGAGTGATCAAAGACTGTCGATTGCTCAGTTATCAGTCTTCAGTGAGCAGAGAGCCGGTAAATGCCAGTCACCAACGTTCTGTTCTGCCCCTTCAGTGCTCACTATAGTGCTGGGCTGTGGAGGAAGTCGGCACAATTGGCTAAGGCTCTCTGCATTGCGCTGAAAGGCTTAGTTAGCTGCCCCTTAGGCATCTGGGTGGATCCTGACATTAAAAGTTGGGATCCACCCAGATCCAGGACTAGCTGAGTGACGTCAGCCGACTTTAGTCTGCTGTCAGCTGAATAGGGGTCACAGGGGTGCAGAACTAAGGAGAAGGATAAAGAGCTTTGGCCCTACTTTAATCCTTTCATGACTAAGCTTATTTTTGACATTTGTTGCTTACAAGTTAAAATCCGTATTTTTCGCTAGAAAATTACTTCGAAACCCCAAACATTATATACATTTTTTATAGAAAATCTAGAGAACAAAATGGCGATCGTTTTATGTCACACTATATTTGCGCAGGGATCTTTCAAGCACACATGTTTGGGAAAAACACACTTTCATTAATTAAAAAAAAACTAAACAGTTAAGTTAGCCCAATTCTTTGCATAATGTGAAAGATGATGTTACGCCGAGTAAATAGATACCTAACATGTCATGCTTTGAAACTGCGCACACTCGTGGAATGGCGACAAACTACGGTACCTAAAAATCTCCATAGGTTACAGAGGAGGTCTAGTGCTAGAATTATTGCTCTCGCTGACAATCGCGGCAATACCTCACGTGTGATTTGAACACCGTTTACATATGCGGGCGCAACTTACATGTTCGTTTTCTTTGCTGCGCGAGCCCGCGGGGACGGGGGTGCTGTAAAAATTATTATTTTTCTTATTTACTTATTTATTTATTTTTTATATATATTGTCACTTTCAAAAAATAAATACAAAATGTATCACTTTTATTGCTGTCACAAGGAATGTAAACATCCCTTGTGACAGTAATAGGAGGTGACAGGTACTCTTTATGGAGGGATCGGGGGACCCCAAATCCCTCCTTTGCACTTCAAAGTATTCAGATCGCCAAAAACGGCCATTCTGAATAATGTATGTATTTATTTATTTTTAAACTGCGCCATTGGCAGCCGTGTAAATCGGAAGTGACGTTGCTTCCGTGTTTACACCAAGAAAAGCCATTTTGGCTTCCTTTCAGTCTCACTCTAGCCGGCAGTGGCTAGATCCCGAGTGCCGGATCAGGGATTGGGTCTCCCGGTGGGACAAGAGGCCCAGGAAGAGCGGCGGAAGGGGGGGGGGGGGGGCGTCCCCTCTCGCTCCTCGGGATAACAGCCGCATCGGTTGTTATCCCTGAAGAGCTGACTGCCCGCTCTAAAAACCAGTACCGGGATGATGCATGCAGCTGCCAATAATTATCTCTCTACTTCTGGGAAAGGCATCCATGGACATCCTCCTCCCAGAACCACATCCCCCAAGTCCCCTCAGGGGCAAGCATTGGGCAGGCTCTGTGACCGCTGTGTCCTTAGGACACAGCTGATCACATGTAAACAGACTTTCTGGTTAACGGCAGTCTTTCCTCATACGTTGTCTGTGTAAGGAAAGGAAAGCCGATAACCAGCAAAGCTGCCGGCACATTGTTTACGCTGATAACCAGGGCACCAATCATCAGTGCCCCGATTATCAGTGCAGCCCTTTCAGTGCCAACATAAACAAAGAAAAAAAATTATTTTCTTCAAAACTTTTAGTCTTTTTTTTGTTTAGCAAAAAATAAACAATTTAACCACTTCAATACAGGGCTTTTTATACCACTTCCATACCAGGCCTATTCTAGCACTTCTCTCCTACATGTACAAATCATCATTCTTTTGCTAGAAAATTACTCAGAACCCTGAAACATTATATATGTTTTTTTAGCAGACACCCTAGGGAATAAAATGACAGTCATTGCAACTTTTTTTCTTGCACGGTATTTGCGCAATAATTTTTCAAACGCCTTTATTAAAAAAAAAAAAAATGGTTTCATGAATTAAAAAATAACAAAACTGTAAAGTTAGCCCAATTTTTGGGGAAAATATGAAATATGATGTTACGCCGAGTAAATAGATACCTAACATGTCACGCTTTAAAATTGCGCACACTCATGGAATGGCGCCAAACTTCGGTAATTAAAACACTCCATAGGCGACGCTTTAATTTTTTTTACAGGTTACCAGGTTAGAATTACAGAGGAGGTCTAGTGCTAGAATTGTTGCATGCGCTCTAACGCACGCGGCGATACCTCACATATGTGGTTTGAACGGCGTTTACTTATGTGGACGACTTACGTGTGCATTCGCTTCTGATCGCGAGCTACCGGGGACAGGGGCGTTTTAATTTTTTTTTTTTTTTAATTATTTTATTTTTTTTACTTATTTCTTTATTTTTTTACACTTATTTAACTTTTTTTTTTTTGATCACTTTTATTCCTATTACAAGAAATGTAAACATCCCTTGTAATAGGAATGTGTGTGACAGGTCCTCTTTATTGAGAGATGCGGGGTCAATAAGACCACACATCTCTCCTCCAGGCTGGAAAGCATGAGATCGTGAATTTTTTTTCACTGATCTCATACTTACTAGCCGCAATGGCGGCTTTGTTTACATTCCAGGACCCGGGCGTGACGTCATCACATCGCGCCCGGGCCTCCGACGATCATAGAGATGACTGGTGACCATCTGGTCACCAGTCATCTCTATGCTTGTCACGTGACCCACCACCGTCGCCGGACGATTCTCTCCGGGGTCCCCGATCGCACGGGAGAGCCTGGAGAAGCACCGGATGGCGGCGGGAGGGGGGATGTCCCCTCCCGCCGCCTATAAGAACGATCAAGAGGTGGAACCGCCGCTATGATCATTCTTATGGTGCACAGAATCGCCGGCACAACAAAAGGATATCTGAATGATGCCTCTAGCTGCAGGCATCATTCAGATATCCCCCTTCAAACCCAGGACGTCATATGACGTCCACCCAGGATGGGAGATCCCATCTGTGGATGTCATATTACTATGGCTGGGTATTGAAGTGGTTAATAAAAAAAAAAAAAAAAAAAAAAACTGAGGTGATACACCAAAAGAAAACTATGTCTATAAAAAAAAAACAAAAAAAAAACACACACATGATAATTTAATTTGGGTACAGAGTTGCGACCGTACAATTGTCATTCAAAGTGCGACAGCGCTTGGGCAGGAAGGGGGTGAAAGTGACCAGAATTAAAGTGGTTCAGGTAAGATAACCTTCGATAAGCAGCCCAATCTCGATCCAGCGATGTGCACGAGAGCAGAGGCTCTATTGGCTCTCTCCCTCCTCAACGGTTCAGACACAGCAATGGGAAGGGAACGGGGCTGAGCCACACTCTGTGTCCCCTAGGCTCACACAGAGCCAGCTCAGGAGCGAGCATGCACAAGTGCCCCCATAGCACGCAGCTAGTTTATGAGGCACTCAGCGGGGGTGGGGGGGGGTTTGGAATGAAGAAGGAGCCAGGAGCATCGGCGAGGGACACAAGAAGAGGAGGATCGGGGCTGCTCTGTAAGTAAACAATGCACAGAGCAGGAGTATGACATGTTTTTTTTTTTAAAAATGGAAAAAACACACATCTAAACATTTACAATTAAATGTAATACTGCTTTACCAGAATGTTCTTTTGCTGCATTGGGCATATGTAAAAAAGAAATCATGTGACAGAATGTGATGCAGTGAATCTAAACTTAAATAAATGAGGCAATGACCCAAAAGGGCCGAAAATGTTACACTCTGATTGGCAGGAACTTCTCTGGATCAATGACCACTTAAGTAAATGGAAACTTTCAGCATCTGTTAGAATCTGAACCTTTTTAATCCCAGGCAGAAAGTAAATTTTTCATTTCCAAGTAGGAGAAAATGTTGAAATATATATATGTGTTCCTGACTACATGAAGATTTTGACTAGTAAGTGGGTCAGACAGGAATTATACCACCAGTAGAAAGTAATCCAAGTTACGCGTGAGAAATTTTCAATTGGAAAACTCCAGGATAACATTTCAAATATCTTTTTGTCTGCTTTGTGAAGTTTAAAGAACAAAAGAACTTTCAAGCAAGGGTATACTTTCAGTTAATTTTCTCTACACATTCTCTAAAAAATGTTGGCAAAGTCAATCTTGCACAGAACCTTGTTTGGAAATGCAAAAACTGATTTTATATCTGTGCAGCCTGTGCTTCTGCAGAGGGTCCTACAAAACAAGAGGACGAATTAGGAGATTATGGAGAACACAAAGTACAGTGATCAGATCATGCATAATGGTAGGCGTAGAGATACACTGTGAAAATTAAAACTTAAAGCCCAAGCCAAGCATCAGCCACAACATTTTTTTTGTTTCTAGTTTGGAGTGTTGGGAAGGTATAGAAAATTGCCTCTTTTTTTTATTGCCATTTGTTTTTTACTGCCTGTCCTAGTGATAGTATAAAAAGTAATGGCAAATCCCCCAACAGATAGAGACAGCAATACAAATCAAGACAGAGGTTCTAACCCTGACTCCACTTAGTGTGTGCGGTTTGCTACCATGTCCATAATGGATACGTTTTTCATTTCCAACATTGGTGACCACACAGGAAGTAAGGCAAAAAAACTTTCACTGATTCACAAGCAGCAATAAAAACCCACAACCACCCTTGCACACTGTATAAAAAATAAATCTGGGTTAAAAAAGAAAAGAAAAGAAAACCCAAAAAAATGTGTCTGGGGGTATGCTTTGAGATGTATAGCCTAGCAAAGCCATAAAAAAACACTCCGCCTCCGCTGCCAGAATACACTGATCAGCACTTGAAGCTTATTGGCTGCAAGAACGGATAGAGCAAAAATAGAACGACAGTCCCTCATTCAGGAGGAGTTAATGATGTTACGCCAATGCCCAAAAAAAGTTTATGACATCTGACGTCCAGAAATGCATTTTTAGTCATTTTTCATCTGTATAACAGGTTTACAAAGAAAACAGATGTCGATATATGTTCTGGTGAATCTCTTAACCAGTTGCTGACCGGGCCATAGCCGAATGATGGCTACAGCACAACATTAGTGTATTTAGGTTTCGTGCTGCCCTAGGCCTGACTAAACTCGTGCACCCGCTAATTTAAATATGACCCTCCCCTTCCTGTCAAGGCCACATCCCTTTCTGTTTAAGACCCGCCCTGAAATTTTCGAGTGGGACACTAGTTCTGAAGGCCTGGGGGAGGGCGGGCAATGCATTCCCTTAATTTGCATAGATTTCCTCTCACTTCCTGTTTGGCTATGGGGCAGGAAGTACAGGGAAATCTCTGCAATGGGACAGGGATGGTGAAAAATAAACTGACAGGGACTATAACCCTCCCTTACCCTATCCAAAATAAAAAGTGTTGCCTATAGTTCTACTTTAAGCACAAATTTCTGATAATTTTATGGAGAGGACTAAGAAGATACAATCATGCCAATGGTGCAGCAGAAAACATATAGCACAGTGAGGAAGGTTTGTGGTCCAGGATGATAGGAAAGTCAACATTAGAAGCAGCGCCGCCCCCCAACCCCCCCCCTACAGTTGTGGAATGCCGGCCGCCTGCATACCGGAAGCAGTGCGTTTATGGGGGCGCTAATTTGCCTCTTAGCCCAGTCCGCCCCATAAGACTGGCGCTACACTAACAGTGTAGCGCAAGCCGGCGGGGACTCTTTGCGTGCTGCCCTCCTGCAAAGTGCCTGGGCCATGTTGGCCTAGGCCAGGATACATTGTTGCAGCACAGTCCGATAACTCTGGGAGGCCGTCATATGACGGCCTCCCAGAATCGCGCACCCGGGTATGTCCATGACTGTCGCATCTCCCAGACCTGGCATGTCACGGATTGGGGTAAAGGGCCAATGACAGCAGCCCTTTACCACGTGAGCACACTGTCCAATGATGGCGTGATCACTTGTAAACCGACCGAAGCATGTCCGGTTCGGCTCCTCCCCTCACGCCGATCAGTACAGCATGTGAGGAGAGTGGGGAGATGGGTGCAACAGGCTGTATCTGAAGTGCCCACAGCGCTGATCTGTGCTCATCCATCCTCATTCTGGCTCATCCATCCCCATCCATGGTTCATTCCTGCTCACCCATCCCCATCGATGGCTCATCCGTGCCACATCAGTGATCATCCATGCCACATCCATGTTGGGCCTCTGTATGTGGCCTATCTGTGTAAAAGTCTCTCACATGAGGTATCGCCATACTCAAAAGGAATAGCAGAATATATTTTGGGGCGTTATTTTTGCTATGTACATGCTATGCATTAGAAATATCTTATAAAATGGACAACTTTGTGTAAAAAAATAAATAAAAATAAAAAAAATTTCATTTTTATTTTACTTTACATTTTGCAAAAATGTATGGGGAAAAAAAATGACATGTTCAAAAGACTCATTATGCCTCATAGAATGTATG
The DNA here is from genome assembly GCA_029206835.1 of Rana muscosa. Lineage (NCBI taxonomy): Eukaryota > Metazoa > Chordata > Amphibia > Anura > Ranidae > Rana > Rana muscosa. The sequence continues at coordinate 286,218,040 of CM055128.1, forward strand.
TTGGGGTGTTTACTTTCCAAAATGGGGTAATTTTTGGGGCGTTTCCATTGTCTTGGTGCTCCAGGACCTTCAAAAGTGTAAGAGGTAGTCTAGGAATTATATGTGTAACTTATACTCCTAGAACACCTGAAATGTACCTTCAATGTTGGGCCTCTGTATGTGACCAGGCTGTGTAAAAGTCTCACACATGTGGTATCGCCATATTCAGGAGGAGCAGCAGAATGTGTTTTGGGGTCTAATTTGTGGTATGCATATGCCATGTGAGAGAAATAATCTGTTAATATGACAATTTAGTGAAAAAGGAAAAAAAATATCTTAATTTTGCAAAGAATTATGGGAAAAAAATACAACTGCAAAAAACTCACCTTGCCTCTTAGACCCCTTTCACACTGAGGCAGTTTTCAGGCATTTTAGCGCTAAAAATAGCACCTGTAAAGTGCCTGAAAACTGCCTCTTATGCCTCCCCAGTGTGAAAGCCCGAGTGATCTCACACTAGGGCGGTGCACTTTTAGGCGGTTTGGAAGCGTTGTATACAGCGCTCCTACACAGCCCCTGTCCATTGGAATGCCTGTAAAGCAATTTGGAAGCGCCGAAACACGGGCGGTTTTAACCCCTTCTTTGGCCGCTAGTGGGGATTAAAAGTGCCCCACTATCGGCCAAAAACCACTGCTAAAATTACGGTAAAGTGCCGCTAACGGACCCACCGCCCCAGTGTGAAAGGGGTCTTACTAAATACCTTGGAATATCTACTTCCCAAAAATTGGGTAATTTGGGGGGGGGGGGGGGTATTTGTACTTTCCTGTCTTGTTAGGGTCCTTTCACACGGACGTGTTCATGTGCGGGCTCTGCTTTGCTCAGCAGGGATCACTCCATCGATCCCCGCTGAGCAGGCAGATGAAAGGTTGGTCTCTGCACACTGTGCATGGAGCGACCTGTCAGAGCGCCGCTCTCCCCTATGGGGAATCGGATGACGACGGACCGTAGAGTCCATTGTCATCCGATCTGATAGACGGATGGATAAGTAGGGTTTTCGGCTGGGTTCACACTTGTGCGACACGACACTTATCCTATTTTGGATCCGACTTTGCCCTGCGACTTGAAGCCGACATATGTCCGACTTTCAATGAACGGGGATCCGAATTGGATCCCCGCCAATACAAGGCACTGTGTTTGGTATGAATCTTGAGGGGGAACTCCAAATTTTTAATAAAAAACCTGGATGGGTTCCCCCTTCAAGAGCATACCATGCCCTGCGGTCTGGTATGGATTTCAAGGGGAACCCCCATACCGAAAAACGGCATCGGGGTCCCCCCAAAATCCATACCAGGCCCTTATCCGAGCATGCAGCCCAGCAACTTATATAGGCATGGGGCGTGGTTACGTCACAGTCCCATCATGCCCCGAGTAATTGCCATTCAAAATTTGAGGGCACCGAAAGCTGAAAATTGGTCTGGTTAGGAAGGAAGGATGGGGGGGGGGGTTAAGTGCCCAGTGGGCAAGTGGTTAAATAAGGCATTTAACCACTTCAGCTACGGAAGGTTTACCCCCCTTCATGACCAGGCCATTTTGTGCGCTACGGCACAGCATTACTTTAACTGACAATTGCGCGGTCGTGCAACACTGTACCCAAATAAAAGTTATGTAATTTTTTTCCCACAAATAGAGCTTTCTTTTGGTGGTATTTGATCACCTCTGCGGTGTTTATTTTTTGCATTATAAACAAAAAAAAAAGACCATCAATTTTGAAAAAAAAAAACAAACACAAACAATATTTCTTACATTCTGCTATAAAACATATCACAGGGCTTGACAAATTTGCTTGGAATCTAGGAGCCAGCTAAAAAAGTTAGGAGCCAGGAACGCGCACCGTACCGCCGAGCTTGCGCGCAGAATCTAACACATACATGAGTAGCGCCCGCATATGAAAGCGGTGTTAAAAACCACACATGAGGTATCGTCGCGATTGGTAGATCGAGAGCAATAATTCTAGCCCTAGACCTCCTCTGTAACTCAAAACATGCAACTTGTAGAATTTTTTAAACGTCGCCTATGGAGATTTAAAGGGTAAAAGTTTGTCGCCATTCCACGTGCGGATGCAATTTTTAAGCGTGACATGTTGGGTATCAATTTACTCAGCGTAACATTATCTTTCACAATATAAAAAAAAAAATTGGGCTAACTTCACTGTTTTTTGTTTTTTTTTAATTCAAAAATAAGACAAGTGTATTTTTTCCCAAAAAAGTGCGCTTGTAAGACCGCTGCGCAAATACGGTGTGACAGAAAGTTTTGCAATGACCGCCATTTTATTCTCTAGGGTGTTAGAATAAAATATATATATATATAATGTTTGGGGGTTGTAATTAGAGGGAAGGAGATGGGGCAGTGGAAACAGACAGGGGAAGCTCCATTAGCATTGCTGGTTGTATGTCATACCAACGGCCACCACAAGGTGGCGCCTGATCACAGAAGGAAGCATAGGCCTACAGAGAAGCATAGGCCTACATACAGAGAAGCATAGGCCTGCAGAAGTCCGCAAAGCCGCGGCCTCAATTACCGGCCGGCCTGACGCGATCGCGCGGGGGGGGTTTCACGGAGACAAAGGATACCCCAACTGTGCTGCCCCAGGCGCCAGGTCACTGATTCTAGTCGCAATGGCAACCTGGCGCCCGGGGATTGTCGAGCCCTGACATATCAAATAAAAAAAAAAAGAAAATCTTCATCAATTTAGGTCAATATGTATTCGGCTACATATTTTTGGTAAAAAAAATCCCAATAAGCGAATGTTGACTGGTTTGCGCAAAAGTTATACCATCTACAAACGATGGGATAGTTTTAAGCAATTTTTATTTATATTTTTACTAGTAATGGTGGCGACCAAGGACTTGCGGTGGACAAATTAGACACTAAGTGACACTTTTTGGGAACCAGTAACACCAATACAGTGATCAGTGCTAAAAATATGGGAAGCGGTTAACATCAGGGGCGATCAAAGGGTTAAATGTGTCCCTAGTGGGTGTTTACAAACTGTGGGGATTTTGTTTTTACTGTGTAGCGGGTGTTTGAATTTAAGGGAGGCATCTGGGTGGTAGTGTAACCCAGATGCACCAATTGCTAGGGGATCCGAGACCCTTTCCTGGTTCTTGGAGGACTCTGGTGGTGTGAGGTTCCTTGCGGTCCACAGGTGGCACTGTTGTCCTGGGTCGGTGCTGAACTCACACCGCAAGACTGTACCTTTTTGTCCTCCCCTGGAGCTGGTACAGCGGGGCGGGGAACCCGCTGTGGCGCGAAGGGAGAGGGGATAAAAGGGGCGGACGCCCTTACCACGGGGTTCAGAGTTCGGAGAGAGTTGGAGGACGCGGCCGCACCCAGGCACCTTCAGAGTTCCGGTCTCAGGTGCCCTTGACCTGGCCGGAGCGAGAGATGGAGTCCATCCCAGGCACCTTTAGCCTGGGGTGAGGTACTATGGCGGATGCCTGGGGCTCAGTACCTGTGACTGAGTTCCGCAAGGGTGGAGGAATCCGAGGGGGACCTAACTCCTTGGGTGCCCGTGTCTGAGTTTGTGAGGACTGGTGTGCGGAACTTCTCTGAAGAGTCCAGCGCAGCATTGCTGGTGACAGAGAGGCCTCCTGTTACTCCCTTGGATGGATCTCCTTCCCCTGACAGGGGCCGTGCTAGCGAAGGTAATTCACATTCTACTCAATATAGTCAGTGGCAGTGACTACCCGCCACTGGTGATATCACAGTGGTTAGCATCAGAAGGGAAAGGATTGTGCCTCGATCTATTCCCCATTACTACTCAGTAGAAGAAACTGTTTATTGTTTGGCAAGAAGAATAAAACTGAGTTGGACCTATTCACTGTGTGGAACTCTGGTTACTAGGAGCAAAGGAGTCAGGGACGAAGTACAGGACTTGACACTAGGACACCTACACAAGACCCAATCTTCTGGCCTTCACCTCTTAGCTATGGAGGACATGGGCCGTGTTGTATCTCATCCCTCCCCCCAGCATTGAGACCCCTAGACAAAGAAAGACAAGCCAAGTACGAGAAGGGGAGAGAGGGGTGAGGCCACTACAACTGTAAAAAGGCAGAGATCCTTGTTCCTGCTTAGCAGAAACACAGGATCTCTACCTTCCCTACTAACAGAACAGAAATCTGCCTTGTTTACATAGGCAGACCGCTGTTCTGTGCCTCTCCCACACGATCGGCGGGTGCTGGCGGACATCGAGTCCACCAGACCCGCTGATTGGCTCCCGCTGTAATTGGACACAGCAGGGCGATGGCGGCGCGCCCCAGACCCGGTAGTGCAGAATCAAAACCCTGCACGTGATCGCAAAGGATCTGCCGCCCCACAGTAAATGTACGTGGGGCAGTTGGCAAGAGGTTAAAAAAAGGGGGAGGAGCCAGGTGGAAAAATTATTGTATCCAATCAGATGCAGCTGCTGTTGAACTATTCCGACAGACGCAGCCAGTGGCTGTCAGAATACAATACAACAGGGATATGCAATTAGCGGACCTCCATCTGTTGCAGAACTTCAAGTCCCATGAGGCATAGCAAGACTGACAGCCACAAGCATGACACCCAGAGGCAGAGATATGATGGGAATTGTAGTTTTGCAACAGCTGGAGGTCCGCTAATTGCTTATCCCTGCAATACAATAACCCAGAGGTGGGGGGTTTGTCCATCTATTCTGTATAGTGTGCCTGGACAAATCTGTTGGATTTCTTTCATTCACACCACAGACCGCGAACCCATTTTGCTAACCTGTTTAATTCAGAAATTATATTCTCAAACACCTCTCCTTACTGACTGACACTGAGAAAGTCTGACATATTAAGAAAAAGGCCAACCACTAAGCAGATACCTACAGCCACAAATAATCTCATAAATAGTCCACAGGTGTGTACTTTTCCTGCACACATGGAGAAGATTCAGCACAGGAACATTGCAAGTATACAGAGGAAGGGGTTAGTTACGGGTGGAATTAGATTGGGTGTTAGGTTAGGCTAGTGTAACACTGGCCACATGATGGCACATTATAATGCACAATGCCCTTTAAATGTAGCTGCAATTACCTTCCTGCTAGTGAAACAGTTTAGCAGGCTCTTGTCTACATAGCTGTTGATAAATATATAAAAGGTGCCAGCTGAATTTGCTATATAGTAATAATTCTAGAATTACTGCCTGAAATCCTTATTGAAATTTACAAATCTCCTGCACAACAGATATCTTAGTGCTGGGAAATGTACATACCATAAACCAACTGGGCACTGCTGTGTTATACAATACTGACTATAGGTTTCGGACACTTGGAGCTTGAAGTTATTAGGCAACATATAACAGGAGCAAAAGGAGGACCTCAGTGGTATTCGAACCCTCACGAATAGACAAATAAGTCAGCAGGTGACTCAAGCTGAAAATTTATAAGGCCCCTTTCACACTGGGGCGGGAGGTGCGGTAGCGGTAAAGCCCCGCTATGTTTAGCAGCGCTTTATCGTCGGGTTTCCGGCGGTATTCGGCCGCTAGCGGTGCGGTTTTATCCCCCGCTAGCGGCCGAAAAAGGGTCAATACCGCCGGCAATGCGCCTCTGCAGAGGCGCATTGCCGGCGGTGTAGTCGCAGTGTCCCATGGCTTTCAATGGGCAGGAGTGGTGAACACACCGCTTTTTCACCGCTCCAAAGATGTGGCTAGCAGGACTTTTGGAGCGGGCCTGCTAGCGCACCGCTCCAGTATGAAAGCCCTCAGGCTTTCACACTGGAGAAACAACAGCCGCTGTTTCAGGTCGGTTTGCAGGCGCTATTTTTAGCGCAATAGTGCCTGCAAACCGCCCCAGTGTGAAAGGGGTCTTACAGTGAATAGTGGTGACACTCTACTGACTATGCAGTGTGGCAAGGGTATGTGGAAAAAAAACCCCACTGAATACGTATATGCCATTTGATTGTGTATATATCTGGCTGTAGAGAGCTTTAAGGCCTGGTTCACAACTATGCATTTTTTAGTGCATTTTCAGTTTTGCAGAAACATATTACAGTCCATTTAACATGGTTTCCTATGGATGTAGTTCACATCTGTGCATTTTATGGAAAGGGCATAACTTCCAACTTTTTTCAGATGGGAACGAGGAACACCTATTAGCAAAATAATAATAATAATAGGACACACCCCCTGCCACGCCCCCTTAAAGGAGAATTATGCAAACAAAAAGTTTAGTTAAACTCACAAGTAATTTTTTTTACCACTTTTATTTATTTATACTGGCTTTTGAAATTTACAAAAAAGAAAAAAAAAGAAAAAAGAAGGGGTTTTCCATATTCAAGGCCCCCCCCCCCCTGTGCCTTCATATCATGCTTTATACTATATCACTCTCATTTTAGGTACACTACGTGCATCCACCCCTGAAGAGCGAGCCAAGCCTCGCGAAACGCGTCGGGTTACTTTTGATGCCTATGTGTTTACATAATTACTGTCAGATACTCGTAATATCATTTTACCTAATTTATATTGGTCTTGTATTTTGTATGAATTGGCCCATGTTCATGACATTAATGTATGTACTGCTTTTTACCTGAATAAATATACACTGCAATTATTCTTGCGATTTTTTTATTGGCCTAACAGTGCTCACCTCACTCAAAGTCCCAAGGGCGAATCTCTCTTTTTTTGAAATTTACAAATGTAGCCATTTAGAAATTGGATGAAAAGGTTTAGCACTGGGAAACACTTTTTGAAAGATAAAAAGTGCATTTTACATACAACTATATAGATCAGACCAAAATGAGGGACAAATGAGGAGAAAAGAGGGACAAAGGGACTTTGTTCCAAATCAAGGACAGTTGGGAGCTATGAAAGGGCCAGGGATTTTCTTCTGGTTTTTGGTTCCATAGACTTCAATGCATCAAAAATGTGTATTGAAAAACGCAAAATGCACCTGGAATATGCAAACTGCAACCTGCATAGGTGTGAACCAGGCCTTAAGCCCTGGTTCACACTGGTACGATTTGACATGTCAAATCGCATGTCAAATCGGCAATTGCGGGCAATGGCACCGTCCTAATCGGTGCAACGCCACATCTGCGGTGCTGCACCGATTTCAAAAAGTAGATTCTGTACTACTTTTTGCGATTTACATTGACATTGCAAAAACCTGCACAGATGTCTCTGTAATCGTGGCTGAGATTAGGACTGACCAGCGGAAGTGAAATCATGCGAGTTCAGCTGAACTCGCACAGCTTCATTCCCACAGCCCAGTGTGAACCTGGGCTAAATCTGTGTTAGGCTCAATTCACATCTATGCATGTTGCTTGAGAGCGTTTCTGCATTTTTTTTTAACCGCGATCCCGGCCTCCCTCCCTATGTGAACAAGTATGTGGTACATTGTACCCCTACCCATTCAGAAAAAAAATGTAGTGTAGTGTGACAAAAGACAATATACAGTTTTTGACAAGTCCTTTATTGAAAATGTCTTCTTCCCCCGGTCTTCTCCTTCTCCCGCTTCTTCTTCCGGTCTTCATTGTCCGGCGTTCTTCCCCCCCGCCGCCGCTCCCGATGACGACCCTCCTCCAATGCTGCGTCCCACTGATCTGTCCGCGCCTATGTCAAGCAATTCTTAGATAACGATGGGGCATGGCCATCGGATGATGTCATCCGGAGACCCCGCCCCCTCATGATGTCACTGACCCATTATGTCCTCGGGGGAACAAGGGAGCGTGGTCTCTGAATTACATCATCTGATGGCCACTCCCCATATCTATCTAAGAAATGTTTGACATTGGCACGGACAGATCAGTAAGACGCAGCATCGGAGGAGGGTCGTCTGCGAGAGCGGCGGAAGAACACTGGACAAAGAAGAAGACAACCGGAGGAAGAAGCTAGAGAAGGAGAAGCCCGGAAGAGGAAGAAGACGACGACATTTTTAAAAAGGACTTGTCAAAAACTGTCTATTGTCTTTTGTCACACTACATTACTTTTTTTTGGTGAATGGGTAGGGGTACAATCTCAAAAGGACTTAGTTGGCTCGCGCCCACCGGGTGTCTGTTTCTTGGCGGACTTTTGAAAGGATGCTTGTCCTCTATTCCAATTCCAATTTCTCCTGAAATCCCGTCCGGGTTTATAGGAGCGTGCTTCCCTCGAGCGCTCTGTACTGCGTCTCAGCTGAGGTCTTCTTTGATTAAACGGGGGGGGGGGGGGAACCTGGGGAGAGGAACCCCGACTTCCAGCCTGAGGCTTTTTCGAAATAGCGCTATCCAGTTTGTTACCAAACAAGGAAGACTCTTCGAAGGGAATTTTACACCATGCCTGCTTGGAGGCTGGATCAGCAAGCCAGGGGAGCAACCATAATGCCCGTTTGGCCGTGACCGAAGATAACATAGATCTAGCCAGCAGACGAATGAGGTCAATTGATGCTTCCCCCAAAAAGGCGACTGCCAGCTTAAGTTCTTGTACCGCTGAACTTTGTGCTAGTTCCTCTGAAACTCCTTTCAGAACGGAGTCCACATTTTCCACCCAGGCCTCCATAGCTTTGGAAGTGACTGCAAGGGCTAGGGCTGGTTTGCAGGCCATTCCGGCCAAACTATAGATTCTTTTGAGGTCTTGGTAAATTTTACGTTCCAGGCCATCTTTAAAAGATATCGTATCTTCTAGCGGAAGGGTAACGTGCTTCGCTAGGCGCATCACTGCTGCATCAACGAGGGGAGCATTTTCCAAATGCTTTACATCCTTGGCTTTAAAGGGATATAGTCTGGAGGTTTTATTTAGCATAGAAACCTTCTTATCTCCCTTGCTCCATTCTTCCTCAAAAACATCTTTCAGCTCAGAGGGAAGTGGAAAGTTGGAGCGTTCTATCCCCAGTTGTTAAAGTTTTCTTTGTTTCTCTGGGGGGGCAGTAGTATCCTCCAATTTTAAGGTCTCCTTGACTGCCTTAATTAGCGGGGAGACTCATGCCGCGTACACACGACCGCTTTTCTCGACGAGAATAACGTCATTTTTTTTTCTCGCCGAGAAAACGGATCGTCTGTGGGCTTTATGTCGTTTTTTTCAACGAGAAAAACGCCATTAAAAACGACGAGAAAAATTAGAACATGTTCTAAATTTTCACGCCGTTTTTCAGGTCGTCGTTTTTTTCATCATGAAAAATGATCGTGTGTAGGCTTTAACGATGTTAAAAAAGCGCGCATGATCAGAAGCAAGTGAGGAGAAGGGAGCGCTCGTTCTGGTAAAACTACTGTTCGGAATGGAGATGGCACATTCGTCATGCATGAAATTATTACATCGTTTAATGCAGCGCATTCTTTTCTTCGTTCTAATGCTGCAATATTCCAATTCTCTTGCTGCTGATATTCTCCCAGAGTTAGGACAATCTTTGGTCTTTATGATTTATTGTTTTATCATGATTAATCTCTATTTTGGGGAGCCAGATCTCCCTAAATACCCAAAACTTTTTTCATTTTTTTTTTGCTTTAATTTGTGGTCTTAGATTTTAGACTGTTTTTACATATTATTTGCTATTTTGGAGAGTGTCAAGTTACCACAACATTATTCTTTATTCTAATTTTGCCTCAATGAGGTTAGTGTCCCTTGTTAATTTCTCAATTTTTTATCCACTGTCCCTGCCTACTCACTTACAAACTGGCTATTTAGAAGAAAAACACATGTTAATTTTGTATCTTCAAAAAAAATTCCCATTTATTATGGCCTAATAACAAATTAAAAGGTAAGCCAAAACAAAACCATATGTAAACTACAAATCAAGAAGCCAGGAAGACAGCACTGGAGACCCTGCTGAAATTAGTGCACACCCAGATCACCACAGCAAACACCAAAGCATGTGAAGACCAAAACTGGCCCCATGTGAGGCACATATCCTGGGTTCATTTTCGTCTTTTTTGTTTGACCTTCCCTGCAGCCTTCCTTGGAGGCTGTGTCCGTGGAGGAGGGACTGGAGCAGGAGCAGGGTCTGGAACAGGAGCAGGGACTGGGACGGGAGCAGGGCCTGGGACAGGACCATGGAGTGGGGCAGGAGCATGGAGTGGGGCAGGAACTTGTGCAAAAAAATAGGAAAGGTCCACAACGTCTGTGAACTCCTTTAGTTTGTTCAACAGGCCCATATTGACCACCTTCAATATAAGGGTTTCACATTTCAGCCTCTGGTCCAGTCCCATTTGTGGCAGTTTCTCCCCAATAAGGGCAGCAAATCCCTCTGCAGCGGTGGGGGGCTCTCGGAGTGCAGCAGTAGCCCCCCTAATTAGGGCCTGTGTCTCCTCCTCCATTTGAACCAGCCTCCTAGATCTTTTTGCAGGAATCCGCAGCAGAGGGATCTGGGGCCTGGTGTTGTGCTGGGTCCCACTGGGGCCTGCCTCTTCCTGGGTCCCACTGGGGCCTGCCTCTTCCTGGGTCCCACTGGGGCCTGCCTCTTCCTGGGTCCCACTGGGGCCTGCCTCCTCCTGGCTTCCAGTGGCACCTGCCTCCTCGTGTGTCCCACTGGGGCCTGTCTCCTCATCCTGTAAAAAAAAGGTACATCGAGTTAGTTTTGCCTTCATCTTTCACACACATTTGTCACCTCATGACATTTGGTAATTGAATGCTACTAAATATTAAAGTCAATCATTCTGACACCAGTATATATCTTTTTGGTGCCCTTAATTTGTGGCCACTGCTGTCTATTGATATGTCAGACACTTTTTTTAAACTGTTAACATTTTTCACACTTTTTTTTAAACTTTTACAACATTCAACTTTTATTACTCTAAATATTTTGTGAAATATTATACCTGGCTCCAAATATTTAAATCCGGCTCCTCCAGGACTTGAGGTTGTTCCTCCAAAGAGACCTCAACTTGGCTGGAGGCTTGGCTGCATGGAATGCTGGAGGGAAGGCTGGAGGGTTGGCTGGAGGGTTGGCTGCAAGGAAGGCTGGAGGTCGTTCTGGGTGGAAGGCTGGAAAGGGATTCCCTGGATTCCAGATGTTCATCTAGGAAACTCAGGTGCTGATAGTACCACAGATTTGGTATGTATCGGTCCTCTGCACCTGCTCCTGACCGCAGGGATTTTTGAACTTTATTCCTTTGAGCCCGGTATGTGCCCCTAATGGTCCCAATTTTGTTCTTCAGATCCTGTAGTGTTGCTGTGGGGATCTGAGTTTTCACAAATTCCAGCAAGGTCTCCAGTGCTCTCTTCCTGGCTTCTTTATTTTTATTATTTTTATTTTTAGTCTCCCATAAAATTGGAAGATTCTTCCATCTTTGGAGGAATTCCAGCATAAAATTGGGGTCCTTAAATGCCTTCATTATCTGTGCAATTCAAAACCCAAAACCAAAAAAGGAATGTCAGTCAGGACTACTCCAAATCTTTCTAACCATATATAGGCCACTAACGTAGCAATTGATCAGTCATCATAGAGTTGAGTGGACACCTGGATGTTTGTGTTGAACTCTTTTTAGCTAACTTTGTAAAAAGCTAGAGTTCGTGACCTGACTTTACCCGAACCCAAACCCCATTTAAGTAAATTAAGCCCTGTAAATAGGGTGAATAAAAGGACTCCCCAAAAATAAAGGAGTACCTCGAACTGTCCCTGCACCAAGTGTCATTTTTTATTAAATTTAAATTAACCCTAAATTCACTCCTGGGTATAATTAATTGTTGTCTCCTGTCAATTGCAATACATAGAAAAGTCATTGATACAAACATTGGGAAAGCATTGTAGTTCCCCCAAATATCCATACCAGGCCCTTCAGGTCTGTCAAGGATTTTAAGGGGAACTCCCCCACAAAATTCCCTTAAAAAATGGCGTGGAGTCCCCCCCCAAATCCATAACAGACCCTTATCCGAGCACGCAACCTGGCCGGCCACAGGGGAAGAGGGGGGACGAGAGAGCGGCCCCCCTCCCTCCTGAACCGTACCAGGCCACATGCCCTCAACATGGGGAGCATGTCCCCATGTTGATGGGGACAAGGGCCTCATCCCCACAACCCTTGCCCGGTGGTTGTGGGGGTCTGCGGGCGGGGGGCTTATCGGAATCTGGAAGACCCCTTTAACAAAGGGGCCCCCCAGATCCCACCCCCCCTATGTGAAATGGTAATGGGGGACATTGTACCCCTACCATTTCACCTTAAAAAATGGCATTATCTGAAAAATGACACTACACGGTTTTTGACAATTCCTTTATTATTGGTTTTGTTTTTCAACCATCTTCTTCCTTCTTCTTTTCTGCATTGGAATTTCTTCCTCCATCTTCCTCTTCATCTTCATCTTCCTTCTTGCTTCGGGCTTCTCGTCCGCATCTTGCTTCGGCTTCTTCTTTGTTCTCCCGCTGCTCCGTTTGAATTTGAGTTTCCCGCTGTGTGACGCAAAGTTAGGCAGTTCTCCTCTAGGTCCGCTGCGAGCCGGGGGACCCGCCCCCCTCTGACTGCACGGGGAAAGTACCTGTGAAATCTCTGTGCGTCAGAGGGGGGCGGGGTCGCCGGACCAAGAGGAGAACTGATGAACTGAAGCGTCACACAGCGGGAACCTCCAATTCAAACGGAGCGGCCGGAGAAAGAAGAACCCGGAGCAAGATGCGGATGAGAACACCGAAGGAAGAAGGAAGATGAAGAGGAAGATGGATGAAGAAACACGAAGCGAGAAAAGAAGAAGAAGGAAGAAGATGGAAGAAAGACAAACTAAAAATTAAAGGAATTGTCAAAAACTGACTCTTGTCATTTTTTACATTTTGTACACTTTCTTCGTGAAATGGTAGAGGTACAATTTACCCCTTACCAATTCACATAGGGGGGGGCCGGGATCTGGGGGTCCCCTTTGTTAAAGGGGTCTTCCAGATTCCGATAAGCCCCCCGCCCGCAGACCCCCACAACCACCGGGCAAGGGTTGTGGGGATGAGGCCCTTGTCCCCATCAACATGGGGACATCCTCCCCATGTTGAGGGCATGTGGCCTGGTACGGTTCAGGAGGGAGGGGGGCCGCTCTCGTCCCCCCCTCTTCCCCTGCGGCCGGCCAGGTTGCGTGCTCGGATAAAGGGTCTGTTGTGGATTTTGGGGGGGACTCCACGCCCTTTTTTTTCATGATTTGGGGGTGGAGTTCCCCTTAAAATCCTTGACAGACCTGAAGGGCCTGCAACTCGAATTTGGGGGAACCCCACGTTTTTTTTTTTTCAGGTACAAATCAGTTTTCGAAGTCTTGCCATTTGCCGGGAGGCAAGAATTCATTTAGAGCCGCAATTGACTTTTCAAAGTTTAGTCCCAATTCAAAAATGACACTTTGTGCACGGCCAGTACTAACAGCATGGGAACCAAGCGCCAAGTTACATGCATATTGCCCAACCCCGGCCCCGAACATACAGTGAATGAATGTTTATAGGTTTAATGCTCCTGGACACAGCCATATCAAGTAAGAAAAATGTTACGTACCCGCGATCTACACGTTCGTCTCCTCCGACCTTCTTCCACTCACTGAACGTCGCTTTCAACGATGTTTTTTGGAGTTATATACAGTGCGCATGCGTGACGCTCCGCACGCTTTCCCGCCCCTGACGTTCGTTACACTACTTTCCCCGCCCCTTCTCGCTACTCCTTAATGACGGAGAGTGTAAACATGTCGGCGAATCACCAACATGATGTGGAAAGTGGGGAAGAAAGCAGGCCCCGACCCAGAAGGTATAAAGCCACTAACATGAGCTTTGAGGAGATGGTGGAGATGGTCACTATATTGCTCCGGGATGATTACGACGCCAAACATGGGCCCTACAAAAAGCCAAATCAAGTGAAGGCCACGATCATGGATAAAGTGGTCAAAACGCTCTTTGAAAAATTTGGGGTTCGCAGGTCGCGGGAACAGATCCGGAAACGATGGTCGGACATTAACCACTTAACGACCGCCCACCGCCGATTTACGTCGGCAGAATGGCACGGACAGGCAGAATCACGTAGATCTACGTGATCGCCTTTGTGCAGTTGGGGGGTCCATCCGGACCCCCCTTCACTGCAGTGAGCGGCCGTTAAGTGTTCGGGAGCGATCAGGCATGAGGGGGCGGCCGCTCGATTCTGCCCCCCCCCTCGCGATCGCTCCCGGCCAATGAAATTGCTTCCTCCGCCATGTGATGTAAACACAGGCTGGAGGAAGTGATGTCATCTCCCTCGCCGCGGTCTTTTCGTTCCCGGCGCCGAGGAGTGAAGACATAGGTTAGTGCTCCAACAGTCCACTGACACGTAGGTACACATAGGCACACAAATCACCCCCCAGTCACCCCCAGATCACCCCCCAGGTCACCCCAAAGCCCCCAATCACAGTGTCACTGATTGCAGTGATCATTTATTTTACTGATCACTGCATTTAGTGTCATCTGTGATTGTAAAAAGTTGCAAGGCAGTTAGGATTAGGCCCCTTTAGGTCCAGGGTAGCCCCCTAACCCCCCCTAATAAAGGTTTAACCCCTTGATCACCCCCCAGGTAACCCTTTCACCCCCTAACTTCAGCGTCACTAAGCGATTGTTTTTCCGATCGCTGTATTCGTGTCGCTGGTGTTTTAGATAGGCAGTTATTTTTTTTTTAGGTTCGCCGCAGGTTTTTATTGGTGTCAGGTACCCCCATATTTAACCTAATAAAGGTTTTAACCCCCTGATTGCCCCTAGTTAACCCTTTCACCAGTGATCACCATATAAAGGTTACGGGTGACGCTGGTTGATTAGTTTGCTTTTTATAGCATCAGGGCACCCGCCGTATATAACCCAATAAAGGTTTAACCCCCCTGATCGCCCGGCGGGTGAGATCAATTAGGTTTTAGCGCCAGAGAGGGTCTGCGTCGCCCCAGGCAGTGTTAGGTTAGTGCCAGTAACGCTAACACCCACGCACAAAGCATACACCCCCCTTAGTGGTATAGTATCTGATCAGATCTGATCTAGCATCCCAGCGGTTTAGGGTTCCCAAAAACGCAGTGTTAGCGGGATCAGCCCAGATACCTGCTAGTACCTGCGTTTAGCCCCTCCGCCCAGCCCAGCCCAGCCCACCCAAGTGCAGTATCGATCGATCACTGTCACTTACCAAACACAACACACATAACTGCAGCGTTCGCAGAGACAGGCCTGATCCCTGCGATCGCTAACAGTTTTTTTGTAGCGTTTGATATATTTGCTGACGACAGTCAGGTGCTTTTTTTCCTGTGAATCTTACTAGTGTACCCCTAAATTTAGAGCCCAAAATGGCAAGACGAAGGTACACTAGTAAAGAGGCCTACGAGATTCTGAGCATGACAGATAGTGAAGAGGAGGTCACGTATCTGTCAGATTCAGGCTCAGAATATCTTCCCGTAGAAGACAGTGACGTCAGCGGCCCCACGTCAGATAGCTCTGACGACGAAGTTGAGGTCCCTGCTAAGGTCAGGCGTACCCGATCCCGATCTTCTGAGGTTGTTGAGGAGCAAGAACCGCAGGTCTCTCGTATCATGGAGCAGAGTAGTACTAGCGCCGCTATTCCTTCTGGTGAACTGGCAAGCACCAGCGGCCTAGTACAGCCTGGACGTACATCCAGCACTGCAGTAACACTTGGTGACGTGGCGAGTCCCATAAGTGCAGTTCAAGCTGGCGAGGTGGCAAGCACAAGTAGTGTCCCGCTGCCACCAAGAAGACAAAGGCAGGCCCGTCGTGCCCATACTGCCCTTGCTGCAGAATTCGCCTATCCTGATTGGGTCCCCACCACTTCTGCAGAACCCGTACTTCCCCCATTCACTGCCCAACCCGGTATTCAGGTGGAAACAGCTGATTTTATGCCAATCGATTTTTATTCGCTGTTTTTCACGGAAGATCTCTATAGATCTATTGTGGACCAGAGTAATTTATATGCTGGTCAATTTATCGCCGCTAACCCCCAGTTGCCTAAAATTGCCAGAAATTGGAAACCAATTACGGTTTCCGAATTTAAGACCTTTCTGGGCCTTTCCCTCAACATGGGCACACATAAATTTCCGTCATTGCGTGCTTATTGGTCCACGCACCCAATTGACCACATGCCCGTGTTCTCTGCCTCCATGTCCAGGGCACGATACGAGCAGATTTTGCGGTTCATGCACTTCAACGACAATGAACTTTGTCGTCCACGTGGGGACCCTGAATACGACCGGCTCTATAAAATTCGGCCCCTCATAAACCACTTCAACGAACGTTTTGCAGCCTTGTTTACTCCCGATCAAGTTGTCTGCGTTGATGAGTCCCTGATTAAATTTTCTGGCCGCTTGTCTTTCAAGCAGTACCTTCCCAGCAAGCGTGCCAGATACGGGGTCAAGCTCTACAAGTTCTGTGACAGGGCAACAGGCTATGTAGTGAACTTTACGGTTTATGAGGGAAAAGACAGTCAGATTGAGTCGGTCAACTGCCCGGATTACATAGGGAGCGCTGGCAAGATAGTGTGGAACTTGGTGTCACCCTTATTCGGAAAGGGGTACCACTTGTATGTGGACAATTATTACACGAGCGTGCCACTGTTTAGTCACTTGTTTGATCATAAGATTGGAGCATGTGGCACCGTGCGACCTAATCGCCGGGGCTTTCCCCAGCGGCTTGTAGATGCCTGTCTTAGGCTGGGGGAGAGAGCCTGCTTGAAGTGTAATAACTTGCTCGCTATGAAGTGGAGGGACAATAAGAATGTTTTCCTTCTTACCTCCCTTCATGCAGACACGACAGTCCAAATTGGTACGGCGACTGGTGTTGTGGAGAAACCCCTCTGTGTCCACGAATATAACCAAAATATGGGAGGGGTGGACCTCAACGACCAGTTGATGGCGCCGTATCTAATTGACCGTAAGGCGAGACGCTGGTACAAAAAAGTGTCTCTATCATTATTCCAATTGGCTTTGCTGAACGCTCATGTGCTATACAGAGCTTCAGGCAGGACGTTATCTCTTCTAAAATTCCAGAATGAGATAGTCACAGAACTCCTGTATCCAGGCGGTTCTGCACCTCACCATCCCCAACCAAATGCAGTAAGCCGGCTGCATGAGAGGCATTATTCGTATGTCCTCCCGAGTACCCCTACCCAAAGCCACCCCCAAAAAAGATGTCGTGTCTGTAGCAAGCGCGGATTTAGGCGTGACACCCGTAGTTTTTGTCCACTCTGTCCTGACAAGCCTGGTCTTTGCCAAGGTGAATGTTTTGAACGCTACCACTCAAAAGTGAAGTTTTAGCGTAGGGTACAGCATTTCACAGACTAGGACACACTTACACAGGGTCTCCCAAGATGCCATTACATTTTGAGAGACCCGAACCATTACAGTTGTAAAGTTACAAAAAAAAGTGTAAAAAAGAAAAAAAAAAACGTAAAAAACAAAACACAAAAAAAATATAAAATAAAAAAACCAAAAATAGTTGTCGTTTTATTGTTCTCTCTCTCTCTATTTTCTCTCTATTGTTCTGCTCTTTTTTACTGTATTCTATTCTGCAATGTTTTATCATGCTTGCTTTTCAGGTATTATTTATCTTGACAGCAACAGCGTTTGCTCCCACGATACATAAAGCCGTGACTCCAACGCTGTAGGAGGTGATTTCACCACCACAGTTAAAAAAAAAGAGCATATATGCCGAAGCATGGGGGCAGCAGGGGCGGAGGAGCGATTTTGCTCCTAATGCCGCGTACATACGGTCGACATTCCGACCGTGTGTACGCGGCATAACTTTTTTGCGGGAGGATGCCCCCATGCTTCGGCATATATATATTTTAGGCACAGGTTGCGTTAAAACATTTTTTTATTTTTTACTAGGTTTTGTTTTGGTATTTGCTTTGCAGGTATGGCATGGTAAGGTCTTACTGTTGTACTGTAGTGTTACTTTGTTTTAATGTTAACCACCATTTGCTTAGCAGGTACGCCATTCAGTTGCAGCGCGGATCTATGTCATGGATATGCATTAATGTCTGTCTGCCATCTTACCTTCCTCCTCATGTGTTCATCTAGAGACCAGACCTCCTTCACCTGGCTTCCTTTATAATCTCCTCCCAGCCTGACTCCACCCCAGGCCCTATCACTGAACACTATATTAACCTGTGCACTGCAAGCCTGCTTTGCTGATCAACGTGTTTGTTAGGCATTGTGTGTTTGGGTTCCTGCCTGCCGTGTGCTACGTCTGTCTCTCTGTTACGTTATTGGCTTGTCCCCGACCATCCCTGTCTGCTCGTGACCCTTGACCTTCGGCTCGTTCTTCGTTATCCTTGTCTGCTTGTGGCCCCTGACCTTCGGCTTGTTATTCGGTTCTCTCTATCGTGTGCTGCTGCTTCCCCTTATCCTACGGGGCGTGAGCTAGGATACTCCAGGGGCCGCGACCTGGTCCCAGCCTGCAGCGTAACATCCTCACCACTAGAGGCCCTGGAGAAGACCAGCTGGGTCTTAGACTCCGCGCCCTGGGGAATCTTGGCTCTCGCTTCCGTTGGGATCCCGGTTGTGCTCCTCTGGTCCCGCTTTCCACAACCACCCAGTTTCCTATCCACAGAAGCCAGCCATAGGGTTCACTACCTCGCGGTGCACTCCTGTCCCCCTACGGTGTGCATCTGTCACCTGGCCACAGGTGACCCTGACAGTTTGATCAGCCATGAACCCGGCTGACATCCCGCTTCCCGCGGATGATCCATTGCATTGCAGGGCATAGTTCGCAGACTTGAGACCCAGGAATCAAATCAGACCCAGGTGATGCGATTCCTCCAGGATCTGGCTTCTCGATTCGAGCAGCTTCAGGTCTCCTTGGGAACCCCGAATCCGCAACCCCAAGTACAACCAGCGGCTGTACCTATCGCACCAGTCGCAGCCTCACACTCACTAAGATTGCCAGCTCCGTTCCGTTTCTCTGGGGACTCCAAGGCCTGCAGGGGGTTTCTCAGCCAATGCACTATTCATTTTGAGCTTCAGCCTCAAAGCTTCCTATCTGACCGGGCTAAGGTAGCCTATATCATTTCCCTCCTCTCCGGTGAAGCTTTGGCCTGGGCTGCCCCCCTGTGGGAGAGGAACGATCCGGTGGTTTCCAGTCTGTCCGAATTCTTGAAGCTCTTTCGTAATATCTTCGAAGAGCCGGCTCGGGCTTCTTCAGCGGCTAGTGCTGTCTTACGTCTTCGCCAAGAATCTAGTTCAGTGGGGCAATATGCTCTTCAGTTCCGTATCCACACAGCTGAATTGAGCTGGAATAATGAGGCCCTGGTCGCTACCTTTTTACATGGCCTCTCTGACCGAGTGAAAGACGAATTAGCGGGAAGAGCCATTCCCGTCGGTCTGGACGATGTAATTTCATTATGCAACCAGATCGACATTCGTTTTCAAGAGAGGTCCTTAGAAAAAAGACGCCAGCACTCTCTGGGTCCTAGCCAGTCTGAGCTCCCCTCCCTTCATTCCATGGAGCATCCTCTACCTGCTGAAGAACCTATGCAGCTGGGCCGGACCAGACTAACCCCCGAAGAACGTGCTAGGCGCAGAACTCTGGGCTTGTGCCTCTATTGTGGGGGCAAGGGTCATTTTCGTGACTCCTGCTCGCTTCGTCCGGGAAACGCTCGGGTCTAATACATTTGGAAGGTGGAGTATTGGACCCAGAAACATCACCTTCTCGCCTGCTCTTGCCGGTGTCCCTTCATGTAGGCACTTCTCCTCATGCCCTTGCCTATTCCTAAGGAACCCTGGGCCCATATTGCCATGGATTTTATCACCGATCTCCCACTGTCTGAGAATAATACAGTCATTTGGGTGGTAATCGATCGATTCTCCAAGATGGCTCATTTTGTTCCTCTTCCTGGTCTTCCTTCTGCCCCTGCCTTGGTTCCCATTTTCATTCGAGAAATTCTCCGCCTACATGGGGTCCCTTCTCATATTGTTTCCGACAGGGGAGTCCAATTCACGTCTCGTTTTTGGAGAGCCTTTTGCAAATCCCTCAATATTGTCTTGGATTTTTCTTCTTCTTACCATCCCCAATCCAATGGACAGACTGAGAGGGTTAATCAGGAGTTAGAGGTCTTTCTTCGCACCTTTGTGTCTTCTCACCATGACGATTGGTCCTCTCTACTCCCGTGGGCAGAATTCTCCCATAACAATCATGTGAATACCAGTTCGCAGAAGACACCCTTTTTCACAGTTTATGGAAAACACCCTCAACTTCCTCTTCCTATGATCTGTTCTCCAGACATTCCAGCTTTGGCTTCGGTTCAGGAGTCTCTCAATTCCGTTTGGGGTCACGTTCATGATTCCCTCCGGGCAGCTGCTGAAAAATTCAAAGGCTTTGCCGACCGCCGCAGGCGTAAACCGCCTTCTCTTCAGCCAGGGGACAAAGTCTGGCTCTCTACCAGGAACATCAAGCTCCGAGTTCCTTCTCTGAAGTTTGCTCCACGATTCATCGGTCCATACACGGTAACTGCTAAACTGAATCCGGTTTGTTTCAAACTCCAGATTCCTAAGAGCCTTAAAATCACTAACTCCTTTCATGTTGCTCTTCTAAAGCCTTTAGTCCTCAATAAATTCTCTCGTCCTCTTCCTACCGTGGCGCCTGTCTCTGAGGATAATCAGGAGTACGAGATCAGTCAAATTCTGGACTCCCGACTCTGTAAAGGCGTTCTTCAGTACCTCGTTCATTGGAAAGGGTTTGGTCCTGAGGAGAGGTCTTGGATCACTGCATCTGAGGTCTTTGCACCTCGTCTGTTAAAGGAGTTTCATCTGAAGTTTCCCTCTAAACCTGGGCCCAGGCGGGGAAGGGGGAGGCCTCGTAAGAGGGAGGGTACTGTCATGGATATGCATTAATGTCTGTCTGCCATCTTACCTTCCTCCTCATGTGTTCATCTAGAGACCAGACCTCCTTCACCTGGCTTCCTTTATAATCTCCTCCCAGCCTGACTCCACCCCAGGCCCTATCACTGAACACTATATTAACCTGTGCACTGCAAGCCTGCTTTGCTGATCAACGTGTTTGTTAGGCATTGTGTGTTTGGGTTCCTGCCTGCCGTGTGCTACGTCTGTCTCTCTGTTACGTTATTGGCTTGTCCCCGACCATCCCTGTCTGCTCGTGACCCTTGACCTTCGGCTCGTTCTTCGTTATCCTTGTCTGCTTGTGGCCCCTGACCTTCGGCTTGTTATTCGGTTCTCTCTATCGTGTGCTGCTGCTTCCCCTTATCCTACGGGGCGTGAGCTAGGATACTCCAGGGGCCGCGACCTGGTCCCAGCCTGCAGCGTAACATCCTCACCACTAGAGGCCCTGGAGAAGACCAGCTGGGTCTTAGACTCCGCGCCCTGGGGAATCTTGGCTCTCGCTTCCGTTGGGATCCCGGTTGTGCTCCTCTGGTCCCGCTTTCCACAACCACCCAGTTTCCTATCCACAGAAGCCAGCCATAGGGTTCACTACCTCGCGGTGCACTCCTGTCCCCCTACGGTGTGCATCTGTCACCTGGCCACAGGTGACCCTGACAATCTATTTATCTTGACAGCAACAGCGTTTGCTCCCACGATACATAAAGCCGTGACTCCAACGCTGTAGGAGGTGATTTCACCACCACAGTTAAAAAAAAGAGCATATATGCCGAAGCATGGGGGCAGCAGGGGCGGAGGAGCGATTTTGCTCCTAATGCCGCGTATATACGGTCGAAATTCCAACGGAGGCTTATCCGTGGAAAAGTCCGACCGTGTGTACGCGGCATAACCTTTTATGCCGCGTACATACGGTCGAAATTCCGACGAAGGCTTGACCGTGTGTACGCGGCATAACTTTTTTGCGGGAGGATGCCCCCATGCTTCGGCATATATGCCCATCATTAGAAGTGGGTGGATGAAGGGAGGTATTCTAATGGTGGGCATACCCACCAATCAATCTCTTTTTTTCGTTCAGCCAATAGGCTGTATGAAAAAAAAGATTACAATACATGTCCAACAAGGACCAGCAACGTACTGGTATGTTGCTGGACTTTGAATGTTTATACCAGAATGATGCCTGCGGGTTTAGGTATCATCTTGGTATCATTCTTTTCAGCCAGCAGCCGGCTTTCATGTAAAAGCAATTCTAGCAGATAATTAGCCTCTAGACTGCTTTTACAAGCAGTGGGAGGGAATGTCCCCCCCCCCCGGATATAAAAAGCGCCATTGGGAAATTGGGAAAGCATTTTATCACACCGATCTTGGTGTGGTCAGATGCTTTGAGGGCAGAGGAAAGATCTAGGGTCTAACCCCCCAATTTTTTTCAAAAAAAGAGTACCTGTCACTACCTATTGCTATCATAGGGGATATTTACATTCCCTGAGATAACGATAAAAATGGTAAAAAAATAAAATATGGAAGGCACAGTTTAAAAATAAAATAAAAAAGCAAAATAAATAATAAAAAAAAAAAAAAAAAAGCACCGCTGTCCCCCCCTGCTATTGCGCAAAGGCGAACGCAAGCGTCGGTCTAGCGTCATATGTAAACAGCAATTGCATCATGCATGTGAGGTATCACCGCGAAGGTCAGATCGAGGGCAGTCATTTTAGCAGTAGACCTCCTCTGTAAATCTAACGTGGTAACCTGTAAAGGCTTTTAAATGCTTTTAAAAATGAATGTAGTTTTGTCGCCGCTGCGCGTTTGTGCGCAATTTTAAAGCATGTCGTGTTTGGTATCCATGTACTCGGCCTATGATCATCTTTTTTATTTCATCAAACATTTGGGCAATATAGTGTTTTTTAGTGCATTAAAAATAAAAAAAGTGTGTTTTTCCCCCAAAAAATGCGTTTGAAAAATCGCTGCGCAAATACTGTGTGGAAAAAAAAAATGCAACACCCACTATTTTAATCTGTAGGGCCTTTGCTTTAAAAAAATATATAATGTTTGGGGGTTCAACATAATTTTCTTGCAAAAAAAAATTTTCTTTCATGTAAACAAAAAGTGTCAGAAAGGGCTTTGTCTTCAAGTGGTTAGAAGAGTGGATGATGTGTGACATAAGCTTCCTAATGTTGTGCATAAAATGCCAGGACAGTTCAAAACCCCCCCAAATGACCCCATTTTGTAAAGTAGACACCTCAAGCTATTTGCTGAGAGGCATGTTGAGCCCATTGAATATTTTTTTTTTTCGTCCCAAGTGATTGAATAATGACCAAAAAAAAAAAAATGTACAAAAAGTTGTCACTAAATTATATATTGCTCAAACATGCCATGGGCATATGTGGAATTACACCCCAAAATACATTCTGTTGCTTCTCCTGAGTACGGGGATACCACATGTGTGGGACTTTTTGGGAGCCTAGTCGCGTACGGGACCCCAAAAACCAAGCACCGCCTTCAGGATTTCTATGGGTGTAAATTTTTGATTTCACTCCTCACTGCCTATCACAGTTTCGGAGGCCATGGAATGCCCAGATGGCACAAAACCCCCCCAAATGACCCCATTTTGGAAAGTAGACACCCCAAGCTATTTGCTGAGAGGTATGTTGAGTATTTTGCAGATCTCGCTTTTTGTCACAAAGTTTTGAAAATGTAAAAAAAGAAAAAAAAAAGAAAAAAAAATGTCTTTCTTAATTTTCAAAAACAAATGAGAGCTGTAAAATACTCACCATGCCTCTCAGCAAATAGCTTGGGGTGTCTACTTTCCAAAATGGGGTCATTTGTGGGGGTTTTGGGCTATTTTGACATTTTATGGCCTTCAAAACTGTGATAGGTAGTGAGGAGTGAAATCAAAAATTTATGCCCTTAGAAACCTTGAAGGCGGTGCTTGGTTTTTGGGGTCCCGTACGCGGCTAGGCTCCCAAAAAGTCCCACACATGTGGTATCCCCGTACTCAGGAGAAGCAGCAGAATGTATTTTGGGGTGTAATTTCACATATAACCATGGCATGTGTGAGCAATATATCATTTAGTGACAACTTTTTGTACATTTTTTTTTTTCTTTTTGTCATTATTCAATCATTTGGGACAAAAAAAAAATATTCAATGGGCTCAACATGCCTCTCAGCAAATAGCTTGGGGTGTCTACTTTCCAAAATGGGGTCATTTGGGGGGGTTTTGTGCCATCTTGGCATTTTATGGCCTTCAAAACTGTGATAGGTAGTGAGGAGCGAAATCAAAAATTTATGCCCTTAGAAACCTTGAAGGCGGTGCTTGGTTTTTGGGGTCCCGTACGCGGCTAGGCTCCCAAAAAGTCCCACACATGTGGTATCCCCGTACTCAGGAGAAGCAGCAGAATGTATTTTGGGGTGTAATTTCACATATGCCCATGGCATGTGTGAGCAATATATCATTTAGTGACAACTTTGTGCAAAAAAAAAACAGTTTGTCATATTCCCGCAACCTGTGGCAAAATATAAAATATTCCATGGACTCAACATGCCTCTCAGCAAATAGCTTGGGGTGTCTACTTTCCAAAATGGGGTAATTTGCGGGGGTTTTGTGCTATTTTGGCATTTTATGGCCTTCGAAACTGTGATAGGTAGTGAGGAGTGAAATCAAAAATTTACGCCCTTAGAAATCCTGAAGGCGGTGCTTGGTTTTTGGGGCCCTGTACGCGGCTAGGCTCCCAAAAAGTCCCACACATGTGGTATCCCCGTACTCAGGAAAAGCAGCAGAATGTATTTTGGGGTGCAATTCCACATATAACCATGGCATGTGTGAGCAATATATCATTTAGTGACAACTTTTTGTACATTTTTTTTTTCTTTTTGTCATTATTCAATCATTTGGGACAAAAAAAAAAATATTCAATGGGGTCAACATGCCTCTCAGCAAATAGCTTGGGGTGTCTACTTTCCAAAATGGGGTCATTTGGGGGGGTTTTGTGCCATCTTGGCATTTTATGGCCTTCAAAACTGTGATAGGTAGTGAGGAGTGAAATCAAAAATTTATGCCCTTAGAAACCTTGAAGGCGGTGCTTGGTTTTTGGGGTCCCGTACGCGGCTAGGCTCCCAAAAAGTCCCACACATGTGGTATCCCCGTACTCAGGAGAAGCAGCAGAATGTATTTTGGGGTGTAATTTCACATATGCCCATGGCATGTGTGAGCAATATATCATTTAGTGACAACTTTGTGCAAAAAAAAAAAAAGTTTGTCATATTCCCGCAACTTGTGGCAAAATATAAAATATTCCATGGACTGAACATGCCTCTCAGTAAATAGCTTGGGGTGTCTACTTTCCAAAATGGGGTCATTTGGGGGGGTTTTGTGCTATTTTGGCATTTTATGGCCTTCGAAACTGTGATAGGTAGTGAGGAGTGAAATCAAAAATTTGCGCCCTTAGAAATCCTGAAGGCGGTGCTTGGTTTTTGGGGTCCCGTACGTGGCTAGGCTCCTAAAAAGTCCCACACATGTGGTATCCCCGTACTCAGGAGAAGCAGCAGAATGTATTTTGGGGTGCAATTCCACATATAACCATGGCATGTGTGAGCAATATATCATTTAGTGACAACTTTTTGTAATTTTTTTTGTCATTATTCAATCACTTGGGACAAAAAAAAAAATATTCAATGGGCTCAACATGCCTCTCAGCAATTTCCTTGGGGTGTCTACTTTCCAAAATGGGGTCATTTGGGGGGGTTTTGTACTGCCCTGCCATTTTAGCACCTCAAGAAATGAGATAGGCAGTCATAAATTTAAAGCTGTGTAAATTTCAGAAAATGTACCCTAGTTTGTAAACGCTATAACTTTTGCGCAAACCAATAAATATACGCTTATTGACATTTTTTTTACTAAAGACATGTGGCTGAATACATTTTGGCCTAAATGTATGACTAAAATTGAGTTTATTCGATTTTTCTTATAACAAAAAGTAGAAAATATCATTTTTTTTCAAAATTTTCGGTCTTTTTCTGTTTATATCGCAAAAAATAAAAATCGCAGAGGCAATCAAATACCATTAAAAGAAAGCTCTATTTGTGGGAAGAAAAGGACGCAAATTTCATTTGGGTACAACATTGCATGTCCGCACAATTTACAGTTAAAGCAGCGCAGTGCCGAATCCCAAAAACAGGCTTGGTCCTAATGGCCCGAAATGGTCCGGGGCTTAAGTGGTTAAGTTGCGTGAGCCGGATCAATATAAAAAGATTAAAAAAGTCATCAAAAAAAGTAAGTAGATTAACATTAAATGTGATTTTGCCTAATAACGTGGTGTTGCATGTGTTTTTTAAATAATGTATGTATTACAGTGAAAAATGTCATGTTTCATGTTTTTGGCCACACGAATCGATCGTATAAATGGTCGTTCAAACGTTCACTCAATCACAAGCTTTTGCCACGATTCATCATTGTTCGAACGACATTTTATCAATCACAAAATAATCGGCAGGTTCAAATGTTTTTAGCAATGTATTCCACCAAAACATCGTTTGGGTGTTATTGAACGAAGATTTCAACGTTGGATTCTTGTGGCCAAGAACATGAAACAGGACATCATGAAATGTTTATGTGAGAAGTAATTATAAACATGTTTGTGTAGTTGTTGGTAATTATATTTGGCTAATGTAACTAGATTCAGTGTACGTTTACAAGAGTATGCTCAGCAGCTGCTTACACATCTGGACTCATTAGCACAAGTGTGGGCCACAAGAACAACCTTTTGATGGTGTCACACACAGGTGATCCAGTGGATACCTGGTGTGTTTACATGTGTGAAACATGACCTAAAGAGATTAATCTACCATCTTGGGAAATGGATACAATGTTCATCTTCTCCAAAATTATCAGTAATACAATTGTAACACACTTCCCAAGAATGATTAATATTCCTCTTTCACGCCTAAATATATTTAGTTACACAAGTCTACCTTTTGGTTATATCTCCTAGGGCTTCAAAGAGCTAAGAGACACAAGGCTGCAAACCCCGCACCACCAACTCAAGACCCACAACTGCAGGATGTGGCAGAAGAGGGAAATGGCAACTCACCAGGTCAGTGTCATACACCACAGCCTCACGTAATAGATGTTGGCCTGTATATTTAGTAAGACATTTTCTTTTCACAACTTAAAGGAACTTTAATGCCTGCGGCACTAGCAACCTTCACCAGAGCCACTGCCCAGATGTTGCTTAAAGAAGTGAGGGTCTGCTCTCGGGAGGTTGAAACCATCAAACACAACCTGGTCCAGATGTACCAAACAAACAAAATGATGGAGAAAAAACTAAAAAACATTGAGCATATTCTTGGGAGTGTTTAAAACTTGTATATATTTTTAAAAAAATGTTTATTTTTTTGGGGGGGGGAAATGTTTTATTTCTATAAAGGGATATTGTTCGTGTTGTACAGTTTTGTACTGAGTTGTAAAAAGCAAATATTTTAGAAATTCCCAAAAAATTTGGGGTTATATTTTGATACAAACCTTACCAATTTTATACTCATAAAATTTTTTAATCACTAAACAATGTGTGGCTTCTTATATCAATGTTGCCCCCCCCCCCCCAACAAAAATGTGTGTGTTTAGACTCTATAAATGCTTGAAATTTACTTGTTAGGAAAAAACATGGGACTACAACTGCACTAGTATAACCAAGGACAGTGATGGTGAACCTTGGCAACCCAGATGGTTTGGAACTACATTTCTAATGTTGCTCAGGCACTCTGCAGTGTAGTTGAGCATCATGGAAAATGGAGTTGAAAAACATCTGGAGTGGCAAGGTTCACCATCACTGACCTAGAAGAAAGAACAAATACAACAAAAGAAAAGCAAACAAGATGTTTTCAGTATATTATTTTTTATTATGAGCAAAATTGATTTAAAACTGATCAGGCATTGCAATGGCCCCCCTACCCATAAAATATTCGACATAGCGTTGCCGCACATCACGGCCGCTTTGGGGGGCCAAGCCTGTAGGGCCAGCTAACTGGGCTGGCAATGGTCCATCCAAACCCTGTGTGCCCTGAAGGTCAACTGTAGCAAGATAATTTTTGGAGTGTTTGATTAAAAAATTGTGCAGTATGCAACAACACATGACCAAATGGTTCCATTTATACTCCGCCATGTTTATTGCAGTCAGAAAAAGCCGGAAGCGACTGGCCATGATGCCAAAGGCGTTTTCCACCACCCTTCGCCCTCTGGCCAGACGATAATTAAACACCCTCCTCTCAGGGGTGAGGGACCTTTGGGGAAAAGGCCTCATCAAATGTGGTCCAAGCGCAAAAGCCTCATCTGCCAGGAACACAAACGGGAGGCCATGTTCATTATCTTCAGCAGGTGGCAATGCCAGGTCCTCTGAAAGAAGCCGGTCTGCAAACTCTGTCTGGGCGAAAACACCACCGTCAGACATCCGCCCATTTTTCCCAACATCAACAAATAGGAACTCATAGTTCGCAGACACCACCGCCATGAGCACAATACTGTGGAAGCCTTTGTAATTCCAAAAAAACGACCCAGAATGGGCTGGTGGCACGATACGGACGTGCTTGCCATCAATGGCTCCTCCACAGTTGGGAAAGTTCCACCGCTGAGAAAAATCAGATGCCACATCCTGCCATTCCTGTGGCGTCGATGGTAACTGTGGAGTCAAAGGAAAAAAATATATATATACTTTACTACCTATACATTGCAAGCATGTTAGCACAAAACACTCTGGGCAAAACATCAGGATAGCATTAATTTGTAAGGAGGATTTTAGAGCGGAGCTACGCAGCCAAAAGAATATAAAATAACACAGCAGCTCCAGCTACAGCAGCTGCAGAGGTTTGCTAATTGTACACTTACCTGTCCTGGAGTCCAGCAACGTCCGCAGCAGAGGACGAACAATTGCTCGTCACTCTGCTGCCCCCTCTGCCATCCTCGGTGAGGGAACCAGGAAGAGAAGCCTTGCGGCTTCACTGCCCGGTTCCCAAACGCACATGCACGAGAAGCGCTGCGCAGTTCTGACTGGTCCTCCTGTGTTCTGTGAGACAAGTGTTTACAAGAACACTACGGGTCTTCTGCGGGAAGTGACTTGGCTCAGGCAGATTTGCCGCAGAGATGACTCCCGGATGTGGGTGAATATACCTGTCTTAAACAGGTATCTTCACCCCCCTCCCCCCTGAAAGGTGTCAATTTTGACACTCGGGGGAGGGTTACAATGAGCGGACCCACAAAATTTAGGATGGAGGTCCGCTTGAATAAGATAGAAAAATAAGCAACAAAAACATCACCCATTCTGATGGACCTGAGAAATTCGGAGAGGGTGGAGGGTTTGAGATGAGTTGGGGACATCATAATTAAAATCTATAGTACAATGTAATTTATTTGGGTAGATTAGACAAACTTAAAAAATTAGGGGGGGGGGGGGGGTGGGAATCAGGCAATTTAAGCACTACAATGGAGCATACAAAACAAAAATGAGGATTGACTAGGCTAGGTGTGTTTGGGCCCAGGATCTAATGCTGGAGATTGCTTGACCAAAAAATATGCATGTAGCCCAAAAACATAGAACATTCAAAGCTTACAACATGCAGGGGGACAAAGGGGACATTCACAGCATATTCAAATCATGGTAATTAGAGACAGTACAAAATATACTATACATTAGCAAGCATAAAAAAACATAGATTGTGATGTTTATAAAGGAGAAAACTTACCTTAAGATAGTCCTCCTGAAGGACCTGGATAATGGCAGAGCAGGTCTCTGGGATAATGACGCCCAGAGCCTGGGGGGAGATGCCTGTCGAGAACTTGAGGTCCTGCAAGCTTCTCCCAGTCGCAAGGTATCGTGTGTAGGCAAGGCATGCTTGAGAGGAAACAAGAAAAATAACGTCGAGAAAATCAACGTTTTTTTTCTTGACATGAAAAGCGGTCGTGTACGCGGCATGAGGCATAGTCAAAGCCCACAGACTCATCTCCCTCCATCTCGCTATGCAAGGAATCATGGGAGGCATCATGGGGCTGGAATTGGCCGGGATCCTCCTGGGCCTCGTCAGCCAGGGAGCCAGACAAGGTGGTGGACTGGCTCCTCGTGTGGGAGGTGTCTATTTCCTTCATAGACTGTTGTACCACACGTTTTACAAGAGACTCAAGGTTTTGTTTTTCCCATCTCCTTCTCACCGACCGCTCGGGCATAACATGGATCGCATAGCGATTTGCCCTCCGGGACTCTGGTCTTACATCCCCAGCAGGCTCTGTGGTCAGAGCGACTATCGCGGTGGTGGTGGCGGTGACTAGAGGAGGAATGGGAACATCTCCTATACTTATAGGGGGAATGTGAACATCCCCTGTGATGTTGGGTCCCAGACGTAGTGTTGCGTCTGGACCTGGAGGATGAATGATGACGATGCTGCAGCCTGGCAAGGTCCCTGTCTTGTGACCGGTGATCTGATCTAGCCGGGCTGTAATGAAACAGTACACACAGAGGAAGGGGAAGGAAAGCAACCAAGATAACCGTTAGCAACCGTCTGCAAAACATATTAATACCATCCCCCTACCCCCTCCGCACATACCTTGTGCGGGAGGGCTGGCCACACGGCGGTGAAGAGGAGTCCATGATGAGGAAGACAACAAACGATCCGAGACTACAGACTACCTAGACTAAGGATAAGCATATCAACACAAAACAAAGCACAAAACAAATATATATTTATATATATATATATATATATATATATATATATATATATATTTTTTTTTTAAAACTGTCCCTTTAAGGGACACTACAGCATTACTTGCCAATGAAAGAGGTGCTTACCTAGTCCTGGTAACTCTGAGGCTCCGGGATGCTGCCGCTACTGCCCACAGGTATTCCACCTGTATAGGGCTCTTCAATGGTTTAAATGACCCGCCAGAATTACGTCACGGCCGGTCCCGCCGTGCGCCTGCGACAAGAGACCGGCCCTACTGCTCCTGTGCGGCCCCTGACCCCTCCACTGTACTGTGCTTGCGCGAAAACCAAGCCTCGGTTTCACCGCGGTTCTGCGCATGCGCAGACGTACAGTGGACCGGGAACCAGGAAGACATATGGCGTCCTGGAACGCAGAAGCGTTCCACATGCCGGGAGCAACACAAATATACATGGGACGAGACAAAGACATGAGTACACACAAAAACTTGTCTGTCATGCAGAAGAAAGTAAGAGTGATTCCTGTGCCCGAAGTCCGTTCTGGTACTCTGGGGCCACATCCCTTCCACCATAGGGGTATTCTCAGCCCTGTAAACCACTCGCCCGCTCATAGCTGGGCCCTGGGTGCACCGCAGATGACAGTACCAAATATCCAACACATCCTGGACATCGCACAGAAACGCATGATGAAGGTCCATGTGAGGAGGACAAAAAAGGAACACCGTCTGTAGAGGTAAGCTCAAATTTATGGGTAGGGGGTCCTATAGTAGTGGAGAGGAGGCGGGGTTAACCCACACGTTGTCTGCCATGGAGGCTGTCAGGAAATGCATTGATGTGAACGTGTTCCATAGGAACCCATGTTAAAAAAAAATCCCTGCATTTCTGCAAAATGCATCAAAAAACGCATTAGTGTGAATCAAGCCTAATGCCTTGTACACACGATCGGAATTTCTGATGAAAAAAGTCAGACGGAATTTTATCATCGGATATTTCGACCGTGTGTGTGCCCCATCAGACTTTTTTCCGTCGGAGATTAGAAAGAGAAATTCCGTTCATCTGTATGGAACTCCGACGGAGAAAAAAACACGCATGCTCAGAATAAATTAGGAGACGGGAGCGCTCGTTCTGCTAAAACTATTTTCCTGTGTTGTCACCTTGTCACAAATGCTTCCAGTGGAGAATAGACAAGTGCACACTGAAATATTTTGTTTCGGAATTTGATTTAGTTACTCCCGAAATTTGTTTTTATTTATTTTGTTTAGTTAAAAAATGCATTCGTCCAAAAATCCGAATTAATTAAGGTTGAATCTGTCATTGAAGGCTTATGGTGTCCGTCGAATATTCTAAGAAGATTCAACAAAGCAGCTAAACTGTACGACGCTGCAATCGTACATTTCCGGTCGAATGCTCCGCCCACAAGCTATTGTAGAATTCTAATGTTGTATTATAATTATATTTATTAATTATTATTACTAGTCAACCAACATTAGAATTCTTCTATAGCCTATGGGCGGAGCATTTGACCATAAATGTCAGTTTGTGGCGATCGTATGTTTTTAGCTGTTTCGTCGAATCTTCATGTCTCTATAATGTTGAATCTTTTTTTTCTATGTCGAATAATCTTAGACTAATAGAGTTAGGTTAGGCACATTCGACCGCAGGTTCGATAGACACAGATCGCTATTGTCACCGTCGAATCTTATATCTGTAACGAACTGTTGTCACAACGAAACAAAAATAAAGCATTTTTTATGTAAGATCTTTCGGATTTCGTATTCTGCACGTTCGTTATCGTTTATTAAAACAAACGCGAAAATCCCCGAAATTCGGACGAAAATGCATTCGGACGAAAACGAATGCACATGTCTAGTGGAGAATATGCTTGCATTGTCATCATCAAGAAGCCTGCCCTAAGAAAGGATTAGCAGATGGCACTGGGGTGAAGAGAATGTGACTGCAGAAGAATAGCAAAACTGAAATAAGAAAAATGCTTACAAAAGTTAATGGTATTTTCTAAAAGAAAAATAACAATCGTTTAAGCTACAGGATGTTTTAGTAAGCTAAATGTCATCAAGTTTGCATATACTTTAAATTGTTTGTTTATTGGACATTGTTCTAGCTTTTAAAGACGTGTAATCACCATGGACTAGGACTGCAGCCAAATTTTCAAAACATAAGGGGACAGGACAGTGACAAAGACACAAAAACATTTTAAACATACCAGTTCAAAAGAAATGTCCTCCAAATGACCAATTAAAAGAAGTAACCAGTGAGGCAGTGTAAGAATACCGGAATTGTCAGAGGCTCATTACCACTACTGAGCTCTCAGGATAATGAACAAATGAGAGGTGATAACACAAGTACGATTGCATAGAACAATTTAAAAAATAAAAATACAAAAAACACAATTAAAACTAGTTAGTACTAAGGAAAACAACAGATTTATAAGCTGGCAAGTATGAAAATAAATGGAGGTGATGTATACAATATAATGCAACAGAGCCACGAATGTTTATTGTTAGATTTGCTCAAAGCTACAGCATATAAGGAAACAAAAAAAAAAAAAGCGATATCTACAGATTGGCAATCAGTGATATTTTGACAGCCGGAGGATAAAACAGAAAGCTATTTACATCAAAACTCCAATATGTATATGCAGGCGTTATCCAGGTACAATGCAGTTCAGTCCTGCCATTTATTGTGCCTGAATGTGTCAGAATAATAACAGATAATGAGATAAGCTCCATAATCTCTTCTTTGTGACATACATTCTGCCAGAATCAGGTTATAGTAACCTTCTGAACCTTGTAAATGTTTTTTAAATGGAAATCTAAAAATATAATGACAGAGAACATTTTACTGTCATATGTATGTGTTACACAAACATTTCTTTAGTATCATTTCCTCAGTCTAGAAGATAATCAGTAAACCTAGGATGCAGTACTGCTGCAACAATTTACTAAAATCATGTTACTTGGAGTTGCAATTGTCCACTTTTTTCTAAAACAATGGATGTACTTTATAGCAGAAATCCAGAATTTACCACCCCAACTGCCTGTACGCTCCCCCACCCCCACCGCTTAGTCCTGGAGTACTGTGAGTTTGCAAGATTATGTGCCACTTGGGCAGGGGGGCATGTAAATGACAGGCTGGGTTTACAGAAAATTCGAAGAATAGCAATGCCCAGAGAATGACCTGCCCACAGAGGACTGCTGGCCACTATTGCATTAGGGTGTGCACCCCAAAGCTCAAACACATGCTACTGATCACTCACTGTGTTCATTCAGAAAGGGAAGGGGCCCTCAAATTACAAATTAACCGTCCCCTTCCACCACTTATTGTAAAACATCCCCCTTCGTGTGTCTGCAGTAGGGGAAGGGACGGGGGGAGCCAGGACAATAGAGAGAAAATGTGCTGCACAGGGTGATTAGGGTGTGCCTGGGCATACCTGGCACACCCTGTGCGCACACCTATGCTGCCGACACTGGGCTGAGGAGGAAGCCAGGGACAGAGTTGGACTGTGGATCTATAGAAACAAAAATGGTTGTTAGTTGGAGTTCTACTTTAAAGCTGAACTCATGTATATAGTACTATACAGTAAAATACACAAATGAATGCAGCTCTGTAATAATTAATGCATCAATAAATGAAATAATTTGGCCTGATACCAGCCTCTTGCAGTGCACTGTACAGCATAGCTCAGACTGGGGGAGTGAGAAGAAGCAAACAGAAGCCATCAGTTCAGCTGCAGTGCAAGAAGTATGCTGATAGGGGAAGAGAACAGAGTGACACAGGAATGAGCTTATCAATCTGCTGCTTTCCTGTTAACTGTCCAGTCACAGCATGGGGACAGGGACAAGTATGTGTTATTTACTGTATGTCAATTTAGGAAAAAAATCATGCACTACCAAAAAAACATTCTACTGCGTGGCAGAGCTGTGTAAATTTCAGGACTGGACTGAGAAAAAAATTTGATTTTTGTACTCACTGTAAAATCCTTTTTCCTGTGTTCATTGAGGGACACAGATAAGGTCTTGACCACTGCGTTATTTTGCCACTTAAAGGAGAATGATTCCAGGTACAACACACAAAAAAACAGCCTAGGAGCGACCCCCCTACTGTTGGTCAACCCCCATCTGCTAACACAATCTCAGTTAGTAGCAAGCAGTAAAAATGAGAACATGTCAAATCCAATGGCAATGGCCAACAAAACTAAGTAATGCCAATTAATAAATCTAGGGAAAAGCATTTTACAATAAGTACAACAATTATATTTTCTCTTCTGTTCAATAAAGAAAACTGTGAAGATCCATAGATCCTGATTCCTGACCACTGGGACGTCACAAACCAGTGCCCACAGGTGGGTGGGCAAACAGAAGAACTATCTGGTGCAAAAGAAACAAATCAAACTGCTTCCAGCAAAACCTACGGCTCAAAACTAGCATCTGAGGAAACTAAAATATAAATTTTATAAAAATTGGTAAAGGTATGAACAGAGGACTAAGTGGCCACTTTACAAACCTGAAAAACTGAAACCAGGTGTCGAATGGCCCAGGACACGCTAACCACTCTAATGGACAGAAGCTGGAAGCTGCATGCCCAAAAAAAAGAGGTCTGGATGATAATCAGTCAAATCCATTTTAAGACTGTTGCTTAGGAAGTGACTTGACCCTTAAAATGGCCATTAGGGAGTATGAAAAGGGGATCAATTTAACGGAAGAGAGCCATATCATCAAGTTTAACCTCCCTGGCGGTATGATTAGTTCAGATTTTTGGTGCTGAAAGCGGTACCATTATTTTGCATGGAAATTTGGCATTTTATATTGTACAGTAGGTGACCACGATATTGTGTCAATCTCGCTGCTTTATCGGCAAGATTGACCACCTACGAGCCCTGTCGCGGGAAAGGAAAAATGTGTTGAAGCCGACATACGTCCGACTTTCAATGAACGGGTATCTGACTTGGATTCCCGCCAATACCAGGCACTGTGTTGGTATGAATCATGAGGGGGAACTCCACGCCAAATTTTAAAGAAAAAAACGGCATGGGTTCCCCTCCAGGAGCATACCAGGCCCTTAGGTCTGGTATGGATTTTAAGGGTAACCCCAACGCCAAAAAAAAAACGGTGTGGGGGTCCCCCCAAAATCCATACCAGACCCTTATCTGAGCACGCAGCCCGGCCGGTCAGGAAAGTGTGTTTTTTTCTTGACACTTTTTTCCTCCAGGTGAATGGGTAGGGGTATGATGTACCCCATACTCATTCACATAGGGTGGGGGGCCTGGATCTGGGGGCCCCCCTATTAAAGGGGGCTCCCTGATTCCGATAAGCTCCAGGCCCGCAGACCCCGAAACCAATGGCCAGGGTTGCCGGGAAGAGGCCCTTGTCCTCATCAACAAGGGTCTGGTATGGATTTTGGGGGGACCCCCAGGCCGTTTTTTTCAGTGTAGGGGTTACCTAAGGGCCTGGTATGCTCCTGGAGTGGAACCCATGCCGTTTTTTTATTTAAAATTTGGTGTGGAGTTCCCCCTCATGATTCATGCCAAACACAGTGCCTGGTATTGGCGGGAATCCAAGTCGGATCCTCGTCGCTTCCTTCTCGCGCTCGCTGTAATGTGTTTTTCCTATTGCAGCGAGTACCCTGTCGCCGAGAACCAGCGCGATTCCACATTCTCGCAGGGCAGGTACTGTAAGCCTGCAATTCTTAGGAATAGTTCACTTAAATCTGTCCAAACAAGAGTCTAGTAGACATCCCGGGTATGATACAGTTTGAAACACAAAATCATAAATTATAATATAGGAACTATAAATAATTATAACAAATAATAATGTAATTATAATAAAAATTATTCAATAATGTAATCAAATCAAAAACACTGAAATTTGCTCAGTTGCAGAATTGTGTGTTTGATGATGAATTTCTCCACAAATCACTATCGCTCAATTCTGCAAGTGATTCTAATATATTATCGCTGTTTTCTAGCTGGTCTAAAACCACTTTTGATGTAAAGGGACACTTTTTTGTTTGCTATGGACAATCTCCAGTTTCCAGGCAGAAAGAACAGTTTTTATAATATAAAACTGCATGCAGGGCACTGGTCAAACCACTAGGGACAAAGGGGGTGTGTAATTATTTGATACAGTACTGTAATCTGTAAGATTACAGTATACTGTATCTATACTGTGTTTTTCACTTTTTGAATTTGGCGCCGAACTCCGTCCCCGTGCGCCGCAACGTCGCAGGGAACGGAGCTCGGCACTCGGCAGTGTGAATCAAGCGAGAAGACAGCACGCACACACAGCGAGGAGACATTGCAGGATCCAGGGAACAAGGTAAGCAACTTTCCCTGTATCCTGCAATGCGATCCTGAGTCTGGCTCGGGGTTACCGCTTTTGGTACTGAAATCTTACCCCGAGCCAGACTTGGGAATACCGCCAGGGAGGTTAACAGCCAGGACTACATCTGGGCAATGTAAAGCCTTTTCTTTGCGCTGAACCACTGTGGGACAGAGAGGCAGTAACACAATATGAAAAAGCAGACAAAAAACTTTTGGAAGAAAGGAGGGCTTAGGTCAGAGCACCACATTTTTCCTGTGCAACACCAAAAGGGGGGACTTATGGGACAAAGCATCCAACTCTTATGCCGCGTACACACGATCGGACATTCCGACAACAAAAATAGGATTTTTTTGTACTCACCGTAAAAAACTTTTCTCTGTCGTCCATGGATGGACACAGCTCCTTAAATCTTTGACATGTGGGTTATGTTCCTGTTCATAGGAGAGGACTAGGCAGAACATGTTAGTTATCTTAAAACATGTAACTTTAATAGCGTTGAACAGCTTCGCCCAGGGGGTGGTCCCTCCGTACATAACCCACCACCCTGCAGTCAGCAGCCTCAGTTCGTAGAAAAGTAGTACAAACTAAACAAGGAGGGGTGGGTGCTGTGTCCGTCCAGAGAAAAGGATGACAGAGAAAAGGATTTTACGGTGAGTACAAAAAAATCCTATTTTCTCTTTTCGTCCATGGATGGACACAGCTCCTTAAATCTGGACATGTGGGAGTGCGCATGCGCGGGGACTCGGAGAAGGACGTGTGCTGACCGAGCTCCCGGCACCCCGACCCACCAGAGCTAACGATAGCGCAGGCACCGAGGTCCGTGAGCCAGGACCGATCCCACACCAGCCCCGAAGTGGTGATGAACCGTAGGGCACAGGGGCAGCCGCGGAAAGGGCACGATAAGCAAACTACAGACCAGAAGAGAGCAGGGCCTTCCCCTATAGCACAGCCGCGATCCAAGATGGCGCCGGGTAAGCCAGACACACGAGGCAGCACGGCAGCAGCCAGATCCGACGGCGCTACACAGAGAGGTGACAGGCAGCTAAATCTGGAGCCAATTAGGGATCCATTCTCCTCACAATCCTCGGGAGAGGTGGAGACCGGACAGCGGGGTGAGTCACTATCACATCCCCCATCCCCAGTCATATACGCTGATAGACATGACTCTCCAAACTCCCCTGCCTCCCCTGCCTCCTCCATGGATAGGAACATGGCAGACTTAGCAGAAGTCCTCATTAGCCAATCCAGCCAATCCAGCCAGGATATGCCAATTCCCCAGATCTCACACTATTCCCCTGATGCTGTACTGTTGGGCAGATTCTCCACCATGCTGCAGCAGGAGCTCTCTAAGGCCTGCACATTAATCACCACTGACCTGAAAAAAGACATCCATAGCTTGGGAGAGCGTTTTGAGCTAATTGAAACCAAAGTGGACGGAGCCATCAAAAGGGTCAACCAGAACTCAGCCATGGTGACAGACCTCCAGGATAGATTAGAAGAGGCATTCACAAAAATTGAAGATTTGGAGAATCGTTCTCGTAGGTACAATGTCCGCGTGCGTGGCCTCCCTGAAACTCACACAGATCTAGAGGGGGCTGTAAAAGACCTGATGAAAACCCTTATCCCTGATATAGCCATCCACCACATGGAAGTTGATCGCGTTCACCGAGCACTGACAGCCCCAAGGGCCGACGGCCTACCACGAGACATTATTGTTAAGCCACATCACTACCGCATTAAGGAAAAGATGATGCTTGCGGCTCGCAACAGGCCAGACCTGTCGCTATTTGGAACACCAATACAGCTTTTTACAGATTTGGCGCCATCAACGGTCCAAAAACGCAGAAACCTACGGCCATTACTCCAGCAACTTATGGCCAAACAGATTAAGTATCGATGGTCGTTCCCTTTTAAGTTATCATTCACTTACAACGGAAAGTCCCACTCCTTTTCCACGTTCCAAGCAGGCGAAGACCTACTGCTTAGTCTCGGCATCATTGCACGGGACTCTCCGACTCCGATTTCATCTCCCCCTCGTCTGGATCATCGTCCCCTCTCCCCGATATGGCAGGATCGCACACGCTCACAGGCCAGAAATGCTCGCCGGAATACCTGAGTATTATTGCTCTTTTCTCTTTTTGCTTTTTTTTTGCCCCCCTTTTGAGAACTGTTAGTGCTTGATTGCACAGATATGGCCTGGGCCCATGATGGACTATGGGCCTGATGGGGCCATCGTTACCGTTCACAGGTTACAAAGTCACAGGTTACAAAGTTACTGGAGTTCCTGGTTCTTCGGACTGGCTGCCAGCCGAATATTTTACAATCCCGACGGGCCCAACCTGGTCGAAGAAATTTTGCTTTTTGCTTTTTAGCAGTCTGGGGGCCTTAGTCGGACCGCAATGTGTTCCCCTGTTAGGCTGTGGCTCGGGGGCCGGAACGACCGATGGGGACCCTTCCGGCCCCGGCGCCACTGGCCTTGGGAATGCATGTTCCTATAGACAGCCTGTTATGTTACAACTATATTGATTGATTTTGTCATTTCCGATATGACCTCGAATAGCCTGCTCGTACAGAGTTTAATCATATTTGGGTCGGGGTGGTCATGCTTGCCACCCAACTGCAAGACTACCTATCCTACGACAAGGATGGTACCCTTGCACCTAATTTGCCGGATGTTGTCTCCGGCAGGGGTTATTCCCCATTCCTTCATTCATCAGCTAGGATTGAGTTATATTGATTGTTTGGGCCTAAGGCCTATGTATATGTTTTTTTGCTTTTATTCTTGTTTCTCTTCTTCTCTAATGCCTTTTCCTTCTCTCCCTTCCCCCTCTTTCTTCGGAGCCTCGGTTCAGCGCCCTTCCCTTATGTCATGGTCTGAGAGGTCACATAGCCGAACAGTCATCATTATCGGGACCCTTCTCGCTTCATTCATTATGCAAGGTAAGAGTGCTCTGCCCTACCACGATGGCCACCACATATAACACAGACTATTCGATAGTTAGCCATAATGTACATGGATTTAACTCCCCTACTAAAAGAACTAAGGCTTTCCAGTTTTATCATAAACAGAAGGCTGAAGTCCTGCTATTACAGGAAACTCATTTCTCCAATGTCTCAGCGCCCCATTACCTTAATGGGAAGTATCCACAGTTCTACTTGGCAGGGGGTCGGGAAAAGAAGGGCGGTGTAGCCATCTGCTTTTCGAAACGGACCCCCTTTACCCCCATCACTATTGTTAAGGACAAGAGAGGTAGATATATTATGGCAGTGGGGCGGCTCCATGACCAGGAAGTGTCCTTTATATCATACTATGCCCCGAATACTGGACAGCCGGAATTCTTTAGCAAAATGCTGAAGATTCTTATGCCCAAAGTCCAGGGTCAGGTCATTATGGGAGGCGATAGCAATATCCCCTTGGACAGAATTATGGATAAATCGGACTCCTCTAAACCAACATTGAAACGCCCACCGACTGGAAGCAGCAAGGTTGCACGTCTGTTTCATTTCCATGACCTCATCGATGCCTGGCGAGAAAATAACCCTACGGTCAGAGACTTTACACACTTTTCACAAGCCCATCATACTTACTCGAGGATAGACCACGTTCTAGTACGTACGCCTTTGCTACCATTTATTAAGTCGGTTAAGATTTTATCTACCCCTTGGTCTGATCATTCCCCGATAAAACTCTCTACTTCAGAGCTGTGGACTAAATCTAGGCCCTCCCCGTGGAGACTTAATGTGAGCTTGCTGAATGACCCTACAATCTTTTTAGAGATTCAAAAGGAAATACAGGAATACTTTAGACTTAATAAGGCATCGGACACATCCCCCGCAATTAACTGGGTAGCTCATAAAGCAGCGATTAGGGGCATATTGTTACAAGTGGCAGCCAGGATTAAACGCAATAGGGAACAGGCAAATAAGATTCTGGAAACAAACTTGGATAACTTACTTAGTGAACAGCACAGGAATCCCCTGGTAGATATAAGGCATAAAATTGACGAGGCTCGACTAGCACTAAATCTTAGCTTGACTACTCAAGCGGAGAAACATATTAGTTGGTCTAAGCACAGATTCTATACGATGGGTGATAAACCTACCACAATGTTAGCTAGAAAACTGGTTCCTCGACCGTACACACCGACTTTGCCTAAATTACGACTATCCACGGGCCTAACCTCCCAGAACCCCGAACGGATAATTGGAGAATTTCACAAATTTTATGCTAAGCTGTATGGAGCGCAGGACAAGTTCGATCTATCCGGAGCGAACACATTCTTTCGCGACTTACAGCTGCCTAAATTGACACAAGCCCATGCGGAACTGATGGACGGTGCTCTTACAGAGCCTGAAGTCAGGGCTGCAATTAAAACCCTACACCCTACTAAGGCCCCTGGGCCAGATGGATTCCCGGGTCACTACTATAGGAAATATCACGATCTTCTGGCCCCACATCTCTGTACTTACTTTAATGACCTGAGAAGCGGCAGCAAGCTCCCCAGCCATGAAAATGTAGCCTATATAAGTGTTATCCCGAAACCAGGAAAGGACCATACAGACTGTTCCAATTACCGCCCAATTTCTCTGATCAATACGGATCTTAAGATTCTAACCAAAATACTGGCCCAGAGACTTAATACTTTTCTTCAGTGTTATATCCATCCTGACCAAGCAGGTTTTGTCCCGACAAGACAGGCATCAGACCAAACCCGCCGGATAATTAACCTTATCTCGGCAGTTCGGTCTGATTGGGATGGAAAGGGGACTAGGAGGGGAATGTTACTTTCATTGGATATCCAGAGGGCGTTCGATTCTATCTCCTGGGACTATCTTTTTGATGTTCTCACACGCTTTGGATTTGGGAGACGCTTTCTGGATCTCCTTCACATATTATATGATTCCCCCAGTGCCTCGCTAATGCTCAGAGGATATACATCCCAAACATTTCCTATCAGGAGAGGAACTAGACAGGGCTGCCCGTTGTCGCCACTATTATTCGCCCTGGCGATTGAACCACTAGCGCTCAAAATTCGCGCCTGCAGAGATATACAGGGCATTTATTGCGGAGACTATGAACACAAATGTTTACTCTTTGCGGACGACTTGTTGCTGACCTTGACCTCACCGATCACATCCCTACCTAATTTATATGCTATTTTGCAACCTTTTTCTAACATTTCCGGGTTGGCAATTAATCATAGTAAGTCAAGAGCACTGAACTTATCTTTGCTAAGCTCCACTCAGGCTACGCTTGAAAAATCATTTCAATTCCGATGGGAATCCACAGCTCTCCCTTATTTAGGCATACAGCTGACCTCATCTATTGGTGAGTTGTACAAAGAGAATTATCCAGCCCTTTTCAAACGGCTAACAGCTGACATGGCTAAGTGGCAGGTTCACCCGCCATCGTGGTTTGGCAGACTTCACTCAATTAAAATGAATGTTCTACCTCGATTATTGTATTTCTTCCGTACCTTGCCAGTTTCATTGGCCCGTGATGACCTTAAACAATTCCAGAATAAAGTAATACAGTTTATTTGGGGTGATAAGAGACCCAGGGTGAATAGGAGCACTCTATACACGTTGAAGCGGAGAGGAGGACTTGGTCTTCCAGACTTATTAAAATATTTTTATGCTGCCCAGATAGCACAACTTACAAGGTTTCACTCCCAACAGGCACAGGCCATTTGGATGGCTATGGAATCTTATTCCTGCCGTCCCAAACCTATTTCTTATATTTTATGGCTCCCTATCAAGGAGCGACCTCCTATACTTTGCCCTACTTTATCCATGTCACTGGAACTATGGGACAGACTCTCCAGATCTCACAAATTCAAATCTCCTCATTCTCCATTGACACCTCTGCTTCAAAATAAAGCATTCACCCCGGGTCTCACCCCACTAGTGTTCGAATGGTGGACTAATAAGGGTTTTAAGTGTATTGCTGACTTGTGCGATCATAGAGGTATGCTGACCGAACGGACTATGGCTGACAGGCATCAAATGCCTCCAGCGGAGGGTTATAGGTTCGCCCAAATCTCACATTATGTACAAACCCTGGCTCGCAAGAGCGACCTAGCAACCCAAACTCCCATGGAACATCTATGCAAAAATTATGATAAAATTAAAGGACATTTATCTGCTATATATTCGATATTGCTGAGTGCATCGACAAAGCTGAATTATATGGTCCAATGGGAGACCGACTTGCAGGAAACCCTGGATCTGGACGAATGGCATAGGATAGCCGAGACAGCATCTCGTTCGCTCGTCAATACTTCGATAATTGAGGCCAATTATAAGGTTCTGCTGAGGTGGTATATGGTGCCGGTCAGACTGGCAACTTTTGTTTCAGGAGCTACCCCGTTGTGCTTTAGAGGATGTGGCCAGGTGGGCACCACCTATCATATTTGGTGGACATGCCCAAAGGTCCGGAGGTTTTGGATCAGGGTGTATAATTTAGTTTACTCCCTTACCCAACTAAACCTAACTAAATCAGCTAAGCAAGCACTACTGGGGGGAGGAGATGTGGAAGCCTCCAAGTCCTGCAAGAGGCTCTTGACATTTATATTTATCTCAGCCAAAATCACCATTGCTAGGAACTGGAAATCGGCAGCTCTACCATTCGATCAGCTTAAAGGCAAGTTGTCTTGGTTGATGCTAAACGAACGCTTGACCGCTCTGGCCCAAGATAAAATGAAACTGTTTCATAAAGTGTGGGACCCATGGCTTCGTTACCTAACTAATGACCCGGGGATGTTTACAGCATAGCCTAAGGGGTTAGGTTGGGATGTCTGGGTGCTGAATCGGGGCTCCCCCCCCCTCCCTCCCCCCCCCCCTCCCTCCCCCCATTCCCCCTCCTCAACTGTCCTTTCCTTACTCTGTTTCCTCCCTTCTATTCTCTGTCACTGTCCTCTTTCCTCTCTTTTGAAATTTACTTATTGTTTATTTTTGGAGTCAGATCCAGACCTTAGAGGTTTGTGCTGCTCCCTGTTTTCTCAGCTCCTACGGGACCATTGTCAGTCTGATCGGACCTCTGGGCTGCCCACACAGCCGGCTGAGTTGCGCCCCCCCCCGATAGATGGATGGGGGGGCGGCTCATCTGGGTGGACGGTTCAGATATGATCTGCGATGCTAATAGGGGTTAACGGCTCTACGGAGCTTCGGACTTATGTGAGCTATTAAGTAGTGATAATCGTTATTTCTACTTATTTATTTATTTATTTATTTTTTGTTTACTACTCCAAGGACCCCTACACTTAGTGATCTTCATTGTGTTACCCCAAATGTTGATTGTGACTGTACAATGTTATGTTGCGACTTTTATACATTTTGTATGACAAAAC
Source organism: Rana muscosa (assembly GCA_029206835.1). Classification (NCBI taxonomy): domain Eukaryota; kingdom Metazoa; phylum Chordata; class Amphibia; order Anura; family Ranidae; genus Rana; species Rana muscosa. The sequence goes on from CM055128.1 coordinate 286,262,162, forward strand.
TTGAATAAAAATATTGAAACACAAATCTGGACATGTGGGACGTCCCCAAGCAGTGTCAGAAAAAACGAGGGGTGGGAACAGCAATCAAAAGAAGACTTAACTTCACCCCAAACAAACAGAGCTCCACAACGGAGGAGTTGCAACCTCAAACAGCCGCCTGCAAAAACCAAAGAAAGCATCCGAAGATGCCCTCACATCAACCTTGTAAAACTTTGAGAAAGTGTGAACAGACAACCAGTTCGCCATCTTAGACACCTGTGAGACAGATGCTAGATGTCAGAAAGGCCAGGAGGCACCAATTGCCCTGGTTGAATACACTGTGACAGGAAAGGTAGGCACCCGCCCCTTAAGGCCTTTCTGTGGACCAGACACCGACACGAACAGTGAGTCAGACTTCTGGAACGGAGCCGTAGCAGACAGGTACACCCGTAGGTCACGTACCACGTCTAAAGAATGTAGCGCAACCTCCTTGAGATGCGACGGCCGAGGACACAAAGATGGAAGTACAAAGTCCTCGTTTAGGTGAAAAGCCGAAACTACCTTAGGAAGGAATGAAGGTTGCGGGCGTAGCACCGCTTTATCCTCATGGAGGACCAAGTAAGGTGACTTGCAAGACAAGGCCGCCAATTCAGAAACCCTTCTGACCGATGTAATGGCAACTAGAAAGGCAACTTTCTGAGAAAGCGTTAAGAGAGGAATCTCCCTGAAGTTCTCAAAGGGAGGTTCCTGAAGTACCGAGAGCACTAGATTCAAGTCCCACGGAGGAAGCGGTGGTCTCCCCGACTGGCTATAGACATGTCCTCCTCTAATTCTGATCCAGAAGCAGCTCTCAGAAGAAGTTCGTCCAAGTAGCCGATGACAGCAATGCCTCGCTGCCTCAGCAAAGCCAGATCGGGGCGAGCACCTTGTTAAAAACTCTTGGTGCTGACGCTATTGCAGATGGGGACATGCAAGTATGTGTCCTTGATGTCCAGGGACGCCAGAAATTCCCCCGGATGGAACGCAGCAACCTCCGAACGAATGGATTCCATCCTGAACATTCGCACCCTCACAAAGGTATTGAGGGCCCGAGGTCCATGATTGGACGGACACCGACCTTCCTTGGGACTACCAACAGATTCGAATAGAATCCCTGAAACCTTTCTACCAGGGGCACAGGTAAAATTACTCCGCACCTGAGCAAGTCTTGTACTGCTCCCATCAAAGCAAACCGACAAGGCGGAAGGAGAGGAGGATTTGAGGGAAAGATCCGTTTGGTGGACAAGAAGAAACTCCATCTTGTACCCTGAAGTGACCACCTCGCAGACCCACTGTTCAGAGAGCAGGGAGGTCCACCGAGCTGCAAACTCGCTAAGCCGTCCCCCCACCCCTGAGTCGGGCGGGGGCAAATTATCATGCGGTAGCAGGCTTGTTAGCCGGCTTGTTCGGCTTACTCACCCAGGGACGCTTCTGTCCCCCAGCTGGAGCCTTGTCAGTCTGGGAGGATCTATCGGCTGACCCCAACTGACGAAAATACCGCTTCTGCGCTTCCGGCCAACGGCACGGCTCCTTCCCCTTAGAGGACTGCGGGAGAAGTGTGCTCTTACCTCCAGTGACATCCTTAATAATGTCATCCAGTGAGGTACCAAAAAGCCTCTGAAAGGCAATCTGCAAGAGCTATTTTGGATGCTTGGTCAGTGGGCCAGCATTTCAGCCAATCAGGCGGCACAGTACCACTGCAGACACAGAGGCTCTGGAAATCATGGGGGCTGCACCCAGAGTGGCATCACAGGCATACACAAAGCCCTGTACCATTTGGTCTTTTTACATACACACACTGTGTATGTATTAGTGTGTGTGTTTTTATTGTGGCGCAGAGGGCATGCATGTCTTTGGAGTGTGGGAGGAAACTGGATTACTCGGAGGAAACCCACGCAGACACAGGGAGAACATGCAAACTCCAAGCAGACGGTGTCAGGGTCCGGGTTCGAACCAGTGACCCTCTTGCTGCCAGGTGAGGGAGTTAACCACTACACCACTGTGCCGCCCCCGATTCAGTGAATGTCTGAGACACCAAAGTCGCAGCCAAATATAGGTCGCAACGCTGACCCCAGCATGGTGAACCTGGAGCGGGTCACTGCTTCGGACCTCCTATAAGTAGGGTTCTTAAAGGCAGGGGTTCCCTCTACCGGGAGAGTGGTTACCTTATGTAGCCGAGAGACCGGTGTGTCCACGACCGGAGGAGAGGCCCATTTTTTAAAAAAAGGCACTCCCCAAAAGGATAACGCCCCAAAATAATAACGGACCACCATGCACTGAGGGACCACAAAGGACCTCTGCGGCCGTTCCCATTCCTTATCTATGAACTTTCAAAGAAAGTGACATAAGGAAAAAACTTTCATAAAGCGGTCAGATTTGTGTGACCCAAAGGAGACAGACTGCTCTGCGGAAGTCCCAACTGCATCTACCAGCTTGAGAGTGTCCCTCTCAAGAAGTGCACTCACAAGTGCCCTGTCTTGCACTCCCCAGAAGATGGCGCGGGGAGGGGGCGCCTTTGTTACCCCCCCTTACGCCCGCACGCCATTTCTACCCTAGCAAAAAATGATTCCAGGACTGTCGACAGCCAATCCATGGAAACCGCAGGTGCAGGGGCACCGCTAGCTGTCTCTGGCAATTTAGGGGAAGAAAGGTCACATACTGACTCCATTAACACCCACTGACAGCCCTCAGGGACCAAGTGAAAAACACTTAAGAAGTCCACCCTCCTTGCCGCACTGACCGGGGGGGGGTAATCGAGGGGACTCACCACCCACCATCGCGGCCCGCCTTCCTTGTACACACAGCGTGTGTGTGAGGAAGAAAACTGTGAGGAAGAAAACTGTGAGGAGAATGAGCTGTGCGCCGTTCAGAAAGCCAGTGCTAGAGGCCAAAAACCCACTCCAAAATGGCCGCCAGACGCCTCAGATAAAAAGGGCGCGGACTACAAGAAAATGGCCGTCCGCAATATCGACATGCGCCACAGCACGGCCACGACAAAATGGCCGCCAATGAAAATTCTAATAGAGAAAGCAGGCACACTAAAAATGGCGTCGGCGCCGCAAAAAATGGCGCCCGAGCCTCGGGATGTGGACGAGAAGGCCGTGCAGAGACTTCCCAGGAGACAGACCCCCCCTCACAGAAAGCAGACCCTGGCGCCCCACGGTCCCCCACAGGGACTCGGAGCCCCCCACAGGTACACCCCGGTCGCAGCGGGCCCTAGGGCAGGAGGGGAAAGGGCAACAGAGAGCAGGGAAAGGGAGGACAGGAGAACCCCTTAATCCCGGGAATGCCCAGCAGTTCCATCCTGCCGAGACAGGAGGAACCGTACTTACCCGTCCTTGCGAGGACATGCTGGCGCGTCCCTGACATACCCACAATCGATGGTATGGAGTAGCTGTCGGCCCGGTCCACTGTGAGTGAGACAGCAAGCAGCCCAGTCATATGTGGACCCTGGAGCATGTGCTCACCGGCCACCCCTGGAGCCATAGGGTACGTCGTGGCAGAACCAGCGCGAAGCTAAGGACTGGCACGCTCAATGTCCAGAACTGGGAAGACTACAAGGATCTATAATATCCAGCCTGTCGCCCAGCCAGCAGTTGATAGAAGATATCACAAAAAAAAATAAAAAAAATTCTTCAGGACTTTGGGCCCAAAGGGACACGTTCTGCCTAGTCCTCTCCTATGAACAGAAACATAACCCACATGTCAAGATTTAAGGAGCTGTGTTTGTCCATGGACGAAAAGAGAAACAGTGGGGTTTTTTTCTGTCGGATGTTGGCTCAAACTTGTCTTGCACACACACGGTCGCACAAATGTTGCTTGGAAATTCCGATGGTCAAGAACGCGGAGACGTACAACACTATGACGAGCCGTGAAAAATTAAGTATAATGATTCCGAGCATGCGTAAAATTTACTCCGAGCATGCGCAGCACTTTTGTGCGTCGGAAATGGCTACACACGGTCGGAATTTCCGACAAGAACTTTTCTTGTTGGAAAAATAGAGAACCTGCTATCAAACATTTGTTGTCAGAAATTCCGACAGCAAATGTCCGATGCAGCCTACACACGGTCGGAATATCCGACCAAAACCTCACATCGAACATTTTTTGTCGGAAATTCAGATCGTGTGTATGCGGCATAAGACCCTATGAGCCAAGGTGATGGCCACCATAAAAGTCACCTTCTGGGACAGTATCAACAAGGGAATTTACAGGAGATTCTCAAAAAATGGCTTTTGTAAGATCCAAAGTGCTAAATTCCAATTAACAGGCTTTGATAAATGTCCTGAGATCTAGACCCTGGTCCCCCCCCCCCCACACTGAAGAAAGACCAAGACCCTAGCCACCAAATCACCAAATAAACTTGAAGAGAAACCGATTGAGACTCACACTAGGCAAAAAAGTCTACACATCCGATAATCAATTCAATGAGAAGTGCCCTTCCATGTCTTAAGCATAGTTAGTAGACAGGCCCTTGAGATAGAAGACTCAGACAAAGATCAGGGGGATCCACAACCAGGCAGTTCACGTCACGTGCCAAGGCCTGAGAGGTAAATCTGGAGCCACTAGAATAACTGGAATTCCTTCTGCATCGATCCTGCAGGGCAAGAGCTTCAGAGGTAAAACAGGTGAATCAGACGCTACTAATACCATAGTACTACCATGGCTTCTGTTCACTATTCCCACATATGGCGACCTGTCAAACGATCAATGAAGAGCAGAAGAGACAGATGGATTGCCCAATGTTCCAACATGTTGATCGGTAGCCCTGACTCCTCTGGCATCCATTGACCCTGATTTGACAGATGATCCAGTACTTCACCACAAAAAAGCTGGATTTAACCATCACCGCTGTTTAGCAAAGCAGGAGGGACAATTTCCTGGGGAGCAGCATTGGTACTCGCAGCCACCACACCAGTAAAGCCCTCGCCATATGACCCACTTATATCTTTTTGTCCAGAAACAAGGGGGACTTGTACCATTTAGGCAGATTTTCCAAATGAAGGGCCTGAGTATGGTGTTTACAAAGTGGCCGTTTGAAGGAGGCCACCATTAGGCTCAAAACTAGCATACATTTGCAACACCCATCTTTGAGAACATAGACGATAGAGCAGAACTTTTAAATGTAGCACCCCTTTACTTTTAGGGGAGCTAGGTACCTAAATTTAGGGGTTGATCTGGGTTAGTAGCCAGACCCAGATCGCTTCAATTGTTTGATTTTGTTCTTTTGCTTTTGCCAAGTGGTGTTGCTGGTGTACAGTTCCCTGTGGCCTGTGGGTGGCGTTGCCATAACAGGTCAGGGTTGAACTGCTAGTGACATTACTGTACCTTTGGGTGTCCTCTCCAGGCAGCTGTACGGGGGTGTGGTCGGCCCGCTGTGCATGCTGGGAGAGGATACAAAAGGGGCGGACACCATCTTAGAAGAGAGAAGAGAGAAGGAGGGGGGTACTGAGGAGCAGTACCGCCTGCGTCTCGTGGCCTTCCAGGCCATGGGAGTGCGCAGGGGAAGATCAGTCTCAGGCACCTTTAGCCTGGGGCTGCAACTTTTCTTGTAGGCCCAGCACCTTTAGCTGGCCTACCATCTAAAGAGGAATTCCAGGGCACTCGAGGGTGACCGGTTCTGGAGAGGGAGCCAGGGTTACCGGTGAAGGAAGTCACTGCCTCGGATGAGGCCTGGTCACCTACAGAGGGATTCCACAAGTCCACAACAGGCATTGTAGCGTGCTTCAACTTGCACCTAGGTCCTTATGCTACAAGTGCTGGGAAGTTTGGAACTAGGCAAGCGGGTTCCGATCGTATCCCTAGGACAGTAAAGTAAAGTTCGTGCATCACTCCGGCTGCTAGGACCGTGAGAGGGAACTATCCGGGTGAGCAGAGTCCACTTGGGATTGAGTGGTGATATTAAGTGCCTGAACCTACCTCCTGTTATTCTATTCTTCACCTTCAACTTTCCTGTCCGGTTTCAAGCATAAAGAAAATATATCTTCAGCCATTGAGGTTTAACCTTGTCTGGACATTGGCCTTATTGATACACAAGCAACAGACTTTTCCCTAGAGGATGTAACTCGCTGCGGAACCCAACAATTGTGAACACCACTTAACCTCTTCAAATAGGAGAGTATGGGCGTATAGCATGGTGTGCCTTGTCTTACAAGTGAGCCAGGTGAGAAAAAGGTACGTGAGCTACATAAAGTTCCTCTTGTAAAGGAAACACCCTTGTAGGACTGGTGTCCAGAACTAAATCCAAATTTTACAGGCCGGAAGGGATCTGGGAAAATCACCCTCTGCAACAAGAAAATAACCTTGTGTAAATTGATGCCGCTGAGGAGACAGGCAAATGTTGGATGAGAAGAAGAGGGCCGGAGGCAGAGAAATAAATTATATCCTGTATTCTGACTGAGCTTGGGCACCAGGTTTTCTGACACTTGCAACAACCAAGGACCCAAGAAATCCAGAAGATTTTGAGAAGAGCAGGTGGGGGCAAACTTTTATGCAGAGTATGGTTTCTTAATGGACTTGGAAGATCTGGCCCTCAGGAGAATTTGTAGGTAATGGAACCAAGCCCTGCAACAAAAAACACTGCAAACTTTGCAGCCAAATCAATCTATCTAAGGTAACACAAACACAAAAGGGACCTTCGATATCACAGGATCATGCAGCTGTACATCTAGTAATGTTGTGTGTTTCATCCAATGCAAAAACATGCAGCAAAGGATGACGGTAAAACAGGACAGAAATTGAAAACTAGGATGAACTTACACAGACACACTATCAAGGAACATAAGAAAGATGATTTCTGCACACATGTGGGACATAATTTCTCACAACCAGACCACACTATAGAAGACAAGAATGTTTTGGTTCTTAAAGGAAACTTCAAAACTATTTATGAAAGCAAACCCTTTGAACTAAGAATGATAATTCTATTTGAAACAAAAGATAATGGGCTAAATGTGGACTTTAGTTTTCTAAATCATTATCCAACAGTTTTAAAACCCCCTTACCTATGTGACTGTTACTCCCCCTCGCCCTCTCCTTGCCTTATCTAACTAACTATCCAGGTTTAATTACCATTTCTGTGTACGTTTGTTTGTGTTTTATTTTTTTGCATTTTTTTTCTCTGGCAGTTGCAGGCATCATCCCAGTATACCCACTTTAAGTCCAGCGATGTACCGGTACGTCGCTGGTAGTCAAGTGGTTAACCACTTGCTTACTGGGCACTTAAACCCCTCCTGCCCAGACCAATTTTCAGCTTTCAGCTCTGATGCACTTTGAATTGGGTCATACAACACTGTACCCAAATTAAATGTAATATTTTTTTTCCCTACAAATAGAGCTTTCTCTTTCAATATGTTTATTATATATTTTCATAAACACAAAAAGTGAAAAAAAAAACATACAGTAGATGCGGTGATCAATACAGCGTTATAGCAATATGTCTAGGAACATTAAGTACAGTAAAAAACATAGGGGTTAACGTAAGTATTTCCTGAGAATGTTCCGAATGCAATATAAAAACACATAACCTATATAGTCAGGCTTATTCCTCCGGGTGTCGTAAAAATTAGGAGCTAGGTGTTCTTAATGGGCAGAAAACTCTACCCGGGTTATCATGAGAGAAAATGCTTAGCCAAACCGAGAACAATTTCAGGATGTTGCATAAGAGAACATATGAGGAGCGTTCCTTGGGCGCATCGAAGATTTCACCAAACTGATACTTCTACAGAAAAAAAAAAGAAGTGTGATAGGAAAGGAATGAGGAGTAGAATAGTATGAATAAAGAAGAATAGAGAAACAGAGGAGTGAAGAGGTCAGGATCCTCCCCCCTCCCCGCCATCCCCCAGGGCCCACCCACATCGTACAAAAGTGCTACTAAGTCATTTGGGGGGCACCAACGTATGTGGTCCATGGTTCCCAAACAGACTCAAATTTCACCACAGTGTCCTTTAAGGAGCTCACCATTTTTTCCTTAGTCATTATCCAGGAGATTTTTCTCTTGGCTGCAGTGAAAGAAACACTATGCCGTTTCCATGCTTTAGCAATGGTCAATTTAGTTCCCAAAAGTATAAAGAAGATTAGCGTTTGCATAGCTTTGATGACTTTGGGTATCCGGCCATTGAGTAAGGCAATGGATGGGTCTTTTGGATTTTGACAACCCGTTACCTAACGTATCATATAGAAAATTTTGTTCCAAAATCCCCTAATGTTCGGGCACTCCTACCAGGTGTGCAGCATGGAACCGTGTAGATTGCAACCTCTGAAGCATAAAGGTGAGGATGATGGGAACATTGCGGCTAGTCTCGCTGGAACAAGATACCATCTGGTTATGATTTTGAGATTTACTTCAATCAAGACTGTGTTACTTATGTTTTTATAAGAGCTAAAGACATTGGTGTGCCAAGTGTCCAAGCTCCAGTTGATCTGGGCCTCTTTCTCCCAGGTCAACATGTATGGGAGCTTGGAGTCGTCTGAGGCCAGTGACAGGTAAATTACGGAAATGCCCCCCCTCTGCTCCATGGCCTGGCCACACCATTTTTCGTAGGCTGTCACGGTTTGGGGAAATGGTTTGTTACGCCATTGCGCGTTCAGGAAGTGGGAGAGTTGTAAAAATCGAAATTTTTAAGATTCGGGCTTCTCCAGTTTTCTCTTACAGAAGCTAAGCGAGAGCGGGCCCAGGGGAGTAAAGAAGTGTCCAATGCGGTATAGTCCTTTATCTAACCACCAGCTAAAGGCTTTGATATTCATGCCCGGTGGGAATTTGAGGTTATGAAAAATATGTGCTAGAGGTGTCATATCCGATGTCAGCGATGGGAGTTTTTTCAGACTGTCCCACAGGGAGATGGAATTAGAGAGCACAGGGGACATTATAGGAGGGCGATCTTTTACTGAGCACCAGAGGAGGAAGTCTAAGGTGTGCGTTGGAACTGCTTGCCTCTCTATCTGCACCCAATCAGGCTTTTCTATACGTGTGTAGATAATTGTGCCAATCTAGCCGCATGGTAGTACCACAGGAGATTAGGGGCCCCCAACCCTCCACGCTTCCGTGGTCTGTATAGTACTTTCCTCGCTAGGCGATGGTCCGAAGAGCCCCAAATGAATTTTATCATTTTGCTTTGAAATGACCTCAAGTGATCTTTTCTGATCAAAATTGGTAGTGCACGAAACAGATAAAGTAATTTGGGAAGTAGAGTCATTTTAGCAGCGTTCAGTCTCCCTAGCCAGGATAAGTCATGAAGTGCCCAGCCTGTAAGGTCCTTGCTAAGTTTTTCATACATGGGGGGAAGTTAGCTGAGTATAGAAGCTCCAAAATAGAGCTTTCTTTTGGTGGTATTTGATCACCTCTGCAGTTTCTATTTTTTGTTGAACGATTAAAAAAAAAAAAAAATTTATAAAATTTTGCAAACAGGTAATTTTTTGCCTTCATTGGTGTATGCTGATGAGGCTGCACTGATGGGCACCAATGGGCTCCGATGGGCTGCATTGAAGGGCACAGATAAGGCGGCAAGGGTGGGCACTGATAGGTGGCACTGGTGGGCACTGATAGGTGGCACTGAAGGGCATTGATAGGTGGCACTGAGAAGTGGCACTAATAGGTGGCACTGATAGGTGGCAGTAATGGGCACTGATGGGTGGCAATGATGGGCACTGATCAGCACCGGTAGGTTACACTGATAGGCAGCATTGATGAGGCACTGATTGGCACCACTGGTCGGCATTGATAGGTGGCACTTGTGGGCATTGATAGGTGGCACTCGTGGGCATTTATAGGTGGCACTGGTGGGCACTGGCTGGTGGTATTTGTGGGCACAGATAAAGCAGATTTTGCCTCCTTCCTCTTCGGGACCGATGTCCCTTGCACATAAGCCGGTGATCAGCTTTTAGCGTGAGGAAAAAAAAAAAGATTGCCGAGCTTTGTTTACATCACATGATCAGCTGTCATTGGCTGACAGCTGATCACGTGGTAAGGGGCCGGGACCGGTCCCTTACTCGGATCTGTGATCACCCGAGTCTCAGTGACTCGGTGATCACAGCGTGCGCCCCCTGCAGGCCGTCTATTGACGGCCTCTTGGAAATTCAGGTCCGCGCTGTGGCCGTCATTCGTCTATGGCGCGGACGGCAAGTGGTTAATCATGAAAAAATTTAAATTGCACTTATATAGAACTGATTTAATCAGTGCCTATCATCTCATCCTGAAGAATATCAGGACCTGCTAACAGACGTACAAAGTCCTCTCACTGGAAGCCAGCAATAGGAGAGGTTACCTGCAGAAGTTTCCCAAGCAGGAACTAGAGTGGGAACCAAATCTTTGTGATGATACATTACCTTCACTAAGCTTACATGTTTCAGGGCCTGTATCCATTCATCAGAGTGGAGGTGGGAGCTACTGTGAGCTTTAAACAAAGCTCATATACTGTAGCTTTAAAAATAGTGATCTATATTGCTTCAAGGCATCAGGGAACTTGAGCTGGCCATACACGCACAGAATTTCAGCCGAAACTGGTCATTTTTGGAAAGATCATTAGACAATCGTGCTGTTAGAGGAACCAACTTTACCATCAATTTCGCCCGTGGCTAATGTCGATGGATCCAAAGCGAAAACTTTTACTGTTTCAACTAAAGTGTATATGTGTGTGTGTTGTAATTGAAACGATAAGAATATTCTGTCTTGCATAATTTATATTTGTTTTTAGTGTTATCCAAAGGTCACTACGATCATGGAAACAATCATGTAAACAAGTTTATTCTGTCAGTTATTGGGCAATTCGCTTTAATCGTTAAATCTGCAAACGGCCAAAATTCTGTGCGTGTATGGCAAGCATAAGTTTTCCTATTAATGGAACGAGAAGTGAAGGAAACATCCCAAATAGGACAACAGACAGCAATACAAATCTGATTGGATAGGTTCTAAAGCCCTGTACACACGATCGGATTTCCGATGGAATAAAATCTGATGGATTTTTCCATCGGATTTCCGATGAAGCTGACTTCCATCAGTCTTGCCTACACACCATCAGTCAAAAATCCGACCGTCCCAAACGCCGTGACGTAAAACACTCCGACGAGCCGAGAAAAATTAAGTTCAATGCTTCTGAGCATGTGTCGACTTGATTCTGAGCATGTGAGGGTTTTTTCTCCGATGGAGTTCCACACAGACGATCGGAATTTGCTATCGTTTTTTCTCCGTCGGATAAATTTAAAACATGTTCTATTTTTAATCACTGATGGAAAAAAGACAGATGGGGCCCATACACGATCGGTTTGACCGATGAAAACAGTCTGATGAAAACATCCGATGGACTGTTTTCATCGGTCAAACCGATCGTGTGTACAGGGCTTAACACTTAAGCCCTGTACACATGACCGGTTTTCCTGGCAGGAAAAAAAACTTTTTTTCCCGACGGGATTCCTGTCAAGCTTGACGGGTTTCCTGACAAGTTTGTCTTGCGTACAGACTGTCATACAAAATCCCGCCGGTCCATAGCGCGGTGATGTACAACACGTACGACGGCACTATAAAGGGGAAGTTCAAATCCAACGGCGCCACCCCTGGGGCTGCTTTTGCTGATCTCGTGTTATATCGAGTGTTAGTAAAAGTTTGGTGAGAGACGATTCGTGCTTTTCAGTCTTTGTGCTTTCATATCGTTTTCTGCTGTTCAGAATGCTGACGAATGTGCTATCTCCATTACGAACGCTAGTTTTACCAGAACGAGCGCTCCCGTCTCATACTTGTGTAGCGGGGTCTCCTTTAAGGCCCCGGGACTACGTTACCCAGAACCCCAGTTGGCCACCGCAGAGACTCATGGGAGGGGTTATTTAAGGAGGAGGCGAGGCGGAGCTCGGCCTCTTTGGACACCGCGCTGCAAGCAAGAGCTTCTTCCTGTGCGGATCTGCTGCAGTGAAAGGCCTGAAGCCTGGGCCTTGCGCAACTTCCAGAGATCCTTCCACCCCGCTGCGGAGCCTGGGTGGCATCAGACTGGTCGAGTGAGGACATCAGTTGGATCGGGGACCCGATCGTTGCAGACGCTGTGTGCGGAGACACAGCAGGTGGAAGTCCCGGGCTGGGATCGCGCCCGGAGTGGTGAGCGAGCACTTGCTCAATCAAATAGACTTTACAGATTCTAGGCCTATAGACTGCCGTGGCTCACCGATCGTTTGCTTGTTGTTCCACTAAGGGACCGGTAGCAGGACAGAGTTGAAGTGTCCCCCCCCAGCATAGTGTTCTTAGTGATTGCCAGTTTGTGGATTACAAATACTATTCATCAAGTGCACCACCGAAAGTTTGCATGCAAAGAAATCCTTATAGGAAGGACTGAGATTTATTCTGGGTCAGGCCTGGCCAGGGTGGAGAGATAGAATATTGTTTACTGCGCCACAGGGCGTGTATACCATAATAGCTATGCGTGGTGGATTACCGCGCAGCGCCATTATTGTGTGCTATATTAATTGCTGCAGGGCTCTGCAAGCCAGTTGTGTGTATTATATTCTGCTTAAGCCTTTTCCAACCAAAGTAAAACTGTTATGGTTAATCTTTAACATTTGTGTGTTGTTTTACTGTAAAGAGGGTGCCTTTACAATACCAATTGGTTATGATAAAAATATAACCCCTAGACTAACTGTGCCAGGGTGCGTCGAGCAGATTGCCGGGGGTTGGTGGTGCTGTACACAGGGCCCGAAAACAAATCCAGCGGCTCTCTTAACTGGGGGTAGTGCTACACTTGATTCTGAGCATGCACGTTTTTTTGCCCTCGGAAAAGCATACACACGACCGGTTTTCACGATGGGAAAAAGTCCGCCGGGAATCCCGACGGGAAAATAGAGAGTAGGTTCTCTATTTTTTTTGGCAGGTTTTCCCGGCCAAAAGCTCTCATGGCAGTTTTCCTGCCGGGAAAACCAGTCATGTGTACAGGGCTTTACTGTAACTACATTTTTCAAAATTGAAGGAAGAAAATATGGCTGGAGTTTTACTTTAAGGGAAAATGTGAACCAACAGAATGCATCAAAAAGATAAATGATAGTATTTATGTTAGCTTTTTAGTCAAATTCACTTGTTATTGGATTTTAAGTAAATTGTTGGTTGAACGTCCTGTTATTCTGTAAAATAGTTGCAAGCTTTTTATTGAAGAACACATCATATTTAGAATAATGAAGGTTTTCTAGGCTCACTTTTATAGCAATCCAATTTTTTTTCTGGTCCCTTGGGCCTTACCAACCAACAAATATAGCAATCAATAGCTACATTAAACCACATTATCACTAGAGCTTAATATGGTGGCTCAAATTGGAAGCCGTATAATACTAAATCTATATTTAAAAAAATAACTGCTGCTGTGCAGCTTTTGGAGAATTTAGATAAACACTGACAAAGTTCACTAGCTAAACAAACATTTTATTGTGAATACAGTATATATTTATTTTCATTATATTAAAGAGCATGTCTTTTATAGACTAAATCTGAAGAAGTAGAAGTACACATTTTGAGTCAGGGGACATGGTATGAAAGCTTCTCTTCAGCACCATGACCTAAATTGATCAAAAGACATTTAAAAATGTATCAGCCTCTGTACTGCTTTTGTGCACATTTGGCCTGCCATTCAGCTTCAAGTGCCTTAGAGATCTGACTAGGCAAGCTCAAGAGTGTGTTGCTGAGCCATGCTGGGACTGACAGGAATGTATGAGGCGAAGATCCACAAATCATACAGGGGTCTGTTCTTGGTTTATATCATACTGAGGTTAATCTAATCTGATTTCCTATAATTCTAGTTTAGGGTAAATCATTTAAACAAAATGTAGGACCAATTACGGAACGTGAGGCCTTACTGCATTGTGCCTCAGCCTCTGTGAGCAAAGCTAAAATACCCATTACTATGTTCACATCCTAACAATGCCTTTTTCCGAAAAGATTCTTCTGTTGCCTACAGTTAGAGTTTTCTCAAATGTGGAGCTTGTTCACACATATGTAGACATCCATACATGACCTGAGGACTTAAAGATCTTTCACCCAGCATCATGTTCTATACAGATTCAAAAGTAAGAGACACAATGTCTGAGTGTAGTTACATATCTTTCAAAGGTGGCCACAGAAATCCACAATCACAGCACATTTAATTCTGTATCACGGGTAATACTGGCTCCTATGTAGTGGAGGTCAACACAACCCCTAAGGCCCCTTTCACACTGGGGTGGGAGGTGCGCTGGTGGTATAGCGTCGGAATTGCAGCGGTATTTGGCCGCTAGCGGTGCGGTTTTACCCCCGCTAGCGGCCGGAAAAGGGTTAATACCGCCCGCAAAGCGGCGCATTGCTGGCTGTATCCCATTGCTTTCAATGGGCAGAAGCGGTGAAGGAGCGGTATACACACTGCTCCTTCACCGCTCCAAAGATGCGGCTAGCAGGACTTTTGGAGTGGTCCTCCTAGCACACTGGAGAAACCGTAGCCGCTGTTTCAGGTCGGTTTGCAGGCGCTATTTTTAGCGCAATAACGCCTGCAAACCGCTCCATTGTGAAAGGGGTCTAAGGGATGGCAGTACACCCTGTACCCTGGCTGGGCTCCATGACAACTGGCCTCAGTAATGAAGCTCTCACTTTCACTTCAAATACATAGTATATGAATTGTGAACAATGGGGGTGATTTACCAAAGATGGAGCACTCAGAATCTGGTGTAGCTGCTCATGGTAGCCAATCAGCTTCTAACTTCAGCTTTTTCAATTAAGCTTTGACAATAAAACCTGGAAGCTGATTGGTTTCTATGCAGAACTGCACCTGATTTTGCACTCTCCAGTTTTAGTAAATCAACCTCAATGTTCATAATGGGGGCTTATTGGATCTGTGGCAGTATCTCACAAAAGTAAGTACACCCCTCACACTTGTCTCTATAGGGAGGGGATCATGCTCTGCTTCAGTATGTCACAGTACATGTTGGCATTCATGTTTCACTCAATGAACTGTAGCTCCCCAGTGCCAGCAGCACTCATGCAGCCCCAGACCATGACACTCCCACCACCATGCTTGACTGTAGGCGAGGCACACTTGTCTTTGTACTCCTCACCTGGTTGCCGCCACACACGCTTGACACCATCTGAACCACATAAGTTTATATTGGTCTCATCAGACCACAGGACATGGTTCCAGTAATCCATGTGCTTGGTCTGCTTTTCTTTAGCAAACTGCAGGCTTTCTTGTGCATCATCTTTAGAAGAGGCTACCTTCTGGGACAACAGCCATGCAGAACAGTTTGATGCAGTGTGCGGCGTATTGTCTGAGCACTGACAGGCTGACCCCCCACCTCTTCAACCTCTGCAGCAATGCTGGCAGCATTTATATTTCTATTTCCCAATAACAACCTCTGGATATAATGCTGAGCACGTGCATTCAACTTCTTTGGTTGACCATGGCGAGACCTGTTCTGAGTGGAGCCTGTCCTGTAAAACCTCTGGATCTTGGCCACCGTGCTGAAGCTCAATTTCAGAGTCTTGGCAATCTTCTTATAGCCTAGGCAATCTTTCTGTAGAGCAACAATTCTTTTTTTTAAGATCCTCAGAGAATTCTTTGCCATGAGGTGCCATGTTGAACTTCAAGTGACCAGATAAGAGAGTGAAAGTGATAACACCAAATTTAACACACCTGCTCCCCATTCACACCTGAGACCTTGTAACACTAACGAGTCACATGACACCGGGGAGGGTAAATAGCCCAATTTGGCCATTTTCACTTAGGGGTGTACTCACTTTTGTTGCCAGCGGTTTAGACATTAATGGCTGTGTGTTGAGTTATTTTGAGGGGACAGCAAATTTACACTGTTATACAAGCTGTACACTCACTACTTTACATTGAAGCAAAGTGTCATGTCTTCAGTGCTGTCACATGAAAAGATATAATAAAATATTTACACAGATGTGAGGGGTGTACTCATTTTTGTGAGATACTGTATATTGCAGCTTGTCAGTCCATAGATGTGGTGGTTATACACATTTTCTGCAAGTACAGAAAAATACCTGCTGAACCTGACAGAAATCCTGTATTATTTTAACTTTCTATGTACATATCTGAGTTTCAAACATCAGCTTTCATGCTTCCTAAGCTACTCCAGAGCAGGCAATACTGAATGGGAAACTAGACAACTGGTAAATTTAAACACTATGACATTCAGCTTGCCCAATTTTTATTTTAGCTAGTCACCTGCAGTCTATTATTACCTACTTCCTTTTTCTGTTTGCTGGTTGCCTTTAGTTTATTAGTACCTACTCACTTTTTTTATTTTTTGCAGTCTTTCTTTAGTGCATCTCCTGCAACCCATTAGTGCTTTATTGGTTTTTTTTTGCTTTCCTCTGGATCAACTGTGGGTATATGATTGTGCATATGGAGGTTTTTTTTATTTGTGTGTGTGTGTGTGTTTTTTTTTTCTCTGTGGGTTGAGCTGGATAGACTTGTGTCTTTTCTCAACCAGACTAACTATAAGAATGAGATGTTTCAAGCTGAACTCTGGGCACTGCACGGGTCAACTGCTTGTTTTGTCTAGGAGTGAACAGAAAGCCTTATACTCACCAGATCCTTTGATGCTCTGGAAAATGTCACACCCCTATGGTCCAGCAGTGGACCATAGGGGTCTACAGAGCCTGCTTCGGGCGTAGTGACATCAGGAACAGTCCACTATTCAAGACCACTGAAGCGTGGAGGTGCTGAACCAGTCTTGTGCTGGGAGAATCAGAGGATTAGGTAAGTATATCTCCGCTCTCCTCTCCCCTAGAAAAAACAAGCAGTTAACCCATGCAGTGTGAACACAGCCCCACTGCATGGGGAAAAAAAATTGCCCGCAGTTCAGCTTTCAGTAAGAGCACTGATTTGTATTTTATAAGCACAAGAGGACACACGGAATGCACTCTATACTTGTTTGGTTGTTGCAATACAATGAAGCACATACTGTATATTGCTCATGCTAATTTTTTGGGGCTACAGACTAAAAAGTGTAAGTACATATAAATTTGAATGTATGCACAACTTACTTTTTTTTTTTTGGGGATGATTATAAATGATTAGTAAGCACAGAATTACAGAGCACCAATAAATTTTTTGCAGATAGATGTAAATGTGTATGTTGCAATTATAGTAATTGTATTGAAAGATTGTGTATGGCTTAGGCTCCATTCACACCTATGCAGTTTGCTTTTGAGCATTTCTGCAGTGCTTGTTGCAGTTTTCTACCGTGATTTTGCCGCAATTTGCATTTTTTATGATTTTTTTGTCAAATTTGTTGTAGAGCATATTGAAAATCGCAAAATGCAAATCACGGCAAAAACACACTGCATGCTTTTTTGCAGCTTCTCTATTGTAGTCTATTGAGCCAAAAAAGCAAAAAAAGCATTTTGAAACTTTTCCGTTTCAAAAAGTCCCTGACGCTTTACAAAAATGCGGAGGCACAAAAAATGCATTAATGTGAACATGTTCCATAGAAACAAATGATAAAAAATGTTCTGCGTTTCTGAAAAAAGCAAAAAGTATGAAAATATGTGTAGCGCCCTGCTCCTATTGGGTAGGCGCTAGTGTAAATTTAGTTGTCTGAGCTGTAGTTAGCTCAGAATAATTGAACCAAATTACGGGTCTCTGTTCCAGTTCAGCTGGGTTGCACATTTTCCACCTGACTGTGGGTGTCGCTGTCACCACAGGTCAGGGTTGGAAATGCAGCAGGCTGAATGTATTGGGTACCTCTTGCCCAGAAGCAGGTCAGTGGGATTGGTCACCTCGCTGTGCATTCTGGGAGAGGGTACTTAAGGGGCAGACACCGTTTTGGCGGGGTCTTCCGATCCTGACCTGACGGCCCTCCTGGCCTTAGGGATGTGTTAGCAGTTTTCTGCCTCGGGCCTGCAGTTCCCCGAGGCTCCGTTACTGAGAGTAGGCCCAGGAGTTCTGGGGCCTACTGTTCCAGGGATGGTCCTGTGTCACCTTGCCTGCGGGAAGGGACCGAGCAATTGAGGACTCAATTGAAGGACGCATCCAGGTGGAAATCTACCTCACAGTGCTGCCGGCCTGGCTGAAAGATCCTGGTACTGTGTGCTATGTGTTCAGAACTTTACCAAGTGTGTGGTTATCCAAGTCTGTGGCAGAGACTTTTGAACGAGCTCGCACCGGCTGCTAGGTCAGTGAGAGAGGCCTATCTGGTGGTGGCTATATCCAGTGTGGAAGCTGTTGGTCCTCTGGATTAGGAATATACCCGTGATCCGCAAGCAAGGTACCTGAATCTCCCCTAACCCTCCATCCCTCTCTCTGGAAGTTCTTTAATAAAACCCTTGAGAAAAAGAGACTGGTGTTTGGTGCAGACATTTGTGAGAAACTCTTCAAGGAAGACCCCTAGGATGGACGTGGTGAACAGTAAGGTAACGGCAGACCCAAATCTTAAACCAGCGGCCCCTGCGGGGGTATTGCTACATATGCATTGGTGTGAATAGAGCCTCATAGGCAATTAACGGAAGTTAATAAGGTACGTTAGGTGTGACAGGTCACTGGGAGCGGGTGTCTTCCACCCAAATATTTGTCAAAACAGTGAATTGGATGTGACCTGGCACACACACTATAGCACACATGGCGACCTCAATCCCTAAATTAATTTGTAGAAAAGGAGAGCTGTGGGACTTTGAGTGAGGCAACCACCATGTCAGATATAGACAGAAACATAAAATTTACAGTACATGATTTATTGTTACATTGTAGAAAAATGTTGTATCAAATACAGTAGGTGCCGCCGATATTGTGTCAATCTCGCCACTTCTAGCGGCGAGATTGACACCCTATGAGCTCCGTCGCGAGAGCCAGCGCCGAGCTGTCTCGTCATCGGGAAAGGAAAAATGTTCCTTTCACGTTGAGCGACACGCATTGCCGATAGACGGGGATCCGACGTGGATTCCCGCCAATACCAGGCACTGCATTTGGTATGAATCCTGAGCGGGAACTCCACGCCAATTTTTAAAGAAAAAAACGGCGTGGGTTCCCCCTCCAGGAGCATACCAGGCCCTTGGGTCTGGTCTGGATTTGAAGGGGAAACCCTACGCCGAAAAAACGGCGTGGGCGTCCCCCTCGAGGTCCAAACCAGACCCTTATCCGAGCACGCAACCTGGCAGGCCGCAGGGGAAGAGGGGGGGACGAGAGAGCGGCCCCCCTCCCTCCTGAACCGTACCAGGCTGCATGCCCTCAACATGGGGGGTTTGGTGCTCTGGGGCAGGGGGGCGACCTGCGGCCCCCCCACCCCAGAGCACCCTGCCCCCATGTTGATGAGGACAGGGCCTCTTCCCGACAACCCTGGCCGTTGGTTGTCAGGGTCTGCGGGCGGGGGGCTTATCGGAATCCGGGAGCCCCCTTTAATAAAAGGGCCCCCGGATCCCGGCCCCCCCACCCTATGTGAATGAGTATGGGGTACATCGTACCCCTACCCATTCACCTGGTGGGAAAAAATTGCAATAAAAAAACACACAGCCTTTTAAAGTATTTTATTGCACAGCTCCAGGGGTCTCTTCCATCTTCGGGGGTCTCTGGTGTCGTCGCCGCGCTCTCCGGTTCTTTCTTCTGCCAGGCCACCGCTATCTTCTTCCAACTCTTTTGCTAGGGGGGCCGGTCTTCTCCGTCGCCTTCTTCCCTCTTCTTCTCTCCGGTTCTTTCTTTCTTCCGCCGGGCCTCCGCTAACTTCTTTTAGCTCTTTTGCTAGCGGAGGCCTGGTCTTCCCCGTCGTCTCGTCCGGCTCTCCGTTGTCCTTCTGCCGGCCCCTCCACTACCTTCTTGATAGCTCTTTTGCTAGTGGAGGGGCCGGTCTTCCCGTCGTCGCCGTCTGCGTCTTCTTCCCTCTTCTCCTCCTCAATGTTGACTCGTCGCTTCCTCTCGCAGTAATGCTAAATCTTTGGTCCGCAGAGATTAATATAGGCTTCTCATGACGTCACAGTCACATGCTCCGGGTGGCCCCGGAGCATGTGACTGTGACGTCATGGGAACATGTGACTATGATGTCATGAGAAGCCTATATTAATCTCTGCGGACCGAAGATTTAGCATTACTGCGAGAGGAAGCGACGAGTCAACATCGAGGAGGAGAAGAGGGAAGAAGACGCCGACGGCGACGACGGGAAGACCGGCCCCTCCACTAGCAAAAGAGCTACAAGAAGTTAGTGGAGGGGCCGGCAGAAGGACAACGGAGAGCCGGACGAGACGACGGGGAAGACCGGGCCTCCGCTAGCAAAAGCGCTAAAAGAAGTTAGCAGAGGCCCGGCGGAAGAAAGAAAGAACCGGAGAAGAGGGGAGAAGGTGACGGAGAAGACCGGGCCCCGCTAGCAAAAGAGTTGGAAGAAGATAGCGGTGGCCCGGCAGAAGAAAGAACCAGAGAGCGCGGCGACGACACCGGAGACCTCCGAAGACGGACGAGACCCCCGGAGCTGTGCAATAAAATACTTTAAAAAACTGTGTGTTTTTTTATTGCAATTTTTTTCCACCAGGTGAATGGGTATGATGTACCCCATACTCATTCACATAGGGTGGGGGGGCCGGGATCCGGGGGCCCTTTTATTAAAGGGGGCTCCCGGATTCCGATAAGCCCCACGCCCGCAGACCCCGACAACCAACGGCCAGGGTTGTCGGGAAGAGGCCCTGTCCTCATCAACATGGGGGCAGGGTGCTCTGGGGTGGGGGGGCCGCAGGTCGCCCCCCTGCCCCAGAGCACCAAACCCCCCATGTTGAGGGCATGCGGCCTGGTACGGTTCAGGAGGGAGGGGGGCCGCCCTCTAGTCCCCCCCTCTTCCGCTGCGGCCTGCCAGGTTGCATGCTCGGATAAGGGTCTGGTTTGGACCTCGAGGGGGACCCCCACGCCGTTTTTTCGGCATAGGGTTTCCCCTTCAAATCCAGACCAGACCCAAGGGCCTGGTATGCTCCAGGAGGGGGAACCCACGCCGTTTTTTTATTTAAAAATTGGCGTGGAGTTCCTGCTCAGGATTCATACCAAACGCAGTGCCTGGTATTGGCGGGAATCCACGTCGGATCCCGCTCAATACAGTGTCACGTCTCCCTCTCGCTATTGCAGCGAGCGCGGGATGTCGGCACCCTGTTGCCGAGATCTCGGCACTCCTGTCGCCGAGAATCTCGGCGATGGGAGCGCGATAGATATACAATATCGGCGGCACCTACTGTAAATAGGTAGTCACATGACGTACACTAAATATGCTGCTACATAGCATGCAATACAAATGGGAATTCGACATAATTCGACATTCGACATAATAACTGTACATAATAAGATAAATGGAAGGACAGCACACACTGAATCCACACACAGGTTATCTTCGTTGGGAGCTCAGATATCCTTTTTTGGTATGTTTTTTTTTTTTTTTTCCTTAATTGGTTTTATTTCACATACACCCCTCATGTAGTCCCCTTGTGGGAACACATAGATATTTTGCCATGTTTTCACACACCTTACACTTTTACACATTTAATTAATTCTCCTCTTTTTGATATACATTTTTTCCAGGAACACCATGCAATTTTTGTGCACACTTAGTCCATTGGATCAGGCTGGGACCACCGTGTTGTGCTCTGGGCGCTGTTCTTCGTCCTTGGAGGGTTCCCCCGTCTCAACCCCGGGGGAGACATCATGCCTGTCACCCCCATCTTCCCTGGCGGACACCGGGCCTGGCCTTGGGGCTGTGTAGTGAGTATCCAAGATTGTCCCCCCCTTGTTGGGACAGAGTCTCTCTGTCCTGCCTTATTCTAAGGGCATCATCATTAATCCTTGTCCCTTTCCTTTCCAGTATATTACGTTACAACACTCCTGATGAATGGCTGTAATGCCAGGAAACGCGTTGAGTGCCACTAGATGCCTTAAGTTACCTGTCCCTACAATGTTTTTTAACCCATTTATCTTATTATGTACAGTTATTATGTCGAATTCCCATTTGTATTGCATGCTATGTAGCAGCATATTTAGTGTAAGTCATGTGACTACCTATTTATTTGATACAACATTTTTCTACAATGTAACAATAAATCATGTACTGTCAATTTTATGCTTCTGTCTATATCTGACATGGCGGTTGCCTCACTCAAATTCCCACAGCTCTCCTGTCCAATGTGTCTGTCATAAAGTCGCAGTTCGCTGCTATTACTAGTAAAAAAATAAATGAATAATAAAAATGCCATAAAACTATCCCCTATTTTGTAGGCGCTATAACTTTTGCGCAAACCAAACAATATATGCTTATTGCGATTTTTTTTACCAAAAATATGTAGAAGAATACACATCGGCCTAAACTGAGAAAAAAATTGCTTTTTTTAAAAAAAAATTGGGGATATTTATTATAGCAAAAAGTAAAAAATATTGCTTTTTTTTTTTTTAAATTGTCGCTCTATTTTTGTTTATAGCGCTAAAAATAAAAACCGCAGAGGTGATCAAATACCACCAAAAGAAAGCTCTATTTGTGGGAAAAAAAGGATGTCAATTTTGTTTGGGAGCCACATCGCAATTGTCAGTTAAAGCGACGCAGTGCTGAATCGCAAAAAGTGCTTTGGTCTTTGGCCAGCCAAATGGTCTGGGGCTTAAGTGGTTAAAAAAGGTGCTTCCTATCAATGGGAGATATTTACGACAACGCATACATTGAGAGGAGGTTAGCAGTAGGACCCTAAGCCACTGCAGTGTTTCTTCTACAAGTACAAAACATCTCTTACAGTGGAACTAAACTCTCGATTAATATTGACCACTTTTAACCCTTATCCTACTAGCATTAGTAAACAGATTTTTTTTTACATTTCCTCAGTTGGCCAAAATGATGTCATACATCCTAGGAGTCTTTATCTGCATTTTATTCTTTGATCTAGAGGAGAGGAGCAGGGATTTTCTCAGCTAAGCACACCCTTGTGCCTGCATGCCTGAGATGAGTGCAGATGGATTCCAGAAAGTAAATACTACATGAATCATTTGTCCTTACTCAAGATGGCAGTAGCTAGAAATGCTAGGGGGTGCTTTTCTAAGTTATTTCTCAACACAGTAAAGCATGGAGACAAGTGTGAGTGAGTTTTCCATGTATATTAAAAATTAAATTAAATAGTGTTTTCAGTTTGTGGTGCTCAGATACAGTTTAGTTCTGCTTCATCATTAAAACCTGCTTCACAGTACTCAATAAAAATGATCTTACTACAACCCCTTATGAATATACTCACAAAGCTGTATTTCTTTCTCGTACATCACGGGACACAGAGCGACATAGTCATTACTAATGGGTTATATAGATACCTTCAGGTGCTGGCACTGGCAACTTCCAAAACCGGAAGTACCCTCCCCTATATAAGCCCCTCCCATCCGGGAGCACCTCAGTTTTTTGCCAGTGTCTAAGGTGTTGGCCAAGAAGAAACATGTGTTTTTCACTGAGCTTGCGTACAGGTTCTTTTGGGCCTCAGTAAGCTATTCCGGATCCGACCAAAAAAGCTTCATAGCTAAACGGTCGGTACCCGGGCCTTGCAGAGAAGAGCAAGGTTTTGCCTGTAATGCTTCTCTTAGGAGAGCTGGACCCTGGGATCCAGAGCTCTGGTCATACCCATGACCAAGATGTTTTCTGTGCAGGGTGCTATACAGGTCCAGGGGAGTGGAATCCTTGGGAACCCGGTCCCTGAAGGTTTAATTACAATGCCTGCCGTGATAGGTGAAGTTTGGGCTTCTGTGGACCAAACAAAGTCCTGCGGCGGGGAACAGGTAAGTGGGGGCCCCAGGAACTTGGTTCTATTGGGGGACCCCCAAGCCTAATTTGTCTTTCTGTCTGTTACCTAACGGTATTCCCGCTAATATCTGTGCATGCCTGTAACTACTAAAAAATGTAATAATTTTAATAGTGGTCAAGAAAAAAAAAAAAAAATATATATATATATATATTTAATATATTAGACTGCGGTACCTGTGTTAATCCACTAGAGGCCGCTGTGGAACGTTTCTTGTCATGTGGACTAGTTTCTTTTTATCAGAGCAAGTCCAGGCAGATGGTGAGTTCTCTTGTGGGAAACTGCTTCCTCTGCCATGTTGCAATGCTCGTCCACCCCCCGGCCTGCGGCAAAAGGGGCCCTGGCTCTTGTCCCTGGTTTCCTTTTCAAAATTAGCGCAGAGGGCGCACGTGGCCGCGCACGTGCACGCGCCTCTATATATAGAGGTGAGCCGGAGATGGGGGCGGAGCTTGGGGATGACGCTCTGTGCGCGCCGCAGCGCTTCTGCGCATGTGCGGGCGTCCCAGCATGTTAAAAACCACAATTATGTGTTGTGAGCTGGCTATGGAGTGCAGAGACAGAGCTGGCAACATTTAAAAAAAGGCATACAGCAAGCGGTTGATGCAGGCATCCCCATAGAAAGGCACATTAGTAGACACCAACTGGTTTTATAGCAGCATTTGTGCTAGACTATTGTCAGTAAGTGGTGTATTTCGGCTGGAATACCTCAGCTTTGGGCTTAGGAATAATGCCGTCAAAAAACTCCGGGACTAAAAATTCCAGGAAGCATAGGGGGTCTCCATCGGGCTCTGAGGATCTTGGGCATGCTTCGGCTGCACCAGTCTCCCCTGAAGAATCAGAGGTTAGTGACCGTAGAGCACCCTCAGGAGTACCTGGTACTGTGGCTGTCCTCATTTCACCTGCTCCTGTGTATGTAACAGAGGAGGTTTTTTCCTCAGCTCTGGGAGGGCTGGAAGAGAGATTGTCAGCATTGATCGCTGCTTCCCTGTCACAGGAAAAAAGCGCTCGATCTCCGTCTCCTCCCTCAGAGTGCCTGTTAGCAGAGCAACAGTCCCATACAGGGATCGACCTGCCTGAAGGGGATCAGGATGAGGTCGATTCTGTTGTAGAGGAATCAACAGTGGAAGAGCCATTCTCAGCATCACATGCTGAAAGGTTATGGGTTCAGTCCCTGACTAATATGGTCCGATCAGCATTTAAAATGCCCCTTGCGGAGCCATCATCCACTTCTGTCTCCTCGTTGGGGTCGCTAAAAGCTCCCCAGACTGTTTGTTCCTTTCCGATCCATCCTTTACTGGAAGGGCTCATTTACCAGGATTGGGAGCATCCTGATAAAATATTTACTCCTCCCAAGAGATTTCAAGTAGTCTATCCCATGGAGGATAAGTTCATCAAAAAATGGAGGGTCCCTACAGTGGACGCAGCCATCTCTTGTGTGAATAAATCACTGACATGTCCAGTGGATAATGTCCAAATGTTCAAGGACCCAATAGATAAAAAATTAGAGTCCTTATTAAAATCTGCTTTTTCTACAGCAGGATTGGTGACACAACCAGCAGTGGCAGCTATTGGGGTCTGCCAAGCAGTGAAGGATCAGTTGAAACAGGTCTTAAGGGACTTGCCAGATCAGCAGGCTCTTGCCCTAGCTGATCTACCTAGAGCCTTATGCTTTGCGGTGGACGCTATAAAGGATTCAATCCATCAGGCCTCCCGCCTTACGCTGTCTGTAGTACATATGCGCAGGCTTTTATGGCTCAAAAACTGGTCTGCTGAAGCTCCCTGTAAAAAATTGCTGGTCAGCTTCCCATTTCATGGTGAACGCTTATTCGGGGAAGACCTGGACAAATATATCCAGAGAATTTCCAGCGGTAAAAGTACACTTTTGCCGGTTAAAAACAGAGTTAGAGGTCCCTCTTTTAAGAGGCCTGCTTCTCCAGTCCCTAGGACATCGGCTGTGAAACAGTTCCGACGGCCTCCTCGGTCAAATCCCGGAGGTAAAAATCAGGGACAATTGCAGGGTAACAAGAAGCCCTGGAGCAGGAGAGGTACAAAACCTCCCCCAAAGTCAAATGCATGAAGGGTTGCCCCCACTCAATCGGGTGGGGGGAAGACTTCAGTTGTTCGCAGAGACCTGGCGGGACACGATCAGAGACAGATGGGTGCTCTCCGCAGTAAATCTGGGATACAAATTGGAGTTAAAAGACTCCCCTCCTTCCCACTTTATAAGGTCAAACGTGCCAAGGGATCCCCAGAAGAGAGGATCCCTCCTGTTGGCACTAGAACAATTATTGCTCCAAGCAGTAATTATAGAGGTTCCCCTGGAAGAATGGGGGTTCGGGTTTTACTCAAACCTCTTTACAGTCCCGAAGCCAAACGGGGACGTGAGGCCCATATTAAATCTAAAAGGGCTAAACAAATTCCTACATATCAGGACTTTCCGGATGGAGTCGATCCGGTCGGTGGCCACTGCCCTACAAGGGGAGGAATGGTTAGCCTCGATCGACATCAAAGATGCTTATTTGCACATTCCCATCTTTCCAGCCCACCAAAAATTTCTACGCTTTGCGGTAGAAGGGCGCCATTTTCAGTTCAGAGCCTTACCCTTCGGTCTGGCCACAGCACCACGAGTGTTCACAAAAATTCTGGCCCCATTATTGGCCAATCTAAGAACACGAGGTGTAACGATAATGGCATATCTAGACGACTTGTTGCTGATAGACCACTCAGTGGAAAAACTAGAAGTGGTTGTTCACGAGACAATCAAGTATCTGGAATATCACGGTTGGATTATCAACCGAGACAAGTCAGCCCTAAAACCAGTCAAAAGTCTGGAATACTTGGGGCTAAGGCTGGATTCAGACCAGAGAAAAATTTCCTTGCCTCAAGAAAAGGGGTCGTCTTTGAGAGATTTGATCCACTTAGTGGGTTCAAAAAGACAGCCATCCATACGCCTGTGCATGAGGCTGCTGGGAAAAATGGTGGCATCATTCGAAGCCGTACCCTACGGTCAATTCCATTCAAGGAATTTGCAAAGGGCCATACTGTCAGCCTGGAACAAAAAAGTTCAGGCTCTGGACTTACCAATGTCCTTGTCCCCTTCCGTTCGCAAGAGCCTCCGCTGGTGGTTGGTTCCCCAGAATCTGGAAAGAGGGAAATCCTTCAGTCCGATTTCTTGGAAGGTGGTCACTACAGATGCCAGCCTTATAGGCTGGGGAGCAGTACTGGAGCAATGGTCTCTCCAGGGCAGATGGTCGGATGCGGAAAAGGCCCTGCCCATCAATCTCTTAGAGATACGAGCAGCCCGGTATGCCCTAGTAGCATGGACATCCAAACTTCAAGGGTCCCCTGTCAGAATTCAATCAGACAATGCCACAGCAGTGGCATATATCAATCATCAGGGGGGCACCAGGAGTCGTGCAGCCCAGAGGGAAGTAAATTACATCCTGAGATGGGCAGAAAGATATGTCCCAGCCATATCTGCGGTATTCATTCCAGGAGTGGAGAATTGAAAGGCGGACTTTCTAAGTCGCCAACAATTATGCCCAGGGGAATGGTCCCTTCATCCCGAGGTTTTCCGGACAATATGTCAGCGGTGGGGAACACCGGATGTAGATCTGCTAGCATCCAGATTCAACGCAAAAGTGGACAGGTTTGTCTCTTGGACAAGGGATCCCCTAGCTTGCGGCTCGGATGCCCTAGTGTTCCCTTGGGATCAGTTCAAGCTGATACATGCATTCCCACGTCACAATTGTTACCTCGATTACTCCGCAGAATCAGGGTAGAAAAGAAACCAGTGATTCTGGTGGCTCCAGCGTGGCCCCGAAGAGCATGGTACGCAGAGATTGTAAAGATGTCTGTGGGGAGTCCTTGGACCCTCCCACATCGTCCGGACCTGCT
The DNA here is from genome assembly GCA_029206835.1 of Rana muscosa. NCBI lineage: Eukaryota > Metazoa > Chordata > Amphibia > Anura > Ranidae > Rana > Rana muscosa. Next base: position 286,289,808 of record CM055128.1, read on the forward strand.
TTCGCAAGGACCGATATACCACCCTTCCTTACCAGCCCTAGGTTTGACGGCCTGGCTATTGAAGCCCACATTCTAAAAAAGAGAGGGCTCTCTAATTCTGTGGTATCTACCATGATCAATGCCAGGAAGCCGGTATCCAGGCAGATCTACTATAGAATCTGGAAGGCGTACATCGCCTGGTGTGAGGCCAAGAAATGGCATCCACGTAAATACGTAATAGGTAGGATTCTGGACTTCCTACAATGGGCTGTAGATAGGAAGCTTGCCTTGAGTACTATCAAGGGTCAGATTTCGGCCTTGTCAATATTTTTTCAAAGGCCCTTGGCTTCGCATTCACTAGTCAAAGCCTTTATACAAGGAGTGATGCGTATTAGTCCTCCGGTTAATATTCCCATATGTCCATGGGATCTAAACTTGGTTCTGTCGGTTCTACAGAAACAACCATTTGAACCATTACAGCATATTTCTTTGGTTCTTCTCACCAGGAAATTGATTTTTCTAGTAGCCATTTGTTCGGCTAAAAGAGTGTCGGAATTAGCAGCTATGTCCTGTAAGGAGCCATATCTGGTTATCCATAAGGACAGAGTAGTGTTACGTCCTCATCCAGCCTTTCTTCCTAAGGTGGTATCAAGGTTTCATTTGAACCAAGATGTGGTTCTTCCTTCTTTTTTCCCCAAACCTACTTCGGTAGAGGAAAAGTTATTGCATTCTTTGGATGTAGTAAGAGCAGTTAAAGCTTATCTAAAAGCCACTGCTCAGATTCGCAGAACGGATACTTTGTTTATTCTGCCGGAAGGCCCCAGAAAGGGTCAGGCAGCATCAAAATCTACTTTAGCCAAGTGGATTCGACAGGTCATAATGCAAGCCTATGGCTTGAGAAGGAGACCGCCTCCGTTCAAAGTTAGGGTGCACTCCACGAGAGCAGTTGGAACTTCATGGGCAGTGCATCACCAGGCCTCCCTGGCTCAAATCTGTAAGGTCGCAACATGGTCTTCAGTACACACGTTTACTAGGTTCTACCAGGTGGACGTTAGAAGTCAGGAGGATGTCGCCTTTGGGCGCAGTGTGTTGCAGGCCGCAAAAGATCCTCATGTCTGATAGCGCTCAGCTTATATATGGTGTATCCCCCCCCTCGTTGGGCATTGCTTTAGGACATCCCATTAGTAATGACTATGTCGCTCTGTGTCCCGTGATGTACGAGAAAGAAAATAGGATTTTTATAACAGCTTACCTGTAAAATCCTTTTCTTGGAGTACATCACGGGACACAGAGCTCCCACCCCTCTTTGGGGACACTTATTGCTTTGCTACAAAACTGAGGTGCTCCCGGATGGGAGGGGCTTATATAGGGGAGGGTACTTCCGGTTTTGGAAGTTGCCAGTGCCAGCACCTGAAGGTATCTATATAACCCATTAGTAATGACTATGTCGCTCTGTGTCCCGTGATGTACTCCAAGAAAAGGATTTTACAGGTAAGCTGTTATAAAAATCCTATTATTCACAAACATAATGTAAATTAATCACATGACTGGGTCTCTTGGTTCCTCCAAGGCCTGGGTGACCAAGAAGCCCTTTGCAATTTCCCCGTACTGCACAAAGCAAGCACATTGAGTTCTGATGAAGAGGGTATATACCTTGAAACATGTCAGCATACTTGCTTTGTGCAGTACAATATTGCAAAGGTCTTCTATATTGGTTACCCAGGCCTTGGGGGAACTGAGAGACCCTGTCCCATGATTCATTTATGTCTGTGAATATACAATTCTGTAAGTATATTCAGCCTACGTTTATTTCATTTTGCTGTTGTTGCCAATCTCGGTAACCTTGGCTAGAGGTAACTGGGTCCCTTGTATTGTACACCACCAACATCACTCAATGATGCTAGAGACAACCAGTGTGATCTGGTGTCCTGTCAAGAAATGCCCCCTGTCGAATAATGCCCACTCGGTACTGCGCATGTGCAGTGCTTGTGCAGTAGGGAGCCGCCGAAAGCCTCCGAACATCGGAATTGACGATCAGCTGTAGACAGCGCCTGCGCACAATAGCCGACATTGTGCCAGACGCTTCCGACGCTCGTGCAAGTCTGCAAGGGGAAGATTTCTTGATGATGGGCACGTGTGAGGGGCGGATGCCTACAGAAGGGAGCGTGTTTTGGAATGATGGCCAGTGCTATTTAGCTATCTAACACAAGCACTGCCCATCATTACTAAGTACACTGCCTTCTGTAGGCATCCGCCCCTCACACGCGCCCATCATCAAGAAATCCGCCCCTTGCAGACTTGCACGAGCATCGGGAACGTCTGGCACAATGCCGACTATTGGGCGCAGGCGCCGTCTACAGCTGATCGTCAATTCCGATGTTCAGAGGCTTCCGGCGGCTCCCTACTGCGCAAGCGCTGCGCATGCGCAGTGCCGGGGGGGGGGCCATTATTCGACAGGGGGCATTTCTCGCCAGAACACCGGCACCAAATGCAAAAAAGTAACAAAACTAGCAAAAAGGTTAAAGGAGCACATGGGCAGTTTTACCGCTTAAGGACCAGCGCACGCCTATTTATGTAGACAGAATGGCACGGACAGGCATAAGGGCATACAGGTACGTCCCCTTTAAGATGCCGCCGTGTGGTCGCGCGCGCACCTCCTGTGGCGCGTTTGCGACCCTGTCGCAAGCTCCGTGAGCCCAACCGTGGGTCCCGCGGACTCGATCGTCACGGGGATACCTATGATCGTCTCACGGAGAGATAGAGCGGGGAGATGCTAATGTAAACAAGCATCTCCCCGCTCTGCCTAGTGACAATGACACTGATCTCCGCGTAATCGGAGCGGAGATCAGTGTCATGTCACACATCAGTGTCATGTCCCCCCTATCACTCACTAGGGCACACTTAACCCCTACAGCGCCACCTAGTGGCTAACCCCTTCACTGCCAGTGTAATTTTCACAGTAACCAGTGCATTTTTATAGCACTGATCGCTGTAAAAATGACAATGGTCCCAAAAATGTGTCAAAAGTGTCCGATGTGTCCGCCATAATGTCACAGTCACGATAAAAATTGCTGATCGCCTAGTAAAAAAATATTATTAATAAAAATGCAATAAATCTATCCCCTATTTTGCAGACGCTATAACTTTTGCGCAAACCAATCAATAAACGCTTATTGCAATTTTTTTCACCAAAAACATGTAGAAGAATACGTATCGGCCTAAACTGAGGAAAAAATAATGTTTTTTTATATATTTTTTGGGGATATTTATTATAGCAAAAAGTAAACATGTCGCTCTATTTTTGTTTATATAGCAAAAAATAAAATCCGCAGAGGTGATCAAATGCCACCAAAAGAAAGCTCTTTTTGTGGGAAAAATAGGATTTTTGTACTCACCGTAAAATCCGTTTCTCTGGCATCCATGGACTGACACAGCGTGTCTTATACACCTTTACACGTGGGTTATGTCCCTGCTTGCAGGAGAAGACCTAGGCAGAATGTGAGATGTTATACATACATTCTAAACAGCCAGAGCTGAACAGCCCCGCCCAGGGGGGCGGTCCCTCCGGGCATAACCCTCCCACTGCAGTCAGCAGACCTCAGTTCGTAACAAAGCAGTACAAACTTAAAAAGAAGGGTGGGTGCTGTGTCAGTCCATGGATGCCAGAGAAACGGATTTTACGGTGAGTACAAAAATCCTATTTTCTCTTGTCATCCATGGACTGACACAGCGTGTCTTATACACCTTTACACGTGGGATGTCCCAAAGCAGTGTCAAGAGGGATGGGAGCAGTATAAATGGAAAACCAAAAACTTCACTCCAAACAAGGCAGAGCTCCTCAACGGAGGAGTTGCAACATCAAACAGCGGCCTGCAACACCTTGCGGCCGAAGGAAGCATCCGAAGATGCAGCCACATCAACCTTATAAAACTTAGAAAAGGTATGAACAGACGACCAGGTCGCCGCCTTGCACACTTGTGCAACCGACGCTTGATGTCGGAAAGCCCAGGAAGCACCAATTGCCCTGGTGGAATGTGCCGTAACCGGAAAGGGAGGCGCCCGCCCCTTGAGAGCATAAGCTTGAATGACGGTTTGTCTGATCCACCTAGAAATGGTGGCAGACGAAACCGCTTGGCCCTGTTTTGGCCCAGAGACAGCCACAAATAGTGAGTCAGACTTCCGAATAGAAGCAGTAGCAGACAGGTACACCCGCAAGGCTCGTACCACATCCAAAGTGTGAAGCGCAAACTCTCTGGGATGCGATGGGTGAGGACACAAGGACGGGAGGACAATGTCCTCATTTAAGTGGAAGGCCGAGACCACCTTTGGCAGAAAAGAAGGTCGCGGACGTAACACCGCCTTATCCTTATGGATGACCAAAAAGGGCGACTTGCAGGACAAGGCCGCCAACTCAGACACTCGTCTAATGGAAGTAATGGCCACCAAGAAGGCCACCTTCTGAGACAAAGTCAAGAGGGGAATATCTCTAATATTCTCAAAGGGAGGTTCCTGGAGAACCGAGAGCACCAAATTCAGATCCCACAGGGGGAGAGGAGGCTTGACAGGGGGGAGCACATGGCGAACCCCCTGCACAAAGGTGCTAACCAAGGGATGACCCGCCAGCGGTCGCTGAAAGAAGATGGCCAAGGCCGAAATCTGACCCTTAATGGTACTCAAAGCGAGCTTTTGGGTCACGCCACGCTGCAGAAAATGCAGGATTCTGGGAACGGAATACGTTCGTGGGCGCCAGTCCAGCTCTTCGCACATGGCGATGTAAGCTCTCCAAGTACGGTGATAGATCCTTCTGGAGGAAGACTTCCGTGCCCTTAACATGGTCGAAATGACCGAATCCGAGAGACCTCGGTCTCTCAGCACCTGGCTTTCAATAACCATGCCGTTAAAACCAGAGACTGTAAAGCAGGATGAAATATAGGACCTTGAGACAGAAGGTCCCCCCGTATCGGTAACCGCCAGGGAACGTCTGCGACGAGACGTACCAGATCGGCGTACCAGTGACGCCGAGGCCAATCCGGAGCAATGAGGATCACCGGAATTCCCTCGGTCGCTACCCTGCGGAGCAGGCGAGGGAGCAACTGCAGCGGAGGATAAACGTATATCAGGCGATACTGACCCCATGGGGCCACCAACGCATCCGAGGCATCCGCCCAGGGATCCCTGGATCTGGCCACAAACCTCGACACCTTGCGATTGAGTCGAGAAGCCATCAGGTCCACATCCGGCGTGCCCCACCGTCTGCAAAGGAGTTGAAAGACCTCCGGGTGCAAGGACCACTCCCCCTGGTCCAGCGTCTGGCGACTTAGATAGTCCGCCTGCCAATTGTCTACGCCCGGAATGTAGACGGCCGACAGAGCCGGCACGCTTCTTTCGGCCCACCTCAGGATGCGGGCGACCTCGGAAGCCGCAGCTGAGCTCCGAGTCCCCCCTTGATGGTTGACATACGCCACTGCTGTGGCGTTGTCCGATTGTATCCTGATGGAGTGACCCTGTAGTTTCTCCGACCATGAGGAGAGGCACAGTCTGATTGCCCGTATCTCCAGCACATTGATCGGTAAGAGGGCTTCGTCCGGAGTCCAAAGCCCTTGGGCCGACAGGACTCCCCAGACTCCCCCCCAGCCCGTCAGGCTGGCGTCCGTCGTGATCACCGTCCATTGGATGGGGAGGAACGACTTCCCGGACCGAAGAGCCGGGGACCTCAACCACCACGTCAGGGACGCCCTGACCAGGTGACTCACCTGGATCTGAAGATCCAAGGACAACTGGGATTTGTCCCAAGTGGACAAGATCTCTTTCTGTAAGGCCCTGGTGTGCGCTTGGGCATAAGGAACGGCCTCGAAGGAGGCCACCATGAGTCCCAGGACTCTCATGCAAAAGCGGATTGACGACCATTTTCGGGACGTCAGCACCCGTACTGCAGACTGAAGTGTCAGTAGTGTGTCTGGAGGTAGGAAGACCCTTGCTTCCAAGGAGTCCAGAATCAGACCTAGATACTCCAGACGCTGAGTCGGGACTAGAACCGACTTCTGAACGTTCAGGAGCCACCCAAACTCCCTGAGGGTCTGACTGACGATAGTCACACTTTCTTCCAATTCTGAGCCACTGTCTGCTCTTAGAAGGAAATCGTCCAGATAGCCCACGATAGCAATGCCTCGCTGTCTCAGCAAAGCTAGGACCGGAGCAAGCACCTTGGTGAACACCCTCGGTGCCGAGGCCAGGCCGAAGGGAAGAGCCACAAATTGATAGTGGACTTCGCCGACCGCAAAGCGCAGAAACTTCTGGTGGCTTGCGCAGATCGGAACATGCAAGTAGGCGTCCTTGATGTCCAAGGATGCCAGAAAATCCCCTTGACGGAGTGTAGCGACCACCGTGCGAATGGATTCCATGCGGAATTTTTGCACCTTCACGAAGATATTCAGGGCCTTGAGGTCCAGGATCGGCCGAACCCCGTCCTTTTTTGGAACAACAAACAGATTCGAGTAGAACCCCTGAAACCTCTCCTGGGACGGAACCGGCACAATTACTCCGGACCCGATCAAATCCTGTACAGCCCCCAAGAGGGCTGCCCGACGGGCAGGAAGGAGAGGGAGATTTGAGGGAAAGAATCTGTCTGGGGGCCAGGAGCGGAACTCTATTCTGTATCCTGAGGTGACCACCTCGCACACCCACCGGTCGGAGATCCGGGAGGTCCACCGATCCGTGAACCTGCGAAGTCGTCCCCCCACCCCAGAGACGGGCGGGGGCAAGACTTCACGCGGAGGCGGGCTTGGGAGCCGGCTTGTTCGGCTTACGCACCCAGGGGCGCTTGTGCCCGCCAGCCGCACTGTTGTCAGTCTGGGATGGCTTACCCGTGGACTCTGACGGACGAAAAAAAACCCTTTTTTGCTGGAAAGGAAGGACCCGGTTTACGTCGGGCCTCCTTACCCTTGATAGTTTGAGGAAGGAGAGTGCTTTTACCTCCCGTGACATCCTTGATGATGTCATCCAGAGCAGCACCAAAAAGTCTACCACCCTTAAAAGGTAGATCCGTCAGGAGCTTCTTAGAGGCTAGGTCAGCAGACCAGCATTTCAACCAGATGAGACGACGCAATACCACCGCCGAGACAGAGGCCCTGGATATTAAAGGGGCCGCGTCCAACGTGGCGTCGCACACATATATCAGACCCTGCACCATCTGGTGGGCCAGAGCAATAGTGTCTGGAGGAAGGTTATACTCCTGCACAGTTTGGTGCAAAATTTTTGCCCATTCCGTGAGTGTCTGAGACACAAGGGTCGCCGCTACTACGGGCCGTAGGGCGGATCCCAACAAGGCGAACATGGCTCTACTCACCACTTCTGACCTCCTGTCAGTGGGGTCCTTAAACGCAGGAGACCCCTCCATCGGGAGAGTGGTGGCCTTGTTTAAACGGGCGACTGGAGGGTCGACCACCGGGGGAGAAGCCCACTTTTTAAGCAGGGCGTCTTCAAAGGGGTATCTAATAGACAAACGCCGCGGGACCATAAAAGTCTTCTGCGGCTTTTCCCAGACCTGGTCAATGAGCTGGTCAAAGAAAGGTACATATGGAAAAACCTTTTTAGAAGGCTTGGTCTTAAAAGAACCAAAGGAGACTGTATCCGCCTGAGGTTCTGCGGTCGCAGCATCTAGCTTGAGAGTGTCCCTCACAGCATCAATGAGTTCACTAACAAGCGCCCTGTCATTTACTGACTCAGAACTGGAGTCTTCCTCACAAGGAATGTCCTGTTCAAAATCATCCAAATATTCAGAGCTAGGGTCCTGAGCAGCAATAACTAGGCCCATATCTGAAGCAGAGCACTCCCCTTGTGGAGATAAAGTGGGGAGAGGGCGCTTTTTTGCTCCCTTGTGCTCACACACAGCTTCCATCCTGGTCAGAAATGATTCCAGGACTGCCGACAACTGGTCCATAGGGACCGCAGGTGCTGGAGCACTGGCTGCTGCCTCTGGCATGTTAGGGGAAGCTGGTGACTCTGACTCCATAATGTCCCTCTCAGACCACCCACAGGCCGTGCTGACTGAAGTAGGGGAATGCCCAGGGAACCCACCAACCTGACCAGGACCGCTCGGTTCCGCCGCTCTGTCTCACTGCGCCGAGCTGCTCAGCGTGAGTGAGCTGAGAGGAGAGAGTGTGAGGAGATTCGCGCCGTTTCCAGCGGCGCTAGAGGCCAAACTAGTGCCAGAAAAGACGTGCGGCTACAAGAAAATGGCCACCGCAATGTGCTCAGGCGGGCCCCGGCAAGATGGCCGCCAATGTAAAAATCAGCACACACACAAAACATGGCGCCGAACGGCGCCCAGGCCCCTCACCTCCAAAAACAAAACAGCCCCAGCGAGTGCAGAGCAGCATGAGCCCCCCCCCAGGACAGTATGGCCCCCAGGCACCCCCCATAGTACAGCGCCAGCACTAGTGAACAGAGAGTGACATTAAAAACACAGGGGGAGACAGGGAAATCCCCCCACACAAGAAACACACAGCATGTACTCACCTGCAGCCAGGAGAGACTACTTACCCGTCCCCTGAGGGACCCGCTGGTGTGTTTCTGACAGAACTATCACAGTGCGGTACTGAGTAGCTGTCGGCCCGGTCCACCGCGAAAGATACAGCCGGACTGTTCTATCTTGAGAGGACCGCGGAGCTGGAAGCCCACCGGCCACCCCTGGAGTCGTGGGGCATGTCGTGAACTGAGTCTCACGCACACAAGGCGAGGATCAGCACGCTCGATGGTCGGACAGGGAAGACTACGAGGATATCTTGTACCCAACCTGTTGCCCAGCCGACAGTTGATAGAAGATCTCAAAAAAAAATAGGAATTTTTTTTCCAAAAGAATAAAAATAGGTCAGGAGACTGGCTCCTGAGAGAGCCACGTCTTCTCCTTCTGCTAGGCAGAAAAAAACTGGGGTCTGCTGACTGCAGTGGGAGGGTTATGCCCGGAGGGACCGCCCCCCTGGGCGGGGCTGTTCAGCTCTGGCTGTTTAGAATGTATGTATAACATCTCACATTCTGCCTAGGTCTTCTCCTGCAAGCAGGGACATAACCCACGTGTAAAGGTGTATAAGACACGCTGTGTCAGTCCATGGATGACAAGAGAAAAAAGGACGTCAGTTTTGTTTGGGAGCCACGTTGCACGACCGCGCAATTGTCAGTTAAAACGACACAGTGCCAAATTGTAAAAAGACTTCCGGTCTTTAAGCTGACAAATGGTCCGGGGCTGAAGTGGTTAATATACAGAGCAAACTTCCCCAGCACACTTTCCAGCTAGTCAGCACGATCTCCCCTATAGGGACACAGGCAGCAATAAAAACAGAAGTTGTAACCCTTCACTGGTCTATACTAAAATAAAAGTTCTGTCTGGAGTTGGACTTTGTAATGTAATATAGTACTTGAAAAGTGTGATATATCATTAGCTTTAGAAGAAACATGGAAAACTGTATGGGGACATAAAGTTTTTAGAATTTCTGTAGTTTTTGCACAGTTAGAGTTCTCTACATTTATTTAATTTGTTTAATTCATCTATTTTGCTGCTGGCTCACCCTGCTGTGTATGCCAAGAGTGAATGCCCAGGCCAGACTACTCATACCATAAGAAATTCAGGTATAAAATTCTGATACCATCTAAAATAATGTTACAGCCTCATTATTTTGTTGCAAGCGTTCTAATCATGCTGTGTCTTCTAAATATGAAAGCAGATCTGACAGTCATGCGGAGCCTGCAGCAAGCCTGTGAACTAATGCTTGGATTTTATAGAATTCAACTCCTAGAGGAAGGGCAGGTGCCCAGGGCAAACAATTACCTTAAAGATTTCCAAAACCCAAATACATTAGTAATGAGATGATATTAATACATTACAGAATAGATGCAAAACACAAACCTTCATTTATTTATTTTTCAAACTTATCTCTGTAGCACTGTTGTATTCTAAAGAATGATCTTTAGGAGTGTTTGGTGAATTCAAACTTCTCCAGGCCCTATCCAGCGAGCTTTATTTTGGTCAAGAGGTCCTCTGCCTTGTTTCACAATTCAAGTTTGATGAACTATTTTCTGTTTACTGTAGAAAACAAAGTGGCACACTTAAAACATGTCTATTATGATTTGGCTCAGCCATGACCCAAAGAAACATTCATGTGAGTCCAGTGGACTTTGTAAAACCTTTGCCTTGGATAAACCATAAGAACAAGGCATATATTTGGGCCATTTTTTTTAAAGTTCACTGTAGTTAAAGTTGAGAAAAAGCTAACTTTCCTACAATTTATGTACACCCTGTACATTTATGTAATGCTTTTCTGCATGCTACAGTTGATCTAACTAGCAGGGATGGGATTATCCCTACATACTGAATTTACTGGCAGAATGTGTAATTACAGTCTCCATGATTGATGTGAAAGCGTTCATCACCCACCTTTAGTAAACCTGTTCTTTACAAGAATTTTTTTTTTTCCAAATCCCTTTAGTTTTCTAAGTAACATCCTTTTCGCAGATATATAACTTTTTTTGTCTTAAAGCCAGTTCACACTGCTGCTATGCGGGAATCCTGCAAATCCACTGCTGGTCCCCGCATCGCATGTCTCGTGACGGCAGTTCACACTGCCCTATGTGAACTGCTGGGAGTGTCAATTAAAAGTTAATGACACCTCCGCTTGGGGTTATAGTATAGGTTAAGTTAAGTGTATATGTTATTTGTTGCCTTGTGGCGGTCTGATGCCGAAACAGGGTAATGGCCCCTACGTGGGCAGATGTTGTGCTTACGTGTGGGCAAAATGTGTGTATGTTTTATAAAACTTCAATAAAAAGATTTTACAAAAAAAAAGTTAATGACACCTCCAAAGCAAGTTTGCATATCGCAGTGCGATCTGGAAATTCGGAGAGGAATCGGATCGCATTCTGCTTCGTACCAAAAAAAGGGTTGTGTGCGAGTTTGGTTCGAATGCAATGCGAATTTAGCCATACTATCCGCATGGCTGAATTCGCATTGCAAGGACATCACATGTGATTTGCACTGCAGTACGGTGCGAATCACATGCGATCTCGCACCACGCAGCAGTGTGAACCGGCCCTTAATGATAAATTCCTACCCGGACTCTAGAAACTGCAGTGGAATACCTCTAGGAGAATACCCAGGATGAACATGGACAAGTAGTCATTACCTCACAGTATTATTTTCTGTTGCATTGAATTTTGAATCAGAAAAATGAAACCTGACTTATTTCCGCTTTGAGGTCATGACAGGTTGAGACTAGTGTGTGTCAGTATATAAACACTACTCTGCGAGCTTTGGTGCACAGATTTCCAACACCAAAGAATGCAGAAAAAGAATAAAGGAGCCCAAAGACCTACGGGATGTGACAAATGCAGTCCACCTGCGAATGCTTTATAATGTTAGGTTAGGCATGCTTTGGTGAGCTTAAGTGATGTTGGTATTAATGGAAGGTATACCTTCTCTTGCCTAAAAACAGAAACTATATAAAAAGGAAAACTGTGTGCATAAAGTGAAAATAATGTGAAAAACAACAGCGGCACTCATAAAAATATGGGGGAGGAGGGTGGGTAGTGGGTACCTATTTTTAACAAGTACCCATCCCAGCGTCCTAATGATCCCGCAGCAGCGTGATCATTTGGAAGTTCGGCCCCCTCCTCCTTCCCTGGCCATTCAGAAAGCGCAGCGCGCTTCATAATGGTGGCAGCAGCACCCAAGAGTCGATGGAGACATCGGCTGGGGTGCCGACATCGCTGGATTCCAGGACAGGTAAGTGTCCTAATATTAACAGTCAGTAGCTAGTGTATGTGTAGCTGCCGGCTTAAATTTTTTTGCTGGGGGGGGGGTATAGAACTCTGCTTTAAACTGGAAATTGCTTGGTCATGCAACACTGTAACCATATGAAATGTATTTTTTTTCCACAAATAGAGCTTTTTTTCTATATACATTTAAATATACTGAAAATTTTAAAAATTGTTTTTTCTTAGTTTCTGTTATAAAATTTTGCAAACAAATAATCAGTCATCATAAATTTAGGACAACATGTATTCTTCTACATTTCTTTGGTAAAAAAAATAACCCAAATCAGTGTATATTGTTAAGTCTGTGTAACATATAGTTTACACAGAGGCGGCTCTAGGCTTTGTGAGGCCTTAGGCAAAACTTAGACATGAGGCTCTCTCACGCCCATAAGTGGAAAAATAATTAAACCGATAAAAATTAATACTACATTACAATGTACAGTGTACAATTAACTGATGGCAATCCACCCATGGCCAGTCCTCAAAGATTCTAGCATGTTATTGGATCATATCACACCAGCGAGCTCACCCAGACAGCCCCCCCCCCTTTCGCAGGCTCTCCCCTGGGATTGTCTTGTCAGCAGATTGCCATTTGTGTCACATAGAGATAACAATGACATCTCGAGGTGGCAGTGCCATCCTTCTTCCCGATGCTGGGCTCTCCCCTTCCAGTGGCGTAGTATGGGTTGTCAGTATTCGGGGCAAGGCAAGTAATTGGAGCCCCCTAACCTGTGGACTTTTAGCTCCAGTCTTGTCACATGATCCACTTTGTCAATCAGTGATGGCTGCAGGGGAGAGGAGAGAGCACTTGACAATCACTGGTAAAGCCTGGAGCAGTGACATCACCCACAGGTTCCGATGTCCCATCTGTTGTTGGTGGTTGTATTGTCACATACCTCAGAACCCCTAAACCTTAGGTGCTCCATTATGCAAATCTTGACCAGCCACTGTTGTAGAACGCTTGGGCCTGCACTCCACCTTACTGGTAAAGGAGGCCATCCATCAAAGTTATAAGCCAATAACAACCATTGGAGCATTACCACTTTATCTGGCTGGTCTAGATCTGTATATGATAGAGTTCTTGGGGACTCAGGTCTCCTGAATTTTCCACCAGGTAGGTAAGAGGAATGCAGCACCTATAGGGCTTTTTTTCATGCCTTAGATAGTTTGGAAGGCTTAAAGGGTAAGTTCACCATTTCACACAAAATGAAAAGCTGAACTAACTCCAAGTGTCCTGGCCACCCCTCTAGACCTTGCTGTTTATAGTGTCCATGAGGCCCCATGCTTCCGATGTAGAGGTCCATGGTCTTTACACAATACATGATCCTGGTGGAGGAGGGAGAGGGAGAGGACAGAGGAAGGGGAGTAGAGGGGAATGGAAAAGAGGACAGAGGGAGGGGAGGTGAGAGGACAGAGGGAGGGGAGGGAAGTGAAGAGAGGGAGAGAGGTCAGAGAAAGGAAGGGGGAGAGAGGGCAGAAAGGGGGGAGAGAGAACGGGGGAAACAGAGAGAGGGAGGGGAGGGAGAGAGGACAGAGATAGGGAGAGGGAGAGAGGGCAGAAAGGGGGGAGAAAGGATGGGAAAAACAGAGAGGGAGGGGAGGGAGAGAGGACAGAGAAAGGGAAGGGGGAAGAGGACAGAGAGTAAACAGAGGGCACAGAGTGGGAGGGGAGGGAAAGAGAAGAGAGGGTGGGGGAGAGAGGATAGAGAGGGGGGAGGTGAGAGTGAACAGAGGGAGGGGGAGAGGATAAAGAGAGGGGGGAGAGGAGAGAGTAGACAGAGGGAAGGGGGGATAGAGAGAATTTGGGGGGATCAGAGCAGACAGAGAGATGAGGGAGAGGATAGAGAGAGGGGAGGTAGAGGAGAGAGTGGACAGAGGGAGGGGGGAGAGGATAGAGAGAGGGGGAGGAGAGAGTGGGCAGAGAGAGGGGGAGAGGTTAGAGAGGGGGAGGTGAGAGTGAACAGAGGGAGGAGAAGTGGATATAGAGAGTGGGCAGAGGGAGGGGGGATAGAGAGAGGGTGTGGGGGAGATCAGAGTGGACAGAAGGAGTTGGGAGAGGAGACAGTGGACAGAGGGAGGGGAGAGAGAAAAGACAGGGGGAGGGGAGAGAGAGAAGAGAGAGGAGGGGGGAGAGGAGAGAGAGAGGAGAGGAGAGAGAGAGAGGGGGGGACAGAGGGAGGGGGAGAGGATAGAGAGAGGACAGGGAGAGAGAATAGAAAGAGGGAGGGGAAGAGAATAGAGAGAGGGAGGGGTAGAGGAGAGAAAGGGAGGGGGAGAGAAGAGAGTAGACAGAGAGAGAGGGAGAGGATAGAGAGCGGGAAGGGGGAGAGGAGAAAGTGGACAGAGGGTGGGGGGAGAGGATAGAGGGAGGAGAGAGTGGACAGAGGAAGGGTGGATAGAGAGAGGGTGTGGGGGAGATCATAGTGGACAGGGGAAGGTGGGATAGAGAGAGGGAGGGGAGAGAGGATAGAAAGAGGTAGAGGGGGGAGGATAGAAAGAGGGAGAGGAGAGAGAGGGAGGGGGAGAGGATAGAGAGAGGGAGACGGGAGAGGAGAGAGTGGACAGAGGGAGGGGGGATAGAGAGAGGGTGGGGGGGATCAGAGCGGACAGAGAGATGTGGGAGAGATAGAGAGAGGGGAGGGAGAGGAGAGAGTGGAAAGAGGGAGGGGGAGAGGATAGAGAAAGGGGGAGGAGAGAGTGGGCAGAGGGAGGGGGAGAGCATAGAGAGGGGGGGAGGTGAGAGTGAACAGAGGGAGGAGGAGAGGATATAGAGAGTGGGCAGAGGGAGGGGGGATAGAGAGAGGGTGTGGGGATGATCAAAGTGGAAAGAGGGAGTTGGGAGAGGGTAGAGGAGACAGAGGACAGAGGGAGAGGAGAGAGAGAAGAGAGAGGGAGAGGAAGAGGAGAGAGAGTGGCGAAGGAGAGAGAGAGAGATAGTGGGGGAGGAGAGATAGGGGGAGAGGATAGAGAGAGGGTAGGGGAAGAGAAAAGAAAGAGGGAGGGGGAGAGGAGAGAAATGGAGGGGGAGAAAAGAGAGTAGACAGAGGGAGGGGGAGAGGATAGAGAGCGGGAAGGGGAAGAGGAGAAAGTGGACAGAGGGTGGGGGGAGAGGAGAGAGTGGACAGAGGGAGGGTGGATAGAGAGAGGGTGTGGGGGAGATAAGAGTGGACAGGGGGAGGTGGGATAGAGAGGGAGGGGAGAGAGGCTAGAAAGAGGGAGAGGGGGAGAGGATAGAAAGAGGGAGAGGAGAGAGAGGGAGGGGGGAGAGAAGAGCGTGGACAGAGGGAGGGGGAGAGGATAGAGAGAGGGAGAAGGGAGAGGAGAAGAGAGAGTGGGGAGAGAATAGAGAGGGAGGGGGAGAGGATAGAGAGAGGGAGGGGGAGAGGATCAAGGGAGGGGTAGATAATAGGGAGAGGATAGAGAGAGGGAGAGAGGATAGAGAGAGGGAGAGAGGAGGAGGGGAGAGAGGGGGAGGGGAGAGAGGGAGGGGAGAGAGAGGGAGGGGAGAGAGAGAGAGGGAAGAGAGGATAGAGAGAGGGAGGGGTAGAGGAGAGCGAGAGGGACCGGGGAGAGAAGAGAGTAGACAGAGGGAGGGGGAGAGGATAGAGGGGGGAGAGGATAGAGGGAGGGGGGAGAGGATAGAGGGAGGGGGGGAGAGGATAGAGGGAGGGGGATGAGGATAGAGGGAGGGAGGGAGGATAGAGGGAGGGGGAGAGAGGAGAGAAATGGAGGGGGAGAGGAGAGAGTGGACAGAGGGAGGGGGGAGAGGATAGAGAGAGGGAGGAGAGAGAGGGAGGGGGGAGAGAATACAGAAAGGGAGAAAGAGAGGATAGAGGGAGAGGATAGGGGGAGGATAGCGTGGACAGAGGGAGGGGGAGAGGAGCGAGAGGGAGAGGATAGCCTGGCTAGAGGGAGGGGAGAGGAGAGAGTGGACAGAGGCAGGGGAAGAGGATAGAGAGAGGGAGGGGGAGAGGAGAAAGAGGAGAGGAGAGGGAGAGGAGAGGAGAGGGAGGGGGAGAGGAGAGGGAGGGGGAGATGAGAGAGTAGATGGGGGGAGAGGAGAGAGTGGATGGGGGGAGAGGAGAGAGTGGATGGGGGGGGAGAGAAGAGAGTGGATGGGGGGGAGGGAGGAGAGAGTGGATGGGGGGGGGGAGAGTGGATGGGGGGGAGGAGAGAGTGGATGGGGGGAGAGGAGAGAGTGGATGGGGGGGGAGAGGAGAGAGTGGATGGGGGGGGAGAGGAGAGAGTGGATGGGGGGGAGAGGGGAGAGTGGATGGGGGTGGAGGATAGCCTGGACAGTAGGAGGGGGGAGAGGTGAGAGTAGACAGAGGGATGTAGGTAGAGAGGACAGAGGGGGGGAGAGGACAGAGGGAGAGAGAGGATGGGGCAAGTGAGGAGAGAAGAGGGGGAGTGAAGAAAATAATGGGGGAATGGAAGGGGGGAGATAAGAAGGCAGAGGGAGGAGGGGTAGAGGGGGCAGAAGGAGGAGGGGGGCTGACATGTGGTAATTGGAATATGTGGATACAGTGTATATATCAGGGTGTTCAGGGCTCCTCCTCACACTGCAAAGTCGTACAGACACGTTATACTGAGAGTGGGACTGATACACTATGCTTCCCCCTCCAGCCTCACACTAAGTTAGTTGCTCGTCCTCCACAGACATGCTGGATATTGTAGTCCCACTCCCACAGACTCCCCTCCACAGTGGGGCACACGGACACAGCGATTTCGCCCAGCCTCCATTACACACTGATACACTATGCTTCCCTCTCCAGCCTCACACTAAGTTAGTTGCTCGTCCTCCACAGACATGCTGGACATTGTAGTCCCACTCCCACAGACTCCACTCCACAATGGGGCAGACGGACACGGCTTTCCCGCCCAGCCTCCGCCGCCTCTATTACACACAGACAGCCCTTCACTCACCGAGCATGTACTTCTTTCAGGGCTGCTCCCGAGTCCTGCTACACCCGCCCGCAGGTCCTGATCTCCTGTACCAGCACTCGATTGGATATGCCGTCGCGCTGAGATGACTTCGCTTGACAGGAGACTTTATCAGATAATGGGGCAGCCCACTGCAGCGATCTTACACCATGTTCAACATGGTCAGTAATGTTGCAGCTCCCGCGGTTGGCTGGGGCATCGGACCTAGGGACAGCGCGGGTCTACCGGCTGCCCATGCTACTCCAGTGCTCTCCCTCCTCCGGTAGGCAAATTAGGCGGCCCGCGAGGCCCCTTTGAGTGCGAGGCTTTAGGCGACCGCCTAATTTGCCTAATTAAAGAGCCGCCTCTGAGTATACATACAGTATATATGAAAACTGATCAATCCTGATGTACTGATGGCCTGTCTCATTTCTTAAAGGGCCTAAAATGCCAGGACAGTATAAATACTCCGTAAATTACCCCTTTTTGGAAAGCAGACAGTCCAAGGTATTTAGTAAGAGGCATGTCAAGTTTTTTGAAGTTGTAATTTTTTGGTCACAATTTTTTGCAACTATAGAAATTAAATAAAATTTGTTTGTTTTTTTCACATTTTTTTTTACATACTGTCACTAGTGCAGTACAGAACCATTAACCACTTCAGCCCCGGAAGGTTATACTGTTGCAGGTTGGCTCAGCTTCCTATCAGTCTCTTTGGTCATAAATGCTCCCACTGACTGTCAGCTGTAAAGTACACTGAGCAGCACCTGCTCTGTGCCATGAAGATGTGATTTCCGTGCTTATGCACGGGAGTGATGTCATCACGGTCAGGCCATTCAAGTGGCCAAACAGACAGAAACTGGAAAGAAAACTGGGAGAAGATGGAAGCGCATAAAGCGGACAGTGCTGGAGGACTTCCTTTTGACAGGCAAGTTTGTTATAATGTACTTATATGCTGTGCATACTAGCACATTATGGCATAAACCATCTGGGGTCCATTTATAAAAAATTTACAGCAAAGTTTAGTACCGCTTCACTTTACAATTAAACATTCACTTTGAAAAGCGAGTATTGTCTGCTTCTTTAATAAATCAATCCTACTGTGTATTCCAATCTTGAAAATTTTAATTGATCTAGGTGTCAAGAAATACTTTTTTTTTTAAATGCTCCTTAAAAGTGAGCGGACTAAAATTGTATAGGGGCTTTTTTGTCAAAATAAAACTGGAGAGAAGAAAGATGACACAATCAGGTTAGTCATTCTATAGGAAAATAAAACAATAAATCTGACTGGCAAAAACTCTTTGTTCCCAGTTACTTTTGTCCAGTTTTTAATAAACAGCCCAAAATCTTGGATCCCATCCTATCGATCACATTCCTTATTACTGATTTGCAAGTTACAATCAAGCAAAATGTTCTCTGTTTTCATTTTAGATTCTTACTAAAACTGATGAATCTGCAGTGGCTCTGACTGCAAGGTAAATGCAGCACAATTTTTTTTAGACAGAACAGACTTAAAGTGGTTGTAACTCTTATGCCGCGTACACACGATCGGAATTGTTATCAACAAAACCGTGGGTTTTTTTTTCCGACGGATGTTGGCTCAAACTTGTCTTGCATACACACGGTCGCACAAATGTTGCCGGAAATTTCGAACGTCAAGAATGCGCAGACGTACAACACTACGACGAGCCGAGAAAAATTAAGTACAATGATTCCAAGCATGCGTCAAATTGATTCCGAGCATGAGTAGGATTTTTGTGCATCGGAATTGGATACACACGATCAGATTTTCCGACAAGAACTTTTGTTGTCAGAAAAATTGAGAACCTGCTCTCAAACATTTGTTTTCGGAAATTCCAACAGCAAATGTCTGATGGAGCCTACACAAGGTCAGAATATCCGACCAAGAGCTCACATCGAACATTTGTTGTCGGAAAATCCGATCGTGTGTACGCGGCATTAGACATGAAACATGAGAAAAAGCACATCTCTCCTCTCCGCTCTGAGTGTCCATTTTCTCTGCTGCCTGGTTCCTCTGTTATTAGCATGACTCACTTCTGGCAGCTTTTTCCGACACCAAGAATTTAAATGGTGACATGGAAGGGAGCTGCAGTACACAGCCTTTGACTGTTATCCACAGCTATGCTTGTTCTCTGTACTGTGTGAAGGGGGGTCCAATCAGGGCTCAGAGCTGTTGGTTGTGTGAAGACTTTCTTGTTCATACATCACGGGACACAGAGCAGCATAGTCATTACTATGTGGGTTATATAGAATTACCTTCAGGTGCTGGCACTGGCAACTTCCAAAACAGGAAGTACCCTCCCCTATATAAGCCCCTCCCATCCGGGAGTACCTCAGTTTTTTGCCAGTGTCTAAGGTGTTGGCCAAGGTTAACATGTATTCATCTGGGCTTGTGTACAGGTTCTCTGGGCCTTAGCAAGCTATTCCGGATCCGACCAAAAAAAAGCTTCATAGCTAAACGGTCGGTACCCGGGCCTTGCAGAGAAGAGCAAGGTTTTGCCTGTAATGCCTCTCTTAGGAGGGCTGGACCCTGGGATCCAGAGCTCTGGTCATACCCAAAACCAAGAGGCTATCTGTGCAGGGTGCTATACAGGTCCAGGGGAGTGGAATCCTTGGGAGCCCGGTCCCTGAAGGTCTAGTACAATGCCTGCCGTGAAAGGTGAAGTTTGGGCTTCTGTGGACCAAACAAAGTCCTGCGGCGGGGAAAAGGTAAGTGGGGGCCCCTCAGGAACTTGGTTCTATTGAGGGGACCCCCAAGCCTAATATGTCTTTCTGCCTGTTACCTAAAAGGTATTCCCGCTAATAGCTGTATATGCCTAAGAAATCCTAGAAATGTTTTTTCATAAAGGAAGTTTTAAAAACTGTAAACCTGGAAATGTTTTTTCATAAAGGAAGTTTTAAAAAAAAAAAAGGACAAAAGTGCGGTACCTGTGTTTGTCCACTAGAGGCCGCTGTGGAACGTCTTTTTTTCTTGGGACTATTCCTTCCATGGTGAAAGTCCAGGCAGATGAATGAGCTCTCTATCAGGGAAGCTGCATTCCTCTGTCATGCTGCCAAGTAGTTTCCTTCCATCCCCGAGTCCTGGTGAAACAGGGACCCTGGCTCCTCTCCCTACATGGCGCCAAGAGCGCACACGTGCACGCGCGCGCACACACGCTTTCTTTTATAAAATTTAGCTTCAAAAAAGGGGGCGGAGCCTGGCGGATGACGCGCTCTGTGCGCCCAGCGCTTCTGCGCATGTGCGGGCGTCCCAGCAAGATAAAAGGACTCAGTTCCACGCTGCTTGCTATGGACACAGAGCATGAAAAGGAGCTGGTAGCATGGTATAGGGGCTTACAGCGGGCGGTTGATACAGGCATCCCCAGAAAGACGCATTAGTAGACACCCACTGATGTACATAGCAGCAAAATTGCATTAGACTATTTCAGTAAGGGGTGTATTGCGGCTGGAATACCTCAGCTTTGAACTAAGGAATATGCCGCCTAAAAAACTCCGAGATATACCTCTCAGGAAGTGTAGGGGGTCTCCATCGGGCTCTGAGGATCTGGAGCAGTCATCTGCACCCTCCTCCCCTGAGAAATCAGAGGTTAATACCCATAAGGAACCCCCGGGAGTGCCAGGTACTGCGGCTGTCCTCAGTCCACCTGCTCCTGCATATATAACAGAGGAGGTTTTTTCCTCAACTCTGGAGGGATTGGAGCAGAGATTGGCAGCATTGATCGCTTCTTCTCTACAGAAAAGAAAGCGCGCCAGATCTCCATCACCTCCATTAGAGTGCCTGTTGGCAGAGCAACAGTCCCAGGAAGGGACCGACCTACCTGAAGGGGATCAGGAGGTTAACTCTGTTTTTGAGGAATCGACAGTAGATGAACCATTTTCAGCATCACAGACTGAAAGATTGTGGGTCCAGAACCTAACTGACATGGTTCGATCTGCATTTAAAATGCCTCTTGTTGAACCATCAACTACTGCTGTCTCCTCATTGGGGTCGCTAAAAGCTCCCCAGGTTAATTGCTCCTTTCCAATACATCCATTATTGGAAGGACTTATATACCAGGACTGGGAACATCCTGATAAACTATTTGTTCCGCCTAAAAAATTTCCGGTGATCTATCCCATGGAGGAAAAGTTCACCCAGAGATGGAATGTTCCTACGGTGGATGCAGCCATCTCTTCTGTGAACAAATCACTGACATGTCCAGTAGATAATGTTCAAATGTTCAAAGATCCAGTGGATAAAAAATTGGAATCTTTATTAAAATCTGCTTTTTCCACAGCAGGGGCTGTTACACAGCCAGCAGTGGCAGCTATTGGGGCTTTAAAGGATCAAATGAAAATGGTCCTGAGGGATTTGCCAGACCAGCAGGCCCAGGCTCTGGCTGATCTGCCTAGAGCATTATGCTTTGCGGTTGACGCCATCAAGGATTCTATCCATCAGGCCTCCCGCCTCACGCTGTCTTTGGTACATATGCGTAGGCTTCTGTGGCTCAAAAACTGGTCTGCTGAAGCTCCCTGTAAGAAGCTCTTAGTTAGCTTCCCATTTCATGGGGAACGCCTTTTTGGCGAGGACCTGGATAAGTATATCCAGAAGATTTCCAGTGGTAAAAGTACTCTCTTTCCGAGTAAGAAGAGGTCTAGGGGTCCATCTTTTAAGAGGACTACCTCTCCTATCCCTGCGACGTCTGCTACTAAGCAGTTTCGACGGCCTCCTCGGTCAAACTCAGGGGGTAAAAATCAGGGACAGTCACAGGGTAATAAGAAACCCTGGATCCGAAGGGGTACTAAACCAGCCTCCAAGTCAAGCCTATGAAGGGCTGCCCCCACTCAAACGGGTGGGGGGAAGACTTCAGTTGTTCGCAGAGACCTGGCGGGAGACGATCAAAGACAGATGGGTGCTCTCCGCAGTAACTCTGGGATACAAGTTGGAGTTAAAAGAGTCTCCTCCTTCCCATTTTTTGTGGTCAGGCATGCCAAGAGACCCTCGGAAAAGAGGGTCTCTCCTATTGACGTTAGAACAACTATTGCTCCAAGGAGTAATTATGGAGGTTCCTATGGAAGAGTGGGGGTTGGGTTTCTACTCAAACCTTTTCACAGTCCCGAAGCCAAACGGGGACATAAGACCCATATTGGACCTAAAGAGTCTAAACAAATTTCTAAACGTCCGGTCTTTCCGGATGGAGTCGATCCGATCGGTCACCGCTGCCCTACAAGGGGAGGAATGGTTAGCCTCGATCGACATCAAAGATGCTTACTTGCATGTTCCCATCTTTCCAGGTCATCAAAAATTTCTACGCTTTGCAGTAGAAGGGCGCCATTTTCAGTTCAGAGCCTTACCATTCGGTCTGGCCACAGCACCACGAGTGTTCACAAAAATTCTGGCCCCACTGTTGGCCGATCTAAGAACACGAGGTGTAACGATAATGGCATACCTAGACGACCTGTTGTTGACGGACCACTCAGTTGCCAAGCTAGAAGTGGTAATTGTCGATACAATCAAGTATCTAGAATCTCACGGTTGGGTCATCAACCTGGACAAGTCAGCCCTACAGCCAGTGAAAAACCTGGTATATCTAGGGCTATGGCTGGATTCAGACCAGAGGAAGATTTTCTTACCTCTAGACAAGGTATCCTCTTTGAGGGGCTTGGTCCGTCTGCTTTGTGCAAAAAGACAGCCGTCCATACGCCTGTGCATGAGGCTGCTAGGAAAGATGGTAGCATCATTCGAAGCTGTGCCATACGCCCAATTCCACTCAAGGAATTTACAGAGGGCCATATTGTCAGCCTGGAACGGAAAAGTTCAGGCTCTAGACTTCCCGATGGCTTTGTCCCCTTCCGTTCGGAAGAGTCTCTGCTGGTGGTTGATCCCCCAGAATCTCCAGAAGGGAAAACCCTTCAGTCCGATATCTTGGAAGGTGGTCACTACAGATGCCAGCCTTATAGGCTGGGGGGCAGTACTGGAGCAATGGTCTCTCCAGGGCAGATGGTCAAATGTAGTAAAAACCCTGCCCATCAATCTCTTAGAGATACGAGCAGCCCGGTATGCCCTAGTAGCCTGGACATCCAGACTCCAAGGGTCCCCTGTCAGAATTCAATCAGACAATGCCACAGCAGTGGCATATATCAATCATCAGGGAGGCACCAGGAGTCGTGCAGCCCAGAGGGAAGTAAGTCACATCCTGGAATGGGCAGAAAAGCATGTCCCATGTATATCAGCTGTCTTCATTCCAGGGGTGGAGAATTGGAAGGCGGACTTTCTGAGTCGCCAACAGTTATGCCCAGGGGAATGGTCCCTTCATCCCGAGGTCTTCCGAGCAATATGTCAGCAGTGGGGAACACCGGATGTAGATCTGCTAGCATCCAGATTCAACGCAAAGGTGGACAGATTTGTCTCCCGGACAAGGGATCCCCTCGCTTGCGGCTCGGATGCTCTGGTGTTCCCTTGGGATCAGTTCAGACTGATATATGCATTCCCTCCGCTACAATTGTTGCCTCGACTCCTTCGCAGAGTCAGATTGGAGAAGAAGCCGGTGATCCTGGTGGCTCCAGCGTGGCCCCGAAGGGCCTGGTACGCGGAGATCATCAAAATGTCTGTGGGGAGTCCTTGGACCCTTCCACGTCGTCCGGACCTGCTTTCGCAAGGACCGATATACCACCCTTCCTTACTAACTCTAAGTTTAACGGCCTGGCTATTGAATCCCACATCCTAAAGAAGAGAGGTCTCTCTAACTCTGTGGTATCAACTATAATCAATGCCAGGAAGCCTGTATCCAGGCAGATCTACTATAGAGTTTGGAAGGCGTACATCACTTGGTGCGAGGCCAGAAAATGGCATCCACGTAAGTACGTTATAGGCAGAATTCTGGACTTCCTGCAGTGGGCTGTAGACAGGAAGTTTGCCTTAAGTACTATCAAGGGCCAGGTTTCGGCCTTATCAATACTATTTCAAAGGCCCCTGGCTATGCATTCACTTGTCAAATCCTTTATGCAAGGGGTGACTCGTATTATTCCACCGATTAAAGCTCCCATATGCCCATGGGATCTAAATTTGGTTCTGTCGGTTCTGCAGAAGCAGCCGTTTGAACCTTTGCGGCACATTTCCTTGGTTCTACTCACCAGAAAATTGATATTTTTAGTAGCCATATGCTCGGCTAGAAGAGTGTCGGAATTAGCCGCCATGTCCTGTAAAGAGCCATATCTGGTTATCCATAAGGACAGAGTAGTATTACGCCCTCACCCAGCCTTTCTTCCTAAGGTGGTATCGAGGTTTCACTTGAACCAGGATGTGGTTCTTCCTTCTTTTTTCCCCAAACCAAGCTCGGTAGAGGAAAAGTTATTGCATTCTTTGGATGTAGTAAGAGCAGTTAAAGCTTATCTAAAAGCCACTGCTCAGATTCGTAGAACGGATTCCTTGTTTGTTCTGCCGGAAGGCCCCAGAAAGGGTCAGGCAGCATCAAAATCTACTTTAGCCAAGTGGATTCGACAGGTCATAATACAAGCCTATGGCTTGAGAAGTAGACCGCCTCCGTTCAAAGTTAGAGCGCACTCCACGAGAGCAGTTGGAACTTCATGGGCAGTGCATCACCAGGCCTCCCTGGCTCAAATTTGTAAGGCCGCAACATGGTCTTCAGTACACACGTTTACTAGGTTCTACCAGGTGGACGTTAGAAGTCAGGAGGATGTCGCCTTTGGGCGCAGTGTGTTGCAGGCCGCAAAAGATCCTCATGCCTGATGGCGCCCAGCTTATGTATGGTGTATCCCCCCCCTCATTTGGCATTGCTTTGGGACGTCCCACATAGTAATGACTATGCTGCTCTGTGTCCCGTGATGTATGAACAAGAAAGTAGGATTTTTAAAACAGCTTACCTGTAAAATCCTTTTCTTGGAGTACATCACGGGACACAGAGCTCCCACCCCTCTTTTGGGGACACGTATTGCTTTGCTACAAAACTGAGGTACTCCCGGATGGGAGGGGCTTATATAGGGGAGGGTACTTCCTGTTTTGGCAGTTGCCAGTGCCAGCACCTGAAGGTAATTCTATATAACCCACATAGTAATGACTATGCTGCTCTGTGTCCCGTGATGTACTCCAAGAAAAGGATTTTACAGGTAAGCTGTTTTAAAAATCCTACTTTTAGGTCCCACCCTCTGCTGATAGAATGGAAGACAAATCCTCTCTTCTACATGTTTTTAGAATAATCTACAGAAGAAATTGCTGCAGATACATTGCTACAGCTTATGTTTCATCTTTGTGTATTCCCTAGTGCTGATCACTTCATTAGGTACATGTAAGACTTTACAGCCACTTTAAATGTCAAGTCGTGGATCTCCAAAATCCCTATTGGTTTCTCGTTTATTGGTCACATATAAGCAATACACTTTTTGTTCTTCAACCAACCCCCCTCTTCTCCACAAAAAATATAGGAACAATATGCACAGGAAAAGACTGAATTAGTAAGTTCAGGATCCTCTCACTGTAACTCATGTACTTCTAAAGTTGTCCTCTCATCAAAAAAATCAACAGGCTTTTTGTTTTCGTTATAGATGCCTACACTGGCCCTCCAGTGATTCTGAACCTGTATTACTCCTGCAACAAAATTAAACTATATAAGCAACAGCAAATCAAAGATGTGCAATGTGTACCCTTTTCCTTTTAATCATTGTATACCATCCCTTTGCTACAAATAACGGTTAAGTGGAGCCATTTATAAAATACCAGGGAATGTAGCTGCACAATATCTGAAAATGTCATCATCTTTGAGTCCATAATTTACCTTTCATTTGCTTTAGTGTCTTTTTCAGGTATTGGCCCTTTCCAAGCTTTCACACTGTACAGGGGTAATACAAGCAATGTTTTGGAGAAGGGGATTAGAGAAAACACTTTGCCCATGGCCTGTCCACTCAGTACCACACAGTACAAACTCTGACAGATGGGGGCATGTAAGTGGATGCACTGTTCTTGTTATGGGGGCCTCTGTACACAGTGATCACAGATATTGCCCTGAATGAGCTGTCAACAGTAAAAACTTCAGGTGATTTGAATTACGGAGACATGGAATACACAAGTATTTATTACATTTTCCAACATAGCTGGGCACCAGATATACCTGGGCAACAGATAAAAAAAACACTCCCACTTGTGATACTAGCGAATTAATATTCGCTATCAGTATCCGGCTTCTCCTCTCGGGCAATCAGGACAGAAGGCAGATCTAAATAAGACCGGGTTAGCCGGAGGGCGAAGCCAGGCACTGTGACCGCTGGAGGGGTGAGTGCGGAACTGGGGGGTTTGTTTGCTCCCCCCCCCAAAATGTTTAGCACCAGCTGCCACTGCACACAAGACATTTCATAAAAACATACATCAAGATGGGTAATTTTGCCAGTTAAATTAATGAAGCTGTCTGTGCTATTAAAGAAATGAAAAAAAGGAAACAAAATCACCAGTTATCAAAGCTGATGATTCATCTCAATTCATAACAAAAAAAAACAGATGAAAAAATTAAAATGTGCCTAAAAATCAAAACAAAAAAAACTGTAAAACAAAAACATTTTAATGTAGGTATAAAGTATTACTTTCCTTTTGAAAAATGGGCCTTTTTAAAATAGTATACAAATAAAACATAGAACTATACAATGCTAGAGAAAAGCTTTCTAAAAATATATTCTTGTTCGCAAAAATCAGAACATTCTAGCACATGATAAAAAGGTCCAAGAAAAATAATTTTTGTCATAATGCTTTGTCCTAAATAGACTACTCTCAAATTTAGTAAGGCGACAAGAAAAAAAATAATACATTATCAACGTATCATCTCTACATCTCCAAAATTGAAAAACTGCTCTGGAAATAATGGGAACAAAGCCGTTAAAAAGTGGTTAATGAGATGTTGCAAATCCATTTGGTGATGCCGTCTGCAAAACCACTTATTCCTCGGCCCTGGAAAGCTAGCACTTACCTGATTTTTATATACCCCTCATGATAAAGACAAAATACATTTTGTTTTCCAAGAGGTAAACCGCTGGAATCAATACTCAGATGAATCACTTTTGAAAATGACATATGTATGGAAACGATATCACTATGACAATTATGGTTTATGACATGGCTTTGAGGAATTGCTTTACAGAACTTTCAGTGACTGTGCCAAAGAAAAAGGAATACCCTGTCATCAAATGGCACATCCAGAAAGGGGTATTTTGTTCTGTGATGTAGAACAAAGCAGCTATAATGAAAAGAAAGTCTTCTATGAACCGAACAGGGGAGTACATCTTCTCTCTTTCCCTTGTCTGAATACTTGATTGTAAAGATCCTCAGAGCAACACATTAGCGAGACCTATGAGCTGTCTGTCATTTGGTTACCATATATCCAACATTTACAAGGAATGACAAATAACTAGGAAAACTAACAGCTATCAGGTTTTCAAATAATCTATTATGAGAAAGAAAAACACATTTTTTTCGAAGAAGTAAACAGATGTCTCCCACCATGCAAATACCACATCTCGTTCCTTTCTTCTTTGTTGTCAGAGAGACAAAGCTTTGTGTATTTCCTACCCTGAAGAACTTTACAAACATTTGTGAGATGTCAGGGATAATTAGACAAAGTGGAGATGTAAGACCCAGCCTAACGACTGTGTGTTTTGTAAAGATCAAAAAGCGTCTGTTGCCGACTTGTAAGAAAAATAAAGAAATTAAAATCAGTCTAAAAAGCATGGTTCCTGGCTTTTGCTGTTAACTAACCAAGCTTTTAGTGAGACAATCTTTACCAGGACTATACTGTATACTGTAGATGCTTTTAAATCCCACATGTTTAGGACAAGGTTTAACGCACGGCATGCCGGATGCTACAAAAGGTAACCTGACAAAATTCAGGCAATTCTAGTAAGCGCACATATCTATAAAAGACAGGTGCCCAAATAAAAAATTCTGCTAATTACAGAAGTTGAGTACAGCAGCCAACATGTCTGGTGACATGGAAAGTTTGGCTGTACACAGAGCACACAGCCAAATCTCCTGTCTCCTGTGCTAATAAGCACACATTTCGTCTTAATGAAATAATGCATCTTACCTAAAAAAAAACTAATCCAAGTAAACAGACATGACCATACCTTTATGTTCTCAGCTCCTCAGCATGACCCCCTAGAGACCAGTCTATCTGAATCTTTAATTCGTAAATCAAAAAAGAAATTACCAACAGGAAGTGATGTCACAGGATGTGAGCTTCACACAGGAAATGACCATATACGGATCTGACAACAGGAAAACCCTTCCAACAGAGTTAAATACAAACAACACGGGTACAGCAAATCAGACATTTGTATTCTTTCAAAAGAACCAATCACAGACATGTATGTATTCAAATTGAATGCTAGCAGTGATGTGTGCAAACGGTCAGATGCAGAGCCATGCCTTCTGTGAGACAATGAATCTCTCACAATTTGAACACTACAAAGATGGCTCTGTACAAGACAGTGTGCAAACCAACTAACTGCTTCCAATAATGCGAACCATACTCTATCATGGCTCAGTGGGCCATAATTTTCGGATAGTTATGCTATAGTTCCCATGTACACAGATCAGTTTGCTCAGAGTCATGCAGTCGTCAAGAAGTGGGCAGTCTGTTGGTGAGGCATAAATTAACATCCCTAAAAGAGCAAACATATCTGCTGTGTCCACTGGAAGGTTTTCACGCCAATGGTCTTCCACCAACGTCTGTATGTGCGAATACGCTCACATGAGCGCATTACAGCAAAACCAACACTGGAGGACATCTGACAACATACATTAACCACTTAAGCCCCGGACCATTTGGTAGCTAAAGGACCAGAGGTGAATTCAGAATTTTGCACTGCGCTGCTTTAACTGTAAATTGTGCGGACATGCAATGTTGTATTGAAACGAAATTTGCGTCCTTTTCTTCCCACAAATAGAGCTTTCTTTTAATGATATTTGATTGCCTCTGCGATTTTTATTTTTTGCGAGATAAACGGAAAAAGACCAAAAATTTTGAAAAAAAATGATATTTTCTACTTTTTGTTATAATAAAAATCGAATAAACTCAATTTTAGTCATACATTTAGGCCAAAATGTATTCAGCCACATGTCTTTAGTAAAAAAAATGTCAATAAGCGTATATTTATTGGTTTGCGCAAAAGTTATAGCGTCTACAAACTAGGGTACATTTTCTGGAATTTACACAGCTTTTAATTTATGACTGCCTATCTCATTTCTTGAGGTGCTAAAATGGCAGGGCAGTACAAACAACCCCCAAATGACCCCATTTTGGAAAGTAGACACCCCAGGGAAATTGCTGAGAGGCATGTTGAGCCCATTGAATATTTATTTTTTTGTCCCAAGTGATTGAATAATGACAAAAAAAAAAAAATTACAAAAAGTTGTCACTAAATGATATATTGCTCACACATGCCATGGTTATATGTGGAATTGCACCCCAAAATACATTCTGCTGCTTCTCCTGAGTACGGGGATACCACATGTGTGGGACTTCTTAGGAGCCTAGCCGCATACGGGCCCCCGAAACCAAGCACCGCCTTCAGGATTTCTAAGGGCGCAAATTTTTGATTTCACTCCTCACTACCTATCACAGTTTCGAAGGCCATAAAATGCCAAAATAGCACAAAACCCCCCTAAATGACCCCATTTTGGAAAGTAGACACCCCAAGCTATTTACTGAGAGGCATGATTAGTCCATGGAATATTTTATATTTTGCCACAAGTTGCAGGAATATGACAAACTTTATTTTTTTTGCACAAAGTTGTCACTAAATGATATATTGCTCACACATGCCATGGGCGTATGTGAAATTACACCCCAAAATACATTCTGCTGCTTCTCCTGAGTATGGGGATACCACATGTGTGGGACTTTTTGGGAGCCTAGTCGCGTACGGGACCCCAAAAACCAAGCACCGCCTTCAAGGTTTCTAAGGGCATAAATTTTTGATTTCACTCCTCACTACCTATCACTACCTATCACAGTTTTGAAGGCCATAAAATGCCAAGATGGCACAAACCCCCCCCAAATGACCCCATTTTGGAAAGTAGACACCCCAAGCTATTTGCTTAGAGGCATGTTGAGCCCATTGAATTTTTTTTTTGTGTCCCAAATGATTGAATAATGACAAAAAGAAAAAAAAAAGAAAAAAATGTACAAAAAGTTGTCACTAAATGATATATTGCTCACACATGCCATGGTTATATGTGGAATTGCACCCCAAAATACATTCTGCTGCTTCTCCTGAGTACAGGGATACCACATGTGTGGGACTTTTTGGGAGCCTAGCCGGGTACGGGGCCCCAAAAACCAAGCACCGCCTTCAGGCTTTCTAAGGGCGTAAATTTTTGATTTCACTCCTCACTACCTATCACAGTTTCGAAGGCCATAAAATGCCAAAATAGCACAAAATCCCCCCAAATGACCCCATTTTGGAAAGTAGACACCCCAAGCTATTTACTGAGAGGCATGTTCAGTCCATGGAATATTTTATATTTTGCCACAAGTTGCGGGAATATGACAAACTTTGTTTTTTTTGCACAAAGTTGTCACTAAATGATATATTGCTCACACATGCCATGTTTATATGTGGAATTGCACCCCAAAATACATTCTGCTGCTTCTCCTGAGTACGGGGATACCACATGTGTGGGACTTTTTGGGAGCCTAGCTGCGTACGGGACCCCAAAAACCAAGCACAGCCTTCAAGGTTTCTAAGGGCATAAATTTTTGATTTCACTCCTCACTACCTATCACAGTTTTGAAGGCCATAAAATGCCAAGATAGCACAAAACCCCCCAAAATGACCCAATTTTGGAAAGTAGACACCCCAAGGAAATTGCTGAGAGGCATGTTGAGCCCATTGAATATTTTTTTTTTGTCCCAAGTGATTGAATAATGACAAAAAGAAAAAAAAAATGTACAAAAAGTTGTCGCTAAATGATATATTGCTCAAACATGCCATGGTTATATGCGGAATTGCACCCCAAAATACATTTGGTTGCTTCTCCTGAGTACGGGGATACCACATATGTGGGACTTTTTGAGAGCCTAGCCGCGTACGGGCCCCCGAAAACCAAGCACCGCCTTCAGGATTTCTAAGGGCACAAATTTTTGATTTCACTCCTCACTACCTATCACAGTTTTGAAGGCCATAAAATGCCAAGATAGCCCAAAACCCCCACAAATGACCCCATTTTGGAAAGTAGACACCCCAAGCTATTTGCCGAGAGGCATGGTGAGTATTTTACAGCTCTCATTTGTTTTTGAAAATGAAGAAAGACATATTTTTTTTTTTTCTTTTTTCAATTTTTAAAACTTTGTGACAAAAAGCGAGATCTGCAAAATACTCAACATACCTCTCAGCAAATAGCTTGGGGTGTCTACTTTCCAAAATGGGGTCATTTGGGGGGGTTTTGTGCCATCTGGGCATTCCATGGCCTCCGAAACTGTGATAGGCAGTGAGGAGTAAAATCAAAAATTTACATCCATAGAAATCCTGAAGGCGGTGCTTGGTTTTCGGGGTCCTGTACGCGGCTAGGCTCCCAAAATGTCTCACACATGTGGTATCCCCGTACTCAGGAGAAGCAGCAGAATGTATTTTGGGGTTCAATTCCACATATAACCATGGCATGTTTGAGCAATATATAATTTAGTGACAACTTTTTGTAAATTTTTTTTTTTTGTCATTATTCAATCACTTGGGACAAAAAAAAAATATTCAATGGGCTCAACATGCCTCTCAGCAAATAGCTTGAGGTGTCTACTTTACAAAATGGGGTCATTTGGGGGGGTTTTGAACTGTCCTGGCATTATATGCACAACATTAGGAAGCTTATGTCACACATCATCCACTCTTCTAACCACTTGAAGACAAAGCCCTTTCTGACACTTTTTGTTTACATGAAAACATTTATTTTTTTGCAAGAAAATTATGTTGAACCCCCAAACATTATATATATTTTTAAAGCAAAGGCCCTACAGATTAAAATAGTGGGTGTTGCATTTTTTTTTTCCACACAGTATTTGCGCAGCGATTTTTCAAACGCATTTTTTGGGGGAAAACACACTTTTTTTTATTTTTAATGCACTAAAAAACTCTATATTGCCCAAATGTTTGATGAAATAAAAAAGATGATCTTAGGCCGAGTACATGGATACCAAACACGACATGCTTTAAAATTGCACACAAACGCGCAGCGGCGAGAAACTACATTCATTTTTAAAAGCATTTAAAAGCCTTTACAGGTTACCACGTTGGATTTACAGAGGAGGTCTACTGCTAAAATTACTGCCCTCGATCTGACCTTCGCGGTGATACCTCACATGCATGATGCAATTGCTATTTACATATGACGCTAGACCGACGCTTGCGTTCGCCTTTGCGCAAGAGCAGGGGGGGACAGCGGTGCTTTTTTTTTTTAATTTTTTTTAATTATTATTTATTTTGCTTTTTTATTTTATTTTTAAATTGTTCCTTCCATATTTTTTTTTTTTTTATCATTTTTATTGTTATCTCAGGGAATGTAAATATCCCCTATGATAGCAATAAGTAGTGACAGGTACTCTTTTTTTGAAAAAAAATGGGGGGGTTAGACCCTAGATCTTTCCTCTGCCCTCAAAGCATCTGACCACACCAAGATCGGTGTGATAAATTGCTTTCCCAATTTCCCAATGGCGCTGTTTATATCCGGGGGGGGGGCATTCCCTCCCACTGCTTGTAAAAGCAGTCCAGAAGCTAATTAGCCACTAGGATTGCTTTTACATGAAAGCCGCCCGCTGGCTGAAAAGAATGATACCCGCAGGCATCAATCTGGTATAACCATTCAAAGTCCAGCAACATACCAGTACGTTGCTGGTCCTTGTTGGACATGTATTGTAATCTTTTTTTTCATGCAGCCTGTTGGCTGAACGAAAAAAAGAGATTGATCGGTGGGTATGCCCACCATTAGAATACCTCCCTTCATCCACCCACTTCTAATGATGGGCATATATGCCGAAGCATGGGGGCATCCTCCCGCAAAAAAGTTATGCCGCGTACACACGGTCGGACTTTTCCACGGGCAAGCCTTCGTCGGAATTTCGACCCTATGTACGCGGCATAAAAGGTTATGCCGCGTACACACGGTCAAACTTTTCCACGGGCAAGCCTCCGTCGGAATTTCGACCGTATATACGCGGCATTAGGAGCAAAATCGCTCCTCCGCCCCTGCTGCCCCCATGCTTCGGCATATATGCTCTTTTTTTAACTGTGGTGGTGAAATCACCTCCTACAGCGTTGGAGTCACGGCTTTATGTATCGTGGGAGCAAACGCTGTTGCTGTCAAGATAAATAAATCCGCGATGAAACTGAATGGCATACCTGCTAAGCAAATGATGGTTAACATTAAAACAAAGTAACATTACAGTACAACAGTAAGACCTTACCTTACCATACCTGCAAAGCAAATACCAAAACAAAACCTAGTAAAAAATAAAACATTTTTTTAACGCAACCTGTGCCTAAAATATATATATGCCGAAGCATGGGGGCATCCTCCCGCAAAAAAGTTATGCCGCGTACACACGGTCAAACTTTTCCACGGGCAAGCCTCCGTCAGAATTTCGACCGTATATACGCGGCATTAGGAGCAAAATCGCTCCTCCGCCCCTGCTGCCCCCATGCTTCGGCATATATGCTCTTTTTTTTTAACTGTGGTGGTGAAATCACCTCCTACAGCACTGGAGTCACGGCTTTATGTATCGTGGGAGCAAACGCTGTTGCTGTCAAGATAAATAATTCCGCGCTGCAGTTGAATGGCGCACCTAAAAACAAAAAATTACATACCTGAAAAGCAAGCATGATAAAACATTGCAGAATGGAATACAGTAAAAAAGAGCAGAACAATAGAGAGAAAATAGAGAGAGAGAGAGAGAGAGAGAGAGAGAGAGAGAGAGAGAGAGAGAGAGAGAACAATAAAACTACAACTATTTTTTTTTTTTTTTATATTTTTTTTGTGTTTTTGTTTTTTACGTTTTTTTTTCTTTTTTACACTTTTTTTTTAAACTTTAACAACTGTAATGGTTCGGGTCTCTCAAAATGTAATGGCATCTTGGGAGACCCTGTGTAAGTGTGTCCTAGTCTGTGAAATGCTGTACCCTACGCTAAAACTTCACTTTTGAGTGGTAGCGTTCAAAACATTCACCAACGCAAAGACCAGGTTTGTCAGGACAGAGTGGACAATAATAACGGGTGTCACGCCTAAATCCGCGCTTGCTACAGACACGACATCTTTTTTGGGGGGTTCATTGGGTAGGGGTACTCGGGAGGAGATGCGTATAATGCCTCTCATGCAGCCGGCTTACTGCATTTGGTAGGGGATGGTGAGGTGCAGAACCGCCTGGATACAGGAGTTCTGTGACTATCTCATTCTGGAATTTTAGAAGAGATAAAGTCCCGCCTGAAGCTCTGTATAGCACATGAGCGTTCAGCAAAGCCAATTGAAATAAGGATAGAGACACTTTTTTGTACCAGCGTCTCGCCTTACGGTCAATTAGATACGGCGCCATCAACTGGTCGTTGAGGTCCACCCCTCCCATATTTTTGTTATATTCGCGGACACAGAGGGGTTTCTCCACAACACCAGTCGCCGTACGAATTTGGACTGTCGTGTCTGCATGAAGGGAGGTAAGAAGGAAAACATTCTTATTGTCCCTCCACTTCATAGCGAGCAAGTTATTACACTTTACGCAGGCTCTCTCCCCCAGCCTAAGACGGGCATCTACAAGCCGCTGGGGAAAGCCCCGGCGATTAGGTCGCACGGTGCCACGTGCTCCAATCTGATGATCAAACAAGTGACTAAACAGTGGCACGCTCATGTAATAATTGTCCACATACAAGTGGTACCCCTTTCCGAATAAGGGTGACACCAAGTTCCACACTATCTTGCCAGCGCTCCCTATGTAATCCGGGCAGTTGACCGGCTCAACCTGACTGTCTTTTCCCTCATAAACCATAAAGCTCCATACATAGCCTGTTGCCCTGTCACAGCACTTATAGAGCTTGACCCCGTATCTGGCACGCTTGCTGGGAAGGTACTGCTTGAAAGCCAAGCGGCCAGAAAATTTAATCAGGGACTCATCAACGCAGACAGCTTGATCGGGAATAAACAAGGCTGCAAAACGTTCGTTGAAGTGGTTTATGAGGGGCCGAATTTTATAGAGCCGGTCGTATTCAGGGTCCCCACGTGGACGACAAAGTTCATTGTCGTTGAAGTGCATGAACCGCAAAATCTGCTCGTATCGTTTCCTGGGCATGGAGGCAGAGAACACGGGCATGTGGTTAATTGGGTGCGTGGACCAATAAGCACGCAATGACGGGAATTTATGTGTGCCCATGTTGAGGGAAAGGCCCAGAAAGGTCTTAAATTCGGAAACCGTAATTGGTTTCCAATCTTTGGCAATGGAAGGCAACTGGGGATTAGCGGCGATGAATTGACCAGCATATAAATTACTCTGGTCCACAATAGATCTATAGAGATCTTCCGTGAAAAACAGCGAATAATAATCGATTGGCATAAAATCAGCTGTTTCCACCTGAATACCGGGTTGGGCAGTGAATGGGGGAAGTACGGGTTCTGCAGAACTGGTGGGGACCCAATCAGGATAGGCGAATTCTGCAGGAAGCTTACTATGGGCACGATGGGCCTGCCTTTGTCTTCTTATTGGTGGCAGCGGGACACTACTTGTGCTTGCCACCTCGCCAGCTTGAACTGCACTTATGGGACTCGCCACGTCACCACGTGATACTGCAGTGCTGGATGTACGCCCAGGCTGTACTAGGCCGCTGGTGCTTGCCAATTCACCAGAAGGAATAGCGGCGCTAGTACTCCTCTGCTCCATGATACGAGAGCCCTGCGGTTCTTGCTCCTCAACAACCTCAGAAGATCGGGATCGGGTACGCCTGACCTTAGCAGGGACCTCAACTTCGTCATCAGAGCTATCTGACGTGGGGCCGCTGACGTCACTGTCTTCTACGGGAAGATATTCTGAGCCTGAATCTGACAGATACGTGACCTCCTCTTCACTATCTGTCATGCTCAGAATCTCGTAGGCCTCTTTACTAGTGTACCTTCGACTTGCCATTTTGGGCTCTAAATTTAGGGGTACACTAGTAAGATTCACAGGAAAAAAAAGCACCCGACTGTCGTCAGCAAATATATCAAACGCTACAAAAAAAACTGTTAGCGGTCGCAGGGATCAGGACTGTCTCTGCGAACGCTGCAGTTATGTGTTTTGTGTTTGGTAAGTGACAGTGATCGATCGATACTGCACTTGGGTGGGCTGGGCGGAGGGGCTAAACGCAGGTGCTAGCAGGTATCTGGGCTGATCCCGCTAACACTGCGTTTTTGGGAACCCTAAACCGCTGGGGACGCTAGTATAGATCTGATCAGATACTATACCACTAAGGGAGGTGTATGTTTTGCGCGTGGGTGTTAGCGTTACTGGCACTAACCTAACGCTGCCTGGGGCGACGCAGACCCTCTCTGGCGCTAAAACCTAATTGATCTCACCCGCCGGGCGATCAGGGGGTTAAACCTTTATTGGGTTATATACGGCGGGTGCCCTGATGCTATAAAAAGCAAACTAACCAACCAGCGTCACCCGTAACCTTTATATGGTGATCACTGGTGAAAGGGTTAACTAGGGGCAATCAGGGGGTTAAAACCTTTATTAGGATAAATATGGGGGTAACCGACGCTATATAAAAACCTGACGGGTTACCTAAATAACTAAATAACTAACTGGGTAACCAGTGTCACCAGTGACGCTTATACGGTGATCACTGGTGAAAGGGTTAACTCTAGGGGCAATCAGGGGGTTAAAATAATATATGGGGGTATCTGACGCTAATAAAAACCTGCGGCGAACCTAAAAATAATTAACTGGCTATCTAGGGCACCACCGGCACTAAATACAGCGATCGAAAATACGACACTGGCGTTAGGGGGTGAAAGGGTTACCTGGGGGGCGATCAAGGGGTTAAACCTTTATTAGGGGGGGTTAGGGGGCTACCCTGGACCTAAAGGGGCCTAATCCTAACTGCCCTGCAACTTTTTACTATCACAGATGACACTAAAAGCAGTGATCAGTAAAATAAATGTTCACTGCAATCAGTGACACTGTGATTGGGGGCTGGGGGGTGACCTGGGGGGTGATCTGGGGGTGACTGGGGGGTGAAATGTGTGCCTATGTGTACCTACGTGTCAGTGGACTGTTGGTGCACTAACCTGCTTCCTCTCTCCTCGGCGCCGGAATCGAAAAGACCGCCGCGAGGGAGATGACATCACTTCCTCCTGCCTGTGTTTACATCACATGGCAGAGGAAGCATTTTCATTGGCCGGGAGCGATCGCGAGGGGGTGGCCGAAATCGAATGGTCACCCCCTCATCTCCGAACGCTCCCCAACGATTAACGGCCGCTCACTGTATAGGAGGGGGGTCCGATCGGACCCCCCAACTGTACAAAGGCGATCACGTATGCTCTACGTGATTGTGCCTGTCGGTGCCATTCTGCCGACGTATATTTACAGTGAGCGGTCGTTAAGTGGTTAATAAAAATTTCCACCTAAAGACTTTTCTTTGACTTCAAGACTTGTTTTCTATGGAACCGTTTTCCATAAAATTTTCTGGTAATTCCAAGATTGAACAGACTGGCTCCTAAGTTCAACTTGAATATGTCCAGGCCTGCCCGATATGCCCATTAATCTGTCTCCGGGACACCCTAGAGCTTTATAAAACCCCAGCATAAGGACATCCTATACCTCCACTTTGAAAGTGGCAATAATAGGTGGTCAATAACTTCCTCAGACACCAACACTGCCCCATGGCATATTTTTTTTCGGATTAGATTTAAAGGAGAAGTCCACAAATAAGGGAGTGAGTGAGAGGGGTGGGGTAAGCATGGAATACATTCAACTTGACGACCAGGACAGGGGTGAAGATCATGCATACCATCACTGAGCCTCATTTTTCATGGCAAAGCTAGAAGCTTCACTGTGGAGATCTTACAACTTACTGTAATTTCCTTAGAAATGTAAGATCCAGCTATCTAATGGTCACCAATAACTGGTGTTTTACATTAGATAGTTAGCTGTTTAAAAAAACACCTATCTATCATTTTTGAGTAAGTACTAGTCAGTTCCTTATAATTACAAATTGCAGTATGGCAATGGGGGAGGAATTTCAAGGCCAGCCATAGTCAGCATGAACCGCCTGAGATTCGAACCGTGTGTGGGCAGGCTGAATGTACCAAGTTGATCAGTATAAAGGGGGTTCCACCATGAACAGGTCCTAGTATCCTGCCGCCAACATCCCAGTATTGTACGGAAAAAACAAGGTATCCCCCATTGGAAACAGGACTTTGAGGGTGACAAGATTATTATATAGGATTGTTTAAAATAGCATAATCTTTAGTAATACAAAAGGAACATATGAACATACACATGTACAGTGCCTTGAAAAAGTATTCATACCCCTTGGAATTTTCCACATTTTGTCATGTTACAAGCAAAAACGTAAATGTACTTTTTGGGGATTTTATGTGATAGACCAACACAAAGTGGCACATAATTGTACAGTGAAAGGAAAATGAAAAATGGTTTTCCAAATTGTTTACAAATAAGTATTTGAAAAGTGTGGCATGCATTTGTATTCAGCCCCCTTTACTCTGATACCCCCAACTAAAATCTAGTGGAACCAAATGACTTCGGAAGTCACCTAATTAGTAAATAGAGACCACCTGCGTGTAATTTAATCTTAGTATAAATACAACTGTTCTGTGAAGCCCTCAGAGGTTTATTAGAGAACCTTAGTGAACAAACAGCATCATGAAGGCCAAGGAACACACCAGACAGGTCAGGGATAAAGTTGTGGAGAAGTTTAAAGCAGGGTTAGGTTATAAAAAAATATCTCAAGCTTTAAACATCTCATGGAGCACTGTTCAATCCACCATCTGCAAATGGAAAGAGTATGGCATAACTGCAAACCTACCAAGACATGGTCATCCACCTAAACTGACAAGCCAAGGAAAACATCACTCAGAGAAGCAGCCAAGAGGCCCATGGTAACTCTGGAGGAGCTGCAGAGATCCACAGCTCAGGTGGGAGAATCTGTCCACAGGACAACTACCGTGGACTCCACAAATCTGGCCTTTATGGAAGAGTGGCAAGAAGAAAGCCATTGTTGAAAGAAACCCATAAGAAGTCCTGTTTGCAGTTTGTGAGAAGCCATGTGGGGGACCCAGCAAAGATGTGGAAGAAGGTGCTCTGGTCAGATGAAACCAAAATTGAACTTTGTGGCCTAAAAGTAAAGCGCTATGTGTGGCGGAAAACTAACACTGCACATCACCCTGAACACACCATCCCCATCGTGAAACATGGTGGTGGCAGCATCATGTTGTGGGGATGCTTTCCTTCAGCAGGGACAGGGAAGCTGGTCAGAGTTGATGGGAAGATGGACAGAGCCAAATACAGGGTAATCTTAGAAGAAAACCTGTTATGCCGCGTACACACGGCCGGTTCTCTCGTCGAGAAAAACATTTTTTTTTCCTTTTGACGAGAAAAACGATCGTCTGTGGGCTTTCTGCCGTTTTTTTCAACGAGAAAAACGGCAGTAAAACGACGAGAAAAATTAGAACATGTTCTAATTTTTCTCGTCGTTTTCTTCGACATGTTTTCCGCGGCATTGTTTCCCATAGGGAAACACTGCCGCGGAGCCCACACACGGTCGTTTTTTTCGACCCGAAGAAAATTACATTTAAAACGGCCGTGTGTGGGGGGAACAAGCTGTTCCTCGTTTTTCACCGTCGAAAAAATCGATCGTGTGTACGCGGCATTAGAGTCTGCAAAAGACTTGAGACTGGGGCAGAGGTTCACCTTCCAGCAGGAAAATGGCTCTAAACATACAGCCAGAGCTACAATGGAATGATTTAGATCAAAGCATATTCATGTGTTAGAATGGCGCAATCAAAGTCCAGACCTAAATCCAATTGAGAATCTGTGGCAAGACTTCAAAACTGTTCACAGACGATCTCCATCCAATCTGACAGAGCTTGAGCTATTTTGCAAAGAAGAATGGGCAAAAATTTCACTCTCTGGATGTGAAAAGCTGGTAGAGACATCCCCAAAAAGACTTGCAGCTGTAATTGCAGAGAAAGGGGGTTCTACAAAGTATTGACTTGTATTGGGGGCTGAATACAAATGCACGCCACACTTTTCACATATTTATTTGTAAAAAAAAATGAAAAACATTTATCATTTATCACACTTTGTGTTGGTCTATCACATAAAATCCCAATAAAATACATTTATGTTTTATTTATTTTTTCCTTCCTTCCTTCTTTTTTTAAAATCAAATCATCTTTTTATTTATTTTTTTACATAAAAACAACAAAAACACCAAATACAACATACAACCCAAGCCCGCATTGAGAGGAGAAAAAAATAAATAAATAACAAAAAACACAGATTGCACCCCCCTTACCCCTAGCCCCCCATGGTCTCCCCCCTCTCCCATCTCTACTCACTCATCCCTCCTCCCCTCATACCTCCAAGATATCACACCACCTTCTCCATATTTTTTCAAATTTCCCTGGGCAACCTCTGCGTAAGAAAGTATACTTTTCTTTAATTACAGTTTCCCTTACTTGTGTAGCGATACCCTCAACTTAAGAGAGCCGCAAGTTTTGATTTTGGGCCCTGAGTACAGCTTCCTCAACCCCCCGGCAATCTGCTCTACCCGCTCTGGCACAGTTAACCCACAGCAATTTCACATAAACAATCACTTATGCTTTAATTGTGGGTGTGTGAATTGATAACTCAGACTCATAGACAATGTTGTAAATAATAACTGACTTTACTGCTAGTGGTAAGATAAAAGGGGATAACATGCATGTAACATTTGGTTCACAACACATAAGCAGGTCCCTGCAGTTATAAATCACAATACTGTGTGCGTGTGTACCAGCAATGGAAAGGGGACGGAACGCCACGTGGGGCGACCGTTACCTAAACACCCTGTGGTGTGATAACTAACTTATATAACTATCTAACGGATCAGGCCTGATCCCTAACCATGAAACTCAGTCTTAGAAGAAACACAAATCTTCACCGGCACAGGATCTGTAAAGGTGGTGCACTTGAAGTATTTAAAACCATGTATTTGTAATCCAATAGGGGGGGGGTAATTCTCCCTCACCAGAGGTGTTAGGCCTCGGAAGTCTAGTAGGCACAAAGTATAAAAGTAACAGTTTAAAGATGAGCTTTCGCTCGCTCACCACTCCGGAACACTTCCCTCAGTCCGGAACTTCCACCGGCTGTGTCGGTCCTCGTCCACAGCGGCTTCTGCGATCGGATCCCCGATCCAGATAACTTCAGAAGAGATGAGTCTGGATGCCACCCAGGCTCGCAAAGAGGGTGGAAGGCTCTTTGGTTCGCTCCACAGGCCCCAGGCTTCAGGCCTGGAACAGCACAGATCCGCACAGGTGTCTCTCTCTCTCTGCCTCCCCGTGTCCAAAGAGAAAGAGCTAGGCCTCGCCCCCTCCTTATATTCCTTCCCCCCGACTCCCCTCTCTCTGGAATTTCCTGTCTCTGATTAAAGGGGAACACCCCGCTACACACTCCCCCCACTAAAACTCTTTGGTCCCCAAAGATAAACATTTCAACAAAATTCCTGAACCATTTTAGAGAGTGCGGAGTATGATGTTGGTACAGGGAATTGCCACCAAAACTCAGAGGTGGGATTCCCTGTCCCACAGGTCACACTGGCATGAGTGGCCTGCCTAACTGTGCCAGAGGGTGAGCTGGGGTTGCCCTCCACCAAATGAACAGTGGAAGGATTGGAGCACTCGGTACTTCTTCTAGCGGTGGTAACAGAGTCCTCTGAGCTCTTTCCCAATTGAGGGTAGGTTAACTTCATGGGAGGTCTCACGACTCTGCGAGCTCTCTGCTCCCTTGGGACTTCAGGCTTGGGTGCCACAGGCTTTGTTTCAGGAACACTCTCTGACATCGTCACTGGTTCTGGGGCCTCTGTCTCTTCTTCATCCGAGTACAGACCCGGAATATCTTCCCAGCATTCAGGCACGCCACTGGATGGAATGAACTCTGTAGCTTCTGGGTTCAGGGTCCCATCCTGCATATCCTCAGTGGGTGGAAGGTCTATGGTGGGATTTTCCGGGGTTGGGGAAGGCCATAGCCACTCCAGTTCTCCTCTCCCATCTTCACTTGGTTGAGAAACCTGTCCCCCTCCAGATCGAGAGGTCTGAGACCGAGTGTTGGGTCTGGGAGTATCCAAGATGGAAACAGATTCCGGTAGGTTCCTCACTGGAGGTATCCTGACTGCTTCTTTAAGCGGGAGTAAGTGGTTTCTGTGCCAGGTCTTCAAGGGTCCCACTCTCCCCTCTGGCTTTAACTTGTACACCGGTAGTCCAGGGAGTTTCCTACAAATAACGTAAGGCTCAGACCTCCACCTATCAGCAAGTTTGTGTTTCCCTGGGATCCCTAGGTTGCGTAGCAGAACACGGTCTCCAGGCTGCAGGTCTTGCACTCGGACCTTCAAATCATAGTTCCTTTTATTTCGGGCCCCTCTCTGGTCTGAGGCCGCTTGGGCTTGTTCATAGGCCGCTTTCAAATTATACCTAAGTCTGTCTACATATCCTTTGTGGGAGGTAGCAGAGGTATAGTCTAGAGAAATGCCAAAGGCCAGATCCACTGGCAATCTTGCTTCTCTCCCAAACATGAGGCGATAGGGAGAGTAACCCGTCACATCACTGGTGGTGCAATTGTAGGCATGCACCAAAGTGGATATGTGTTGACTCCAATGCTGCTTCTTCTCTGTCTCCAGAGTCCCAAGCATGTTTAGCAAAGTCCGGTTAAACCTCTCAGGCTGAGCATCTCCTTGTGGATGATAAGGGGTAGTCCTGGTCTTTTCCACTCCCAGGGAGTCCAGTAGGTTCCGGATCAGGCGACTCTCAAAGTCCCTTCCTTGGTCGGAGTGGATTCTCTGTGGTAATCCATAGTGGACAAAGTATTTTTCTAGAAGCACCTTAGCTACAGTGGAAGCCTTCTGGTCTCTGGTGGGGAACGCCTGTGCATAACGGGTGAAATGATCGGTTACCACCAGAACATTTCCCAATCCACTCAAATCGGGTTCGAGGCAGAGAAAGTCAATGCATACCAGATCCATTGGGCCTTGACTCTGTAGGTGGCCCATTGGGGCAGCTTGATGGGGTAGAGTCTTCCTCTGGATGCATCGTGCACAGGAGTGGCAATATTCCTCCACTTCAGCCCTCATACAGGGCCAATAGAACCGGCTTCTGACAAGTTGGAAGGTTCTTTCAGCTCCCAGGTGACCATGCTGGTCATGTAAGGCAACCAGCACAGTCTCTCGGTGCTTCTCTGGGAGAAACAACTGCCATTTATCCTCGGAGCCATCAGAGGGGCCCCTTCGGTAGACCACTCCCTGATGGACCTGTAGCCTGTCTAACTCTCTCCTTAGCAGACGAGCCTCCTTGGAGGGGTGATGTCGAAGTTTCTCTGGACTCTCGTTTTCCAATGCTTCAAAGACCAATCTCCCCATGGGGTCTTCCAATTGGTCGCACCTCAGTTCCTTCTTAGACAGCTTCGGTAAGCATTCCTCTTCAAGTTGAGTCACCCCGCAGTAGTGTTTTGGGACTCCCACTGTGGTAACTCCTATCTCCTCGGCTCTGGAGCCCCCTCTGGCTTGAAATTCAGCCCCCTGACAAAGGGCTCGCACTCCCTCCGGTGCTACCTGAGTCCAGTCCTCCCAGTCATCAGCCATGGTATGAGATCTTCGGGACAGGGCATCTGCATCCCTATTTCCAGTCCCTGGTCTGTATTTAAGACTGAAGTTGAACCCAGATAATGCAGCCAGCCACCTGTGTCCTGTGGCATCCAACTTGGCAGTGGTGAATAGGTAAGTCAGAGGGTTGTTATCTGTTTTTACTGTAAACTCTGCCCCATAGAGGTAGTCTCTTAGTTTGTCCACCACTGCCCATTTGAGGGCCAAGAACTCCAACTTATGAGTGGGGTAGTTCTTCTCCGAGGGGGTCAGACTCCGACTCACATAGGCCACTGGTCGCAGTTGCTCTTCATACTCTTGGTAGAGCACTCCACCGAGGCCTTCATGACTAGCATCAACATGTAACTCATATGGTCTGGTGGGATCAGCATAGGCCAATACTGGGGCTGTGGTGAGGCTCCTCTTCAGGGTTCTGAAGGCCTCTTCACACCTGGGGGTCCACTGATCTTGAGCCGACTCCCCGGGTCTTCTGGGTCCCTGGCCATCCTCTTCCCCTTCAGTCTTGAGCAGTTCATTTAGGGGCTTGGCAATACGGGCAAACCCATCCACAAACCTCCTATAGTAGGAGCAGAAGCCCAGGAAAGATCTAAGTTCAGTGACTGTTGTGGGTCTTGGCCAGGAGGTAACTGCCTCCAACTTCTCAGGATCAGTGGCCACCCCCTTTTCAGACACTATGTGTCCCAGATAGTTCACCGAAGACTGGTAGAACTGACACTTCTCGGGGGAAAGCTTTAGTCCCTCTTCACTAAGCCTTCTCAACACTTTCTCCAATCAGGCCTCATG
Organism: Rana muscosa; assembly: GCA_029206835.1. Taxonomy (NCBI): domain Eukaryota; kingdom Metazoa; phylum Chordata; class Amphibia; order Anura; family Ranidae; genus Rana; species Rana muscosa. The sequence goes on from CM055128.1 coordinate 286,334,181, forward strand.
TTCTTCCAAAGTTCTCCCGAAGACAATGACATCGTCCAGGTACACAAGGACTTCTATGAGGTTCATATCTCCGACAGTCTTCTCCATGAGACGTTGAAAAGTAGCTGGGGCCCCAGATAGGCCCTGAGGCATTCTATTAAACTCAAAGAACCCCACAGGAGTTATGAAAGCGGTCTTTTCTTTATCCTCTGGGTGCATGGGAATTTGATAGTACCCGCTCTTGAGGTCCATCACGCTGAACCACTTAGCTCCAGACAAACTCTGTAAGGCGTCCTCTATCCTTGGCGTGGTGTACTGATCAGGGGTGGTCCTCCTGTTGAGAGTTCTGTAGTCAATGCAGAGCCTCAGCGACCCATTCTTCTTCCTGACCACCACTATTGGAGAGGCATAAGGGCTTCTGGACTCTCAAATCACCCCAGTCCTTTTCAGTTCTGCAAGCTGTTCTCTCAGATCCTCCAGATCTGCCAGCGGAACCCGCCTGACTCTCTCCCTGAACGGTTTGTCTTCTTGCAGGCGGATGCGGTGGGTAGCACTCCTCGCACGCCCCACATCGAATTCATCTTTTGAGAAAATCTTCTCCCATCTAGTCAGCTGGGCCTTGGCTCTCTCCTTCCAGGCCCCAGGCAAGTTCGGGTTCTCAATGGAAAGTTTTTCCCAAACATCTTCTTCTTCACCCGCTTGCTTCACTTCTGACCAGCTGACTGGGACAGCAGGACTCACCTGTCCCAGCAACATCCGGGCAGGTACCTCTATGGCCCTTCCTGTAGAGTTCCTTACACTCACCAGGACTCTTCCCCTGGCTTTCTTCAAGGCCTTGATTGGAATCACTTCCGGTATCACTTCCAGGCCTGAGTGATCTTCCCTTGGGTCGGATTCCAGCATGACAAAGGGGCCAGGCTGCTCCCAGGTGAGATTCACAGTGGCCTTGAGGCAAGCCACCTGTCCGGGCTGCAGCACCACTCCTTCTCTCCCCAGTCTCCACACCTTCCCTATCCCCTCTCCTGGGGTCTTCTGCTCCAACACTAACCGTTGGTAGGCTGTCTTCAGCATGGGATGGATGTTTGGATCTTGATGGCTCCTCATCTTCACCAGGGGCGTCAGAAGTCTTCTCACTAGATCCGTATTGGTGCCTATGATGAGGGACATCTTGCTGGCCCCGGGTGGTCTAGGACACACAACTGCCAGGGTGTCGAACACTTCTGTCTTCCCAGCCACAGAGGGGTCGAATGTCAGCTTTATGGGCAGATAACCATCATAGGGGAACCTCTGCGTTCCCAGGCCCCATATCTCCAGCTCTTCTATCTTCTGTATAGGCAAATGGCTTAAGTGCCTATCGTAGAAGTCTCTGTACAACAAAGTCACTTGAGCTCCAGTGTCCAGGAGGGCCTTCGTATATACTTCTTCTACCTGGATAGATACAGTGGGGGACGGGCCGACCAATTCTTCTGGGTACGGCCGGGTTGAGGTCACTTTCTTCTGAGGACTTGTCTTCATCCAGTTTGTTTTTGACTTTATTCTCTCTTGAGCCCGGTATGCATTGACCTTCCCCACCCTAATGGGAGTACAAACCCGCTGAGGGATGTTATTGTCTCTTGGTTGTAGGCATTCCTTCTTGGGAGTGCTAAATTTCTTCTGAGGGGTCTTGTCCCCTCTCTCTGGTATGTATCTTGGTTGAGAGACCCTAGATTCCTTCTGAGGAGTTTTGTTCTCTCTCTTCCTTCTATTCAGTTTGGAGCTCACTGAAAGAGATGGGCACCCGGTTGACTCCCTCACCGGGGCCCTCTGGCGTTTCCCGCCGGCTGGCGATTATCCATTTTCTTCTTCTTAGGACTGGAACACCTACTGGCAAAGTGGCCACTGCCTCCGCAGTTGTAGCATAACATCTCTTCTCGGTCCCGAGTGGGACTCGGTATTGACGTATCTGGGAACAACTCCTTTCTGGGGCTTGGTTTCTCTGCTCCACCTTGACCTTTCGCCATTATAGCAGTCATCATCTCCATCATCTGGGACATCTGCAACTTCAAAGTGTCCACCTCCGCTCCCCTATCGGGAGTCATGGCCGGTGTAACTATAGCTACCGGCTGTTTGACGGGCTCTATCAGGCGTTCTTTTTTTTTTTCTTCCAATATAGCCTCTTCCTCTCTAATCATTCGGATGAGGTCAGGGTACTCCAGATTCTTCCCATCCTGCCGGGCACGCAGTGTCCATGCAATTGGATCCATGGGTTGAGCTCCCCTCACTACCTGTTGAGCACGGGCCTCATCTACTTTCCCTGGGCTGATCCCCTTCTTTAGGATCATCCTATGCAGTATTTTGTCCAGGCGTCCCATATAGTCTGATAGTTTCTCACCTTCCTTCTGGTAGCAATGCTCCAGCTGATAAGCAAGCTCCGTGACTTTCTCTGTCCCACCAAACACATTCTGTAACACATCGAGGCACTCTTGTGCAGTACAATCTGCCTTGCTCATCTTCAGGTTGCGTACGGCCTCTAGAGCAGGCCCTTTCAAACTTTCCACAACCCTCTGTTTCTTTCTGCGGTCCGGAACTTCCCATTCCTCTAGTGCCTGAGTTGCGCTGTCTAGCCACTCCTCAAATCCCTCTTCTTCCAAGGGTACTGGTTTCCTCCCTGAAAACATCCGGAGTTTCCTGTACCCCGACATCGGGTAATCTGTGGGCTCTTTCTTGCACTGAGCTACAATCTCCCCCAGAACAGCGCATAATTCTGCACTAAGGGTGCCTGGGCTTGTCCTGTGACTCTTTGTGTCCTTCTGTGGGGATGACGGGGAAGATGGCTGCGGTGACAGTGTTATTTTTGTCTGAGGGCTGTCTCTTCTGCGCGGCAGCGCATGCAGCAAATGATAGACCTGATCGTCCTCATCTTGTATGCTGTTGCCTCTAAACTGTTCAGGAATTTCTGCCTGCCATTCCAGTAAGACATGTGAAAGTCCCCCATTAGTTTTCACGTCTATCACCCATGGTTTGTGAATCGGTGATAGGGACATTATGAGTTGTATCATTGCTTGTGTCTGCCATATCCCCGGGAGTTCTATAACTGCCGTCCTGGCTGGGTCTACGCCCCATCTCTTGTACCACTGTCCCACCTCTATCGGGTCCATGCCGGTAGCTTCTGGCGGTTTCACCGCTGTCTCAGTAATCCCGGACGAGCCCCCACGTGTAGCGATACCCTCAACTTAAGAGAGCCGCAAGTTTTTGGGCCCTGAGTACAGCTTCCTCAACCCCCCGGCAATCTGCTCTACCCGCTCTGGCACAGTTAACCCACAGCAATTTCACATAAACAATCACTTATGCTTTAATTGTGGGTGTGTGAATTGATAACTCAGACTCATAGACAATGTTGTAAATAATAACTGACTTTACTGCTAGTGGTAAGATAAAAGGGGATAACATGCATGTAACATTTGGTTCACAACACATAAGCAGGTCCCTGCAGTTATAAATCACAATACTGTGTGCGTGTGTACCAGCAATGGAAAGGGGACGGAACGCCACGTGGGGCGACCGTTACCTAAACACCCTGTGGTGTGATAACTAACTTATAACTATCTAACGGATCAGGCCTGATCCCTAACCATGAAACTCAGTCTTAGAAGAAACACAAATCTTCACCGGCACAGGATCTGTAAAGGTGGTGCACTTGAAGTATTTAAAACCATGTATTTGTAATCCAATAGGGGGGGGGTAATTCTCCCTCACCAGAGGTGTTAGGCCTCGGAAGTCTAGTAGGCACAAAGTATAAAAGTAACAGTTTAAAGATGAGCTTTCGCTCGCTCACCACTCCGGAACACTTCCCTCAGTCCGGAACTTCCACCGGCTGTGTCGGTCCTCGTCCACAGCGGCTTCTGCGATCGGATCCCCGATCCAGATAACTTCAGAAGAGATGAGTCTGGATGCCACCCAGGCTCGCAAAGGGGGTGGAAGGCTCTTTGGTTCGCTCCACAGGCCCCAGGCTTCAGGCCTGGAACAGCACAGATCCGCACAGGTGTCTCTCTCTCTCTGCCTCCCCGTGTCCAAAGAGAAAGAGCTAGGCCTCGCCCCCTCCTTATATTCCTTCCCCCTGACTCCCCTCTCTCTGGAATTTCCTGTCTCTGATTAAAGGGGAACACCCCGCTACACTTGTATTTTCCACTCTGCTACAGTGGGTGGGTATGGTGATAACCACTTTTGTGCAATAAGCTTACGAGCCTGGAATAGACTTCTATTTATTGAAACAGTATAATCCTCTGGGATTCTTGATTCATCCAGTATACCCAGAAGACAACCCCCAGGCTCCATGAGCATCACACTCTCAAATACACTATTAATCATAGATACCACCCCAGACGATCATAGATACCACCCCAGACTTCATAGATACCACCCCAGACAATGTTTTTTGTTGTAACATGACAAAAAGTGGAAACTTTCAAGGGGCATGAATACTTTTTCAAGGCACTGTAAAATAGTGTCTGTGCAAAGACACATAAAAAGTACATTGGAGATAGGGATGAGCCGAACGCCCCCGTGTTCGGTTCGCACCAGAACCCGCGAACGGACCGAAAGTTCACACGAACATTAGAACCCTATTAAATACAATGGATGCGAACGTTCGAAATCTAAAGTGCTAATTATAACGGCTAATATGCAAGTTATTGTCCTAAAAAGGGTTTGGGAACCCGGGTTCTGCCCCAGGGAACATGTATCAATGCAAAACAAAGTTTTAAAAACGGCCGTTTTTCGGGAGCAGTCATTTTAATGATGCATGAAGTGAAAAAAAAAGTGTCAAATATTCCTTTAAATATCGTACCTGGGGGGTGTCTAAAGTATGCCTGTGAAGTGGCACGTGTTTCCCGTGTTTAGAACTGTCCCTGCACAAAATGACATTTCTAAAGGAAAAAAAGCCATTTAAAACTGCTTGCGGCTTTAATGTCATGTCTTGTCCTGGCAATATGGATGAAAATCTTTGAGAAAAATGGCATGGCTACCCCATCACCCCTCCCCCTACCCCAGACCGTTACCAGCCCCTTTGGGTCTTGTATGGATATTAAGGGGAACACCGCACACAAAATAAAAAAGGCCCTATATACTCTGAACAGCAGTATACAGGCGGTGCAAACAAGACAGGGACTGTAGGTTTGTTCTTAGGTATAATCTGTTTTTTAATTTTGAACAGGTACATTGTTTAAGTGTAGCTCCAGCCAAAAAATCTATTTTTAAGCTTTTTGGAAAACATAGGGAAGGGTTATCACCCCTGTAACATTTGTTTTGCTGTCTGTGCCCCTGTTCAGAACATTTCACCTCACTTTCCGTCCTAATGACAAATGTTTTTGAAAAGTGGGGTTTTTATTGAAACAAGGATTGGTGATAAAGCATCAGTAGAGAGGAGACACCTTTTTCCCATATTAACTCTTACAGGAGAGAATTTCCCTTCCTAGGGGTAGTTTTCCTCTCACTTCCTATTGTATCCTTCCGTTTGCAAGTAGGAGTCGTTTGTAAGTTGGATGTTTGAAAGTAGGGGCCTGCCGTATATACTCAGCTGAAATTTGCCCCTTACATGTTGGTGTTGCCACAACACTGTGAGCCCTCACAGTTACTCTTGGTGGGCGCTGGAACGCCCTGCCGTGAACTATTATATCAGGAATTGTAATTACATGCTATTGTTGAACAGTGGTAGGAAAAATTGGGCCTTTGGTGGTGGTGCTGGTGCCACAACACTGTAAGCCCTCACAGTAACTCTTGGTAGGCGCATGAATGGGCCCTGCTGTGAATTATTAGATCAAGAATTGTAATTGCATGCCCCTGTTGAACAGGGGCTGAAAAATTGGGCCTTTGGTGGTGGTGGTGGTGTTGTCACAACACTGTAAGCCCTCACAGTTACTCTTGGTGGGCGCAGGAATGGGCCCTGCTGTGAATTATTAGATCAATAAATGTAATTACATGCCCCTGTAGAACAGCAATAAAACCAGATGAAATGAAAACCAGCAATAAGGGGTAGCTTCAGGTGTATACTGTGCAGGAGGCACACTACACCCACTGTAACTGCTGCAGATGCCTGCCTGTGTTACACAACAGGAAAACACAGCAATAAGGGCTAGCTTCTGGTGTATATTTTGCAAGAAGCACACTACGCCCGCTGTAAGTGCTGCAGATGCCTGTTAGTGTAACACAAAAGAAAAAAAACTACGAGCAATAAGGCCCCTTTCACACTGGGGTGGGCAGGTGCGGTGGCGGTATAGCGGCGCGATTTTCAGCGCTGCTATACCGTCGTTATTACCGCGGTATGCGGCCACTAGCGGGGTGAATTTAACCCCCGCTAGCAGCCGAAAAAGGGTTAATTCCCCCCGTGTTTGCGGGCGGTATTACCGCGGTGTCCCATTGATTTCAATGGGCAGCCGCGGTAAAGGAGCGGTGAACACACCGCTCCTTCACCGCTGTAAAGATGCGGCTAGCAGGAAAAAATCGTGCCCTGCAGTCTTCAGTGAGAAAGCCGAGGGCTTTCACATTGAAGCGGTGCGCTAGCGGGACCGCTCCAAAAGTCCTGCTAGCCGCATCTTTACAGCGGTGAAGGAGCGGTGTGTTCACCGCTCCTTTACCGCGGCTGCCCATTGAAATCAATGGGACACCGTGGTAATACCGCCCGCAAACCGCGGCAATAGCCGCGGTTTGCGGGCGGTATTAACCCTTTTTCGGCCGCTAGCGGGGGTTAAATTCACCCCGCTAGCGGCCGCATACCGCAGTAATATTGACGGTATAGCGGCGCTGAAAATCGCGCCGCTATTCCGCCACCGCACCTGCCCGCCCCAGTGTGAAAGGGGCCTAAGGGGTAGCTTCAGGTGTATAATGTGCAGGAGGCTTAGCAAAAATATCACTGACACTGTCCCTACCTATCCTTCTCTCTCCCTACACACAAGGTTTAGCAGAATATCACTGACACTGTCCCCTCCTATACTTCTCTCTCCCTACACACAAGGTTTAGCAGAATATCACTGACACTGTCCCTACCTATCCTTCTCTCTCCCTACACACAAGGTTTAGCAGAATATCACTGACACTGTCCCTACCTATCCTTCTCTCTCCCTACACACAATTTCACTAACACTGTCCCTGCCTATGTATATCTTTCCCTACACGCCGGAAAACACACTACACAAGGCCGCCGCGCTGGCGGCCTTTTATAGTGTGGGGCGTGTACTAAACCCCCCTCAGCTATAATTGGCCACAGGCAGAATTATGGCTCTCCTCGCTGCCGGCGCTGTGATTGGCCAAGCATGCGGGGTCACAGTGCATGCTTGGCCAATCACAGCGCCGGGATTTTGGGTCGTTCGCGTCACTCGAATTTGATGCGAACGACCCAAAACGTTCGATCTTCGTCGAACGATCGAACAGCCGATGTTCGAGTCGAACGTATGTTCGACTCGAACGCGGAGCTCATCCCTAATTGGAGACAACAAAGTATATGTATTTCCAACATGGTTATACAGTGAAAGGTATACTTTGTATGTGTCTTTGCACAACCACTATTTTACATGTGTATGTTCATATGTTCCACTTGTATCACAAAAATTGTGCTATTTTAAACAATCCTATTTGGTACTCTTGTCGCCCTCAAAGTCCTGTTCCCAATGGGGGATACCTTGTTTTTTCCTTACAAGTTGATAAGTACAACCAACCTGCCAGATCACTAGTGATTATCGCTAGCGGTTCCTATAGCCGCTAGCAATGATCACTGTCTTCTCCTGGAGGGGGAAGCAGAAAATTGCTCGGCCCTGTCAGCACTGTCCTGTAAGAAATTTGCACCATGTATGGCCTAAGGCTACAAGGTACTCAAGATTGCCACCATGGGATGGTCCTCAGGAAACCTTTTGTTCTGGCAATTGCTATACAAAGATTCCCCCAACATACTGTATCTGTTTCAATCTTGCAGTCTGTTTTTTTAATTTGATTTCCTTCTGGGGCCCTGCAAGCACCAGCCTGAGATCAAGTCAAAGCCATACTTGAACAAGACATATAAAACAAATATCTCTCTTTGTTTATTTTCATCAGTGTGTGCCAAATGCACTGGTAACTATTTCATTTCAAGGTCAATTTTCTCCAAGCCGAACTCCAGCCTAACCTTCTGTCTTGCACAGTTATACAGGTACCTTGCTCCAGTACTTAACCCCCTTAGCTGTTTTACCGAGTCTGGCCCGAGGTGAGTTTTTCATACCAAAAGCGGTAACCCCGAGCCAGACTCGGGCTGCATCGCAGTATCCAGGGAGAGTTACTTACCTTGTTCCCTGGATCCTGCGATGTCTCCCCGCAGTGTGTGCGAGCCGTGTCTTGCTCGATTCACACTGCCGAGTGCCAAGCAATGGCGGATCCAGGGGGGGGGGGCAACAGGGCAATTGCCCCCCCCGAGACAATCATGTCACATTCACTCGCTAGCTGTTTTTTTTTTTTTTAAGATTTTTTTAAACTGCATTATCTGCGGCTGCCTCTCTGAGTCTCTCTCTCACATCAGCCGATCAGCGGCGCTGAGAGAGAGACTCGTCGTCAGGGATGGATCCCTCAGTGGGCTGATTTTCAGTGACAGCCCTGAGCCTTGAGTCTCTGCGCTCCGCTGACAGTCCTGTGTATAAGCGAGGACTTGCTCTGCTCCTCCCACACATCCACAGCCAGTCAGCAGCCAGTGTAAACCTCCCCCTCTCCAGCCCGCCACATTTGACTGCCCGGGTGCTGGAGCGGGGCTGAATGGGGGAGCTAGGAAGGAGAAATACAATGCAGACAGACACAAGAAGGTATGACCACAGCTACAGGATAGCTAGATCTGCAGCACACAGATCATCAGGACTCATGTCACATCATGATCTCACATGTACACTGGCTGCAGTGTCTTCCAGAAATCTAGGCAGTGTGCAGGTCAGTCCCCTCACTCCTACTTTTTTTTTATTTTTTTATAGCTGCTTATCCTGCACACTGATAAGGTCCTGCTCACATTCTGTGTCCAGTGACCTTGTGACACATGGCTGGCTGTTAACTATTTCAGTTATTTAGCCAGAGCTCTGTCTGTGTGTGTGCTGCATGGTTTGTGTGATGTTTTTTGGAAGGATTAACTGCTAGTTCAGGCTAGAACTTCACAGACCAATTAACTGTTTACTGCCCTCCACTAATCCTGAGCAGATCACTGTATAACAATTTGTATTTTGGAAATTGGGATGTGCTGTTGTCTTCTGTCTTCTGTCACATGGGTGTACTTTCAAAGGAAGATTACCAACTTGATCTTTGCAGAGCTGGTTTAAATGGAGTGGAGCAACCCTGCAATACTATATACTGTTACACTGGGTTCAGCCATAAACGCAGTCTCTGACCATCTCCTGTAGAATGTCCGCAGTACCTGACCATCTCGTGTAGTGTGTCCGCAGTCTCTGACCATCTCCTGTAGTGTGTCCACAGTCTCTGACCATCTCCTGTAGTGTGTCCACAGTCTCTGACCATCTCCTGTAGTGTGTCCACAGTCTCTGACCATCTCCTGTAGTGTGTCCACAGTCTCTGACCATCTCCTGTAGCATGTCCGCAGTCTCTGACCATCTCCTGTAGTATGTCCGCAGTCTCTGATCATCTCTTGTAGTATGTCCGCAGTCTCTGACCATCTCCTGTAGTATGTCCGCAGTCTCTGACCATCTCCTGTAGTATGTCTGCAGTCTCTGACCATCTCCTGTAGTATGTCCGCAGTCTCTGACCATCTCCTGTAGTATGTCCGCAGTCTCTGACCATCTCCTGTAGCATGTCCGCAGTCTCTGACCATCTCCTGTAGCGTGTCCGCAGTCTCTGACCATCTCCTGTAGTGTGTCCGCAGTCTCTGACCATCTCCTGTAGCGTGTCCGCAGTCTCTGACCATCTCCTGTACTGTGTCTGTAGTACCTGACCATCTCCTGTAGTATGTCCGCAGTCTCTGAACATCTCCTGTAGTATGTCCGCAGTCTCTGACCATCTCCTGTAGTATGTCCGCAGTCTCTGACCATCTCCTGTAATGTGACGGTGACTAGTGACAGCAGCTGCCTGGATTGAAGCGCGGATCCGATAGCTCCGCGGGTGAGAATGAGAGCGAGTGGGCCGGGCAGCTCGGCAGGCTGGTAAGGGAGCAAACGGGTGAGAGAGCGTGCAGCTCGGCACCCGGGGAACTAAAAGCGCGGGCAGCTCCGCTGGCGGGAGAGAAAGCATGCGGGCTTGGTGAGTGTGAGCAAGTGGGGGAGCAGAGAGATGACATCATCTCTCACCGCCCACCCTGCACTTCTGCCCTCAATGTGTAGGCAGCCGCGGGCAGCAGAAAGACTACATTATCTCTCTGCTGCCTAACTCTGGGACATAGCATGGGACAATTGGAGCAGTGACAATCCGCAACGTGTGACAGACAGGCAAGTGACAAACATGTGGCAGGTGATGTGGCAAGTGACAATCCGCAATGTGTCAGGCGACGTGGCAAATGGCAATGCGTGGCAGGCGGCGGTGGCAAGTAACACACTCGGGGCTCCCACTGATTCTGCATTATGGTGAGTTGAACCATTTCATTTTATATAACAATGTAATAATAGAAAAAATGTGTTTCAATTATTCTGACACCATAACAACCTTGGTGCCGGGATGATTGAAGCTCCAACACCAGCCATTTCTCTGAAAAATTGCCAAAAAAAAAAATATTTTCTGGAAGTGCCCCTCCCGAGACTAGACTCTGGATCCGCCCCTGGTGCCAAGCTCCGTTCCCTGCGACGTTGTGGCGCACAGGGATGGAGTTCGGCGCCAAATTCAAAAAGTGAAAAAGACAGTATATATACAGTATACTGTAATCTTACAGATTACAGTTCTGTATCAAATAATTACACATCCCCTTTGTCCCTAGTGGTCTGTCCAGTGTCCTGCATGCAGTTTTATATTATAAAAACTGTTCTTTCTGCCTGGAAACTGGAGATTGTCCATAGCAACCAAAAAGTGTCCCTTTATGTCAAAAGTAGTTTTAGACCAGCTAAAAAACAGCGATAATAAATTAGAATCACTTGCAGAAATGAGCGATATCGATTTGTGGTGAAATTTGTCATCAAACACTGAAAGTAATGACAGCGACAATTCTGCAACTGAGCAAATTTCAGTGTTTTTGATTTGATTTCATTATTGAATAATATTTATTATTATTATATTATTATTTGTTATATTTATTTATAGTTACCGTATTTATTATATTATAATTTATGATTTTGTGTTTCAAACTTTATCATACCCGGGATGTCTACGAGACTCGGGTTTGGACAGATTTAAGTGAGTTATTCCTAAGAATTACAGGCCTACAGTATAAAACGCCAAATTTCCATGCAAAATAATTGTACCGCTTTCAGCACCTAAAATCAGAAAGAATCATTCCGCCAGGGAGGTTAAAGCGGAGGTTCACCTAAAAAAAAATATTAAAAGCCAGCAGCTACAAATACTGCAGCTGCTGACTTTTAATAAATGGACACTTACCTGTCCAGGGTGCCCGCGATGTTGGCAGCTGAACCCGTTCAATCGCTCGGCTCTCGGCTGCCCCCGCCGCCATCCTCAGTGAGGGAGTCAGAAAGTGAAGTGTTGCGGCTTCAATTCCCGGTTCTTTACTGCGCATATAGCGCTGCACGTCCTCACTGGTCCCCGCTATCTTCTGGGACCTGTGTGTTTCCCAGAAGACAGCGGGGGGGGGGGGGAAGGGGCATAGCTCCAGTGGGAGTCTATGCCGGGAAGTGGGTGCAAATACCTGTATTATACAGGTATCTGCACCCCCCTCCCCCTGAAAGGTGCCAAATGGGACTTTCCGAAAAGTGGAGGTTCCACTTTTGTGTGGACCTCCGCTTTAAATGCCTTCTTTTGATGTCATTGCACACTGGAGGCTTCTTACAGTGGTATTAGAAGCTGTAAGTCAGATAGGACCTGCCTCATTTCCAGGGTGGAGAAATTCCAGCATTATCTAGCCCTTTCCTTTCCAGCTTTACTGTCCCTGGCCTTGCCATTTTGTTTATTCGTTTTCAATCATTGAAGCTCAGCATCTCACATGGGCATTACCACAACTTTCCTTTTTTTCCCATGAAGCTATGTATAGGGCCTTGCCAAACCCTCTCAACAGCTATGGTCTCCCTGCAATGCGTAAAGAAGCACAAAGACTTAGCAATGATGCCATTGGGAATAAAATAGGGTATATAATGAAAACAGAAATGTTTTATTTAATAATTTCAATAAAATGTTAAGTAGGAGGAAACCACTAGAGAGTTTAATCCCAATTAGGGTTTCCACCTCATCCCTTTAAACCCGAACACATGAATTACACAGATTCTGAGGCTAATTGAATGCAGATAAGGCACCAATGGAGTTTAATTACCATCCTTAGGCCGGGTTCACACTAGTGCGGCATGACATCCGTTCTACTTTGGATCCGACTTTGCCCTGCGACATGAAGCCGACATATGTCCGACTTTCAATGAACGGGGATCCGACTTGGATCCCCGCCAATATCAGGCACTGTGTTTGGTATGAATCTTGAAGGGGAACTCCAGGCCAAATTTTAAATTAAAAAAACGGCATGGGTTCCCCTACAGGAGCATACCAGGCCCTTGGGTCTGGTCTGGATTTGAACAGGCGCCCCTACGCCGAAAAAATGGCGTGGGGGTCCCCCCAAAATCCAAACCAGACCCTTATCCGAGCACACAACCTGGCCGGCCGCATGGGAAGAGGGGGGGACGAGAGAGCGGCCCCCCCTCCCTCCTGAACCGTACCAGGCCGCATACCCTCAACATGGGGGGTTTGGTGCTCTGGGGCAGGGGGGCGACCTGCGGCCCCCCCACCCCAGAGCACCCTGCCCCCATGTTGATGAGGACAGGGCCTCTTCCCGACAACCCTGGCCGTTGGTTGTCGGGGTCTGCGGGCGGGGGGCTTATCGGAATCCGGGAGCCTCCTTTAATAAGGGGGCCCCAGATCCCGGCCCCCCCACCCTATGTGAATGAGTATTGGGTACATCGTACCCCTACCCATTCACCTGGTGGACAAAAATTGCAGTAAAAAAACACTACACAGGTTTTCAAAGTACTTTATTGCACAGCTCCGGGGGTCTTCTTCCGACTTCCGGGGGTCTTTTCCGACTTCGAGGGTCTCCGGTGTCGTCTCCCGCTCTCCGGTTCTTTCTTCCGCCGGGCCTCCGCTAACTTCTTTTTAGCTCTCTTGCTAACAGAGGCCCGTTCTTCCCGTTGTCTCGTCCGGCTCTCCGTTGTCCTTCTGCCGGCCCCTCCACTAACTTCTTTTTAGCTCTTTCGCTAGTGGAGGGGCCGGGCTTCCCGTCGCTGTCGCCGTCGGCTTCTTCTTCCCTCTTCTCCTCCTCGATGTTGACGCGTCACTTCTTCCCGCTGTAATACTGGCTCTCCGCTCCGCTCCGCATTAATATAGGCTTCTCATGACGTCACAGTCACATGTTCCAGGGCACATGGCCCCGGACCATGTGACTGTGACGTCATGGGAACATGTGACTGTGACGTCATGAGAAGCCTATATTAATGCGGAGCGGAGCGGAGAGCCAGTATTACAGCGGGAAGAAGCGACGCGTCAACATCGAGGAGGAGAAGAGGGAAGAAGAAGCCGACGGCGACAGCGACGGGAAGACCGCGCCCCTCCACTAGCGAAAGAGCTAAAAATAAGTTAGTGGAGGGGCCGGCAGAAGGACAACGGAGAGCCGGACGAGACAACGGGAAGACCGGGCCTCTGTTAGCAAGAGAGCTAAAAAGAAGTTAGCGGAGGCCCGGCGGAAGAAAGAACCGGAGAGCGGGAGAAGAACCGGAGACCCCCGAAGTCGGAAGAAGACCCCCGGAAGTCGGAAGAAGACCCCCGGAGCTGTGCAATAAATTACTTTGAAAACCCGTGTAGTGTTTTTTTATTGCAATTTTTTGTCCACCAGGTGAATGGGTAGGGGTACGATGTACCCCATACTCATTCACATAGGGTGGGGGGCCGGGATCCTGGGGCCCCCTTATTGAAGGGGGCTCCCGGATTCCGATAAGCCCCCCGCCCGCAGACCCCGACAACCAACGGCCAGGGTTGTCGGGAAGAGGCCCTGTCCTCATCAACATGGGGGCAGGGTGCTCTGGGGTGGGGGGGCCACAGGTCGCCCCCCTGCCCCAGAGCACCAAACCCCCCATGTTGAGGGCATGCGGCCTGGTACGGTTCAGGAGGGAGGGGGGCCGCTCTCTCGTCCCGCCCTCTTCCCCTGCGGCCTGCCAGGTTGTGTGCTCGGATAAGGGTCTGGTTTGGATTTTGGGGGGACCCCCACGCCGTTTTTTCGGCGTAGGGGCGCCCGTTCAAATCCAGACCAGACCCAAGGGCCTGGTATTCTCCCGGAGGGGGAACCTATGCCGGTTTTTTATTTAAAATTTGGCCTGGAGTTCCCCCTCAAGATCAGCAGAGCACAAGTCACATGCCAAAGTCGGACCATGCAAGACTGCGGTCCGACTTTGATCCGACTTCAATGATAGTCAATGGGCTGAAGTCGGATCAAAGTCGGACCAAAGTAGTACAGGGAGCATTTTCAAAGTCGGACCGACATGTGTCGGACCAGTTAGGACGGCTCCCATAGGGAAACATTGATTTTCACACGTCATGCGACATGAGCTCCCAATGTCGGAGCGTTTGTCGCCCCAGTGTGAACCAGGCCTAAATCTGCCACAGAACCTGTGTAATTAACCACTCACCGACCAGCCGCCATCGTTATACGGTGGCAGGTTGGCTCTCCTGCGCAAAACGATGTAGCTGTATGGTGGCGCGCGTTCGACAAACCCGCTGAACGCTGCGGGAGCATTGCCCACGGGTCGGGCGGACTCGATGTCCGCCGGTGACCCACGATCGCCTAGTACAGAGGCAAAATGGGGATCTGCTTTTTGTAAACAAGGCCAATCCCCATCCCCTCTACAGTTAGAACACACCCAGGGAACACACTTAACCCCTTGATCGCCTCATACTGTTAAACCCTCCCCTGCCAGTGTCATTTTTACATTGATCAGTGCATTTTTAGAGCAATGTAATAATGTCCCTTGTCCCCGAAAAGTGTAATTTGGGGTCAGATTTGTCCGCCGCAATATCGCAGTCCCGCTAAAATTTGCAGATCACCGCTATTACTAGTAAAAGCAATAAAAAAATATAAAAAGGTCCCGAAATCTATCCCATAATTTGTAGACGCAATAAGTTTTGCGCAAACCAATCAATATACGCCTATTGTGATTTTTTTTAATGTAAAAAAATATGTAGAAGAATATATATCAATCTAAACTGATGAAGACATTTTTTTGGGGGGGGGGATATTTACTACAGCAAAAAAAATAAAAAATATTGTCTTTTTTTAAAAATTGTCGCTCTTTGTTTATAGCGCAAAAAAACAAACAAAAAAAACACAGAGGTGATCAAATACCCCCAAAAGAAAGCTCTATTTGTGGGGGAAAAAAAGGATGTAAATTTTGTTTGGGCACAGAGTCGCACGACCGCGCAATTGTCAGTTTAAGCAACGCAGTGCCGTATCGCAAAAAAATGGCCTGGTCATTAAAGGGGCAAATACTTCGGGGCTGAAGTGGTTAATATGTGTTTAGGTTTAAAGGGATGAGGTGGCAACCCTAATCCCAATATAATTTCCAAAATGGGTCACAGGCAAACCAAGATTTAAGCTAACCATACACCATACAATTTGCTTATTCAATTTTGTTTAGATTTACCTCCAACTGTGTAGTGCAAGGGCATGCCTGATTGCATACAAATTTAAAGTGTTTAGGTTTTACCTCATATTATATGGTTTTGGTAAATCTAAAGGAAAGTTGTACATGAAAATTGTATAATGTATGGCCAGCCTTAGGGCTCATGCACGGTGCAGCTCAAAGAAGTGGCTTTTGAGCTCTTATTTTTTCTGCCTAGAAACTCTCCTCCATGTTAGCCAATGGGGGTTATTTACGAAAGGCAAACCCACTTTGCACTACACTGAAAGTGCACTTGGAAGTGCAGTCGCTGTAGATCTGTGGGGAAAATATGAAATGAGGGGCAACTTTGCTGATTTTATCATCCAATCATGTGCAAGCTAAAATGCTGTTTTTTATTTTCCTTGCATGTTCCCCTTAGATCTACAGAGACTGAACTTCCAAGTGAACTTTCAGAGCACTTACAAGTGCACTTGTAGTGCAAAGTGCATTTGCCTTTCGTAAATAACCCCCAATGTGTCCATGCACACTAGGGCTTTTTCAGGCATATGCTCCTACAGGTAGAAAAAAACCCCACCAAACTCGGGTTTTTGAGAACAGCTAGTGCCCCAAAGAGCTCAAAAACGTGTGGAAACGTTTGTTCCAGCTTTTTGTTTTGATATACAGTGGTTAGGAAAATACTATCTAGGAAAGTTTGTGGAAAAAAACGCCTATGCTCAAAAAAGCTTGAGAGAGCTTAATAAAAACGCGAGAGAGCACAAAAAAGAACAAGCTTCTTCAAGGTTTTATAGGCAGAAATAAAAGCTCAAACGCCTAAAAAGCAGCTTTGTGGTGCGATTGTGATGCAATTTTTGATGTGTTTTGCGGTTCTTATTTTAACACTGTATATAGCTGGTTGCTAAGCAGGGGGTCGGTCCTTAGCAACCGATGAGTCATCAGCTATCAGCAGGGTTCTTTTTTAACGCAAGTCGGCGGAGCGGCATTCATCGTTATTGACAATGCATTTACACCGGGGGACAATTTTTTTGTCTTTACACTATCGCAAATAAATGGCCTGGTCATTAAGGGGGTAAATCCTTCCGGGGCTGAAGTGGTTAAGGATTCTGTGGCCGCCCACTTCCTTAACCAGAAGTCACATCTAAGTCGCACCCATACGAAGTTGCATCAAAGTGACCAGAAGTCGCATCAAAGTCACACTGTAAATTGCACAATTTTGAAAGACTTTTCCTTTTCTTTACAGTATAGGACTTAACTATGGCTTAGATAAATAAGAACCTTCACAGGCATACATGAAATATTACCAAAATTTTGATTCTCAATGCAGAATGGAAAAAACAAAAGTTAGGGGAGCAGTGGCCTCTGTGGCTTCTTCTTCTTCAGAAAAAAAAACACAGGGAATATGTTTTATGAATGCTTTAAATCTTTTGACAGGCAAAAGAAGGAGTGAATGGATCATGCAGTTTTTCAAATATACCCCTATCTGTTGCATGGGTCAGATGACATAAAAATCACTCTGTGAAAAAAAAATTGAAACAGCCCTTACAAAGAAGCCTCTCAGTATCCTCCAGCAATATTGTTTGAAGGTATTTAAAAAGCTGCCAAAAATGCCCTTCTACCTTTTCTGTCCATCATACTGCATCCTGTGCTGCCTCCCTCAATTGTGTAAGCTTTACTAAGAACTGCTGCTGGTTCAAATAAGAAATTGGTTTTCTTTGTCTTTGATTAACTCATCTGCTACATCAAGGATGGGTTTTCCACCAAACCACTAGATCTTTTGGAAAGTTGATGTCACTGAAAGGGTTAAGACTACAGGGAGAAACTAAAATGGCTATACAAGAAAATATATTTTGTTAAAAATGGTCTGTTTGATGTTATAAGTCCTGGAGAGGTGGGCTATGTTTAGGGTCTTCTGGAAAGCTTTTCCCCACCACAAATGACAGTCCTCACTGTGAACTTGATTGGATAATCTCTTGGTTACGGTACAAAATACTCCCTCCTCAGTCTACCAGTCTGTTAGAAACATGTACATTAATTAGTGAAACTGTGGAGACTGGCCAAAACACCAGAGGAGAAAATCAGACAGTTCTGAAAAAATTAAAAACATGTTTCCAGCTGAGAAATTGGCTTCAAACGAAAGCAGCCGTCAAAAAAAAAAAAAAATACTTTTAAGAGTTGCCTTGGGAGACTGGCAAATGTGTTTAAGTCAATAGAGGCAGCCAAGATTAGGCATACCGCTCTGCCCCGTAAAAATACAGACTCTCGTGTTTGTTAGTAAGCTGCAGGTCTTCACAAATTATCTTCAGGTTTGTTAATTTGCAGTATTTATCAGGACACCTTCTGTCCATGTGCAACATACACTCCTCATGGGAATGCTAACATTTTAACAATAAATTCCTAAAAAGTTTAGCTGCTGACTTTTAATAAACAGACACTTACCTGCCCCACGGCCCAGCGATTCGGCCGCCTGGATCGTTGCTCCCCTCCGCGGGCGCCGTCATAGCCACTGTGGGCACCCGGCCATGACAGCTTTCGGCTTCACAGCCGGGCACGCACTGCGCATGCACGAGTCGCGCTGCGCGTTCCCAGTGGACAGGCAATCTTCTGGGACCTGTCACGTTTCCCAGAAGATTGCCGAGAGGGAGGGGCCACCTAGGAGGAGAGGAGTAGTCTAGGCGGCCCGTGGGAGGAAGGAGGAAGTGGGACAAGAAGTACCACTCAAAAGTACCCACCCACTCCCCCTCAAAAAAAAGACATGCCAAATTTGGCATGTAAGGGGGCGAGGAGTACTTAAAGCGTAAGTTCCACTTTTGAGTGGAACTCCGCTTTATTTATTTTGCTTTTTACTAAGCAATATGTTTGAGCACATCATTACAGCCCCATTTTCACAATTTTTCCAATAATAAACGATATAATCCTGGGGTGAAAAAAATAAATCCAGCCCAAAATTTGGGCTGAAATTGCGCCTGAAACGGTGAACCAGGACGCACTGGACCCCTGCTGTGAGCCGCATGCGGCTTTTATGTGAACCCAGCCTTAAAGTGAAAATTAACCCTTATCCTAAAAAAAATACACAAAGGCACCTTCAGGGATGTTTAGTAATGGCAATCTACAAACAGTTAAAGTATTAATAAGTGCTGCGCTGCTCTCCCTCTAAACCAATGTGCGAAAACAATTATACAAACATTACACATGAAACTGCGTGTCAAAATCAATACATTCCCTTATACCGTGTACACATAGATATAGTCCAAAAGAATAAATTAAAATTATCTCATATGAAATTGGGAAATCTCTTATAAAAAATTGGGTAATTGGGAAATCTCTCATAAAGAATTCTCAAAATGAAAATATGAAATGCTATTACCTTTGTACAACCCACCGCCTCCCTTTAGAATGTAAGCTCTACGAGCAGGGCCCTTCTGTACTTTTTGTATTGAACTGAACTGTAATTGTGTTGTCCCCCCCTATACATTGTAAAACACTGCGTAAACTGTTGGGGCGCTATATAAATCGTGTATAATAACAATGAAATATATATTTGGATAAATCAATTAAACGACTTAGACCAGTCTCTAATTAAGGCTAAGTTTCCACTATTGCGACCCCAATGTCGTGCAATTTAGAGAGCGACTTTGAGTGCATCTTTGATCCAACGTTACAGTCCCTAGATCAGTGTTTCTCAACTCCAGTCCTCAAGGCGCACCGACAGGTCATGTTTTTGGGATTTCCATTGATTTGCACAGGTGATTTGAGCAGTTTCACTGCCTTAGTAATTACCACAGCCGTTTCATCTGCAGGAAATCCCCAAAACATGACCTGTTGGTGCGCCTTGAGGACTGGAGTTGAGAAACACTGCCCTAGATCAAAGTTGCATCAAAAGTTGCATCAAAGTAGTGCAGGAAACTTTTCAAAGTAGCTGCAACTTTAAGTCGCATAGATTGGAACGGGTGCCATTGAAATCAATCATGCAACTTTATGTGTCCAAAGTCGCATGAAAAGTCACACTAGTGGAAACGGAGCCTAAATGTTCCAGTGAGGAATCCGCAAAAAACTCCACTGCTCCAACTTAAATCAATAATTCACACGTGCTCCACCTAACTATCAAGCCCCAATAAAAAGATGGCATGAAGCTGCCTTGTATCTTATCCTGTTGTTCCTGATTCCAGTCCTGGTTCCCTGCTTCCTTACATCTCCAGTTTTACCCTGTAATCTGTGCTCCTCATTCTCTATAATTTGTATTATAGTTAGGTTGTTTTGTATTTTTTCCTTTCTGTCTTGCTCCTCCTGTTCCTGATTTCAGTCCTAGTTCCCTCCTTTCTTACATCTCCAGTTTTACCCTGTAATCTGTGTTCCTCACTCTGTACATATTGTATTATAGATAGGTTGTCACATATTTTGTCACTTTCATTTTCACGTTTGCTCTGTATTTTGGTTGCTGGTGTTTTGTTTCACTGTTAAAGTGTAAGTAAACCCCTTATTGTTTTCAGCCAAGGAAGCTGCCATCTTTGCCTCTGTTTAATCTATAACTGCCATGATGCTGCACATGTGATCAGTTATGACACCAGCCATTGGATAGTTTGACAGTTTGGTTGAGAGCACAGCCAATGGGAGTGTTGCATTTTCGGCACGTCCCGGAAGGAAGACAGTTTTTTGAAACTGGTAAATGGATGGGTTTACTTCCACTTTAATAAACTTGCTTAAACCAAATATAGTCTGTCTCAGTTTGCATGTAGCTACGCAGATCTGGCCATCTCTGCTGCTGATTCCTGACACAGTAGTATCCTCTGCCCCCCTTTACATCACCCCACATTATTATCTTCAACCACCCCTTTATATCACCACCACAGTAGTGTCCTCTGCCCCCTTCACATTACCCCTTCCCCACAGTAGTGTCCTCTGTTCCTCTTCACATCAACCTCCCCACAGTAGTATCCTCTGCCCCCCTTTACATCACCCCCACATTATTATCTTCTGCCACCCCTTATATCACCACCACAGAAATGTCCTCTGCCCCCTTCACATTACCCCTTCCCCACAGTAGTGTCCTCTGTTCCTCTTCACATCAACCCCCCAAAGTAGTATCCTCTGCCCCCCTTTGCATCACAAAAAATTCCTATTAGCGCTGCAAACTTCCAGACTTGTGCGTGGATATATGCAACCTGAAACAGTTCAAGAGGGCTAATAACCAGTGCAGCTACCAACCACTGGAAAATGGATAACAGAAAACAAAAATACAAAGGCAGCGCTCAATGGGATTAGTATTAAAACTTTATAGTCTTGATGTAAAAATAACATGAATTGAGCTGAGTATTGCACTGAGAATAAACATGATAATAATAATGCTGCTGTAGCTACATAAAAGTTAAAAAACAGACAGTCATTGTGTCTACCGGCCGGTCCTACCACCTAGTACAGGCTAGAATCTTCACACCGCAATTCCCTCAATCAATCTGGGACCACATAACCATCCATCTGGAGTCGTGGCAGTTCCATTAAAGGGACCCTTGCATACCGATGGGCTGATGTTAACCCCTTGCTTCCTGGGCTCAGCAGTGGTATCGTTTTAATAATTTTACCCGTTATCTATCAGCTACAATGACTGTCTGTTTTTAACTTTTATGTAGCTACAGCAGCATTATTATGATCATGTTTATTCTCAGTGCAATACTCAACTCAATTCATGTTATTTTTACGTCAAGACTATAACGTTTTAATACTAATCCTATTGAGCGCTGCCTTTGTATTTTTGTTTTCTGTTATCCATTTTCCAGTGGTTGGTAGCTGCACTGGTTATTAGCCCTCTTGGACTGTTCCAGGTTGCATATATCCACGCACAAGTCTAGAAGTTTGCAGCGCTAATAGGAATTTTTTGGGTATATGCTTTTTGTTTGGACTTTCCCTGAGCAGCTCACTGACAACTGCGTGATTGCACGCGTATTGCACTTGTGATATACAGGTCCTTCTCAAAAAATTAGCATATTGTGATAAAGTTCATTATTTTCTGTAATGTACTGATAAACATTAGACTTTCATATATTTTAGATTCATTACACACAACTGAAGTAGTTCAAGCCTTTTCTTGTTTTAATATTGATGATTTTGGCATACAGCTCATGACAACCCAAAATTCCTATCTCAAAAAATTAGCATATCATGAAAAGGTTCTCTAAACGAGCTATTAACCTAATCATCTGAATCAACTAATTAACTCTAAACACCTGCAAAAGATTCCTGAGGCTTTTAAAAACTCCCAGCCTGGTTCATTACTCAAAACCGCAATCATGGGTAAGACTGCCGACCTGACTGCTGTCCAGAAGGCCATCATTGACACCCTCAAGCAAGAGGGTAAGACACAGAAAGAAATTTCTGAACGAATAGGCTGTTCCCAGAGTGCTGTATCAAGGCACCTCAGTGGGAAGTCTGTGGGAAGGAAAAAGTGTAGCAGAAAACGCTGCACAACGAGAAGAGGTGACCGGACCCTGAAGAAGATTGTGGAGAAGGACCGATTCCAGACTTCGGAGGACCTGCGGAAGCAGTGGACTGAGTCTGGAGTAGAAACATCCAGAGCCACCGTGAACAGGCGTGTGCAGGAAATGGGCTACAGGTGCCGCATTCCCCAGAAGCGCCTGACCTGGCCTACAGAGAAGCAGCACTGGACTGTTGCTCAGTGGTCCAAAGTACTTTTTTCGGATGAAAGCAAATTTTGCATGTCATTCGGAAATCAAGGTGCCAGAGTCTGGAGGAAGACTGGGGAGAGGGAAATGCCAAAATGCCTGAAGTCCAGTGTCAAGTACCCACAGTCAGTGATGGTCTGGGGTGCCATGTCAGCTGCTGGTGTTGGTCCACTGTGTTTTATCAAGGGCAGGGTCAATGCAGCTAGCTATCAGGAGATTTTGGAGCACTTCATGCTTCCATCTGCTGAAAAGCTTTATGGAGATGAAGATTTCATTTTTCAGCACGACCTGGCACCTGCTCACAGTGCCAAAACCACTGGTAAATGGTTTACTGACCATGGTATTACTGTGCTCAATTGGCCTGCCAACTCTCCTGACCTGAACCCCATAGAGAATCTGTGGGATATTGGGAAGAGAAAGTTGAGAGACGCAAGACCCAACACTCTGGATGAGCTTAAGGCCGCTATCGAAGCATCCTGGGCCTCCATAACACCTCAGCAGTGCCACAGGCTGGTTGCCTCCATGCCACGCCGCATTGAAGCAGTCATTTCTGCAAAAGGATTCCCGACCAAGTATTGAGTGCATAACTGAACATAATTATTTGAAGGTTGACTTTTTTTGTATTAAAAACACTTTTCTTTTATTGGTCGGATGAAATATGCTAATTTTTTGAGATAGGATTTTTGGGTTTTCATGAGCTATATGCCAAAATCATCAATATTAAAACAAGAAAAGGCTTGAACTACTTCAGTTGTGTGTAATGAATCTAAAATATATGAAAGTCTAATGTTTATCAGTACATTACAGAAAATAATGAACTTTATCACAATATGCTAATTTTTTGAGAAGGACCTGTACATTCATGTGCATTTATATTTTAGATATTGTGGTATTTAGCTCTTTATAACTTTTAGACCATTGCACGCTTATTTTATATGATTTATTTATTATCTATTGTCATTTGCAGTTAACCTTTTTAAAACTTTTTTTCTGCCCTTTATTATTTACTGTATATATTTTTTGCTTTTCTGTTTCTTGTTTTTTGCATATATTTTTTATTTTTTTCATATTGTACATATTTTTCTGAGTGCGTGTGCGTGTGTGAGTGCGCCAGTTTGTTGTCCTCTTCTCCTCATGGCTACAGATAGGTCCCATAGGTTACAGTCTATTTTTGATAGTATAGATCTGTGCAGTTTTTCTGATACCAACCATGATATTACCAATATTCCCCCTTCAGATAATAACTCAGCCCCACACACTGAGGCTTTTGAGATCCATATGAGAAAGGCCTTTCTCAGATTGCAGGATGCCAAGCAATATGAGAATGCCCAATGGTGGGACCTTGCCTTCTTACAGAAATATCTTGAATTAGAAATTACCCCTAGGGGTCTCCGTATCAAAAAACAATGACGTTTTTTGGACGAGGACCTCACTAAAGAGTGGCAAATGATCTCAGAGTTCTGCACCACTAAGTGGATAAAAATTCTAGTCCAACAAAGAGAGAGGAAGCTGAGGGCTGCAGAACAGCAGGTGCTCGATAGGAGCCAGGCTGTTCACACCTTCAGTTCATCCTGTCTTTTTTCTAAATGGTTACAGGTCCAAGAATCTAATATCAAGAAAGATGAGGACGATATGATCAATAAAAAAATGAAAAAGCTTGAACGAGACGTAAAGGACTACAAAACAGGACATGTCTTTGAGTGGAAGCGTACGGCATTAGAACCAACGCCCAACACCACACAGCCTGCTCATAGGGCGACCATGTATCCTTCTCGCCCCCAAGCACAATATTACCACTAACAACAAAAATAGGAGCATAAATAGAAATAATAATAAGAAAGGGAAAGATAAAAATGGGAAATACCAATCTAAGAGTGTACGGTTGCATGGCTATAATTCGGGCCCTTTACAGTCATTGGAGGTAGTGCCAGCAATGGGCCACATCCCAAATCCTTACGTTACCTGTGTACCATCAAAACCTATTTCAGTACATACTATATCTCCTACTATTTTGGATAACGGATCTTCCAATATGGACCTCTTGACGGTGGATCCTACAGTCACTATAGAGCCTACTAAGGGGATTTCCCAACCACCTCTTAGCTTTGCTATATCCACATCCAATAAATATAGTCGATTATCAAAAGATTTGGACGTTTACATCAAAGAAGGGGCTCGCCCTAGACACAATGGGCCATCTGTTCCCCCTGGTAACACTACTGATGTTCTTCAAGACTATTATAATTAGGATAGATCACAGATCGTTGATGATAATTTTTTAGACCAATCTCCAAAGGGAGTCTTGCAACCAAACGAAAAAAGAAAACTTGATGAGCTAGAAGAGGAGGAGTACAATTCAAGATTAAACAAAAAGGAGAGGACGGATACCAACCAGTAGATAGCACTATCAAGATCTACAATCTATCTTCACATACCCTTACACCGGTAGAATCTCTCCTTTTGAGGAATGGACTTAGTTTCTCTCCCTCTATAGGACCAAACAAGTTTGGTCTCTTCAAAGATCTGAATAAGTTTGTCCGCCTTAAACAACACTTTGCTAAATGCAAAGCTACTAATGAAAACCTATCATCGGAGGCCACCAGTAAAGATGTGACCATTCTCCCTTCCCAAAGAAATGATGATGCTGAAGACGATGATGATGACGGGGTCTTGTGGATTTTGGAGGATCTTTGGCAGGAAGGCAATATAGAAAGCCAAACACAATGCCCATTCTTAGATCCAGATATTGTACATACCAATTTTAAGCCCCCATCAATTTTCAACCTTACTAAATCTAAATGCCCGCATATTGAGACCTTTTATCAGGCAGTGTATAAAGATTTTGTACTACTATGCGACAATCAGGCCAAACACAGTCCTTCAAACCTTGATTTAGCTGAGTGCCAAGCTCTCAAAGATCTTACTGCTGGTTGTTCAAAACAAATCAGAATACCTCCGGGAAGCTTACTGGCTATTAGCCGATTTTGATACATATCGGAAGCTCCGCTCAGACCCTCTCCCGCAGTATCAATTGGAACTTACTACCCTTGTGGAGACAGCCTATAGTAGGGGGGTTCTTAATAAACGGGAAAAGCACTTTTTGTTACCAAAAATATGCAGTACCCCCTACTTTTATCATCTACCCAAGGTGCACAAATCCTTGGTAGATCCACCCGGTAGGCCAATTGTTGCCAGTACAAATAGTTTTATTAGCGGTTTATCAATATATATAGATTATCTATTACAGCCTATAGTCTGCCAGTTGTCTTCATATATCAGATATTCTGGACATATTATTGATACTCTACAAAACTACTCTTGGCAGGACGGAAACTTATGGGCCTCATTAGACCTGACCTCACTCTATACGTCCATACCCCACAATGTTGGCATTTCAGCTGTACAGTATTTCCTCACTAAAAACTGAGAAATTAACTCCCTGCAATCAGAATTTTTACTCAGAGGTATAGAGTTTTGCTTACAACTAGAGGTCGACCGATATATCGGTCGGCCGATATATCGGCCGATTTTTGGCATTTTTTCATTAATCGGCTTTGGCCGATATTCTGAGAACAGAAGCCGATATTAAAAAAAAAAAAAAAACTTCAGCGCGGCTTGGAAATGACATCTCTCATAGAAGTCAATACAAGTTGCCTGAAGTTTCCCGTGCAGTGACTCATCTTTGGGCAGCCTGCCAAGTGAGAGAGAAAAGTTACAAATGTTTCTTCTTATCAATGAACTGAACTTGTGAGTAGAAGTTCTCAGTTTAACCATTTAAAGGCTAAATCTTTTCTGACACTTGTAGCTTACAAGTAAAAATCCTGTCTTTTCTGCTAGAAAATCACTTGGAACCCCCAAACATTATATATTTTTTTTTTGCAGAGACCCTAGGGAATAAAATGGCGGTTGTTGCAATATTTTATGTCACACGGTATTTGCGCAGCGGTCTTTCAAACGCAATTCTTTGGGAAAAAAATACACTTTAATGAATGTTAAATAAAACTAAACTTTTTTTTTCGTCAAAGTTTTGATTACCTGTTTTTGTGCCTGCTTCCTGATTCCCTTACCGAAGATGGCGGCGGCAGCACCCGAGAGCCGAGAGAGAGATCGGCTTCGGGTGCCGACATCGCGGGCGCCCAGGACAAGTAAGTGTCCATATATTAAAAGTCAGCAGCTGCAGTATTTGTAGCTGCTGACTTTTAATATATTTTTTTTTTTTGGCGGAACTCAGCTGCTTTCACACTGGAGCGGGCAGGCGTTGGCGGTAAAATGCAGCTAGTTTTAGCTGCGCTTTACCATAATTTTAGCGGCGATATTCGGCTGCTAGCGGGGTGCTTATAACCCAGCTAGCGGCCGATGAAGAGGTTAAATGCGCCCGTGTAGCACCGCTGCAGAAGCGCTTTGCAGGCGCTTCAGCAGCAGTGCCCATTAATTTCAATAGGCAGTAGTGATGGAGGAGCGGTATACACCGCTCCAAAGATGCTGCTTGCAGGACTTTTTTTTAACGTCCTGCCAGCGCACCGCCTCAGTGTGAAAGCACTCAGGCTTTCACACTGAGACTGCAGGGGAGCTGTTTTGCAGCCATTTTTACAGGTGCTATTTTTAGCCCAAAAGTGCCTGAAAAACACCCCAGTGTGAAAGGGGTCCAACTGTTAGTTTTTTTTTTTCCCCTTCATCGGCCTAACATATCGGCCCAAAAAAATCGGCATCATATATCGGCCATAGGCCACAGCGATTTCTAAATATCGGCATCGGCATCTGCCAGAGAAAAACCCATATCGGTCGACCTCTACTTACAACATAACTATTTTTTTCTTTTCTGGGTCAATTCTATCTCCAACAGAAGGGTACTGCTAAGGGGGCTAATTTTGCCCCCGTATATGCCAACCTCACTACGGGGTATTGGGAAGACATGAAAATCTGGGCCAACAATCCCTTTCTTAAACACATCATTTTTTATGGGTGAAACATCGACGATGTCGTGCTGATCTGGAGTGGTGGGCCAGAAGCGTTTTCTTCTTTTGTGGATCATTGCAATAGTAATTTGTTGGGATTGTCCTTTACACATGTGCTGGATCCTGTAGAACTGGTATTTCTTGAGCTGGTCCTTTCCCATGATCAGCAAAATATCACCACCAGTAACTATATTAAGCCTACAGCTGGTAATTCGTACTTACACTTCGATAGCTGCCATCACCTGACTTGGAAGGAAAATATTCCTAATGGCCAATTTCATAGACTGCGTAGAAACTGCACGAAAGTAGACGATTACACCACACAAGGCTCACTCATGCAAAATAAATTTGAGGAAAAGGGGTATCCTCGTGATCTGGTGTCTAATGCTTTCCTTTCAAACATCAATAAACAACCAAAGAAGAAAGATAAAAACAGAGATAAAGATAATATGGAAAATACAGCTAGGTTTATATCAACTTTTAACACCAAATATAGGGCCATCTCTAAAATTATCTATAAGCATTTTAACATTCTTAACCACTTAACGACCGCCCACCGCCGATTTACGTCGGCAGAATGGCACGGACAGGCAGAATCACGTAGATCTACGTGATCGCCTTTGTGCAGTTGGGGGGTCCATCCGGACCCCCCTTCACTGCAGTGAGCGGCCGTTAAGTGTTCGGGAGCGATCAGGCATGAGGGGGCGGCCGCTCGATTCCGCCCCCCCCCCTCGCGATCGCTCCCGGCCAATGAAATTGCTTCCTCCGCCATGTGATGTAAACACAGGCTGGAGGAAGTGATGTCATCTCCCTCGCCGCGGTCTTTTCGTTCCCGGCGCCGAGGAGTGAAGACAGAGGTTAGTGCTCCAACAGTCCACTGACACGTAGGTACACATAGGCACACAAATCACCCCCCAGTCACCCCCAGATCACCCCCCAGGTCACCCCAAAGCCCCCAATCACAGTGTCACTGATTGCAGTGATCATTTATTTTACTGATCACTGCATTTAGTGTCATCTGTGATAGTAAAAAGTTGCAGGGCAGTTAGGATTAGGCCCCTTTAGGTCCAGGGTAGCCCCCTAACCCCCCCTAATAAAGGTTTAACCCCTTGATCACCCCCCAGGTAACCCTTTCACCCCCTAACTTCAGCGTCACTAAGCGATTGTTTTTCCGATCGCTGTATTCGTGTCGCTGGTGTTTTAGATAGGCAGTTATTTTTTTTTTAGGTTCGCCGCAGGTTTTTATTGGTGTCAGGTACCCCCATATATTATTTTAACCCCCTGATTGCCCCTAGAGTTAACCCTTTCACCAGTGATCGCCGTATAAGCGTCACTGGTGTCACTGGTTAGCCAGTAAGTTATTTAGTTATTTAGGTTACCCGTCAGGTTTTTATATAGTGTCAGGTACCCCCATATTTAACCTAATAAAGGTTTTAACCCCCTGATTGCCCCTAGTTAACCCTTTCACCAGTGATCACCATATAAAGGTTACGGGTGACGCTGGTTGATTAGTTTGCTTTTTATAGCATCAGGGCACCCGCCGTATATAACCCAATAAAGGTTTAACCCCCCTGATCGCCCGGCGGGTGAGATCAATTAGGTTTTAGCGCCAGAGAGGGTCTGCGTCGCCCCAGGCAGTGTTAGGTTAGTGCCAGTAACGCTAACACCCACGCGCAAAGCATACACCCCCCTTAGTGGTATAGTATCTGATCAGATCTATACTAGCATCCCCAGCGGTTTAGGGTTCCCAAAAACGCAGTGTTAGCGGGATCAGCCCAGATACCTGCTAGCGCCTGCGTTTAGCCCCTCCGCCCAGCCCAGCCCAGCCCACCCAAGTGCAGTATCGATCGATCACTGTCACTTACCAAACACAACACACATAACTGCAGCGTTCGCAGAGACAGGCCTGATCCCTGCGATCGCTAACAGTTTTTTTGTAGCGTTTGATATATTTGCTGACGACAGTCAGGTGCTTTTTTTCCTGTGAATCTTACTAGTGTACCCCTAAATTTAGAGCCCAAAATGGCAAGACGAAGGTACACTAGTAAAGAGGCCTACGAGATTCTGAGCATGACAGATAGTGAAGAGGAGGTCACGTATCTGTCAGATTCAGGCTCAGAATATCTTCCCGTAGAAGACAGTGACGTCAGCGGCCCCACGTCAGATAGCTCTGACGACGAAGTTGAGGTCCCTGCTAAGGTCAGGCGTACCCGATCCCGATCTTCTGAGGTTGTTGAGGAGCAAGAACCGCAGGTCTCTCGTATCATGGAGCAGAGTAGTACTAGCGCCGCTATTCCTTCTGGTGAACTGGCAAGCACCAGCGGCCTAGTACAGCCTGGACGTACATCCAGCACTGCAGTAACACTTGGTGACGTGGCGAGTCCCATAAGTGCAGTTCAAGCTGGCGAGGTGGCAAGCACAAGTAGTGTCCCGCTGCCACCAAGAAGACAAAGGCAGGCCCGTCGTGCCCATACTGCCCTTCCTGCAGAATTCGCCTATCCTGATTGGGTCCCCACCACTTCTGCAGAACCCGTACTTCCCCCATTCACTGCCCAACCCGGTATTCAGGTGGAAACAGCTGATTTTATTCCAATTGATTTTTATTCGCTGTTTTTCACGGAAGATCTCTATAGATCTATTGTGGACCAGAGTAATTTATATGCTGGTCAATTTATCGCCGCTAACCCCCAGTTGCCTAAAATTGCCAGAAATTGGAAACCAATTACGGTTTCCGAATTTAAGACCTTTCTGGGCCTTTCCCTCAACATGGGCACACATAAATTTCCGTCATTGCGTGCTTATTGGTCCACGCACCCAATTGACCACATGCCCGTGTTCTCTGCCTCCATGTCCAGGGCACGATACGAGCAGATTTTGCGGTTCATGCACTTCAACGACAATGAACTTTGTCGTCCACGTGGGGACCCTGAATACGACCGGCTCTATAAAATTCGGCCCCTCATAAACCACTTCAACGAACGTTTTGCAGCCTTGTTTACTCCCGATCAAGTTGTCTGCGTTGATGAGTCCCTGATTAAATTTTCTGGCCGCTTGTCTTTCAAGCAGTACCTTCCCAGCAAGCGTGCCAGATACGGGGTCAAGCTCTACAAGTTCTGTGACAGGGCAACAGGCTATGTAGTGAACTTTACGGTTTATGAGGGAAAAGACAGTCAGATTGAGTCGGTCAACTGCCCGGATTACATAGGGAGCGCTGGCAAGATAGTGTGGAACTTGGTGTCACCCTTATTCGGAAAGGGGTACCACTTGTATGTGGACAATTATTACACGAGCGTGCCACTGTTTAGTCACTTGTTTGATCATAAGATTGGAGCATGTGGCACCGTGCGACCTAATCGCCGGGGCTTTCCCCAGCGGCTTGTAGATGCCCGTCTTAGGCTGGGGGAGAGAGCCTGCTTGAAGTGTAATAACTTGCTCGCTATGAAGTGGAGGGACAATAAGAATGTTTTCCTTCTTACCTCCCTTCATGCAGACACGACAGTCCAAATTCGTACGGCGACTGGTGTTGTGGAGAAACCCCTCTGTGTCCACGAATATAACCAAAATATGGGAGGGGTGGACCTCAACGACCAGTTGATGGCGCCGTATCTAATTGACCGTAAGGCGAGACGCTGGTACAAAAAAGTGTCTCTATCATTATTCCAATTGGCTTTGCTGAACGCTCATGTGCTATACAGAGCTTCAGGCGGGACGTTATCTCTTCTAAAATTCCAGAATGAGATAGTCACAGAACTCCTGTATCCAGGCGGTTCTGCACCTCACCATCCCCAACCAAATGCAGTAAGCCGGCTGCATGAGAGGCATTATTCGTATGTCCTCCCGAGTACCCCTACCCAAAGCCACCCCCAAAAAAGATGTTGTGTCTGTAGCAAGCGCGGATTTAGGCGTGACACCCGTAGTTTTTGTCCACTCTGTCCTGACAAGCCTGGTCTTTGCCAAGGTGAATGTTTTGAACGCTACCACTCAAAAGTGAAGTTTTAGCGTAGGGTACAGCATTTCACAGACAAGGACACACTTACACAGGGTCTCCCAAGATGCCATTACATTTTGAGAGACCCGAACCATTACAGTTGTAAAGTTACAAAAAAAAGTGTAAAAAAGAAAAAAAAAACGTAAAAAACAAAACACAAAAAAAATATAAAATAAAAAAAACAAAAATAGTTGTCGTTTTATTGTTCTCTCTCTCTCTATTTTCTCTCTATTGTTCTGCTCTTTTTTACTGTATTCTATTCTGCAATGTTTTATCATGCTTGCTTTTCAGGTATGTAATTTTTTGTTTTCAGGTGCGCCATTCAACTGCAGCGCGGAATTATTTATCTTGACAGCAACAGCGTTTGCTCCCACGATACATAAAGCCGTGACTCCAGTGCTGTAGGAGGTGATTTCACCACCACAGTTAAAAAAAAGAGCATATATGCCGAAGCATGGGGGCAGCAGGGGCGGAGGAGCGATTTTGCTCCTAATGCCGCGTACATACGGTCGAAATTCCGACTGTGTGTACGCGGCATAACTTTTTTGCGGGAGGATGCCCCCATGCTTCGGCATATATATATTTTAGGCACAGGTTGCGTTAAAACATTTTTTTATTTTTTACTAGGTTTTGTTTTGGTATTTGCTTTGCAGGTATGGCATGGTAAGGTCTTACTGTTGTACTGTAATGTTACTTTGTTTTAATGTTAACCACCATTTGCTTAGCAGGTACGCCATTCAGTTGCAGCACGGATCTATTTATCTTGACAGCAACAGCGTTTGCTCCCACGATACATAAAGCCGTGACTCCAACGCTGTAGGAGGTGATTTCACCACCACAGTTAAAAAAAAGAGCATATATGCCGAAGCATGGGGGCAGCAGGGGCGGAGGAGCGATTTTGCTCCTAATGCCGCGTACATACGGTCGAAATTCCGACGGAGGCCTGCCCGTGGAAAATTCCGACCGTGTGTACGCGGCATAACTTTTTTGCGGGAGGATGCCCCCATGCTTCGGCATATATATATTTTAGGCACAGGTTGCGTTAAAACATTTTTTTATTTTTTACTAGGTTTTGTTTTGGTATTTGCTTTGCAGGTATGGCATGGTAAGGTCTTACTGTTGTACTGTAATGTTACTTTGTTTTAATGTTAACCACCATTTGCTTAGCAGGTACGCCATTCAGTTGCAGCGCGGATCTATTTATCTTGACAGCAACAGCGTTTGCTCCCACGATACATAAAGCCGTGACTCCAACGCTGTAGGAGGTGATTTCACCACCACAGTTAAAAAAAAGAGCATATATGCCGAAGCATGGGGGCAGCAGGGGCGGAGGAGCGATTTTGCTCCTAATGCCGCGTATATATGGTCGAAATTCCAACGGAGGCTTATCCGTGGAAAAGTCCGACCGTGTGTATGCGGCATAACCTTTTATGCCGCGTACATACGGTCGAAATTCCGACGAAGGCTTGACCGTGTGTACGCGGCATAACTTTTTTGCGGGAGGATGCCCCCATGCTTCGGCATATATGCCCATCATTAGAAGTGGGTGGATGAAGGGAGGTATTCTAATGGTGGACATACCCACCAATCAATCTCTTTTTTTCGTTCAGCCAATAGGCTGTATGAAAAAAAAGATTACAATACATGTCCAACAAGGACCAGCAACGTACTGGTATGTTGCTGGACTTTGAATGTTTATACCAGAATGATGCCTGCGGGTTTAGGTATCATCTGGGTATCACTCTTTTCAGCCAGCAGCCGGCTTTCATGTAAAAGCAATTCTAGCAGATAATTAGCCTCTAGACTGCTTTTACAAGCAGTGGGAGGGAATGTCCCCCCCCCCGGATATAAAAAGCGCCATTGGGAAATTGGGAAAGCATTTTATCACACCGATCTTGGTGTGGTCAGATGCTTTGAGGGCAGAGGAAAGATCTAGGGTCTAACCCCCCAATTTTTTTCAAAAAAAGAGTACCTGTCACTACCTATTGCTATCATAGGGGATATTTACATTCCCTGAGATAACGATAAAAATGGTAAAAAAATAAAATATGGAAGGCACAGTTTAAAAATAAAATAAAAAAGCCAAATAAATAATAAAAAAAAAAAAAAAAAAAAAAAAAGCACCGCTGTCCCCCCCTGCTATTGCGCAAAGGCGAACGCAAGCGTCGGTCTAGCGTCATATGTAAACAGCAATTGCATCATGCATGTGAGGTATCACCGCGAAGGTCAGATCGAGGGCAGTCATTTTAGCAGTAGACCTCCTCTGTAAATCTAACGTGGTAACCTGTAAAGGCTTTTAAATGCTTTTAAAAATGAATGTAGTTTGTCGCCGCTGCGCGTTTGTGCGCAATTTTAAAGCATGTCGTGTTTGGTATCCATGTACTCGGCCTATGATCATCTTTTTTATTTCATCAAACATTTGGGCAATATAGTGTTTTTTAGTGCATTAAAAATAAAAAAAGTGTGTTTTTCCCCCAAAAAATGCGTTTGAAAAAACGCTGCGCAAATACTGTGTGGAAAAAAAAATGCAACACCCACTATTTTAATCTGTAGGGCCTTTGCTTTAAAAAAATATATAATGTTTGGGGGTTCAACATAATTTTCTTGCAAAAAAAAATATTTTTTCATGTAAACAAAAAGTGTCAGAAAGGGCTTTGTCTTCAAGTGGTTAGAAGAGTGGATGATGTGTGACATAAGCTTCCTAATGTTGTGCATAAAATGCCAGGACAGTTCAAAACCCCCCCCAAATGACCCCATTTTGTAAAGTAGACACCTCAAGCTATTTGCTGAGAGGCATGTTGAGCCCATTGAATATTTTTTTGTCCCAAGTGATTGAATAATGACCAAAAAAAAAAAATGTACAAAAAGTTGTCACTAAATTATATATTGCTCAAACATGCCATGGGCATATGTGGAATTACACCCCAAAATACATTCTGTTGCTTCTCCTGAGTACGGGGATACCACATGTGTGGGACTTTTTGGGAGCCTAGTCGCGTACGGGACCCCAGTACGGGAGCCTAGTCGCGTACGGGACATAGCAATATTTTTTTTTCTTTTTGTCATTATTCAATCATTTGGGACAAAAAAAAAATATTCAATGGGCTCAACATGCCTCTCAGCAAATAGCTTGGGGTGTCTACTTTCCAAAATGGGGTCATTTGGGGGGGGTTTGTGCCATCTTGGCATTTTATGGCCTTCAAAACTGTGATAGGTAGTGAGGAGCGAAATCAAAAATTTATGCCCTTAGAAACCTTGAAGGCGGTGCTTGGTTTTTGGGGTCCCGTACGCGGCTAGGCTCCCAAAAAGTCCCACACATGTGGTATCCCCGTACTCAGGAGAAGCAGCAGAATGTATTTTGGGGTGTAATTTCACATATGCCCATGGCATGTGTGAGCAAAATATCATTTAGTGACAACTTTGTGCAAAAAAAAAACAGTTTGTCATATTCCCGCAACCTGTGGCAAAATATAAAATATTCCATGGACTCAACATGCCTCTCAGCAAATAGCTTGGGGTGTCTACTTTCCAAAATGGGGTAATTTGGGGGGGTTTTGTGCTATTTTGGCATTTTATGGCCTTCGAAACTGTGATAGGTAGTGAGGAGTGAAATCAAAAATTTACGCCCTTAGAAATCCTGAAGGCGGTGCTTGGTTTCCGGGGTCCCGTACGTGGCTAGGCTCCTAAAAAGTCCCACACATGTGGTATCCCTGTACTCAGGAGAAGCAGCAGAATGTATTTTGGGGTGCAATTCCACATATAACCATGGCATGTGTGAGCAATATATCATTTAGTGACAACTTTTTGTAATTTTTTTTTTTTTTTTTTGTCATTATTCAATCACTTGGGACAAAAAAAAAAATATTCAATGGGCTCAACATGCCTCTCAGCAATTTCCTTGGGGTGTCTACTTTCCAAAATGGGGTCATTTGGGGGGTTTTGTACTGCCCTGCCATTTTAGCACCTCAAGAAATGAGATAGGCAGTCATAAATTTAAAGCTGTGTAAATTTCAGAAAATGTACCCTAGTTTGTAAACGCTATAACTTTTGCGCAAACCAATAAATATACGCTTATTGACATTTTTTTTACTAAAGACATGTGGCTGAATACATTTTGGCCTAAATGTATGACTAAAATTGAGTTTATTCGATTTTTCTTATAACAAAAAGTAGAAAATATCATTTTTTTTCAAAATTTTCGGTCTTTTTCTGTTTATATCGCAAAAAATAAAAATCGCAGAGGCAATCAAATACCATTAAAAGAAAGCTCTATTTGTGGGAAGAAAAGGACGCAAATTTCATTTGGGTACAACATTGCATGTCCGCACAATTTACAGTTAAAGCAGCGCAGTGCCGAATCCCAAAAACAGGCTTGGTCCTAATGGCCCGAAATGGTCCGGGGCTTAAGTGGTTAATTTTCAAAAACAAATGAGAGCTGTAAAATACTCACCATGCCTCTCAGCAAATAGCTTGGGGTGTCTACTTTCCAAAATGGGGTCATTTGTGGGGGTTTTGGGCTATTTTGACATTTTATGGCCTTCAAAACTGTGATAGGTAGTGAGGAGTGAAATCAAAAATTTATGCCCTTAGAAACCTTGAAGGCGGTGCTTGGATTTTGGGGTCCCGTACGCGGCTAGGCTCCCAAAAAGTCCCACACATGTGGTATCCCCGTACTCAGGAGAAGCAGCAGAATGTATTTTGGGGTGTAATTTCACATATAACTATGGCATGTGTGAGCAATGTATCATTTAGTGACAACTTTTTGTACATTTTTTTTTTCTTTTTGTCATTATTCAATCATTTGGGACAAAAAAAAAATATTCAATGGGCTCAACATGCCTCTCAGCAAATAGCTTGGGGTGTCTACTTTCCAAAATGGGGTCATTTGGGGGGGTTTTGTGCCATCTTGGCATTTTATGGCCTTCAAAACTGTGATAGGTAGTGAGGAGCGAAATCAAAAATTTATGCCCTTAGAAACCTTGAAGGCGGTGCTTGGTTTTTGGGGTCCCGTACGCGGCTAGGCTCCCAAAAAGTCCCACACATGTGGTATCCCCGTACTCAGGAGAAGCAGCAGAATGTATTTTGGGGTGTAATTTCACATATGCCCATGGCATGTGTGAGCAAAATATCATTTAGTGACAACTTTGTGCAAAAAAAAAACAGTTTGTCATATTCCCGCAACCTGTGGCAAAATATAAAATATTCCATGGACTCAACATGCCTCTCAGCAAATAGCTTGGGGTGTCTACTTTCCAAAATGGGGTAATTTGGGGGGGTTTTGTGCTATTTTGGCATTTTATGGCCTTCGAAACTGTGATAGGTAGTGA
Organism: Rana muscosa; assembly: GCA_029206835.1. Lineage (NCBI taxonomy): Eukaryota > Metazoa > Chordata > Amphibia > Anura > Ranidae > Rana > Rana muscosa. The sequence goes on from CM055128.1 coordinate 286,370,835, forward strand.
GGAGTGAAATCAAAAATTTACGCCCTTAGAAATCCTGAAGGCGGTGCTTGGTTTTTGGGGCCCTGTACGCGGCTAGGCTCCCAAAAAGTCCCACACATGTGGTATCCCCGTACTCAGGAAAAGCAGCAGAATGTATTTTGGGGTGCAATTCCACATATAACCATGGCATGTGTGAGCAATATATCATTTAGTGACAACTTTTTGTACATTTTTTTTTTCTTTTTGTCATTATTCAATCATTTGGGACAAAAAAAAAATATTCAATGGGGTCAACATGCCTCTCAGCAAATAGCTTGGGGTGTCTACTTTCCAAAATGGGGTCATTTGGGGGGGTTTTGTGCCATCTTGGCATTTTATGGCCTTCAAAACTGTGATAGGTAGTGAGGAGTGAAATCAAAAATTTATGCCCTTAGAAACCTTGAAGGCGGTGCTTGGTTTTTGGGGTCCCGTACGCGGCTAGGCTCCCAAAAAGTCCCACACATGTGGTATCCCCGTACTCAGGAGAAGCAGCAGAATGTATTTTGGGGTGTAATTTCACATATGCCCATGGCATGTGTGAGCAATATATCATTTAGTGACAACTTTGTGCAAAAAAAAAAAAGTTTGTCATATTCCCGCAACTTGTGGCAAAATATAAAATATTCCATGGACTGAACATGCCTCTCAGTAAATAGCTTGGGGTGTCTACTTTCCAAAATGGGGTCATTTGGGGGGGGGTTTGTGCTATTTTGGCATTTTATGGCCTTCGAAACTGTGATAGGTAGTGAGGAGTGAAATCAAAAATTTGCGCCCTTAGAAATCCTGAAGGCGGTGCTTGGTTTCCGGGGTCCCGTACGTGGCTAGGCTCCTAAAAAGTCCCACACATGTGGTATCCCCGTACTCAGGAGAAGCAGCAGAATGTATTTTGGGGTGCAATTCCACATATAACCATGGCATGTGTGAGCAATATATCATTTAGTGACAACTTTTTGTATTTTTTTTTTTTTTTTTTGTCATTATTCAATCACTTGGGACAAAAAAAAAAATATTCAATGGGCTCAACATGCCTCTCAGCAATTTCCTTGGGGTGTCTACTTTCCAAAATGGGGTCATTTGGGGGGGTTTTGTACTGCCCTGCCATTTTAGCACCTCAAGAAATGAGATAGGCAGTCATAAATTTAAAGCTGTGTAAATTTCAGAAAATGTACCCTAGTTTGTAAACGCTATAACTTTTGCGCAAACCAATAAATATACGCTTATTGACATTTTTTTTACTAAAGACATGTGGCTGAATACATTTTGGCCTAAATGTATGACTAAAATTGAGTTTATTCGATTTTTCTTATAACAAAAAGTAGAAAATATAATTTTTTTTCAAAATTTTCGGTCTTTTTCTGTTTATATCGCAAAAAATAAAAATCGCAGAGGCAATCAAATACCATTAAAAGAAAGCTCTATTTGTGGGAAGAAAAGGACGCAAATTTCATTTGGGTACAACATTGCATGTCCGCACAATTTACAGTTAAAGCAGCGCAGTGCCGAATCCCAAAAACAGGCTTGGTCCTAATGGCCCGAAATGGTCCGGGGCTTAAGTGGTTAAACTACACCAATTCTTGGCTCCATTGCTCCCCTCCAAACCCCAAATAACTTTTAGAAGATCACGCACCATTAGAAACACCATTGCTCCTAGTAAATTGGTAAATCCTAATAACAGACGTCCACTACATATCCAAGCTTATTTTGACAATAAGACTGGTATCTTCCAGTGTCGCCTAACATGTCAATCTATCACCCATGGATGCCCAGAGATTGTTACCAGTAAAGGTTCAAGTTTTCAGATTAAACAGTTCATTACTTGCTCAACCGAATTTGTTGTTTATGTTCTGCGGTGCCCATGCAAACTCTTGTATGTAGGACGCACGATTCGCACCCTCCGTACGAGGGTGGGTGAACACCGTAGATCTATCAAAAAGGGCTGTGACAAACATAGTGTCCCGTGCCACTTCCTCCAGGGCACATAAAAAAGATTTTAGAGGTCTTGAGGTCCTGGCGATTGAGGCCATCCCTAAAGGGACACTTACAGATAACGAGAGGTTCTCACTCTTATGTAGGAGAGAAACTTTCTGGATCTACCAGTTCGGTTCACTTTCGCCCGAGGGTTTGAACGAGGAACTGGATATCCTCAGTATCATTTGACAATATAGTTCACGTTATGTCAGGCAACAAACAGCTGCTTATATATATAATTTTTCCCTTCTCTTTTCCCTGTAGCATTGTCAGCATTTTGTAGAATTATTCTGGTGCTTCTATGGGCAACCGTATGCTGTCCTTACATCTAGGTGCATCAAGGTATGTTACCGTATGAGCCACTCACCAGGACACCATACAATCTTAATGATCGTCATATGTACATATATGTACATATGGTGCTGTACATATGGGTGTGTGTCTGCATGTATACGTTTATATGCATCTATGTATATGCATTCATGCATTCATGGTTATTATAGTTCTCCTTTTATTTTTAGGTATACAGTGTCATTATCTTATCACCTATTTGCCATTATTCCCGGTTGTTTGTTTACTTCTGTCCGTATGTACAATGATTGTGGTTTTTCTTTTTTTCTTCTTGTTACCATTCTTTTTAATTTTACATGCACCTCTTTTATCATTATTATTACCATTGATACATTATTTCTTTCATTATAGGTGTTCTGCAATTTTTATATAGTAGTCTTGCATTGCAATTATGTATGTTACTTCATATGTGCTTGTTTTTTGGTCGAGTGAGGGATTAACATCAGATCCAGTTGTAATTGTAGCCCTCTCTTCCCACTGCTATTGTGCTTAAATTGATGGGTTAGCCGTTCTTTCCATGACTTTGACAAAGTGCCGTAGCGTGAAACGTTAGTCACGGCTTCCCCCTTGAGCTAACGATTCATCACTGCCCAAGAGTCCTGCTTTCTGCCTCCTGTTTGTCTCCTTCCTGGTTTGTCTCCATCGTCAAGGCAACGCTGACTTCATTCAAGCGTGCCTGGCTCCCTATTGGTTGTTCCAACCCTTGCTGTGCTGCCATCACGGAGGCCCCTGCACGGCGCGGTTACACTCCCTGGCTCCCGCACTGCCCGGATTATTGAGCGGTTTGTCTGCACCTTACGGCGCTGCGCGCTGCCTGCCGTATTCATCTCTGGGGCTCTACAACTGTGCCCATACTTGTGTCTACCGGCCGGTCCTACCACCTAGTACAGGCTAGCATCGTCACACCGCAATTCCCTCAATCAATCTGGGACCACATAACCCTCCATCTGGAGTCGTGGCAGTTCCATTCAAGGGACCCTTGCATACCGATGGACTGATGTTAACCCCTTTCTTCCTGGGCTCAGCAGTGGTATAGTTTTAATCATTTTACCCGTTATCTATCAGCTACAATGACTGTCTGTTTTTAAGTTTTATGTAGCTACAGCAGCATTATTATTATCATGTTTATTCTCAGTGCAATACTCAACTCAATTCATGTTATTTTTACGTCAAGACTATAAAGTTTTAATACTAATCCCATTGAGCGCTGCCTTTGTATTTTTGCCCCCTTTACATCACCCCCACATTATTATCTTCTGCCACCCCTTATATCACCACCACAGTAGTGTCCTCTGCCCCTTCACATCAACCCCATACAGTAGTACGCTCTGCCCCCATTTACATAACCCCACACAGTAGTGTCCTCTGCCCCCTTTACATCATCCCCCAGAGTAATGTACTCTGCCCCCCCCCACATAAGTGTCCTTTGTCCCTCTTCCCCCAGAGCAGTGTCCTCCGGCCCCTTCACAATACCCCCCAGTAGTGTCCTTTACTCCTATGCTCCCCCATAGCAGTGTCCTCTTCCCCCACCCCACAGTAGTGTCCTCTGCCCCCCCTACAGTAGTGTCCTCTGCCCTCCATAGTAATGTCCACTGCCCCCCACAGTAGTGTCCTCTGTCCACTTCACATCACCCCCCCCTACGGAAACACACAGCATTGTCCTTGCCCCACTCTCCTATCTTTTACAGGTGTACAGCAGAGCGGAGAGCGGGAGGCAGCACAGTTCTGGGCAATGTGCAGGAGCAGGACCTGCCGGAGTTAAGCAGGGGATACTTTTCTTTCGGGAACCAGCATAAACTTTTTCAGCAATTTGAGCTACAGTAGCTCTTCTATTGGATCAGACTACATAGGCCAGCCTTTGCTCCTCACGTGCATCAGTGAGCCTTGGCCAATTATGACCCTGTCACCGGGTCACAGGTTTTCTTTCCATGGATCGCTTTTGGTAGGTCCTGACCATTGCAGGCTAGGAATATCTCACAAGAGCTGAAGTGGTGGACTTGCTCTGACCCCAGTTGTCAAGCCATTACAATTTGGCCTTCGTCAAAGTCGCTCAAATCCTTACGCTTACCCATTTTTTCTGCTGTCAACACATCAACTTTGGGGAAAACATGTTCACTTGCTACCTAATATATCCCACCAACTTTTAGGTGCGATTCTAACAAAATAATCAATGTTATTCACTTACTTTACCTGTCAGTGGTCATAATGTTATAGCTGATTAGTATATATTATATATTAGTGTATTTAGTACATTTCTGCAATATATGCATATTCTTTATATTTTGTCTCTTTAAAGCGGAAGTAAAGTCTGATATATATATATATATATATATATATATATATATATATATATATATATATATATATATATTTTTTAGGTCCCCCAGGTGGTTATGCCATAATGTACTAGTATGCACACCATATTAGTACATTATGGCAGACTTACCTGTCATATGTGTCCTCCAGCGCAGTGCCGGGACCGATCCAGTGGGCCCTCTGCGCTTCCATCTTCGCCTGGTCTTCCTTCCGTGTCCATTGCCTTCACCCACTTGATAGGCATGCACACGGGAGTCAGATCACGTGGCACAGATCGGGGGCCAATCAGGGCAATAAATGTTCGCTGAGCTGACAGCCGATAGGCAGAAGAATGCATTTATGGCAGAAGAGACCAATAGGGTCTCTTCTGTCATCAATACCCTGCCTGTCAGCAATTTTATTAAAAAATAACTTTACTTTCACTTTAAATAACACTACAAATACACCAGAAATCCAACAAGATCACAACTTCCTGGACTGAGGTGACATTACTGCACCTTCTGATCTCAAGCAGTGTTGTTAGCCTTGCTGGAGTTCTCCCCTGCTGAATCACAGAACAACTCCCCCTTATGCTACAAAACTGTTTGTGATTTTAATGCAGCAGATACAGTGTTGTCAGCTTACTATGCTTGAGGACAAAAAAGGGAGAATGAAATAACTGAGGCATTTGTTTATAGTTATCACCAGTAATGTATGTAGGTTGGGGATGGGGCCACATACCACATACTGTATATTCTGCCTTGCCAGCACCAGGAAAGGAACAGTTAAAAGCATTTTAGGTGCATGGCAAATCACCTGAGTACTCTTTGAGGGTACCAATATGTGAACAGCTTACAGCTGAAGCTCAGGTTTAAACTGCATTGTGTGTAATGGCTGTTATTTGAAAAACACAAAAGCAAGAAGTTATCTAGATCAGAGCTTAAACTAATAAAGAGCCCACTCAGGCTGGGTTCACATCTAAGATGGATGCGGCTCGCAGCAGGGGTATGGTGCGACCCTGTTCTCTGTTTCAGAGACAAATTTTTGCCTGAATTCAGCCCTCAAACGGAGCCAAAGATGCACAGCACTCCTGTGCAAGCCGCTCCGCAGACGCCATGGAGATATGTAAACCGGCTCCATAGAGAGACGGTCACAATCTCCTGTCATACGAATTGGATGCGGGGAAACCCTCATTCAATTCGCACTAGTGTGATCCCAGCCTTAAAGCGGAGCTCCACCCTAAAGTGGAACTTCCACTCATCGGATTCCTCCCCCCCTCCGGTGCCACAATTGGCACCTTTCAGGAAGGAGGGTGTGCAGATACCTGTATAATACAGGTATTTGCACCCACTTCCGGGCATAGATAGTGGCAGAATCTGCCGGTATCTACGCCACTTCCCGTCCCCCCGATGTGTTCTGGGAAACACACAGTTCCCAGAACACAGCGGGGAAACAGTGAAAGACGCGCAGCGCGACTCGCGTGTGCGCAGTAGGGAACCAGTCAGTGAAGCCGCAACGCTTCACTTCCTGATTCCCTCACCGAGGATGGCGGCGGGGGCAGCCGAGAGACGAGCGATTGCTCGTCTTTTGCTGCCAACATCGCGGGCACCCTGGACAGGTAAGTGTCCTTTTATTAAAAGTCAGCAGCTGCAGTATTTGTAGCTGCTGGCTTTTAATATTTTTTTTAAACTCAAAAAATATATAGGTCTAAACACTGGTTTTTACTTAAAAATTTGCTTTTGTATCTTTTGGATATATATTATGTAGACATGCAGAGCTATTTGTCTTGGTTGCCATACAACAGATCACTGAAATGCTTTCTGTACTAAAAACATTTTATCCATAGAGCTGCTGCTAAAGTGAAGGAAAAAAAAAACACTTGAGAATACATGGTGAGCAAATAACACAAATCGAACACAATAGGGTTGAGTTTCTAAAAGGTAACTAGGCTGTTCACTTTCCAAGGGAATTTTCTGCAAAGCTTATTGAAAAAGGTGAAGCTTTGCTGACTTCCATCAACAATTTGCAAGCAAGAATTTTTTTTTTTTTTTTGCATCACCATATTCACTAAACTCTGGGGCAGCCTATCTGCCTTTAGCAGGATAGTCCCACTGCATTTATGTAAAGGCACCAATTTACTTTATCCAACCTGATATAGATTCTCTAGAACATTGACAATCGCAAATAAATGAATATGACAGCCAAGTCACAAATCATAAATATACTGAATCAACATACTGGACATAGGATAGAAAACAAACTCTGTAACGTGTAGTAATGGGAGCTATCCTTGGTCCTGAATTAGCTAAACTGTTCAGACAGAAAAACAAATCACTAGCGCAATGCAAAAAGACTGCTCTGTAGCTTTGCATTTGCAAATTGTTGAATTCTGTTGTCTGAACTGTCATCCTAAACCTAAAAGGTGTTTAATGGAAATCTCCAATGGCCTAATAAAGAGCTGTAGGCCAAAAAAGTTCCAAGATGTGCATGATGTAGAAATGTAACTCGACTTGTTAACAAAATTAGGCAATGGAGGTGAGTGAGATTCCACACAATGTTACTTCACATACTGTACACTCTTTTAAAGGAACACAAGTAAAGTCTACATCAGGGGTAGGCAACCTTCTAGAGGTGGAGATCTGCCTGAATAACATGGGAGAAGTCAGAGGTCACCGGGCACAGTGTCGCCTCCTCACACCTGATTTAACCACTTCCCATCAGGGCCAATTCTGACACTTTGCTCCTACATGTAAAAATCTACTTTTCTTTGGCAAAAAATTACTTAGAACCCCCAAACATTAAAAAAAGAAAAAATATAATATATTTTCGCACAGGCCCTATAGAATAACATGGAGGTCATTGAAATTTATGTCACACGGTATTTGCGCAGCGGTTTTTCAAACACAATTTCTTTGGAAGAAAAAAAAAACACTTTCATGAATAAAAAATAAAAAAAAACACTAAAGATAGCCCAATTTTTTTGTATAATGTGAAAGATGATGTTACACCAAGTAAAAAGATACCTAACATGTCATGCTTCAAACCACGTTGCTTAAATTTCTCCATAGGCGACGCTTTAAACGCCTTTACAGGTTACCAGTTTAGAGTTGCACAGGAGGTCTGGTGCTAATTGCTCTGACGTTCGTGACAATACCTCACATGTGTGGTGTGATCATCGTTTACATATGCGTGCAGGAGTAACGCATTTGCACGTAAGCACGGTGAGACGGGTCACTTTAATAATTTTTTTCATTTAATTTAAACAAAATTTTTTTGTTTTTTGTTTTTACACTTATGTCTCCTCTAGCCTCCCATGCAGACAGACACAGATCCTGATCGGCTGCTCTCCTAATTAGCCACTCAGATCACTTCTGCCTTACTCAGAATCGCTGACTGAAAAGATTGATACTGGGATGATGCCTGTAGGTGCAGTCATCATCTTGGTATAACCACTGAAACACAAACGTCCATGGATGTCCTACAGGCGGGAAGTGGTTAAACCTCTAATTGCCATACTACCAAGTCGTAATCATGTGCGTTGCATGGCAATCATGGGGTTAAATCAGGTGGTGAGACCTGTCAAACACACTTGGATCACTTTTCAGAGCAGCAGCCATGCCTGCTGCACTTATGACTGAGCCCTTAGTTCCAATCGACAGCAGCACCACTAGGGCTTGTTCACACGTAAAATTTGGGGGGGGGGTAAAACCATGTAGTTGAGTTGCAGTTTTACCAACATGGGGACAAGGAGCTTTAGGGTGGGGGGGCAGAGCCCTCCTGCCTCAAAGCACTCACCCTCCATGTTGAGGGCATGTGGCCTGGTATGGCTCAGGAGGGGAACACACGCTCACCCCCCCCTTTCCTGACCTACAGGCTGCATGCCCAGATAAGGGTCTGGTATGAAAATTTGGGGGACCCCACGCCGTTCGTTTTTAAATTTTAGTGTGGGTCTGGTATGGACTGAGGAGGGACCCCACACAATTTTTTTCTTTATTTTTTCAATAGCCGGATGTCGGCAATTGTAACCGCAGAATCAACATGAGGAAAAACCTTAACAGAGCGGGTCGGTTTGTGAGACCCAAAGGGGACAGACCCTGCAGTGGAAGTCCCAGCAGTATCTTCCAGCTTGAGAGTGTCCCTCACAGCATGGATAAGTGCACTTACAAGTGCCCTGTCTTGCGCTGACCCGGACGAGGGGGTCTTCTTCACAGGGAAGGTCCTGGTCCGCCTCTTCTGACATACCAGAACCGGGTTCCTGAGCCGCAGCCAGGCCCGAGTCTGTGTCAGAACATTCCCCAGGTGATGGCGGGGGTGCTTAGTACCCCCTTTACACTCGCACGGCGCTTCCACCCTGGCAACAAAAGACTCCAGGACTGCCGACAAAGCGTCCAAGGGAACCACAGGTGCAGGGGCACCGGTTGCTGCCTCTGGAATGTCTGGGGAAAAAAATGCCAGCTTCTGACTCCATATTGCCCACTGACAGCCCTTAGGGACCTAGTCAAGATACCTGACAAAAAAATTGTCCACCCTCCTTGCTAAACTGACCAAGGGGGGGGATACCCAGGGGACTCACCGCCTAGCCAGAGACTGCTCAGCGCTGCTGCCCGCTCTCCATCCGCACACTGCGTGTGCCTGAGGAACTGTGTGAGGTGAATGGCGCCGTTCAGGAAGCCAGCCAGCACTAGAGGCCAAAGCCCACTCCAAAATGGCCGCCGGGTGCCTCAGAAAAAGCGTGCGGACCACAAGAAAATGGCCGCCCGCAATTGCAGACCTGCAGCATAGTGCGGCCACGGCAAAATGGGATTTGCAATGCAATGCACAGGCCCAAGAAAAATGGCGCCAGCACTTCAAAAAATGGCGTCCAGCAAGCGAGGTGGACGAGAAGGCCAGCAGCGGAGGTTTCCCATAATTTACTACCCCCCACACAGAGAGCGGGCCTGGACACCCCCACAGCCCCCCGCCGGGACCTGGAGCCCCCTAAAGGTATTCCCCAGTCGCAGCGAGCCCCGCAAGGGAAGGAGGAAAAAAAGGGTGACAGAGGGAGAGAGGGGAGGGCAGGAGAACCCCCTAACGGCCCCCGTAGGAATGCCCAGCCATTCCATCCCACTGAAGTAGGAGGAACCGTACTTACCCGTCCTTGCGAGGACCTGCTGGTGCGTTCCTGATAGACCTACAACCGAGCAGTACGGAGTAGCTGTCGGCCCGGTCCACTATAACTGAGACAGCGTGCATACGTGCCTGTGCAATGATTTGTGGTATTCTTACATATAGATCCTAAAACAAAACATTGTAATCCAATATGTGCAAACTGACAAAAAGGTGCAATAATCCTATAGAAATAAATAGATATAAAACCAATACATGCAGACTGGCAGAAATCAATGTGCAAAAAGGATAAATAGAAGAACAAAACAGCCGATATGTGCAATAATCAAAGTTTCATTGTGAAAAAATATATATAGTTTTATATATATTTATATATATGAGTCAAGTGTTTGTTATTTCAAGTGCTGAATAATCAGATTCGTGCTGGTGCCAGGTGAGAAGCCTTTCCTATATTCTAAAAGTGATCACAGCAATCCGTGCTCTTATAAAGCCTGCACTCACTGAATATTCCACCCCTTTTCGTGGGGTATGAGGCGTTCACAGTGTGTGCCACTGTGTAGCACTCTGGCGGTATCTCGTTCTCCCTGGTGGTGCTTCAGATGTTGCCCATATGCAGGAGAAAGGAGCCCCAGATAGTGTTTTATCGTTTAAAGAACTTTTATTCTTTAAAACTTTAAAATAAGGTACTCACATTTGAGCAGATCAAAAAAAGAATGTAGTGCTGACACTAGAAGTCTGCCGACCGGAAGTGGTGTGACGCTCTGCTTGCTCTACCGGTTTCGTCTGTCTGACGTCATCTGGAGCGCAGGGAGTACGAGATACCGCCAGAGTGCTACACAGTGGCACACACTGTGAACGCCTCATACCCCAAGAGGGGGTGGAAAATTCGGCGAGTGTGGGCTTTATAAGAGCACGGATTGCTGTGATCACTTTTGGAATATAGCAAAGGCTTCTCACCTGGCACCAGCACGAATCTGATTATTCAGCACTTGAAATAACAAACACTTGACTCATATATATAAAAATATATAGTTTTTTTCACAATGGAACTCTGATTATTGCACATATCGGCTGTTTTGTTCTTCTATTTATTCATTTTGGACATTGATTTCTGCCAGTCTGCATGTATTGGTTTTATATCTATTTATTTCTATAGGATTATTGCACCTTTTTGTCAGTTTATACATATTGGATTACAATGTTTGTTTTAGGATCTGTATGTAAGAATACCACAAATCATTGCACAGGCACGTATGCATTTCATTAATATTATAGCACTTCATTTATTTTGAATCATTTTCACCACTGCACTTTAGGAAAGGTTTCTTGTGAACATAATAGGTAATCTATTATCAATAATAAAATAGCGCCACTCCTACTATTTAACCCCATTTTTGATATCAGTCACACATTGGATTACATTTGATAGTGCTGTAATATTTTTTTGATTTATATTGTAATTCAATGTTAATAAAAAATACCTTTCCTTTTCAATCTGCAGCCACTGTAATTTTCTATAAATGCAATGCAATATGGCTACCTGGAGTTCTGTACTCAGAATGTGTATTGACCACTCCCCAGAAACATAATTTCCTGCTTGTGTGATTGGCTAACCAATTTCCCAGAAGTCTGCCTAAGATACAAGTTAGATTTCAGGCATCCCCTGCAACAAAAATGTCATTTTTGGAGAGATATTTCCAATAGGAACACCTCTAAAGTGATGCAGGCCCAGCAGCTTTCCTCATTAGTGCTCTGCAGCTGCTACAGCTGACTGATAATTATGAAATCACTCCTATTAGACCCACTTAGCCCAGAGGCACAGACAAACACACATGGATTTCTTCAGAATAACAAAAGGTAGGAATCTGCAGCAAAGGTTTGTTATATAATCCTTGCAATGTACATAGATCACCCGGGGGGGGGGGGGGGTTCTCAGCAAAAGTGGAGTTACACTTTAAGATTTCTTGGCTGTCGCCTGAGAAATGGAGGTTTCAGCTCCTTACATACATTTTCTATAGGATTAAGGGCTGGAGACTGGCTAGACCACTCCATGACCCTAATGTGTTTCTTCTTGAGCCACTCTTGTTGCCTTGGTGGTATGTTTTGGGTCATTGCTATGCTGGAAGACCCATCCACAACCTTCAATCTTCAGTATTCTGGCTAAGGGAAGAAGGTTCTCATCCAAGATTTTACAATACATGGCACCGCCATTGGCCCAAAAATGTGGCAAAGTCGACCTGTACCTTTAGCAGGGTGGATTTGATTTAAATCAATTACATTTAAATCACGATTTAAATCACTATTAAAAAGGCTTGATTTAAATCAACTCAATTTAAATCATAGATTTTAAAGAGCAACTGTCATCTCTGTCCCGCAGTGGCTCCTCTTCTGACCCGCTGTTGACTCACCGACAATCCCAATTACTTTAATGGGACGTCTGGTGATGCAGCAGTAACACAACAAGGTTTGGGACGTGGCGGCAGCAGGTGAGTGGATGCCCGCTAACAGGCGCTGCCATGATGGATCTTAAATAATTGCCCTGAATGGGATTTTTGTGCTTTCAGAGAAATTTCAGTAAAGTCAGCTCCCTGTAAACTCTTCTAAACAACTATGTGTACATGGACACCTAGGATAACATAGAGGAGAGTTCAGGGGCTCCAAAGAAAAAAAATGTCCAGCTGCTCCTAAACATCAGTTTAGCAGATGCAGTGTACATGAGGTCAAACAGTATTTAGTAGATACATTGTATTAAAAAGCAGATTTGGAGCAGATAAATGGAAGATCGTTGAAGCCAAAAAAACGTCCTTATCAAAATATTAGATTATATTCGGCTATGTATACTGTAGGAAAAGTGAAGTGTAGCATCCCTTTGTTCAAGGTCCAAATGCCTTCCAACTTTCTAGTGTGATGGATAGACAGCTATACCTAGGGAAAGTCTTTTGTATAAAAGTAAGGTATGATAAGGACTTCACATGCACTTATTCAAACCAAGTAGCCTACATTCTGCCAAATTGTGGGGGGGGGGGGGCAACTGCTGCTATTATCAGCCAGTTATCTTAAGGCCCCTTTCACACTAATGAGCAGTTTTACACAAGCACACCAAAAAGGTAACTTCCATTGGTGAACAGGAAGGACCCGTGTATCACCAGACCAGCCAGAAAGTATGTAAAACATATATACATATACTGTGGGGAAGGGCAGGAAGGTGGAGGAGTTTTTTTTTTGGGGGGGGAAAAAACTGCAGGTATACATAATATTAACAATAATAACACATACAAAATATTAAATATAGTACTCAAACACCCACTACAACACTACCATGAATATATTCCTAAATTATCTTTGGCTTGTAGAACTCATAATAATTTAGTCATCTTCCTGCAGAGAGCAGGTGGAGGGAGACCAAATATATCCACTGAACAATGGCAAAAAAGAAATATTTTACCAACTATTTTGTTCTTTATTGCAGTTTAACTGGGAAAGAAAATTGTGAAGGTAAATTTCACTTGAGCAGTAAAACCCACATGTAGCTTGTTTTAGTACTCCACTGGCTTTTATCTCTCCATATTCTTTCACTGTTAAGCAGCAATAAAGATATATTGGTCAATAAAGCATTTTGCCACTAGGTTTTGCGCATGCTGCACGGCTGCAGGTCATGTTGCTAAGTAAAATCCTCTCTTTTTAACGTGCTTTCTTATTGGCTTGATAAGATAGTCAATTGTGCATGGATTTGCAGAATGAACAGCCGCGAACATTGAGGGAAGCCTCATTAACGTGAAATATTTATAGCGCTGGGATAGGAGAAACTTACTGCAGGATATTTTTCTTCATATGATATATGCGCTGTGTTCTCTGCATCTTTAAAACACTACGGTAAAAACATGAAGTCAGGAAGTGCGCATCATAATATTTCTTCCCAGTACTGTCTCAATGGATGCACAATCAAGAGACATATTCTTTAATAATATGTCTCTGTTGTCTGCAAACTATATAAACTACTTTTAAAGCCCTGTACACACGATCGGATTTCCTATGGATTTTAAATCGATGGATTTTTCTATCGGAAATCCGATGAAGCTGACTTCCATCAGTCTTCCCTACACACCATCAGTCAAAAAACCGATCGTCCCAAACGCCGGGACGTAAAACACTCAGACGAGCCAAGAAAAATTAAGTTCTATGCTTCTGAGCATGCGTCGACTTGATTCTGAGCATGCGTGGGTTTTTTATCCGATGGAGTTCCCCACAGACGATAGTAATTTGCTATCGTTTTTTTTTCCATCGGATAAATTTAAAACATGTTCTATTTTTTAACACTGATGGAATAAAGACCGATGGGGCCCATACACGATCGGTTTGTCTGATGAAAAAAGTCCATCGGACTGTTTTCATCGGTAAAACCGATCGTGTGTACATGGCTTAACTGTAAAAAGAACAATACATGCCTAGGCTTATACAAGAATGTGAATTTTTAGCCCAAAATGATTTTAAAATTGTGGCATTACTTTCTTTCTTTTTTTGTTGAAAAACGTGATCTTTATTAAAACATGACACATAGGGAAATTACATAGAACACGCTGATTACAGGATGGGGAATACAAGCACATGAAAGGGAATCCCCGATAATACAATGTGTTACAGTACAATGGACAGTGTAATACAATATTACAAATACTGACAAAGATTTACTCCTAAACTATTTTTCAGAGTCAACCGAGTACCCATAATGCCTTGTACACACGGTCGGACTTTTGCCCATGCAAAAGTCTGCCGTAAGTCCGTCGGAAGCCCGACGGACAGAACGAGAAGGTTCTCTATCTAAGGTCCATCGGACTTCCAACAAAAAAAGTCAGATGGAGGCTACACACGGCCGGACTTTCTGAGAAAAAAGCCTGTTTGACTTTTTTTCTCGGAAAGTCCGGCCGTGTGTACAAGGCATAACAGTAAGTGGGAGGGAACCATAGCTATGATAGGGTCTAATAAGTGATCAGTGGAAGTTTACCAACAGAAGGCGTATAGCCCATTAATAAAGAACACTATTTTTGGATAAGCTCAGCATAACGCAATGTGGGACAAAGCGGTATACAAATTGGTCCGCTGTTCTATGACTAACATATACAGTATGCACAGTTTCCACAGTCACCTACATGTTGCAAAGGACTGCAACCATCTATCCCAAATTTTGGTATATTTGGACAGGCAGCCTCTATGGACATACTGTAGATACATTTCTTATAGAGTAGCGTATGATTTCACAAATTCAGGAGTTTAATTTAGGAGGTTCAGCCTTCATTCAACTTCTCGCAATTAGTTTTCTAGCCATGAATAGAGTTTCATGTAGAAAGAGTTTAGCCAACTTCTCCATGTCTGGATTAGGATAAAGTCCTAGCAGACACAGCTTGGGATGTAGGGTCAGTGGGGAGCTCAATGGTGTCATGCAAAAATGTCACCACCTTTGTCCAGAACTCCTAAATAATAGGACAGGCCCATTTCAGATGAAAAAAGTGCCCGGACTAAGAGTGCACATAGGACAAAGAAAATTCTGATCCTATTGCTAGCAGGCAAGTCGAACTGGGGAGATATAAGGTCAATGGAGAATATATACTAGTTGGGTAAGGTGGTCTGTTAACTTAGGCAATACTAGTTTACAAGTATTTAGAACCTCACTCCAGTTCTCATCATCCATATCCATAACCTCAACGCGGCTTTATCCAGTATGCCAAGGCAGGATCACCCTTAATCACATCCACAAGGGGGTTGAACACAGGTGGCGGTGGCCTTATTTTTTTGTGTCCCCTTATTTAGTTTTACTTAATTTGTCTACTCCCGACACTTCAGTATCAGTGTCAGGGGTCAGTGGTCACCCAAAGTCTGCTTGTCAAATGCTCAATGTTACATACGTTTTTCCAATGGCTAAGAGGGCATGAATCGTCAACTAAAAACGCTCCACAGATAAGAGGGATGTAGACAACTACAACTACAAGGGTCTGTTATTTGATACCTTTATGCACTCAGAAGTTATAGTATGAGGCCAGGCATTTCAAAAGGCAGCTTCTGTCAGACTTCAGATAACCTGTGATTCTTGACACTCAAGCTGGAGTGGAAGTGTGAATCGCGTACAGGATAGGAGCGTTTTGACTGCGGCTGCTGGAAAACACAAACCGGGGCAAGTTCGTGGCACGATTTTTCCACATTTTGCATTTTCCCATGGCCAGCGGTCAACGTATGGAGCGGAAGAATTCGGATCGGCTGCACACCCACACAAAAATTATAATAAGATTCCTTTATTGAAAATTCATAAAAGCAATGCATGGATACAGCAGGGGAAGAAAAGGTAAGGTTGATGCGTTTCGCACTAAGAGACCCCCGAAGTTGCCTAATGAATTACTTTAAAAACCTGTGTAGCGTGTTTTTTTATTGACATTTTTTTTCCACCAGGTGAATGGGTAGGGGTACGGCCAGAGTTGTCGGGTAGAGGCCCTTGTCTTCATCAACATGGGGGCAGGGTGCTTGGGGTGGGGGGGCTGCAGGGCGCCCCCCTGCCCCAAAGCACCAACCCCCCATGTTGAGGGCATGCGGCCTGGTACGGTTCAGGGGGGGGTGGCGCTCGCTCATCCTCACCCCCTTTCCTGACCGGCCGGGCTGCGTGCTCAGATAAGGGTCGGGTATGGATTTTGGGGGGACCCCCACGCCGTTTTTTCGGCGTAGGGGGTTCCTATTAAAATCCATACCAGACCTAAGGGCCTGGTATGCTCCTGGAGGGGAACCCATGCCGTTTTTTTTATTTAAAATTTGGAGTGGAGTTCCCCCTCATAATAACAGTGGCGAGATCGCGGTCAGCCACTGTACACTTCCCTCTCCTCTCCCAGGTCAGCAAATCCGCAGCTAAAATGCAAAGGAACCGCTGAACGACTGATTGCGAACTTGGCAAAGACTCCGGAGCTCAAAAACGCAACGCACAAGTGTGAACCCAGCCTTAAAGTGCTTTGTCAAAACCACACACTGTGTGTACATGAAGCCTAACATATATTTTTTGCGTAAATGGAAAAGAAATAGATTTCCTTTATTTTGACTGTCTGGCTTTGGCACAATGGGCATTACAAAACCAAGGAATAGAATAAACAGCAGTGCTAAAGCGCCACTAAGATGTGCGGAACTAAAAGTAGATACAATCAGCTAACATTTCCCTTAAACTGACCTAAACATGAATGGGTTAATTTAGTACAGGCAAATAGGCTGTTCACTTTGCAAAGGAATTTTTTCTTAGGGTGGTGAATGAGGTGAGGTGGACTTCCATCATCCAATCACGTGCAAGCAAAAAAAAAAATGTTTTTTCCTTGTATATGACTGGGAAATCCTTTGCAAAGGTAATTTTCACCACATTCACTAAACTAAAGCCCTGTACACATGATCGGATTTCCTATGGATTCTAATCCAATGGATTATTCCATCGGAAATCCGATGAAGCTGACTTCCATCAGTCTTGCCTACACACCGTCAGTCAAAAATCCGACCGTCCCAAACACTGTGACGTAAAACACTCCAACGAGCCGAGAAAAATTAAGGTCAATGCTTCTGAGCATGTGTCGACTTGATTCTGAGCATGCGTGGGTTTTTTGTCCGATGGAGTTCCACACAGACGATCGGATTTTGCTATCGGTTTTTTCCCCATCGGATAAATTTAAAACATGTTCTATTTTTTCACACCGATGGAAAAAAGACCGATGGGGCCCATACACGATTGGTTCGTCCGATGAAAACAGTCCATCGGACTGTTTTCATCAGTAAAACCGATCGTGTGTAGACGGCTTAAGGGAAATTTCTCTTGCAACGTGACAATTCTATTGCAAAGTGAAAAGTCTGTTTGCCTTAAGTAAAGCAATCCTTATAGGGTTGATAACTAAAGTCAAATAGGCTGTTTACTTTGCAAGAAAAGCTGTACTTTGCAAGGAATATTTCCCCAGAGCTTATTTGAAGTGACATTAAAGGCATGGGTTTTATTTCTTTTTAATAACAAACATGTTATACTTACCGGCTCTGGGCAGTGGTCTTGCACAGAGCAGCCCCGATCCTCCTCTTCTTGGGTCCCCCACTGGCGCTCCTGGTCTTTCCCCTTCTGCTGAGTGCCCCCAAACCAAGCAGCTTGCTCTGGGGGCACCAGAATAGGCACACTTCTGAGCCACTGCTCTGTGTGTCCATTCACACACAGCTTGACCCTGCCCACTCTCTCTCCTCATTGGTTGTGACTGACAGCAGCAGAAGCTAAAGGCCCCCGGTACTGTCTCAGCCAATGAGGAGGGAGACTCTCGGGAGAGCTGAGGCTCTTGTGCACATTGCTGGATCGAGATTGGGCTAAGGTGTATGATAGGAGGGGCTGCTGCACACAGAAGTTTTTTTTATCTTGATTCATAGAATGCACTAAGACAGGGTTGTGCAATTAGCGGACCTCCAGCTGTTGCAAAACTACAAGTCCCATCTTGCCTCTGCCTCTGGGTGTCATGCTTGTGGCTGTCAGAGTCTCACTATGCCTCATGGGACTTGTTCTGCAACAGCTGGAGGTCCGCTAATTGCATATCCCTGCACTAAGATAAAAAACCTTCTGCCTTTAGAACCACTTTAATGAAATGAAGCTCTGCTGACCTCCATAATCTAATCAAGTGCCAGCAGAAATGCTGTTTAAAAAATAAATAAATAAATGCATGTTATTAGGTATTCTTTGCAAAGTGAAACATTTCCTCATTTACTAAGCTCAGGGACAAATTCCCCTTGCAAAGTGAACAGATTATTTGCCATTAGTAAGTTAACCCGTATGTTTTATATTCTGACTATGATGTTATTATTATACATTTTTGTTGTTGTTGCTTTTAACAGATTTGGCTGTTATAGACACCCCTACATAAACAGCACAAAAATAAATCATAATTTTTTTCAAAGTATTTTGATGAAATTGAGTTTTGCTGTTTTCCTGCAACAAGTGTGAAACTGTGTTAATTCATGTTCTATGTGAAGAAAGCACTAGCTTTGGACAATGAGCTCTGGCAGATGCTTTTAGGAGGATTGACTCTATCATGATTTGACACTAAAATGCCTACATGACCTCTCACGGGCATAAGATGAAGGTTTCTGGAGCTAGCTCCCTAACGGGCATTAGGACAATTGAACGGCTGCCATTTCAGCAGGACTTATAGCATTCATTGCTCGGAGAAAACATGAGGGAAATACCAATTCTCTCCGTTTCCTTTACACACAACATTTCTTTTTGGTATTTGAAAGGGAGAAATTTCCTCTAAATGACTCCA
Source organism: Rana muscosa (assembly GCA_029206835.1). Lineage (NCBI taxonomy): Eukaryota > Metazoa > Chordata > Amphibia > Anura > Ranidae > Rana > Rana muscosa. Next base: position 286,389,872 of record CM055128.1, read on the forward strand.
CTCAGTTCATGTTTTCGGAATGTCCTGCTGTTCTTGCTCTGGGCTTGCCTGTAAATCCTGACAAAACAATTAGTCAGCATTCTACTAGTCACCGACAGATTGCCTAATTTTTGCCAAGAGTGCTCCTCTGACTTACTTCCCCATGACGAGACACAGGTACGCTCAGGAAGCGCACATCTGTGCTGCAGTTTCTGAGGTGCCTCTGGCGAGTGTGGTAACGTGCGTGTGGATGAAGGAGATAAAGAACATGCTTAACTTTAAAAATTATTTTATAGAACACAAATACACATGCTGTGCATGACCTCTGTCCTGTAAACAACAGACACATCCAGTACATATGTACACACATTTTAACAACTATTTATGATACGTAAAGTAGAAATGTGAACAATAACATAAAAGAAATCACAGAAAGTACACCTCTTATCAGATAAAAAAAACAATGTGCACAGCCAAGGCTCTATATGCTAATTTCACTTTCTGAAGCTGAAATATTCCCTGCCTGTAGCTGCCCTGTTTCACACCTCATCTGCATCAGACCCTCCTGGCCTTCCTTTGCAGGAGGGAGTCAGCTTTTGGTCAGATGGCTTCTAGATCTTAAAGCAACACACACTAGAATTGAGTTTACCTCAAAGCAGGCAGTGATTGGTGAGCTGCGTTTGCCTCTAGGTACCAACATCAATTTTATTATACACTGTATATCAGGGGCTTGGCTCTCCAGCTGTTTCGAAACTACAAATCCCATCATGCTTCTGCCTCTAGGAGTCATGCCTGTGATTGTCAGGGTCTTGCAATGTCTCATGGGACTTGTAGTTTCGAAACAGCTGGAGAGCCAAGGTTCCCTACCCCTGCTGTATATCAACACCATCAATATGACAGCACCAGCTAAATAAAATAACTGGAACCCAGGCACAGCCTTTACCAGTTTTGGAGCATTTAACGGATAATAGTAGGTATGCTATTATGTACTCATGTACATCATGTACATCTTGTACTCAACTGGGTCCTGTTGATGGTTTGACAATGAGTTCATTATAATGGTTTTCCCTTAAAAGCATATGCAGCTTTATATATCCTGTGGCACAACCCAGTATACCTTCCTCTTAAATATTTCAAATCTATGGAAGCAATACTAGACCCGTTTGTATGGGGAACCAATAGACATAAATTGCCTTGGCGTACAATGAAGAACCCCACCGATCTTGGAGGCGTGGCTCTCCCAGACTTTAATTTTTACTATATAGCGGTGCAACGGTCTCAGCTCTATCCTATTGATAAGACAGACAGTGTAAGGTTTGCAACGTTTCTATGTTCAGCTTGGTCACAAATGTCCTCCGACCCTTTTTGTGCTATCGCAAGTGGTGGTAGAGGAGCAAGGGATGCCGGAGACTGCAAATCTTTGATGTACCACTATGGATCTAGCACTGGTGATGGCCAAAAAGTTACAGAGGCTTTTAAACTAGGAAATGGGGGGAGAGATAGTCAGCGCGGAACATATTCCAGAGGGTAGTATTGGGGGCATTAATGGTAGGTGAACTAGAGATACTGTTGTACGAGGAGGATTTGGATTTTGTGGGAATTTCAGACCTGGTTCAACAACTCTCATAATTGGCTGGATAACCATTCAAGGGTATACCCTTTATCGCAGGGATAGAGAGGGTAAAAAAGGGGCAGGGGTATGCCTATACATCAAGAATAATGTACAAGTGAATGTGAGAAATTACATCACTAAGGGAGCTTGGGAGGAGGTGGAATTCTTATGGGTAGAGCTCCAAAGGGATGAAGCTAAGTGGAAAATAATACTGGGAGTATGCTATAGGCCCCCTAACCTGAAGGAGGATGGGGAGACGGATCTCCTATCACAATTTGGATTAGCAGCAAGGATGGGAAATTTTATCGTAATGGGGGATTTTAATTATCCAGACAGACTGGGTGGAGGGAACCACGCATTTGTCTAAGGCTCGCCGTTTCCTAAATGTCTTGCAGGACAATTTCATGGTTCAGATGGTAGACACACCAACTAGAAATAAAGCATTACTGGATCTACTGATTACCAACAATACAGACCTGATCACAGATGTGGAAATACGGGGAAATTTAGGAAACAGCGATCACAGTTTAATTGGCTTCAGTAGAAATCACACAAATAGGAAACACAAGGGGAATACAAAGACACAGAATTTCAAAAGAGCCAACTTTCTTAAACTACGAACCTTGCTAGAAGGCATATACTGGGATAAAATCTTAGGAACAAAAGAACACGGAGGAGAGATGGGTTTGCTTTAAGAGCATATTAAATAAGGGCAATTATGCATACCATTGGGTAATAGATAGAGTTGAGCGGACACCTGGATGTTCGGGTTCGACGGGTTCGGCCGAACTTCGGAAAAAAGTTCGGGTTCGGGACCGAACTTTAACCCGAACCCGAACCCCATTGAAGTCAATGGGGACCCGGACTAAAAAGGCTCTAAAAAAGTAATGGAAAGGGCTAGAGGGCTGCAAATGGCAGCAAAATGTTGTTAAGAGCATGGCAAGTGCTCTGCAAACAAATGTGGATAGGGAAATAACTTAAAATAACACAAAAAAAATAAAAAAATATGCTGGAGGCCCCCTTTTCAGCAGAAGAGGTACGGGAAGTCATTAAGAACCTCAGAAACTCAACGGCACGATGCCACACATATGGTGGGAATGCCCCAGAATACGCCCTTTCTGGAATAAATTATTCAATTTAATGGATAAGCTAGTGGGAAAATAAAATACTTTGAAATAAAAATGTAGCGGGGTGCTAAATTTAAGGGAAGTGTTTGAGTGGTAAATAGGCTCAAACACCCTAATTCTGTAGGATTCATGGACCATTTTGTCCTCGGGGGACAGTATTGGTGTGCAGTTCCCTGCGGCCTACAGGTGGCGCTGCCATGGTAGGCTAGGGTTGAACCGCCGATACAGTGCTGTGCCTTTTGTGTCCCCTCTTGGCAGTAGTACAGCGGGGCGGGGAACCTGCTGTGCATGCCGGGAGAGCATATAAAAGGGGCAGACCTTTGGCCTGGGGGCTGATGTCCAGTGGGGTCCACGCCCAGGTGCCTTCGGCCTGGGTGCATGTGTTCCTGTTCCATCTCGGGTACCTTTAGCCGGGGTGAGGTACTATCCTGGAGTTCCTGCTGCCCTGGGTATGGAGGCCTAGGTGCGGGAGTAAAGCCTGGAGTCCAGAGCCTTCGTCTGGAGTCCGCTAAGGGTCGAGGAGTCTTAGGGTGCCGCCTCGTGTAGGGGACCATGTTCCAGGGAAGGGAGGATCATTCTGATGGACCGATGCGGGAGTCACGGTGAAGGAAGGGTCTGTTGACTACCTGGAGAGATGTCTTCTCCTTGATATGGGCTAGGTTCGTAGAAGGAGAAGATCAAGGTCATCTTGACTGTATCAGAGGCCTTATTCCCCGGCCCGTGGCAGGGGCCTTATACACCCTGGTCTCTGGCAGAGACCAAAGTTCTCCAGGTCCGTGGCAGGGGCCTTGTACACCCGGTCTGTGGCAGAGACCAACCTCAAGGTCTGTGGCAGAGACTGTGCACCTAAAACTGTTTGAGAAACCTAAGCAGTGAAGTGAATGTGCTACGTTTGTGCCTGGACCTCCTCCACACCTTAAGCTGTCCTGTTTCTTTGCTCTAACCTTTTCTATCCGAGTATAGTTTATTTTGCCATGAGAGAATAAGAGTTGTAATTTCAGCTGGTGTGGACATTGACTTTACTGGGAATTAAAGGACTTGCCTCTACCTACAGTAGAGGTGAGAATCATCCTCTGGAGGAGTTTTGACTCCGGCTGTGGACACGGCCCGTCAAGTACACCGCTCAACCTCTTTATATAGGAGGGTACGGGCTGGTAGTGCGGTGTGCATTTCTCCCTCCTGCGAGGAGCCAACAACATAAAGGCAGGTAAGGGGGAAAGGATCTGTGCGCTACAAAAAAATAAAATAAAAATTATAATCTTGACCTAGGAGGACGAGGTCCATATGGAGTAGGAGGTTGAGGTGGCGGTGGATGTGGCTGTGTAGGTGGAAGCGGCGGTGGAGGAGGATGAGGTAGCCAACACTGGTTCAAAAATACAACAATGGCTGGGTAAGGCCAGTGATGTGTCGAATTCTGTCCCCCGTCGAATAGTGTCCACCCTGTACTGCGCTTGCTCAGTATGTAGGACAAGAGGATTTCGAAAATCTCCCAAGATGAACGCCGCCTGCGTGGTGAGTTCAGGTGAAGGCCACACCATCCGTGGTTCAAGCCGAGCTAAGTGAGGCCGTGCCCGAAGCGTGGCGATCGAAGCTAGCCCGTGAGGGGCCCTGTTACTATGTGCTACCGTATGTCCACTTGGATGTTGGGGCTTGAACCTGCACTCACGGCGCAGGTGCCGTTCATCTTCGGAGATTTTGTGAATCTCCTTGTCCTCTGTACTGCTCAAGCGCTGCGCCTTCGCAGTACGGGCCGGACACAATCCGATGGCCGGACAGTTTTTGTCACAACACCGGTATACATGTCTATTCTGCAGAAGGTACGGACAAGTCCTGTGGGATCCATGCCTGGTTCATTTTAATGAACGTGAGCTTGTCCACATTGGCTCTGGACAGGCGGCTGCGCTTGTCTGTGATAACGCCTCCTGCCGTGCTAAATACACGTTCAGATAATACACTGGCTGCAGGGCAGGCCAGCACCTCCAAGGCATAAAGGGCAAGCTCAGGCCATGTGCCCAATTTGGAGACCCAGAAGTTAAAGGGGGCAGACCCGTCATCCAGTACGTGTAGGCCTGTGGACACATACTGCTCAACCATGTTGGTGAAATGCTGCCTCCTGCTAAGACGTTCCATCTCAGCTGGTGGTGCTGGTTGTTGTGGCGTGCTGACAAAGCTTTTCCACATTTCAGCCATGCTAACCCTGCCTTCTGAGGTGCTGCCAGTGCCCCGGCTGCGTTGGCGACCTCTTCCTCCTCCTCTGCCTTCGCCTTGTGCTTCCACCGTACGCCCGCTGTCAGGTGGGAATGCCACCAGCAGCGTGTCTACCAGCGTGCGCTTGTACTCGCGCATCTTACGATCCCGCTCCAGTGAGGGATTTAAGGACGGTACGTTGTCCTTGTAACGGGGATCCAGCAGGGTGGCCACCCAGTAATCAGCACCAGTTAAAATGTGGGCAACTCGGCGGTCATTGCGGAAACATTGCAGCATGTAATCGCTCATGTGTGCCAGGCTGCCCAGAGGCAAAGAAAAGCTGTCCTCTGTGGGAGGTGTATCGTCTGTGTCCTCTGTATCCCCCCAGCCACGCACCAGTGATGGCCACAAGCTGGTCTGGGTGCCACCCTGCTGTGAAAATGGCTCCTCCTCCTCCTCCTCCATCTCCTCCTCCACCTCATCATCCTCCAGAACTGTGCCCTTTCTGCCGGACAATTGTGTACCTGGCGTTTGTTGGTGCAGGAACCCACCCTCGTAGCCACTTGTGAAAGACTGCCCTGAAAGCCTTTGAAATTATCCCGCTTCCTCCTCCTCCTCCTCATCCTCCTGTGCCACATCCTCTTCCATCATCGCCCGAAGCGTTTTTTCAAGGAGGCATAGAACTGGGATAGTAACGCTGAGAACGGCGTCATTGGCACTGGACATGTTGGTGGAGTACTCGAAACAGCGCAACAAGGCACACAGGTCTCGCATGGAGGCCCAGTTATTGGTGGTGAAGTGGTGCTGTTCCGCAGAGCGACTCACGCGTGATTGCTGCAGCTGAAACTCCACTATCGCCTGCTGCTGCTCGCACAGTCTGGCCAGCATGTGCAAGGTGGAGTTCCACCTTGTGGGCACGTCACATATGAGGCGGTGAGCGGGAAGGCTGAAGTTACGCTGCAGTGCTGACAGGCGAGCAGCAGCAGGGTGAGAACGCCGAAAGTGTGCACACACAGCCCGCACTTTCTGCAGCAGCTCTGGCATATTGGGGTAATTTTTAAGGAACCTCTGGACCACCAAGTTCAGCACATGCGGCAGGCAAGGGATGTGCGTCAAACCGGCTAGGCCCAGAGCTGCTACGAGATTTCGCCCATTATCGCACACCACCAGGCCGGGCTTGAGGCTCACTGACAGCAACAACTCATTGGTCTGTTGTTCCATGTCCCTCCACAACTCCTGCGCGGTGTGGGTTTTTTCCCCCAAACAGGAAAGTTTTAAAACTGCCTGCTGTCGTTTACCCCTGGCTGTGCTGAAGTTGGTGGTGAAGGTGTTACGCTGACTGGATGAGGAGGCGGTAGAGGATGAGGAATCGGAGTAGGAGGAGTTAGCAACACGAGGCAAACTGAAGCGCCCTGCAATCCTCGGTGGTGGAAGGACATGCGCCAAACTGCTATCTGCCTCAGGCCCAGCCGCCACTGCATTTACCCAGTGTGCTGTTAGGAAGATATAACGTCCCTGACCGTGCTTACTGGTCCACGCATCCGTAGTTAGGTGGACCTTGCCACAGATGGCGTTGCGCAGTGCACACCTGATTTTGTCCCCCACTTGGTAGTGCAGGGAAGGGATGGCTCGCCTGGAAAAGTAGTGGCGGCTGGGCACAACGTACTGTGGGACAGCCAATGCCATCAGGCTTTTAAAACTCTGCGTCTCCACCAGACGGAATGACAGCATTTCAAAGGCCAGGAGTTTTGAAATGCTGGCATTCAGGGCCAGGGATCGCGGGTGGCTAGGGGGGTACTTCCTCTTCCGCTCCAATGTTTGGGAGATAGAGAGCTGAACGCTTCCATGGGACATTGTGGAGATGGTTGGTGACCCAGGTGGTAGTGTTGCTGGCAGATCCTCTGTTTGCGGGGTGGCAGGTGCCACTGTCACTACAGAGGTGGATGAAGAGGCCGAGACTGCAGCAGAAGAGGAAGCAGGAGGAGCCAGAGACCTTTCTTGGTTTTTGAGGTGTCTACTCCACTGCAGCTCGTGCTTTGCACTTAGATGCCTGGTCATGCAGGTTGTGCTCAGGTTGAGAACGTTTATGCCTCGCTTCAGGCTCTGATTGCACAGTCTTGTCATCAGCACATTGTGTGAAGAACTGCCACGCTAGGGAACTCCTTGGACCTGGCTTTGGTGTGCTCGGTCCCTTGCTGCGTTGGGCAGTAGCAGACATACTGTCTAGGGGACGGACGCTCCGCTTTTGCACCCTGCTCCCTCTTCTGCTGTGCTGGTGGCTCTGTGCGACCACCGCCTCTTCCTCCAAACTACACTGGACACCTGCATAACGTTGATTCCATGTGGGGTCGAGGACCTCATCGTCCTCCACATCATCTTCCACCCAGTCTTCACCCCTGCCCTCCTTGTCTGTCTGCACAATTGCGAAAGCAGCAGCAGTTGGCACCTGTGTTTCGTCATCATCCGAGACGTGCTGCGATGGTCCTCCCATGTACTCATCATGAAACATAAGTGGTTGGGCATCGGTGCACTCAATCTCTTCCACTTCTGGGGCAGGGCTAGGTGGATGGCCCTGGGAAACCCTGCTAACAGAGTCATCGAAAAGCAGAAGAGACTGCTGCATGATTTGGGGCTCAGACTGCTTGGCTGATTTGCAAGGGGGTGAGGTGAAAGACTGATGGACATGGGTTTCAGGTGCCAACTCTGATCTTTCATCAGAAGAGTGGGTGGAAGACAATGTGAAGGAACCCAAAGCACTGTCAGCAACCCAATCTACTATCGCCTGTACTTGTCCTGGCCTAAACATTCGTACAGCCTCATTATTCGCGACAAAATACCGCCGCAGGCTCGGTCGCCTACTCGCACCTGAGGAAGGTGTTTCACTTGTGCGTGTATCTGGCACAGATCCACCACGTCCTCTCCCTGCAACAGGAGCTCCACCAGCAGCACCACGACCGGGGTCACCACGTCCCTTTGACCTTCTCCTCATATTTTCCAAATTTAGGATGTTGCCCTAAATGGGTGTTTTTGGAAGAGCAGAACACACCCACAGTACGTAACCGCTGAATCGCACAGCTACAGAATTGCAGAAAATGCTATTCAAAAAAAAATGTTTTTTTTTAGTATAGCACAGTAGAAGAAAACTATATAGAAATTGTTTATTTCACACACCTCCACATATGTATAACACACTGCAAAATATTTTTTGTGGCCCTAAATGGCGTTTTTTGGAAGACCATAACACACCCACAGTACATAACCGCTGAATCGCACAGCTACAGAACTGCAGAAAATGCTATTCAAAAAAAATTTAGTTTTTTTAGTATAGCACACTAGAAGAAAACTATATAGAAATTGTTTATTTCACACACCTCCACATATGTATAACACACTGCAAAATATTTTTTGTGGCCCTAAATGGCGTTTTTTGGAAGACCACAACACACCCACAGTACGTAACCACTGAATCGCACAGCTACAGAACTGCAGAAAATGCTATTCAAAAAAAATGTTTTTTTTTTAGTATAGCACAGTAGAAGAAAACTATATAGAAATTGTTTATTTCACACACCTCCACATATGTATAACACACTGCAAAATATTTTTTGTGGCCCTAAATGGCGTTTTTTGGAAGACCACAATACACCCACAGTACGTAACCGCTGAATCGCACAGCTACAGAACTGCAGAAAATGCTATTCAAAAAAAATGTTTTTTTTTTAGTATAGCACAGTAGAAGAAAACTATATAGAAATTGTTTATTTCACACACCTCCACATATGTATAACACACTGCAAAATATTTTTTGTGGCCCTAAATGGTGTTTTTTTGGAAGACCACAATACACCCACAGTACGTAACCGCTGAATCGCACAGCTACAGAACTGCAGAAAATGCTATTCAAAAAAAATGTTGTTTTTTTAGTATAGCACAGTAGAAGAAAACTATATAGAAATTGTTTATTTCACACACCTCCACATATGTATAACACACTGCAAAATATTTTTTGTGGCCCTAAATGGCGTTTTTTGGAAGACCACAACACACCCACAGTACGTAACCGCTGAATCGCACAGCTACAGAACTGCAGAAAATGCTATTCAAAAAAAATTTTGTTTTTTTAGTATAGCACAGTAGAAGACAAATATATAGAAATGGTTTATTTCACACGCCTCCACATATGTATAACACACTGCAAAATATTTTTGTGGCCCTAAATGGGTCTTTTTGCAAGCGTACATTAAAGTGCAAATTTTTTTTATTTTTTTTTTGCCCTAAACGGGTCTTTTTTTGCACGAGCAAAATAAAATGCAATTTTTTTTTTTTTGCCCTTAATGGGTCTTTTGGAAAAGAGCACAATAAAGTGCCTTTTTTTTTTGCCCTAAATTGATCTTTTTCCAAGAGCAGAATACACCCACAGTATGGAAACGGTGTATCTCTCAACGTAATATATGCAGTGCTGGTGCACTGAGCTTGCAGATAAAAGGTAGATTTTCTCTGACACTGGGCTCATGGCAGTGTAAAAAGACTGCACTGCAACACAAACAGGTAAACCTATGCAGATCGCTGAGTTATATCTCTGAATCTGGACTTCTATTCCTATATAATATATCTCTCTCCCTGAAAGCACCAACAGGAACCTGGCCCTACACTACACTGTCTCTCTATCTTTTCCCTCAGATTCCAGAATCAGGACTAACTCATGTATTTTTCAATCTCTCCCTAAAAGCAGCAGCAGCAGACAAGATCCTCTCCCTATCTATTCTGAAGCAGAGTGACGTGTGTGCTGTGTGCCTCTAGCTTATATAGAAGCTGGGTCATATGTTGCACTGACCAATCACAGCCATGCCATTAGTAGGCATGGCTATGATGGCTTCTAAGGGCACACCAGCTAATCAAAAGGTGATTGGCTGGCCCCTGAAGCATTTCTAACTGCGCCATTAGATTGCCGAACCCGGACTTTCGCGCAAAGTCCGGGTTCGGGTTCGGGAAAAAGCTAAAGTTCGGTACGGACCCGAACTTTACAGTTCGGGTTCGCTCAACCCTAGTAATAGATTTAAAAGGGCGAACAAAAGTCCTGGATGGCTTAATTCCAATGTGAAAATGCATATAAAAGCAAATGAGAAGGCCTTCAAAAAATACAAGGTTGAGGGATCATCATCAGCATTCAGACTTTATAAGGAATGCAAGAAGAAATGTAAGGGTGTAATTAGGGCGGCTAAGATAGAACACGAAAGACACATAATGGAGGAAAGCAAAAAAATCCCAATAAATTATTTAAGTATTGTGACAGCAGGAAGGTAAAGTCACCTGGTTGCATCCAGGGGGGTAGATATATTTCTCCCAGATTCAGGCTTTATGCTGACTTATACAACTAGGTGGAGAGTTGTATAAGGCTAGTGGGCTCATGGATGACTCATACCTCTAGGGAGAGTGTGGGGCGTCGTGCAGACAGAGATGAGGAGACCAGCTGAACCTTGTCAGCTCATTTAGGCCTCTATAAGAACTCCCAGCTTCATTAGATGTTAGCTCATGCCTGGAAGCAGACCTGTGTGGACTGTCTAGGGAGAGTGAACCCCTGTGCGGTGAGAAAAAGCCTGTGTGGCTATTTGTTTGGACTTTTACTAAACCAGGGACTTAGGGACTAGGACAGCACCAGGCTGATCCCAGTTGTTAGTTTAGGAAACCTGCATGTTTAGTCAGAGGTCAAACTGACCAGGATTTATTTTGTTTGTTTCTTTTTGGCTTTGCTGTGTTTTTGTCACTGTACATAGAGAAATAAACTGCACCTTTTGATTTTGAAAACCACAACCTCCGTCTGCTGGCCCTGTTTTTGTGTGGGGAGCCCAACCAGGGGGTCACACACACCCGCTACCGAGTTAACCCCCTCACAGTTGGTGGAGAACCAGTGGCAGTTTTTTTTTAAGCCAGCATGGAGGAGATACTGAAACAGCTGGCTCTAGCAAATGCCAATCAACAGCAGACAAATGCAGGTTTGCAAAGGAGCCTTGCAGCCCAGCAGCAAGCTCATCAACAAGCCCAGCAGCAATCTGAGGCCCGCTTCATAGACCTGTTACAGAAGCAAGAGCAGAGACTACAACAAATGGAAGCAGTAATGCAGCAACGTCCGCAGACCAGTGAGGAAAGCCGTCCCACTAATACCGCGTCCTTTGGGGTGAGTCGTTTATTGACAAAAATGACTGGAGAGGATGATCCAGAGGTATTTTTGACCACATTTGAAAGGACTGCTGAAAGAGAAAAGTGGCCTGAGGAGCAGTGGGCTGGACTGGTGGCTCCTCTGTTAACTGGTGAATCGCAGAAGGCTTACTATGACCTAGAGCCTGACCAAGCAAAAGACTATGTGATGCTAAAAGCTGAAATATTGGCAAGGCTGGGTGTCACCCTGGCTGTCCGGGCTCAGCGTGTGCATAACTGGACTTTCCAGCTTGGAAAACCCCCCAGGTCTCAAATGTATGATCTCATTCACCTGAGCAGGAAGTGGCTACAGCCAGAGACTTTGTCCGCACCAGAGATTGTGGAACGTGTTGTAATGGATCGGTTTTTGAGAGCTCTTCCTACTGCCATCCAAAAGTGGGTAAGCCATGGAGACCCAGAGACGGCCGGTGGTCTTGTGGATCGTGTAGAGAAATACTTGGCTACAGAGAACCTGACGGCCTCTTCCAGAGACACTCGGACTTTCCACCCTAAGACCAGACCATCCCCAGGGGCGGATAAGAGGATTCCAAGGGGTGAGGGTGGAGAGAGTGAGAGGGTGGGAGCTCTACCCAAAGTTTGGCGAGAACAGCCTGGGAAGTCAGGGGCTCAAGAGGCAGCCAAAAGGATTGTTTGCTACCGCTGCCGGCAAGCGGGACATATTGCAGCCAATTGCCCGGTTGTGGAGGAACCCATGCAGTGTGACTTTCTGACGGACAGACGTCAGTCGCTGTGTGCGACAGTCGCATGCACTGCCATTCGGGGAACTGAGAAACATTTATGCAAAATGTGTATTAATGGTAGAAATGTTGTGGTATTGCTGGATTCAGGTAGCCTTGTGACCCTGATAAAGGCTGAATTAGTTAAAACAGAGGTCTCTGGGAATAGCAAGGTAGCTGTTATTTGTGTGCATGGGGACACCCGAGAGTATCCAGTGACTACAGTGTGTTTCGAGACCCCCAAAGGTACCCTCTCTCATCCAGTGGGGTTAGTATCTCAATTACCGCATGATGCCATTGTGGGAAGGGATTTTCCGAAGTTCTGGGAACTGTGGGATGATCCTGAGCCCCCCACTGGTGCCCCTATGTACCAGGAATGTGATAGCCAGAACTCCTCTGAGAGTGGGGAGGACTCTCCAGAATTTCCCTTGTCAGTATTGGCAGGGGAGACTCAAGAAACTGGAGAGGAGCCCACCTCCTCAGACGAAAACCTACCGTCTGTGGAGTTTTCTGATCTGGAGGTTCACAGGGAAAATTTTGCCACAGAACAGTTAAAAGACCCCGCCCTAATAAAGGCACGGGAAAACGTAGTGGAAATAGATGGCGAGTTAGTGAACCCAGATAATACCTGCACTTACCCATACTTCAGCGTAGAGAAGGACCTACTGTATCGGGTGGCAAAAAGGGCAGAAGAAACCGTTGAGCAGCTGGTGGTGCCCAAACCTTACAGGAAGTTGGTGTTGGAGTTGGCCCATGGGCACATTCTTGGAGGTCATCTGGGGACAGAGAAAACCCGAGAGAGGGTATTACAGAGATTCTATTGGCCTGGGGTGATGAAGGACATAGAAAATTATTGTTCCTCCTGCCCTGTGTGTCAGAGGTCGGCCCCGATGCCACATTTCCGTAGCCCGCTGGTCCCTCTACCCATCATTGAGGTCCCGTTTGAGAGAATCGCAATGGATTTGGTAGGTCCTATAATCAAGTCCGCTAGGGGGCACCAGTACATATTGGTTATAATGGACTATGCCACCCGTTATCCAGAAGCGATCCCTCTCAGAAATACCTCGGCCAAAACCATAGCCAAAGAGCTATCTCTTGTTTTTAGCCGGGTGGGTATTTGTAAAGAACTGCTTACGGACCAAGGTACACCCTTTATGTCCCGGGTTATGAAAGAGCTGTGTAAATTGTTCAAAGTGACGCAATTGCGTACATCTGTGTATCACCCCCAAACCGATGGGCTGGTTGAAAGATTCAACAAAACCCTAAAACAAATGTTGAAGAAAGTGGTGGATAGAGATGGAAAGGATTGGGACTGTCTACTTCCTTATTTGATGTTTGCTATTAGGGAGGTGCCCCAATCCTCTACGGGATTCTCCCCCTTTGAGTTACTGTATGGGAGACACCCAAGAGGGCTGTTGGATATTGCCAAGGAAACTTGGGAAAGTGAGAGTTCTCCCCACAGGAGTGTGATTGAGCATGTCGCCCTGATGCAAGATCGAATTGCACAGGTAATGCCCATCGTGAAGGAACATTTGGCCCAAGCGCAGTTGGCACAGCAGAGAGTGTACAACCATGGAGCAAAGACCCGTACCTTTTCCCCGGGGGATAGGATATTGGTACTTGTCCCTACGGTTGAAAGTAAATTCCTTGCCAAATGGCAAGGCCCCTACGAGATAATGGAAAAAGTGAGCGAAGTGAATTACAAGGTCAGACAACCAGGAAGGCGAAAGCCCGAACAGATATATCACGTTAATCTGTTGAAAGCCTGGAGGGATAGAGAGTCCCTAGTCGCAGAAACTTGGTCACCAGCTCAAACTGGTTGCGTGATTCCGGAGGTTGGAATAGCAGCCACCTTGTCACAACCCCAACAACAGGAGGTTAAGGAGTTTGTGCTTCGCAACAAGGAGGTGTTCTCTGAGCTGCCGGGACAAACATCTGGGGTAGAGCATGATATTATTACCCCGCCCGGTGAAAGGGTGAAGTTAAAACCCTATCGGATCCCAGAGGCCCGACGGGAGGCAATACGGGAGGAAGTACAGAAAATGCTGAACTTAGGGGTGATAGAGGAGTCCCAAAGTGATTGGTCTAGTCCCATTGTGTTGGTGCCTAAACCGGATGGGAGCTGGCGATTTTGTAACGATTTTCGTCAGTTGAACAAAGTTACAAAATTTGACACCTACCCCATGCCACGTATAGATGAGTTGATCGACCGGCTGGGAACAGCCCGATACATGACGACTCTTGACCTCACAAAAGGGTATTGGCAAATTCCCCTGGCCAAGTCGGCCAAAGAGAAAACCGCATTTGTAACCCCAGACGGGGCGTTCCAATATAAGAGAATGCCGTTCGGGTTACAGAATGCGCCGGCCACATTCCAGCGGAAAATGGACCAGATACTGAGGCCCCATCGGAAGTATGCTGCGGCTTACCTGGATGACGTAATTGTCCATAGCACAGATTGGGCCTCACATCTGCCAAAAGTGCAAGCAGTCCTAGACTCTATCCGGGAAGCGGGGTTTACGGCTAACCCCAAGAAGTGTACCATTGGGCAGGAGGAGGCCAAATATCTTGGGTACACCATTGGCAGGGGAGTGATAAAACCCCAACTCAACAAAGTCGAGGCCATCCAGAGTTGGCCACGTCCCAACAGCAAGAAGCAGGTACGGGCCTTTCTGGGAATCGCGGGTTATTATCGGCGCTTCATTCCCCACTTTGCTTCTAAGGCTGTGCCCCTAACCAACCTGACGAAAGGGAAAGGGTCGGTCATGATTAAATGGACCCCCGAGGCTGAGGCAGCATTCCAATTCTTGAAACAAGCCTTATGTAGCCAGCCAGTGTTGTACTCACCCGACTTCTCTAAAGACTTTGTCGTACAAAGTGATGCGTCAGATGTGGGGTTAGGAGCAGTATTGTCCCAGGTCTGGAACGGGGAAGAGCACCCAGTCATTTACCTCAGCAGGAAGTTGAAGTCCCATGAGGTAAATTACGCCACGGTTGAAAAGGAGTGTTTAGCGGTGAAGTGGGCTCTAGATTCCCTTCGGTACTATCTGCTAGGTAGGCACTTTGACATGGTTACGGATCACGCTCCGTTAAAGTGGATGGCTCAAAACAAGGAGACAAATAGAAGAGTGAATAGGTGGTTCCTGGCCCTACAGGAATTCAACTTCACAGTAAAGCATCGCCCTGGCATTCAAATGGGGAATGTGGATGCTTTGTCTCGAGTACATGAATGCCTGATTGCTGGTGTTCCAACCCCAAGGTTAAAACAAGAGGGGGGGGGTATGTGACAGCAGGAAGGTAAAGTCACCTGGTTGCATCCAGGGGGGTAGATATATTTCTCCCAGATTCAGGCTTTATGCTGACTTATACAACTAGGTGGAGAGTTGTATAAGGCTAGTGGGCTCATGGATGACTCATACCTCTAGGGAGAGTGTGGGGCGTCGTGCAGACAGAGATGAGGAGACCAGCTGAACCTTGTCAGCTCATTTAGGCCTCTATAAGAACTCCCAGCTTCATTAGATGTTAGCTCATGCCTGGAAGCAGACCTGTGTGGACTGTCTAGGGAGAGTGAACCCCTGTGCGGTGAGAAAAAGCCTGTGTGGCTATTTGTTTGGACTTTTACTAAACCAGGGACTTAGGGACTAGGACAGCACCAGGCTGATCCCAGTTGTTAGTTTAGGAAACCTGCATGTTTAGTCAGAGGTCAAACTGACCAGGATTTATTTTGTTTGTTTCTTTTTGGCTTTGCTGTGTTTTTGTCACTGTACATAGAGAAATAAACCGCACCTTTTGATTTTGAAAACCACAACCTCCGTCTGCTGGCCCTGTTTTTGTGTGGGGAGCCCAACCAGGGGGTCACACACACCCGCTACCGAGTTAACCCCCTCACAGTATGTAAACAGTAAAAAAGGGAGGACAGAACATTTTGGCCCCATAAAGAATGAGGAAGGTCATCTGGTTACAAAGGATGGGGAGATGGCAAAGGTATTGAATTAATTTTTCTCCTCAGTCTTCACAAGGGAATCGGGGGGCTTCAGTAACCAAAACTGCAGTATTTATCCTCATGACACATCAAAGGAAGCACCTCCATGGTTAACAGAGGACAGAATAAAAATTAGACGTGGGAAACTTAACATTAATAAATTCCTGGGGCCAGATGGCTTGCACCCGAGGGTACTTAGGGAGCTCAGTCAAGTAATTGCCAGACCATTGTTCCTTATTTTTACTGACAGTCTACTGACTGGAATGGTACCAGCTGATTGGAGAAAAGCCAATTTAGCACCAATATTTAAAAAGGGCCCAAAATACATCCCTGGGAATTACAGACCAGTTAGCCTAACATCAATAGTATGCAAGCTCTTGGAGGGGATGATAATGGACTATATACATGATTTCAGTAATGAGAACGGTATCATTAGCACCTCCTCATAGAAGGTTAATAGATTGGTTTGGCAAGAACGATTCATAAAGAATCGTTCTTGCCAAAACAATCCATTAACCTTCTATGAGGAGGTGAGTTGCCATCTAGATAAAGGAAGGCCCGTACACGTGGTGCATCTGGATTTTGCAAAAGAATTTGACACAGTTCCCCATAATTGTTTACTGTACAAAAAAAGGTCCGTTGGCATGAGGTTCAAATGGCTGTTCTTCTCTTCAGACTGGGAAAACCCCAGGACCAGACAGTTTTCAGGTGGAGTTTTATAAGGCTTATATGGAAGAGTTGGCTCCTAGGTTCCACTCCATGTTGGTACATTCGTTGCGGGAGGAGTGTCTACCTCTGACTATGTCAGAGGCGGTGATAGTGGTAGTGCCCAAGCCAGGTAAAGATTTGTAACAGTGTGCCTCATATCATCCTATTTCATTATTGAATGTGGATGCCAAATTGTTTACACAACGTTTGAATACGGTCATCACCACCCTGGTACACTCCGATCAGTCTGGCTTTATGCCGGGCAGAGGGACCGACATAAACATCAGATGGCTGTTTACTCATAATAATATAGAGACAGAGGATTCCCTGGGAGTAGTGGCCTCTCGATGCTGAAAAAGCATTTGACTCTGTCAAATGGGAATTCCTCTGGAAAGTTTTGGAGTGTTTCAGGTTTGGGCCCAAGTTTATTGGTTGTGCCTCTCCTCTCTGAGGAGGACAGGATAGCGCTAGATAAGCCAGTAACACGTCTGGAAATAGAGGCCGCAATATACTCCCTGCCCAACAATAAATCCCCGGGCCCAGATGGTCTACCTGGGGACTGGTATAAAACTAACGCTACTTTACTGGTTCCTAAACTAAATCAGTTATACACAGACTGCCTGGAATCCGACAGGCTTCCAGACAGCATGTACCAGGCGCATATAGTGCTGCTGCCCAAACCAGGGAAGGACCCCACCTGTTGCTCATCCTACAGACCCATCTCGTTGCTGAACTATGACCTTAAGATACTCACGAAAGTACTAGCCAATAGACTCATGAAGGTTTTACCATCCCTAGTCAACATAGATCAGACAGGCTTTATGCCGGGCAAGTCCACGGACATTAATCTTAGGCGAGTTTTTACCCATCTCCAGCTCCCATCCGAAGAGAAAGTCAGATGGTCCTATATGATGCAGGTTCTGGAGGGTTTTGGCTTCGGCCCAACTTTCCGGAAATGGATCGGCCTACTATATAGGGCACCCACCGCTCGTATCAAACTGAATGGTAGTCTCTCGCCCTCTTTCCCGATTAGGAGGGGAACAAGGCAGGGGTGTCCTCTATCACCTGCATTGTTCGCCCTGGTAATGGAGCCTCTGGCCGAGGCCCTGCGGAGGTCGGGGGAGGTGTCTGGAGTACGGGTCGGCTCGGTGACCGAGAAGCTGGCATTGTATGCTGATGATTTGATTCTCTTCCTCGGGGACCCCGGTCCCTCGCTCGCCGGGGCGCTTCGGGTTCTGGACCGTTTCGCGACTCTCTCTGGCCTCAGAACCAACTGGAGCAAATCACTAATTCTACCCATAGACCCCGGAGCAAGGAGGCTGAGTGATCCTACTTCGCCTCTACAATGGGCAGATACCATCAGATACTTAGGGATAAATATCTCGTCCAATACTAAAGACTTTTTCAAACTTAACCTGTCCCCGGTGCTGCAGTGGTGTAAACTAAAACTGAAGGCTTGGTCAAACCTCCCATTATCTCTAATAGGGAGAATTAACTTAATAAAAATGAAATTACTCCCGGTCTTGCTATATACCTTACGGCACTCTCCGGTATGGATCCCCAAGTCTCTTCTCCGGCAACTAGACTCCTCAGTGGCTTCTTTCTTGTGGCAATCACACCCGGCCAGATTTAGTAAAAAGATTTTGTGTAGACCATGGACACAGGGGGGACTTGCCTGCCCGGACTTCCACACCTACTACTTAGCAGCAATGCTCACCCATGCACATAACTGGCTGGTTTCGGACGACACCAATGCGTCAGTTGTCCTGGAGGCGGCACACCTAGGATCTTTCGAGGCCCTTCGTAATGCACTCTATAGGGGGTCAGGGGGCTCTGCGGTACCCTCGACCCTAGCTATGAAAGCGATCATTAAGGCATGGTTCACGGTAGTGATTAAACCTAATTTGGCGAAGGCCAGGTGGTCCCCCAACACACCACTTTGGTGCAATCCGAGGCTCAGGGAGTTCCACTCTTTGCAGGATCCGGGTCTGTGGGCCGGCAAGGGCATCAAGTATTTGAGGGATATCTGCGATGAGCTGGGGCTATTTACATTCAATAGGTTAAAGAATAAATTTCAGCTTCCGAACTCTTTCTTTTTCAGGTTCCTGCAGCTCCGCCACGCCTTCAGCTCGCAGTTCAAGACGGTTCAGCTCCGGCTGGAGCTTGATACCTTGGAGATTCTCCTGGACGATGCCGAGCTCTCAAAGCCCCTGTCCCGAATCTATCGAGCACTCCTGCCGTCCATCCAGGAGGGTCTGGATGGTCTGCGTGATTTGTGGCGGGCGGAGGTGCAGGAGCTGGACAGCGAAGACTGGGAGGATATGTGGGACTACCCATTTCAGCCGCTGGTGGCTACCAGGGACAAACTGATCCAATTCAAGATCCTCCACGGGATCTATTACACACCCCAACGCCTCCACCGCATATACCCGGCCCTGACGGCTAACTGCTGGAGATGCTCTGATACTCCTGCAGATTTCACACACATATTCTGGGATTGCCTACAGATTCGGGAATATTGGCGGGAGGTAACACAATTCATCCATAACCTAACTACCATTTCTATTCCCCTGACAATTAGTGTGTGCCTTCTTGGCCTGGTGGAGCCACTGGCACTTGCCAAAGCCCCACGTACCCTAATAGGTATCCTCCTGTTTTACGCAAGGAAAGCCATAGTACTAAAGTGGAAGTCAGCCATCCCCCCAACCCTGACCTCATGGAAGCATCTAGTCAATACAGTGGTCCCCCTCTATAAAGCGACGTATCTGTCTCGTGGATGTCCCAGAAAATATGAAAAAGTCTGGCATCTGTGGACTGATTCGGAGTCCACAACAGATGACCGACCCCAAGAGGAGTAATTCACCAGATCTCCTCCGCACTCATCAGTCCTGATAGGAGCTAAGGTCCATACTCTGAATAAATGAATGGAGGTGTAAGCATAGCTCAAATTCAAAGCACCTACCCCTGCATGCTCCTGATAAGCCCAACCCAGACATCTAGGAACGAGTAGTGGTCCTGCAAGGAATAACAACTCCTGTTGTAATCCTACCTTGTGTATCCCGAGAGGTGTCCCTGTTATGTTAGTTAGATATATTTAGCGTTAAGATGTGATGATAAGTTGCCATCTGTTTTTTGTTTTCTTTTTCTTTATGTCCCCTTGTGTTTTTGGGGGTGTCCCCCCCCCTTTCTTTTTTTTTTCTTCCTCCCCCCGCCCCCCCTTTTTTTTTTTTCTTCTTTCTTTGATGTGCACGTGGTAATGTGCAAGGTTAGGCCGGGGTATGCCCCAATGGCCATGTTTTGTATCTCAGAAAACTTTAATAAAGCGAATTTAAAAAAAAAAGTTTATTGTTTGGGTGAAGAAGTTGTACCGCAGTCCATTGGCTAGAGTGAGGGTCAATGGGGTGCTTTTGCCTCCTTTCTCCCTCTCTAGAGGGACAAGCCAGGGATGCCCACTTTCCCCGAGGTTATTTGCTCTGGCCTTTGAACCCTTGGCGATTCTCCTGCGGCGTAAACCTTAGGGTGAAGGGAATACAGGTAGGCCCCCTGCATGAAAAATTATCACCTTATGCAGATGACGCACTGCTGTATCTACAGGATCTGTGGAGAAGGACTTGACTGAATAGGAGACTCGATTGTCTCCTTATGTGCCTTCTGTGATTGTTCCTATGATAGATAGTGTATCTTATAGTTAACCCTTCAAATCTGGATTGTGCAGACCTTTGTCTCCCTGTTTTTCATGTGTGAATTATTTCAATAAATCTTATCTGTTAAAAAAAAACATTTTCTATTCCAGTCCCATAGAATTGCACACATTTTGTCCCTTGAATACATCCTTACATATAATATATTTTCTTTTGACTGCTCCCACTTCCTCCAGGTACAGGCATAGCGATGGGCACATGTTGTGCCCCATACTAGGCCAATCTGTACCTGAGTGAATGGGAAAGGTCTTTCCTGGCAGACGAAAAACTAACACTACTCACTGACAATATTATGATCTGGAACCGTTTCGTAGATGATGTATTTATGATTTGGAATGGGTCTGTCAGGTCTCTTGAGGAATGCATTATGGCAATGAACAGAAATACATTCAATCTGAAAGTTATAATGACCTCAAATCAAGTGAAAATAACCTTTATAGATGTTACTATTATGAAGGAACAGGATGGCAAACTTTCCAGCATACTATATCGAAGAGAAACAGCTGGAGACACAATACTACATGCCAGTGGCACTTATCCGAAACCCCTAATACAATCAATCTCCTAAAGCCAGTACCTCCGTATCCGGAGAAATACATTCAATCTGAAAGTTATAATGACCTCAAATCAAGTGAAAATAACCTTTATAGATGTTACTATTATGAAGGAACAGGATGGCAAACTTTCCAGCATACTATATCGAAGAGAAACAGCTGGAGACACAATACTACATGCCAGTGGCACTTATCCGAAACCCCTAATACAATCAATCTCCTAAAGCCAGTACCTCCGTATCCGTATTGGATGAGGGGTCTTTTCAGGTTGAGGCAGCCAACTTAAGGAACAAATTATTACAACAGGGTTATTCGGCAACGTGCCTGAAAAAAGCATATAGGCGAGCCATAAAAAAGATTCAAAAAATTTTACTATTTGGTAAAAAGGATAGAGTTGGCCAAAAATCTTCAAAATCAAATACAATACAAATTATCACAAAATATACAAAACATTAAAAAATTTGAAGAATTATAGCAAAACAATGGCATCTATTACACATAGATCCATCCTTAAGCCCGTTTATACTGAAGACCCTATTCATCACCTATCGAAGAACCAAATCATTTAGGACCATCTATCTCGTCCATAGTGAGTTCACCGGCGAATTTAGGAAAGATTCGTGCAAACGGGTAGGAACCTATAGATGTGGTGGCTGTTCGTACTGCCAGTATATGAACACAGATACGAACATCAGACTCCCTAATGGCAAAAGGTACAAACCTTTAAATTTTGCCAATCGTAGAACTGCCGGAGTGATCTATCTGCTGATGTGCCCCTGCGCCAGCTTCTATATAGGGAAAACCAAGCTCGAGTTTCACAAAAGAGTGTATAGACACATACTAAGTATGAAGAAGTCTAATCCAGACCTTCCATTGGGGAGACATGTCAGGGACGTCCACAACAGCAAATTTCCCAATATCAAATTTATAATTCTGGATCGCGCCCATCCAAGTGGGAGAGGAGGAGACTGGAACGAGAGAAGGTCCAGCTAGAAACTCACGGGATAGTGTCCCTCAAAGCCACCTTCCCCCAGGGTCAAAATTACTCGGTCAGTTATCTCTTTTTAGAGGGATTCACAGGAGGTTGTGAAACATAACAGAAGGGCAGGGGACTTGCAGGCTATATATATTAAATCTGTAATCAAACAGTAAGTCTTTGGCTGACTTTTCTAATCATAAAGCATAGTTCACTGTAGGAATTAATGTCATTCCCCTATGTAGATGTGTGAATCATCTTATGAATTACATTTCATGTATGAATTAGCCATGACTACTAAAATGTTTGGGAAATGTAGATACTAAGAGGAAGAGTGCATGCAGACAGGCAGACACTCTCATGTACAGTATCTCACAAAAGTGAGTACACCCTTCACATTTTTGTAAATATTTTATTATATCTTTGCATGTGACAACACTGAAGAAATTACACTTTGCTACAATGTACAGTAGTGAGTGTACAGCTTGTATAACAGTGTAAATTTGCTGATCCTCAAAATAACTCAACACACAGCCATTAATGTCTAACCACTTAACGACCGCTCACTGTATATATACGTCGGCAGAATGGCACCGACAGGCACAATTACGTAGAGCATACGTGATTGCCTTTGTATAGTTGGGGGGTCCAATCGGACCCCCCTCCTATACAGTGAGCGGTGGCTAAGTGTCCGGGAGCGTTCCGGGATGAGGGGGCAGCCATTCGTTTCCGGCCACCCCCTCGCGATCGCTCCCGGCGAATGGAAATGCCCCCTCTGTCTGTGTCAGACAGAGGAAGCAGGAGGAAGTGATGTCATCTCTGGTGCGGCGCTCACATATACCGAGCGCCGTACAAGAGAAGACATCAGGTCAGTGCACACAACACTACACTGACACCAGGACACATAGGGACATAAATCGCCCCCCCCCAGATCACCCCCCAGCCCCCAGTCACAGTGTCACAGCCAGTAATTTTTTTTAGGTTCGCCGCATGTTTTTATAGCGTCAGGTACCCCAATATATTATCTAATAAAGGTTTAACCCCCTTGATCGCCCCCCAGGTAACCCTTTCACCCCCTATCACCACTGTCGCTAAGCGATCGTTTTTCTAAACGCTGTCTTAGTGTCGGTAATGCAGATCGGTAGCCGGTAATTTTTTTTAGGTTCGCCGCAGGTTTTTATAGCGTCAGGTACCCCAATATATTATCAAATAAAGGTTTAACCCCCTTGATCGCCCCCCAGGTAACCCTTTCACCCCCTATCACCACTGTCGCTAAGCGATCGTTTTTCTAAACGCTGTCTTAGTGTCGGTGATGCAGATCGGTAGCCAGTAATTTTTTTTAGGTTCGCCGCATGTTTTTATAGCGTCAGGTACCCCAATATATTATCTAATAAAGGTTTAACCCCCTTGATCGCCCCCCAGGTAACCCTTTCACCCCCATCACCACTGTCGCTAAGCAATCGTTTTTCTAAACGCTGTCTTAGTGTCGGCGATGCAGATCGGTAGCTGGTAATTTTTTTTAGGTTCGCCGCAGGTTTTTATAGCGTCAGGTACCCCAATATATTATCTAATAAAGGTTTAACCCCCTTGATCGCCCCCCAGGTAATCCTTTCACCCCCTATCACCACTGTCGCTAAGCGATCGTTTTTCTAAACGCTGTCTTAGTGTCGGTGATGCAGATCGGTAGCCAGTAATTTTTTTTAGGTTCGCCGCAGGTTTTTATAGCGTCAGGTACCCCAATATATTATCTAGTAAAGGTTTAACCCCCTTGATCGCCCCCCAGGTAACCCTTTCACCCCCTATCACCACTGTCGCTAAGCGATCGTTTTTCTGATCGCTGTCTTAGTGTCGGTGATGCAGATCGGTAGCCAGTAATTTTTTTTAGGTTCGCCGCAGGTTTTTATAGCGTCAGGTACCCCCATATATTATCTAATAAAGGTTTTAACCCCCTGATTGCCCCTAGTTAACCCTTTCACCAGTGATCACCATATAGTGTTACGGGTGACGCTGGTTAGTTAGTTTGCTTTTTATAGTGTCAGGGCACCCGCCGTATATAACCCAATAAAGGTTTAACCCCCTGATCGCCCGGCGGGTGATATCAATTAGGTTTTAGCATCAGAGAGGGTCTGCGTCACACCCCAGGCAGCGTCAGGTTAGTGCCAGTAACGCTAACACCCACGCGTGAAGCATACACCCCCCTTAGTGGTATAGTATCTGAACAGATCAATATCTGATCTGATCAGATCTATACTAGCGTCCCCAGCAGTTTAGGGTTCCCAAAAACGCAGTGTTAGCGGGATCAGCCCAGATACCTGCTGGCACCTGCGTTTTGCCCCTCCGTTCAGCCCAGGCCACCCAAGTGCAGTATCGATCGATCACTGTCACTTACAAAACAAAAACACACATAACTGCAGCGTTCGCAGAGACAGGCCTGATCCCTGCGACTCCAGTGCTGTAGGAGGTGATTTCACCACCACAGTTAAAAAAAAAAGCAAATATGCCGAAGCATTGGGGCAGCAGGAGCGGAGGAGCGATTTTGCTCCTAATGCCGCGTACATACGGTCGAAATTCCGACGGAGGCTTGCCCGTGGAAAAGTCCGACCATGTGTGTGCGGCATAACTTTTTTGCGGGAGGATGCCCCCATGCTTCGGCATATATAAATGGTGCGTGTATGCCCATCATTGGAAGTGGGTGGATGAAGGGCGGTATTCTAATGGTGGGCATACCCACCGATCAATCTCTTTTTTCGTTCAGCCAACTGGCTGCATGAAAAAAAAAGATTACAATACATGTCCAACAAGGACCAGCAACGTACTGGTATGTTGCTGGACTTTGAATGTTTATACCAGAATGATGCCTGCGGGTTTAGGTATCATCTTGGTATCATTCTTTTCAGCCTGCGGCCGGCTTTCATGTAAAAGCACTCCTAGCGGCTAATTAGCCTCTGGACTGCTTTTACAAGCAGTGGGAGGGAATGTCCCCCCCCCCCGGATATAAAAAGCGCCATTGGGAAATTGGGAAAGCATTTTATCACACCGATCTTGGTGTGGTCAGATGCTTTGAGGGCAGAGGAAAAATCTAGGGTCTAGAAGACCCCAGTTTTTTCAAAAAAAGAGTACCTGTCACTACCTATTGCTATCATAGGGGATATTTACATTCCCTGAGATAACAATAAAAATGATAAAAAAAAAAAAAATACTTGGAAGGAACAATTTAAAAATAAAATAAAAAAGCAAAATTAATAATAAAAAAAAAAAAAAAAAAGCACCCCTGTCCTGCCCTGCTCTTGCCCAATGGAGAACGCAAGCGTCGGTCTGGCGTCATATGTAAACAGCAATTGCACCATGCATGTGAGGTATCACCGCGAAGGTCAGATCGAGGGCAGTCATTTTATCAGTAGACCTCCTCTGTAAATCTACTGGGGTAACCTGTAAAGGCTTTTAAAGGCTTTTAAAAATGTATGTAGTTTGTCGCCAATGCGCGTTTGTGCGAAATTTTAAAGCATGTCGTGTTTGGTATCTATGTACTCGGCCTAAGATCATCTTTTTTATTTCATCAAACATTTGGGCAATATAGTGTGTTTTAGTGCATTAAAATTAAAAAAAGTGTATTTTTTAACCCAAAAAATGCGTTTGAAAAATCGCTGCGCAAATACTGTGTAGAAAAAAAAAATGCAACACCCACCATTTTAATCTGTAGGGCCTTTGCTTTAAAAATATATATAATGTTTGGGGGTTCAACATAATTTTCTTGCAAAAAAAAAATGTTTTCATGTAAACAAAAAGTGTCAAAAAGGGCTTTGCCCTCGTACACACGGCCGAGATTCTCGTTGAAAAAAACATGTCGTTTTTTTCGACGAGATTCTTGGACAAGAAACTTGACCCGGCCGAGTGTACACACGCTCGTTTCAAAGAACCCGCGGTTCTTTGAATGGAGCGTACGCGGTGACGTCATCGACTACGACGAGCATGCGCTCGTCACATTCGATGCCGTCGCCGCCATCTTGGTATACCCTACGTATGCCTATGAAGCTACCGCGCATGCGTCGAATTCATTTCGAACATGCGCGGGCTTCCGGGAGGACAGGTAAGTGTACACACACTCACTTTTCTCGTCGAGAAACATGCCGAGGAGAATCTCGACGAGAAAATAGAGAGCAGGTTCTCTATTTTCTCGTCGAGGTTTCTTGTCGGTTTTCTCGACGAGAAACCCGATAGCCGCGTACACACGACCGATTTACTCGGCAAGACCTCTCTGCCAGCAAGTTTCTTGCTGGTTCTTGCCGAGAAAATCGGCCGTGTGTACGAGGCCTGAGTCTTCAAGTGGTTAGAAGAGTGGATGTAAGCTTCCTAATGTTGTGTATAAAATGCCAGAACAGTTCAAAACCCCCCCCAAATGACCCCATTTTGGAAAGTAGACACCCCAAGCTATATACTGAGAGGCATGTCGAGTCCATGGAATATTTTATATGTTGACACAAGTTGCGGAAAAGCGACAATTTTTTATTTTTTTTTGTTGCACAAAGTTGTCACTAAATGATATATTGCTCAAACATGCCATGGGCATATGTGGAATTACACCCCAAAATACATTCTGTTGCTTCTCCTGAGTACGGGGATACCACATGTGTGAGACTTTTTGGGAGCCTAGCCGCGTACGGGACCCCAAAAACCAAGCACCAAGCAGGCTTTCTAAGGGTGTAAATTTTTGATTTCACTTCTCACTGCCTATCACAGTTTCGGAGGCCATGGAATGCCCAGATGGCACAAACCCCCCCAAATGACCCCATTTTGGAAAGTAGACACCCCAAGCTATTTTCTGAGAGGTATTGTGAGTATTTTGCAGATCTCGCTTTTTGTCACAAAGTTTTGAAAATTGAAAAAAAAAAATATATATATATATTTTCTTTCTTCATTTTCAAAAACAAATGAGAGCTGTAAAATACTCGCCATGCCTCTCAGCAAATAGCTTGGGGTGTCTATATTCCAACAAGGGGTCATTTGGGGGGGTTTTGTGCTATTTTGGCATTTTATGGCCTTCGAAACTGTGATAGGTAGTGAGGAGTGAAATCAAAAATTTGCGCCCTTAGAAATCCTGAAGGCGGTGCTTGGTTTCCGGGGTCCCGTACGCGGCTAGGCTCCCAAAAAGTCCCACACATGTGGTATCCCCGTACTCAGGAGAAGCAGCAAAATGTATTTTGGGGTGCAATTCCACATATAACCATGGCATGTGTGAGCAATATATCATTTAGTGACAACTTTTTGTAATTTTTTTTTTTTTGTCATTATTCAATCACTTAAGACAAAAAAAAAAATTCAATGGGCTCAACATGCCTCTCAGCAATTTCCTTGGGGTGTCTACTTTCCAAAATGGGGTCATTTGGGGGGGTTTTGTACTGCCCTGTCATTTTAGCACCTCAAGAAATGAGATAGGCAGTCATAAATTTAAAGCTGTGTAAATTCCAGAAAATGTACCCTAGTTTGTAAACTCTATAACTTTTGCGCAAACCAATAAATATACGCTTATTGACATTTTTTTTACTAAAAACATGTGGCTGAATACATTTTGGCCTAAATGTATGACTAAAATTGAGTTTATTCGATTTTTCTTATAACAAAAAGTAGAAAATATCATTTTTTTTCAAAATTTTCGGTTTTTTCCGTTTATATCGCAAAAAATAAAAATCGCAGAGGCAATCAAATACCATTAAAAGAAAGCTCTATTTGTGGGAAGAAAAGGACGCAAATTTCGTTTGGGTACAACATTGCATGTCCGCACAATTTACAGTTAAAGCAGCGCAGTGCAAAATTCTGAAATCACCTCTGGTCCTTTAGCTACCAAATGGTCCGGGGCTTAAGTGGCTAAACAGCTGGCAACAAAAGTGAGCACACCCCTAATTGAAAGTGTCCAAATTGGGCCCAATTAGCTATTTTACCTCCCCGTGTCATGTGACTTGTTAGTATTACAAGGTGTCAGGTGTGAATGGGGTGCAGGTGTGTTAAATTTGATGTTATCGCTCTCACTCTCTCATACTGGTCATTTTAAGTTCAACATGGCACCTCATGGCAAAGAACTCTCTGAAGATCTGAAAAAAAGAATTGTTGCTCTACATAAAGATGGCCTAGGCTATAACAAGATTGCCAAGGCCCTGAAACTGAGCTGCAGCACGGTGGCCAAGACCATACAGCAGTTTAACAGGACAGGTTCCACTCAGAACAGGCCTTGCCATGGTCGACCAAAGAAGTTGAGTGCTCAGTGTCATATCCAGAGGTTGTCTTTGGGAAATAGACGTATAAGTGTTGCTGTAATATTCTTATCTCTCCGCCGAGACTCCTGTAATATTCTCATCTCTCCACCGGGGCTCCGAGATCTCAACCAACTCCGTCACAGTCCGATGACTCACAGCGACATCACCCGGCTCCACATCTTCTCCCTACTTAAACAGCCGACACCCTTTGCTTTGTTTTCGTGCTAGGAACCTGACACCAGGTAAATAGCTCCAGCAGCTGGGTAAACCGCTGTTTAGAACAATATTACCGTTGTTACTGCACTCACCTACAAAACAATTGGCATGAGTTACTTCCCCTAGCGGAGTTTGCATATAACAACAATACCAGTACTACCACAGGTTATTCACCTTTTTATGCCAACTACGGTTTCCATCCCTCCTTCATCCCTCAGCAGATTCCTACCAACAACACACCTCTTTCCTCACCTACGCAATAACATCACTAGAGTCCAGAGCAGACAGAAGGCCTACTACGATCTTCACAGGAGAACTCCACCCACATACAAAATCTGAGATTTAGTATGGCTATCCACCAAACACCTCAACCTGCAGACTCCATCACGCAAATTTAGTGGATTATTCATTGGTCCTTTCCCCATCCACTCAGTGATCAACCCGGCGGCAGTGAGACAAACTACCGTCCACCTTACGTATTCTATCGACTTTCCACGTCTCCCTGATCAAACCCTACCATCCCAACACCTTCCCAAGTCATATTCCAGCCCCCCTACCGCCGGTTGAAGTTAACGGTCAGGAGGAATACGAAGTCGCACAGATCCTGGACTCCCGTCTATATAGAAACCGTTTACAGTATTTGATCCATTGGAAGAACTACGGTCCACAGGATGACTCCTGGGAACCCGCCTCCGGAATTCATGCCCCACGGCTGGTCCACCTCTTCCATTCTCACAATCCTGACAGGCCTGCTCCTTTGGCCCCCGGGAGGGGTCCCTCAGGGGGGGGGTCCTGTAATGTCCTTATCTCTCCACCGAGACTCCTGTAATATTCTTATCTCTCCACCGGGGCTCCGAGATCTCAACCAACTCCGTAACAGTCCGATGACTCACAGCGACATCACCCGGCTCCACCTCTTCTCTCTACTTAAACAGCCGACACCCTTTGCTTAGTGTTCGTGCTAGGAACCTGACACCAGGTAAATAGCTCCAGCAGCTGACGACCGTCTTCCCTCACTATTGGGCCGGATAGAGCCCCGACTTGCATCTCACTATTGGGCTGGATAGAGCCCCGACTTGCATCTCACTATTGGGCCGGATAGAGCATGGCTGCCTCCTCACTATTGGGCCGGTAAGAGCCCCTCCAGCTTCCAGCTTTTGGGCCGGACAGAGCCCCAGTCCTCTCACAGCAAGTATTCCTCCGTATACTATAACCTATTATCCTGTGTACTTCTACTTCACCTAAGTTTCCTCTGGAACTCCATGTGGTGGAGCTGTTCGTATGCGTCGGTAGTCTTTGAGCACATGACGCCGTCCCGATGGACGTGGGGGCGGCGTTGTGTGCTCCAGAGCTAGTTGGTCCCACTGGTTGTGTCCCACACATGAGCAGTGACTATGCCGCGGTTGGCGTACGCGCAGGCGTCCAGCGCCATATTTAGTCCCAGAGTCAGTCGGTGTGGGATGCGACACCTGGGAAGAACAACATACTGAGCACATACACCAAAAAGGAAAGATATAAACCCTGGATCCCTCTGGCCCTCTATATTTAGGGTATATTACACCCTGGGCTTTGATACTTGCTACATGGGATTTTTGCAACCCCCTCTAGACATCACACAGCCTGACTACTGCTTATTTACACATTAGAGAGGGGCAAAAGATCTCTCCCCCTATCCTGCTGTGGTTGCTGGAAATTGTATATTTCTTTCTTAATGTAAAAGTACTCAGTGATGTTCCATCTATATTACACAATTACACAGGTAAACGGGACACTCTTTTATGATATGGGGCTATTCTTTTGACGTGGGGTAAGGCTATAGTCCCCTATAGAGGGGCCAGTTCTTCAACTACATGTTGTACATTTTATAAGGAATAGTCCACTTCTCATTTTTTTCATAGCATTGACCCTCCTTGGGGTGTCTGGACACCAGCAACCCAATTTGTGGGGACTTCCGCAGGGGAACCGGGGGGCTTGGTGGTGCTGGCGCCCCTGTTTGGTTCAGTCATCCAGGGAAGAGCAGCGACTCCTTTTAACATCTACACAGCCACACTATACTTTGATCAGCTTGGTGGTAGGTACATCATGAGTGGTAATGAGGTCAGACTATTACCCTACCTTAACCATTTTTACAATGTTGTTTTTCTATTTGATAGAATACTATTGAACAGATGCATCTCTTGTAAAATAGCCCTGAAGTAAAGGCGCTGACCTGAAACGCATCAATTTATTGGAGTCAACAAAACAATATATATACATGAATATATGCATATGATGTTTGTATACAAGGCTGTGTATTTTAATATGGTTTTTGTTTTTCTCATACTTTTGAAATTGCTTTATATGTAACAAAATAAATGAAAACTTTTTTAAACCATTTCTGATGTACTTGTTGCCCTTTCAAAGTCCCATTTGTTGAAAGGGATTCCAGTTTTTTGTCTAAAACCAGGCACTGAACTAGTTAGTACAGGTAAAACTAACCACTTAATCTCTGGAAGATTTATCCCCCTTCATGACCAGGCCATTTTTTGAGATACAGCACTGCATTACTTTAATTGAAAATTGCGCAGTCGTGAGACACTGTACCCAAATAAATTCATGTACTCTTTTCTCCACAAATAGAGCTTTGTTTTGGTGGTATTTGATCACCTCTGTGTTTTTTATTTTTTGCACTATAAACAAAAAAGACCCACAATTTTGGGAAAAAACAACAATATTTTTTAATTTCTGCTATAAAATATATCCAATATAAAAATAAAAAAAAAAAAATTTCTTCAAAAATTTAGGCCAATATGTATTCTGCTACGTGTTTTTTGGTAAAATAAAATCCAAATAGGCATATATTGATTGGTTTGCACAAAAGTTATATCGTTTACAAATTATGGAATATTTTTATTTTATTTATTTTTTAACTAGTAATGATGGCGATCAGCGACTTATAGCGGCACTGTGGCGGACATTCTAACATTAACTGACAGTTTTTGGGATTCAGTGACATTAATACAGTGATCAGTGCTAAAAATATGCACTGTCACTGTACTAATGACACTGGCTGGGAAGGGGTTAAACATCAGGGGCAATCAAAGGTGGTGCAGTGTGTAGTACTTTTACTAGGCGAAGTTACTGTTTACATTAAATATTAATTGCTCTCACATTATTCTGTTATTTGGGTGGTCTACCTTTTTCAATTATACCCATGGCATGGTTTTATTTTAAAACGGAGATATTCTCTTCTGAGATATGAATTTTTTTGAACATATCCCTTTACTAATACTGGGAGGTCAAACTTCCATGGAGCAAATTAGTGCAAAATTTCTACCTCGTTCCTCGATTATACATGCTGTAAAAAAGCTTCTTTGCTTTTAATCCGTGGACCATAAGTTGACCGCTGTGTTTGTATTCCTTTATTAAACTGTAACTGGTTTTAACAAAGTGGTTCAAGCTTCTATGGTGTGTTCATGCAGGATATTATGTTATTATGTTTCTGTAACCCAAAAAAAATCCCAAAATGTACTCAAATACAAATCTTGGCTGGTTGTCAGAGACCCTGCTGCTTAAGGACCAACTGAATCATGGTAACAGGAGGCATGCACATAACCAAACATAACTACCCCAAATGAATGGAGCATCCATGTGTGTGCTGCAGAGTATTACAAGTCAACCAATTGTACTATATAGCTGTTGTATTCTGAGCTTAATAAAGCTTCTGGAGCTCCTGCATTAAAATATCTCCACCCAAGTACTTAACAAAGTGATAAGACACTGAACCATGGTGCGGTATTATCTAGTTACGTAAGCGTACTTTTATTGTGTAATTTCTTACTTTTTAAAGTTTTTATTTAAAAGAATTAGCTTTTTATAGTTCTTACTGCATCATTGCTTTTCGGACAATTTTATTTGGAGTTTGAATTAGTTGCTAGTTTTACCTGGATTTCACTAGGGTAGGTGGCAGCTTGTAATTATAAAACAACAAAGTCCCACTTCACATGTTTCAACCTAAACCAAAACATGTAAACCCAACATTACATATTCTTGTTATGTGTCTGCTGTACCATGTACTTGTATGAAAAATGTATCTCTTTGTACTGCTTCCTTTGTGTGAAATCCCTGGTGTTCCTGCTAGTCCCTCTGATTTCCTATCAAACACTGACCATGCTAGGCATGCGAACACAGCGTGGTCAGTTCTCCTGCTGTGCTAAGATCTATGCCTGCTCTCCTTCAATGATAAGACTTGTCCTGACATGTCCCCCCCCATACACAGTCATTTACTGGGAAGATCAGTGTGCTGCTGTTTTTTCTCCTCCAGCTCTGAGCTCCTCATGCTACTGATAACAGAGGGTATTTGATCACTTATAAAAAGTGGATTTTTTTTAGCTTTGGAAAAGTAGCAAAGGGTAAGATCGTCTGTCATGCTTATATTGCCGTCTGTGTCCCCACTAGTGAGATTCATTTTATTTGTTCTGGAGATCACTGTCACTGAGACGGAAAATTATGGAGAATTCAAAACGTAACTGACGGAAAAAACCTCCAAGGAGGACACATGTTCCAGTGACGACTATATAAGATGGGGATTTCCACTTACTTCCTGTTTTGTCTATAGGACAGGATATAAAGCAAAATCTCCTTAAAGAGACAAAGAAAAAAAAAAAACGCCAAGGGTGTTAAGTATCAACAACAGTATTCAAAATGAAAGGTTTTGGCTACAGATACGTTTTAATTAACCAGCTGCACATGCAAGTCTGCCATTACTTATAAAAGTAACAGAAGTGTAATTAATTAAAAAGTGTAATTGTATTTCGCATTAAAAGGGGTCAGTAATGTTCTTTTAATTACTATTAGTGATTATCTAATCATGAGAATCACAAAGTTGCTAATTTATGATTAACCTGAATATTTACATACAAATCTGGAAAAGTTTACACAAGATTACACAATCCAGGTAATTGTAATTCAAGAATTACATGATATACAGTACATGCATACATTCAGGTAATGAAAAAAAGGCATTCACAGATTTGGCTCATTTGAAAAACCAATTTGCTCCTCGCTAATTAGCAGGACTCTAATGAAATGCAATAATTCAAAGTGGAGAAAACAAGGCCACTTTTTTTAGCAGCAGTATATTTGTTTATCTAATAAACTGCCAGTGGTCTATCTTCTAGCGTTATTAACGTAGTATAAACTTTCCAACTTGTTTGTCTGTACTATTTATTATTAAAACTTGATCTGTCTCAACTTAGTGAGTGAATGCCTTGGGATACACAGCTTGAAGCAAAGAGAGAGGAAGAAAAAAAACATACTTCTTGCTATTTGCATAATATTATACAAAGAATATTAGCTTGGAAATGTGTGATCCCTGTGGAAATTCAGCACACCCCTTAGTGTTTTTAATGTTGGTAAATATTTAAATATCAGCAGTATCACAGACTCCCTTGCACGCCCTGATCTGAAGATGTAAAACATGAAAATGTGTGTCATATGGAGATATAAAGAGGGCTTGCCAGTTGGCAATCACAAAACACAGCAGGCTACACAACTTTGTTTCCTTGACCGGTTTAACATACAAGCAACAGCGAAAGAAATTGTTCAAGGCCAAAAGCAGCTGACATTAATTCTGAAGTAATTGTCATTGTTACAGCAAGTGGTCCCAGTGCATGATAAAAATCAGT
Organism: Rana muscosa; assembly: GCA_029206835.1. NCBI lineage: Eukaryota > Metazoa > Chordata > Amphibia > Anura > Ranidae > Rana > Rana muscosa. The sequence continues at coordinate 286,423,760 of CM055128.1, forward strand.
AGGCTTCAAAGGTATACTCTATTAAATGTGAACATTTTGCATGTAAAGGGGAACTGTACAATTTTTACAGTTTTATATATATTACTTTTAACATTGTGGGAATCTTAAAGTCAGAGGAGGTAAACTGGTCCTTGCAATAGTAAAAGATCCAATCGATCTGGAAGAACCCACAGTAAGGGGCCAACTTACAAGCAAACGAGCAAGGAGCTGCAGGGGAGGAAAGGCCTAGATCCAGGTATACTGATTCAACAAAGCCATCAGAACATCTATTTCTTCCGCCAGAGGATATCTGCACCTGGAGACAGTTTGTTGTTTAACCTGGAGGCCAGGAGGTCCTGGACAGGCTGGCTTCTATTGTAAAGATCGACCAAGAGATTGGAGAGAGAGTTTTCCCTAACTCTAGAGCAGAATTCCTAAGCTGCTAGGCCAGAGAAAAACAGTTTTTTGATGTCCGCTGACACAGTTTGTCTCGTGGTGACAGAAAGTTTAGTTGTACGGGGCTGAAGTGAAACTGGTGAAATGGAATTAAAGACGCTACCATCAGCTCCGGGACTTGCATTCAGAAAAAAAAAAGTTTGCTGTCTCCTAGGTGGAAGAGTCAAAGTCTGGGAGTAGAGTTAGAAGTTTTTCTTGTCGAAGAAAAACATTGTCACCTTCAGGGGTCAGGCTCGGAGACCAGGAACTAGCAGTAGTATAGTAGGCTCCCATCAACCAGCAGGATGAGTACATAAGCAGGTCACCCTGGCGGATGAAGTGGGCTTACCCAGAGCTCCTAATGGTGGAGATGAGTTTTCCTGCCTGTTAGTACCAGGTGGCGGTTCTCAGGATCGCCCAACCAGGAGGTGAGCAAGCCAAGATCCACTAGCAGATATGGCAAATAGGGACAGTAAAAAAGTCAGTAAAAAAGCCAAAGGCAAGTAACAAGTGGTAATATGTTGGGATCAAGCGGAAGCGTAGTCGAGGAACAAGTCAAAAGTTCAATAATGAATGGTAGTGGAGATAAGGACAGCTGCTGATATGTAACTGAGCAAGATATTGGCTGGAGAGAGAACAATAATCTGGCAAACAGGAAGTGCACAGACATGAATGGAATCAGGAGGTTCATGGAAGGAGCAAAGAGAGGTGGTACAGCGAGAGGAGCCACAGCCAGACACCACATAGGTCTCAGGTTCAGATCCAGAGCCTTGACACTCTGGTTTGAACTGTGTCTAGGATAAGACCCAGATACTCCAATCAATGTGCCAGTGCCAATGCAGGCTTCTGAATGTAAAAATCCAACCAAACCTTTTTTTAGGGTCTAACTGTCTGCGCCACATTGTCGGTTAGAATTTGTGTGTAATAAGGCAAGCATAGGGGTTAGAAACTTGGTAAATACATGGGGTGTGTAAGACAGGCTGAATGGCAAGTCCATAAACTGGAAGTGCCAGAGAACTGCTTCATTGAGAAGAAATCTCTGATGTACTGAAAAAAATGACAATGCAAGTCCTTAATGTCTGCAAAGATTGGAAAGTCTCCATGATGGAGGAAGGCTATGAAAGACCTGGTGGATTTCATGCAGCATTTTTGGGACTGAATAAAAATCATTCAGGTCCTTGAGATTGAAGATAGGGCAGTCTGGCAGATATCCTATTTTGGTTTTGGAACTCTGAGTACAGTATATTGAAATACAATCTCTGAAACCTTTTCCATCACATGAACAGGAGTGATAATCCTATCTCCTATCTCCAGAAGACCCACAAGGACTACATGGAGGTCTGCTACTCTATGCTGTGACACTAGAAGGTTGAAAGACATAATGCAGTGAGGGAGTTAACAGCAGAACTTTAGATTGTAGCCCACTGAAACCGACCCCTGTGCCCAGGTATCTAAGATGCTGTCTATCCAAGTGTCTGTAAAGGCTAAAGATGGGTACACTCTATTATAGATTCCTGCATCCACACAAGCGAGATATCATTAGCTGTGCATCTGGCCATTGGCTGCAGACCACTGATCAAATAAGGTTTTCGAGCAGGGCCATTAGAAAAGAAGCCAATCTAACAATTGGCTTCTGTCGAACAGCGAGGACCACACAAAAATCTAAATTCGTACAGTTGTTGCTGAACCGGCCAATTTCGATCCGTGTGTACCGGACTAAAGAGACATCCTCCCACTTTGGTAAATGTGGATGCCCTTAATGCCAAAGAGGAATTGTCTGCAGATTTGGGGAATTTAGGGGCCCAGGGTTTGCAGTGAAACTGGGCTAATGGCTTGGGTTTTGCCTTAGAAGTTGAAGCTCAGGAGATGCTAATATGAAATCCTTTGGCCACATAGGGGAGGTTATTCTTCCCAGCTTAAGGACCAGGCTTCTTCTGCTGGGGTAGATGGGTACTTTTACTCCGAGTAACATCCATAATGACGATGTCCAAAGCTGCTCCAAGGACAGGTTGCCGCTCAAAGTGCATGTGCAGTAAACACTTTTTACATGCCTGTTCCGCAACCCAACATTTTGACATAGAAACATAGATACATTGAAAAGTGACTACAGAAAAAAAAAGACCAAGTCCAGGTCCACTGAGTCTGCCCCTTTTTTTTTTTTTTTTATAACCAAAGAGCTCTCCACATGTTTACTAATAGGAGACTTACTCTGAAAATAAGACGGGAGGCAGCCACCAACCCATTTATACAGTAGTGCATGGCTATTGGCATAAACCCTAACGCTCTACAAATATAAGTTTAGTGTGGAGGAAAGCTGGATCCCCTGCCATGATTTTTGTCCATTCCCCTAATGTTTGGCTATGGTCAACAATCACGGTAATAGCAGGCTGCAATGCAGTGCCTGCTAGAGAATACAAGGTTGTGGAGAGTGTTTCCAACCGTTTATCTATGGTATCCTTAAAGTGGATGTAAACCCGATTCATGAAATTTGAGCTGGGCACATATATCTGCAGTATTTTGTTATCTCTCTTCAATGAGCTAAGTCCCATAGCTCTCTCCTGAACTGTTCCGCTGTAATCAGCCTGATAACTCCTGACAAATTCTCGGACACTTTAGACAAAAGCAGCCTGAATATTCAGTCCGGGGAGGTTGCTAAAATAGATTATCAGGGAGCAGGCCCTATTACAAAACACCTCTGAGAGTCTCTGCCTATGATGAGAGGGGGTGTGTGCCTTTCCTCCAATCAGAAATTTTAGCTATCTTGGCTGTATGCCCAGACACTCCTAACACGATCTCAACTTTCTAAAGTATATAAATGTGAAGACAGCAGATATACATGTAAAACCTATGTAGGGAGATTTGGTTCATCCCTGTGTATCATCTAAGGCTGTTCACTTCACTGGGTGTATGGAGTTTACATCCACTTTAAATAGTTGAAGTTTCGTTTTTTTACTGTGCGTTTTGACATGCGTAAAAATGCATGTCTGCTTGCTGCATTTGGAGTGCCATTAACAATTAATGGAACTTCAACCGTTACGCACGTTTTTCACTCGTTCCATGAACACATGCAAAAATGTGCACTTGTGCATGCATTCATAGGACGCGTAGATGTGAATGCAGCTTAAAAAATAATAAAACCCTGAGCATTCAATACCCAACTTGCTGAAAGCAGGTGAAGTTTCTATGGTCAGAGGTGACCAGGTCATTGTAGAAGGCAGCAAGGATTAACCCCATGCAGAATGGCCCTGGAAGAGGAACACAGAGTGTGTGTAACATTCCACTTAATGACCAAGGTCGAAATTTCAGAAGGGCCCCACAACTGTGCAGCCCATTGAGGTCCGGGCCTGTGTGCATTATTGATCTACCGCTCATCATTTCAGTGCCTTGGCTGGTAGTAATAACTGGGTTAGCGACCTAGAGGCTAGAAGCAGTAAACCCATCTCCACCATCAGGAGCTCTGGAGAAGACAGCCCATTGTTTAGACTCCATTCCAGTCATGGTCAGGGTAGGCCCCCCTTCCGGCTGTGGTCAGCATATCCGTGTCACTCAAATAAGTTCTGCATCATGTTTTCTCATTTTGCTGGTTGCCAAGATAGGCCCTCACACAGAGGTCTACCCTGTAAAGATTGGCAAAAGGGGTTGCTAGATTCTCCTTAAATTGAAAGAAGCTGTATCATGCTTTTCACACCACAGCTTAAGTGACAGAAACCTCCGGAAAGAAGTGATGCATGCAGAGGAGATAATATTATCCTACTTTAAACCTACCCTGACAACTGGATCAAAGAAAGTTGTAAAATATTTTGGAAATTAAGCATATTTTGTAACCGCTTAGTCAGCTTGAGGTGCAAACATAAGCTTACACATTTACAACACACAACTCACCCTTGTTGACATTTATTACCTTGGCATAGTATCTTCCCCATCTTACCTTCAAGTTCTACAGAGAACATAGCTATTTTATATTTTAATTCCACCAGCAAAAGTCTGATGGAGCATACACACGGTCGGAATTTCCGATGAAAAGCTCACATCAGACTTTTGCTGGCGGAAATTTCGCTTGTATGTATGGGGCATTAAGGTTCTCTGCTAAAATTGTAAATCTTCTTTAGAACTAAAACTATATCCTCTACTTCACTTACATTTGAACATCTTTTTAATACACGTTTCCTATATTATTGAGTAATATACTTAGTTATCATGCAAACATTTTCCAAAAATGTTTTCCTAATACATATCTATCAGGTACAAGTCTGAAAGTTGGAGATTAGGGTATTAATCTTTGTTTTCTCCCACACATAAGGCTGCCTTCATGTAACAGTGGTCGCTAGAACCAAACACCCTCACATGGGAGGAGTTTACATACTTCGCCATACCCTTAAAGCACCAATTATTGTTTCTGGTTGCTGCCGAGACAGAAGCGGCAGGGAAGAAGTAATATTACAAAGGCATTGTCATTTTACCCTGAATGGGCAAGGTAACAGCGTTTCTCTAAGATAAACCTGACATGAGTTAAAGACACAAGCTGGTGACCCCCCTTCTGTAAATACTAGTTGCCTGGCTGTAAAACTGATCCACTGGTTTCAATGTTTGATCAGACACTAACGTGGAACAAATATCCAATTGTTTCTAGGGGAGGGGGTGTGTCTCTCCTCCGAGTCATTCAGCTGAGTTTTTTGACCATTGCAAAAGGAACCTGTGGAAAAGCTTTTGCTGCTGTAAGTACTGAATAAGTATATATAAAAATGAAAACTAAATACTTACATGATTGAAAAGATAGTAACATTTTGTTTATGCACCGAACAAAATAAATACATATACAGTATATACATTTTATATATATATATATATATATATATATATATATATATATATATATGCACTCTGTATTCAACAGTGCAAATGATCAATGCCAAAACAGCCCAGAATTATTAGATGTTGGTGGAGTTGGTCTTTAATAAACAGGTCAAACACTTGACGGTTATTTTATTAAAACAAATTCAATGAATTCATAGCTCCACCAGGCATTTAAAATTTTAATGTGAAGTAATATTTTATATATTCCCAAATGAAATAGATATACAGAGAACAATACAGCTTAACGTAATATACTTAAATTATTCCTTCTTTTTTTCTCTTTCCATAGTATTTTGTTAACAGTAATTCTGTACCAATATAATGTAACTGTCATTTATCTGATAAATACTGTCACAATACTTATCACACGCTTATATTATAGTAAATCTGTTCTGAATGAAGATGAATTTGCAAAATATAATTCAGTTATAGCTCAATCCCCTTGTCAGAAGCAGGTGTGCAAGGATGTACCCAGCTATGAGTTTAATTAACAGTGCAGACAGTTCTACTATTTTACGTATCACATATGAATTGTCAAGGTTAAGTGCTAATTTGAAAGAAGTGTGATGCCACTGGGCCATATTAAGAGGCCATTAAAAGCCTTCAGTATCTGCTTTGTGTCCTTGTAATTCAGACAAAGACACAGTAGGGCATACCTCATTGGTCATTACTATCCACTCTGCCTTGGTACAGGTATGTTTATGTGACTTAAACCATTTAAGCATGAGTTAAGGTTTCACTGTGCTGTATAATGGCTTCTTTGTGAAAAGAAAGGCTTCAGACAGTGATTCCAAATCTTCCTGGTGCTTTTCAAAGTGTGCAGTCTGTTTATAAGCTGATGCTCGGCTAATGGGTTTCTTCTGAGTTACAAGTTGATTTATGGACAAAGACAGGGCGAGCTTTCATTGAATTTGTTCCGTACATTAATGACAAGCTTGAGTTTAGAGATTTGATCCCTGTATGGATCGGGTAAGTACTCATGGACTCCAAAAAAAAGCTGCCTCTGAAAAATAATTTTGAGATGACAATCCTAGTCTGAAGTATTTTGAAATAGTTTACTTTTTTTTACACGTTTGATGAGATTTGGGGCATATGTTATTACGTTAGTCAAACCTATAATGGTTGGTTGTTTTCTATTTTGATAGTGTAGTTAGGATAAGTTTTAAAATCAGGAACAATTTTACAGCTACTTATATGTGTAGAAGCCATGATCTAACAAATGTGATGGGGGTGTCTTTAAAGTGGTAATAAAGGCCGTATATTGATGTTTTACCTACAGGTAAGCCTATAATAGGGCTTACCTGTCGGTACTGTAAATGTCTCCTAAATGTGCATCGTTTAGGAGATATTTACTTGTGTATCCGGCATATGCGCTCTGAAGGCACCGAATACCCATGCTGTTCCTTCAGAGCCCTGTGCTATAAACAGTGACTGACGCACGCATACCCGGGAGTGACGTCATCGCCATAAAGAAGGAAGAAGAAGGAAGCCCTGTCAGCACTGAGGGAGGGCTTTGTTTTAAGGTAAGTTTCCCATAATATGCTAGTTTGCGATGCATACTAGAACATTAAAACATTGCTTTTCAGGGGAAAAGGTTTTTTTTTTTTTTTTTATAGTTTCACATTTACTACCGATTTTAGCAAACTAGGTGGCTGCCTTAGCCCCCAATTTTGTTCTTATGTCAACTAGGGACTAGAGATTAGTGGATCTCCACAGATTTGTCCATGGGAGGTTGGTCAAATCTTGCTTAAAACCTGCAAAACCCCAATGAAGTCTATAGGGTGAATTTTGATACCACGTTTTGTCCATTTTCAGGAATAATATGCAGGCTATTGTCAAAAAAGGGTCAGGGTGCTAAACACTGCCATGAGGGACATTAGCCACTTGTCCACCAAGGACGTCATATTACGGCGCTGACTTTGAGGGGGGATATCTGAATGATGCCTGCAGCTACAGGCATCATTGAGATATCATTCTTTTCTGCCAGCGATTCTGCGCACCATAAGAATGATCATAGCAGCTGTTCCGCCGCTAGATCGTTCTTATAGGCGGAGGGAGGGGACATCGATGAATTTTTTTCCCCCGATCTCATGCTTTCCAGCCTGGAAGAGAGATGTGGGGTCTTATTGACCCCGCATCTCTCCATAAAGAGGACCTGTCACAATGATTCCTATTACAAGGGATGTTTAAATTCCTTGTAATAGGAATAAAAGTGATAAAAAAAAAAAAAAAGTAAAAAAAAAGTGTCAAAATAAATAAAATTCAGTAAAAAAAAAAAAAAATGAAAAAAAAAGGAAAACACCCCTGTCTCCGGTAGCTCGCGCTCAGAAGCGAACACAAATGTAAGTCCCGCCCACATATGTAAACGCCGTTCAAACAAAAAAAATTAAAGCGTCACCTATGGAGATTTTTAAGTACCGAAGTTTGGCGCCATTCCATGAGTGTGCGCAATTTTAAAGCGTGGCATGTTAGGTATCTATTTACTCGGTATAAGAACCAGTGCGATATAACAATATATATATATACTATTGTGATCTATCATAAATATATTTATCGCAACCATGTATTAATTGTATTAGTCCCTTGTTTGCTAGTCTTACCCTTAAGAGAACTCTAGGCCTGAAGATGCACTATATAGTATAAAGACAAACACAATTGCTCAGTAGAAGAGATTACATTTATTTCCTTTAAGTAGGAATGTTACATACTAACAAGCAATATTCTATACAGCATATATCAACAATACTAATGAAAATTATACTTATTATCTCCTCGAGGCAAAGGTTCCTGCTGGCTGAGCTCCTGGATGTGATAGAGAGCTCTCTCCTACCCAAGCATCCTGTTTTAAAGGGTCCCATGCATACCTCATTCAAACACTCCCCTCTGCCTCTCGACCAATCATGATCCTTTCATGATTCTCGTATTGTCGTGCCATATCTAGCCTCTGGGGGCGATGTTTACCATATAATCTCCAATATCTTGCTGGGGCCTTGACACTCTTGGTAACAGCTGCCCTTCCATTTGTCTCCGGGAAGGTGCTAAATACATTAGTACCTGGTCCATTTTTATCAACCCTTTGAGGCTTCCACCACCCCAGGGGGCCTTGACAAGACTTCCTATGTATTATTTAGGGATGGCAACTGCCATCTGGTTTTAGTTGTAAACCCGATGTGTAGAGATTTCAGCTTTCCAACATATGCCGCTTTGCGCCTAACGGGCGCACAAATCGTTCTCCAGACATGGCTCTTATTGAACAGTCCATATGGTCTTAACGCCCACCATGTGTTCTCGAACCAGTACCTTTGGAACAGTCCATAATGGTGTTACTGTGTTGCCACTTAACATAGGCTTCAGGTAGAACAGTCCATAACGGTCTTATTGTGCTGTTTCCCCACACGTGCCGCTTTGCTACTGGGTGACATACCTTCATCAATCTTCCGTGACAGCTTCCCTGTCACCATTCTGTATCTTCGTCTTCTTCTTGACATCTTCCTGAAGGGATATAGTATCGGAAAGGGGTGTCCATTCGCTCACCATTCACCAATACACACTCAGAGCAACGACTCAACCATCTTTCAGCTGCAGAGCTTCGAGGAGGACCTTATTTGCCCATATTATTAGCCTAAAAATACACCTTTGTCACACTACACCATAACATAAATCAACCCACTACCATAATATCTACACATATACATATGACCCATCAAATCACGTATCCCGCTCCTAACCTCCTATAACTCCTCACCGTAAATACGGGTCGGGATTATGCAGGTTCGTTCACTATGGCCTTCCCTACCGCAATTCTGGCATGTCGGCGGTATTTCAGTGTTCTGAATTGGCAGCAAAGCCTCTAACCTGTATGAAGAGACCTCACCACCAATTCGTCCCTCAACATGCATAGACAAATGCGATACTTTCCTATATAAATGTCGCGTCCAACAACACATACCAACTTGAACCAATGACGAAACTGCAGCAATAATGAGCAATACCACAACGGGATGTATCAAATAATTCAAAATACTGTTGGCCTTACTGGAATGTCCAAATATTACCTCCCACCAAGACCCTCCCGCATCATTCTCTAGTTGATGCACTACCTCCTTAATTTCGTTCTGATCGTGATGGATGACTATAGTGGCATTAGCTCTCTCTTGCTGCAGCGTCCTCATAAGGCTCTCATCTCTATCCCAATCTGTTAACCATTCCTGTATCTGCCTTCCCATACCAAGGTTCAGGGCTCTCAGATTAACAGGGCGGTTATGGTTGATATCCACAGACAGATAGGCAATATGCGGTACCACATAATTCCATTCCTGTGTCTGGATCTCAGAGACACCGCCAAGGGTACACCATGCTCCTCTAGCTAGTGTCAGGTTCACAGAACATCCTATTTCCATGACCAACGTTACATTAGTATCCTTTAGGACAAAGAAACAAACTCTCCCATGTCCCAAATAATACACCGGTGTTCCCTTCCCGGCAATGTTTTCCCCATCCAGAACACGGGGCATCTTCCCAACATTTCTCATTCACCACTATGTATTGACCTGGCATACATAGGATGTCATGGTCATGCTTCCGACAGAGGGAAATATCAACCTGCCTCCAGCTCCCATCCTCTCTGATCATATGTAGGTAATTTAGCCTCAGATGTAACAACGTAGAATCCCCAGTCAGCAAGCCCATTGATACCACCGAATACACAGACTGAGTCTGTACTTCTGTATATGGGATCAGTGAGGAAGCATAGCATCTCTCATAATCCAAATTAGTACAGCCCATCCAGGCATTTGACCACCACTTTGGATTAGTGTAAGAGATGTGCTTTGATAAAATCTTACTGAGCTGTGATGCTAACTCATAAGGCCACTGCCCCTCATACAGAGATTGTACAATCAGCTTGATGTTGGTTGATAGTTCTGCCTGCCCCTGCGTGCACGCCAGAGCCCATGACATATTTTTGTCCTGTATCACCACACTATCTACCAACCTCTTAAAATGGTGGATAAAATCTTGAGCCACTTTTACCTGGGTATTTAGGTGGCGTTGTTGAATGTTATCGAGAATGTCATTGATCTCTCTCTGAGCAACAAAGCCCTGCTTGCTGTCTGAAGCTATGGCTGAGAGTTTGTTCCTCAGGAGATCGATGTCAACTCGATGTCAACTCCATTAACAATGCCCATTCCGGTTCCTATTCCCCCCCAATATAGTGCTGAGTACATCCCTCCTCTTCCGGTTACTCCTCAAAAATAAGCGTCCTGTCTGAACCTCATTCTGTGTCTGCCCATCCCTGGGAGCAAGCCACTGATCTACTGACCGCACTTGATTCAGAGTATACTCAGCACATATAGGGTAATAGGATTTTATCAACCACTGCGAGATGTTGAAGTGCCATGTGGTGAAGGCATACTGTACTCTGGTAGCCAGCGTTTGGGACGAGCTTAGATCTATTTGTAGTGGTTCCCCTTTCTCTAACGGGGCATGCCCCTGTGTGTGGTCACTGGCATTACCTGTGCAGGGTTTCAACCTCTCAGGTGAGACATCAACCAGGCGTATCTCCCCTATGTCCAATTCTGGTGTCCCACATGTCCAGTAACCGAGAGCTTCTCTGTAGGACTGATAAGACTGGGATACTGCGCCCACAAGGAAATTTTCACCCCATTGATGTGTCATCTGGAGCTCCCTAGTTTGGCCAACCGACACCTTACTATGCCTAAGTGTCAGCCTCCTGGGCCTCTGCACCCTATTACTTTGGTCCTGCCAATATATGCCACACATGAAAACATACTTCCCTTCTTTCAATTCTTCACCAAAAACCCCATATCCTACGTCCCTTGTTTTCCAAGGTTTGGGTAGCTTGGAATTTTTTCCTAACCAATAACCCGTTTCATTCATATATATAGTTGCATCCACAAACGGCTGGAGCAGAGGCGTTGCTAGGGGGGTGCGGGGGGTGCGGTCCGCCCCCGGGTGACACCCGCTAGAGGGGTGACACCCTCCCTTTTTTTTTTTTTTTTTTTTTTTTTAATTTTTTTTTTTTTTTTTTTTTTTTTACAGCTGACCCATTCATTGATTAATTTCACCCCGCTGGGCTGGAAGCCTGGAACAACACCTCCAGCGCCGCGGCCGCGCCTGGTGTGTGTCCTCCGGCTCCTTATTCTTCCTATTCCTAAATTCCAATCCTCCTCCCTACCCTACAGAGCCAGCGAGCGACTCAGCCTGTCACATCATCACACTGCACTGTGATGATGTGACGACACGCACTAGCGTTGCTAGCCAGGTGCGGGGGGGGGCGGGCCGCACCCGGGTGACACCCACCAGAGGGGTGACACCCGTGGGTAGCGCAGCGGCACCACACTGACATTGCCCGCTGCCCTGTGCCTTAGGCTCACGCTGCGGCTGTGTCCCTCAGCGGAGCGGAAGGAAGCCGCCGCCCCCTCTGCCTCCTCTCTGTTTACATCCACAGAGGAGGAGGAGGAGCCCGCGCTCGAGAGACACACCGCTGTGTGTATCTGCCGCTCTGTTCTGAGGTCTGTAAGGTAAGGGGGGCATCTTTACTGATGGGGGAGGGGGTGTCTGTACTGCTGGGGTCTGCACTAGGGGGAGTTTGCACCAGGGGGGCTGTAACTGAGGGGGTGTCTGTACTGAGGGGGGTCTGGTACCAAGGGGGTGTCTGTACTGAGGGGGGTGTCTGTACTGAGGGGGGTGTCTGTAACTGAGGGGTGTCTGGTACTGTGGGGGGTGTCTGTAACTGAGCAGGGTGTCTGTAACTGAGGAGGTCTGCACTGAGGTGGGGGTGTCTGTACTGATGGAGCGGTCTGTACTGAGGTGGGGGTGTCTGTACTGAGGGGGTGTCTGTACTGAGGGGGGTGTATGTACTGAGGGGGGTGTCTGTAACTGAGGGGGGTGTCTGTAACTGAGGGGGGTGTCTGTAACTGAGGGGGGGTCTTTAACTGAGGGGGGGTCTTTAACTGAGGGGGGGTCTTTAACTGAGGGGGTGTCTGTACGAGGGGGTGTCTGTACGAGGGGGTGTCTGTACTGAGGGGGGTGTCTGTACTGAGGGGGGTGTCTGTACGAGGGGTGTCTGTAACTGAGGGGTGTCTGTAACTGAGGGGTGATCTGTACGAGGGGGAGTCTGTACGAGGGGGAGTCTGTACGAGGGGGTGTCTGTTACTGAGGGGGGTGTCTGTACTGAGGGGGGTGTCTGTACTGAGGGGGGTGTCTGTACTGAGGGGGGGTGTCTGTAACTGAGGGGGTCTGCACTGAGGTGGGGGTGTCTGTACTGATGGAGCGGTCTGCACTGAGGTGGGGGTTCATACTGAGGGAGGCGGGTCTATATTGATGGCGGAGAGTCTGTACTTAGTGGAGCGGGTTTGTACTGAGGGAAGGGATCTATACTGTGGGAGTGGGGTCTGTAGTTAGTGGAGGGGGGTCTGTACTGAGGGGGGACTATAGTTGTTGGGGGGTGACACCATTTTTTTTCGCACCGGGTGACACCAACCCTAGTGACGCCACTGGGCTGGAGGGATTCTGGTATGATATTTCGCAAGTCTTGTTTATACGCCAGTCCTTGAGATGTTATGTTAGGATTAAATCGTCCAAAAGCAAAATAAACTTTGTATTGCAAAACGCCATGGCGACCCCATTGATATGTCTCTGGTAACTTAGGTCTCTCTGATATTATCCGGACCTTTCTCCTTCTCTCAACTCCCCCCTGCCCCCACTTCTGCCCTAACAAGTCCAACATTGATGACACAGCAGAAGTGGATGCATGATTTTCCTCAGGATTTTCACTTTCCGCACCATCCCCTGAGTGTTCGTCTGAATCAATTTGAGATGTTACATGGCTCAGATGGATCGCCAACGCGATAATTATGATCCTTCTATCCATTCTCCAGAGACTTTGCCAATCTTTGCTCCACCAGGACTCTGGAAAAACAAGAACAAGAGCGGAATCAATTCTTATCAGCAGTACCTTTTACATTGATCAGCATGAACCCATTTCTCTATCTCCCTCTTTTTCATGCCTTTTGCACCCTTATTGTCCATGAGCCGCTTTACCTTGACTACCTGATCACTAAGGGCCATAGTGACTGTGAATGGTCCGGTCCAGTTTGCGTCCCATGAAGATTTGGAAACAAAGTTCTTTACCATAACCCTGTCTCCAATCTTCAAGCTAACAGGAGGCCTTTCAGGCTGCTCCTTCTCATTAGGTGCCATGTTATTTGCAGCAAATTGCAAATACCCCTGTACCTGTTCTTGCAGCTGGACCAGAAATTTGTCCCTTTCAGCACTCTCTCTCATGGGGGTGCTAAGTATTGGGTCTGCTGGATGGCTCAGGTTCATCATTCTTCCCGTCATCAACTGATATGGGGTTAATGATGTACCTCTCGCTGCAGACCCTCGTACAGCCATCAGGATTGAAGGCAGATGAATCAGCCAGTTCTTTCCTGATTGCAGTACCATCTTTTTAAGTCTCTCTTTCAACGTTCGATTCATCCTCTCAACCATCCCCGCTGATTGTGGATGGTATGGTACATGGAATCTCTGCTCTACTCCCAGCAGCTCACAAATATTTTTCATGACCCTGCCGGTAAAGTGAGTCCCCCTATCAGATTCCAGGACTTTGGGGAACCCCCATCTTGAAAAGACATCGGTCCACAAAGCTCTAGCTGTGGCAGTAGCAGAGTCCTTTCTCAGGGGTAGAGCCTCTACCCACTTTGAAAAAACATCCACAACTACCAGCAGATATCTGTATCCTCCAGTGGCACTTGGTAATGGACCAAAAAAGTCAACAGCATCTTTCACATTATACAAAAATATTGGGCTAACTTTACTGTTTTGTTATTTTTTAATTTGTGAAACCGTTTTTTTCCCAAAAAGAAGGCTTTTGAAAAATTATAGCGCAAATACCGTGCAAGGTAAAAAGTTGCAATGACCGCCATTTTATTCCCTAGGGGGTCTGATAAAAAAAAAATATATAATGTTTGGGGGGTTCTGATTAATTTTCTAGCAAAAAAATTATGATTTTTACATGAATTAGAGAAGTGCCAGAACAGTGGAGAAGTGGTTAAATAAAGACAAACATTTTTAAATACCCTATATACTCGAGTATAAGCCGACCCGAGTATAAGCCGAGGTACCTAATGTTACCACAAAAAACTGGGAAAACTTACTGACTCGAGAATAAGCCGAGGGTCAACAATGCCTCACTGTTCCCATCCTTACTGTTCCCATCCTCACTGTTCCCATCCTCACTGTTCCCTAGCTCACTGTTCCCTAGCTCACTGTTTAAATTTAACATTGTAAATAGTACCTGAAAAAAAGTTGAAAGGCTGCGGCGTCCATCGTTTAAATCTCGCGGTCTCTTCCTGGTCCCTTCCGTGATAGGCGATTCTCAGCAGACACTCTCCGCCTATCACAAACGTTCTCTCATCCTCAGTTTCCCAGCAGACGTCTGTGATTGGCAGAACACCGAACACAGTGTCTGCTGGGATGGGCCCTGTACACACGATCGGATTTCCGATGGAATAAAATCCGATGGAATTTTCCGTCGGAATTCCGATGAAGCTGACTTCCATCAGTCTTGCATACACACCATCAGACAAAATTCCGACCGTCCAAAACGCTGTGACGTAAAACACTCAGATGACCCGAGAAAAATTAAGTTCAATGCTTCTGAGCATGCGTCAACTTGATCCTGAGCATGCGTGGGTTTTTCCTCCGTTGAAGTTCCACACAGACGATCGGAATCTCCCATCGTTTTTTTTCCCAGAATCAGATGGGGCCCACACACGATCGTTTTTTCCGATTAAAAAAGTCCATCGGACTGTCGGTATCTTGACCCGCAGTCTCTCCGCAACTCGCAGTCTCCGGTTTCCTCACACAGCCGCACTGGATGTAGGTAGGTGGGCGACTCCGGTCTCTGAGAAGCGAAGGCTGAACACACGGAGAGGATCCCTCTTAGATTGTTTTAGGCCCAGGCTTCAGGCCTAGATGCTCTGGCAGCAGGCCCCAACGCAGGCTTCCTGCTTGATCGAGGGCGAGGTCCAGAGAGAGCGAGCATAGCTCCTCCCTTGCTTTAAGTAACCTCCCCCAGAAAGCTGTGCGAAGATGCAATGCACTTTGGGAGTACAGCTGCACTGTGGGTACCATAGTCTATTTGATACCCATGGCAATGAAGTCCATTTCTTCCTGTACCATAAGTTCCACAATGCATTGTTCCATGTAGTTAAACCACAAGTTACTGTAATATCATAAATGGACTCCGGAGGGAGCTGGGGTCAATTCTCTAGTTAACAGCAGTCTTTAACACTATAAAGTGACACCCCGCTACACATGTAAACATAGTGGTACTTTCTGCTCCATCAGCTGTTTAAAATATAATCTTTCATTCCCGAAAACATGCAGCTGGATCCAGTGAAATAGCGCTGTTTATAATATGCAAATTTGAATTTTTGTCAAAAGTCAACTGCTAAGCCCTAATCTCCAATCACTCATATTGACCACTGATGTATGGTAAAGTATCCAGGCAGCAGTGACACTCAAGTGTCACAGAAAGTGCAAAAGTGTCTTAGATATGTGGGCTGTAGTTGACAGTCTGGCTTTGTCTTCTCTATGCTATGCGACAAGCAAGATGGCGGTGCTCAACAGAGGACTAAGAGCCCATTCACACAGGGGCGTCTTTGGATCTGACTCCAAATCGCCCCAGGTCGCCCCTAGTCGCCTCAGGTCGCGCTGGCTGAAGAAATCAATGTAAGTTAATGGAGCCGTCCTTATGCACACTACTGCAGTCGCTCCGACTTCAAAAAAGGTCCCTGTACTACTTCAATCCGACTTCTAGGCGACCTGTAACCATTAATTTCAATGGGAGTCGCCTCTCCCTGTCTTAATAGGAGCAACTCTCCAGGAAGATAACATACATTTCTCCTGCAAAACTCTCCCTCCCCCCTCCCTCCCACAGAGCTGATTCTTGTTTGATTGGCCACTGGAATGTCTCTTGTCCTGCAGGCAACTTGGAGTTGCCTTGTAAATAGCTCCAGGTCGCGCTGTGATTCATTCTCAGGTCGTGTCTGAGTTGCCTCATAAAATCGCGCTGGAAGTCGTGTTGCCCCTGTGTGAATGGGCTCTTAGTCTCTAAGGAAAAACTTGAGCTGGAGTTTTTGTTCAGTGATTATGCAATAAGTTGTTTATATTCTGAGCAGTTCATATTTGGCAGCGGATTCTGTAAACATTGGCAAAGAAAGGGGTTGCTTTATGGCATTATTCTAGCAGCGGGCAGGTATTGCTGAAAACATTGTTGTGTTCTTGACCTTGGCTCTGCTTTATGGTTAATTTCTGATGTGTCATAGGAGGCAAGTATTGTGATTTGCATGATATCTACCACTGTTCTATAAACAGTAACCAGTGGGTGTTCCTAGCAAGAAGAATTGAGGAAGCCGTGTTGTCCTCTGGTTATGCCAATAGTGTAGAAGCACATGAATGCCTCTCTGGCCCTCTCAAACGCTACTTGGCAGTCGACGAATTGAGTAATGTGTATAACACAAACCATGATGTGCTCTTATGCTTAAAAGACTACAAGCTGAAAGAATCGTTATTTCCCCTGTCCTCCTTGTAAATGTAATTACCTGTCAGCTTCTTATTTTTTTGGAGACTACAATGGTGAGATGTCTCTGCAGTAGTAGGTGTCTTTATAATAAGGTTAAAGCTGAACTCCAAGAAAGATAAAAAAAATCCTTCCTTGCAATGGAGCTGTGACCGCACTGGCAGGGTTAAATGATCATATGGGTCTAGGGCACTTGGAAAAGAAGTACCCAAATTTCCCCTCCTGCAGTCTCCTCCGGACTGCTAGTCTGGTTCCAGCAGCCTGAAGAATAGTTCCAGGCACGGTATATTTTTACATACAGATGCTCCTCGTTTAATGACTTACCTGTTTAACGACCACTCGGACTTACACCCAGCGCTCCCCACCCAAAGGACCCGCTATTCATCATTGTATTGTACAGTACAGTACAGAATTTTGTTCTGTACTTATGCAAATTAAAACAACATTATTGAGCTGGAGTTTTGTGTTTAGACCTTTTTTTCACAATACAGTACAGTAGTTGAGAATGCTTAAAATATTGATTACTTGTGGCTCCTCGTTTAACAACCAATTTGTTTAACGACCTGGTTGTTGGAAAGTGAGAAGTACCTGTAGTTACATTGGTTCAGCTTGGACCAACTTAAATATATATATATATATATATATATATATATATTGTGAGAGGGTTAGCTCAGCAGCGGGTGTGTGTGACCCCCTGGATGGGTTCACCACACAAAAACAGGCACATCAGATGGAGTTGTAGGTGAAAAACAAAAGGTGCGGTTTATTTAAACGATATACAGTGTAAAATATAACAGCAAAACAAAAAGAAACATGAAAAGAAATCCTGGTCAGCTTGACCGCTTACTACACACATAGTTTCCCTAACTAACAACTAGGTGCAGCCTTGTGCTGCCCCAGCCCCTATCTCCCTGTTTTAGAAGTTTTAGCCACACAAGCTGTCTCACCGCACAGGACAGAAAGCAGACTCCCCAGTCTACACAACACAGAACTGGTTCCAGGATGGAGCATCTCCCTTAGCATGCTGGGAGTTCTTGTAGAGGCCCCAATGAGCCCACTTGCTTCAGCTGGGCTCATTAACTCTTCCCCTGCAAGACTCCCAGCACTCCCCCTAGTGGTATAAACTGGCATAAAGCCTGAATCTAGGACATATATATCTCCCATCCTGGATGCAACCTGGTGATTTTACCTGCCTGCTGTCACAATATATATATGTAGCGGCCCCACTCTCTCCTCATGTAAATCGGGTTTCCGATAGCTCTTGTCTAGGGGTATCTTGTATGTGAGAGTGAGATGCGCTACGGCCCATGTCCTCCCCATTGCAGCGAGTGAGGTGAAGGCCAGTACCTATTGTTTTCCTCAGGCCTGTGTGTTTCTGCAGGAATACCAAGTCCTTCTGTGCTGACACTTCCCTTCGCTCCCATTAACCAGAGTACCACACACCGATAAGGATCCAACACTTGTTTTATTGTAGCACACAATTAAACAGTTCTTTGTCAGCCGACTGATTAGGACCCATAAACAGTTCAACACGGTGGGGTGAGCAGGTCGAGGCACTGTCCTGATAATAAACTAAACCACTGTGGTTTCACCAGCGGTTGCTATAGCCATCGGCTAAAGAGAGAAACTTGAAGCCTTTGAGTCTCTACCAGCGACTCTGGAGAACATGAACTGGAGTACCTTCGCTGCGTTGTGGCCCCTGTCAGGGGGAAGATGTCCCTCCAAGGGAGTTACCAGAGGCCCCTACGTCACCGGGTTGATGCTGCTCCGGGCTCTTCAGATGGGTAACCTCTCCAGCCTCCTCACCTCAGACATGGGCCCCATCCACCTCAGGGTCCCTTGGACTCATCCACCCTTGCGGAGCCCAGTCGAAGTCACTGGGCCACAGGCCTCCGGTGTAGTACCTCACCCCAGGCTTAAGGTGCCTGAGGTGGACGCCAACACTGCTCCGACCAGGCCATGGGCGCCTGGGCTGGAACTCCGGACCGACAGCACCCAGGCCTAAGGTGCCTGGGCGCCGGATGCAGAAGACCTTGTGGCGAGGGCGTCTCTCCCCTTTATCTCCTCCCGTGACGCCACAGCAGGTTCTCCGCCCCCGCTGTACCACCGCTGGAACGGGACAAAAAGGACAGTACTGGGGCAGTGATTCTACCTCGACCTGTGGGAACACTGCCACCCCAGGCCAAGGAGAATAGTACACCACCAAAGTCCTCCACGACTGAAAATGGTCCAAATCCTCTTATGATTTATACACACCTGGGTCATACTACCACCCAGGTGTACCCCCTAGATTTAGACCTCCGCTACATATATATATATATATATCATACCTGGCCAAAGTTCCTGATAGCTGGAAAACACTGAAATAGGCGCCGTTACTTAAGTGATCTCCACTTGCTTCCGTGTCCTGTGCTGAGTGGCCAGTCTGATGAATTCTGAATACAGGTGGTCGGTTGTTCAGCATGGGCGCCATTTTCTGAATGAGTACAAAGTGTTCTCTGATTGGACAAGGTGGAGAGGCAGGGTGATGATGTCACAATGCATCAGGCCAGTCCCTCAGCATGGGACCCAGAAGCTAGTGGAGATCACTGAAGTAGATATATATTCAGTGATTACCAACTTCCAGAGGCATTAGCCAGGTTTGGCCAAGTTGGACCAATATAACCATGTAAAAATATATCAAACCTAAAATTATTCTTTAAGTGTTTGGACCCTGAAAAGTAAAATGTTAGCTATCATGAATTCCAGTCTGATTCATTATTTTTTTAGCATAGTTATTACTAAAACTAGTGCTTGCTTGTCTATAATTAATGGTAGTTTTCCAAAATGTCAATAACATCTTCCGTATTTTTGCTTTATGTTTTTCAACCAACTATGTACCTTGAAATAAATATATTAAATGTATATCAGATATAAATATTCAAGGAACTCCAAAAAATATTTTTGCAGAATGGGAGTGCTATGAAATTATGCACAGCCAAGCCAGGAACATACAGCCCACAGAGCAGGAAGGAGCAGCTTTAATCACATACTTATGTCTCTCGTACTCATAAGGACTTATTTACCTCTACTCTTATGTCACTGCAAGTCCACTGACAGAGATCTGGTAAATGGAAACTAATAGTTTTGCATTTTTTCACAAAGTTTTCTACAAAAAGGTTTATTTTTCATTATTAATATGACATCTTTATTTAAAGCCAAATTGAAGGTTCATGCTTTTTTTTTTTATCTCTTTTATTAGTTCTGTACATGTTATGATTCATAACTGCTTTTTACCTGGAAATGCTTTAATCCCGACACTTTGCTCTCTACAAGTATAGGATTGGAGGGGGGGAATGTGACCCCAGTTGAACTTTAAAAAATAAACGCTTACTTTTCAAACATTGCCAGGCTTATAATAAGGATGCACTTGGTGGCAACCTATGTTTAATTGACTAATTAACACTAAACTCCAGGAAGATATCAAATGACACAAATTATTGTATTCATTAATACAACATTAAATTTATTTTTTACTGCAGGTGTAAGTACCCAAATCTGACTTGTTATAGGCCTCTTGCAATCTCTGTACAGTACTGGGGGGTGGGAGAAGCAGCACAGGAAGCCAATGTGTTGTGCTGAAGTATAACGAGCATGCTATTAGAAAGAAACAGAAGAGTGACAGCAGATGAGCTCATCAGTCTATTTCTACATTTACTGTCAAGTAACAAAGGTGGGTGTGGAGAATGGACTATTAAAGTGGGTGTAAAAAAAAATAAAAAATAACACTTGAAAGACAAATGCATAATGAGCTAGTATGCATAGCATACTAGCTCATTATGTAATACTCACCTGGGATCGAAGCCCCCGCTGCGGTGCCCGACACAGCACCGGCCGCCGACATATCATCCCGGAGTTACTTCCGGGTATCGCGGCTCCTGCGCTGTGGTTGGCCTAAGCCGCGATGATGTCACTCCCGCGCATGCGCGCGGGAGCCGCCAGTCAAGGCATGACCTCTTTTAGAAATGGCACGATCGCCATTTCTAAAGTGCGCCTGCGCCGTTGTCAATGTAGTCTTGTTGTAGACATCGGCGCAATCTCTATTGTAAATATCTCCTAAACCGTGTAGGTTTAGGAGATATTTCTAGTACCTACAGGTAAGCCTTAATCTAGGCTTATCTGTAGGTAAAAGTGGTTGTACAACCACTTTAAAGTCCAGTTTAACCCCCAGGTTAAGCCTGGTACACACTAGTTTTTTTTTCCCTTCAACCCAGCGCGTTGAAGGAAAAAAAAACCTGTCAGCTCAGGTCGGAGCCGCTGTACAAACAATTCATTGTTAGTACAGCGATCTCCCTTGCTGAGGTATTGTGTTCAGACAAAACATATCAGTCAGTGCTCTCAGTCATTGGCCGGCCGGCTTCTTTCGGACCAGCTGCCATACACACGGGCCGAATTTAGGCCCGTTTTTATGGACCCGGTCTATGCCGGCTGACATTCGGGCCGTGTTTACTAGGCTTTACTGACCTGCAACAGAAAATATAGGTTTCTTCAACTGTAGCAGGGCTGCATTACTCTTATGCCGCGTACACACGATCGTAAATTCCGACAGCAAAAGTCCGATGTAAGCTCTTCATTGGAAATTCCGACCGTGTGTATGCTCCATCAGACTTTTGCTGTCAGAATTTCCGCCAGCAAAAGTTTGAGAGCAGGTTCTCAATTATTCAGACGGAAAAAATTTCGATCGGAAATTCCAATCGTCTGTAGCAATTCCGACGTGCAAAATTCAGATGCATGCTCGGAAAAAATTTGACGCATGCTCGGAAGCATTGAACTTAATTTTCTCGGCTCATCGTAGTGTTGTACGTCACCACGTTCTTGACGGTCAAAAGTTCAGAGAACTTTTGTGTGACCGTGTGTATGCAAGCCAAGCTTGAGCAGAATTCCATCGGAAAAAAAATCATCCAAGTTTTTTCAGACGGAAAATCAGTTCGTGTGTATGCGGCATTAGAACTGGGTGGACATAAATATAAATCCATTGACAGCGCCTTTATATAAATGTCCTCTGTGTTTTTAGACCTTAGCCTGGCTTTAACCACTTAACGACCGCCCACTGTATATATACGTCGGCAGAATGGCGCGGACAGGCACAATCACGTACCTGTACGTGCCTGCCTTCGTATGGGTGGGGGGTTCGCCACAGGTTTTTATAGCGTCAGGTACCCCCATATATTACCTAATAAAGGTTTAACCCCTTGATCACCCCCCAGCTAACCCTTTCACCCCCTTTTGCCAGTGTCACCAAGCGATCATTTTTCTGATCGCTGTCTTAGTGTCGGTGATGCCGATAGGTAGCCAGTTATTTTTTTTAGGTTCGCCGCAGGTTTTTATAGCGTCAGGTACCCCCATATATTATCTAATAAAGGTTTTAACCACCTAATTGCCCCTAGTTAACCCTTTCACCAGTGATCACTGTATAAGTGTTACTGGTGACACTGGTTAGCCAGTTAGTTATTTTGTTATTTAGGTTCTCCGTCAGGTTTTTATATAGCGTCAGGTACCCCCATATATTACCTAATAAAGGTTTAACCCCCTGATTGCCCCTAGTTAACCCTTTCACCAGTGATCACCATATAAGTGTTACGGGTGACGCTGGTTAGTTAGTTTGCTTTTTATAGTGTCAGGGCACCCGCCGTATATAACCCAATAAGGGTTTAACCCCCTGATCGCCCGGCGGGTGATATCAATTAGGTTTTAGTGTCAGAAAGGGTCTGCGTCGCCCCAGGCAGTGTCAGGTTAGTGCCAGGAACGCTAACACCCACGCGTGAAGCATACACCTCCCTTAGTGTTATAGTATCTGAACAGATCAATATCTGATCTGATCAGATCTATACTAGCGTCCCCAGCAGTTTAGGGTTCCCAAAAATGCAGTGTTAGCGGGATCAGCCCAGATACCATCTAGCACCTGCGTTTTGCCCCTCCGTCCAGCCCAGGCCACCCAAGTGCAGTATCGATCGATCACTGTCACTTACAAAACACAACACACATAACTGCAGCGTTCGCAGAGACAGACCTGATCCCTGCGACTCCAGTGCTGTAGGAGGTGATTTCACCACCACAGTTAAAAAAAAAAAAAGAGCATATATGCCAAAGCAAGGGGGCAGCAGGGGCGGAGGAGCGATTTTGCTCCTAATACCGCGTACATACGGTCAAAATTCCGACGGAGGCTTGCCCGTGGAAAAGTCTGACCGTGTGTACGCGGCATAACTTTTGCGGGAGGATGCCCCCATGCTTCGGCATATATAAATGGTGCATGTATGCCCATCATTAGAAGTGGCTGAATGAAGGGAGGTATTCTAATGGTGGGCATACCCACCGATCAATCTCTTTTTTTCGTTCAGCCAACAGGCTGCATGAAAAAAAAGATTACAATACATGTCCAACAAGGACCAGCAACGTACTGGTAAGTTGCTGGACTTTGGTTATACCAGATTGATGCCTGCAGGTTTAGGTATCATCTTGGTATCATTCTTTTCAGCCAGCGGCCGACCTTCATGTAAAAGCAATCCTAGCGGCTAATTAGCCTCTGGACTGCTTTTACAAGCAGTGGGAGGGAATGTCCCCCCCCCCTCCCGGATATAAAAAGCGCCATTGGGAAATTGGGAAAGCATTTTATCACACCGATCTTGGTGTGGTCAGATGCTTTGAGGGCAGAGGAAAGATCTAGGGTCCAATAGACCCCAGTTTTTTTTAAAAAAGAGTTCCTGTCACTACCTATTGCTATCATAGGGGATATTTACATTCCCTGAGATAAAAATAAAAATGATAAAAAAAAAAAAAAATATGGAAAGAACAGTTTAAAAATAAAATAAAAAAGCAAAATTAATAATAAAAAAAAAAAAGCACCCCTGTCTCGCCCTGCTCTTGCGCAATGGCGAACGCAAGCATCGGTCTGGCGTCATATGTAAACAGCAATTGCATCATGCATGTGAGGTATCTCCGCGAAGGTCAGATCGAGGGCAGTCATTTTAGCAGTAGACCTCCTCTGTAAATCTAACGTGGTACCCTGTAAAGGCTTTTAAAAATGTATGTAGTTTGTCGCCACTGCGCGTTTGTGCGAAATTTTAAAGCATGTCGTGTTTGGTATCTATGTACTCGGCCTAAGATCATCTTTTTTATTTCATCAAAAATTTGGGCAATATAGTGTGTTTTAGTGCATTAAAATTAAAAAAAAGTGTATTTTTCCCCAAAAAATGCGTTTGAAAAATCGCTGCGCAAATACTGTGTGGAAAAGAAAAATGCAACACCCACCATTTTAATCTGTAGGGCCTTTGCTTTAAAAAAATATATAATGTTTGGGGGTTCAACATAATTTTCTTGCAAAAAAAAAAAAAATTTTTCATGTAAACAAAAAGTGTCAGAAAGGGCTTTGTCTTCAAGTGGTTAGAAGAGTGGATGTAAGCTTCCTAATGTTGTGTATAAAATACCAGGACAGTTCAAAACCCCCCCCAAATGACCCCATTTTGGAAAGCAGACACCCCAAGCTATATACTGAGAGGCATGTCGAGTCCATGGAATATTTTAAATGTTGACACAAGTTGCAGAAAAAAGACAATTTTTTTATTTTTTTTGCACAAAGTTGTCACTAAATTATATATTGCTCAAACATTCCATGGGCATATGTGGAATTACACCCCAAAATACATTCTGTTGCTTCTCCTGAGTACGGGGATACCACATGTGTGAGACTTTTTGGGAGCCTAGCCGCGTGCGGGACCCCAAAAACCAAGCACCGCCTTCAGGCTTTCTAAGGGTATACATTTTTGATTTCACTCCTCACTACCTATCACAGTTTCGGAGGCCATGGAATGCCCAGATGGCACAAAACCCCCCCAAATGACCCCATTTTGGAACGTAGACACCCCAAGCTATTTGCTGAGAGGTATGGTGAGTATTTTGCAGATCTCACCTTTTGTCACAAAGTTTTTTTATTTTTTTTATTTTTTTAATTTTCAAAAAATTATTTTATTTCTTCATTTTCAAAAACAAATGAGAGCTGTAAAATACTCACCATGCCTCTCAGCAAATAGCTTGGCGTGTCTACTTTCCAAAATGGGGTCATTTGGGGGGGTTTTGTGCTATGTTGGCATTTTCTGGCCTTCGAAACTGTGATGCCGCGTACACGCGATCAATTTTCTTGACGGTGAAAACACAGTCGAGAAAATCGACGGGAAAAATGAGGAACGGCTTGTTCTCCCACACACGGCCGTTTTTCCCGTCATTTTTTTCTCTTGGTCAAGAAAAACGACCATGTGTAGGCTCCCCGGCAGTGTTTCCCTATGGGAAAACTGCCGCGGGAAAAAATGGTGTGAATCACGACGAGAAAAATTAGAGCATGTTCTAATTTTTCTCGTCGTGATTAATGCCGTTTTTCTCGTCGGGAAAAATGACCAAAAGCCCACACACGGTCGTTTTTCTCGTCAAAGAGAAAAAATTTCATTTTTCCCGACGAGAAAAATGGTCGTGTGTACACGGCATGATAGGTAGTGAGGAGTGAAATCAAAAATTTGTGCCCTTAGAAATCCTTAAGGCGGTGCTTGGTTTTCGGGGTCCCGTACGCGGCTAGGCTCCTAAAAAGTCCCACACATGTGGTATCCCCGTACTCAGGAGAAGCAGCAAAATTTATTTTGGGGTGCAATTCCACATATTACCATGGCATGTGTGAGCAATATATAATTTAGTGACAACTTTTTGCAATTTTTTTTTTTTTTGTCATTCAATCACTTGGGACAAAAAAAATATATTCAATGGGCTCAACATGCCTCTCAGCAATTTTCTTGGGGTGTCTACTTTCTAAAATGGGGTCATTTGGGGGGGTTTTGTGCTATTTTGGCATTTTATGGCTTTCGAAACTGTGATAGGTAGTGAGGAGTGAAATCAAAAATTTGCGCCCTTATGCCGCGTACACACGATCATTATTCACGGCGGTTTAAAAACCGCCGTGAATAATGACATTTTAAACGAGGGAACAGCTTGTTCCCCACATACGGTCATTTTTCTCGTCATTTTTTAAAATGACGAGAAAAACGATCGTCTATGGGCTCCGCGGCAGTGTTTCCCTATGGGAAACACTGCCGCGGAAGAAATGTCAGGAAAAACGACGAGAAAAATTAGAACATGTTCTAATTTTTCTCGTCGTGATTAATGCCGTTTTTTCCCGTCGGGAAAAACGGCAAAAAGCCCACAGACGATCGTTTTTCTCGTGCAAAGGAAAAAATGTAATTTTTCCCGACGGGAAAAATGATCGTGTGTACGCGGCATTAGAAATCCTGAAGGCGGTGCTTGGTTTTCGGGGGCCCGTACGTGGCTAGGCTCCCAAAAAGTCCCACACATGTGGTATCCCCGTACTCAGGAGAAGCAGCAAAATTTATTTTGGGGTGCAATTCCACATATAACCATGGCATGTGTGAGCAATATATAATTTAGTGACAACTTTTTGTAATTTTTTTTTTTTGTCATTATTCAATCACTTGGGACAAAAAAAAAATATTCAATGGGCTCAACATGCCTCTCAGCAATTTCCTTGGGGTGTCTACTTTCCAAAATTGGGTCATTTGGGGGGGTTTGTACTGCCCTGCCATTTTAGCACCTCAAGAAATGAGATAGGCAGTCATAAATTAAAAGCTGTGTAAATTCCAGAAAATTTACCCTAGTTTGTAGACGCTATAACTTTTGCCCAAACCAATAAATATACGCTTATTGACATTTTTTTTACTAAAGACATGTGGCTGAATACATTTTGGCCTAAATGTATGACTAAAATTTAGTTTATTCGATTTTTCTTATAACAAAAAGTAGAAAATATCACTTTTTTTCAACATTTTCAGGCTTTTTCCGTTTATATCGCAAAAAAAAAAAAAATCGCAGAGGCAATCAAATACCATTAAAAGAAAGCTCTATTTGTGGGAAGAAAAGGACGCAAATTTCGTTTGGGTACAACATTGCATGTCCGCACAATTTACAGTTAAAGCAGCGCAATGCCAAATTGTGAAATCACCTCTGGTCATTAAGCTGCGTAATGGTCCGGGGCTTAAGTGGTTAAAGCCAACCTATCATCAGGTGGATTTTCATTTTAAATGCATTACACGCTATTCTGTGTGACTGAGATCACGATTCCTTGATTTTCCACATCTGTCAACTGTCACAGACAGTTGTAGTATATATAATGCAAAAAGACTACAAATGTGGCCACACAACTGCATGCTGCAGAATAGAAAATGTGTACAACAGTTGCAAAACCCCAAAAAAATAAAAAATTGTGGTACAACAAAATATAAAGAAATGGAAAGTCTTGAAGAATGTGTCCGGTTTATTGTCTGACCCTTACTAACTTCTAAATTCAGCAGGAAAACAATCAGCACTTACCTATGGAAAAATCCCTCAGGTCGACGCTCAGGCAAGAGACACCGGGGACCAGAAAGGTAGGAAAGAAAAGCTGGATGGATGAAATGAAAGGAAATC
Source organism: Rana muscosa (assembly GCA_029206835.1). Taxonomy (NCBI): domain Eukaryota; kingdom Metazoa; phylum Chordata; class Amphibia; order Anura; family Ranidae; genus Rana; species Rana muscosa. The sequence goes on from CM055128.1 coordinate 286,451,133, forward strand.
ATTTCATTTTTGTTCCTAAATGAAAGTTAGAGAAATACAACATAATCGATTTGCAAAACACTCATTTTAAAGGCAGAAGAACAACCTGCTTTATGACCAGAAACTGCACGGATTTGTACAGACATGACCTGAATAAAAAGAAGGCAAATGTGATATACAGAATATTTTACCTGTTACTTGATTCAGCTGTCGATGTTAGAAAAGCAGTAGAACATTAGACAGAGTACTCTGTCTGTGGGCATCAGGAACATTATCATCAAACAGCCTTGTGTTCAACACCTGACTGGGTACAAAAATACCAGTTTCCTTAAAATTCATCTATGGGTCGAAGAGAAAAAAAAGATGTATTGTATATTTGGGTACTTCTTATATAGATGCCTTATTTACAGCATACCTTAACCGCTTTCCGACCCGCTTACAGTAAATTTACTGCAAGCAGGCGGCAGCTGCAGGCACTTTGACGTACTGATACGACGAAGAGATCAAGCGCACCGGCGCGCCCCTCAGGCCATGCAGCGGCATGATTCTGTGATCAGTACCTGCCCACTGTGAGTAGTCGGGGTATTCGCTATGGCTGGTCATAACGATCACATGATTAGAATTTCCACAAAACAGTCATGAATGCCTTCTATTCATGACTGTTTTGTTTATTATTGTGATCCTGTGATTGGTCCACAGCTAATACATGTACCAGGGCCAATCACAATGCCCTGTACCATGTGATTAGCTGTAGACAATAACAGATCACAACAGTAATCAAGCTGTCATGAATGAAAGCCATTTATGACAGCTAAAACAATTTCTTATAACAGTGATCATCAATGTTATAAGCAATAATAGTGTAAAAAAAATCCCTGATCACCCCCCATCCCCAGTGTAGCACAGTGTCACTATGGTGACAGGATGTAAAAAAAATTGTTAAAAACAGAAAAAAAGGGGCGGAGCCGGCAGCCGGAGCGGATGGTGGTGTGAGAGGAGAGCTCCGTCACATCAGGAGGCAAACAGCAACTTAAAGCAGCATACGAGGCTATAAAACTACCCATCCGGACGGCGGAACACAGGGGGAACACGGCTGGCAAGATGTTCAAAAGAAAGGAGAGAGAGGGGCCCAGAAAACTGACGGACTTCTTCCCTCCCATGTCAGGCCGGACTGTCCAAGATGGCGCCGCTGCGGGACTGTCGGCGCCACAGAGCCATGAGGGGGAGAACAGCGCGGTCTTCACTGTGCAGGGTGAGTCGCATGAAAGCACCCTATATCAGCTCCCTTACCCATCCCCATCTAACAGCCCTATCAAACAAAAACGGAGGATCAGTGCTCCAGGAGAAGAAAACACTGAACAAGGTGAGGGGAGAAATGATGTGGAGCAGCCTGACTCCTATACCCAGAAGCTGGACGCTATCCCTGTATCTGGCCAGCCCATGACTGATATATTAATGAAAGATATGATTCTGACGCTGAGAGGGGCCATACAGCAAGATATAGTTCACCTTTCCCACTCCACACACAAAGAACTGAATGCTATGGGAGACAGGATCCTGTATGTGGAAACTAAGATGGGGGATTTTTCTGCAGCCCATAATGAGCTGGTAGATGCTCATGTTGACCTAGAAGATGAGCTCAAGGCCCTCCGTCTAAAAGTTTCAGATCTTGAGGACCGAGCACGCAGGAACAATGTGAAGTTCAGAGGAATCCCTGAATCAATTAAACCTGCCGAGCTGAGCACATTCCTCCAACAACTGATGAAAAAAGCTATCCCCTCTCTCACTGCGTCGGACGTCATTATAGACAGAGCCCACAGATTGCACAAACCACAACATCTCCCTGAGAAGATCCCCAGGGATGTTATAGCCAGAATTCATTTCTTTCATGTGAAAGATCAACTTATGAGATTTTCCAGACAAAACGGCAATCTCCCGGACCCATATGCTGGGATCACAATATATGCTGACCTATCACAGGCTACCATGAAAGCCAGAAATAATTTGATTCCTGTAACCAAAATGCTGAGGAACAACAAGATTCTCTTTAGATGGGGTTTTCCGGCAAAAATCATTTTGGAGAAAAACAACGAATGGTTTACCATCTCTTCTCTGGAAAAAGGGCTGGAGCTTCTCCGCAAGTGGGGATTCCTTCCCCAGGAAGAACACTCGGAATCTATGGACCAGACGCCGCCCAGAACAAACTCTACTGCTTACCGCAGTGCCAGGAACAACCGTGAAAAATAGCCGCACCCAATCTACTCCAGAAATATTTCTGCTATGTTGAACTTCCTGTTTTCCCCTTGAACCCATCTGCACCTCGTATGTCTTATGAAACTGAAGAATTTGTCTCCTGATGTTCGGCTGATAAGGTAATTACCTTAATGACTTTACCCCAACACTGCTTTTGGGATTATCCCGAATTCATCCTGTTGATGATGACGGATCTACGGTTTAATTTCTTGACCATTGACGTTGCGATGGTTATTTGCTGTTTTATCTTTTGGACACTCCAGATTGCTGATGTCAAATCCAATTCACAGCTTCTCACTGCTAAGGTTATAATTCTATGCTCCAGTCAATTACCGTTTTGCGCCACTAGATGTCACCGAAGCACCACAAATGAATATAATGTCACTTAAACTCTTATCTCTCAATGCTAAAGGGATGAACAGTCCGTTCAAACGCAGATCCCTCTGGAAAACTGCCATGGACAACCACTGTGACGTGGTATGTGTACAAGAGACCCACTTTTTGGATAACAATACACCAAAGTGCTCCCATAAGAAATTCCAACATGTCTTTAGGGCAAATAACAGTAGTAAAAAGAATGGAGTGTTAATAGCTATCAGGGACTCTGTATCTTTTAAGCTTATAGAAGAACAATGTGATAGTAATGGTAGGTATATAATTCTTGTGTCCAAAATCAATAATGAAGTGTATACACTGGTTAATATATATGCTCCTAACAAAAGTCCAATGAAATTTATTCGCAAAATTATAAAGAAAGCTAAAGCAATGAAAAGGGGCAACTTAGTAATATGTGGAGACTTCAATGTCATCATGAATGATACCCTTGACTCCTCCTCGGGGGGACGGAGACAGAGACCATCCCTGGGTGACTTCTGCCTAGGAGAAGACCTCTATGACCCTTGGCGCTGTCTCCGGTCCACAGAGAGGGACTACACCTACTACTCACCGGTGCACAAATCTTATTCTAGGATTGATTTCTTCCTGACGGACAAATACACCTTACAAAAAGTAATTAAAGCAGACATTCATTCTATCACCTGGTCAGACCACGCCCCCGTCACTATTGATATAACTTCTGCTGATAAAACTAACGTCTCGCCCCTATGGCGTAATAACACCTACCTACTTTCCCAGCCCCTTATTAAAGAGGAACTCCACAAGTCATTAATGGAATTCTTTGAATTCAATGAGACCCCCGATGCCTCCCCTTCCACAGTATGGTGCGCTCATAAAGCATTCTCAAGAGGATCCCTGATACAAATAGCAGCTAGAGAGAAAAGGAAAAAAAAAAAACGAATAATGCAACTTCATAACCGTATAGCTGAATTAGAAGGTTCACACAAACAATCTGGGGACCACTCCTTATTAGATCAACTGAACTCTGCTAGGGAAGAACTGAGACAGGCCATAAAATCAGATTTTGACATTTACTATAAGAGACTCAGATTGTCATATTATTCCCAGAACAACAGAGCAGGAAAACTACTAGCGTCTCAACTGAAGAAAAGACAAAAACAAGCAAAAATATCTATGATTACACATCCCACTGCCAACAGGTCATATAAGAACCCCAAAGATATAGCGAATACATTTAAAGACTTTTACGAAGCCCTCTACAACCTTAGTAAGGACGAGACTACCCACCAACCCACAGAGAAAGAAATTACTGATTTTCTTAGACGTATTGATCTCCCATCCCTAGACCAGAATTCGTTAGACAAACTTAATGAACCTATTACAGAAGAAGAGGTAAAGGAAGTAATTAAGAACCTCCCCAAACATAAATCTCCAGGAGCAGACGGCTTTTCAGCCGAATACTACCAAAATTTCTCATCAATACTCACCCCCAGACTAGCTGATCTATACAACACAGCTGCAAACACGAGCACGTTCCCCAAAGAAATGCTCCAAGCCATCATAGTGACCATCCCAAAACCCGGAAAAGACCCTGCCCATCCCCAGAACTACAGACCCATCTCACTTTTAAACTCGGACCTTAAAATATATGCGAAAATATTGGCAAACAGATTATTACATATAACCCCCACACTCATAGGCTTAGATCAAGTAGGCTTTGTTAAGGGTAGACAGGCCCCGGACGGCACTAGAAAAATGATTAACCTACTCAGACGCGCAGAACTTACTCGCACGCCAAGCATATTTGTAGCATTAGACGCAGAAAAGGCGTTTGATAGAGTCCACTGGTCATATCTCTCACACACACTCCATAAATTTGGTATACATGGATTCTTACATTCAGCTGTCATGTCTCTATACACGAACCCGTCCGCCAGAGTACTATCCTCAGGAATGCTATCTGATCCCTTCAATCTTACCAATGGAACGAGACAGGGATGCCCATTGTCCCCAATTGTCTTTTCCCTAGCTATCGAACCTCTAGCAGAACTCATTCGGTCTACTACAGAAATTACAGGCCTCAAAATAGGACACCTGGAACACAAATTGGGATTATTCGCAGATGATATAATCCTTACTCTTACCAACCCAATTACTTCCCTAAGTAAAGCCACAGAAATTATGCAGGATTTTGGGAAAATAACATACTATAAAATAAACACTTCTAAATGCTTTGCCCTCCCCCTTAATATCCCCCCCCAAAAAGTAAATAAACTCAAGCTTCTGTTTCCATGCACCTGGGATGCTCCTTCCATCACCTATTTAGGTATCCAACTGTCCCACCCAACAACCAATCTATACTCTGACAACTTTTTACCCCTTTTAGAACAAATCAAAAAGGAATTTGCACAAATCTCCAAAATCCAACTGACATGGATGGGGCGAATAGCAGCATATCAGATGCAAGTATTCCCTAAGATCTTGTACCTTTTCAGAACCATACCAATCCCCATACCCCAAAAAATTTTCTCGGAACTAGCAAAGCACCTAACTAAATTCATATGGGGGGAAAAGAAACCTAGAATAGCACTGAAAACTCTCTACCTACACAGAACTGCGGGTGGAGGGAGTTTACCAAACGCTTATGCATACTATAATGCTTCTATACTGGATCAGCTGAAATTTTGGTTCTCCAGACAGGAAGATAATTTATGGAATCAAATTGAGAGAGAGCTAACCCCCACCCATGACCTCTTTGCACTATTAATGGCAACCACTATTCACCACAAACCCATGGTACCGGAATATCCTACTATACAGGTCACGCTCACGGCATGGTCCATGTTCACCAAATTGATATTTCCGGAAGAATCGATCCACAAACTACACATCCCACTAACGACATACACATTCCTCATTCAAAACTTTTCGACTCATCACTGGAAGAAAAAGGGAATAAATTTCGACCTCGCAGACATAACTCATCCTACAGCAATTGATAAATTATTGATCCTACAAATTCGGGAGTATACCAAAAAGAATCCTCACAAGGCAATAGAAATTCCACTGACTCTTTGGAACTTCTTCCTTAGTAAAAGTGGGACACACGTTAGGGGTATTTCACTATGCTACAGACTCTGTAACCAACAACTTATAAAGTCCAAGATCCCTATTATGCTCAAATGGGAGCAGGACCTACAAAAATCCTTCTCTCTAACACATTGGCTGACTGCTATTAAATTTAACAGAGTATCCTCAGCCTGTGTGGATCACTGGGACAACTCATGTAAAATCCTACATAGGGGGTATATCACTCCTACCCGCCTACACGTAATGTCCTCCACGATCTCCCCACTCTGCTGGAGGGGATGTCAGACCAGAGGCAATCTCCTCCATATCATGTGGCACTGTAGCTTTTTATCAAGCTTTTGGAGAGACGTATTTATTCTTATCTCTGACATTTTTAAGACAAGGTGTGCACCCACCCCGGAACTAGCTCTGCTTTCAATAGGGATAGAATCCTTTCACTACACAAGTAGGAAACTAGTAGTAAACATTCTACATGCGGCACGTATAGCCATAGCAGCCAAATGGAGGACTTCAAACCCTCCGACCATAGCGGAAGTCAAAAATAGAGTAAATAACCAGAATGTAATGGAGAGGATGCTAGCTTATAAAGTGGATAGAATACATATTTATCAAAAATTTTGGGATCACTGGCCTCAGCCTACTGTTACCTTATAGCATTGAACTATACTTACACTGAATTTAAATGACAATGCAAATTGATGACTGGTGGTGTAAAGGCTAAACTAGAGCAGTGATATTGAACCAAGCACTACAGTAACTAACGGCATGCACACAGGATAGGAGGTACTCTCATTTCAACTAATGTTTATACTATTTCTACGACTATTCTGTTCAGGCAACTCGGTTCCAGGATTATAACTACAATATACCCCATGAGTGACTCGAACGGCCATATTCTGGGCCGTACTAGCAGTACTAGGACTTACTTATAGCCAGCCTGCTCACAGCATGATCCCGGAAGGGGTGACAGGCTCTTCAGTCTAAGATTATCCGTATTTGAGGCTCCAAGCCCAGTACACTGGAGCTAATGCTCCCTAGACAACTTGGGGTTTTTAGAGGAACCGAGTTGCCTTCTGGTGACTGATATATTGTTCACTCTTTTGTACTTTATGAATATGTTGGTACCTACACTGTAGATATTCCAATGCGTATGTACCTGTATGTAACTTTTCTATTCTCAATGAATAAAAATTTAAAGTTAAAAAAAAAAACAGAAAAAAAAAGGTTAAAGTTAAAAAAAGTTTACAAAATTGAATAATACATTTATTTATTTATTTTTTACATACTGTCACCAGTCAGTATCCCTGACCAGCGCCATGTCAGTCATATGATGACGCTGTACTGCACTGGCGACAGTATGTTAAAAGAAATTTAAAAAAAAAAATTTTTTTTTTTTAATTTCTTCATTTTCAAAAAAATCGTGACAAAAAATGACAACTTCAAAAAACTCGCCATGCCTCTTATGAAATACAGTATCCCTGGACCAGCACCACGTCAGTCATATGATGACGCTGTACTGCACTGGTGACAGTTAAAAAAAATGTTAATAAAAAAAACATTTTATTTAATGTCTTCATTTTCCAAAAAATCTTGACAAAAAATGGCAACTTCAAAAAACTCGCCATGCCTCTTATGAAATACTGAGGACTGTCTACTTTACAAAAAAGGGGTAATTTGGGAGGTTTTTGTATGGTCCTGGCATTTTAGAGCCTCCAAAAATGAGATAGGCTGTCAGTACGTCAGAACTGATCAATTTTCAGATATACAGTGACTTGAAAAAGTATTCATACCCCTTGACATTTTCCACATTTTGTCATATTACAACCAAAAACGTAAATCTATCTTATTGGGATTTTATGTGAAAGACCAACACAAAGTGGCACATAATTGTGAAGTGGAAGGAAAATGATAAATGGATTTTCAACATTTTTTACAAATAAATATGTGAAAAGTGTGGCGTGCATTTGTATTCAGCCCCCCTGAGTCAATACTTTGTAGAACTACCTTTGGCTGCAATTACAGCTGCAAGTCTTTTTGGGGATGTCTCTACCAGCTTTGCACATCTAGAGAGTGACATTTTTGCCCATTCTTCTTTGCAAAATAACTCAAGCTCTGTCAGTGTCAGGGAAATCCGTCCAACAGCGCCAATCAGCGCCCAATGCGCACGCGCGGCGGAATGATGCTTCGGCGCGTGCGCGGGATGGCGCTTCTACGTTCTCGGGTGCGCGCGCCGACGCAGCGGCGCACGCATGCGCGGCGGCGCACCAATAGGAATCCAGGCGGGCCTATTTAAAGAGACCCAGTTGCACTGACAAGTTGCTGGTTTGTCAGCTTTCCTGTATACCCAAGACTCTGGAAAACTATCTTGAAAATCTCCTTGTGACCCGGACTGGCTTGATTCCTCTGATCTCTCTCCTGGACCTGACCCTCGGCTTGTTATACGGACTTCTGCCTTCTCCTGTGTTTGACCCTCGGCCTGTGACTCGGATCTGCTGCCTGTCTACAATCCTTGACCTCCTGCTTGTACCTTTTGGACTTCCGCGTTTCCTTTGAACTCCTGCCTGGTTCCCGGTATTCTCTGGACTTGTTACCTTTTACTGTGCTAGACCCCCAGCCGGGACTGTTACCTTGCAATTGCAACCCGGACTCAACCTGCACCGGGTTCCATTATCTCCTGCTGTTTGAACTTTACCAATCCGGCTAGTTCCTGCTTGAAGCCTGTTTCTTCAGTCTACTCAGCACTACCGGACCGTCTACAAGTACCCACCACCTGCCGGTAGCCGGTGCCGCTTCTCGCCATCCACTCCCTGTCTCAACTCCAGGGGGTGGAGTGCGTCAAGTCGCAAAGGTGAACCACTCTCGGCATCTCGGCCTCGGTAAGTACATACCCTTACAGTCAGATTAGATGGAGAGCGTCTGTGAACAGCAATTTCCAAGTCTTGCCACAGATTCTCAATTGGATTTAGGTCTGGACATTGACTGGGCCATTCTAACACATGAATATGCTTTGATCTAAACCATTCCATTGTAGCTCTGGCTGTATGTTTAGGGTTGTTGTCCTACTGGAAGGTGAACCTCCGCCCCAGTCTCAAGTCTTTTGTAGACACTAACATAGTGTATTGCTTTTAGGCCAAAAAGTTCAACTTTGATCTCATCTTACCAGAGCACCTTCTTCCACATGTTTGCTGTGTCCCCCACATGGCCTCTCGCAAGTTGCAAACGGGACTTCTTATGGCTTTCTTTCAACCATGGCTTTCTTCTTGCCACTTCCATAAAGGCCAGATTTGTGGAGTGCAGGACTAATAGTTGTGCTGTGGACAGATTCTCCCACCTGGACTGTGGATTCCTGCAGCTACTCCAGAGTTACCATGGGCCTTTTGGCTGCTTCTCTGATTAAAGTGGTTGTAAACTCTTACAGACCATTTTTCACTACAGGTAAGCCGTATTTTTTACTGAGATTAAATTACACACAGATGGACTCTATTTACTAATTAGCTGAATTCTGAAGGCAATTGGTTCCACTAGATTTTAGTTAGGGGTATCAGAGTAAAGGGGGCTGAATACAAATGTATTTCACACTTTTTAGATATTGATTTGTAAAAAGAAATTGAAAACCATTTATCATTTTCCTTCCACTTCACAATTATGTACCACTTTTTGTTGGTCTCTTACATAAAATACATTACGCTTTTGGTTGTAACATGACATAACCGCTTCCTGTATATATACGGCGGCAGAATGGCTCTGCTGCACGAATTGGCATATATATATACACTGCGGCTCCTATAAGAGCCATAGCAGGTGCGCGCCCGCCCGCTGCACGTCAGGGGACCCGATGCGTATGGCCGGCGATCCCCGCCGGCCAACCACGAATGCGGGCACGAGGGCAGAAAAGGGGATTTGTGTCAGGGGAGGAGAAACAGATTGTCTGTTTCTAGTAAGTAGGAACAATGATATGTCTCCTCCCCCAGTCAGTCCAATCCCCTCACAGTTAGAACACACCTAGGGAACACATATTTAACCCCTTGATCGCCCCCTAGTGTTAACCCCTTCCCTGCCAGTGACATTTATACAGTAATCAGTGGCTATTTTTAGCTCTGATCGACACTGTCCCAAAACAGTGTCAAAAGTGTCCGAACTGTCCGCCGCAATGTCGTAGTCCTGATAAAAATTGCTGATCACCGCCATTACTAGTGAAAAAATAAATAATAATAATAAAAATTCCATAAATCTATCCCCTATTTTGTAGATGCTATAACTTTTGCGCAAATCACTCAATTCACTTATGCAAATTTTTACCAAAAATATGTAGAAGAATATATATTGGCCTAAACTGATCAATACCGTATTTATTGGCGTATAACACGCACTTTTTTCCCCTGAAAATCAGGGGAAAATCGTGGGTGCGTGTTATACGCCGATACCCACATCCCCGGGCGGTCTCCGCTGACTGTGAGCGGAACGGAGCGAGATACACATAGCCGAGTGTACTCGGCTATACTCGGCTTTTCTCGGCTCCGCTCACAGTCACGCCCAGTCCCGCCATTGGAACCGTGTTATGTCCATCATAGGGCGGGACTTGGCGTGACTGTGAGCGGAGCCGAGAAAAGCCGAGTATAGCCGAGTACACTCGGCTATGTGTATCTCAGCTCCGCCCAGTCCCTGCATTCTCGGCGGCATTCGCCCCGCTGCGCTCAGTCTCGGCGCCAATTTTAAAATCCGGCAAGGCGACACTGGGGCAAGGCTGCACGGCTACACTGTGACAAGGCTGAAATGGACTCTGGGGCAAGGCTGCAATGGACACTGACAAGGCTGCAATGTGACAAGGCTGCAATGGACACTGACAAGGCTGCACTGTGACAAGGCTGCAATGGACATTGGGGCAAGGCTGCACTGTGACAAGGCTGCAATGGACACTGATAAGGCTGCATTTAAATGTAAGTTATTTTTCCTTAAACTTCCCTCCTAAAGGTTTTTTTCCCTAAAATTCCCTCCTAAACTTGGGGTGCGTGTTATACGCCGACTCGTGTTATACGCCGATAAATACGGTAATTTTTATATATATATATATATATATATATATATATTTAGGGATATTTATTATAGCAAAAAGTAAAAAATATTGTGTTTTTTTTTCGAAATTCTCACTCTTTTGTTTATAGCGCAAAAAATAAAAACCGCAGAGGTGATCAAAAAACACCAAAAGAAAGCTCTATTTTTGGGAAAAAAATGACGTAATTTTGTTTGGGTACAATGTCGCACGGCCACGCAATTGTCAGTTAAAGCGACGCAGTGCTGTATCGCAAAAAAATGGCCTGGTCAAGAAGGTGATAAATTCTTCCAGGGCTGAAGTTGTTAATTTTAATTTGCATACAGTGTTGCATAACTGAGCAATTGTCAGTTAAAGTTGAACAATGCTAAATAGCAAAAAATTGCCTGGTCATGAAGGGGGTAACCCAGCTTCACAAAGACTAAGCAAAGTACAGAATTGTGATGTATAGGTAGAACAAGTAATTCAAGAAAACCTGTCAGGAAGGCTTTCAGGAGTCAAGAATAACCTGTCAGGAGCAAAGGCTTCCACCCCACACTAAAAGCTTCTACTGGCTGACTGACAAAAAAAGCAGTGCTAGTTCCAGTTCCAAATGTCAGGGTCAGTACAGTAACAATTCTGACCTTAACCACTTAACGACTGCTCGCTGTATATGTACGTCGGCAGAATGGCACCGACAGGCACAATCACGTACAGTGTACGTGATCGCCTTTGTACAGTTGGGGGGTCCGATCGGACCCCCCTCCTATACAGTGAGCGGCCGTTTATCGTTGGGGAGCGATCGGAGATGAGGGGGCGGCCAATCGATTTCGGCCACCCCCTCGCGATCGCTCCCGGCGAATGAAAATGCTCCCTCTGCCTGTGTAATGTAAACACAGGCAGAGGAAGTGATGTTATCTCTCCTCGCGGCGGTCTTTTCGTCCGCAGCGCCGAGGAGAGAAGAAGCAGGTTAGTGCACCAACAGTCCACTGACACATAGGTACACAAAGGCACACATTTCACCCCCCAGTCACCCCCGGATCACCCCCCAGCCCCCAATCACAGTGTCAATGATTGCAGTGATCATTTATTTTACTGATCACTGCATTTAGTGTCATCTGTGACAGTAAAAAGTTGCAGGGCAATTAGGTTTAGACCCCTTTAGGTCCAGGGTAGCCCCCTAACCCCCCCTAATAAAGGTTTAACCCCTTGATCGCCCCCCAGGTAACCCTTTCACCCCCTAACGCCAGCGTCACTAAGCGATCGTATTTTCGATCGCTGTATTTAGTGCCGGTGGTGCCCTAGATAGCCAGTTATTTATTTTTAGTTTTGCCGCAGGTTTTTATAGCGTCAGGTACCCCCATATATTATTTTAACCCCCTGATTGCCCCTAGAGTTAACCCTTTCACCAGTGATCACCGTATAAGCGTCACTGGTGACACTGGTTACCCAGTTAGTTATTTAGTTATTTAGGTAACCCGTCAGGTTTTTATATAGCGTCGGGTACCCCCATATTTAACCTAATAAAGGTTTTAACCCCCTGATTGCCCCTAGTTAACCCTTTCACCAGTGATCACCATATAAAGGTTACGGGTGACGCTGGTTGGTTAGTTTGCTTTTTATAGCATCAGGGCACCCGCCGTATATAACCCAATAAAGGTTTAACCCCCTGATCGCCCGGCGGGTGAGATCAATTAGGTTTTAGCGCCAGAGAGGGTCTGTGTCGCCCCAGGCAGCGTTAGGTTAGTGCCAGTAATGCTAACACCCACGCCCAAAGCATACACCTCCCTTAGTGGTATAGTATCTGAACAGATCAATATCTGATCTGATCTATACTAGCGTCCCCAGCGGTTTAGGGTTCCCAAAAACACAGTGTTAGCGGGATCAGCCCAGATACCTGCTAGCACCTGCGTTTAGCCCCTCCGCCCAGCCCAGCCCAGCCCACCCAAGTGCAGTATCGATCGATCGATCACTGTCACTTACCAAACACAACACACATAACTGCAGCGTTCGCAGAGACAGGCCTGATCCCTGCGATCGCTAACAGGTTTTTTTAGTAGCATTTGATATATTTGCTGACGACAGTCAGGTGCTTTTTTTCCTGTGAATCTTACTAGTGTACCCCTAAATTTAGAGCCCAAAATGGCAAGTCGAAGGTACACTAGTAAAGAGGCCTACGAGATTCTGAGCATGACAGATAGTGAAGAGGAGGTCACGCATCTGTCAGATTCAGGCTCAGAATATCTTCCCGTAGAAGACAGTGACGTCAGCGGCCCCACGTCAGATAGCTCTGACGACGAAGTTGAGGTCCCTGCTAAGGTCAGGCGTACCCGATCCCGATCTTCTGAGGTTGTTGAGGAGCAAGAACCGCAGGGCTCTCGTATCATGGAGCAGAGTAGTACTAGCGCCGCTATTCCTTCTGGTGAATTGGCAAGCACCAGCGGCCTAGTACAGCCTGGGCGTACATCCAGCACTGCAGTATCACGTGGTGACGTGGCGAGTCCCATAAGTGCAGTTCAAGCTGGCGAGGTGGCAAGCACAAGTAGTGTCCCACTGCCATCAATAAGAAGACAAAGGCAGGCCCGTTGTACCCATAGTGCCCTTCCTGCAGAATTCGCCTATCCTGATTGGGTCCCCACCACTTCTGCAGAACCCGTACTTCCCCCATTCACTGCCCAACCCGGTATTCAGGTGGAAACAGCTGATTTTATGCCAATTGATTATTATTCGCTGTTTTTCACGGAAGATCTCTATAGATCTATTGTGGACCAGAGTAATTTATATGCTGGTCAATTCATCGCCACTAATCCCCAGTTGCCTTCCATTGCCAAAGATTGGAAACCAATTACGGTTTCCGAATTTAAGACCTTTCTGGGCCTTTCCCTCAACATGGGCACACATAAATTCCCGTCATTGCGTGCTTATTGGTCCATGCACCCAATTGACCACATGCCCATGTTCTCTGCCTCCATGCCCAGGAAACTATACGAGCAGATTTTGCGATTCATGCACTTCAACGACAATGAACTTTGTCGTCCACGTGGGGACCCTGAATACGACCGGCTCTATAAAATTTGGCCCCTCATAAACCACTTCAACGAACGTTTTGCAGCCTTGTTTACTCCCGATCAAGTTGTCTGCGTTGATGAGTCCCTGATTAAATTTTCTGGCCGCTTGGCTTTCAAGCAGTACCTTCCCAGCAAGCGTGCCAGATACGGGGTCAAGCTCTAAGTTCTGTGACAGGGCAACAGGCTATGTATGGAGCTTTATGGTTTATGAGGGAAAAGATAGTCAGGTTGAGCCGGTCAACTGCCCGGATTACATAGGGAGCGCTGGCAAGATAGTGTGGAAATTGGTGTCACCCTTATTCGGAAAGGGGTACCACTTGTATGTGGACAATTATTACACGAGCGTGCCACTGTTTAGTCACTTGTTTGATCATCAAATTGGAGCATGTGGCACCGTGCGACCTAATCGCCGGGGCTTTCCCCAGCGGCTTGTAGATGCCCGTCTTAGGCTGGGGAGAGAGCCTGCGTAAAGTGTAATAATTTGCTCGCTATGAAGTGGAGGGACAATAAGAATGTTTTCTTTCTTACCTCCCTTCATGCAGACACGACAGTCCAAATTCCTACGGCGACTGGTGTTGTGGAGAAACCCCTCTGTGTCCACGAATATAACAAAAATATGGGAGGGGTGGACCTCAATGACCAGTTGTTGGCGCCGTATCTAATTGACCGTAAGGCGAGACGCTGGTACAAAAAAGTGTCTCTATCCTTATTTCAATTGGCTTTGCTGAACGCTCATGTGCTATACAGAGCTTCAGGTGGGACTTTATCTCTTCTAAAATTCCAGAATGAGATTGTCACAGAACTCCTGTATCCAGGCGGTTCTGCACCTCACCATCCCCTACCAAATGCAGTAAGCCGGCTGCATGAGAGGCATTATACATATGTCCTCCCGAGTACCCCTACCCAACGAGCCCCCCAAAAAAGATGTTGTGTCTGTAGCAAGCGCGGATTTAGGCGTGACACCCGTCATTATTGTCCACTCTGTCCTGACAAGCCTGGTCTTTGCCTTGGTGAATGTTTTGAACGCTACCACTCAAAAGTGAAGTTTTAGCGTAGGGTACAGCATTTCACAGACTAGGACACACTTACACAGGGTCTCCCAAGATGCCATTACATTTTGAGAGACCCGAACCATTACAGTTGTTAAAGCTACAAAAAAAAAGTGTAAAAAAGAAAAAAAAATACGTAAAAAACAAAAACACAAAAAAAATATAAAATAAAAAAAACAAAAATAGTTGTCGTTTTTATTGTTCTCTCTCTCTCTCTCTCTCTCTCTCTCTCTCTATTTTCTCTCTATTGTTCTGCTCTTTTTTACTGTATTCCATTCTGCAATGTTTTATCATGTTTGCTTTTCAGGTATGTAATTTTTTGTTTTCAGGTGCGCCATTCAACTGCAGCGCGGAATTATTTATCTTGACAGCAACAGCGTTTGCTCCCACGATACATAAAGCCGTGACTCCAGTGCTGTAGGAGGTGATTTCACCACCACAGTTAAAAAAAAAGAGCATATATGCCGAAGCATGGGGGCAGCAGGGGCGGAGGAGCGATTTTGCTCCTAATGCCGCGTATATACGGTCGAAATTCCGACGAAGGCTTGCCCGTGGAAAAGTCCGACCGTGTGTACGCGGCATAACTTTTTTGCGGGAGGATGCCCCCATGCTTCGGCATATATATATTTTAGGCACAGGTTGCATTAAAAAAATGTTTTATTTTTTACTAGGTTTTTTGTTTTGGTATTTGCTTAGCAGGTACACCATTCAGTTGCAGAGCGGTTCTATTTATCTTGATAGCAACAGCGTTTGCTCCCACGATACATAAAGCCATAACTCCAACGCTGTAGGAGGTGATTTCACCACCACAGTTAAAAAAAAGAGCATATATGCCGAAGCATGGGGGCAGCAGGGGCGGAGGAGCGATTTTGCTCCTAATGCCGCGTATATACGGTCGAAATTCCGACGAAGGCTTGCCCGTGGAAAAGTCAGACCGTGTGTACGCGGCATAACTTTTTTGCGGGAGGATGCCCCCATGCTTCGGCATATATGCCCATCATTAGAAGTGGGTGGATGAAGGGAGGTATTCTAATGGTGGGCATACCCACCGATCAATCTCTTTTTTTCGTTCAGCCAACAGGCTGCATGAAAAAAAAGATTACAATACATGTCCAAAAGGGACCAGCAACGTACTGGTATGTTGCTGGACTTTGAATGTTTATACCAGAATGATGCCTGCAGGTTTAGGTATCATCTTGGTATCATTCTTTTCAGCCAGTGGCCGGCTTTCATGTAAAAGCAATTCTAGCAGATAATTAGCCTCTAGACTGCTTTTACAAGCAGTGGGAGGGAATGCCCCCCCCCCGGATATAAACAGCGCCATTGGGAAATTGGGAAAGCATTTTATCACACCGATCTTGGTGTGGTCAGATGCTTTGAGGGCAGAGGAAAGATCTAGGGTCTAACCCCCCAATTTTTTTCAAAAAAAGAGTAACTGTCACTACTTATTGCTATCATAGGGGATATTTACATTCCCTGAGATAACAATAAAAATGGTAAAAAAAAAAAAAATATGGAAGGAACAGTTTAAAAATAAAATAAAAAAGCAAAATAAATAATAAAAAAAAAAAAAAAAAAGCACCGCTGTCCCCCCTGCTCTTGCGCAAAGGCGAACGCAAGCATCGGTCTAGCGTCATATGTAAACAGCAATTGCATCATGCATGTGAGGTATCACCGCGAAGGTCAGATCGAGGGCAGTAATTTTAGCAGTAGACCTCCTCTGAAAATCTAATGTGGTAACCTGTAAAGGCTTTTAAATGCTTTTAAAAATGAATGTAGTTTGTCGCCGCTGCGTGTTTGTGCGCAATTTTAAAGCATGTCGTGTTTGGTATCCATGTACTCGGCCTAAGATCATCTTTTTTATTTCATCAAACATTTGGGCAATATAGTGTTTTTTAGTGCATTAAAAATAAAAAAAGTGTGTTTTTCCCCCAAAAAATGCGTTTGAAAAATCGCTGTGCAAATACTGTGTGGAAAAAAAAAATGCAACACCCACTATTGTAATCTGTAGGGCCTTTGCTTTAAAAAAATATATAATGTTTGGGGGTTCAACATCATTTTCTTGCAAAAAATTTTTATTTTTCATGTAAACAAAAAGTGTCAGAAAGGGCTTTGTCTTCAAGTGGTTAGAAGAGTGGATGATGTGTGGCATAAGCTTCCTAATGTTGTGCATAAAATGCCAGGACAGTTCAACACCCCCCCAAATGACCCCATTTTGGAAAATTGACACCTCAAGCTATTTGCTGAGAGGCATGTTGAGCCCATTGAATATTTTTTTGTCCCAAGTGATTGAATAATGACAAAAAGAAAAAAAAAGAAAAAATGTACAAAAAGTTGTCACTAAATTATATATTGCTCAAACATGCCATGGTTATATGTGGAATTGCACCCCAAAATACATTCTGTTGCTTCTCCTGAGTACGGGGATACCACATGTGTGAGACATTTTGGGAGCCTAGCCGCGTACAGGACCCCGAAAACCAAGCACCGCCTTCAGGATTTCTATGGGTGTAAATTTTTGATTTCACTCCTCACTGCCTATCACAGTTTCGGAGGCCATGGAATGCCCAGATGGCACAACCCCCCCCAAATGACCCCATTTTGGAAAGTAGACACCCCAAGCTATTTGCTGAGAGGTATGTTGAGTATTTTGCAGATCTCGCTTTTTGTCACAAAGTTTTGAAAATTGAAAAAAAAAAAATATGTCTTTCTTCATTTTCAAAAACAAATGAGAGCTGTAAAATACTCACCATGCCTCTCAGCAAATAGCTTGGGGTGTCTACTTTCCAAAATGGGGTCATTTGTGGGGGTTTTGGGCTATCTTGGCATTTTATGGCCTTCAAAACTGTGATAGGTAGTGAGGAGTGAAATCAAAAATTTGTGCCCTTAGAAATCCTGAAGGCGGTGCTTGGTTTCGGGGGCCCGTATGCGGCTAGGCTCTCAAAAAGTCCCACACATGTGGTATCCCCGTACTCAGGAGAAGCAGCCAAATGTATTTTGGGGTGCGATTCCGCATATAACCATGGAATGTTTGAGCAATATATCATTTAGTGACAACTTTTTGTACATTTTTTTTTTCTTTTTGTCATTATTCAATCACTTGGGACAAAAAAAAAATATTCAATGGGCTCAACATGCCTCTCAGCAATTTCCTTGGGGTGTCTACTTTCCAAAATGGGGTCATTTTGGGGGGTTTTGTGCTATCTTGGCATTTTATGGCCTTCAAAACTGTGATAGGTAGTGAGGAGTGAAATCAAAAATGTATGCCCTTAGAAACCTTGAAGGCGGTGCTTGGTTTTTGGGGTCCCGTACGCGGCTAGGCTCCCAAAAAGTCCCACACATGTGGTATCCCCGTACTCAGGAGAAGCAGCAGAATGTATTTTGGGGTGTAATTTCACATATGCCCATGGCATGTATGAGCAATATATCATTTAGTGACAACTTTGTGCAAAAAAAAAAAAAGTTGGTCATATTCCCGCAACTTGTGGCAAAATATAAAATATTCCATGGACTGAACATGCCTCTCAGTAAATAGCTTGGGGTGTCTACTTTCCAAAATGGGGTCATTTGGGGGCGTTTTGTGCTATTTTGGCATTTTATGGCCTTCAAAACTGTGATAGGTAGTGAGGAGTGAAATCAAAAATTTGCGCCCTTAGAAATCCTGAAGGCGGTGCTTGGTTTCCGGGGTCCCATACGTGGCTAGGCTCCTAAAAAGTCCCATACATGTGGTATCCCCGTACTCAGGAGAAGCAGCAGAATGTATTTTGGGGTGCAATTCCACATATAACCATGGCATGTGTGAGCAATATATAATTTAGTGACAACTTTTTGTAATTTTTTTTTTTTGGTCATTATTCAATCACTTGGGACAAAAAAAAAAAATATTCAATGGGCTCAACATGCCTCTCAGCAATTTCCTTGGGGTGTCTACTTTCCAAAATGGGGTCATTTGGGTTTTTTTTTTTACTGCCCTGCCATTTTAGCACCTCAAGAAATGAGATAGGCAGTCATAAATTTAAAGCTGTGTAAATTCCAGAAAATGTACCCTAGTTTGTAAACGCTATAACTTTTGCGCAAACCAATAAATATACGCTTATTGACATTTTTTTTACTAAAGACATGTGGCTGAATACATTTTGGCCTAAATGTATGACTAAAATTGAGTTTATTCGATTTTTCTTATAACAAAAAGTAGAAAACATCATTTTTTTTCAAAATTTTCGGTCTTTTTCCGTTTATATCGCAAAAAATAAAAATCGCAGAGGCAATCAAATACCATTAAAAGAAAGCTCTATTTGTGGGAAGAAAAGGACGCAAATTTCGTTTGGGTACAACATTGCATGTCCGCACAATTTACAGACTTTTCCCTTGGCAACACCGTCCATTCCACTTGCACTCTATGGCTTCCCCCAGTGCACACCTGCACTCGTCGGGAGGGTGGAGCCCAGAATGCTGGTCCTGACTCTACTATCAGGCCCACACACACCTGAACAATCAGTGTGCAGTTGAGACTCAAAACCCGGATCCAGGACTGGGGATTTCATCCCACCCGGATCTCTAAGAAATCCCCAAGCTCCAGGTCCCAAAGTGGACTTTAGTAAATCACGAGGAAACTGAAAACCCAGTTTCCTCCCAAACAAGCAAATACCCTGGAGCCCCTCAACCTGCCTGGTTGAGAATCCTGCATTCATACACTGGTACAATATATATATATATATATATATATATATATATATATATATATATATATACATATATACATATACACACAGCGGCTACTTTTTTCTGTACAGCTTTTCATTTAAAAAAAAAGACTAATCTCAGCAACAAAATTTATTTAAGCATCTAGATTCGCATGGCCCACAGAACATTGCATCGCCCCCAGCACATCGAATCACATCATTTACAGAACATTGCATCACCCCCAGCACATCAAATCGCATCAATCACAGCACATTGCATCATCCCCAGCACATCGAATCGCATCACCACAGCACATCGAATCGCATGGCCCACAGCACATTGCAACACCCCAGCACATCGAATCGCATGGCCCACAGAACATTGCATCACCCCCAGCACATCGAATTGCATGGCCCACAGAACATTGCATCACCCCCAGCACGTCGAATCACATCATTTACAGCACATTGCATCACCCCCAGCACATCGAATCGCATAATTTACAGCACATTGCATCACCCCCAGCACA
The DNA here is from genome assembly GCA_029206835.1 of Rana muscosa. NCBI lineage: Eukaryota > Metazoa > Chordata > Amphibia > Anura > Ranidae > Rana > Rana muscosa. The sequence continues at coordinate 286,471,170 of CM055128.1, forward strand.
TCGAAACGCATCATTTACAGCACATTGCATCACTCCCAGCACATCGAATCGCATCAATCACAGCACATTGCATCACCCCCAGCACATCGAATCTCATCAATCACAGCACATTGCATCACCCCCAGCACATCGAATCTCATCACTCCAGCACATTGCAACACCCCCAGCACATCGAATCGCATGGCCCACAGAACATTGCATCACCCCCAGCACATCGAATCGCATCAATCACAGCACATTGCATCACCCCCAGCCCATCAAATCGCATCATTTACAGCACATTGCATCACCTCCAGCACATCAAATCGCATCATTTACAGCACATTGCATCACCTCCAGCACATCAAATCGCATCATTTACAGCACATTGCATCACCCCCAGCACATCGAATCGCATCATTTACAGCACATTGCATCAGAAATACGACATGATTTAATGGTTCCTGAGTCCTGTACAATGGGCTGATTTGGCTTCTGTTCCATAGAATACAATCCCATTATCTGCCAAATTGAGTTGTCCCGATACCACTGTTTTAAGACCGAGTCCAAGTACCGATACTTTTTTTCAAGTACTCGCCGATACCGATTACTGATACTTTTTTTTAATCTCATGTGACAGTGGCACATGTGTCAGTAGTTTTTTTTTGTTTTGTTTTTTTACAATTTATTTTTTATTTTTTACAATTTATTTTTATTTTATTTTTTGTTTTTACAATGTTTTTATTTTTTTAGGGGAGGGGGGGGTGGACAGCATCAGTGTGTTTTTTTTTATTTTATTATTTTTTACAAGTAATTTCTTTATTATTTATTGCCATTTTTTTTATCAGCCCTGTTGGGGGGCTTTGGTGAGATATCAGGGGTCTTAACAGACCTCTGACATCTCCCCTTTGAGACAGGGAAAGGGACTAGGGGCACAAATTCCCCAGTCCCTTTCTCAGCAGCCTCAGCTGCGCTAAAAAAATGAATGGAGAGAAGACAGCGGCTCCTCTCCATTCATAAACTGAAACATTGTAAACACAGTTTACGATGTTTCAGTTATGTGAATGGACAGAGTCAGTGATCACTGACTCTGTTCATTCGGAACAGTAAAGAGCCGGATTTACTGGCTCCTACCTCCGCTCTCCATCCTGACAGATCGAGGGGGTGGAGGGGGAGAAGAGATGGGGACACCAGCATGGAGGGGGAGAAGAGATGAGGACACCAGCACGGAGGGGGAGAAGAGATGAGGACACCAGCATGGAGGGGGAGAAGAGATGGGGACACCGCCACATAGGGAGAGAAGAGATGGGGAACCCAGCATGGAGGGGAGAAGAGATGGGGACACCGCGGCGTGGAGGGGGAGAAGAGATGGGGACACCAGCATGGAGGGGGAGAAGAGATGGGGACACCGGCACGGAGAAGGAGAAGAGATGGGGACACCAGCACAGAGGAGGAGAAGAGATGGGGACACCAGCACGGAGGGGGAGAAGAGATGGGGACACCAGCATGGAGGAGAAGAGATGGGGACACCGGCACGGAGGAGAAGAGATGGGGACACCGGCACGGAGGAGGAGAAGAGATGGGGACACCAGCACGGAGGGGGAGAAGAGATGGGGACACCAGCATGGAGAGGAAGAAGAGATGGGGACACCAGCATGGAGAGGGAGAAGAGATGGGGACACCAGCATGGAGGGGGAGAAGAGATGGGGACACCGCGGCATGGAGGGGGAGAAGAGATGGGGTCACCAGCATGGAGGGGGAGAAGAGATGGGGACACCAGCATGGAGGAGGAGAAGAGATGGGGACACCAGCACGGAGGGGGAGAAGAGATGGGGACACCAGCATGGAGGAGAAGAGATGGGGGACACCGGCACGGAGGAGGAGAAGAGATGGGGACACCGGCACGGAGGGGGAGAAGAGATGGGGACACCAGCATGGAGGGGGAGAAGAGATGGGGACACCGCGGCATGGAGGGAGAGAAGAGATGGGGACACCAGCATGGAGGAGGAGAAGAGATGGGGACACCAGCATGGAGGGGGAGAAGAGACGGGGACACCAGCATGGAGGAGGAGAAGAGATGGGGACACCGGCAAGGAGGAGGAGAAGAGATGGGGACACCAGCATGGAGGGGGAGAAGAGATGGGGACACCAGCACGGAGGGGGAGAAGAGATGGGGACACCAGCACGGAGGGGGAGAAGAGATGGGGACACCAGCATGGAGGGGGAGAAGAGATGGGGACACCAGCATGGAGGGGGAAAAGAGATAGGGACACCGGCACGGAGGAGGAGAAGAGATGGGGACACCAGCACGAGGGGGAGAAGAGATAGGGACACCAGCACGGAGGGGGAGAAGAGATGGGGACACCAGCACGGAGGGGGAGAAGAGATGGGGACACCGGCACGGAGGAGGAGAAGAGATGGGGACACCAGCACGGAGAAGAGATGGGGACACCAGCACGGAGGGGGAGAAGAGATGGGGACACCGGCACGGAGGGGGACACGGAGGAGAAGAGAGGGGAACACCACAAATCAGCATGGAGGAGAACAGCAACATGGAGGGGGACACAGAGGGGGACAGCAGCAGAACGGAGGGGGCTGGAGGAGGATGCGGGGACAGTCAGCGGTGATCGTGTGTGGGGGAGTTACAAGCACCGATCACCGCTGGTTTTACTAAAGCATCTGAAAGCCACGGGGGGAGCGGAGAAACGCACCTGCTGTCAGAATTTTAAACCTATACAGGGTGATCAGTGCTTGTAACTCTCCCACCGCACTGATCACCCTGACTGCCCAGGTAGATAAACACTGGCAAACAAAGGCAGGATTCCCTTACATAAAATGGCCCCGGGCGTCGCCGTGCATCGCGTAATTTCCTGCTTAGAAATAATGCGATACTACGGCCCTGGGCCTCCTGGGAATGATGACAAACATCTCCCAGGAGGCCTAGCGATGAGAGGATGACGCGGGGAGGCTGCTGCGGCCGCGGCGCGAGATGTAGAAAGATTCATAGCAAACAGTGAGTTTTTTAAAAAATAAAAAATAACATGCCAATTGTTCTTAAGGGGACTTTACTAGAGAGGATGCAACAAAGTTGAAAAAGAGGGTGGAACTCCACTTTAAAGTGGTTCTAAAGGCAGCAGGTTTTTTATTTTAATGAATTCTATGCATTAGGATAAAAACCTTATGTGTGTAGCAGCCCCCCTAATACTTACCCGAGACCTTCTTGATCCAGCGATGTTGCACAAGAGTCTCGGCTGTCTGGGACTCCCCTCCTCATTGGCTGAGACAGCAGCAGGGCACCATTGGCTCCCGCTGCTGTCAAACAAAGTCAGTGAGCCAATGAGGAGAGAGAAGGGGGTTGGGCCGTGTCTCAGCATCGTGTCTGAATGGACACACAGAGCAGTGGCTCGGGAGCCCCCATAGCAAACTGCTTGCTGTGGGGGCAATCAGCAGGAGGGAGGGGCCAGGTGCGCCGGCGAGGGACCCGAGAAGAGGAGGATCCGGGCTGCTCTGTGCAAAACCACTGCACAGGACAGGTAAGTATAACATATTTGTAATTTTAAATAAAATAAAAAAACAAGACTTTAAAGTGTGTGACGGTATGCAAGATGAGATACATGACAATCGCTACATTTCACCTCGCATTCGGTCCATTGTAAGGGACTGAGCGGGAATCCGGTCCGGTTTTTCCTGTGGCAGGCTGGGTTCCGGTCCTGATGTTCTGGTCCACCTGAGTCCACACTCAGTTGGAAGTTAAAAGTCCAGGAAGAGAACACAGCAGAGCTCTGGCCTGAGACTCAGAGGGGAACCTGAGTCAGAGGAGCTCTGTTTGTTGGATTGGAAAAGAAAGGTTTGCTTCACCGGTTACTGTTTAGTTTAGTGCCGGACGGCAAGGATTTGATTTTCTGTTTTGTTTATTTTGTATGACTATTGCAAACCACTTGTAAATAAAGCTGGCAATACGCCAGGTTTTAAAGAAACTGCCTGTATGCTGACATTCATTCTGAGAAAAGGTGATCCCCACAAGCTGATCTCTTATACATGGTGGATTCAGCGGGCACTTTCTGAAGATGGAGGAAATGTTAAAGGCCCTGCTACAGGCCAATGCAGCTCAGCGGGAAACCAACCGCCAAGTCGCAGAGGCTGCTGCAGCACAACGGGAGGCACAGCAGGAGATGAGCCGGCGAGTCGCAGAGGCTCTGGTGGAACTGAAAAAGGGGTCTGCACCTCCTGTGCCAGTGGAAGCAAAGATGGTACGTGCATCCTACTACCTACAAAAAAATGACATCTGCTGATGATATTGAGGCATACCTTGCGACTTTTGAGAGAGTTGCTGACCGCAAAGGATGGCTAAAAGAGCAGTGGGCGGGTCTCTTGGCCCCATTTCTAACAGGAGAACCCCAAAAGGCCTATTTTGACCTAGAACCCAATAAAGCCCAGGACTACGAGACTCTAAAGACAGAGATACTCGCACGCTTGGGTGTCACCATGGCAATCCGGGCCCAGCGGGTGCATCAGTGGTCCTACTCCAGCAACAAGCCACCCCGTTCACAAATGTTTGACCTGGTCCACCTCACAAAGAAGTGGTTGCAGCCAGAGACCTTGACAGGCCCGCAGATCGTGGAGCGTGTGGTAATTGACCGGTATCTGCGTGCGCTCCCTGTGGCTCTGAGGAAGTGGGTCGGACAGGGCGACCCCAAAACTGCAGCCCAACTGGTCAACCTATTGGAGAGGTACAGTGCTACTGAGGACTTGGTGAATCCATCTATGCCCCACTTCGGTGTGTCTAGGGGTGCGAGATCTCCCGGCGGTTCTGGTAAGACTGTTCCGGGGTCCAAGAGCTTGGGGAGATTTGATAAGACTGTTTTTCCAACTGATGAGACTGTGGTTCCTAGACCTGGAGACTGGCCAAAGCAGCTAGGAAGGTCTTTGGGACCGTTGAGAGGACTGGGGGTTGAGCATATAAGATGTTTTCGTTGCCATGCATTAGGGCATATTGCTGCGAACTGTCCTATAAATGATGAACCTATGCAATGCGATTATGCTTATATGAAAAGACGCATTTATTTGTTTGCACAGGTTGCATGTACTGCATCATGTCAGAGTTGCATTGAAAAACAGATGTGTGTTATTTCAGTGGATGGAAAGCCACTGACAGCCCTGCTAGACTCTGGTAGTGTGGTGACCCTAGTCAGGAGTGATTGTGTGAACCCCACAAAACTACACTCCAGTACTATTGGGGTAATTTGCATCCATGGGGACACTCAAGACTACCAGACAGCGGTGGTAGAGGTTTATAACGCATTCAGTGGGGCTGGTACCTTCATTGCTTCACGAAGCCTTAGTGGGAAGAGATTTTCCCCATTTCTGGAATTTATGGGAGAGCCAAGGGAGGCTGGTAGATAGAGCTCCCCCTGCTGGGGAAGCACGGGAACTCTCGCCAGACCCTTTTTGCCAAAGGGAAGAGGATGCGGTTGGTGGGATCGAGGAAGCCGGAGACCCTCTTCCTTTCCCTGTCATGGCTGGGGAGCCGGAGGACCTGGAAGTTAGCTTCCAGCCTGAGGGTAATGAACAGGAGAACCCCTCTGACTCTGATATTGAGAGTAGCCAAAATGTGGTACCCGATTTAGAGGTCAGGAGAGAGGATTTCTGTACCGAGCAACTACGAGAGGCCACCCTCATGAGAGCCAGCGAAAACGTTAAGATGTTAGATGGGGAACCGGTGGATCCTAATTGGGTGGTGTCTTTCCCCTACATGGCAATTAAAAACAATTTATTGTATCGAGTGATAAAACATGGAGAGGACGAGGTAGAACAGCTACTAGTTCCCAAACCTTTCCGCAGGGTGGTGCTAGACCTGGCCCATGGTCATGTAATGGGGGGGCATCTCGGTGTTGAAAAAACAAGGGAGAGAATCGCCCAGAGATTTTTCTGGTCCAGGTTGCATGCAGATGTCAAGGAGTACTGCGAATCATGCCCCGAGTGCCAAATGTTGGCACCGGCACCCCATTTTCGCAGCCCCCTTGTTCCTCTGCCAATAATCGAGGTCCCCTTTGAGAGGATTGGCATGGACCTGGTGGGGCCGGTTGTGAAATCTGCCCGCGGTCACCAGTATATTCTGGTGATCCTGGACTATGCGACTCGCTATCCTGAGGCCATGCCCTTGCGCAATACCTCTGCTAAGGCTATCGCCAAGGAATTGGTCCATGTCTTTAGTCGACTGGGGATCCCAAAAGAGATCTTAACCGATCAGGGCACCCCCTTCATGTCCAAGGTTACCAAGGAGCTTTGTAAGTTATACAAAATCTCCCATCTCCGTACCTCTGTCTACCACCCCCAAACGGATGGTCTGGTCGAAAGATTTAATAAAACTTTGAAAATTATGCTGAAAAAGGTGGTCGACAAAGATGGGAGAAACTGGGATTTTTTGCTGCCATATCTCATGTTTGCAATACGTGAGGTTCCGCAGGCATCCAAAGGCTATTCCCCCTTTGAACTCTTGTATGGTAGGCATCCCAGGGGGCTGCTAGATGTTGCCAAAGAAACATGGGAAGGTGAGGCAACCCCATATAGAAGCATCATAGAGCATGTCTCCTTGATGCAGGATCGAATCGCAGCTGTCCTACCCCTGGTGCGAGAACATATGGAGCGAGCCCAGGAGGCCCAAAGGAGGGTCTATGACCGAAGTGCCAGGGTCTGTGCTTTCAGCCCTGGGGACAGAGTGTTGGTATTGGTTCCCACGGTGGAAAGTAAGTTTTTAGCCAAGTGGCAGGGTCCCTTTGAGGTTGTCGAAAGGGTGGGGGAGGTAAACTACAAAGTCTACCAGCCAGGGAAAAGGAAACCACACCAAATTTACCATGTGAATCTTCTAAAACCCTGGGAGGCCAGAAAGACTTTACTGGCCACGTCTCCGCCTCCAACCGACCGGGTACCCGTGACACCTGACGTTCCCATCACGGATACCCTGTCCGTGGCACAACAAAGTGACGTTGGGGTGTTTGTACATAAAAATAGATACTTTTTCTCCCCCTTACCCGGACTGACCAACATGATCCAACATGACATAGTGACGGAACCAGGGGTTCGGGTAAATGTGAAGCCATATAGAATCCCAGAGGCCAGGCGTGGGGCAGTCGCAAAAGAAATTAAAAACATGTTGGAGTTGGATGTGATAGAAGAGACCCACAGTGAGTGGTCGAGCCCCATATTACTGGTCCCAAAACCTGATGGCACTATCAGGTTTTGTAATGACATTCGGAAACTCAACAGTGTGTCCAAGTTCGATGCCTACCCGATGCCCCGGGTCGACGAACTTGTGGACAGGTTGGGACAGGCTCGCTATATAACGACCCTAGACCTAACAAATGGCTATTGGCAAATACCGCTAACTGAATGGGCCAAGGAGAAGACTGCCTTTTCCACTCCTGAGGGCTCGTTTCAGTACAAGCAGATGCCTTTTGGTCTGCATGGGGCCCCTGCATCATTCCAACGAATGATGGACAAAACTTTGAGACCACATCGCCCGTATGCGGCTGCTTATTTGGACGATGTGGTCATCCACAGCCCAGATTGGGAATCGCACATGCCCCGGGTACAGGCGGTGGTAGATTCCCTTAGGGAAGCAGGCCTCACGGCTAACCCAAAGAAGTGTGCCATAGGCCTGGAGGAGGCCAAGTATCTTGGCTACGTTATTGGCCAGGGACTTGTCAAGCCTAAGACCAATAAGATTGAGGCAATTCAAAAATGGCCCCAACCCGTAAACAAGAAACAAGTTCGGACCTTCCTAGGCATTACGGGGTATTACCGACGGTTTATACCTGACTTTGCCACCATTGCCGTCCCTCTGACTGACCTGACGAAGGGCAGAGGGTCTGTCATGGTCAAATGGAACCCTGAGGCCGAGAAGGCGTTTCAGAAATTAAAACATGCCCTTTGTGCACTACCGGTGCTGGTGACCCCGGACTTCACAAAGGAGTTTGTCATACAGACAGACGCCTCTGAGGTGGCCTAGGGGCCGTACTGTCGCAGGACAGGAATGGTGAGGAGCACCCGGTTGTATACCTGAGCCGGAAGCTGAACAAGCACGAAAGGAACTATGCTATTGTTGAAAAGGAATGTCTCGCCATTAAATGGGCCTTAGACTCCCTGAGGTATTATCTACTCGGGAGGTCATTTAGGCTGGTCACTGACCATGCTCCCCTGAAGTGGATGTGTGACAACAGGGAGAAAAATGCCCGTGTGACAAGGTGGTTCCTGGCTTTACAGCCCTTTAAATTCACGGTTGAGCACAGGCCGGGCAAACTCCAGGATAATGCCGATGCCCTCTCCCGCGTGCACTGTATGGCTGGGTCAAGTGCTCAGCTGCAGGGGCTTGAGCAGAGGGGGAGGATATGTGACGGTATGCGAGGTGAGATACATGACAATCGCTACATTTCACCTCGCATTCGGTCCATTGTAAGGGACTGAATGGGAATCCGGTCCCGTTTTTCCAGCCTCTGCGGCAGGCTGGGTTCCGGTCCTGATGTTCTGGTCCACCTGAGTCCACACTCAGGTGGAAGTTAAAAGTCCAGGAAGAGAACACAGCAGAGCTCTGGCCTGAGACTCAGAGGGGAACCTGAGTCAGAGAAGCTCTGTTTGTTGGATTGGAAAAGAAAGGTTTGCTTCACCTTGTGTTTTGTGGGTGACGGGGACCGGCCCCTCACTGTATAGAGAGCGGTTACTGTTTAGTTTAGCGCCGGATGGCAAGTATTTGATTTTCTGTTTTGTTTATTTTGTATGACTATTGCAAACCACTTGTAAATAAAGCTGGCAATACGCCAGGTTTTAAAGAAACTGCCTGTACGCTGACCTTCATTCTGAGAAAAGGTGATCCCCACAAGCTAATCTCCCACAAGTGATACTAAAGTCTTGGGATTTGTTGTTTAACTATTTGAGGCCCGCGCTATAGCCAAATGACGGCTTCAGCGCGGACCTGAAAATCCAGGAGGCCGTCAATAGATGGCCTCCCCTTCGCGCGCTCCCCGCAGGGCGCGCGCTGTGATCACCCGAGTCACTGAGACTTGGGTGATCACCGATCCGAGTAAGGGACCAATCCCAACCCCTTACCACGTGATCAGCTGTCAGCCAATGACAGCTGATCGCGTGATGTAAACAAAGAATCGGTAATCTTTTTTTTTTTTCTCCTCACACTAACAGCGCGAGGAGGAAAAAAAGCCGTTCACCGGCTCGTTCACAAGGGACATCAGTCCCGAAGAGGAAGGAGGCAGATGTGCCTCATCAGTGCCAGCTGCCAGTGCCTGCCAGTATGCCAATAATTGCTACCTGCCACAGTGCCAGTGCCCACAGTGTCACCTAACAGTGCCACCTATCAGTGCTTCATCAGTGCCACCTAGCAATGCTGCCTATCAGTGTAACCTACCAGTGCCCATTATTGCCACCCATCAGTGCCCATCACTGCCACCCATCAGTGCCAATCACTGCCACCTATTAGTGCCACTTCTCAGCGCCCACCAGTGCCACCTATCAATTCCCTTCAGTGCCACCTCTCAGTGCTGCCTATCAGTGCCCACCAGTGCCGCCTTATCGGTGCCCACCAGTGCCGCATTATCGGTGCCCACCAGTGCCACCATATCGGTGCCCACCAGTGCCGCCATATCGGTGCCCATCAGTGCAGCCCATCGGTGCACATCAGTGCAGCCTCATCAGCGTACATCAATGAAGGAGAAAAATGACCTGTTTACAAAATTGTATAACAAAATATAAAAAAATATATATATATATTTGTTTTAAAAATCAGTCTTTTTCATTTGTTCTAACAAAAAATAAAAACCGCAGAGGTTATCAAATACCACCAAAAGAAAGCTCTATTTGTGGGGAAAAAAATTATAAAAATTTCATTTGGGTACAGCGTTGTATGACTGCGCAATTGTCATTCAAATTGCATCAGCGCTGAAAGCTGAAAATTGGTCTGGGCAGGAGGGGGGTTTAAGTGCCCAGTAAGCAAGTGGTTAAAAATAACAACCATTTCATACTTACCTGCTCTGTGATTTTGCACAGAGCAGCCCAGATCCTTCTCTTCTCAGGTCCCCTGTCTGCACTCCTGGCCCCTCCCTCCTACCAAGTACCCCCACAACAAACAGCTTGCTATTGGGGCACCCGAGCCACTGCTCTGTGTGTCCATTCAGACACAGAGCTGCGGCTTTGCCCCATCCTCTCTCTCCTCATTGGCTCACTGGATCGAGATAGGGCTCAGGTAAGTATTAGGGGGCCTAAGGGGGCTGCTTTACACAGATTTTTTTTATTTTTTTTTTATCTTAATGCATTAAGATAAAAAAAACGCCTTCTGACTTTAGAACCACTTTAACTTAGAATGGAACGTGTGTTTGTAAAGTATATGTGAACCTTTACCTTGTAAAAAAAAAAACATTAAGTTTAAAATATAAATGAAAGGCAAAACATTTGTTTTATAGTTTTATAGATATGAAAAAAAAATAATGAAAAGTTTGCATAAGAGACAGATGAAGGTGGAGAAACAGCAGTGCACTGATATTCCAAGTGAAGAGCTATGCAAGGTGTGTGTCAGCACAAATCTGACCATTGGAGGACAAGCAGGCTATGCTCTTAGCACAGCATGAAAACTGACCACACTGGGATGGATGTGCTTCTATGCTTAGCATGGTCAGATTTAAATTGGAAAGCATGGGGACTGGCAGGATCTCCAATTATACAAAGAGAACAGAATACTTTTTAACACAAGTACATGGCACAATAGACACATATCAGGTAGAGCTGCACGATTCTGGATAAAATGAGAATCACAATTACTTTGCTTAGAATAAAGATCACGATTCTCTCATGATTCTCGCGGCGTAACATCAACTTTCACATTATACAAAAAATTGGGCTAACTTTACTTTCTAAATTAATTGAAGTGTATTTTTTTTCCCCAAAAATTGCGTTTGAAAGACCGCTGCGCAAATACAGTGTGACATAAAATATTGCAACGGCCGCCATTTTATTCTCAAGGGTCTCTGCTAACTATATATATATACTGTAAGATTAGGGGTTATCAGCTCTCGTAGTAGATGCATTTTTCCAGTGATTCAAGCCAGTCAGGAACTCTATTTAAGGGCATGGTAGCCCACTTTTATTTAAAAGCACAAAAAGTTCACAAATACATCAGTTGCCCTCGCAGGGGGGATTCCACCATTACTGTGTCTTGTATACTCAACAGTTTACCTCCTGGCTTCCCCTCTTGCGATCTGGCTGTTCAGGCCTTTAGCCTAGGCCTTAGGTCTGCTCCTCAGAACAAACAGTTTCCAAGAGATAAGCTCACTCCTCGCTTACTCCTGGTCAGCACCTGGTTGCTTACTTCACCAATGACATCTGCCTCCTGCAGACACGCACACTTTGGCTGCATCCATGCAGCATAGATAGCCTCTGACTCTCAGAGGGATGGGAGTCCACCTGACTCCCATGCACAGACTTCCTGTCTGTTGGGTGGAGCCCTGATCCATAGTCATGTCAGAATTAAATAGCCGAACACACAGCTGTTTAACCACTTAACGACCGCTCACTGTATATATACGTCGGCACAATGGCACCGACAGGCACAATCACGTAGAGCATACGTGATTGCCTTTGTACAGTTGGGGGGTCCGATCGGACCCCCCTTCTGTACAGTGAGCGGTCGGAATTCGTCTAGGAGCGTTCCGAGATGGGGGGGCGGCCGTTCGATTCCGACCACCCCCCCCGCGATTGCTCCCGGCGAATATAAATGCCCCCTCTGTCTGTGTACTGTTTACACAGATAGAGAAAGCAGGAGGAAGTGATGTCATCTCCTGTGCGGCGCTCACATATACCGAGCGTCGTACAAGAGAAGACACACAGGTCAGTGCACTAACACTACACTAACACCAGCACACATAGGCACATAAATCGCCCCCCCAGATCACCCCCCAGCCCCCAGTCACAGTGTCACTGATTGCAGTGACCATTTATTTACTGATCACTGCAATCAGTGACATTTGTGACTGTAAAAGTGTCACTACATTTAGTTTTAGGTCCAGTGTAGCCCCCTAACCCCCCTAATAAAGGTTTAACCCCTTGATCACCCCCCAGATAACCCTTTCACCCCCTAGCACCGCCGTCGCTTGGCGATCATTTTTCTGATCGCTGTCTTGGCGTCGGTGATGCAGATCAGTACCCAGTAATTTTTTTTAGGTTCGTCGCAGGTTTTTATAGCGTCGGGTACCCCCATAAATTATCTAATAAAGGTTTAACCCCCTTGATCGTCCCCCAGGTAACCCTTTCACCCCCTATCACCACTGTCACTAAGCGATCATTTTTCTGATCGCTGTCTTGGCGTCGGTGATGCAGATCGGTACCCAGTAATTTTTTTAGGTTCGCCGCAGGTTTTTATAGTGTCGGGTACCCCCCATAAATTAACTAATAAAGGTTTAACCCCCTTGATCGCCCCCCCAGGTAACCCTTTCACCCCCTATCACCACTGTCGCTAAGCGATCATTTTTCTGATCGATGTCTTAGCGTCGGTGATGCAGATCGGTAGCCAGTAATTTTTTTTAGGTTCGCCGCAGGTTTTTATAGCGTCAGGTACCCCCATATATTATCTAATAAAGGTTTTAACCCCCTAATTGCCCCTAGTTAACCCTTTCACCAGTAATCATCATATAAGTGTTACGGGTGACGCTGGTTAGTTAGTTTGCTTTTTATAGTGTCAGGGCACCCGCCGTATATAACCCAATAAAGGTTTAACCCCCTGATCGCCCGGCGGGTGATATCAATTAGGTTTTAGCGTCAGAGAGGGTCTGCGTCACACCCCAGGCAGCGTCAGGTTAGTGCCAGTAACGCTAACACCCACGCGTGAAGCATACACCTCCCTTAGTGGTATAGTATCTGAACAGATCAATATCTGATCTGATCAGATCTATACTAGCGTCCCCAGCAGTTTAGGGTTCCCAAAAACGCAGTGTTAGCGGGATCAGCCCAGATACCTGCTAGCACCTGCGTTTTGCCCCTCCGTCCAGCCCAGGCCACCCAAGTGCAGTATCTATCGATCACTGTCACTTACAAAACACAACACACATAACTGCAGCGTTCGCAGAGACAGGCCTGATCCCTGTGACTCCAGTGCTGTAGGAGGTGATTTCACCACCACAGTTAAAAAAAAAAAGAAGCAAATATGCCGAAGCATTGGGGCAGCAGGGGCGGAGGAGCGATTTTGCTCCTAATGCCGCGTACATACGGTCGAAATTCCGACGGAGGCTTGCCCGTGGAAAAGTCCGACCATGTGTGTCCGGCATAACTTTTTTGCGGGAGGATGCCCCCATGCTTCGGCATATATAAATGGTGCATGTATGCCCATCATTAGAAGTGGGTGGATGAAGGGCGGTATTCTAATGGTGGGCATACCCACCGATCAATCTCTTTTTTCGTTCAGCCACCTGGCTGCATGAAAAAAAAAGATTACAATACATGTCCAACAAGGACCAGCAACGTACTGGTATGTTGCTGGACTTTGAATGGTTATACCAGATTGATGCCTGCGGGTTTAGGTATCATCTTGGTATCATTCTTTTCAGCCAGCGGCCGGCTTTAATGTAAAAGCAACCCTAGTGGCTAATTAGCCTCTGGACTGCTTTTACAAGCAGTGGGAGGGAATGTCCCCCCCCCCCGGATATAAAAAGCGCCATTGGGAAATTGGGAAAGCATTTTATCACACCGATCTTGGTGTGGTCAGATGCTTTGAGGGCAGAGGAAAGATCTAGGGTCTAGACCCCAGTTTTTTCAAAAAAAGAGTAATTGTCACTACCTATTACTATCATAGGGGATATTTACATTCCCTGAGATAACAATAAAAATGATAAAAAAAAAAAAAACATGGAAGGAACAATTTAAAAATAAAATAAAAAAGCAAAATTAATAATAAAAAAAAAAAAAAAAAAAGCACCCCTGTCCTGCCCTGCTCTTGCCCAATGGCGAACGCAAGCGTCGGTCTGGCGTCATATGTAAACAGCAATTGCACCATGCATGTGAGGTATCACCGCGAAGGTCAGATCGAGGGCAGTAATTTTAGCAGTAGACCTCCTCTGTAAATCTAACGGGGTAACCTGTAAAGGCTTTTTAAAATGTATGTAGTTTGTCGCCAATGCGCGTTTGTGCGAAATTTTAAAGCATGTCGTGTTTGGTATCTATGTACTCGGCCTAAGATCATCTTTTTTTATTTCATCAAACATTTGGGCAATATAGTGTGTTTTAATGCATTAAAATAAAAAAAAGTGTATTTTTTCCCCAAAAAATGCGTTTGAAAAATCGCTGCGCAAATACTGTGTAGAAAAAAAATGCAACACCCACCATTTTATTCTGTAGGGCCTTTGCTTTAAAAATATATATAATGTTTGGGGGTTCAACATAATTTTCCTGCAAAAAAAAAAAATGTTTTCATGTAAACAAAAAGTGTCAGAAAGGGCTTTGTCTTCAAGTGGTTAGAAGAGTGGATGTAAGCTTCCTAATGTTGTGTATAAAATGCCAGAACAGTTCAAAACCCCCCCAAATGACCCCATTTTGGAAAGTAGACACCCCAAGCTATATACTGAGAGGCATGTCGAGTCCATGGAATATTTTATATGTTGACACAAGTTGCGGAAAAAAGACAATTTTTTTTTTTTTTTTTGCACAAAGTTGTCACTAAATGATATATTGCTCAAACATGCCATGGGCATATGTGGAATTACACCCCAAAATACATTCTGTTGCTTCTCCTGAGTACGGGGATACCACATGTGTGAGACTTTTTGGGAGCCTAGCCGCGTACGGGACCCCAAAAACCAATCACCGCCTTCAGGCTTTCTAAGGGTGTAAATTTTTGATTTCACTTCTCACTGCCTATCACAGTTTCGGAGGCCATGGAATGCCCAGATGGCACAAAACCCCCCCAAATGACCCCATTTTGGAAAGTAGACACCCCAAGCTATTTGCTGAGAGGTATTGTGAGTATTTTGCAGATCTCGCTTTTTGTCACAAAGTTTTGAAAATTGAAAAAAAAAAAAAGAAAAAAAAAAAATTCTTTCTTCATTTTCAAAAACAAATGAGAGCTGTAAAATACTCACCATGCCTCTCAGCAAACAGCTTGGGGTGTCTACTTTCCAAAATGGGGTCATTTGGGGGGGTTTTGTGCTATTTTGGCATTTTATGGCCTTCGAAACTGTGATAGGTAGTGAGGAGTGAAATCAAAAATTTGTGCCTAGAAATCCTGAAGGCGGTGATTGGTTTTCGGGGTCCCGTACGCGGCTAGGCTCCTAAAAAGTCCCACACATGTGGTATCCCCGTACTCAGGAGAAGCAGCAAAATGTATTTTGGGGTGCAATTCCACATATAACCATGGCATGTGTGAGCAATATATAATTTAGTGACAACTTTTTGTAATTTTTTTATTTTTTTTGTCATTATTCAATCACTTGGGACAAAAAAAAAAAAATATTCAATGGGCTCAACAGGCCTCTCAGCAATTTCCTTGGGGTGTCTACTTTCTAAAATGGGGTCATTTGGGGGGGTTTTGTGCTATTTTGGCATTTTATGGCCTTCAAAACTGTGATAGGTAGTGAGGAATGAAATCAAAAATTTGTGCCCTTAGAAATCCTGAAGGCGGTGCTTGGTTTCCTGGGTCCCGTACGTGGCTAGGCTCCTAAAAAGTCCCACACATGTGGTATTCCCGTACTCAGAAGAAGCAGCAGAATGTATTTTGGGGTGCAATTCCACATATAACCATGGCATGTGTGAGCAATATATCATTTAGTGACAACTTTTTGTAATTTTTATTTTTTTTTTGTCATTATTCAATCACTTGGGACAAAAAAAAAAAATATTCAATGGGCTCAACATGCCTCTCAGCAATTTCCTTGGGGTGTCTACTTTCCAAAATGGGGTCATTTGGGGGGGGTTTTGTACTGCCCTGCCATTTTAGCACCTCAAGAAATGAGATAGGCAGTCATAAATTTAAAGCTGTGTAAATTCCAGAAAATGTACCCTAGTTTGTAAACGCTATAACTTTTGCGCAAACCGATAAATATACACTTATTGACGTTTTTTTTACTAAAGACATGTGGCTGAATACATTTTGGCCTAAATGTATGACTAAAATTGAGTTTATTCGATTTTTCTTATAACAAAAAGTAGAAAATATAATTTTTTTTCAAAATTTTCGGTCTTTTTCCGTTTATATCGCAAAAAATAAAAATCGCAGAGGCAATCAAATACCATTAAAAGAAAGCTCTATTTGTGGGAAGAAAAGGACGCAAATTTTGTTTGGGTACAACATTGCATGTCCGCACAATTTACAGTTAAAGCAGCGCAGTGCAAAATTCTGAATTCACCTCTGGTCCTCTAGCTACCAAATGGTCCGGGGCTTAAGTGGTTAATCAGCATGTCTTTCTTTACCAAATCTGGTGTAAACCAACACACTTTAAGAACGCACAGGATCCCACCGTCACAATACACACACATATATATATATATCTATATATATATATATATATATATGTCTGGTGGCTCTAAGTAATTTTATAGCAAAAAATACTTATTTGAACTTGTAAGCAACAAGTGTCAAAAGAGGTTTAGTCTTTAAGGCCCCTGTCACCCGGGCGGACCATTGAGGTCCGCCTGTCATGTTTTCGGCGGACCTGAACAGGTGCTCCATGCTTGTCTATGAAGCGTCGGATGTCAGCGGTGACCATGTCCGCTGACATCCGATCCGCTAAAATCAGACGGATGGCAATACGTCGCCATCCGTCCTATCGGATCGGGTGAGATCTGATGAAAACGGACATGCTGTTTTCGTCTGATCTCTCCATAGGAAGCAGCGGTGCTCGACAAGCCCCTCCCCGCTCAGTGAGCAGAGAGGGACCTGTCATCCGCCGGCTCAGCAGGGATCAACTGAGAGATCTCCCGCTGAGCTGGCAAGCGCCGCTGACGGATCCGTCTCCGTGTGGAAGGGTTGTTAGTGGTTAAACTGACCGCATTTACAGAACAAAGTTCTTCCCTTTGATCTAAAAGAAATAAAAGATACTTTGTATCTCTTCTCTATCTCTCAGCGCTGAGGAATGTTGATAAACATTTGTCGGGTTTCTTTTTTTTTTTTTTGACAGCTCGGCTCTGCACTGTTTACATAGAATCGTGGAAATGGCTGATTAGGATCGTGAGAAGGGTTGAATCGAGATCGCGTTTTTTTTTAATGATTAATTGTGCAGCTCTAATATCAAGAATATTAAATGTTGGGGTAACATACACTTTAACAAAGGGCTAAAAAACTGTGAGGATGGATTTACTACTGTTTTATTCTGTAATTCAACAGCATGTAAATGGTGTCAAAGCCCCAAAAAAAAAAAAAACACAAGCAGAAGAGTTGGGTTCTAACTGTCATATTTTTTATTACCAACCAAATTAGAGTTATAGTAACATGCATATTTTTATCTTTGGACAGATGACCTGACCTGATCTTACAAAATTACCTAAGACTGATAGTATAAAAAAATACTGGATATATATACACAAAAGTTTATTGGGGGTGGAGCGTATACAACTATGATTAAACAATCATTCAGGACCAAAAAAGATATGGACAACCCTTAATTTATCCAAAAATATAATGTCCCAAGAAAATGGACAACCCTTAATTTATCCAAAAAGATAATGTCCCAAGAAAAATGGATAATTCCTGGGCGGCAAATAATTTATTCTTCATTACAAAAAAAAAAAAATACCAAAATGTAACAAACTTTATTATACAGAACCAATAATAAAAAAAAAAGAACGTCAAAAAGCTGTACTGCAAAGAAGAGACATAAAACTCAATAAAACAAAATGCAGTCATTTTTTTTATGCTTTACACAAAAATAAAGGTTTAGCAAAGTCAGCACATGCAAAATAGGCAATAGGTACTGGTAATTTTAAAGCTCAGCTCATATTGCCAGTGCAACAATGTTTATGATGAGCTTTCATGAAGAATAAGCTGTGTAATAGTCTACATAGAAATGTTTCCCAATGTGCTCAGCTATAAGGGTTATTGCACACACTGAAAGCTATGGAATAAGCAAAAAGCTCATAGTTATTCAAAACATAGATACTAAATCACTGATTCATCATAATCCTGATAAGGGCTGCAGCTAAATGTATGCCAGGGACGTGCAGTGAGCTCAGTGGCTGGTGAGGCACTGGCTAGTAGTGATGAGCCGAACACCCCCGGGTTCGGTTCGCACCAGAACCCGCGAACGGACCGAAAGTTCGAACGAACATTAGAACCCTATTAAATACAATGGATGCGAACGTTCGAATTCTAAAGTGCTAATTATAACAACTATTATGCATGTTATTGTCATAAATAGGGTTTGGGAACCCGGGTTGTGCACCAGGGGACATGTATCAATGCAAAAAGAAGTTTTAAAAACGGTCGTTTTTCGGGAGCAGTCATTTTAATGATGCATAAAGTGAAAAAAAAAAAGTCAAATATTCCTTTAAATATCGTACCTGGGGGGTGTCTAAAGTATGCCTGTGAAGTGCCACGTGTTTCCCGTGTTTAGAACTGTCCCTGCACAAAATGACACTTCTAAAGGAAAAAAAAGCCATTTAAAACTGCTTGCGGCTTTAATGTAATGTCTGGTCCCGGTAATATGGATGAAATTCTTTAAGAAAAATGGCATAGCTACCCCATGACCCCCCCCCCCCTACCCCAGCCCATTACCAGCCCCTTTGGGTCTTGTATGGATATTAAGGGGAACCCCGCACATAAAATAAAAAAGGCCCTATATACTCTGAACAGCCGTATACAGGCGGTGCATACAAGACAGGGACTGTAGGTTTGTTCTTATGTAGAATCTGTTTGTAATTTTGAACAGGTACATTGTTGAAGTGTAGCTCCAGCCCAAAAATCTATTTTTAAACTTTTTGGGAAACATAGGTAAGGGTTATCACCCCTGTAACATTTGTTTTGCTGTCTGTGCCCCTGTTCCGAACATTTCACCTCACTTTCCGTCCCAATGACAACTGTTTTTGAAATGTGGTGTTTTTCTTGAAACAAGGATTGCTGATAAAGCATCAGTACAGATGAGACCCCTTTCTCCCATATTTATTCTTACAGGAGAGAATTTTCCTTTCTAGGGGTAGATTTCCTCTCACTTCCTGTTGTCTTCTTTCGTTTGCAAGTAGGAGTCGTTTGTAAGTTGGATGTTTGAAAGTAGGGACCTGCCGTATATACTCTGCAGAAATAGGCCCCTTAGTTGTTGGTGTTGGCACAACACTGTAAGCACTCAGTTACTCTTGGTTGGTGCTGGAACGCCCTGCTGTCAACTATTATATCAGGAATTTTAATTACATATAATTGTTGAACAGTGGTAGTAAAAATTGGGGCTTTGATGGTGGTGCTGGTGCCACAACACTGTAAGCCCTCACAGTTACTCTTGGTGGGTGCAGCAATGGGCCCTGCTGTGAATTATTAGATCAAGAATTGTAATTACATGCCCCTTTTGAACAGGGGCTGAAAAATTGGGCCTTTCGTGGTGGTGGTGGTGGTGGCGTTGCCACAAGACTGTAAGCCCTCAGAGTTACTCTTGGTGGGTGCAGCAATGGACCCTGCTGTGAATTATTAGATCAAGAATTGTAATTGCATGCCCCTGTTGAACAGGGGCTGAAAAATTGGGCCTTAGGCACTGGTGGCACAACACTACAACCCCTCACAGATACTGTACTTGGAGCACAGCAATGAGCCCTGTTGCAAAGTATTGCTTCAAAAATTGTAATGACACGCCCCTGTTAAACAGGGGCTGAAAAATTGGGCCTTAGGCACTGGTGCCACAACACTCCAACCCCTCACAGATACTGTACTTGGAGCACAGCAATGAGCCCTATGGCAAATTATTGCTAAAAAAATTGTAATTACACGCCCCTGTAAAACAGGGGCTGAAAAATTGGGCCTTAGCCACTGGTGGCGGCACCCATAAACAAAAATGATCTTCCAAGCTATCATCATCAATCGTATCATTGAGGACTCGGAGGAGGAGGATAGCCAGTCAACATAACAGCACAGGCACTCAGCATCAGCATCAGTCTTGAAGGGATGTGACATGTTAAAATCAATTAGTCTGTTATATCAGCATCAGGTGTGTGGTAGCTGGTGGTGATCCAAGACTGGTTCATCTTGATGAAAGTCAGTCGATCAACCGAGTCGGTGGACAGGCGCACCCTGTGATCCGTGACAAATCCTCCAGCAGCACTGAATGTGCGTTCCGAAAGAACGCTGGATGCAGGACAGGCCAGTAGCTCAATTGCATACTGTGCAAGCTCTGGCCAGTGATCCATCCTCAAGACCCAGTAAGCCAGAGGATTTTCGGTGGGGAAGGTGTCCAAGTCTGACCTTGCCCCTAGATATTCCTGCACCATGTTTATCAGACGCTGGCGATGGTTGCTGGAACCGATCATACTTTGGGGCTGCGGACTAAAGAATTGTCTGAACGCATCGGTCAGACGGCCACCTTCCCCACCGCTCCTTCTTTGACTGGCCGAAGCCTCAGCAACTCATTGTCCAGGACCAGGAGTTTGTAACCTCCCAGTCTCTGGGAACGCGTTGCACAGACCTTTCTGCAAGGCCTCCCGGAGTTGTCTCATCCTCTGCTCCCTCTGCGACGGTAACATAAGGTCCGCAACCTTACCCTTGTACCGTGGATCAAGGAGAGTGGCCAGCCAGTAATGGTCCCTCTCCTTGATCCGAAGAATACGAGGATCCTTCCGCAGACTTTGCAGGATCAGGGAGGCCATGCAGCGTAGGTTTGCTGAGGCATTCGCTCCGGAGTCCTCTGGGTCACTAAGGACGACATGATCCGCAGCCACCTCCTCCCAGCCACGTACAAGTCCACTGGTTTCTTGGGACTGTAAATCATCCCTAAAAGACTGCTGCTGATGATGCTGAGTGCCAGCCTCCACCTCCATGCTGACACAATCCTCCTCCTCCTCCTCCTCCTCCTCCTCCTCCTCTTCCTGTGCGATGGGTGGGACAGAAGGAACACTGTCTGGGTAAAGGGGGCCTTGAGAGGCAAGGAAGTCCTCCTCTTCCTGCCTCTGTTCTGCCTCAAGTGCCCTGTCCATTATTCCACGCAGCGTGTGCTCCAACAGGTGGACAAGAGGTACAGTGTCACGGATGCATGCACTGTCACTGCTCACCATCCTCGTGGCCTCCTCAAATGGTGCCAGGACAGTGCATGCATCCCTGATCATGCCCCACTGGCGTGGAGAAAAAAAACCAAGCTCCCCTGACCCTGTCCTGGTGCCGTAGTCGCACAGGTACTCATTGATGGCCCTCTGCTGCGTGTGCAGCCGCTGCAGCATGGCCAACGTTGAGTTCCACCTGGTGGGCATGTCACATATAAGGCGGTTCTTGGGCAGGTTCAACTCCTTTTGCAGCTCAGCCAGGCGAGCACTGGCATTATAAGATCTGCGGAAATGCACACAGACTTTCCTGGCCTGCCTCAGGACATCCTGTAAGCCCGGGTACCTGCCCAAGAACCGCTGCACCACCAGGTTAAGGACGTGAGCCACACAGGGCACATGGGTCAGTTGTCCCTGTCGGAGGGCGGAGAGGAGGTTGGTGCCATTGTCGCAAACCACCATTCCTGGCTTAAGCTGGCGTGGCGTCAACCACCTCTCGGCCTGGCCCTGCAGAGCAGACAGGACCTCTGCCCCAGTGTGGCTTCTGTCCCCCAAACACACCAGCGCAAGCACGGCATGGCATCTTTTTGCCTGCGTACTTGCGTAGCCCCGTGAACGGCTACGGAGCACCGCTGGTTCATAGGACAAACCACAGGAAGAGGCCATGGAGGAAGAAGAAGAGGAGGGGGTGGAGGAGAGAGGTGTGTCACAACCAGTAGTAGCATTTTGGAGGCGTGGCGGTGGAACAACCTCCAACACTACTGCACCTTGTCCTGCATCCTTCCCAGCTGCCAAAAGAGTGACCCAATGGGCCGTGAAAGAAAGGTAACGTCCCTGTCCATGCCTGCTGGACCATGAGTCAGCGGTAATATGCACCTTACCGCTGACCGCCCTGTCCAGCGAGGCCAAGACATTGCCTTCCACATGCCGGTAGAGAGCCGGAATAGCCTTCCGTGAGAAAAAGTGGCGTTTGGGAACCTGCCACTGAGGAACCGCACATTGCACAAACTCACGGAAGGGGGCCGAGTCTAGCAACTGAAAAGGCAGCAGTTGAAGCGCTAGCAATTTAGCCAAGCTAGCATTCAACCGCTGGGCATGTGGATGGCTGGGAGTGAACTTCTTTCGACGGTCCAGCAGCTGGGGCAGGGAAATTTGCCTGCTAGAATCGGACGTTGGTGTACTGCTAGCAGAGTGGCCGCAAGTACTTGGCTGTGACACACCTAATTCTACACCTTCATTCCTCTCAGTGCATGTTTCAGAGAGGACTGAAGTTATAGTGGGGTTGGAGATCCCAGCTGATGCGGTGCAAGGAGAGGTCCGCTTTGTTCTTTGGTGTGGGTCTTTGAGGTAGGCTTGCCAACGAGCTGCATGGCAGGTCAACATATGTCTGGTCAGGCATGTGGTACCCAAGCGGCTGATGTTTTGGCCACGCGATATACGCTTGAGACATATGTTGCAAACAGCAGCTGTGCGATCTGATGCACTAGCCTCAAAAAAGGCCCACACCAAAGAACTTTTTGAATGACGGGCAGAGGCAGCGCCCTGCACAGGCGGAGCTCTGCGGTGTGATTCCGTCGGTGTACTGCCCTTACGCTGGCCATCAAAGGGCATCCTGCCTCGTTGGAGATGTGCCTCCTCCTCATCCTCCTCCTCCTCCTCTCTCCTATTAGGCACCCACGTGGAGTCAGTGACCTCATCATCACCTCCCTCCTCATCACTGGAGGCAATCTGGCAGTATGCTGCAGCTGCTGGAACATGACTGCCAGATTGGTGTCCTTCTTGAGCATCCCCTCTGTCTGCTCTCACGCTACTGCCTTCCTCTAGCTGGGTTTCATCATCAGACCCTTCGAAACGCTGGGCATCCTCCTGGAGCATGTACCCAACACTGTGCTGAAACAGTTCGGGGGACTCCTCAGGAGGAGGACATGGTGGGTCTAGGGAAGGAGTGACTGATGATGAGTCTGACATTGATACCAGGGAAGAGGACGCTTTGGCAGCTGCTTTTCCAGTACCCTGAGCCTGGGTGAGAGAGGATGAGGAGGAGGAGGAGGGCTTGGTCATCCACTCTACCAAGTCTTCGGCATGATGTGGCTCAACATGTCCAGCTGCCGAAAAGAAGGACAAGCATGTCCCATGGCCATGTGCTGATGACAATGCACCGCGTCCACGACCAGCACTGTTGCCCCCAGACACAGAGCCTGCTTGCCCTCTTTTATTGGCTCCTGACTGTCTGCCTCTTGTGAGGGGGTTAGCTCGGCAGCGGGTATGTGTGACCCCCGGGATGGGCTCCCCACCCAATAACAGGCCCAGCAGACGGAGGTTGTGGTTTTCAAAATCAAAAAGGTGCGGTTTATTTTCTATTTACAGTGACAAAAACACAGCAAGGCAAAAAAAACATAAACAAAATAAATCCTGGTCAACTTGACCTCTGACTAAACATACAGGTTTCCTAACTAACAACTGGGATCAGCCTAGTGCTGTCCTAGTCCCTGGTTTTAAATGTCCAAGCAAAATATAGCCACACAGGCTTTCTCTCACCGCACAGGGGTTCACTCTCCCTAGACAGTCCACACAGGTCTGCTTCCAGGCATGAGCTAACATCTAATGAAGCTGGGAGTTTCTTATAGAGGCCTAAATGAGCTGACAAGCTTCACCTGGCCTCATCAACTCCCTGTCTGTACGACGCCCAGCCCTCTCCCTAGAGGTATGAGTCATCCATGAGCACACTAGCCTTATACAACTCTCCACCTAGTTGTACAAATCGGCGTAAAGCCTGAATCTGGGCGAAATATATCTACCCCCCTGGATGCAACCAGGTGACTTTACCTTCCTGCTGTCACATACCCCCCCCTCTTGTTTTAACCTCGGGGTTGGAACACCAGCAATCAGGCATTCATGTACTCGAGACAAAGCATCCACATTCCCCATTTGAACGCCAGGGCGATGCTTTACTGTGAAGTTGAATTCCTGGAGGGCCAGGAACCACCTATTCACTCTTCTATTTGTTTCCTTGTTTTGAGACATCCACTTTAACGGAGCGTGATCCGTAACCATGTCAAAGTGCCTACCTAGCAGGTAGTACCGAAGGGAATCTAGAGCCCACTTCACCGCTAAACACTCCTTTTCAACGGTGGCGTAATTTACCTCATGGGACTTCAACTTCCTGCTGAGGTAAATGACTGGGTGCTCTTCCCCGTTCCAGACCTGGGACAATACTGCTCCTAACCCCACATCTGACGCATCACTTTGTACGACAAAGTCTCTAGAGAAGTCGGGTGAGTACAACACTGGCTGGCTACATAAGGCTTGTTTCAAGAATTGGAATGCTGCCTCAGCCTCGGGGGTCCATTTAATCATGACCGACCCTTTCCCCTTCGTCAGGTTGGTTAGGGGCACAGCCTTAGAAGCAAAGTGGGGAATGAATCGCCGATAATACCCAGCGATTCCCAGAAAGGCTCGTACCTGCTTCTTGCTGTTGGGACGTGGCCAACTCTGGATGGCCTCGACTTTGTTGAGTTGGGGTTTTATTACTCCCCTCCCAATGGTGTACCCAAGATATTTGGCCTCCTCCTGCCCAATGGTACACTTCTTGGGGTTAGCCGTAAACCCTGCTTCCCGAACAGAGTCCAGGACTGCTTGCACTTTTGGCAGATGTGAGGCCCAATCTGTGCTATGGACAATTATGTCATCCAGGTAAGCCGCAGCATACTTCCGATGGGGCCTCAGCATCTGGTCCATTTTCCGCTGGAATGTGGCCGGCGCATTCTGTAACCCGAACGGCATTCTTTTATATTGGAACGCCCCGTCTGGGGTTACAAATGCGGTTTTCTCTTTGGCCGACTTGGCCAGGGGGATTTGCCAATACCCTTTTGTGAGGTCAAGAGTCGTCATGTATCGGGCTGTTCCCAGCCGGTCGATCAACTCATCTATACGTGGCATGGGGTAGGTGTCAAATTTTGTAACTTTGTTCAACTGACGAAAATCGTTACAAAATCGCCAGCTCCCATCCGGTTTAGGCACCAACACGATGGGACTAGACCAATCACTTTGGGACTCCTCTATCACCCCTAAGTTCAGCATTTTCTGTACTTCCTCCCGTATTGCCTCCCGTCGGGCCTCTGGGATCCGATAGGGTTTTAACTTCACCCTTTCACCGGGCGGGGTAATAATGTCATGCTCTACCCCAGATGTTTGTCCCGGCAGCTCAGAGAATACCTCCTTGTTGCGAAGCACAAACTCCTTAACCTCCTGTTGTTGGGGTTGTGACAAGGTGGCTGCGATTCCAACCTCAGGAATCACGCAACCAGTTTGAGCTGGTGACCAAGTGTCTGCGACTAGGGACTCTCTATCCCTCCAGGCTTTCAACAGATTAACGTGATAGATCTGTTCGGGCTTTCGCCTTCCTGGTTGTCTGACCTTGTAATTCACTTCGCTCACTTTTTCCATTATCTCGTAGGGGCCTTGCCATTTGGCAAGGAATTTACTTTCAACCGTAGGGACAAGTACCAATATCCTATCCCCCGGGGAAAAGGTACGGGTCTTGGCTCCACGGTTGTACACTCTCTGCTGTGCCAACTGCGCTTGGGCCAAATGTTCCTTCACGATGGGCATTACCTGTGCAATTCGATCTTGCATCAGGGCGACATGCTCAATCACACTCCTGTGGGGAGAACTCTCACTTTCCCAAGTTTCCTTGGCAATATCCAACAGCCCTCTTGGGTGTCTCCCATACAGTAACTCAAAGGGGGAGAATCCCGTAGAGGATTGGGGCACCTCCCTAATAGCAAACATCAAATAAGGAAGTAGACAGTCCCAATCCCTTCCATCTCTATCCACCACTTTCTTCAACATTTGTTTTAGGGTTTTGTTGAATCTTTCAACCAGCCCATCGGTTTGGGGGTGATACACAGATGTACGCAATTGCGTCACTTTGAACAATTTACACAGCTCTTTCATAACCCGGGACATAAAGGGTGTACCTTGGTCCGTAAGCAGTTCTTTACAAATACCCACCCGGCTAAAAACAAGAGATAGCTCTTTGGCTATGGTTTTGGCCGAGGTATTTCTGAGAGGGATCGCTTCTGGATAACGGGTGGCATAGTCCATTATAACCAATATGTACTGGTGCCCCCTAGCGGACTTGATTATAGGACCTACCAAATCCATTGCGATTCTCTCAAACGGGACCTCAATGATGGGTAGAGGGACCAGCGGGCTACGGAAATGTGGCATCGGGGCCGACCTCTGACACACAGGGCAGGAGGAACAATAATTTTCTATGTCCTTCATCACCCCAGGCCAATAGAATCTCTGTAATACCCTCTCTCGGGTTTTCTCTGTCCCCAGATGACCTCCAAGAATGTGCCCATGGGCCAACTCCAACACCAACTTCCTGTAAGGTTTGGGCACCACAAGCTGCTCAACGGTTTCTTCTGCCCTTTTTGCCACCCGATACAGTAGGTCCTTCTCTACGCTGAAGTATGGGTAAGTGCCGGTATTATCTGGGTTCACTAACTCGCCATCTATTTTCACTACGTTTTCCCGTGCCTTTATTAGGGCGGGGTCTTTCAACTGTTCTGTGGCAAAGTTTTCCCTGTGAACCTCAAGATCAGAAAACTCCACAGACGGTAGGTTTTCGTCTGAGGAGGTGGGCTCCTCTCCAGTTTCTTGAGTCTCCCCTGCCAATACTGACAAGGGAAATTCCGGAGAGTCCTCACCACTCTCAGGGGAGTTCTGGCTATCACATTCCTGGTACATAGGGGCACCAGTGGGGGGCTCAGGATCATCCCACAGTTCCCAGAACTTCGGAAAATCCCTTCCCACAATGGCGTCATGCGGTAACTGAGATACTAAGCCCACTGGATGAGAGAGGGTACCTTTGGGGGTCTCGAAACACACTGTAGTCACTGGATACTCTCGGGTGTCCCCATGCACACAAATAACGGCTACCTTGCTATTCCCAGAGACCTCTGTTTTAACTAACTCAGCCTTTATCAGGGTCACAAGGCTACCTGAATCCAGCAATACCACAACATTTCTACCATTAATACACATTTTGCATAAATGTTTCTCAGTTCCCCGAATGGCAGTGCATGCGACTGTCGCACACAGCGACTGACGTCTGCCCGTCAGAAAGTCACACTGCATGGGTTCCTCCACAACCGGGCAATTTGCTGCAATATGTCCCGCTTGCCGGCAGCGGTAGCAAACGATCCTTCTTGCGGCCTCTTGAGCCGCTGATTTCCCAGGCTGTTCTCGCCAAACTTGGGGTAGAGCTCCCACCCTCTCACTCTCTCCACCCTCACCCCTTGGAATCCTCTTATCCGCCCCTGGGGATGGTCTGGTCTTAGGGTGGAAAGTCCGAGTGTCTCTGGAAGAGGCCGTCAGGTTCTCTGTAGCCAAGTATTTCTCCACACGATCCACAAGACCATCGGCCGTCTCTGGGTCTCCATGGCTTACCCACTTTTGGATGGCAGTAGGAAGAGCTCTCAAAAACCGATCCATTACAACACGTTCCACAATCTTTGGTGCGGACAAAGTCTCTGGCTGTAGCCACTTTCTGCTCAGGTGAATGAGATCATACATTTGAGACCTGGGGGGTTTTCCAAGCTGGAAAGTCCAGTTATGCACACGCTGAGCCCGGACAGCCAGGGTGACACCCAGCCTTGCCAATATTTCAGCTTTTAGCATCACATAGTCTTTTGCTTGGTTAGGCTCTAGGTCATAGTAAGCTTTCTGCGATTCACCAGTTAACAGAGGAGCCACTAGTCCAGCCCACTGCTCCTCAGGCCACTTTTCTCTTTCAGCGGTCCTTTCAAATGTGGTCAAAAATACCTCTGGATCATCCTCTCCAGTCATTTTTGTCAATAAACGACTCACCCCAAAGGACGCGGTATTAGTGGGACGGCTTTCCTCACTGGTCTGCGGACGTTGCTGCATTACTGCTTCCATCTGTTGTTGTAGTCTCTGCTCTTGCTTCTGCAACAGGTCTATGAAGCGGGCCTCAGATTGCTGTTGGGCTTGTTGCTGAGCCTCCAGACTCTGTTGTAAAGTTGCAAGGCTCTGTTGATGAGCTTGCTGCTGGGCTGCAAGGCTCCTTTGCAAACCTGCATTTGTCTGCTGTTGATTGGCATTTGCTAGAGCCAGCTGTTTCAGTATCTCCTCCATGCTGGCTTAAAAAAAAACTGCCACTGGTTCTCCACCAACTGTGAGGGGGTTAGCTCGGCAGCGGGTATGTGTGACCCCCGGGATGGGCTCCCCACCCAATAACAGGCCCAGCAGACGGAGGTTGTGGTTTTCAAAATCAAAAAGGTGCGGTTTATTTTCTATTTACAGTGACAAAAACACAGCAAGGCAAAAAAAACATAAACAAAATAAATCCTGGTCAACTTGACCTCTGACTAAACATACAGGTTTCCTAACTAACAACTGGGATCAGCCTAGTGCTGTCCTAGTCCCTGGTTTTAAATGTCCAAGCAAAATATAGCCACACAGGCTTTCTCTCACCGCACAGGGGTTCACTCTCCCTAGACAGTCCACACAGGTCTGCTTCCAGGCATGAGCTAACATCTAATGAAGCTGGGAGTTTCTTATAGAGGCCTAAATGAGCTGACAAGCTTCACCTGGCCTCATCAACTCCCTGTCTGTACGACGCCCAGCCCTCTCCCTAGAGGTATGAGTCATCCATGAGCACACTAGCCTTATACAACTCTCCACCTAGTTGTACAAATCGGCGTAAAGCCTGAATCTGGGCGAAATATATCTACCCCCCTGGATGCAACCAGGTGACTTTACCTTCCTGCTGTCACACTCTCCTTGTTTGCCTTCCAGACATTCTAATAGATGGCCTGCAGGGAGATGGGAAAAAAGCAATAAGGGCTACCTTCAGGTGTCCTTCTCTGTCCCTTGAAACAAGGACTTTGACAGTGAAAGAAACTGACACACTCTCCCTACCTACAGTTTTCTGTCCCTAGAAAAAATGTTTTTTTTAAGCACAATTTAGCACAAGGAGAATTACCTCACTGTCCTTCCAGGTCCCTGGAAACAAGGACTTTGACAGTGAAAGAAACTGACACACTCTCCCTACCTACAGTTTTCTGTCCCTAGAAAAAATGTTTTTTTAAGCACAATTTAGCACAAGGAGAATTACCTCACTGTCCTTCCAGGTCCCTGGAAACAAGGACTTTGACAGTGAAAGAAACTGACACACTCTCCCTACCTACAGTTTTCTGTCCCTAGAAAAAATGTTTTTTTTAAGCACAATTTAGCACAAGGAGAATTACCTCACTGTCCTTCCAGGTCCCTGGAAACAAGGACTTTGACAGTGAAAGAAACTGACACACTCTCCCTACCTACAGTTTTCTGTCCCTAGAAAAAATGTTTTTTTTAAGCACAATTTAGCACAAGGAGAATTACCTCACTGTCCTTCCAGGTCCCTGGAAACAAGGACTTTGACAGTGAAAGAAACTGACACACTCTCCCTACCTACAGTTTTCTGTCCCTAGAAAAAATGTTTTTTTTAAGCACAATTTAGCACAAGGAGAATTACCTCACCGTCCTTCCAGGTCCCTGGAAACAAGGACTTTGACAGTGAAAGAAACTGACACACTCTCCCTACCTACAGTTTTCTGTCCCTAGAAAAAATGTTTTTTTTAAGCACAATTTAGCACAAGGAGAATTACCTCACTGTCCTTCCAGGTCCCTGGAAACAAGGACTTTGACAGTGAAAGAAACTGACACACTCTCCCTACCTACAGTTTTCTGTCCCTAGAAAAAATGTTTTTTTTAAGCACAATTTAGCACAAGGAGAATTACCTCACTGTCCTTCCAGGTCCCTGGAAACAAGGACTTTGACAGTGAAAGAAACTGACACACTCTCCCTACCTACAGTTTTCTGTCCCTAGAAAAAATGTTGTTTTTTTTAAGCACAATTTAGCACAAGGAGAATTACCTCACTGTCCTTCCAGGTCCCTGGAAACAAGGACTTTGACAGTGAAAGAAACTGACACACTCTCCCTACCTACAGTTTTCTGTCCCTAGAAAAAATGTTTTTTTAAGCACAATTTAGCACAAGGAGAATTACCTCACTGTCCTTCCAGGTCCCTGGAAACAAGGACTTTGACAGTGAAAGAAACTGACACACTCTCCCTACCTACAGTTTTCTGTCCCTAGAAAAAATGTTTTTTTTAAGCACAATTTAGCACAAGGAGAATTACCTCACTGTCCTTCCAGGTCCCTGGAAACAAGGACTTTGACAGTGAAAGAAACTGACACACTCTCCCTACCTACAGTTTTCTGTCCCTAGAAAAAATGTTTTTTTTAAGCACAATTTAGCACAAGGAGAATTACCTCACTGTCCTTCCAGGTCCCTGGAAACAAGGACTTTGACAGTGAAAGAAACTGACACACTCTCCCTACCTACAGTTTTCTGTCCCTAGAAAAAATGTTTTTTTTAAGCACAATTTAGCACAAGGAGAATTACCTCACTGTCCTTCCAGGTCCCTGGAAACAAGGACTTTGACAGTGAAAGAAACTGACACACTCTCCCTACCTACAGTTTTCTGTCCCTAGAAAAAATGTTTTTTTAAGCACAATTTAGCACAAGGAGAATTACCTCACTGTCCTTCCAGGTCCCTGGAAACAAGGACTTTGACAGTGAAAGAAACTGACACACTCTCCCTACCTACAGTTTTCTGTCCCTAGAAAAAATGTTTTTTTAAGCACAATTTAGCACAAGGAGAATTACCTCACTGTCCTTCCAGGTCCCTGGAAACAAGGACTTTGACAGTGAAAGAAACTGACACACTCTCCCTACCTACAGTTTTCTGTCCCTAGAAAAAATGTTTTTTTTAAGCACAATTTAGCACAAGGAGAATTACCTCACTGTCCTTCCAGGTCCCTGGAAACAAGGACTTTGACAGTGAAAGAAACTGACACACTCTCCCTACCTACAGTTTTCTGTCCCTAGAAAAAATGTTTTTTTTAAGCACAATTTAGCACAAGGAGAATTACCTCACTGTCCTTCCAGGTCCCTGGAAACAAGGACTTTGACAGTGAAAGAAACTGACACACTCTCCCTACCTACAGTTTTCTGTCCCTAGAAAAAATGTTTTTTTAAGCACAATTTAGCACAAGGAGAATTACCTCACTGTCCTTCCAGGTCCCTGGAAACAAGGACTTTGACAGTGAAAGAAACTGACACACTCTCCCTACCTACAGTTTTCTGTCCCTAGAAAAAATGTTTTTTTTAAGCACAATTTAGCACAAGGAGAATTACCTCACTGTCCTTCCAGGTCCCTGGAAACAAGGACTTTGACAGTGAAAGAAACTGACACACTCTCCCTACCTACAGTTTTCTGTCCCTAGAAAAAATGTTTTTTTAAGCACAATTTAGCACAAGGAGAATTACCTCACTGTCCTTCCAGGTCCCTGGAAACAAGGACTTTGACAGTGAAAGAAACTGACACACTCTCCCTACCTACAGTTTTCTGTCCCTAGAAAAAATGTTTTTTTAAGCACAATTTAGCACAAGGAGAATTACCTCACTGTCCTTCCAGGTCCCTGGAAACAAGGACTTTGACAGTGAAAGAAACTGACACACTCTCCCTACCTACAGTTTTCTGTCCCTAGAAAAAATGTTTTTTTTAAGCACAATTTAGCACAAGGAGAATTACCTCACTGTCCTTCCAGGTCCCTGGAAACAAGGACTTTGACAGTGAAAGAAACTGACACACTCTCCCTACCTACAGTTTTCTGTCCCTAGAAAAAATGTTTTTTTTAAGCACAATTTAGCACAAGGAGAATTACCTCACTGTCCTTCCAGGTCCCTGGAAACAAGGACTTTGACAGTGAAAGAAACTGACACACTCTCCCTACCTACAGTTTTCTGTCCCTAGAAAAAATGTTTTTTTAAGCACAATTTAGCACAAGGAGAATTACCTCACTGTCCTTCCAGGTCCCTGGAAACAAGGACTTTGACAGTGAAAGAAACTGACACACTCTCCCTACCTACAGTTTTCTGTCCCTAGAAAAAATGTTTTTTTTAAGCACAATTTAGCACAAGGAGAATTACCTCACTGTCCTTCCAGGTCCCTGGAAACAAGGACTTTGACAGTGAAAGAAACTGACACACTCTCCCTACCTACAGTTTTCTGTCCCTAGAAAAAATGTTTTTTTTAAGCACAATTTAGCACAAGGAGAATTACCTCACTGTCCTTCCAGGTCCCTGGAAACAAGGACTTTGACAGTGAAAGAAACTGACACACTCTCCCTACCTACAGTTTTCTGTCCCTAGAAAAAATGTTTTTTTTAAGCACAATTTAGCACAAGGAGAATTACCTCACTGTCCTTCCAGGTCCCTGGAAACAAGGACTTTGACAGTGAAAGAAACGGACACACTCTCCCTACCTACAGTTTTCTGTCCCTAGAAAAAATGTTTTTTTTAAGCACAATTTAGCACAAGGAGAATTACCTCACTGTCCTTCCAGGTCCCTGGAAACAAGGACTTTGACAGTGAAAGAAACTGACACACTCTCCCTACCTACAGTTTTCTGTCCCTAGAAAAAATGTTTTTTTTAAGCACAATTTAGCACAAGGAGAATTACCTCACTGTCCTTCCAGGTCCCTGGAAACAAGGACTTTGACAGTGAAAGAAACTGACACACTCTCCCTACCTACAGTTTTCTGTCCCTAGAAAAAATGTTTTTTTTAAGCACAATATAGCACAAGGAGAATTCACTCACTGTCCTTCCAGGTCCCTGGAAACAAGGACTTTGACAGTGAAAGAAACTGACACACTCTCCCTACCTACAGTTTTCTGTCCCTAGAAAAAATGTTTTTTTTAAGCACAATATAGCACAAGCACAAAACACACTGACACTCTCCCTACCTATCCTTCTCTTTCCCTAAACTAAAGGAATCCAGGTTAAGCAAGAAAGAAATAAAAGTCACTGTCCCTGCCTATGCTGCTCTATCCCTGCTCCGGAACACACTACACTAGGCCGCCGTGCTGGCGGCCTTTTATAGTGTGGGGCGTGTACTAAACCCCCTCAGCAATAATTGGCCACAGGCATCCTGCCTGTGGCTAATCATTGCTCTCCTCGCTGCCGGCGCTGTGATTGGCCAAGCATGCGGGGTCACAGTGCATGCTTGGCCAATCACAGCGCCTGGATGACACTGCGATGGCGTAGTGCATTGTGGGCCGTTCGCGTCACTCGAATTTGGCGCGAACGGCCCAAATCGTTCGATCTTCGTCGAACGATCGAACAGCCGATGTTCGAGTCGAACGTATGTTCGACTCGAACACGAAGCTCATCCCTACTGGCTAGTATCAGAGCCAAATACACAAAGGTTACATACGCCACAAATGTTAGAGCGAGAGCAATAATTCTAGCACTAGGAGATGTTACTCTACGGCTGCATTCACACCTGAGCATATTTTTTTCAGGCAGAAAGTCACGCGATTTTATTGTGATTTTGCCACTTTGTACAGGTCAAAAGGTCACCAATGTAAAAAGCAGAAAAACGCCTATAATCTGCCTAAAAAGAAGCTCATGTACTTTTTTGAGTTTCAGGCGTTTTGCTTCAGGTGACAAAGCGCTCAGATGTGAACAGGTGCTATTGAAATGAATGGGATTTTACGAGCTGAAAACGCTCAGGTGTGAATGCAACCTAAACATGTAACCTGTAAACATTTTTAAAGCATCGCCTATGGAGATTTTTAACCACTTAAGCCCCGGACCATTTTGCTGGTCTAAGACCAGGCCACTTTTTGCGATTCGGCACTGCGTCGCTTTAACCGACAATTGTGCGGTCTTGCGACGTGGCTCCCAAAAAAAATTGACGTCCTTTTTCCCCACAAATAGAGCTTTCTTTTGGTGGTATTTGATCACCTCTGCGGTTTTTATTTTTTGCGCTATAAACAAAAATAGAGCGACAATTTTGGAAAAAAAAATCTATATTTTTTACTTTTTGCTATAATAAATATCCCCAAAAAATATATAAAAAAAAATATTTTTTTCCTCAGTTTAGGCCGATACGTATTCTTCTACATATTTTTGGTAAAAAAATTGCAATAAGCGTTTATTGATCGGTTTGCGCAAAAGTTATAGCGTCTGCAAAAATACGATTTTTGTACTCACCGTAAAATCCGTTTCTCTGACGTCCATGGACCGACGCAGCTCTCATACTGATTACATGTGGGTATATGTCCCTGCTCGCAGGAGAAGACCTAGGCAGAATGTTAGAGGTTAAAACATTCTAGAACAAGCCAGAGCTGAACAGCCCCGCCCAGGGGGGCGGTCCCTCTGGACATTACCCTCCCACCTGCAGCTAGCAGCCTCAGTTCGTAACAAAGCAGTACAAACTTAACCACTTAAGCCCCGGACCATTTGGTAGCTAAAGGACCAGAGGTGAATTCAGAATTTTGCACTGCGCTGCTTTAACTGTAAATTGTGCGGACATGCAATGTTGTACCCAAACGAAATTTGCGTCCTTTTCTTCCCACAAATAGAGCTTTCTTTTAATGGTATTTGATTGCCTCTGCGATTTTTATTTTTTGCGATATAAACGGAAAAAGACCGAAAATTTTGAAAAAATAGGATTTTTTGTACTCACCGTAAAATCCTTTTCTTTTTCGTACATCACGGGACACAGAGCGACATAGTCATTACTAATGGGTTATATAGATACCGTCAGGTGCTGGCACTGGCAACTTCCAAAACCGGAAGTACCCTCCCCTATATAAGCCCCTCCCATCCGGGAGCACCTCAGTTTTTTGCCAGTGTCTAAGGTGTTGGCCAAGAAGAAACATGTGTTTTTCACTGAGCTTGCGTACAGGTTCTTTTGGGCCTCAGTAAGCTATTCCGGATCCGACCAAAAAAGCTTCATAGCTAAACGGTCGGTACCCGGGCCTTGCAGAGAAGAGCAAGGTTTTGCCTGTAATGCTTCTCTTAGGAGAGCTGGACCCTGGGATCCAGAGCTCTGGTCATACCCACGACCAAGATGTTTTCTGTGCAGGGTGCTATACAGGTCCAGGGGAGTGGAATCCTTGGGAACCCGGTCCCTGAAGGTTTGATTACAATGCCTGCCGTGATAGGTGAAGTTTGGGCTTTTGTGGACCAAACAAAGTCCTGCGGCGGGGAACAGGTAAGTGGGGGCCCCCAGGAACTTGGTTCTATTGGGGGACCCCCAAGCCTAATTTGTCTTTCTGTCTGTTACCTAATGGTATTCCCGCAAAATTCTGTGCATGCCTGTAACTACTAAAAAAATGTAATAATTTTTAATGGTGGTCAAGAAAAAAAAAAAAAATGTTTTTATATATATTTAATATATTAGACTGCGGTACCTGTGTTTGTCCACTAGAGGCCGCTGTGGAATGTTTTCTTGTCATGTGGACTAGCTTCTTCTCAGCAGAGCAAAGTCCAGGCAGATGGTGAGTTCTCTTATAGGAAACTGCTTCCTCTGCCATGTTGCAGTGTTTGTCCATCCCCCGGCCTGCGGCAAAGAGGGGCCCTGGCTCCTGTCCCTTGTTACCATATTTGAAATTAGCGCCGAAGGCGCACGTGCCCGCGCGCGTGCGCGTGCACGCGCCTCTATATATAGAGGTGAGCCGGGAAAGGGGGCGGAGCCTGGGGGATGACGCTCTGTGCGCGCCGCAGCGCTTCTGCGCATGTGCGGGCGTCCCAGCAGTTTTAAAAAAACCACAATATTGTAGTGAGCTGGCTATGAAGTACAGAGACAGAGCTGGCAACATTTAAAGGCATACAGCAAGCGGTTGATACAGGCATCCCCTAGAAAGGCACATTAGTAGACACCAACTGTGATATAGCAGCAATTGTGCTAGACTATTCTCAGTAAAAGTGGTGTATTACGGCTGGAATACCTCAGCTTTAGGCCTAGGAATATGCCGTCCAGAAGCTCCGGAACTGAATCTTCCAGGAAGCGAAGGGGGTCTCATCGGGCTCTGAGGATCTTGGGCATACTTCTGCTGCACCAGTCTCCCCTGAAGTTCAGAGGTAAGTGACCGTAGAGACCCCGCAGGGGTACTTGGTACTGCGGCTGTCCTCAGTCACCTGCTCCTGTGTATGTAACAGAGGAGGTTTTTTTCCTCAGCTCTGGGAGGATTAGAGAGAGATTGTCAACATTTATCGCTGCCTCCCTGTCAGGGAAAGCACGCCCGATCTCCGTCTCCTCCTTCAGAGTGCCTGTTAGCAGAGCAACAGTCCCATACAGGGATCGACCTGCCTGAAGGGGATCAGGATGAGGTTGATTCTGTTATAGAGGAATCAACAGTGGGGGAACCTTTTCTCAGCATCTCAAGCTGAAAGATTATGGGTTCAGTCTCTGACTAACATGGTCCGATCAGCATTTAAAAATGCACCTTGCGGAACCATCAACCACTACTGTATCCTCGTTGGGGTCGCTAGAAGCCCCCAGACTGTCTGTTCTTTTCCACTTCACCCTTTACTGAAAGGGCTCATTTACCAGGATTGGGAATGTCCTGAGAAAATATTTATTCCCCCAAGAGATTTCCGGTGGTCTATCCCATGGAGGATAAGTTCATCAAAAAAAAAAAAAAATGGAAGGTCCCTACAGTGGACGCAGCCATCTCTTGTATGTATAAATCACTGACATGTCCAGTGGATAATGTCCAAATGTTCAAGAACCCAATAAATAAAAGATTGGAGTCCTTATGAAAATCTGCTTGGTGATACAACCAGCAGTAGCAGCTATTGGGGTCTGCTAAGCAGTGAAGGATCAGTTGAAACAGGTCTTGAGGGACTTGACAGATCAGCAGGCTTTGCCCTAGCTGATCTACCTAGAGCCTTAGGCTTTGCGGTTGACGCCATAGAGGATTCAGTCCATCAGGCCTCCCGCCTTACGCTGTCTATAGTACATACGCGTAGGCTCCTATGGCTCAAAAACTGGTCTGCTGAAGCTCCCTGTAAAGAATGGCTGGTTAGCGTCCCATTTCATGGTGAACGCTTATTCAGGGAAAACCTGGACAAATATATCCAGAAAATTTCCAGCGGTAAAAATACGCTCTTGCCGGTTAAAAGCAGAGTTAGAGGTCCCTCTTTAAGAGGCCTGCTTCTCCAGTCCCTGGGGCATCGGCTGTGTAACAGTTCCGACGGCCTCCTTGGTCAAATCCCGGGGGTAAAAAACAGGGACAGTAGCAGGGTAATGAGAAACCCTGGGTCAGGGGAGGTACAAAACCTCCCCCAAAGTTAAATTCATTGAAGCCCCCACTCAGTCGGGTGGGGGGAGGACTCCAGTTGTTCGCAAGAGACCTGGCGGGACACGATCAAGACAGATAGGTGCTCTCCGCAGTAGGTTTGGGATACAGTTTGGAGTTAAAAGACTCTCCTCCTTCCCATTTTTGAGGTCAAACGTGCCAAGGGATCCCCGGAAGAGAGAGTCCCTCCTGTTGGCACTAGAACAACTATTGCTCCAAGGAGTAATTATGGAGGTTCCCCTGGAAGAATGAGGGTTCGGGTTTTACTCAAACCTCTTTACAGTCCCGAAGCAAACGCGGACGGGAGGCCCATATTAAAAGGGCCATACAAATTCCTGTATATCAGGTCTTTCCGATGGAGTCGATCCGATCGGTGGCCACTGCCCTACAAGGGGAGGATTGGTTAGCCACGATCGACATCAAAGATGCTTATTTGCACATTCCCATCTTTCCAGTCCACCAAAAATTTCTACGCTTTGCAGTAGAAGGGCGCCATTTTCAGTTCAGAGCCTTACCCTTCGGTTTGGCCACAGCACCACGAGTGTTTACAAAAATTCTGGCCCTTTATTGGCCAATCTAAGAACACAAGGTGTAATGATAATGGCATATCTGGATAACTTGTTGCTGATAGACCACTCAGTGAAAAAACTAGACGTGGTCGTTCACAAGACAATCAAGTATCTGGAATCTCACGGTTGGATTATCAACCGAGACAAGTCAGCCCTAAAAACCAGTCAAAAGTCTGGAATACTTGGGGCTAAGGTTGGATTCAGGCCAGAGAAAAATATTCTTGCCTCGAGGAAAGGTGTTGTCTTTGAAAGATTTGATCCACTTAGTGGGTACAAAAAAGACAGCCGTCCATACGCCTGTATATGAGGCTGCTGGGAAAAATGGTGGCATCATTCGAAGCAGTACCCTACGGTCAATTCCATTCAAGGAATTTGCAAGGGGCCATACTGTCAGCCTGGAACAAAAAAATTCAGGCCTAGACTTACAATGTCCTTGTCCCCTTCCGTTCGCAAGAGCCTCCGTTGGTGGTTGGTTTCCCAGAATCTGGAAAAAAGGAAATCCTTCAGTCCGATTTCTTGGGAGGTGGTCACTACAGATGCCAGCCTTATAGACTGGGGAGCAGTACTGGAGCAATAGTCTCTCCAGGGCAGATGGTCGGATGCAGAAAAGGCCCTGCCCATCAATCTCTTAGAGATACGAGCAGCCCGGTATGCCCTAGTAGCATGGACATCCAAACTCCAAGGGTCCCCTGTCAGAATTCAATCAGACAATGCCACAGCAGTGGCATATATCAATCATCAGGGGGGCACCAGGAGTCGTGCAGCCCAAAGGGAAGTAAATTACATCCTGAAATGGGCAGAAAGATATGTCCCAGCCATATCTGCGGTATTCATTCCAGGAGTGGAGAAGTGGAAGGCGGACTTTCTAAGTCGCCAGCAATTAGGCCCAGAGGAAGGGTCCCTTCACCCCGAGGTTTTCTGGACAATATGTCAGCGGTGGGGAACATCGGATGTAGATCTTCTAGCATCCAGATTCAACGCAAAGGGGGACAGGTTTGTCTCTCGGACAAGGGATCCCCTAGCTTGCGGCTCGGATGCCCTAGTGTTCCCTTGGGATCAGTTCAAGCTGATATATGCATTCACACCGCCACAATGGTTACCTCGATTACTCCGCAGAATCAGGGTAGAAAAGAAACCAATGATTCTGGTGGCTCCAGCGTGGCCCCGAAGAGCGTGGTACGTGGAGATTGTAAAATGTCAGTGGGGAGTCCTTGGACTCTCCCACATCGTCCGGACCTGCTTTCGCAAGGACCGATATACCACCCTTCCTTACCAGCCCTAGGTTTGACGGCCTGGCTATTGAAGCCCACATTCTAAAAAAGAGAGGGCTCTCTAATTCTGTGGTATCTACCATGATCAATGCCAGGAAGCCGGTATCCAGGCAGATCTACTATAGAATCTGGAAGGCGTACATCGCCTGGTGTGAAGCCAAGAAATGGCATCCACGTAAGTACGTAATAGGTAGGAGTCTGGACTCCCTACAATGGGCTGTAGATAGGAAGCTTGCCTTGAGTACTATCAAGGGTCAGATTTCGGCCTTGTCAATATTTTTTCAAAGGCCCTTGGCTTCGCATTCACTAGTCAAAGCCTTTATACAAGGAGTGATGCGTATTAGTCCTCCGGTTAATATTCCCATATGTCCATGGGATCTAAACTTGGTTCTGTCGGTTCTACAGAAACAACCATTTGAACCATTACAGCATATTTCCTTGGTGCTTCTCACCAGGAAATTGATTTTTCTAGTAGCCATTTGTTCGGCTAAAAGAGTATCGGAATTAGCAGCTATGTCCTGTAAGGAGCCATATCTGGTTATCCATAAGGACAGAGTAGTGTTACGTCCTCATCCAGCCTTTCTTCCTAAGGTGGTATCGAGGTTTCATTTGAACCAAGATGTGGTTCTTCCTTCTTTTTTCCCCAAACCTACTTCGGTAGAGGAAAAGTTATTGCATTCTTTGGATGTAGTAAGAGCAGTTAAAGCTTATCTAAAAGCCACTGCTCAGATTCGCAGAACGGATACTTTGTTTATTCTGCCGGAAGGCCCCAGAAGGGGTCAGGCAGCGTCAAAATCTACTTTAGCCAAGTGGATTCGACAGGTCATAATACAAGCCTATGGCTTGAGAAATAGACCGCCTCCGTTCAAAGTTAGGGCGCACTCCACGAGAGCAGTTGGAACTTCATGGGCAGTGCATCACCAGGCCTCCCTGGCTCAAATCTGTAAGGCCGCAACATGGTCTTCAGTACACACGTTTACTAGGTTCTACCAGGTGGACGTTAGAAGTCAGGAGGATGTCGCCTTTGGGCGCAGTGTGTTGCAGGCCGCAAAAGATCCTCATGTCTGATAGCGCTCAGCTTATATATGGTGTATCCCCCCCCTCATTTGGCATTGCTTTAGGACATCCCATTAGTAATGACTATGTCGCTCTGTGTCCCGTGATGTACGAAAAAGAAAATAGGATTTTTATAACAGCTTACCTGTAAAATCCTTTTCTTGGAGTACATCACGGGACACAGAGCTCCCACCCCTCTTTGGGGACACTTATTGCTTTGCTACAAAACTGAGGTGCTCCCGGATGGGAGGGGCTTATATAGGGGAGGGTACTTCCGGTTTTGGAAGTTGCCAGTGCCAGCACCTGACGGTATCTATATAACCCATTAGTAATGACTATGTCGCTCTGTGTCCCGTGATGTACTCCAAGAAAAGGATTTTACAGGTAAGCTGTTATAAAAATCCTATTTTCTCTGACATCCATGGACTGACACGGTGTCTCTTTACACTTTACACGTGGGTTATGTCCCTGCTTGCAGGAGAAGACCTAGGCAGAATGTGAAATGTTATAGATACATTCTAAAAGCCAGAGCTGAACAGCCCCACCCAGGGGGCGGTCCCTCCGGACATAACCCTCCCACTACAGTCAGCAGACTTCAGTTCGTAACAAAGCAGTACAAACTTAAAAGGAAGGGTGGGTGCCGTGTCAGTCCATGGATGTCAGAGAAAAGGATTTTACGGTGAGTACAAAAAATCCTATTTTCTCTTACCATCCATGGACTGACACGGTGTCTCTTTACACTTTACACGTGGGATGTCCCAAAGCAGTGTCAAGAGGGATGGGAGCAGTATAAATGGAAAAACCAAAACTTCACTCCAATAAGGCAGAGCTCCTCAACGGAGGAGTCGCAACTTTAAACAGCGGCCTGCAGCACCCTGCGGCCGAAGGAAGCATCCCAAGATGCAGCCACATTAACCTTATAAAACTTAAAAGGCATGAACAGCCGACCAGGTCGCCGCCTTGCACACTTGTGCAACCGACGCTTGATGTCGGGAAACCCAGGAAGCACCAATTGCCCTGGTGGAATGCGCCGTAACCGGAAAGGGAGGCGCCCGCCCTTTGAGAGCATAGGCTTGAATGACGGTTTGTCTGATTCCCCTAAAAATGATGGCAGACGAAACCGCTTGGCCCTGTTATGGACCAGAGACAGTCACAAACAGTGAGTCGGACTTCCGAATAGAAGCAGTAGCAGACAGGTACACCCGTAAGGCTTGTACCACCTCCAAAATGTGCAGCGCAAACTCTCTGGGATGCGATGGGTGAGGACACAAGGACGGGAGGGCAATGTCCTCATGTAGGTGAAAGGTCGACACCACCTTTGGCAAAAAAGGAAGGTCGCGGATGCAACACCGCCTTATCTTTATGGATGACTAAATATGGCGACTTGCAGGACAAAGCCGCCAACCCAGACACTCGTCAAACAGAAGTGATTGCCACTAAAAAGGCCACCTTCTGAGACAAGACAAGAGGGGAATATCCTGGATATTCCGAAAAGGA
Source organism: Rana muscosa (assembly GCA_029206835.1). Lineage (NCBI taxonomy): Eukaryota > Metazoa > Chordata > Amphibia > Anura > Ranidae > Rana > Rana muscosa. The sequence continues at coordinate 286,512,983 of CM055128.1, forward strand.
GGTTCCTGGAGGACCGAGAGCACCAAATTCAGATCCCACGGTGGGAGAGGAGGCTTGACAGGAGGGAGCACATGGCGAACCCCCAACACAAGGTGCTAACCAAGAAAATGACCCGCTAGAGGTCGCTGAAAGAAGACGGCCAAGGCCAAAATCTGATCCTTGATGGTACTCAAAGCAAGCTTTTGGGTCACTCCACACTGCAGAGGACGCAGGATTCTGGGGACGGAATACGTCCGAGGATGCCAGTCCAGCGCTTCGCACATGGCGATATAAGCTTTCCAGGCACGGTGATAGATCTGCCTGGAGGAAGACTTCCGTGTCCTTAACATGGTCAAAATGACAGTCCGAGAGACCTCAGTCCCTCAACACCTGGCTTTTAACAGCCCTGCCTTTAAAGCCAGAGACTGTAAGCCGGATGAAACATAGGACCTTGAGACTGAAGGTCCTCCTCATCGGCAACCGCCAGGGAACGTCCGCGGCGAGACGTACCAAATCAGCGTACCAGTGATGCTGAGGCCAATCTGGAACAATTAGAATCGCTGGAGTTTATATCAGGCGATAAGGACCCTATGGGGCCACCAACGCATCCGAGGCATCGCCCAAGGATCCCTGGATCTGGCCACAACCTCGACCCTTGCGATTGAGTCGAGAGGCCATCAGGTCCACATCCGGCGTGCCCCACCGTCGGTAAAGGAGTTGAAATATGCAAGGACCACTCTTCTTGGTCCGGTGTCTGGTGATTGGCGACTCAGATAGTCCGCCTGCCCATTGTCTATGCCCAGAATGTAAAATGGCCTACATTCCCGGCCCACTTCAGGATACGGACTACCTCGGAAGCTGCAGCTGAGCTCCGAGTTCCCCCTTGATGGTTTACATACGCCACCGCCGTGGCGGTGTCCGACTGGCTCCTGATGGAGCGACCCCGTACTCTCTCCGACCTGAGGAGAGAGACAGTCCGATGGCCCGTATTTCCAGAACAGTGATTGGTAAACGGGCTCGTCTGGAGTCCAAGGCCTGAGCCGACAGGACTCCCCAGACTCCACCCCAGCCCGTCAGGCTGGTGTCCGTCGTGAGTACTGTCCATTGGATGGGAGGGGAACAACTTTCCGGACCGAAGAGCCGAGGATCTCAACCACCATGTCAGGGGCGCCCTGACCTGGTGAATCACCTGGATCTGAAGATCCAAGGACAACGGGGATTTGTCCCAGGTGGACAAGATCTCCTTCTGCAATGCCCTGGTGTGTGATTGGGCATACGGAACGGCCGCGAAGGAGGTCACCATGAGTCTCGGGACTCTCATGCAAAAAACGGATTGACAACCATTTTTGGGATGTCAGCACCCGCACCGCAGACTGAAGTGTCAGCAACTTCTCCAGAGGTAGGAGACCTTTGCCTCCAAGGAGTCCAGAATCAGAACTAGATACTCCAGACACTGAGTCGGGACCAGGACTGACTCCTGAATGTTCAGGAACCACCCGAGTCCCTGAGGGTCTAATTGACGATAGTCACCTTTCCTCTAAGTCTGATCCACTTTCTGCTCTTAGCAGAAGATCGTCCAGATAGCCCACGACAGCAATGCCTCGCTGTAACAGAAGGCTAGAACCGGAGCAAGCACCTTGGTGAACACCCTTGGTGCCGAGGCTAGGCCGAAAGGAAGAGCCACAAACGATAGTGGACTTCGCTGATCGCAAAGCGCAGAAACGTCTGGTGACTTGCGCAGATCGGAACATGCAAGTAGGCGTCCTTGAAGTCCAAGGACGCCAGAAGAAAATCCCTTTGGTGGAGTGTAGCGATCACCGTGCGAATGGATTCCATGCGGAATTTCTGCACCTTCTCGAAGGCATTCAGGGCCTTGAGGTCCAGGATAGGTCGAACCACGTCCTATTTTTGGGACGACAAACAGATTCGAGTAGAATCCCTGAAAACTCTCCTGTGACGGAACCGGCACAATCACTCCGGACCTGATCAAATCCTGTACAGCCCCCAAGAGGGCTGCCCGACAGGTAGGAAGGAGAGGAAGATTTGAGGGAAAGAATCTGTCTGGGGGCCAGGATCGGAATACTATCCTGTATCCTGAGGTGACCACCTCGCACACCCACCAGTCAGAGATTCGGGAGGACCACCGATTCGTGACCTGCAAAGTCGTCCCCCCACCCCAGAGTCGGGCGGAGGCAAGACTTCACGCGGAGGCGGGCTTGGGAGCCGCTTGTTTGGCTTACGCACCCAGGGGCACTTGTGCCCACCAGCCGCACTGCCGTCCGTCTGAGAGGGCGTACCCGTGGACTCTGACTGACGAAAAAACCCCGTTTTGCTGGAAAGGAAGGCCCCTGTTTGCGGCGGGCCTCCTCACCCTTGCTAGTCTAAGGAAGAAGAGTGTTTTTACCTCCCATGACGATGTCATCCAGAGCAGCACCGAAAGGTCTACCACCTTTAAATGGTAGATCCGTCAGGAGCTTCTTAAGGCTAGGTCAGCAGACCAGCACTTCAACCAGATAAGACGACGCAATACCACCACCGAGACAGAGGCCCTGGATTTTAAAAGGACCGCGTCCAACGTGGCGTCGCACACATAAACCAGGCCCTGAACCAGTTGGTGGGCCAAAGCAACTGTGTCTGGAGGAAGATTATGCTCCTGTACAGCTAGGTGCAACATTTTTGCCCAACCTGTAGGTGTTTAAGACACAAGGGTCGCCGCTACCACAGGCCGTAGGGCGGATCCCAACAAGGCAAACATGGCTCTGCTCACCACTTCTGACCTCCTGTCAGTGGGGTCCTCAAATGCACTAGTCCCCTCCATCGGGAGAGTGATGGCCTTGTTCAACCGGGCGACTGGAGGGTCGACCCTGGGGAGAAGCCCACTTTTTAAGTAGGGCATCTTCAAGGGGTATCTGATAGACAAACGCCGCGGGACCATAAAAAAATTCTTCTGCGGCTTTTCCCAGACCTTATCAATAAGCTGGTCAAAGAAAGTACATATGGAAAAACCTCTTTAGAAGGCCTGGCCTTAAAAGAACCAAAGGAGACTGTATCCGCCTGAGGTTCTGCATCCGCAGCATTTTAGCTTGAGAGTGTCCCTCACCGCAGTCATGAGTACACTAACAAGCGCCCTATCATTTACTGACTCAGAACTGGAGTTTTCCTCATAAGGAATGTCCTGTTCAAAACCATCCAATACATTCAGAACTAGGGTCCTGAGCGGTAGTGGCTAGGCCCATATCTGAATCAGCGCACTGCCCTCATGAAGTAAAGTGGGAAGAGGGCGCTTTTTTGCTCCCTTGCGCTTGCACACAGCTCCCATCCTGGTCAGAAATGATTCCAGGACTGCCCACAACTGGTCCCTAGGGACCGCAGGTGCTGAAGCACTGCCTGTTGTCCACTGACATTTAGGGGAAGCTGGTGACAGAGACTCCATATTGCCCCCCTCTGAGACTCCTCAGATAAAAAGTCCACCCACAGGCTGTGCTGACTGAGGAGGGAGCGCCCAGGGGACTCACCAAACCGGACCAGGGACCGCTCAGTTCCGCTGTCTGTACCGCGCTGTGTCAGCGCTGGTGAGCTGTGAGGAGATTGTGAGGAGATTCGCGCTGTGACAGCAGCGCTAGAGGCCAAAACTAGTGCTGAAGAGCGCAAGGGCTACAAGAAAATGGCCGCCGCACTTCACTGAGGCGATCCGCCGCAAGATGGCCGCCATGACTAAGCAAAAGTGAAAAAAACAGCACACACACAGCGCCACTCGGCGCTCAGGCCCCAAAACACACAAAAAAAGGCCCCAAGCTTATCTGCAGACCAGCATTAGCCCCTCCAAGAACAGTGTGACCCCCAGGCACCCCACACAGCACAGCGCCAGCAATAGTGACAGAGAGTGACAATGAAATACAGGGGGAGACAGGGAAAATCCCCCACAGAGAAACACACAGCCTTTTGTACTCACCTGCAGGCAGGAGAGACTACTTACCCGTCCCCTGAGGGACCCACTGGTGTGTTTCTGACAGGACTATCACAGTGCAGTACTGAGTAGCTGTCGGCCTGGTCCACCGCGAAAGATACAGTCAGTCAGGAACTGTTCAGTCTTGAGAGGACCGTGGGAGCATGAAAGCAAACCCGGCCACCCCTGGAGTCATGGGGTATGTCGTGAACTGAGTCTCACGCACACAAGGCGAGGATCAGCACGCTTGATGGTCGGACAGGGAAGACTACGAGGATATCTTGTACCCAACCTGTTGCCCAGCCGACAGTTGATAGAAAATTCTCAAAAATAAAATAAAAAAGAACTCCAGAAAAGGAATAAAAATAGGTCAGGAGACTGGCTCCTGAGAGAGCCACGTCTTCTCCTTCTGCTAGGCAGAAAAAAACTGAAGTCTGCTGACTGTAGTGGGAGGGTTATGTCCGGAGGGACCGCCCCCTGGGTGGGGCTGTTCAGCTCTGGCTTTTAGAATGTATGTATAACATTTCACATTCTGCCTAGGTCTTCTCCTGCAAGCAGGGACATAACCCACGTGTAAAGTGTAAAGAGACACCGTGTCAGTCCATGGATGGTAAGAGAAAAAATGATATTTTCTACTTTTTGTTATAAGAAAAATCGAATAAACTCAATTTTAGTCATACATTTAGGCCAAAATGTATTCAGCCACATGTCTTTAGTAAAAAAATGTCACTAAGCGTATATTTATTGGTTTGCGCAAAAGTTATAGCGTTTACAAACTAGGGTACATTTTCTGGAATTTACACAGCTTTAAATTTATGACTGCCTATCTCATTTTTTGAGGTGCTAAAATGGCAGGGCAGTACAAAACCCCCCCAAATGACCCCATTTTAAAAAGTAGACACCCCAAGGAAATTGCTGAGAGGCATGTTGAGCCCATTGAATATTATTTTTTTTTGTCCCAAGTGATTGAATAATGACAAAAAAAAATAAAAAAATTACAAAAAGTTGTCACTAAATGATATATTGCTCACACATGCCATGGTTATATGTGGAATTGCACCCCAAAATACATTCTGCTGCTTCTCCTGAGTACGGGGATACCACATGTGTGGGACTTTTTAGGAGCCTAGCCACGTACAGGACCCCGGAAACCAAGCACCGCCTTCAGGATTTCTAAGGGCGCAAATTTTTGATTTCACTCCTCACTACCTATCACAGTTTTGAAGGCCATAAAATGCCAAAATAGCACAAAACCCCCCCAAATGACCCCATTTTAGAAAGTAGACACCCCAAGGAAATTGCTGAGAGGCCTGTTGAGCCCATTGAATATTTTTATTTTTTTTGTCCCAAGTGATTGAATAATGACAAAAAAAAAAAAAAAATACAAAAAGTTGTCACTAAATGATATATTGCTCACACATGCCATGGTTATATGTGGAATTGCACCCCAAAATAAATTTTGCTGCTTCTCCTGAGTACGGGGATACCACATGTGTGGGACTTTTTAGGAGCCTAGCCGCGTACGGGACCCCGAAAACCAATCACCGCCTTCAGGATTTCTAGGCACAAATTTTTGATTTGACTCCTCACTACCTATCACAGTTCCGAAGGCCATAAAATGCCAAAATAGCACAAAACCCCCCCAAATGACCCAATTTTGGAAAGTAGACACCCCAAGCTGTTTGCTGAGAGGCATGGTGAGTATTTTACAGCTCTCATTTGTTTTTGAAAATGAAGAAAGAACATTTTTTTTTTCTTTTTTTTTTCAATTTTCAAAACTTTGTGACAAAAAGCGAAATCTGCAAAATACTCACAATACCTCTCAGCAAATAGCTTGGGGTGTCTACTTTCCAAAATGGGGTCATTTGGGGGGGTTTTGTGCCATCTGGGCATTCCATGGCCTCCGAAACTGTGATAGGCAGTGAGAAGTGAAATCAAAAATTTACACCCTTAGAAAGCCTGAAGGCGGTGATTGGTTTTTGGGGTCCCGTACGTGGCTAGGCTCCCAAAAAGTCTCACACATGTGGTATCCCCGTACTCAGGAGAAGCAACAGAATGTATTTTGGGGTGTAATTCCACATATGCCCATGGCATGTTTGAGCAATATATCATTTAGTGACAACTTTGTGCAAAAAAAAAAAAAATAATTCTTTTTTCCGCAACTTGTGTCAACATATAAAATATTCCATGGACTCGACATGCCTCTCAGTATATAGCTTGGGGTGTCTACTTTCCAAAATGGGGTCATTTGGGGGGGTTTTGAACTGTTCTGGCATTTTATACACAACATTAGGAAGCTTACATCCACTCTTCTAACCACTTGAAGACAAAGCCCTTTTTGACACTTTTTGTTTACATGAAAACATATTTTTTTTTGCAAGAAAATTATGTTGAAACCCCAAACATTATATATATTTTTAAAGCAAAGGCCCTACAGAATAAAATGGTGGGTGTTGCATTTTTTTTTTCTACACAGTATTTGCGCAGCGATTTTTCAAACGCATTTTTTTGGGAAAAAATACACTTTTTTTAATTTTAATGCACTAAAACACACTATATTGCCCAAATGTTTGATGAAATAAAAAGGATGATCTTAGGCTGAGTACATAGATACCAAACACGACATGTTTTAAAATTTCGCACAAACGCGCATTGGCGACAAACTACATACATTTTTAAAAGCCTTTAAAAGCCTTTACAGGTTACCCCGTTAGATTTACAGAGGAGGTCTACTGCTAAAATTACTGCCCTCGATCTGACCTTCGCGGTGATACCTCACATGCATGGTGCAATTGCTGTTTACATATGACGCCAGACCGACGCTTGCGTTCGCCATTGGGCAAGAGCAGGGCAGGTCAGGGGTGCTTTTTTATTTTATTTTTAAACTGTTGCTTCCATATTTTTTTTTTTTTTTTTTTTTTATCATTTTTATTGTTATCTGAGGGAATGTAAATATCCCTTATGATAGCAATAGGTAATGACAGGTACTCTTTTTTGAAAAAACTGGGGTCTATTGGACCCTAGATCTTTCCTCTGCCCTCAAAGCATCTGACCACACCAAGATCGGTGTGATAAAATGCTTTCCCAATTTCCCAATGGCGCTTTTTATATCCGGGGGGGGGACATTCCCTCCCACTGCTTGTAAAAGCAGTCCAGAGGCTAATTAGCCACTAGGATTGCTTTTACAGGAAAGCCGGCCGCTGGCTGAAAAGAATGATACCAAGATGATACCTAAACCCGCAGGCATCATTCTGGTATAAACATTCAAAGTCCAGCAACATACCAGTACATTGCTGGTCCTTGTTGGACATGTATTGTAATCTTTTTTTTCATGCAGCCTGTTGGCTGAACGAAAAAAAAAGATTGATCGGTGGGTATGCCCACCATTAGAATACCGCCCTTCATCCACCCACTTCTAATGATGGGCATATATGCACCATTTATATATGCCGAAGCATGGGGGCATCTTCCCGCAAAAGTTATGCCGCGTACACATTGTCAGACTTTTCCACGGGCAAGCCTCCGTCTGAATTTCGACCGTATGTACGCGGCATTAGGAGCAATAACGCTCCTCCGCCCCTGCTGCCCCAATGCTTCGGCATATATGCTTTTTTTTTTTTAACTGTGGTGGTGAAATCACCTCCTACAGCACTGGAGTCGCAGGGATCAGGCCTGTCTCTGCGAACGCTGCAGTTATGTGTGTTGTGTTTTGCAAGTGACAGTGATCGATCGATACTGCACTTGGGTGGCCTGGGCTGGATGGAGGGGCAAAACGCAGGTGCTAGCAGGTATCTGGGCTGATCCCGCTAACACTGCGTTTTTGGGAACCCTAAACTGCTGGGGACGCTAGTATAGATCTGATCAGATCAGATATTGATCTGTTCAGATACTATACCACTAAGGGGGGTGTATGCTTAACGCGTGGGTGTTAGCGCTACTGGCACTAACCTGACGCTGCCTGGGGTGTGACGCAGACCCTCTCTGACGCTAAAACCTAATTGATATCACCCGCCGGGCGATCGGGGGTTAAACCTTTATTGGGTTATATACGGCGGGTGCCCTGACACTATAAAAAGCAAACTAACTAACCAGCGTCACCCGTAACACTTATATGATGATCACTGGTGAAAGGGTTAACTAGGGGCAATTAGGGGGTTAAAACCTTTATTAGGTAATATATGGGGGTACCTGACGCTATATAAAAACCTGACGGCGAACCTAAAAAAAAATTACTGGCTACCTATCGGCATCACCGACACTAAGACAACGATCATAAAAACTATCGCTTAGCGACAGTGGTGATAGAGGGTGAAAGGGTTACCTGGGGGGCGATCAGGGGGTTAAACCTTTATTAGATAATATATGGGGGTACCTGACGCTATAAAAACCTGTGGCGAACCTAAAAAAAAATACTGGCTACTGATCTGCATCACCGATGCTAAGACAGCGATCAGAAAAATGATCGCTTAGCGACAGTGGTGATAGGGGGTGAAAGGGTTACCTGGGGGGCGATCAAGGGGGTTAAACCTTTATTAGGTAATATATTGGGGTACCCGACGCTATAAAAACCTGCGGCGAACCTAAAAAAAATTACTGGCTACCGATCAGCATCACCGACGCTAAGACATCGATCAGAAAAATGATCGCTTAGCGACGGCGGTGCTAGGGGGTGAAAGGGTTACCTGGGGGGTGATCAAGGGGGTTAAACCTTTATTAGGTAATATATGGGGGTACCCGACGCTATAAAAACCTGCGGCGAACCAAAAAAAAATTACTGGCTACCGATCAGCATCACCGACGCTAAAACATTGATCAGAAAAATGATTGCTTAGCGACGGCGGTGCTAGGGGGTGAAAGGGTTATCTGGGGGGTGATCAGGGGGTTAAACCTTTATTAGGGGGGGTTAGGGGGCTACACTGGACCTAAAACTAAATGTAGTGACACTTTTACAGTCACAAATGTCACTGATTGTAGTGATCACTAAATAAATGGTCACTGCAATCAGTGACACTGTGACTGGGGGCTGATCTGGGGGGTGATCTGGGGGTGTCTGGGGGAGGGCGATTTATGTGCCTATGTGTCCTGGTTTCAGTGTGCTGTTTTGTGCACTAACCTGCATCTTCTCCTGTACGGCGCTCGGTATATGTGAGCGCCGCAGGAGAGATGACATCACTTCCTCCTGCCTGTGTAAACAGTACACAGGCAGGGGAAGCTTTCTCATTCGCCGGGAGCGATCGAGAGGGGGGGGGGGCGGAATCGAATGGCCGTCCCCTCATGCCGGATCGCTCCCGAAGGTAAAACGACCACCCACTGTAAAGAAGGGGGGTCCGATCGGACCCCCCAACTATATAAAGGCAATCACGTATATGTACGTGATTCTGCCTGTCGGTGCCATTCTGCCGCCGTATATTTACAGTGGGCGGTCGTTAAGTGGTTAAAGGAAAGGTGGGTGCTGCGTCGGTCCATGGACGTCAGAGAAACAGATTTTACGGTGAGTACAAAAATCCTATGTTCTCTTATCGTCCATGGACCGACGCAGCTCTCATACTGATTACATGTGGGACGTCCCAAAGCAGTATAAGAAAAGGGTGGGAGCAAAAAAAGTAAGGAACAACCAAAACTTCACTCCAAACCAGCAGAGCCCCTCAACGGAGGAGTTGCAACATTAGACAGCGGCCTGCAACACTTTGCGGTCGAAGGAAGAATCCGAAGATGCAGCCACATCAACCTCGTAGAACTTTGAAAAGGTATGAACGGACGACCAGGTCGTCGCCTTGCACACTTGTGCAACCGACGCTTGATGTCGGAAGGCCCGGGAAGCACCAATTGCCTTGGTGGAATGCGCCGCAACCGGAAAGGGAGGCGCCCGCCCCTTAACCACTTGCTTACTGGGCACATAACCCCCTTCCTGCCCAGGCGAAATTTCAGCTTTCGGCACTGCGTCGCTTTGAATGACAATTGCGTGGTCGTGCGACGTGGCTCCCAAACAAAATTGACGTCCTTTTTTTCCCACAAATAGAGCTTTCTTTTGGTGGTATTTGATCACCTCTGCGGTTTTTATTTTTTGCGCTATAAACAAAAAAAGAGCGACGATTTTGAAAAAAAAACAATATTTATTACTTTTTGCTATAATAAATATCCCAATTTTTTTTTAAAAAAGTTTTTTTTTCTCAGTTTAGTCCGATACGTATTCTTCTACATATTTTTGGTAAAAAAAAATCGCAATAAGCGTTTATTGATTGGTTTGCGCAAAAGTTATAGCGTCTACAAAATAGGGGATAGTTTTATAGCATTTTTATTAATATTTTTTTTTTACTAGTAATGGCGGCGATCAGCAATTTTTATCGTGACTGCGACATTATGGCGGACACATCGGACACTTTTGACACCATTTTGGGACCATTCACATTTATACAGCGAACAGCGCTATAAAAATGCACTGATTACTGTATAAATGTGACTGGCAGGGAAGGGGTTAACACTAGGGGGCGGGGAAGGGGTTAACTATGTTCCCTATTTGTGATTCTTACTGTGGGGGGAGGGGACTGATTGGGGGAGGAGACCGATCTGTGTCCCTATGTACAAGGGACACAGCATCGGTCTCCTCTCTCCCTGACAGGACATGGATCTCTGTGTTTACACACAGAGATCCACGTCCTGCTTCTGTAACTGCCGATCGAATGTACCTGGCGGACATCGCGGCCGCCAGGCACGCTCCTCGGCATCACGTGATGCGCGCCGCACAGCTGTTCCCCGCCGCGCGCCCTCGGCGGCGCGCGGCGGGATGTAAACAGAGAAGGACGTCCTGGGGACGTCCTCTCGGCACTTGAGAGCCGCGCTGCAGCCGTCTTTCGGCTATAGCGCGGGTCTCAAGTGGTTAAGGGCATAGGCCTGTATGACGGTCTGCCTGATCCACCTAAAGACGGTGGCAGACGACACCGCTCGGCCCTGTTTTGGACCAGACACAGATTTCCGAATGGAAACAGTAGCAGACAGGTACACTCGTAAGGCTTGTACCCATCTTAATGTATGAAGCGCAAACTCTCAGGGATGCGATGGGTGAGGACACAAGGACGGAAGGACAATGTCCTTCTTAAGGTGAAAGGCCAAGACCATCCTTAGAAAAGAAGGATGGTCGTGGGTGCAACACCAACATATCCTTATGGAGGACCAAGTAAGGCGACTTGCCAGACAAGGCCGCCAACTCAGACACCTGTCTAACCGAAGCAATGGTCACTAAGGCCAACTTCCGGGACAAGGTCAAGAGAGGAATCTCTCCGATATTCTCAAAGGGATGTTCTTGGAGAACCGAGATGCATCAGAATCAGATCCCAAGTAGGGAGAGGAGGCTTGACAGGGGGATCACATGGCGAACCCCCTGCACAAAAGGTGCTAATCAAGGAATGGCCAGGTATCGGTCGTTGAAAAAGACAGCCCGGGCCGAAATCCGACCCTCAAAAAAGGCATGCAAGGCCAGCTTTTGGGTCACACCATGCTGTAAGAACAGCAAAATCCTGGGAACGGAATACATCCGAGGATGCCCCTCAAGTTCCTCGCACATAGCGATGTAAGCCTTCCAGGTACGGTGAGATATCTTTCTGGAGGAAGATTCCCGTGTCAACAACATAGAAGAGATGACCGAATACGAGAGAACTCGGTCCTTTAGCACCTGGCTTTAAACAGCCATGCCATTAAAGCCAAGGACTGTAAAGCAGGATGAAGTATGCTCTGCGAAGCCGGCGAGGCAACAACAGTAGCAGAGGGTAAGCATATATCAGGCGATACTGCCCCCACGGGCTTCCAACGCGTCTAACGCATCCGCCCAGGGGTCCCTGGACCTGACCACGATCTTGCCACCTTGCGAGTGAGCCGAGAGGCCACAAGGTCCACTTCCGGTGCCCCACCTCCGGTAAAGAAGGTGGAAACACCTCCGGATGCAAGGACCCTTCGCCTGCAATGCACACGGCCGACAGGACCGTCTTGCAGCGAGATGTATGAAAATCCCAAAGAGACTCCGCAATGTATCGGAGAAGGGAGGCCTTAGTGTACAGGGTGCCTCAAATGTTGGCCAATAAAGGCAACTTGACGGAACTTCCCTAGAAACTCGGTCAGAGGACTAGTACCTCAGGCTCCACAGGTGGCGCAAACCCACCCCGGGCACAGAGACCCTAAAGGCTAAAGCAGTTGTAGTGCACCTGCTAGACGACTGATGGATGAAGCAGAGGCTTTTGCCCAGTCATTGAGCTACAAAAAATGCCAGAGACGCAGCCACTAACGGGCGCAACGCCAACCCCAGGCTGGCGAACACAGTCCAAGCCAGCGCTTCTGATCACCACTGAAAGCAGGTGGAAAGTGATACCCCTGAAACCAGGGATCCTTGTGACAATGCTCCATCCAGCAGCTACCCATGGATAGGTGCTGATTGTGCAAACACATAGTTTATACTATGTATTGCGTCAAACGCACAAATGGAGAGTGTGGGAGGAAACTCACCCAGCCACAAAGAGCATAATACCACCACATACGGCGTATGTAGTTTAGTATTTGTGGATAAAACTATTAAACGCGTATATACTGTGCCAGCGACGAAGGTGCGCACATCATCGGGGCCTGGACGTAAACCAGCCACGCAGATTGCGTACACAACCGTGTAGGTATGTTAGCCTGCAAATAAACAAATTGCACATGTTTATACTGTGCATAGCGCTGAGAATGCGCACACCATTGGAACGCAGGGGAGAAACATGAGCACCCGGATGAAACCCATGCAGACTGCATACGCATACCGTGTATGGTATTATAGTATGTGTGCTAAACATTTTGCACAAGCCCATGTGTGCATAGCACCGAAGGCGCGCACACTGTTGGCGCGTGGGAGGAACCGAAGTACCCCACACATACTCAGAGAATGCAATACCTACAGCTACTGTAAATGTATTTAGTGTAGTGTATAGACATAATGTGTATGTTTACACCGTGTATTGCACCAAAGGCATGCATGTCATGTAGCATGGGCAGAAACCCACGCAGACTGCATACGCATACCGTGTAGGTATTATAGTGTGTGTGCTAAACCTTTTGCACAAGCTCATGTGTGCATAGCACCGAAGGCGCGCACACCGTTGGCGCGTGGGAGGAACCGAAGTACCCCACGCATACCCAGAGAATGCAATACCTACAACTACTGTGAATGTATTTAGTGTAGTGTATAAACATAATGTGTATGTTTACATCGTGTATTGCACCAAAGGCATGCATGTCATGTAGCGTGGGCGGAAACCCACGCAGACTGCAAAGACATACCGGGTAGGTATGTTAGTATGTGGATATCCAATCGCACAAATTTAGACTGTGCATAGCGCCGAAGCGCCCATACCAATGGAGTGTGGGAGGGAACCGGAGTACCCGGAGGAAAACCACACAGACTGCCTACACATACCGTGTAGGTTTTATAGCATGCGTGATAAACATTGAACATGTTTAACTGTGCAGAAGGCCAAAGGCGCACATACCGTCAGCGTGTGGGAGGAAACCGGAACACTCAGAAGAACTCCACGCAGACAGCACACAGATACTGTGTAGGAATGATAGCATGTGAATGAACATATTGCACATGTTTATGCTGTGCATTTCCATTGGAGCGTGGGGGGAAACCGGAGTACCCGGAGGAACCCCACGCAAACAGTATACCCATACTGTAAACATGTATAATATGTGCAATAAACATATTGAACATGTGTATACTGTGCAGAGAGCCGAAGCGCACATACCATGAGAGTGCGGGAGGACACCGGAGCCCCCGCCAACCCAGAGAGTATAATACATACATATACTGTGAATGTACCTGGAGTCGTGCATAAACATATTTTGTACATTTATATCATGTATGGCACTGAAACACAGCATTGGAACGTGGGAACAGCCACGCAGACACAGAGACCAATAACACATACATACACTGTGAATGTATGCAGTGTAGAGGTATAGGATGAGTTTAAATTATGGCGCAGAGGCGCATAATCTTCTCTGTATCATTCCAACTTGCTTGACTGTGCTGCTGAAGCAGCATGCAGGTAACAAGTAACCTCTGGTCCTCAGACCGTGTGTCTGTCAGAGCTCAAATCATTCCCCAGGAAATGGCGGGAAATGTTACCTCAGGTATCACACACACAAGGCTCACAGGGATTAGAGACATAAATGAATAAAGTCCTCCCTCATCCATGCTGCTCTTGAGGCAGTGTGTGAGGAAAACAGTGAGGAAACTGTGTAAAAGAAAAGCTTGTCACAGCAATTCCAGCCTGAGTGTGTTTCTCACATCATCAATGAGATCACTTACAAGCGCCCTGTCATTCACTGACACAGAACTGGAGTCTTCCTCACAAGGGAATGCCCTGTTCATAAACATTAAATATTCAGAGGTAGGGTCCTGAGCATAGTAGCTAGGCCCATATCTGACTCAGAGCGCACCTGAAGTAAAGATTTTTGTGGGGGGGAGGGGGCTTATAGCTCCTTTTGCTCGCACACCGCTTCCATTCTGACAGGAATGATTCCAGGACTGCTGACAACTGGTCCATAAGGACCGCAGGTGCAGGAAACATATGAACATGTTTAAATGTGCAGCACTGCCAGTTGCCCCAGGCAATGTGGAGAGCAGGTGTATCAGACTCCATAAACGCCACCCTCTGAGACCTTATACACTATACAGTGAATATACAGTCCACCCACTGGCTACGCTGAGGCTGAGGAGGGGATACCCGGGAGGACCCACCAACCCTTAAGTACAGCTCAGTCTGTGGGGAGATTGTGAGGGGATTCGCGCCGCCGCCAGAAATAAATGCGCGGCGGCCACAAGAAAATGGCCGCTGGCCGCAGCTATAACTGCGCCACTGAACGCCAAGATGGCCGCCGAGCGCAAAATTCAAAGCTCTAATGCGCGCCAATGGCGCACGCAATAACCACCTCAAACAGCACCAATGGCGCACGCAATAATCACCTCACACACCAGAAAAAAACTGCAGACATGAGCGCCCAGCCAGGCCAGAGTGACCCCCAAGCACCCCACCAGTACAGGGTGCAGAGAGCAGCATAACAGGGGAGGGACAGGGAGAAACCCCCACACACAGAAACACAGCCAGCATGTACTCACCTGCAGTAGGAGAGACTACTTACCCGTCCCTTTCAGGGACCCACTGGCTTGTTTCAGACAGACCTATCACAGAGTCGTACTGCGTAGCTGTCGGCCCGGTCCACCGCGAGAGATACAGTCAGTCAAGTACTGTTCAATCTTGAGAGGACCGCGGGAGCATGAAAGCAACCCGGCCACCCCTGGAGCCATGGGGTATGTCGTGAACTGAGTCTCACGCACACAAGGCGAGGATCAGCACGCTCGATGGTCGGACAGGGAAGACTATGAGGATACTAGTGTACCGAACCTGTTGCCCAGCCGACAGTTGATTGAAGATCTCAAAAATAAAATAATAAAATTCCCAAAGAAATAAAAATCAAAAGTAAAATCTTCCAGGAGACTGGCTCCTGGGAGCCACGTCTTCTCCTTCTGCTAGGCAGAAAAAAACTGAGGGTGCTAGCTGCAGGTGGGAGGGTAATGTCCGGAGGGACCGCCCCCCTGGGCGGGGCTGTTCAGCTCTGGCTTGTTCTAGAATGTTTTAACCTCTAACATTCTGCCTAGGTCTTCTCCTGGGAGCAGGGACATATACCCACATGTAATCAGTATGAGAGCTGCGTCGGTCCATGGACGATAAGAGAAATAGATTTTTATTGTGACTGCGACATTATGGGGGACACCTCGGACACTTTTGGGAACATTGTCATTTATACAGCGATCAGTGCTATAAAATGGCACTGATTACTGTGAAAATGACACTGGCAGTGAAGGGGTTAACCACTAGGTGGCGCTGAAGGGGTTAAGTGTGCCCTAGGGAGTGATTCTTACTGTAGGGGGGATGGGCTATGTGTGACAGGACAGTGATTACAGCTTCCGATTATAGGAAGCTGTGTACACTGTCCTGTCACTAGGAAGACTGGGGAAATGCTTGTTTACATAAGCATTTCCCCCTTCTTCCTCACCGTGACACGATCGCGGGTATGCCCACAGACATCGAGTCTGCGGGACCTGTGGTCGGAGTCACGGAGCTTGCGGCGCGTGCACAATGCCGGCTTCTTAAAGGGGACGTATATATACGTCCAGAGCCGCCATCAGGGGGGTACAGGCAGTACACCTGTAAGGGGCTCGGATGGCAACCCCCCCTTTTTTTGTTTTAGAAAATGTATTTACTTATTTTAATTTAGTTTTTTTTTTTTTTTTTGTAGTTTTTTTTTGTAAGGGGCCCAGAGGTCTCCAGGGCCCTGGATGGCAACCCCCCCCCCCCCTTTATTTTGTTCTTTTTTTTTGTTCGTCTGCACCCAAAGCCCCCCCCCCCCCCGACCACGACAATTTGCGGCGTTGCGATTCGTGAAACCCGCTTCTCAATTCACGGCAGCCCCCCGCTTCTCAATTTGCCCCAAAATTCCTGATGGCGGCCCTGTATACGTCCTTCTGCCTGTCCGTGCCATGCTGTCGACGTATATCGTCGTGCGCTGGTCGGCAAGCAGTTAAGTACCGAAATTTGGTGCCACTCCACGAGTATCTGCAATTTTAAAGCGTAACATGTTAGGTGTCTATTTACTTGGCGTAACATAATCTTTCACATTTTCTTTCACTTTTCACCAAAAAAAAGTAGGGCTAACTTTAGTGTTTTTTTTTGTTTTTTTTATATATTCATGAAACATTTTTTTCCCCCCCAAAAAAACGCATTTGAAAAACTGCTGCGTAAATACCGTGTAACCTAAAAAGTTGCAACAACCACCATTTTATTCCCATGGGTGTCTGCTAAAAATATATATATATATATATATATATATATATACCATAAGTAATATACAAATAATTATTATATATTGTTAAGGTAATTTACTATATTTTCAAAAACTGTACTCAAGCAGATGGCTTAACGGACAAATTACTGAAGTTTGAAGTTATTACTTCCAACCAGTAATTTCACAGTAAATAGATTAATAAATAATAAATTATTATGTTATAACATAATAATATATGATTTAGCTTGTACCTTTTCAACAGCAGCAGATTCTCATTCTCCCTCTTAACTGTGTGAGAAAAACATGGGATTATGGGTAAATCTTATACACATACACCCCCATGCTTTTTCCTTCTCCTTAAGAGGGCTGGGCTGGAAGGGAGCATGTGTCTTTTAGACACATGCCCCCTTCAATGACACTGCAGTGAGAAGACAGCCTCCACTGCAGCATTTTTATTGGACAGCTTGTTCCAATGGTGCTTTACCATTGGTCCGAGGCTCCAAGCTGTCCATTAAGCTCAGTTCTTCTGTCAGGAAGTGAGAGGCACTGTGAGCTCATCCTCTCAGTCTGCTGCAAACAGAGTGTGCCAGCTTGTATTTAAACTGGCCGCTCTGTGGGGGTTATTTACGAAAGGCAAATCCACTTTGCACTACAAGGGCACTTGAAAGTGCCCTTGTAAGTGCAGTCGCTGAAGATTGCTGTAGATCTGAGGGGAAGTTCTGAAATAGGGGAAGCTCTGCTGATTTTATAATCCAATCATGTGCAAGCAAAGTGGCTGTTTTTTATTTTCCTTGCATGTCCCCCTCAGATCTACAGCGACTGCACTTGTAGCGCAAAGTGGATTTGCCTTTCGTAAATAACCCCCAATATGTAGCTTCTGACAGGCTGCACAAGAAACCCCATATCTCATGAAGTATAGGTGGCAGGAGCCCCAAAATTTGACCAGTGGTGGGGTAGGACATCAGCCATTTGGGGTCCATGTGACCCCAGAATGTCAAGCTACGACCCTCAATCATTTTTTTTCTTTTTATGTTCATGGCACGTCCCTGATGTCCCTGATGTATGCCATCAATAAAAATTGAAGCCCAGTCCATACAGTTATTATAACATCCCAAACAGTCTTTGAGCAGTATTGCAAACAAATTAGGTATATGTAGGACGTGATGTTAACGTCACACAGTACCCTGAGCGCTATTGGTACAAACAAGTCTCTTGATGTGAGCTGAAGCACATTTCTTGAAATTAGTCAAGCATAATAAGCTCTATGCATGCAGTGTGAGAAAGGATCCAAAGCGAGTAGCAAGCAAGTTATTGCAGATAACAGAATAGCAGTCCTAGGCACTTAATTGTGGTAACCCACTCCTCCCTTACCATCAAAATAAACCTTTTATGCAAATATCTATCATGTGTTTTGGTGTGATACTATGCAGGTGCACTGGCGTGCTATTCAAAATGAACAGCACAACATCATGTGCACTGTGGTAACACGCACAGTAGTACAAACATTACAACACAGAAATGTAAATCTGGCTTGAGCAGCATTGGCATTGTGAAGGAAGTTTTTTCCTTTTAAATGTAGAAATTTTTCAATGATCAGATTTTCTGTCCAGCAGTTCCCAAAGATTAGTAATACATTTAACATGCCATGAGGCTGATTCGTAAAACCAGAGAAAAGTTAATGAGGACAAAAGCAGCCAACTAATTATCACTTTTTTTTTTTTTTTTTTTAATTTTTGTTTTTTCAAATATCCAAGTAATTATTACTAGCTGACTCCTTTTTGTGGCTATGTGAGCCAATCAGAGCGGTTTAACCTTTTCAGCTCCTGAAGGTTTACCCCCCTTCATGACCAGGCCATTTATTGCGATACGGCACTGCGTTACTTTAACTGACAATTATGCGGTCATGCAACACTGTACTCAAAAAACCTTTATGTTTTTTTTTAGTAATGGCGA
Source organism: Rana muscosa (assembly GCA_029206835.1). NCBI lineage: Eukaryota > Metazoa > Chordata > Amphibia > Anura > Ranidae > Rana > Rana muscosa. Next base: position 286,531,734 of record CM055128.1, read on the forward strand.
TGGTCAGCGAGTTATAGCAGGACTGCGATATTGCAGCAGACAAATTAGACACCTAATTTACACTATTTTGGAGACCAGTGACACTAATACAGGGATCAGTGCTAAATACGCACTGTCACTGTACTAATGACACTGGCTGGGAAGGGATTAACGTCAGGGGCGATCAAGGGGTTAACTGTGTGCCTAGCTGGTGTTTTACTACACTGTGGGAGGTGCTTTTACTAGGGAAGACATAGATCCGTGTCCCTGCTTTGTGGGAAGACATAGATCCGTGTCCCTGCTTTGTGGGAAGACAGGATCAATGCCTTCCCACTGACAGAACAGCAATATGTCTTGTTTACAGATTGCAGATTACCGTTATGCCTATGTTCCGAATGATCAGCAGGTGCTGGCGGACATCAAGTCCGCGGGACCCGCTGATCAGCTCCTGCTGTGTAGAATCACAGCGGAAGCGAGCCTCCGGCGGTGCGCACTTCTGCCTAATACCAATATTGCAGGATCACATATATATATATATATATATATATATATATACACACGGGATCCTGTGCAGTGCGGCTGCCCTGTTGCAGTAAAACTGCTATAGGGCGGTCGGCAAATGGTAAAGGTAATTATCCAGATGCAAAGCTCATTCACCTTTCCAAAGGTCTGATTTTTTACAGATGCAGAATTTAACCCCTTGCTGACTAGCAGAATGGCTCCCCTGCGCGAAAACGATTTAAGGGGTATAGGGGGGGCGCGCTCCCGCCGCGTCACTGAGACAATGCGCGTGTCTATCGGCCGCGATCTGTGTGTAAATACGCAAATCCACGTTCTGGCAGGGGAGACGAGACAGATCGTGTGTTCCTAGTATATAGGAACAACAATCGGTCTCCTCACCTAGGCATTCCCATCCCCCCTACAGTTAGAACACACTTAGGGAACACATTTAACACCTTGATCGCCCCCAGTGTTAACCCTTTCCCTGCCAGTGACATTTATACAGTAATCAGTGGCTATTTTTAGCTCTGATCGCTGTATAAAATGTCAATGATCCCAAAAAAGTGTCAAAAGTGTCTGATGTGTCTGCCGCAATGTCACAGTTCCGATAGAAAAAAAAAACGCAGATCGCCACCATTACTAGTAAAAAATAAAAAAAAATTCTATCCCGTATTTTGTAGACGCTATAACTCTTGCTCAAACCAATCAATAAACACTTATTGCGATTTTTTTTTTACCAAGAATATATAGAAGAATATATAATCGGCCTAAACTGAGGAAGAATTTTTTTATTTTATTTTTTTACATTTGGGATCTTTATTATAGCAAAAAGTAAAAAATATTGTTTTTTTCAAAATTGGCAGTATTTTTTTGTTTATAGTGCAAAAAATAAAAACCGCAGAGGTGATCATATACTACCAAAAGAAAGCTCTATTTGTGGGGAAAAAAGGACATAAATTTTGTTTGGGTACAGCGTTGCACAACCGTGCAATTATCAGTCAAAGCGATGCAGTGCCATATCGCAAAAAATGGCCCGGTCAGGAAGGGGGTAAATTCTTCTGGGGCTGAAGAGATTAAAACCCAGTAAGAACTCTGCCTTTTTTTTTGCCACAAGTTGGTTGGAAAGTGTAGGGAAGTCCACTGCTGATGCACAGTGGGGTTAAATGACATTGGGCTCCATTCACAGAATCAAATCACATGCGGTATTTAGGTGTTTTCCCAAATACTGCATGCAATGCTGAAAATGTAAATTCACTACTGCTTTATGCAGTATTTACCGCATTAAGCAAAAGCACTCAGTAAATACCGCATAAAACAGGAGTCAGGCCTCGTACACACGACCGTTTTTCTCGTCCAAAACAGTCAAGAAAAGTGCCGCAAGAGTTTTTTTGTCTAGAAAAACGTTCGTGTGTATGGTTTTACGACGAGAAAATTGCTGAGAATCTCGACGAGAAAATAGAGAACCTGCTCTCTATTTTCTCGTCAGGATTCCAGATTTCCTCGTCGTGTTTCTCGTCGGCCTGTTTTGTGACGAGAAAATGGTTCGTGTGTATGCTTTTACGACTCTTCCAAAAGCGCGCATGCTCACAAGCAACTATGAGACGGGAGCGCATCTTCTGGTAAAACAAGCCTTCGTAATGGAGAGAGCATATTCGTCACGCTCAAAAATATTTCATCGTTTAAATGTTCTGCATTGAAATCTTCGTTAGAATGTTACATTAATCAAAACGAGTGACCTTCTTTTGCTGCTGATATTCACACAGAGTTATGCCTTATTTTTAACCTTTTTCATGCTGCTCTTTATAAGATTTATGTGTATTATATCGTGCAAGTTTTTAGGAATAATTTAAATGGTTAGATTTTTCTAAATGAAGTTAATTATAATTTCACAATGTTTTGATAGTGATCTCCCATTTAATTTTGGAATCTATATTATTTAAATTTCCCACCATGTTTTTGTGCTAATCAGATTTAGTTATTCTTTTGGGGGGGTGATATCTGTGCCTTTTATTGTCAGTCAAATGTATCTGCTTACTCCAAAGCTTGATTTTGTTTATTTAAAAATACACATAGTCAAGTATGAACTTAAACAAAAATCACATTTATTCATGTTTATAAATTAAATAAAGAGAAGGCAGCGCTGGAGAAGCTGCTGCCATTTGTGCATCCCAGGGACCCCAGAGCACACAGCAACCCTGTGTGGACACTAAAATTGGGAGCTTGAGAAGACCAACATTTCTGAACACAATCTGATGCTGGCCTCCCAGAGGTCAGGAACAGCAGCAGGTGATATATATGTCCCAAGTGTGTGGTGCTACAACAGGCTGCCTTCTGTCCGACCACAATGAAGCAAGGCCATCACTTCCTCTTCTTCCTGGCAACCTTCCCTGCAGCCTTTCCTGAAGCCTTCCCTGCAGCCTTTACTGAAGCCTTCCCTGCAGCCTTCCTTCTTCGTTTGGCTGGAGGCTGGCCCACTGGAGGGGTACTCCTGTCAGGAGGAGAAGGTGGAGGTGTAGCAGAAGGGGGTGGGGCAGAAGAAGAAGGTGGATGTGTAGCAGAAGGGGGTGGGGCAGAAGAAGAAGGTGGAGGTGTAGCAGAAGGGGGTGGGGCAGAAGGTGGAGGTGTAGCAGAAGGGGGTGGGGCAGAAGAAGAAGGTGGAGGTGTAGCAGAAGGGGGTGGGGCAGAAGGTGGAGGTGTAGCAGAAGGGGGTGGGGCAGAAGGTGGAGGTGTAGCAGAAGGGGGTGGGGCAGAAGGTGGAGGTGTAGCAGAAGGGGGTGGGGCAGAAGGTGGAGGTGTAGCAGAAGGGGGTGGGGCAGAAGAAGAAGGTGGAGGTGTAGCAGAAGGGGGTGGGGCAGAAGAAGGTGGAGGTTGAGGTTGGGTCAGTTGGGCCACCTCACATATGGCGGTATTGGGTGTAATTTTCTCCATCACCCCCTTGTTGAGCAAGGTGATGAGCAGGGGCTCGCATAGGAGGCGTTGCTCCATGCTCATCACCTTGAACTTAGCCTCCACTAGGCTGGCAATGGCCTCTTCAGGGGATGTGGGCTCCTTGAGGGTGGCATGGGCCTCTTTAATAAGGGCCATTGCTGCCTCACTGGTGGTCCTGTCCCTCCTGCCTCTTTTGTGAAGCCGGATGGGAGGCACCTGGGATCTGGTGCTTCTCCTTTGCCCTGCCACCTCCTGTCTGCCACTGGGCCCTGCCACCTCCTGTCTGCCACTGGGCCCTGCCACCTCCTGGCTGCCACTGGGCCCTGCCACCTCCTGGCTGCCACTGGGCCCTTCCTCCTCCTGCCTGACAGTTTCCAGACCCTCCTCCTGGCTGATTTCATCCTGTGTATGAAAAAGGAACATAGTTTAATATGTTGGTTTAATCTTTGCATCAAACTTTGTAATCCTGATTGAAGCAATTAGAATGTAAATGCATAAATCCTTGCTTTAAATTTACCACTACATCAGATTGACTATTTAGCACCCAATTAAGTGCAGAATAATGTCTACAGATCTTGATTTCACTTGTGGAATCCAAAATAATGTATGTTTCTCATCCTGACATATTTGTCAAACATTAATTTTATCCCAATACATTTTCAGTTAATACTATACCTGGCTCCAGATGGCCAAATCAGGATCATCCAGGATGGCTGCCTCCTCTTGCTCCAGAGAAGGCTCAGGTTGGCTGCAGGGAAGTCTGGGGGGAAGAGTGGAGAGTGATGGCCTTGTGTCAATGTGGTCATCCAGGAAGGACATCCTGTTGTAGTACCACAAAATCGGGACATAAACATCATCTGCTGCTGCTCCTGACCTCTGAGAAGCCAGCACCTTAGAGCGTTCAGTCCTGTAGGTACCTCTCAAGCTCCCAATTTTAGTGTCCACTTGTTTTGCTGTGGCTGTGGGCACCTTGGTATGCACAAATGGGAGCAGCTTCTCCAGCGCTGCTTTTCTCACCCCTTTTTTTTATGGATGGGGTTTTTGGTCTCCCACAGAGCCGGCAGCTCCCTTACCCGGTCAATAAATTCCGCCAGGAACTCTTTGTCGCTAATAAAGACATTCATATTGTATCTGCAAGTTAAAAAAATTATATTTAACTAATGTGAGGCAAACAGTCTAACCTCCTTAACATCCTAGTCACCATATATATCCTCCAACAATCTCAAGACAGTATAGGCCAACAATTTTTACAAGTCACAAAATCACATACCTTCGTTCGCACGTCCGTCACTTGAACTCCTCTCTCCGCACAACGAACGTACTATAGTCACATGTGTGTTTGCTATATACACACCACGCATGCGTCAAAATTCGAACACGTCGCTCCGCACACGTCGCTCGCCCATGACGTTCTAACTAACATCTTTTCCCCGCCCCTTCTCTTTCGGCGCGCAGACAGATATGGCGGAGTTACAGCAGGTGTCTGATAATTCCGCAACTAACGAGGAGACAAGCCCGGAGACCGAGGACACGTCACGATCAAGGAGGAGATTCAAGGCATCGAATATGTCTTTGGCGGAGATGGCGGAGATGGTGGACATCTTGGTCAAGGCTGATTATGATGCCAAGCATGGGCCGTATAGCAAACCAAATAGAAGGAAGGCCAAAATCCTCACTAAAGTTGTGAAGAGTCTGAGGGCGAAGTTCGGGGTGAAACGCTCAAATGAGCAGCTCAGAAAGAGGTGGTCAGACCTCAAACTGAGGGAGCCAGACCAGTTGAGGAGCATAAAGAGGATGCTCGCTAAAAGTAAGTAAAATGTCGACTTTTCTGCTATTAATCTTTTTATAAACTGACATGGTTTTTTTTTTTTCTCATATTGGACTCCCTTCCAAAATGTAATATTTTGAACTTGGTTGGGCACAGTAATCGTTCGTTACGTTACCGACACTTCGTTCGGCCACTATCCGCGGTTTTGGCTTATTTTAGAGCCACAAAAGTAATTAGACATCTGCCATTTTTGATCAACTATTGTGGATAATTTTTTAGTCTAGATGATGTGTTTGTAAAGAGAATGAAATGCAAACTTTTATCAGTGTAAAGGAGAGGACACTCAGCAGCTGCTTCCACATCTGTACTTTGGAGCACTATAGTGTGGGCCACCAGACCCGCCTTTTTTGGGTGTCCCACACAGGTGCATCAGAGAATTTTTGTGGTGCCTCCATGTCAAAAAAATTACATCCAAATGTGAATACTAAACATATTTGGGGTCATAAATAATGCATTCTTCTTTAAATTCCGCACAAACACACACTTGTACCCCACTTCCAAGCAATTTAGCCTGTTTTTATTTTAACAATGAGATTTACAGTGTGATAAATAGACCTTTGGTTTTATTCTCATAGGGGAGAGAAGACTGGGAGGAGGACACTCCAGGGAGCACATGCACCCCACAACTTCCAAGCAACCCCAAACTCCCAAAGACCCACAACCGAAAGATGTGCAGGAAGTTGAGGTGGAGGAAGGAGAAGTGCAGGAAGGAGAGGTGGATGACGTTGTGGATCTGGTCACCACAACAGGTCAGTATCTGTCACCACAGCTTCAGGTAAGCGAGGTAGGCCTGCAGAGTTATAATACATTTTTTCTTTGGTTTTTAGGGGATGTAAATGTTGTGAAGGATAGTACACGGTTCTCTGCTGACAGTGCCCTCCGCCTCATCCAGCAAGTGATGGAATGTAGCACGGAACTGGACCTAATTAAACAAAGAATCCATGTGATGGAACAAACATTTAAAGACATTCTCGATGTTTTGGGGAGAATTCAATAAGCCATCCAAAAACATTTGTTTTTACATGTTTGTTTTTGTAATTTTTTGAATTTTTTTGACTATCAAACCAGCCAAAAATTGAATATGCACACAGTGTGTCAACATGTGCTATCTGCCATCAGGGGATATCCATATACGTCTTTTGTGGGTGCAACCCCTTCCTCGTATCAAAAGTCGGTGAACTGAGGAAGGGGATGCACCCCCAAAACACGTCCATTGATCACCCCTGATGGCAGATAGCACATGTTGACAATAGGGATCAGGATTGTAAACTTCCTATATGAAAAAAAACACAAATGTGTGCATATTCAATTTTTGGCTGGCCAAGGGGTGGCAGGACCCCAAATTAGGACGGGCACATAGAGACATAGTTTGTGTAAGTGAATGTCTCCGATTGCTCAGAGGTATCCAATGTTGTAATTTTTGAAATGCAACTGTTATTTTTGTATTTTCATAAGCAAAAAATTGCCGGGTTGGCGCCAGGCCAACCCCAAAGTAAAAAAAAAAAAAAAAAATGAAGAGAATGTGCACAGAGTAAAATATTTGACCACAAACAACGTGTAGCTTCTTTTTATAATACCCTCTAAGCTTATTTGGTTCTTTTGTAAGGTTACATAGTGAAATGGTTGTTATTTACTAAAGTAAAATACACTTGCCACTACAAATGCACAAAGACAAACTAGGAGACAGGAAAGAACAAATAATTAAAGGTTTAAACAAGCTTTTTATTGGGATACTTAGACATAGGCTGGCATAGGAATTGCCCCCCTACCCGTGAAATACTCCATGTATTTGTCCCGAACCACACGGGCATTTTGGGGGGGCAAGCCAAGACGGGCAGATTCCAGGCCCGGAAGGGGATTTGCAGGGGAAAGTCCAGCCTCTGGCAAAACTGAGGCCATATATGAATTAGATTTGCGGCAAAGAAAATTGTGTAGCACACAGCAGCATAACACTACATAGTTTATTTTGTAGTCCGCCAAGTGGATGGAAGTCATAAAAAGGCGAAACCGGCTGGCCATTATGCCGAAGGCATTTTCAACGACTCTTCGGCCCCTGGCCAGCCGGTAATTGAACACCCTCTTCTCTGGGGTCAGGGTCCTCTGTGGAAATGGCCTCATGAGATGCCGTCCGAGTCCGAAGGCTTCATCAGCCAAAAAAACAAAGGGGAGTCCTTCAATATTCCCTGCATCCGGTGGCAATGCAAGGTCGTCACTCTGGAGACGGAGGGCAAACTCCGTCTGGATGAAGGATCCCCCATCGGACATCCGGCCATTCTTCCCTACATCAACATAGAGGAATTCATACCGTGCTGACACCACCGCCATCAGCACAATGCTATGAAACCCCTTGTAGTTGTAGTAGTAGGACCCAGAACGGGGTGGCGGCACGATGCGGACGTGCTTCCCGTCTATGGCACCACCGCAGTTGGGGAAGTCCCACCGCGTGGCAAACTCCGATGCCACAGTCTGCCATTCCTGTGGTGTGGAAGGAAGCTGTGGAGTGAAACAAGATAAAATAATATTAGAAAAACAAAGTCATACTTTACAAGGAAATTCTATCCCAAAAAATTAGAGGCCAACATCAATCAAATTATACGTTTATTAAGGTGTGTAAAAAAAGGATAATGGAAGGCTCATTTATCATATTCATCACCCCCTCTGATGGGCCATTACTAAATTATTTTGGGGGGGGGGGGAGATGTGTTTGGCCACAGGATAGCATTGCAGTGGCGGTGCGTCCAGAGTGGGCGCTGGAGCACTGCCCCCTCTCTCCTGTGCCCATCACTCAGAACAATACATAGGTTCATGCGTTGCACTATTCAGGTGGATGGCCTCTTGTAAAGCGACCGACATATGAATCATTGCGGCATTTAGGGGGTTAAAATTGCATAGCAGAAACAGGTAGTAAAATAGTGTAGCGATACCCTCAACTTAAGAGAGCCGCAAGTTTTGATTTTGGGCCCTGAGTACAAAAGTAGGAATTTGATAGTACCCGCTCTTGAGGTCCATCACGCTGAACCACTTAGCTCCAGACAAACTCTGTAAGGCGTCCTCTATCCTTGGCGTGGTGTACTGATCAGGGGTGGTCCTCCTGTTGAGAGTTCTGTAGTCAATGCAGAGCCTCAGCGACCCATTCTTCTTCCTGACCACCACTATTGGAGAGGCATAAGGGCTTCTGGACTCTCGAATCACCCCAGTCCTTTTCAGTTCTGCAAGCTGTTCTCTCAGATCCTCCAGATCTGCCAGCGGAACCCGCCTGACTCTCTCCCTGAACGGTTTGTCTTCTTGCAGGCGGATGCGGTGGGTAGCACTCCTCGCACGCCCCACATCGAATTCATCTTTTGAGAAAATCTTCTCCCATCTAGTCAGCTGGGCCTTGGCTCTCTCCTTCCAGGCCCCAGGCAAGTTCGGGTTCTCAATGGAAAGTTTTTCCCAAACATCTTCTTCTTCACCCGCTTGCTTCACTTCTGACCAGCTGACTGGGACAGCAGGACTCACCTGTCCCAGCAACATCCGGGCAGGTACCTCTATGGCCCTTCCTGTAGAGTTCCTTACACTCACCAGGACTCTTCCCTTGGCTTTCTTCAAGGCCTTGATTGGAATCACTTCCGGTATCACTTCCAGGCCTGAGTGATCTTCCCTTGGGTCGGATTCCAGCATGACAAAGGGGCCAGGCTGCTCCCAGGTGAGCTTCACAGTGGCCTTGAGGCAAGCCACCTGTCCGGGCTGCAGCACCACTCCTTCTCTCCCCAGTCTCCACACCTTCCCTATCCCCTCTCCTGGGGTCTTCTGCTCCAACACTAACCGTTGGTAGGCTGTCTTCAGCATGGGATGGATGTTTGGATCTTGATGGCTCCTCATCTTCACCAGGGGCGTCAGAAGTCTTCTCACTAGATCCGTATTGGTGCCTATGATGAGGGACATCTTGCTGGCCCCGGGTGGTCTAGGACACACAACTGCCAGGGTGTCGAACACTTCTGTCTTCCCAGCCACAGAGGGGTCGAATGTCAGCTTTATGGGCAGATAACCATCATAGGGGAACCTCTGCGTTCCCAGGCCCCATATCTCCAGCTCTTCTATCTTCTGTATAGGCAAATGGCTTAAGTGCCTATCGTAGAAGTCTCTGTACAACAAAGTCACTTGAGCTCCAGTGTCCAGGAGGGCCTTTGTATATACTTCTTCTACCTGGATAGATACAGTGGGGGACGGGCCGACCAATTCTTCTGGGTACGGCCGGGTTGAGGTCACTTTCTTCTGAGGACTTGTCTTCATCCAGTTTGTTTTTGACTTTATTCTCTCTTGAGCCCGGTATGCATTGACCTTCCCCACCCTAATGGGAGTACAAACCCGCTGAGGGATGTTATTGTCTCTTGGTTGTAGGCATTCCTTCTTGGGAGTGCTAAATTTCTTCTGAGGGGTCTTGTCCCCTCTCTCTGGTATGTATCTTGGTTGAGAGACCCTAGATTCCTTCTGAGGAGTTTTGTTCTCTCTCTTCCTTCTATTCAGTTTGGAGCTCACTGAAAGAGATGGGCACCCGGTTGACTCCCTCACCGGGGCCCTCTGGCGTTTCCCGCCGGCTGGCGATTATCCATTTTCTTCTTCTTAGGACTGGAACACCTACTGGCAAAGTGGCCACTGCCTCCGCAGTTGTAGCATAACATCTCTTCTCGGTCCCGAGTGGGACTCGGTATTGACGTATCTGGGAACAACTCCTTTCTGGGGCTTGGTTTCTCTGCTCCACCTTGACCTTTCGCCATTATAGCAGTCATCATCTCCATCATCTGGGACATCTGCAACTTCAAAGTGTCCATCTCCGCTCCCCTATCGGGAGTCATGGCCGGTGTAACTATAGCTACCGGCTGTTTGACGGGCTCTATCAGGCGTTCTTTTTTTTTTTTTCCAATATAGCCTCTTCCTCTCTAATCATTCGGATGAGGTCAGGGTACTCCAGATTCTTCCCATCCTGCCGGGCACGCAGTGTCCATGCAATTGGATCCATGGGTTGAGCTCCCCTCACTACCTGTTGAGCACGGGCCTCATCTACTTTCCCTGGGCTGATCCCCTTCTTTAGGATCATCCTATGCAGTATTTTGTCCAGGCGTCCCATATAGTCTGATAGTTTCTCACCTTCCTTCTGGTAGCAATGCTCCAGCTGATAAGCAAGCTCCGTGACTTTCTCTGTCCCACCAAACACATTCTGTAACACATCGAGGCACTCTTGTGCAGTACAATCTGCCTTGCTCATCTTCAGGTTGCGTACGGCCTCTAGAGCAGGCCCTTTCAAACTTTCCACAACCCTCTGTTTCTTTCTGCGGTCCGGAACTTCCCATTCCTCTAGTGCCTGAGTTGCGCTGTCTAGCCACTCCTCAAATCCCTCTTCTTCCAAGGGTACTGGTTTCCTCCCTGAAAACATCCGGAGTTTCCTGTACCCCGACATCGGGTAATCTGTGGGCTCTTTCTTGCACTGAGCTACAATCTCCCCCAGAACAGCGCATAATTCTGCACTAAGGGTGCCTGGGCTTGTCCTGGGACTCTTTGTGTCCTTCTGTGGGGATGACGGGGAAGATGGCTGCGGTGACAGTGTTATTTTTGTCTGAGGGCTGTCTCTTGTGCGCGGCAGCGCATGCAGCAAATGATAGACCTGATCGTCCTCATCTTGTATGCTGTTGCCTCTAAACTGTTCAGGAATTTCTGCCTGCCATTCCAGTAAGACATGTGAAAGTCCCCCATTAGTTTTCACGTCTATCACCCATGGTTTGTGAATCGGTGATAGGGACATTATGAGTTGTATCATTGCTTGTGTCTGCCATATCCCCGGGAGTTCTATAACTGCCGTCCTGCTTGGGTCTACGCCCCATCTCTTGTACCACTGTCCCACCTCTATCGGGTCCATGCCGGTAGCTTCTGGCGGTTTCACCGCTGTCTCAGTAATCCCGGATGTACGAGCCCCCACGTGTAGCGATACCCTCAACTTAAGAGAGCCGCAAGTTTTGATTTTGGGCCCTGAGTACAGCTTCCTCAACCCCCCGGCAATCTGCTCTACCCGCTCTGGCACAGCTAACCCACAGCAATTTCACATAAACAATCACTTATGCTTTAAATGTGGGTGTGTGAATTGATAACTCAGACTCATAGACAATGTTGTAAATAATAACTGACTTTACTGCTAGTGGTAAGATAAAAAAAAAGGATAACATGCATGTAACATTTGGTTCACAACACCTAAGCAGGTCCCTGCAGTTATAAATCACAATACTGTGTGCGTGTGTACCAGCAATGGAAAAGGGGACGGAACGCCACGTGGGGCGACCGTTACCTAAACACCCTGTGGTGTGATAACTAACTTATACTATCTAACGGATCAGGCCTGATCCCTAACCATGAAACTCAGTCTTAGAAGAAACACAAATCTTCACCGGCACAGGATCTGTAAAGGTGGTGCACTTGAAGTTTTTAAAACCATGTATTTGTAATCCAATAGGGGGGGTAATTCTCCCTCACCAGAGGTGTTAGGCCTCGGAAGTCTAGTAGGCACAAAGTATAAAAGTAACAGTTTAAAGATGAGCTTTCGCTCGCTCACCACTCCGGAACACTTCCCTCAGTCCGGAACTTCCACCGGCTGTGTCGGTCCTCGTCCACAGCAGCTTCTGCGATCGGATCCCCGATCCAGATAACTTCAGAAGAGATGAGTCTGGATGCCACCCAGGCTCGCAAAGGGGGTGGAAGGCTCTTTGGTTCGCTCCACAGGCCCCAGGCTTCAGGCCTGGAACAGCACAGATCCGCACAGGTGTCTCTCTCTCTGCCTCCCCGTGTCCAAAGAGACCGAGCTAGGCCTCGCCCCCTCCTTATATTCCTTCCCCCCGACTCCCCTCTCTCTGGAATTTCCTGTCTCTGATTAAAGGGGAACACCCCGCTACAATAGTCTTGCAAATTACAACCTGAGGGATGTAATTGGCTTCCTAAAAGAAAAATCGGGGACGCAGGGGGGGGGGGCATTCCTTGGGTAAACACTGACAGGCTGCTCTGCCAATCATGTTCACCAAGTCTGTTTAATGGTAACATGATTGGCTGATGCAACATGAAGGGAAGGAGAAGACATCAAGGACAGAAGAAGGATGGCGCTGACCACAAGAAGGTAAGTGCAGGGCTGGGGGGAAACTGGCTTCATTAGAGGGGACTAAATGGCTGCATTTGAGGGAACAAAATGGCTGCATTGGAGGGGACAACTGGGGGCGTTTAATAGGCACCAGAGCAAAAAAGGAGGAAGTTTATTTCCTAAATTGGGGTTTGAACCCCCAAACATTTGGAGCAACAGGCGCCCCTGCTGGAAAAGTTAGTGAAGGGAAATATTTAGGGAGGAGAAAAAAGGGGCAATCTAAAGCTTCCAACATGCATGGGGACAAAGGGGACATTCTCAGCATATTACAATCATGGTAATTAGGGAAGGATGAAAGAAATACAATACATTAGCATACATGTAATACATAAAATGTGATGTTAAGGGAGCAAACTTACCCTAATATAGTCCTCCTGCAGGACTTGGATGATGGCAGAACAGGTGTCTGGGATTATGAGGCCCAGAGCCTGGGGGGAGATGCCTGTGGTGAACTTCAAGTCCTGAAGACTTCTCCCTGTTGCCAGGTAACGCAACGTGGCGATGAGCCTCTGCTCAGCACTGATGGCTTCCCGCATAACGGTGTCCTTCCTGGTAATATAGGGGGACACCAAAGCCAACAGTTCCTGAAAAACGGGGTCAGACATCCTCAGAAAATTCCTGTAGTCCTCAGGATTATTCTCGACGATCTCCCGCAGCAGAGGCATGTGGCAGAATTGGTCCCGCTGGAGCAACCAATTCTTGGTCCATGAACTCCTCCTCACACCATTCATGGACTGGTCTTGGTCCAAAACAAGCAGACCAACACCAAGCGCACGCACAGCACGAACTCGACGACGAGAACGTCCAGGCGACATGGCTAGGAAACGGTCGTCTAATCAGAACGTACAGAACAGAACGCACTTTAGAACAGCAAGGCCTATGAATAACGAACTGAAAATCAGAAACGAACAGGCAAGAACGCACTGTAAAACAGATACGACCTGCCTAGACGCCCTGAAAGTCAAGATACGAACCCACAAGCACAAACTGAACGGCAGAAAACGATCTGAAAAGTACGAAGACTGAAAAGCGCGAATCGTCTCTTCCCAAACTTTTACTTCACACGCGGTAACACGAGATCAGCAAAAGCAGCCCAAGGGGTGGCGCCAAGAAAAAAGATCTTCCCCTTTATAGTGCCGTCGTACGTGCTGGACGTGAGCGCGGAGAACAACGAGGAAATTGGGAAATGACAGTGTGTACGCATAGAAAGCTTGACGAGAAAATCGACAAGCTTAACAAGAATCTCGTCGAAAAAAACGACGTGTTTTTTACGACGAGAAACTCGGTCGTGTGTACGAGGCCTCAAAGTCAATTCATGGAACTAAAAAAATGCATGCAGTAAATAAGTAGTGGTCCCGGCATGCAATATTTAAAGAACCTTTATCCTTAACAACCAGTAAACAACCAGGTTGTTAAGGAGTGGGTGGCCGCCATGTTCTTAACATCCGATAAGTCATGAGCTGTCAGTAGGGTTCCCCTGCTTTGAATGGTTGAAAGGTTAGGAAAAGGAGAGACGAGTAAGCGGCCCCCCTCCTGAACTATACCAGGCCACATGCCCTCAACATTGGTGATCCCGCCCCCTTGTGGCGTCCTCGGCCAGGGGCATGCTGATGGCAGAGCTGGCAGACAGCTGGAGCCTTCAGCGTGAACGGACCTTTTTTTTTTTTTCAAGTTGGTGGTGGTGGCGGGCATTGTGATTGACGATGGATCTACATAGGTGGCCATTTATTTTAATTTTTTAAATAAAAGACTTGTCAAAAACTTTTTTTACACTACACATTTTTTTTTGGAGTGAATGAGTAGGGGTTCTATGTACCCAATAACATAGGGGGGGCGTATCTGGGGGCCTCCTTGTTAAGGGGGGCTTTCAGATTCCGATAAGCCCCCGCCCGCAAACCCCCACAATCACCGGCCAGAATTGTGAGGAAGAGGCCCTTGTCCCCATTAACATGTGGACAAGGTGCTTTGGGGGACCCCAAAGCACCCCCCCATGTTGAGGGCATGTGGCACGGTATGGTTAAGGAGGGGGGTCAGGCGCTCACTTGTCCCCTCCCTTTCCTGACATGCTGGGCAGCATGCTCACATAGGGGTCTGGTATGCATTTTGAAGGCACCATTTTTTTTTTCATTTTAGCGTGAGGATTACCTTCAAAATATATACCAGACTCAAAGGGCCTGGTATGGATTTGGAGGAGAACCCACAACATTTTTTTCACATTTTTTAATTACCAGCAAGTGTTTTTTTTTACTTACAGCTGTCAGTGTGGAACCTTGCTGACAGCTGATGACTCATCGGTTGTTAAGGATACGGCAGCCGCCCGCTCCCTAATAAACATGTTGTTTAGTGGTTAAGGACGCGGGCGGCCGCCTGCTCATTAACAATGCCTATTTATTAATGTTAAGGCGTTACATTACCACATGTTTTCACTACTAAAATACTGCATGACTTCATAAAATAACTCATGCAGTAGTTTAGTAGTGTTTTTTAGTGAATGCCAAATAACTTTTTGAAAAATGCTGTGCGGTATTTTACTGCATACTTGGATATTTATTTATTTCATGTACTTATATAGCACTGTCAATTTACGCAGTGCTTTACATATACATTGAACATCCACATCATTCCCTACCCTCAAGGAGCTTACAACCTAAGGTCCCTAACACATATTCATACATATACTAGGGTCAATTTAGACAGGATCCAATTAACCTACCAGCATGTCTTTAGAGTGTGGGAAGAAACCCATGCAGGCACAGGGAGAACATGCAAACTCCAGGCAGATGGTGTTGTGGCCGGGATTGGAACCAGTGACCCTTTTTGCTGCTAGGTGAAAGTGCTAACCACTACACCACTGTACTGCCCTGATACAGTAAGATCTCGCTTTGTGAATGGAGCCCATTGCCACTTCTTATTACTGGTGGAAGTGAGAAATCATTTTAATTTACAGGTCCACCCAAAAAAATTTCTGCTAAGGTATCAGGGGGGAAAACAAATCTAACTTGCCTAAACCGATTTACCGATAGACCAAAAACTAGGCGGGTGGTAGGAAAGGAACAGATATAACTATAAGCCACCTCAATGTTCATTAAGAGAGGTGCTATGCTATTCAGTGGGGTTGATTTACTAAAGGCAAAAAGACTGTTCACTTTGCAACTGCAGTTGCACTCGGCAAGGGAATTTGCCCCAGAGCTTGTGAAGCACTGCCGACTTCCATCGCCCAATAATTATTTTTTTTACTTGTATGTGATTGGGTATTCTTTGCAAAGTGAAGTTTTAACTTATTTACTAAGCTCTGGGGCAAATTAATTTACAGAGTGCACCTGCCAAGTGAACTGTCTATTTGCCTTAATAAATCAATCCCTAAATGTCTCTTACTTGTTTCCTTCTCCAGCACTCTAGCTTCTGCTCTCTATTTATGAGTCATTTCCTGCTGGCAAAGAATCCAGGAAAAGTCTCTAATAAGAAATACTTGAAGCAGGACTTTTAGAGTAGGCACTGCATGAATGGAATTGCATGGCGAGTCAGATTAATACCTGTCTCCCATAGCTCCTCCATCCTAGGCATTTAAGCGAAAGTAAATGCTTCTGGGCCTATCAGTTTAGATTAAAGCAGAATTTTCTGTCCTTTGTATCCCCTTTCCCGTGTGTTCTCTGAACACTCTAGTATGCTTACTGCAAAACAACAAAATATGACTCTTCTTTTTGAAACAACTGACCATCAAAAGGTGCACCCAAGGAAATCAAAATCCCTGGAGCTCCTATTTAAAAAGCAAATTCTTAAAATTAATGAAACAAGGCAACAACTAATGCTATCCAGTAAATATCATAATTGTGCTAAAATAAAAAAAAATAAACTTGGTTGTAAACTCTTCCATATTACCAGTGAAGTAAATGGCCTCAGGTGATACATGGCGTAGAAACAAATCCTCCTACATAAGTTGTACCTGTCTCTCTGCAGCCTCTCTTCTCTACATCTGTTCAAAGTGCAGAATTTATAAAGCTTGTTTAAGCCCTGGTTCACACTGAATGGTGTGCGTTTTCCCACACCGCATTGCAATCGCATGGCGTCCATGCCATCTGCCGGTGTCAAAGTTAGATTAACGACACGCCGAAAAAGATTGTAAAACGCAGTGTGATTGCCAGAATTGGATCGCATGGGTGTAAACACCCATGCAATGAGATTCAGGTGCGGAAAAAAAAAGGGCCCTGCATCATTTGGTGTGAATGTGATACGATTTGAGCCATACAAAATTTATGGCTCAAATCGCACCGCACAGACATCACATGTGAAGTGCACAGGAATGTGGTGCGATTACTGTGCGAATCACATGTAGTGTCCAGCAATGCACAAGGCCAGAGGCCCCACTCACACCCATGATGGGAAAAATAATTCAAGCGATAAAAAATAACGGTGTGCCCCCCCCTACAGCGCTGCCGACTTCCCTTCTCTGCCCTCCCACTGACTGCTGTGCCAGCTGTGGGGGATCTGCAGGATGGAGGCCAGAAAAAGGCCCCTACCTTTTCTAAAAGAACACAGTGAGTGATTGGAACTGATTTGTGTTTACTAAGCTTTAGTTTATGAATTAACAGGAGCTTCTGTCTCCTGTTCATTCATCTGCAGTGCAGCTGAGGCTACAAAGAAAGGAACTGGGGAATGCGTTTCCTCATTTTCTTTCTCTGTCTCAAAAGTGAGACTTCAGGGGTATGTTTAGACCCCTGATATCTCACCAAAGAAACCAAAAAACTCTCCCTAACAAAAAACCTAAAAAAAAAAAAAAAAAAAAAAAAAAAAAAAGACTACAATTTATAATCAAACTAAAAAGCAATGCCCAATAGGTAGCATAATTTAGCCACACATACAAATGTTTCTGTATGGCACGGGCCACCCTCTCCCTAGTAGGGGCCCCTACTGTACAATGGCGGTAAACTTAAGTAGGAGAGGAAAGGGGAGGGTATGACGGCGGGTAGTATATACATGAGAGGGGTGCAGAGTGTATGGCGGTGGGTAGTATGTACATGAGAGTGGTGTGGAGTGTATGGTGGGGGGTAGTATGTACATGAGAGCGGTGTGGAGTGTATGGTGGGGGGTAGTATTTACATGAGAGGGGTGCAGAGTGTATATAGGTGGGTAGTATGTACATGAGAGGGGTGCAGAGTGTATATAGGTGGGTAGTATGTACATGAGAGGGGTGCAGAGTGTATATAGGTGGGTAGTATGTACATGAGAGGGGTGCAGCGTGTATATAGGTGGGTAGTATGTACATGAGAGGGGTGCAGAGTGTATATAGGTCGATAGTATGAACATGAGAGGGATGCAGAGTGTATATAGGTGGGAAGTATGTACATGAGAGGGGTGCAGAGTGTATATAGGTGGGGGGTATGTACATGAGAGGGGTGCGGAGTGTATGGTGGGGGGGGGTATTATGTACATGAGAGGGGTGCAGAGTGTATATAGGTCGGTAGTATGAACATGAGAGGGGTGCAGAGTGTATATAGGTGGGAAGTATGTACATGAGAGGGGTGCAGAGTGTATATAGGTGGGGGGTATGTACATGAGAGGGGTGCGGAGTGTATGGTGGGGGGGGGTATTATGTACATGAGAGGGGTGCAGAGTGTATATAGGTCGGTAGTATGAACATGAGAGGGGTGCAGAGTGTATATAGGTAGGTAGTATGTACATGAGGGGGTTGTGGAGTGTATGGTGGGGGTAGTATGTACATGAGAGGAGTGCAGAGTGTATATAGGTGGGTAGTATGTACATGAGAGGGGTGCAGAGTGTATATAGGTGGGAAGTATGTACATGAGAGGGGTGCAGAGTGTATATAGGTGGGGGGTATGTACATGAGAGGGGTGCGGAGTGTATGGTGGGGGGGTAGTATGTACATGAGAGGGGTGCAGAGTGTATATAGGTGGGGGGTATGTACATGAGAGGGGTGCGGAGTGTATGGTGGGGGGGTAGTATGTACATGAGAGGGGTGCAGAGTGTATATAGGTGGGAAGTATGTACATGAGAGGGGTGCAAAGTGTATATAGGTGGGAAGTATGTACATGAGAGGGGTGCAGAGTGTATATAGGTGGGGGTATGTACATGAGAGGGGTGCGGAGTGTATGGTGGGGGGGTAGTATGTACATGAGAGGGGTGCAGAGTGTATATAGGTGGGGGGTATGTACATGAGAGGGGTGCGGAGTGTATGGTGGGGGGGTAGTATGTACATGAGAGGGGTGCAGAGTGTATATAGGTGGGAAGTATGTACATGAGAGGGGTGCAGAGTGTATATAGGTGGGAAGTATGTACATGAGAGGGGTGCAGAGTGTATATAGGTGGGAAGTATGTACATGAGAGGGGTGTGGAGTGTATGGTGGGGGGTAGTATGTACATGAGAGGGGTGTGGAGTGTATGGCGGGGGGTAGTATTTAAATGAGAGGGGTGCGGAGTGTATGGTGGGGGTAGTATGTACATGAGAGGGGTGTGAAGTGTATATAGGTGGGTAGTATCAAATACACCACTGACCACTGATGCATTAGTGACAAGTGGCAGTAAATAACCCCTTTGTGCTGCATTAGTGGCACCGGTATCAGAGTTTGTGAACCCTTTGATGCTGCACCATATAGGGGTTAATTAACTCTGATACTGGTACCACAAATGCAGCACAAGGGGGTTAATTAACCGCCCATGGTCACTAATGTATAGCAATGCAATAACCCCCTCCATGCTGCATATTACAAATACTAATGTAAACCCCCCCAAAGAGTTAAATACTTCAGGCAGGTTGACACAGCTAAGCCACTGTGACAACACTGCCTTTTTAGCTTCTGCAAACTTACTTACTTTTGCACGGGGCTTCACTGGCTCCTCGCAGGTCTTCCCAGCAGCTCTCTGTTCACCTCTTTCTTCCCGCCTCCCTGTCTGAATGACATCACGCCGGGCGGGACTAGGAAGCTCCTGTCAGGCGGAGATCACTCTGCCCGACAGGGAAGTGAATGCGTCGGTCGGTCGGTTCACTCGCACTGCACCGCTCTGCTGCAGACAGTGTACCGGCGGCCGGCAGGTGTCACGGCTGTCTTCGGAGCAAGCAGCATTTTTAGCCCCCCCCGCTCAGTCCGCCCCGCCCCCTACCTCCTGGCGGGTTCAGCAGCGGCCGGCCCTGCAGCTCCGCCTCCACCTCCTCTACACCACAGCGCAGTAAAAGGAAGATGTCGATCCTTTACCGGCACGCTCACCCCGCCAACTTGGGGACACTGACTGCGCGAGGCCCCTGGCAGCGTGGGGCCTTAGGCCCCCGCCATTTTGGCCTAATTAGAGAGCCGCCTCTGCACAAGGCTAAAGCCTCGTACACACGACCGAGTTTCTCGTCCAAAAACGACAAGAAAACTGCAGAGACAGCTTTCTTGTCGAGAAAACCGTTCGTGTGTATGGTTTTTCGTCGAGAAAACTGCCGTGAATCTCGACGAGAAAAATAGAGAACTTGCTCTCTTTTTTTTCGTCCGGATTCTCGATTTTCTCGTCGTGTTTCTCGTCGGCCTGTTTAGCGTTGAGAAAACCGTTAGTGTGTATGCTTTTCCGAGTCTTCAAAAAGCGCGCATGCTCAGAATCAAGTATGAGACGGGAGCGCTTCTTCTGGTAAAACAAGCCTTCGTAATGGAGATGGCACATTCGTCCCGCTGTAAATTATTGCATCGTTTAAATGTTGCACATTTAAATCTTCTTTAGAATGTTACAATAATGAAAACTAAAGAACTTGTTTTGCTGCTATTCACACAGAGTTCTGACTAACTATTTTAAACCTTTTTCATGCTGATCTCATGAATATTTAGCTGTATTATATCGAGCAAGATCTCCTTAATAATTATATTATTTTAATTTTGAATACAGATCTTCATTTTAAATGCTTCTTTATCTTATAGTGATCTCCATGATTTTATTTATTATTTTTGTTGTGTCAAGTTTACCCCTTTTTTTTAGACCTTCGAGGAGATTTTTTTATGTTATCTGTCCCTTTTATTTTATTTGTTAAAATATCTGCCTACTCCAAAGCTAATTTTATAATTATTATAAAAAAACATAGTCAAGTATTAATTGTAAAAGAAAAAACATTTATTCATGTATCTAACAAAATAATAGGATTTTTATAACAGCTTACCTGTAAAATCCTTTTCTTGGAGTACATCACGGGACACAGAGCGACATAGTCATTACTAATGGGTTATATAGATACCTTCAGGTGCTGGCACTGGCAACTTCCAAAACCGGAAGTACCCTCCCCTATATAAGCCCCTCCCATCCGGGAGCACCTCAGTTTTGTAGCAAAGCAATAAGTGTCCCCAAAGAGGGGTGGGAGCTCTGTGTCCTGTGATGTACTCCAAGAAAAGGATTTTACAGGTAAGCTGTTATAAAAATCCTATTTTCTTTCTCGTACATCACGGGACACAGAGCGACATAGTCATTACTAATGGGATGTCCTAAAGCAATGCCCAACGAGGGGGGGGATACACCATACATAAGCTGAGCGCTATCAGACATGAGGATCTTTTGCGGCCTGCAACACACTGCGCCCAAAGGCGACATCCTCCTTACTTCTAACGTCCACCTGGTAGAACCTAGTAAACGTGTGTACTGAAGACCATGTTGCGGCCTTACAGATTTGAGCCAGGGAGGCCTGGTGATGCACTGCCCATGAAGTTCCAACTGCTCTCGTGGAGTGCGCCCTAACTTTGAACGGAGGCGGTCTCCTTCTCAAGCCATAGGCTTGCATTATGACCTGTCGAATCCACTACCTAGATTTTGACGCTGCCTGACCCCTTCTGGGGCCTTCCGGCAGAATAAACAAAGTATCCGTTCTGCGAATCTGAGCAGTGGCTTTTAGATAAGCTTTAACTGCTCTTACTACATCCAAAGAATGCAATAACTTTTCCTCTACCGAAGTAGGTTTGGGGAAAAAAGAAGGAAGAACCACATCTTGGTTCAAATGAAACCTCGATACCACCTTAGGAAGAAAGGCTGGATGAGGACGTAACACTACTCTGTCCTTATGGATAACCAGATATGGCTCCCTACAGGACATAGCTGCTAATTCCGACACTCTTTTAGCCGAACAAATGGCTACTAGAAAAATCAATTTCCTGGTGAGAAGAACCAAAGAAATATGCTGTAATGGTTCAAATGGTTGTTTCTGTAGAACCGACAGAACCAAGTTTAGATCCCATGGACATATGGGAATATTAACCGGAGGACTAATACGCATCACTCCTTGTATAAAGGCTTTGACTAGTGAATGCGAAGCCAAGGGCCTTTGAAAAAATATTGACAAGGCCGAAATCTGACCCTTGATAGTACTCAAGGCAAGCTTCCTATCTACAGCCCATTGTAGGAAGTCCAGAATCCTACCTATTACGTATTTACGTGGATGCCATTTCTTGGCCTCACACCAGGCGATGTACGCCTTCCAGATTCTATAGTAGATCTGCCTGGATACCGGCTTCCTGGCATTGATCATGGTAGATACCACAGCATTAGAGAGCCCTCTCTTTTTTAGAATGTGGGCTTCAATAGCCAGGCCGTCAAACCTAGGGCTGGTAAGGAAGGGTGGTATATCGGTCCTTGCGAAAGCAGGTCCGGACGATGTGGGAGGGTCCAAGGACTCCCCACAGACATCTTTACAATCTCCGCGTACCATGCTCTTCGGGGCCACGCTGGAGCCACCAGAATCACTGGTTTCTTTTCTACCCTGATTCTGCGGAGTAATCGAGGTAACAATTGTGGCGGTGGGAATGCATATATCAGCTTGAACTGATCCCAAGGGAACACTAGGGCATCCGAGCCGCAAGCTAGGGGATCCCTTGTCCAAGAGACAAACCTGTCCACTTTTGCGTTGAATCTGGATGCTAGCAGATCTACATCCGGTGTTCCCCACCGCTGACATATTGTCCGGAAAACCTCGGGATGAAGGGACCATTCCCCTGGGCATAATTGTTGGCGACTTAGAAAGTCCGCCTTCCAATTCTTCACTCCTGGAATGAATACCGCAGATATGGCTGGGACATATCTTTCTGCCCATCTCAGGATGTAATTTACTTCCCTCTGGGCTGCACGACTCCTGGTGCCCCCCTGATGATTGATATATGCCACTGCTGTGGCATTGTCTGATTGAATTCTGACAGGGGACCCTTGGAGTTTGGATGTCCATGCTACTAGGGCATACCGGGCTGCTCGTATCTCTAAGAGATTGATGGGCAGGGCCTTTTCCGCATCCGACCATCTGCCCTGGAGAGACCATTGCTCCAGTACTGCTCCCCAGCCTATAAGGCTGGCATCTGTAGTGACCACCTTCCAAGAAATCGGACTGAAGGATTTCCCTCTTTCCAGATTCTGGGGAACCAACCACCAGCAGAGGCTCTTGCGAACGGAAGGGGACAAGGACATTGGTAAGTCCAGAGCCTGAACTTTTTTGTTCCAGGCTGACAGTATGGCCCTTTGCAAATTCCTTGAATGGAATTGACCGTAGGGTACCGCTTCGAATGATGCCACCATTTTTCCCAGCAGCCTCATGCACAGGCGTATGGATGGCTGTCTTTTTGAACCCACTAAGTGGATCAAATCTCTCAAAGACGACCCCTTTTCTTGAGGCAAGAAAATTTTTCTCTGGTCTGAATCCAGCCTTAGCCCCAAGTATTCCAGACTTTTGACTGGTTTTAGGGCTGACTTGTCTCGGTTGATAATCCAACCGTGATATTCCAGATACTTGATTGTCTCGTGAACAACCACTTCTAGTTTTTCCACTGAGTGGTCTATCAGCAACAAGTCGTCTAGATATGCCATTATCGTTACACCTCGTGTTCTTAGATTGGCCAATAATGGGGCCAGAATTTTTGTGAACACTCGTGGTGCTGTGGCCAGACCGAAGGGTAAGGCTCTGAACTGAAAATGGCGCCCTTCTACCGCAAAGCGTATAAATTTTTGGTGGGCTGGAAAGATGGGAATGTGCAAATAAGCATCTTTGATGTCGATCGAGGCTAACCATTCCTCCCCTTGTAGGGCAGTGGCCACCGACCGGATCGACTCCATCCGGAAAGTCCTGATATGTAGGAATTTGTTTAGCCCTTTTAGATTTAATATGGGCCTCACGTCCCCGTTTGGCTTCGGGACTGTAAAGAGGTTTGAGTAAAACCCGAACCCCCATTCTTCCAGGGGAACCTCTATAATTACTGCTTGGAGCAATAATTGTTCTAGTGCCAACAGGAGGGATCCTCTCTTCTGGGGATCCCTTGGCACGTTTGACCTTATAAAGTGGGAAGGAGGGGAGTCTTTTAACTCCAATTTGTATCCCAGATTTACTGCGGAGAGCACCCATCTGTCTCTGATCGTGTCCCGCCAGGTCTCTGTGAACAACTGAAGTCTTCCCCCCACCCGATTGAGTGGGGGCAACCCTTCATGCATTTGACTTTGGGGGAGGTTTTGTACCTCTCCTGCTCCAGGGCTTCTTGTTACCCTGCAATTGTCCCTGATTTTTACCTCCGGGATTTGACCGAGGAGGCCGTCGGAACTGTTTCACAGCCGATGTCCTAGGGACTGGAGAAGCAGGCCTCTTAAAAGAGGGACCTCTAACTCTGTTTTTAACCGGCAAAAGTGTACTTTTACCGCTGGAAATTCTCTGGATATATTTGTCCAGGTCTTCCCCGAATAAGCGTTCACCATGAAATGGGAAGCTGACCAGCAATTTTTTACAGGGAGCTTCAGCAGACCAGTTTTTGAGCCATAAAAGCCTGCGCATATGTACTACAGACAGCGTAAGGTGGGAGGCCTGATGGATTGAATCCTTTATAGCGTCCACCGCAAAGCATAAGGCTCTAGGTAGATCAGCTAGGGCAAGAGCCTGCTGATCTGGCAAGTCCCTTAAGACCTGTTTCAACTGATCCTTCACTGCTTGGCAGACCCCAATAGCTGCCACTGCTGGTTGTGTCACCAATCCTGCTGTAGAAAAAGCAGATTTTAATAAGGACTCTCATTTTTTATCTATTGGGTCCTTGAACATTTGGACATTATCCACTGGACATGTCAGTGATTTATTCACACAAGAGATGGCTGCGTCCACTGTAGGGACCCTCCATTTTTTGATGAACTTATCCTCCATGGGATAGACCACTTGAAATCTCTTGGGAGGAGTAAATATTTTATCAGGATGCTCCCAATCCTGGTAAATGAGCCCTTCCAGTAAAGGATGGATCGGAAAGGAACAAACAGTCTGGGGAGCTTTTAGCGACCCCAACGAGGAGACAGAAGTGGATGATGGCTCCGCAAGGGGCATTTTAAATGCTGATCGGACCATATTAGTCAGGGACTGAACCCATAACCTTTCAGCATGTGATGCTGAGAATGGCTCTTCCACTGTTGATTCCTCTACAACAGAATCAACCTCATCCTGATCCCCTTCAGGCAGGTCGATCCCTGTATGGGACTGTTGCTCTGCTAACAGGCACTCTGAGGGAGGAGACGGAGATCGAGTGCTTTTTTCCTGTGACAGGGAAGCAGCGATCAATGCTGACAATCTCTCTTCCAGCCCTCCCAGAGCTGAGGAAAAAACCTCCTCTGTTACATACACAGGAGCAGGTGAACTGAGGACAGCCACAGTACCAGGTACTCCTGAGGGTGCTCTACGGTCACTAACCTCTGATTCTTCAGGGGAGACTGGTGCAGCCGAAGCATGCCCAAGATCCTCAGAGCCCGATGGAGACCCCCTATGCTTCCTGGAATTTTTAGTCCCGGAGTTTTTAGACGGCATTATTCCTAAGCCCAAAGCTGAGGTATTCCAGCCGAAATACACAACTTACTGACAATAGTCTAGCACAAATGCTGCTATAAAAACAGTTGGTGTCTACTAATGTGCCTTTCTATGGGGATGCCTGCATCAACCGCTTGCTGTATGCCTTTTTTAAATGTTGCCAGCTCTGTCTCTGCACTCCATAGCCAGCTCACAACACATAATTGTGGTTTTTAACATGCTGGGACGCCCGCACATGCGCAGAAGCGCTGCGGCGCGCACAGAGCGTCATCCCCCAAGCTCCGCCCCCTTTCCCGGCTCACCTCTATATATAGAGGCGCGTGCACGCGCGCGGCCACGTGCGCCTTCGGCGCTAATTTTGAAAAGGAAACCAGGGACAAGAGCCAGGGCCCCTTTTGCCGCAGGCCGGGGGATGGACGAGCATTGCAACATGGCAGAGGAAGCAGTTTCCCACAAGAGAACTCACCATCTGCCTGGACTTGCTCTGATAAAAAGAAACTAGTCCACATGACAAGAAACGTTCCACAGCGGCCTCTAGTGGATTAACACAGGTACCGCAGTCTAATATATTAAATATATATATATATATATATTTTTTTTTTTTCTTGACCACTATTAAAATTATTACATTTTTTAGTAGTTACAGGCATGCACAGATATTAGCGGGAATACCGTTAGGTAACAGACAGAAAGACAAATTAGGCTTGGGGGTCCCCCAATAGAACCAAGTTCCTGGGGGCCCCCACTTACCTGTTCCCCGCCGCAGGACTTTGTTTGGTCCACAGAAGCCCAAACTTCACCTATCACGGCAGGCATTGTAATTAAACCTTCAGGGACCGGGTTCCCAAGGATTCCACTCCCCTGGACCTGTATAGCACCCTGCACAGAAAACATCTTGGTCATGGGTATGACCAGAGCTCTGGATCCCAGGGTCCAGCTCTCCTAAGAGAAGCATTACAGGCAAAACCTTGCTCTTCTCTGCAAGGCCCGGGTACCGACCGTTTAGCTATGAAGCTTTTTTGGTCGGATCCGGAATAGCTTACTGAGGCCCAAAAGAACCTGTATGCAAGCTCAGTGAAAAACACATGTTTCTTCTTGGCCAACACCTTAGACACTGGCAAAAAACTGAGGTGCTCCCGGATGGGAGGGGCTTATATAGGGGAGGGTACTTCCGGTTTTGGAAGTTGCCAGTGCCAGCACCTGAAGGTATCTATATAACCCATTAGTAATGACTATGTCGCTCTGTGTCCCGTGATGTACGAGAAAGAAAAATAGAAGGCAGCGCTGGAGAACCTGCTGCCATTTGTGCATCCATGGGACCCCAGAGCACACATCAACCCTGTGTGGCCAATAAAATTGGGAGCTTGAGAAGCACAACAGTTGTGAGCACAATCTGATGCTGGACTCCCAGAGGTCAGGAACAGCAGCAGATGATATACATGTCCCAAGTCTGTGGTACTACAACAGGCTGCCTTCTGTCAGACCACAATGAAGCAAGGCCATCACTTCCTGGTCTTCTTGGCAGCTTTCCCTGCATCCTTCCCTGAAGCCTTCCCTGCAGCCTTCCTTCTGCGTGTGGCTGGAGGCTGTGCCACTGGAGGTGTACTCATGTCAGGAGGAGGAGGAGAAGGAGGCGGAGGAGAAGAAGAAGGTGGAGGAGGAGGAGGAGGTTGAGAAAGCTGGGCGACCTCACATATGGCCGTATTGGGGGTAATTCTCTCCATCACCCCCTTGTTCAGCAAGGTGATGAGCAGGGGCTCGCATAGGAGGCGTTGCTCCATGCTCATCACCTTGAACTTGGCCACAACTAGGCCGGCAATGGTCTCTTCAGGGGATGTGGGCTCCTGGAGGGTGGCATGTGCCTCTCTAATAAGGGCCCATTGCTGCCTCGCTTGTGCTCCTGTCCCTCCTGGATCTTTTAGGAAGGCGGATGGGAGGCACCTGCGATCTGGTCCTGCTACTTGGCCCAGCCACCTCCTGTGTACCACTGGTCCCTGCCACCTCCTGGCTCACAATGGGCCCTGCCACCTCCTGGCTCACAGTGGGCCCTGCCTCCTGCTGGCTCACAGTGGGCCCTGCCTCCTCCTGGCTCACAGTGGGCCCTGCCTCCTCCTGGCTCACAGTGGGCCCTGCCTCCTCCTGCCTGACACTTTCCAGACCCTCCTCCTGGCTGATGTCATCCTGTGTATGAAAAAGGGACATAGCTTTAATTTTTGGTTCATCATTTACACACAAATTATAGCTCATGACTCTTGAAAATTGAATGTAAATCAATAGAAAAGACTATTATTATGACCCCATCAGATTTCATTCTTCTCCCCCAATTTTGGGCCCACTACTGTCTATTGATATTGAGATCACTTTTTGCTCCCAATTTTTGGGGGGATTTACATATTATCTTATTTTTCATACATTAATTTTCTCACAATACATTTTGAGAAAATACTATACCTGGCTCCAGATGTCCAAATCAGGTTCTTCCAGGATGGCTGCCTCCTCTTGCTCCAGAGAAGGCTCAGGTTGGCTGCAGGGAAGACTGGGGGGAAGACTGGACAGTGATGGCCTTGCCTCAAGGTGGTCGTTCAGAAAGGACATCCTGCTATAGTACCACAAATTCGGGACATATACATCAGCTGCTGCTGCTCCTGACCTCTGAGAAGCCAGGACCCTAAAGCGCTCAGTCCTGTATGTGCCTCTCAAGCTCCCAACTTTACTGTCCACCTGTTTTGTGGTTGCTGTGGGTACCTTGGTCTGCACAAATGGGAGCAGGGTCTCCAGCGCTGCTTTCCTTACACCTTTCTTCCTGTGAATGGGGTTTTTGGTCTCCCACAGAGTGGGCAGCTCCCTTACCCGGTCTATAAATTCAGCCAGGAATTCCCTATCACTGATGAAAGCATTCATTTTGGTTCTGCAAGCCAAAAAACAAGACAAAAAAAGTAATGTCAGTCACACAGTCTAACCTCCTGTAAATCTGATTCCCCATATATATCCTCCAACGATCTCTAGGCAGTATAGGCCACCGATTTCACAAAGTATAAAAATCACATACCTTCGTTCTCACGTCCGTCACTTTTCCTCCTCTCTCCGCACACGAACGTAGTATCGTCACATGTGTGTTTATATACACCACGCATGCGTGAAACTCCGCACACGTCGCCCGCCCATGACGTTCACAGTATCAACTTTTCCCCGCCCCTTCTCTTTCGGCGCGCAGACAGATATGGCGGAGTCACAGCAGGTGTCTTCTATTTCTTCAAATAACGAGGAGGAGACCAGCCCAGACCGTGAAACGTCACGATCAAGGAGGAGATTCAAGGCATCTAATATGTCTTGCGCGGAGATGGCGGACATATTGCTAAAGTCGGATTATGACGCAAAGCATGGGCCGTATACCCACCCTAATCTAAGGAAGTCCAAAATAATGAAGAAAGTAGTGAAAAGTCAGAAGAAGAATTTCGGGGTGAAACGATCAAAGGAGCAGAAAGAGGTGGTCTGACTTCAAACTGAGGGAGCCGGAGCAGTTAAGGAGCATTAAGAGAATGCTAGAAAAAAGTAAGTACTTTTCCTGTGTTACTATTATTGTATTTCAGAACTTGCATGTTGCTCCATGTTGTTGCATTTTACAATTGTACCTTACAAAATGTCATTGTTAAAACTTGGTTTGGCCCAGTAATCGTTCGTTACAGACACATTGTTCGCCCACCATATACGATGTTTTGCGATTTTACAGGGTTCCAACAATTTAGAGAGATGCCTGTTTTTATTCCATAAATGTTAGTACACTGTTGGCTAGATGATGTGTTTGGAAAGAGAATTAAATGCAAACTTTAATCAGTGTAAAGGAGAGGACACTCAGCAGCCGTTTCCACATCTGGACTCTTGAGCACTATAGTGTGGGCCACCAGAACCACCTTTTTAGGGTGCCCCACACAGGTGCATCAGTGCACTTTTGGGGTGCCTCCATGTGTAAAAATTGTCAGCCAAAGGCGAATAGTCAAGAATCTTTATTTTTTTTATAATAATGTCTTCAGCTTGAAATTCCTCCCAAACAGACACTTGTATCCCATTTCCAAGCAATGTATCACGTTCATTTATTTTTACAAAAATATCTGTGTGATAAGTATACCTTTTGTTTGATTCTCATAGGGGAGAGAAGACTGGGAGGACACCACTCCAGGGAGCACAGGAACCCCACACCTTCTAAACAACCCCAACCTCACCAAGAACCCCAACCTGAGGATGTTGAGGAAGTTGAAGAGGTGGAGAAAGGAGAAGTGGAGGAAGGAGAAGTGGATGATGTGGTGGAACCACAACAGGTCAGTATCTGTCACCACAGCTTCAGGTAAGAGATGTAGGCCTGCAGAGTTATAATACCTTTTGTATTTTTTTATAGGGGATGAAAATGTTGGGGTGAAAGAAAGTACGCGTTTCTCTGCTGAGAGTGCCCTACGAATCATCCAGCAAATGATGGAATGTAGTATAGAACTGGACAGAATTAAGCAAAGAATTAACGTGATGGATCAAACCTTTAAGGACATCCGCGAATTGAATAAGGCACCAAACACCCCATTTTTGTTTTCTGATTGTTCTTCCCCCTTTTTTTTGCTTTTTGACAATCAATCAAGCCACAATTTGAAGATGCACACAGTGTGTCAACATGTGCCAACTGCCATCAGGGGATATCCATGTACGGGTTTTGGGGGTGCAACCCCTTCCTCGCATCTCAAGTAGGTGAAATGAAGAAGGGGTTGCACCCCCAAAACACGTCCATTGATCACCCCTGATGGCAGATAGCACATGTTGACATGGCAGATAGCACATGTTGACAATAGGGATCAGGAGTCAAAAATCCCATTTTAAAATTACTCTAAATCTTCAAATTTTGGCTTGGTCAGGGGTGCCAATACCCCATATTATGACGGGCAGATAGAGAAATTTTTGGTGAAATTTGTCATATTGCCGAGAGGTATACAATGTTGTAGTTTGTTGGATGCTACTGATGGTTTTGTATTTTCTTACAACAAAAAAAAAGGCCTGTTTCTGGGCAGCAAAAAAAAACAAAACATAGTGTTATATTTACCATGTGTGTGAACAGAGTAAAATGTTTGAACAACCACAAAGTGTTTATCAAATACGCTCTAACCTTATTTGTGTATATTTTTGGTGTTACTAGTGAAATGGTTGGTATTTACTAAAGGAAAATACACTTGGCACTACAAATGCACTAAGACAAACTAAGAGACAGCAAAAATAACAACAAAATACAGATTAAAACAGATTTTTATTTTGTTCTTTCACAAAAAATATTCAGACATGGCCTGGCATAGGAATTGCCCCCCTACCCGTGAAATATTCAAGATATTTCTGGCGAACCTCACGGGCATTTTGGGGGGGCAAGCCAGGATGGCCAGATTCTAGGCCTGGCAGGGTATTGCCAGTTGGAAGTCCTGCCTCAGGCACAATTGAGGCAATATAATTTGTGGATTTCCTTATAAGAAAATTATGTAGCACACAGCAACAGAAAACAACGTAGTTAATTTTGTACTCCGCCAAGTGAATTGGTGTCATGAAAACGCGGAACTGGCTGGCCATTATCCCGAAGGCATTCTCCACGACTCTTCGGGCCCTGGCCAGCCGGTAGTTGAACACCCTCTTCTCCGGGGTCAGGGTCCTTAGGGGAAATGGCCTCATGAGATGCGGTCCCAGTCCGAAGGCTTCATCAGCCAAAAACACAAAGGGGAGTCCTTCAACATTCCCTGCATCCGGTGGCAATGCAAGGTCATCACTCTGGAGACGGAGGGCAAACTCCGTCTGGCTGAAGGATCCCTCATCGGACATTCGGACATTCTTCCCCACATCCACATAGAGGAATTCATACCGTGCTGACACCACCGCCATCAGCACAATGCTATGAAACCCCTTGTAATTGTAGAAGTAGGACCCAGAATGGGGTGGCGGCACGATGCGGACGTGCTTCCCGTCAATTGCTCCACCGCAGTTGGGGAAGTCCCACCGCGTGGCAAACTCCGATGCCACAGTCTGCCATTCCTGTGGCGTGGAAGGAAGCTGTGGAGTCAAACAAGATAAAAAAATATTAGTACTTTTGCACATAACATTGCAAGCAGATTATACTAAAATACATTCTAGCCCAACGTCATTCTAAGTTTCCGTTTAATGTGTTTTAAAAAACTCAAATCGAAGGCTCAGGTATCATATTCATCACCCCTTCTGATGGTCCATTCTAAAAATATTGGGGGGGGGGGGGACTAGATGAGTTTGGGAATGCTCAAAAATAAGGAGAACTAACATTTAGAGAAATTTTAGGGGGTGATTGGGGGGGGGAGGGTAAAGCACTACAATGGAGCTGCAGAAATACATTGGGAAGTTACTCGGCTAGGTGTGTTTGGGCCCAGGATAGCATTGCAGTGGCGGTGCGTCCAGAGTGGGCGCAGGAGCGCTGCCCCCTCTCTCCTGCGCCCATCACTCAGAACAATACATAGGTTCATGCCTTGCATGAACCTATGTATTGTCGATGCCGCCCACTATTCAGGTGGATGGCCCCCTGTTGAGCAGCGGCCATCTGAATAACAGCGGCTGTTTTTTTTTGGAAGCGCCTATCTGAGCCAGCGGCTATGATAGGCTTGCCGATTACAGCCTGAGGGCTGTAATTGGCTTCCAAAAAGTTAACCAGGGGACGCAGGGGGGGGTTCGTTCCTTGGTTAAACACTGACAGGCTCCTCTGCCAATCATGTTCACCGAGGGTGCGTTCCCTGGCTGCGTTTCAGCCAATCAGGTTCACCGGGTCTGGTTACCGGTAAACTGATTGGCTGATGCAACATCGAGGGCGGGAGAAGACA
This sequence comes from Rana muscosa, assembly GCA_029206835.1. Lineage (NCBI taxonomy): Eukaryota > Metazoa > Chordata > Amphibia > Anura > Ranidae > Rana > Rana muscosa. The sequence goes on from CM055128.1 coordinate 286,563,758, forward strand.
TTGAGGAGAGAAGAAGGACGGAGCTGACCAGAGGAAGGTAAGTGCAGGGCTGGGGGGGGAACTGGCTGCATTTGAGGGGACAAACTGGCTACATTTGAGGGGACAACTGGTGGCGTTTAATAGGCACAGTCGCGGAAATGGATGTTTTTTCCTTTTAAATTTTTTGGGTGGCCCCCCAAACATTTTGAGCACCAGTCGCCACTGCTGGAGAGGTTAGTGAAGGGAAATATGCATGGAGGAGAAAAAAGGGGCATTACAAGCTTACAGCATGCATGAGGACAAAGGGGACATTCTCAGCATATTCCAATCATGGTAATTAGGGAAGGATGAAAGAAATACAATACATTAGCATACATGAAATACATAGAATGTGATGTTAAAGGAGAAAACTTACCCTAATATAGTCCTCCTGCAGCACATGGATAATGGCAGAACAGGTGTCTGGGATTATGAGGCCCAGAGCCTGGGGGGAGATGCCTGTCATGAACTTCAAGTCCTGCAGACTTCTCCCTGTCGCCAGGTAGCGTAACGTGGCAATGAGCCTCTGCTCAGCACTGATGGCTTCCCGCATAACGGTGTCTTGCCTGGTAATATAGGGGGACTCCAAAGCCAACAGATGCTAAAAAACGGGGTCAGACATCCGCAGAAAATTCCTGTAGTCCTCAGGATTATTCTCCACGATCTCCCGCAGCAGAGGCATGTGACAGAATTGGTCCCGCTGGAGCAACCAATTCTTTGTCCATGAACTCCTCCCCACCCCGTTCATGGACTCGTCTTGGTCCAAGACAAGCAGACCAACACCAAGCACCCGCACAGCACGAACTCTACGACGAGAACGTAACATGGCTAGAAGACGGTCGTACTAAACAGAACGCACTTAAGAACAGCAAGGCCTATGAAGAACAAACTGAAATTCAGAAACAAACGGGCAAGAACGCACTGTAAAACAGATACGACCTGCCTACACGCCCTGAAAGACAAGATACAAACCCACAAGCAAAAACTGAACTGCAGAAAACGAACTGAAAGCACGAAGACTGAAAAGCGCAAATCGTCTCTTCCCAAACTTTTACTTCACACGCGGTAACACGAGATCAGCAAAAGCAGCCCAAGGGGTGGCGCCATTGAAATTGAGCTTCCCCTTTATACTGCCGTTGTACGTGCTGGACGTGACCGCGCAGAACGACGAGATTTGGAATTGACAGTGTGTATGCAAGGAAAGCTTGACAAGAATGTCGTCAAGCTTGACAAGAATCTCGTCGAGAAAAACAACGGGTTTTTTACGACGAAAAACTCAGTTGCGTGTCTGTAACATTCCCCTTTACGTCAGAATTCCCCTTTAGATCAGGGTCGGCAGAGTTCCCCTTTAGTTCAGATTACATAATTCCCCATAGTTCACCCTTCCGCATGGTTCCCCCTTACAGTGTACCCTGATGAAGAGGAGAGCTCTGTGGATCCTGATGTAAAGGGGAACGCTGATGTAAAGGGGAATGCTGCGGATAATGATGTAAAGGGGAACGCTGTAGACTCTGATGTAAGCGGGGCTCTGGTGACCATGGTCCCCCTTACATCATGGTCTGCAGCATTCCCCATTACATTATAGTTCCCCTTTACACCAGAGTCCGCAGGGTTACCCTTTACAGTGTAAGGTAGAACTCTGCAGGCCCTGATGTAAAGAGAAACTCTGATGTAAGGTGGCCCCTCCCGTTACATCAGAGTCTACAGTGTTCCCCTTTGCATCATGGTCCACAGTATTCCCCTTTACATTAGAGTTCCCCTTTACATCAGGGTCCGCAGAGTTCTCCCTTGCACTGGGGGTGATCCTTCAGACTTTGATGTAAAGGGGGACTCTGGTGACCACCACCTCCCCCCCCATAGACTCTGTGTGGCCTGGCTGGAGCTGTCAAACTGACCTCACCTCCTCCATTGCTCGGGTGCAGAACAGGCTCAGGCAGACCTTGGCTTTGATCATTGATCCTCTTCTCTTCTCCTCCCGGCTCTCCCACTCCCCCTCTTCATATCACCCGCCTGTTCAGTGTAAATTATCTCATTAACAAATAACATTTGTCCCATAGTTGTGGGTTTTGGGTGCCATTTTGTTGAAGACCAACTCCACTCTGTGTATATGGGCAAACTTCAACAAAATGGCGCCGGCAATGGAGACATTTGCTTGGCAGGGGGGCAGGCTTCAGCTGATAGAGATCTGAGGGGGAGATGTCCCGTTCAGGCCAGCCGGATTGCGAATATGCAGACGTTCTGCAGGATTGGTGTGTGCAAACAGTGTAATTTGTGACAGTAAACAGTTGCAGGGCAGTTAGGTTTAGGCCCCTTTAGGTCCAGGGTAGCCCCCTAACCCCCCTAATAAAGGTTTAACCCCTTGATCGCCCCCCAGGTAACCCTTTCACCCCATATCGCCAGCATCACTAAGCGATCGTTTTTCCAATCGCCGTATTAGTGTCGGTGGTGCCCCTAGGTAGCCAGTATTTTTTTTTAGGTTCGACGCAGGTTTTTATAGCGTCAGGTACCCCCATTTATTATTTTAACCCCCTAATTGCCCGTAGAGTTAACCCTTTCACCAGTGATCACCGTATAAGTGTCACTGGTGACTAGGGATGAGCTCGGTGTTCGAGTCGAACATCGGCTGTTCGATCGTTCGCCGAACAACGAACGATTTGGGCCGTTCGCGCCTAATTCGCGGCCCACAATGCACTACGCCATCGCAGTGTCATCCAGGCGCTGTGATTGGCCAAGCATGCACTGTGACCCCGCATGCTTGGCCAATCACAGCGCCGGCAGCGAGGAGAGCAATGATTGGCCACAGGCAGGATGCCTGTGGCCAATTATTGCTGAGGGTGTTTAGTACACGCCCCACACTATAAAAGGCCGCCAGCACGGCGGCCTAGTGTAGTGTGTTCCGGAGCAGGGAAAGAGAAGCATAGGCAGGGACAGTGACATTTTTTTTTTCTTGCTTAACCTGGATTCCTTTAGTTTAGGGAAAGAGAAGGATAGGTAGGGAGAGTGTCAGTCTGTTTTACTGTGCTAAACCTTGTTTGTAGGGACAGGGAAGGACAGTGAGGGAAATTCTCATTGTGCTATACTGTGCTAAAGCATTCCTCATCAACCATCTTTAAAAAAAAAAATTTATAGGGACAGAAAACTATAGGTAGGGAGAGTGTCAGTGTGTTTTACTGTGCTAAACCTTGTTTGTAGGGACAGGGAAGGACAGTGAGGGAAATTCTCATTGTGCTATACTGTGCTAAAGCATTCCTCATCAACCATCTTTAAAAAAAAAAAAATTATAGGGACAGAAAACTATAGGTAGGGAGAGTGTCAGTGTGTTTTACTGTGCTAAACCTTGTTTGTAGGGACAGGGAAGGACAGTGAGGGAAATTCTCATTGTGCTATACTGTGCTAAAGCATTCCTCATCAACCATTTTTAAAAAAAATATTTTTTATAGGGACAGAAAACTATAGGTAGGGAGAGTGTCAGTGTGTTTTACTGTGCTAAACCTTGTTTGTAGGGACAGGGAAGGACAGTGAGGGAAATTCTCATTGTGCTATACTGTGCTAAAGCATTCCTCATCAACCATCTTTAAAAAAAAATTTTTTTATAGGGACAGAAAACTATAGGTAGGGAGAGTGTCAGTGTGTTTTACTGTGCTAAACCTTGTTTGTAGGGACAGGGAAGGACAGTGAGGGAAATTCTCATTGTGCTATACTGTGCTAAAGCATTCCTCATCAACCATCTTTAAAAAAAAAATTTTTATAGGGACAGAAAACTATAGGTAGGGAGAGTGTCAGTGTGTTTTACTGTGCTAAACCTTGTTTGTAGGGACAGGGAAGGACAGTGAGGGAAATTCTCATTGTGCTATACTGTGCTAAAGCATTCCTCATCAACCATCTTTAAAAAAAAAAAAATTATAGGGACAGAAAACTATAGGTAGGGAGAGTGTCAGTGTGTTTTACTGTGCTAAACCTTGTTTGTAGGGACAGGGAAGGACAGTGAGGGAAATTCTCATTGTGCTATACTGTGCTAAAGCATTCCTCATCAACCATCTTTAAAAAAACATTTTTTATAGGGACAGAAAACTATAGGTAGGGAGAGTGTCAGTGTGTTTTACTGTGCTAAACCTTGTTTGTAGGGACAGGGAAGGACAGTGAGGGAAATTCTCATTGTGCTATACTGTGCTAAAGCATTCCTCATCAACCATTTTTAAAAAAAATATTTTTTATAGGGACAGAAAACTATAGGTAGGGAGAGTGTCAGTGTGTTTTACTGTGCTAAACCTTGTTTGTAGGGACAGGGAAGGACAGTGAGGGAAATTCTCATTGTGCTATACTGTGCTAAAGCATTCCTCATCAACCATCTTTAAAAAAAAAAATTTTTATAGGGACAGAAAACTATAGGTAGGGAGAGTGTCAGTGTGTTTTACTGTGCTAAACCTTGTTTGTAGGGACAGGGAAGGACAGTGAGGGAAATTCTCATTGTGCTATACTGTGCTAAAGCATTCCTCATCAACCATCTTTAAAAAAAAATTTTTTATAGGGACAGAAAACTATAGGTAGGGAGAGTGTCAGTGTGTTTTACTGTGCTAAACCTTGTTTGTAGGGACAGGGAAGAACAGTGAGGGAAATTCTCATTGTGCTATACTGTGCTAAAGCATTCCTCATCAACCATCTTTAAAAAAAAAAAATTATAGGGACAGAAAACTATAGGTAGGGAGAGTGTCAGTGTGTTTTACTGTGCTAAACCTTGTTTGTAGGGACAGGGAAGGACAGTGAGGGAAATTCTCATTGTGCTATACTGTGCTAAAGCATTCCTCATCAACCATCTTTAAAAAAAAAATTTTTTATAGGGACAGAAACTATAGGTAGGGAGAGTGTCAGTGTGTTTTACTGTGCTAAACCTTGTTTGTAGGGACAGGGAAGGACAGTGAGGGAAATTCTCATTGTGCTATACTGTGCTAAAGCATTCCTCATCAACCATCTTTAAAAAAACATTTTTTATAGGGACAGAAAACTATAGGTAGGGAGAGTGTCAGTGTGTTTTACTGTGCTAAACCTTGTTTGTAGGGACAGGGAAGGACAGTGAGGGAAATTCTCATTGTGCTATACTGTGCTAAAGCATTCCTCATCAACCATCTTTAAAAAAACATTTTTTATAGGGACAGAAAACTATAGGTAGGGAGAGTGTCAGTGTGTTTTACTGTGCTAAACCTTGTTTGTAGGGACAGGGAAGGACAGTGAGGGAAATTCTCATTGTGCTATACTGTGCTAAAGCATTCCTCATCAACCATCTTTAAAAAAAAAAAATTATAGGGACAGAAAACTATAGGTAGGGAGAGTGTCATTGTGTTTTACTGTGCTAAACCTTGTTTGTAGGGACAGGGAAGGACAGTGAGGGAAATTCTCATTGTGCTATACTGTGCTAAAGCATTCCTCATCAACCATCTTTAAAAAAAAAAAATTTTTATAGGGACAGAAAACTATAGGTAGGGAGAGTGTCAGTATGTTTTACTGTGCTAAACCTTGTTTGTAGGGACAGGGAAGGACAGTGAGGGAAATTCTCATTGTGCTATACTGTGCTAAAGCATTCCTCATCAACCATCTTTAAAAAAAAAAATTTATAGGGACAGAAAACTATAGGTAGGGAGAGTGTCAGTGTGTTTTACTGTGCTAAACCTTGTTTGTAGGGACAGGGAAGGACAGTGAGGGAAATTCTCATTGTGCTATACTGTGCTAAAGCATTCCTCATCAACCATCTTTAAAAAAAAAAAAATTATAGGGACAGAAAACTATAGGTAGGGAGAGTGTCAGTGTGTTTTACTGTGCTAAACCTTGTTTGTAGGGACAGGGAAGGACAGTGAGGGAAATTCTCATTGTGCTATACTGTGCTAAAGCATTCCTCATCAACCATCTTTAAAAAAAAAATTTTTTATAGGGACAGAAAACTATAGGTAGGGAGAGTGTCAGTGTGTTTTACTGTGCTAAACCTTGTTTGTAGGGACAGGGAAGGACAGTGAGGGAAATTCTCATTGTGCTATACTGTGCTAAAGCATTCCTCATCAACCATCTTTAAAAAAAAAATTTTTTATAGGGACAGAAAACTATAGGTAGGGAGAGTGTCAGTGTGTTTTACTGTGCTAAACCTTGTTTGTAGGGACAGGGAAGGACAGTGAGGGAAATTCTCATTGTGCTATACTGTGCTAAAGCATTCCTCATCAACCATCTTTAAAAAAAAAAAATTTATAGGGACAGAAAACTATAGGTAGGGAGAGTGTCAGTGTGTTTTACTGTGCTAAACCTTGTTTGTAGGGACAGGGAAGGACAGTGAGGGAAATTCTCATTGTGCTATACTGTGCTAAAGCATTCCTCATCAACCATCTTTAAAAAAAAAAAATTATAGGGACAGAAAACTATAGGTAGGGAGAGTGTCAGTGTGTTTTACTGTGCTAAACCTTGTTTGTAGGGACAGGGAAGGACAGTGAGGGAAATTCTCATTGTGCTATACTGTGCTAAAGCATTCCTCATCAACCATCTTTAAAAAAAAAATTTTTATAGGGACAGAAAACTATAGGTAGGGAGAGTGTCAGTGTGTTTTACTGTGCTAAACCTTGTTTGTAGGGACAGGGAAGGACAGTGAGGGAAATTCTCATTGTGCTATACTGTGCTAAAGCATTCCTCATCAACCATCTTTAAAAAAACATTTTTTATAGGGACAGAAAACTATAGGTAGGGAGAGTGTCAGTGTGTTTTACTGTGCTAAACCTTGTTTGTAGGGACAGGGAAGGACAGTGAGGGAAATTCTCATTGTGCTATACTGTGCTAAAGCATTCCTCATCAACCATCTTTAAAAAAAAAATTTTTATAGGGACAGAAAACTATAGGTAGGGAGAGTGTCAGTGTGTTTTACTGTGCTAAACCTTGTTTGTAGGGACAGGGAAGGACAGTGAGGGAAATTCTCATTGTGCTATACTGTGCTAAAGCATTCCTCATCAACCATCTTTAAAAAAAAAAAATTATAGGGACAGAAAACTATAGGTAGGGAGAGTGTCAGTGTGTTTTACTGTGCTAAACCTTGTTTGTAGGGACAGGGAAGGACAGTGAGGGAAATTCTCATTGTGCTATACTGTGCTAAAGCATTCCTCATCAACCATCTTTAAAAAAAAAAAATTTTATAGGGACAGAAACTATAGGTAGGGAGAGTGTCAGTGTGTTTTACTGTGCTAAACCTTGTTTGTAGGGACAGGGAAGGACAGTGAGGGAAATTCTCATTGTGCTATACTGTGCTAAAGCATTCCTCATCAACCATCTTTAAAAAAACATTTTTTATAGGGACAGAAAACTATAGGTAGGGAGAGTGTCAGTGTGTTTTACTGTGCTAAACCTTGTTTGTAGGGACAGGGAAGGACAGTGAGGGAAATTCTCATTGTGCTATACTGTGCTAAAGCATTCCTCATCAACCATCTTTAAAAAAACATTTTTTATAGGGACAGAAAACTATAGGTAGGGAGAGTGTCAGTGTGTTTTACTGTGCTAAACCTTGTTTGTAGGGACAGGGAAGGACAGTGAGGGAAATTCTCATTGTGCTATACTGTGCTAAAGCATTCCTCATCAACCATCTTTAAAAAAAAAAAATTATAGGGACAGAAAACTATAGGTAGGGAGAGTGTCATTGTGTTTTACTGTGCTAAACCTTGTTTGTAGGGACAGGGAAGGACAGTGAGGGAAATTCTCATTGTGCTATACTGTGCTAAAGCATTCCTCATCAACCATCTTTAAAAAAAAAATTTTTTATAGGGACAGAAAACTATAGGTAGGGAGAGTGTCAGTATGTTTTACTGTGCTAAACCTTGTTTGTAGGGACAGGGAAGGACAGTGAGGGAAATTCTCATTGTGCTATACTGTGCTAAAGCATTCCTCATCAACCATCTTTAAAAAAAAAAATTTATAGGGACAGAAAACTATAGGTAGGGAGAGTGTCAGTGTGTTTTACTGTGCTAAACCTTGTTTGTAGGGACAGGGAAGGACAGTGAGGGAAATTCTCATTGTGCTATACTGTGCTAAAGCATTCCTCATCAACCATCTTTAAAAAAAAAAAATTTATAGGGACAGAAAACTATAGGTAGGGAGAGTGTCAGTGTGTTTTACTGTGCTAAACCTTGTTTGTAGGGACAGGGAAGGACAGTGAGGGAAATTCTCATTGTGCTATACTGTGCTAAAGCATTCCTCATCAACCATCTTTAAAAAAAAAAATTTTTATAGGGACAGAAAACTATAGGTAGGGAGAGTGTCAGTGTGTTTTACTGTGCTAAACCTTGTTTGTAGGGACAGGGAAGGACAGTGAGGGAAATTCTCATTGTGCTATACTGTGCTAAAGCATTCCTCATCAACCATCTTTAAAAAAAAAATTTTTTATAGGGACAGAAAACTATAGGTAGGGAGAGTGTCAGTGTGTTTTACTGTGCTAAACCTTGTTTGTAGGGACAGGGAAGGACAGTGAGGGAAATTCTCATTGTGCTATACTGTGCTAAAGCATTCCTCATCAACCATCTTTAAAAAAACATTTTTTATAGGGACAGAAAACTATAGGTAGGGAGAGTGTCAGTGTGTTTTACTGTGCTAAACCTTGTTTGTAGGGACAGGGAAGGACAGTGAGGGAAATTCTCATTGTGCTATACTGTGCTAAAGCATTCCTCATCAACCATCTTTAAAAAAAAAAAAATTATAGGGACAGAAAACTATAGGTAGGGAGAGTGTCAGTGTGTTTTACTGTGCTAAACCTTGTTTGTAGGGACAGGGAAGGACAGTGAGGGAAATTCTCATTGTGCTATACTGTGCTAAAGCATTCCTCATCAACCATCTTTTAAAAAAAATTTTTTTATAGGGACAGAAAACTATAGGTAGGGAGAGTGTCAGTGTGTTTTACTGTGCTAAACCTTGTTTGTAGGGACAGGGAAGGACAGTGAGGGAAATTCTCATTGTGCTATACTGTGCTAAAGCATTCCTCATCAACCATCTTTAAAAAAACATTTTTTATAGGGACAGAAAACTATAGGTAGGGAGAGTGTCAGTGTGTTTTACTGTGCTAAACCTTGTTTGTAGGGACAGGGAAGGACAGTGAGGGAAATTTTCATTGTGCTATACTGTGCTAAAGCATTCCTCATCAACCATCTTTAAAAAAAAAAAAATTTATAGGGACAGAAAACTATAGGTAGGGAGAGTGTCAGTGTGTTTTACTGTGCTAAACCTTGTTTGTAGGGACAGGGAAGGACAGTGAGGGAAATTCTCATTGTGCTATACTGTGCTAAAGCATTCCTCATCAACCATCTTTAAAAAAAAAAATTATAGGGACAGAAAACTATAGGTAGGGAGAGTGTCATTGTGTTTTACTGTGCTAAACCTTGTTTGTAGGGACAGGGAAGGACAGTGAGGGAAATTCTCATTGTGCTATACTGTGCTAAAGCATTCCTCATCAACCATCTTTAAAAAAAAAAGAATTTATAGGGACAGAAAACTATAGGTAGGGAGAGTGTCAGTGTGTTTTACTGTGCTAAACCTTGTTTGTAGGGACAGGGAAGGACAGTGAGGGAAATTCTCATTGTGCTATACTGTGCTAAAGCATTCCTCATCAACCATCTTTAAAAAAAAAAAAATTTATAGGGACAGAAAACTATAGGTAGGGAGAGTGTCAGTGTGTTTTACTGTGCTAAACCTTGTTTGTAGGGACAGGGAAGGACAGTGAGGGAAATTCTCATTGTGCTATACTGTGCGAAAGCATTCCTCATCAACCATCTTTAAAAAAAAAATTTTTTATAGGGACAGAAAACTATAGGTAGGGAGAGTGTCAGTGTGTTTTACTGTGCTAAACCTTGTTTGTAGGGACAGGGAAGGACAGTGAGGGAAATTCTCATTGTGCTATACTGTGCTAAAGCATTCCTCATCAACCATCTTTAAAAAAACATTTTTTATAGGGACAGAAAACTATAGGTAGGGAGAGTGTCAGTGTGTTTTACTGTGCTAAACCTTGTTTGTAGGGACAGGGAAGGACAGTGAGGGAAATTCTCATTGTGCTATACTGTGCTAAAGCATTCCTCATCAACCATCTTTAAAAAAAAATTTTTTATAGGGACAGAAAACTATAGGTAGGGAGAGTGTCAATGTGTTTTACTGTGCTAAACCTTGTTTGTAGGGACAGGGAAGGACAGTGAGGGAAATTCTCATTGTGCTATACTGTGCTAAAGCATTCCTCATCAACCATCTTTAAAAAAAAAAAAATTATAGGGACAGAAAACTATAGGTAGGGAGAGTGTCATTGTGTTTTACTGTGCTAAACCTTGTTTGTAGGGACAGGGAAGGACAGTGAGGGAAATTCTCATTGTGCTATACTGTGCTAAAGCATTCCTCATCAAGCATCTTTAAAAAAAAAAATTTTTATAGGGACAGAAAACTATAGGTAGGGAGAGTGTCATTGTGTTTTACTGTGCTAAACCTTGTTTGTAGGGACAGGGAAGGACAGTGAGGGAAATTCTCATTGTGCTATACTGTGCTAAAGCATTCCTCATCAACCATCTTTAAAAAAACATTTTTTATAGGGACAGAAAACTATAGGTAGGGAGAGTGTCAGTGTGTTTTACTGTGCTAAACCTTGTTTGTAGGGACAGGGAAGGACAGTGAGGGAAATTCTCATTGTGCTATACTGTGCTAAAGCATTCCTCATCAACCATCTTTAAAAAAAAAATTTTTATAGGGACAGAAAACTATAGGTAGGGAGAGTGTCAGTGTGTTTTACTGTGCTAAACCTTGTTTGTAGGGACAGGGAAGGACAGTGAGGGAAATTCTCATTGTGCTATACTGTGCTAAAGCATTCCTCATCAACCATCTCTAAAAAAAAAAAAAATATAGGGACAGAAAACTATAGGTAGGGAGAGTGTCAGTGTGTTTTACTGTGCTAAACCTTGTTTGTAGGGACAGGGAAGGACAGTGAGGGAAATTCTCATTGTGCTATACTGTGCTAAAGCATTCCTCATCAACCATCTTTAAAAAAAAAAATTTTTTATAGGGACAGAAAACTATAGGTAGGGAGAGTGTCAGTGTGTTTTACTGTGCTAAACCTTGTTTGTAGGGACAGGGAAGGACAGTGAGGGAAATTCTCATTGTGCTATACTGTGCTAAAGCATTCCTCATCAACCATCTTTAAAAAAAAAAAATTTTATAGGGACAGAAAACTATAGGTAGGGAGAGTGTCAGTGTGTTTTACTGTGCTAAACCTTGTTTGTAGGGACAGGGAAGGACAGTGAGGGAAATTCTCATTGTGCTATACTGTGCGAAAGCATTCCTCATCAACCATCTTTAAAAAAAAATTTTTTTATAGGGACAGAAAACTATAGGTAGGGAGAGTGTCAGTGTGTTTTACTGTGCTAAACCTTGTTTGTAGGGACAGGGAAGGACAGTGAGGGAAATTCTCATTGTGCTATACTGTGCTAAAGCATTCCTCATCAACCATCTTTAAAAAAACATTTTTTATAGGGACAGAAAACTATTGGTAGGGAGAGTGTCAGTGTGTTTTACTGTGCTAAACCTTGTTTGTAGGGACAGGGAAGGACAGTGAGGGAAATTCTCATTGTGCTATACTGTGCTAAAGCATTCCTCATCAACCATCTTTAAAAAAAATTTTTTTTATAGGGACAGAAAACTATAGGTAGGGAGAGTGTCAGTGTGTTTTACTGTGCTAAACCTTGTTTGTAGGGACAGGGAAGGACAGTGAGGGAAATTCTCATTGTGCTATACTGTGCTAAAGTATTCCTCATCAACCATCTTTAAAAAAACATTTTTTATAGGGACAGAAAACTATAGGTAGGGAGAGTGTCAGTGTGTTTTACTGTGCTAAACCTTGTTTGTAGGGACAGGGAAGGACAGTGAGGGAAATTCTCATTGTGCTATACTGTGCTAAAGCATTCCTCATCAACCATCTTTAAAAAAAAAAATTTTTATAGGGACAGAAAACTATAGGTAGGGAGAGTGTCAGTGTGTTTTACTGTGCTAAACCTTGTTTGTAGGGACAGGGAAGGACAGTGAGGGAAATTCTCATTGTGCTATACTGTGCTAAAGCATTCCTCATCAACCATCTTTAAAAAAAAAAAAAATTATAGGGACAGAAAACTATAGGTAGGGAGAGTGTCATTGTGTTTTACTGTGCTAAACCTTGTTTGTAGGGACAGGGAAGGACAGTGAGGGAAATTCTCATTGTGCTATACTGTGCTAAAGCATTCTTCATCAACCATCTTTAAAAAAAAAATTTTTTATAGGGACAGAAAACTATAGGTAGGGAGAGTGTCAGTGTGTTTTACTGTGCTAAACCTTGTTTGTAGGGACAGGGAAGGACAGTGAGGGAAATTCTCATTGTGCTATACTGTGCTAAAGCATTCCTCATCAACCATCTTTAAAAAAAAAAATTTTTATAGGGACAGAAAACTATAGGTAGGGAGAGTGTCAGTGTGTTTTACTGTGCTAAACCTTGTTTGTAGGGACAGGGAAGGACAGTGAGGGAAATTCTCATTGTGCTATACTGTGCTAAAGCATTCCTCATCAACCATCTTTAAAAAAAAAATTTTTTATAGGGACAGAAAACTATAGGTAGGGAGAGTGTCAGTGTGTTTTACTGTGCTAAACCTTGTTTGTAGGGGCAGGGAAGGACAGTGAGGGAAATTCTCATTGTGCTATACTGTGCTAAAGCATTCCTCATCAACCATCTTTAAAAAAACATTTTTTATAGGGACAGAAAACTATAGGTAGGGAGAGTGTCAGTGTGTTTTACTGTGCTAAACCTTGTTTGTAGGGACAGGGAAGGACAGTGAGGGAAATTCTCATTGTGCTATACTGTGCTAAAGCATTCCTCATCAACCATCTTTAAAAAAAAATTTTTTATAGGGACAGAAAACTATAGGTAGGGAGAGTGTCAGTGTGTTTTACTGTGCTAAACCTTGTTTGTAGGGACAGGGAAGGACAGTGAGGGAAATTCTCATTGTGCTATACTGTGCTAAAGCATTCCTCATCAACCATCTTTAAAAAAAAAAAATTTATAGGGACAGAAAACTATAGGTAGGGAGAGTGTCAGTGTGTTTTACTGTGCTAAACCTTGTTTGTAGGGACAGGGAAGGACAGTGAGGGAAATTCTCATTGTGCTATACTGTGCTAAAGCATTCCTCATCAACCATCTTTAAAAAAAAAAATTTTTATAGGGACAGAAAACTATAGGTAGGGAGAGTGTCAGTGTGTTTTACTGTGCTAAACCTTGTTTGTAGGGGCAGGGAAGGACAGTGAGGGAAATTCTCATTGTGCTATACTGTGCTAAAGCATTCCTCATCAACCATCTTTAAAAAAACATTTTTTATAGGGACAGAAAACTATAGGTAGGGAGAGTGTCAGTGTGTTTTACTGTGCTAAACCTTGTTTGTAGGGACAGGGAAGGACAGTGAGGGAAATTCTCATTGTGCTATACTGTGCTAAAGCATTCCTCATCAACCATCTTTAAAAAAAAAAAATTTATAGGGACAGAAAACTGTAGGTAGGGAGAGTGTCAGTGTGTTTTACTGTGCTAAACCTTGTTTGTAGGGACAGGGAAGGACAGTGAGGGAAATTCTCATTGTGCTATACTGTGCTAAAGCATTCCTCATCAACCATCTTTAAAAAAAATATATATATAGGGACAGAAAACTATAGGTAGGGAGAGTGTCAGTGTGTTTTACTGTGCTAAACCTTGTTTGTAGGGACAGGGAAGGACAGTGAGGGAAATTCTCATTGTGCTATACTGTGCTAAAGCATTCCTCATCAACCATCTTTAAAAAAAAAATTTTTTATAGGGACAGAAAACTATAGGTAGGGAGAGTGTCAGTGTGTTTTACTGTGCTAAACCTTGTTTGTAGGGACAGGGAAGGACAGTGAGGGAAATTCTCATTGTGCTATACTGTGCTAAAGCATTCCTCATCAACCATCTTTAAAAAAAAAAAAATTTATAGGGACAGAAAACTATAGGTAGGGAGAGTGTCAGTGTGTTTTACTGTGCTAAACCTTGTTTGTAGGGACAGGGAAGGACAGTGAGGGAAATTCTCATTGTGCTATACTGTGCGAAAGCATTCCTCATCAACCATCTTTAAAAAAAAATTTTTTTATAGGGACAGAAAACTATAGGTAGGGAGAGTGTCAGTGTGTTTTACTGTGCTAAACCTTGTTTGTAGGGACAGGGAAGGACAGTGAGGGAAATTCTCATTGTGCTATACTGTGCTAAAGCATTCCTCATCAACCATCTTTAAAAAAACATTTTTTATAGGGACAGAAAACTATAGGTAGGGAGAGTGTCAGTGTGTTTTACTGTGCTAAACCTTGTTTGTAGGGACAGGGAAGGACAGTGAGGGAAATTCTCATTGTGCTATACTGTGCTAAAGCATTCCTCATCAACCATCTTTAAAAAAAAAAATTTTTATAGGGACAGAAAACTATAGGTAGGGAGAGTGTCAGTGTGTTTTACTGTGCTAAACCTTGTTTGTAGGGACAGGGAAGGACAGTGAGGGAAATTCTCATTGTGCTATACTGTGCTAAAGCATTCCTCATCAACCATCTTTAAAAAAACATTTTTTATAGGGACAGAAAACTATAGGTAGGGAGAGTGTCAGTGTGTTTTACTGTGCTAAACCTTGTTTGTAGGGACAGGGAAGGACAGTGAGGGAAATTCTCATTGTGCTATACTGTGCTAAAGCATTCCTCATCAACCATCTTTAAAAAAAAAAATTTTTATAGGGACAGAAAACTATAGGTAGGGAGAGTGTCAGTGTGTTTTACTGTGCTAAACCTTGTTTGTAGGGACAGGGAAGGACAGTGAGGGAAATTCTCATTGTGCTATACTGTGCTAAAGCATTCCTCATCAACCATCTTTAAAAAAAAAAAAAATTATAGGGACAGAAAACTATAGGTAGGGAGAGTGTCATTGTGTTTTACTGTGCTAAACCTTGTTTGTAGGGACAGGGAAGGACAGTGAGGGAAATTCTCATTGTGCTATACTGTGCTAAAGCATTCTTCATCAACCATCTTTAAAAAAAAAAAATTTTATAGGGACAGAAAACTATAGGTAGGGAGAGTGTCAGTGTGTTTTACTGTGCTAAACCTTGTTTGTAGGGACAGGGAAGGACAGTGAGGGAAATTCTCATTGTGCTATACTGTGCTAAAGCATTCCTCATCAACCATCTTTAAAAAAAAATTTTTTTATAGGGACAGAAAACTATAGGTAGGGAGAGTGTCAGTGTGTTTTACTGTGCTAAACCTTGTTTGTAGGGACAGGGAAGGACAGTGAGGGAAATTCTCATTGTGCTATACTGTGCTAAAGCATTCCTCATCAACCATCTTTAAAAAAAAAATTTTTTATAGGGACAGAAAACTATAGGTAGGGAGAGTGTCAGTGTGTTTTACTGTGCTAAACCTTGTTTGTAGGGGCAGGGAAGGACAGTGAGGGAAATTCTCATTGTGCTATACTGTGCTAAAGCATTCCTCATCAACCATCTTTAAAAAAACATTTTTTATAGGGACAGAAAACTATAGGTAGGGAGAGTGTCAGTGTGTTTTACTGTGCTAAACCTTGTTTGTAGGGACAGGGAAGGACAGTGAGGGAAATTCTCATTGTGCTATACTGTGCTAAAGCATTCCTCATCAACCATCTTTAAAAAAAAAATTTTTATAGGGACAGAAAACTATAGGTAGGGAGAGTGTCAGTGTGTTTTACTGTGCTAAACCTTGTTTGTAGGGACAGGGAAGGACAGTGAGGGAAATTCTCATTGTGCTATACTGTGCTAAAGCATTCCTCATCAACCATCTTTAAAAAAAAAAAATATATAGGGACAGAAAACTATAGGTAGGGAGAGTGTCAGTGTGTTTTACTGTGCTAAACCTTGTTTGTAGGGACAGGGAAGGACAGTGAGGGAAATTCTCATTGTGCTATACTGTGCTAAAGCATTCCTCATCAACCATCTTTAAAAAAAAATAAATTATAGGGACAGAAAACTATAGGTAGGGAGAGTGTCAGTGTGTTTTACTGTGCTAAACCTTGTTTGTAGGGACAGGGAAGGACAGTGAGGGAAATTCTCATTGTGCTATACTGTGCTAAAGCATTCCTCATCAACCATCTTTAAAAAAAAAAAAATTTATAGGGACAGAAAACTATAGGTAGGGAGAGTGTCAGTGTGTTTTACTGTGCTAAACCTTGTTTGTAGGGACAGGGAAGGACAGTGAGGGAAATTCTCATTGTGCTATACTGTGCGAAAGCATTCCTCATCAACCATCTTTAAAAAAAAAAATTTTTATAGGGACAGAAAACTATAGGTAGGGAGAGTGTCAGTGTGTTTTACTGTGCTAAACCTTGTTTGTAGGGACAGGGAAGGACAGTGAGGGAAATTCTCATTGTGCTATACTGTGCTAAAGCATTCCTCATCAACCATCTTTAAAAAAAAAAAAATTTATAGGGACAGAAAACTATAGGTAGGGAGAGTGTCAGTGTGTTTTACTGTGCTAAACCTTGTTTGTAGGGACAGGGAAGGACAGTGAGGGAAATTCTCATTGTGCTATACTGTGCGAAAGCATTCCTCATCAACCATCTTTAAAAAAAAATTTTTTTATAGGGACAGAAAACTATAGGTAGGGAGAGTGTCAGTGTGTTTTACTGTGCTAAACCTTGTTTGTAGGGACAGGGAAGGACAGTGAGGGAAATTCTCATTGTGCTATACTGTGCTAAAGCATTCCTCATCAACCATCTTTAAAAAAACATTTTTTATAGGGACAGAAAACTATAGGTAGGGAGAGTGTCAGTGTGTTTTACTGTGCTAAACCTTGTTTGTAGGGACAGGGAAGGACAGTGAGGGAAATTCTCATTGTGCTATACTGTGCTAAAGCATTCCTCATCAACCATCTTTAAAAAAAAAAAATTTTATAGGGACAGAAAACTATAGGTAGGGAGAGTGTCAGTGTGTTTTACTGTGCTAAACCTTGTTTGTAGGGACAGGGAAGGACAGTGAGGGAAATTCTCATTGTGCTATACTGTGCTAAAGCATTCCTCATCAACCATCTTTAAAAAAACATTTTTTATAGGGACAGAAAACTATAGGTAGGGAGAGTGTCAGTGTGTTTTACTGTGCTAAACCTTGTTTGTAGGGACAGGGAAGGACAGTGAGGGAAATTCTCATTGTGCTATACTGTGCTAAAGCATTCCTCATCAACCATCTTTAAAAAAAAATTTTTTTATAGGGACAGAAAACTATAGGTAGGGAGAGTGTCAGTGTGTTTTACTGTGCTAAACCTTGTTTGTAGGGACAGGGAAGGACAGTGAGGGAAATTCTCATTGTGCTATACTGTGCTAAAGCATTCCTCATCAACCATCTTTAAAAAAAAAAAAAATTATAGGGACAGAAAACTATAGGTAGGGAGAGTGTCATTGTGTTTTACTGTGCTAAACCTTGTTTGTAGGGACAGGGAAGGACAGTGAGGGAAATTCTCATTGTGCTATACTGTGCTAAAGCATTCTTCATCAACCATCTTTAAAAAAAAAATTTTTTATAGGGACAGAAAACTATAGGTAGGGAGAGTGTCAGTGTGTTTTACTGTGCTAAACCTTGTTTGTAGGGACAGGGAAGGACAGTGAGGGAAATTCTCATTGTGCTATACTGTGCTAAAGCATTCCTCATCAACCATCTTTAAAAAAAATTTTTTTTATAGGGACAGAAAACTATAGGTAGGGAGAGTGTCAGTGTGTTTTACTGTGCTAAACCTTGTTTGTAGGGACAGGGAAGGACAGTGAGGGAAATTCTCATTGTGCTATACTGTGCTAAAGCATTCCTCATCAACCATCTTTAAAAAAAAAATTTTTTATAGGGACAGAAAACTATAGGTAGGGAGAGTGTCAGTGTGTTTTACTGTGCTAAACCTTGTTTGTAGGGGCAGGGAAGGACAGTGAGGGAAATTCTCATTGTGCTATACTGTGCTAAAGCATTCCTCATCAACCATCTTTAAAAAAACATTTTTTATAGGGACAGAAAACTATAGGTAGGGAGAGTGTCAGTGTGTTTTACTGTGCTAAACCTTGTTTGTAGGGACAGGGAAGGACAGTGAGGGAAATTCTCATTGTGCTATACTGTGCTAAAGCATTCCTCATCAACCATCTTTAAAAAAAATTTTTTTATAGGGACAGAAAACTATAGGTAGGGAGAGTGTCAGTGTGTTTTACTGTGCTAAACCTTGTTTGTAGGGACAGGGAAGGACAGTGAGGGAAATTCTCATTGTGCTATACTGTGCTAAAGCATTCCTCATCAACCATCTTTAAAAAAAAAAAAAATATAGGGACAGAAAACTATAGGTAGGGAGAGTGTCAGTGTGTTTTACTGTGCTAAACCTTGTTTGTAGGGACAGGGAAGGACAGTGAGGGAAATTCTCATTGTGCTATACTGTGCTAAAGCATTCCTCATCAACCATCTTTAAAAAAAAAAAAAATTATAGGGACAGAAAACTATAGGTAGGGAGAGTGTCAGTGTGTTTTACTGTGCTAAACCTTGTTTGTAGGGACAGGGAAGGACAGTGAGGGAAATTCTCATTGTGCTATACTGTGCTAAAGCATTCCTCATCAACCATCTTTAAAAAAAAAAAAAATTATAGGGACAGAAAACTATAGGTAGGGAGAGTGTCAGTGTGTTTTACTGTGCTAAACCTTGTTTGTAGGGACAGGGAAGGACAGTGAGGGAAATTCTCATTGTGCTATACTGTGCGAAAGCATTCCTCATCAACCATCTTTAAAAAAAATTTTTTTTATAGGGACAGAAAACTATAGGTAGGGAGAGTGTCAGTGTGTTTTACTGTGCTAAACCTTGTTTGTAGGGACAGGGAAGGACAGTGAGGGAAATTCTCATTGTGCTATACTGTGCTAAAGCATTCCTCATCAACCATCTTTAAAAAAACATTTTTTATAGGGACAGAAAACTATAGGTAGGGAGAGTGTCAGTGTGTTTTACTGTGCTAAACCTTGTTTGTAGGGACAGGGAAGGACAGTGAGGGAAATTCTCATTGTGCTATACTGTGCTAAAGCATTCCTCATCAACCATCTTTAAAAAAAAAATTTTTTATAGGGACAGAAAACTATAGGTAGGGAGAGTGTCAGTGTGTTTTACTGTGCTAAACCTTGTTTGTAGGGACAGGGAAGGACAGTGAGGGAAATTCTCATTGTGCTATACTGTGCTAAAGCATTCCTCATCAACCATCTTTAAAAAAACATTTTTTATAGGGACAGAAAACTATAGGTAGGGAGAGTGTCAGTGTGTTTTACTGTGCTAAACCTTGTTTGTAGGGACAGGGAAGGACAGTGAGGGAAATTCTCATTGTGCTATACTGTGCTAAAGCATTCCTCATCAACCATCTTTAAAAAAAAAATTTTTTATAGGGACAGAAAACTATAGGTAGGGAGAGTGTCAGTGTGTTTTACTGTGCTAAACCTTGTTTGTAGGGACAGGGAAGGACAGTGAGGGAAATTCTCATTGTGCTATACTGTGCTAAAGCATTCCTCATCAACCATCTTTAAAAAAAAAAAAATTATAGGGACAGAAAACTATAGGTAGGGAGAGTGTCATTGTGTTTTACTGTGCTAAACCTTGTTTGTAGGGACAGGGAAGGACAGTGAGGGAAATTCTCATTGTGCTATACTGTGCTAAAGCATTCCTCATCAACCATCTTTAAAAAAAAATTTTTTTATAGGGACAGAAAACTATAGGTAGGGAGAGTGTCAGTGTGTTTTACTGTGCTAAACCTTGTTTGTAGGGACAGGGAAGGACAGTGAGGGAAATTCTCATTGTGCTATACTGTGCTAAAGCATTCCTCATCAACCATCTTTAAAAAAAAAAAAATTTATAGGGACAGAAAACTATAGGTAGGGAGAGTGTCAGTGTGTTTTACTGTGCTAAACCTTGTTTGTAGGGACAGGGAAGGACAGTGAGGGAAATTCTCATTGTGCTATACTGTGCTAAAGCATTCCTCATCAACCATCTTTAAAAAAAAAATTTTTTATAGGGACAGAAAACTATAGGTAGGGAGAGTGTCAGTGTGTTTTACTGTGCTAAACCTTGTTTGTAGGGGCAGGGAAGGACAGTGAGGGAAATTCTCATTGTGCTATACTGTGCTAAAGCATTCCTCATCAACCATCTTTAAAAAAACATTTTTTATAGGGACAGAAAACTATAGGTAGGGAGAGTGTCAGTGTGTTTTACTGTGCTAAACCTTGTTTGTAGGGACAGGGAAGGACAGTGAGGGAAATTCTCATTGTGCTATACTGTGCTAAAGCATTCCTCATCAACCATCTTTAAAAAAAAAAAAATTATAGGGACAGAAAACTATAGGTAGGGAGAGTGTCAGTGTGTTTTACTGTGCTAAACCTTGTTTGTAGGGACAGGGAAGGACAGTGAGGGAAATTCTCATTGTGCTATACTGTGCTAAAGCATTCCTCATCAACCATCTTTAAAAAAAAAAATTTTTATAGGGACAGAAAACTATAGGTAGGGAGAGTGTCAGTGTGTTTTACTGTGCTAAACCTTGTTTGTAGGGACAGGGAAGGACAGTGAGGGAAATTCTCATTGTGCTATACTGTGCTAAAGCATTCCTCATCAACCATCTTTAAAAAAAAAATTTTTTATAGGGACAGAAAACTATAGGTAGGGAGAGTGTCAGTGTGTTTTACTGTGCTAAACCTTGTTTGTAGGGACAGGGAAGGACAGTGAGGGAAATTCTCATTGTGCTATACTGTGCTAAAGCATTCCTCATCAACCATCTTTAAAAAAACATTTTTTATAGGGACAGAAAACTATAGGTAGGGAGAGTGTCAGTGTGTTTTACTGTGCTAAACCTTGTTTGTAGGGACAGGGAAGGACAGTGAGGGAAATTCTCATTGTGCTATACTGTGCTAAAGCATTCCTCATCAACCATCTTTAAAAAAAAAAAAATTATAGGGACAGAAAACTATAGGTAGGGAGAGTGTCAGTGTGTTTTACTGTGCTAAACCTTGTTTGTAGGGACAGGGAAGGACAGTGAGGGAAATTCTCATTGTGCTATACTGTGCTAAAGCATTCCTCATCAACCATCTTTTAAAAAAAAATTTTTTATAGGGACAGAAAACTATAGGTAGGGAGAGTGTCAGTGTGTTTTACTGTGCTAAACCTTGTTTGTAGGGACAGGGAAGGACAGTGAGGGAAATTCTCATTGTGCTATACTGTGCTAAAGCATTCCTCATCAACCATCTTTAAAAAAACATTTTTTATAGGGACAGAAAACTATAGGTAGGGAGAGTGTCAGTGTGTTTTACTGTGCTAAACCTTGTTTGTAGGGACAGGGAAGGACAGTGAGGGAAATTTTCATTGTGCTATACTGTGCTAAAGCATTCCTCATCAACCATCTTTAAAAAAAAAAAAATTTATAGGGACAGAAAACTATAGGTAGGGAGAGTGTCAGTGTGTTTTACTGTGCTAAACCTTGTTTGTAGGGACAGGGAAGGACAGTGAGGGAAATTCTCATTGTGCTATACTGTGCTAAAGCATTCCTCATCAACCATCTTTAAAAAAAAAAATTATAGGGACAGAAAACTATAGGTAGGGAGAGTGTCATTGTGTTTTACTGTGCTAAACCTTGTTTGTAGGGACAGGGAAGGACAGTGAGGGAAATTCTCATTGTGCTATACTGTGCTAAAGCATTCCTCATCAACCATCTTTAAAAAAAAAAGAATTTATAGGGACAGAAAACTATAGGTAGGGAGAGTGTCAGTGTGTTTTACTGTGCTAAACCTTGTTTGTAGGGACAGGGAAGGACAGTGAGGGAAATTCTCATTGTGCTATACTGTGCTAAAGCATTCCTCATCAACCATCTTTAAAAAAAAAAAAATTTATAGGGACAGAAAACTATAGGTAGGGAGAGTGTCAGTGTGTTTTACTGTGCTAAACCTTGTTTGTAGGGACAGGGAAGGACAGTGAGGGAAATTCTCATTGTGCTATACTGTGCGAAAGCATTCCTCATCAACCATCTTTAAAAAAAAAATTTTTTATAGGGACAGAAAACTATAGGTAGGGAGAGTGTCAGTGTGTTTTACTGTGCTAAACCTTGTTTGTAGGGACAGGGAAGGACAGTGAGGGAAATTCTCATTGTGCTATACTGTGCTAAAGCATTCCTCATCAACCATCTTTAAAAAAACATTTTTTATAGGGACAGAAAACTATAGGTAGGGAGAGTGTCAGTGTGTTTTACTGTGCTAAACCTTGTTTGTAGGGACAGGGAAGGACAGTGAGGGAAATTCTCATTGTGCTATACTGTGCTAAAGCATTCCTCATCAACCATCTTTAAAAAAAAATTTTTTATAGGGACAGAAAACTATAGGTAGGGAGAGTGTCAATGTGTTTTACTGTGCTAAACCTTGTTTGTAGGGACAGGGAAGGACAGTGAGGGAAATTCTCATTGTGCTATACTGTGCTAAAGCATTCCTCATCAACCATCTTTAAAAAAAAAAAAATTATAGGGACAGAAAACTATAGGTAGGGAGAGTGTCATTGTGTTTTACTGTGCTAAACCTTGTTTGTAGGGACAGGGAAGGACAGTGAGGGAAATTCTCATTGTGCTATACTGTGCTAAAGCATTCCTCATCAAGCATCTTTAAAAAAAAAAATTTTTATAGGGACAGAAAACTATAGGTAGGGAGAGTGTCATTGTGTTTTACTGTGCTAAACCTTGTTTGTAGGGACAGGGAAGGACAGTGAGGGAAATTCTCATTGTGCTATACTGTGCTAAAGCATTCCTCATCAACCATCTTTAAAAAAACATTTTTTATAGGGACAGAAAACTATAGGTAGGGAGAGTGTCAGTGTGTTTTACTGTGCTAAACCTTGTTTGTAGGGACAGGGAAGGACAGTGAGGGAAATTCTCATTGTGCTATACTGTGCTAAAGCATTCCTCATCAACCATCTTTAAAAAAAAATTTTTTATAGGGACAGAAAACTATAGGTAGGGAGAGTGTCAGTGTGTTTTACTGTGCTAAACCTTGTTTGTAGGGACAGGGAAGGACAGTGAGGGAAATTCTCATTGTGCTATACTGTGCTAAAGCATTCCTCATCAACCATCTCTAAAAAAAAAAAAAATATAGGGACAGAAAACTATAGGTAGGGAGAGTGTCAGTGTGTTTTACTGTGCTAAACCTTGTTTGTAGGGACAGGGAAGGACAGTGAGGGAAATTCTCATTGTGCTATACTGTGCTAAAGCATTCCTCATCAACCATCTTTAAAAAAAAAATTTTTTTATAGGGACAGAAAACTATAGGTAGGGAGAGTGTCAGTGTGTTTTACTGTGCTAAACCTTGTTTGTAGGGACAGGGAAGGACAGTGAGGGAAATTCTCATTGTGCTATACTGTGCTAAAGCATTCCTCATCAACCATCTTTAAAAAAAAAAAATTTTATAGGGACAGAAAACTATAGGTAGGGAGAGTGTCAGTGTGTTTTACTGTGCTAAACCTTGTTTGTAGGGACAGGGAAGGACAGTGAGGGAAATTCTCATTGTGCTATACTGTGCGAAAGCATTCCTCATCAACCATCTTTAAAAAAAAATTTTTTTATAGGGACAGAAAACTATAGGTAGGGAGAGTGTCAGTGTGTTTTACTGTGCTAAACCTTGTTTGTAGGGACAGGGAAGGACAGTGAGGGAAATTCTCATTGTGCTATACTGTGCTAAAGCATTCCTCATCAACCATCTTTAAAAAAACATTTTTTATAGGGACAGAAAACTATTGGTAGGGAGAGTGTCAGTGTGTTTTACTGTGCTAAACCTTGTTTGTAGGGACAGGGAAGGACAGTGAGGGAAATTCTCATTGTGCTATACTGTGCTAAAGCATTCCTCATCAACCATCTTTAAAAAAAAATTTTTTTATAGGGACAGAAAACTATAGGTAGGGAGAGTGTCAGTGTGTTTTACTGTGCTAAACCTTGTTTGTAGGGACAGGGAAGGACAGTGAGGGAAATTCTCATTGTGCTATACTGTGCTAAAGCATTCCTCATCAACCATCTTTAAAAAAACATTTTTTATAGGGACAGAAAACTATAGGTAGGGAGAGTGTCAGTGTGTTTTACTGTGCTAAACCTTGTTTGTAGGGACAGGGAAGGACAGTGAGGGAAATTCTCATTGTGCTATACTGTGCTAAAGCATTCCTCATCAACCATCTTTAAAAAAAAAATTTTTTATAGGGACAGAAAACTATAGGTAGGGAGAGTGTCAGTGTGTTTTACTGTGCTAAACCTTGTTTGTAGGGACAGGGAAGGACAGTGAGGGAAATTCTCATTGTGCTATACTGTGCTAAAGCATTCCTCATCAACCATCTTTAAAAAAAAAAAAAATTATAGGGACAGAAAACTATAGGTAGGGAGAGTGTCATTGTGTTTTACTGTGCTAAACCTTGTTTGTAGGGACAGGGAAGGACAGTGAGGGAAATTCTCATTGTGCTATACTGTGCTAAAGCATTCTTCATCAACCATCTTTAAAAAAAAAATTTTTTATAGGGACAGAAAACTATAGGTAGGGAGAGTGTCAGTGTGTTTTACTGTGCTAAACCTTGTTTGTAGGGACAGGGAAGGACAGTGAGGGAAATTCTCATTGTGCTATACTGTGCTAAAGCATTCCTCATCAACCATCTTTAAAAAAAAAAATTTTTATAGGGACAGAAAACTATAGGTAGGGAGAGTGTCAGTGTGTTTTACTGTGCTAAACCTTGTTTGTAGGGACAGGGAAGGACAGTGAGGGAAATTCTCATTGTGCTATACTGTGCTAAAGCATTCCTCATCAACCATCTTTAAAAAAAAAATTTTTTATAGGGACAGAAAACTATAGGTAGGGAGAGTGTCAGTGTGTTTTACTGTGCTAAACCTTGTTTGTAGGGGCAGGGAAGGACAGTGAGGGAAATTCTCATTGTGCTATACTGTGCTAAAGCATTCCTCATCAACCATCTTTAAAAAAACATTTTTTATAGGGACAGAAAACTATAGGTAGGGAGAGTGTCAGTGTGTTTTACTGTGCTAAACCTTGTTTGTAGGGACAGGGAAGGACAGTGAGGGAAATTCTCATTGTGCTATACTGTGCTAAAGCATTCCTCATCAACCATCTTTAAAAAAAAATTTTTTATAGGGACAGAAAACTATAGGTAGGGAGAGTGTCAGTGTGTTTTACTGTGCTAAACCTTGTTTGTAGGGACAGGGAAGGACAGTGAGGGAAATTCTCATTGTGCTATACTGTGCTAAAGCATTCCTCATCAACCATCTTTAAAAAAAAAAAAATATAGGGACAGAAAACTATAGGTAGGGAGAGTGTCAGTGTGTTTTACTGTGCTAAACCTTGTTTGTAGGGACAGGGAAGGACAGTGAGGGAAATTCTCATTGTGCTATACTGTGCTAAAGCATTCCTCATCAAGCATCTTTAAAAAAAAAAATTTTTATAGGGACAGAAAACTATAGGTAGGGAGAGTGTCAGTGTGTTTTACTGTGCTAAACCTTGTTTGTAGGGACAGGGAAGGACAGTGAGGGAAATTCTCATTGTGCTATACTGTGCTAAAGCATTCCTCATCAACCATCTTTAAAAAAAAAAAATTTATAGGGACAGAAAACTATAGGTAGGGAGAGTGTCAGTGTGTTTTACTGTGCTAAACCTTGTTTGTAGGGACAGGGAAGGACAGTGAGGGAAATTCTCATTGTGCTATACTGTGCTAAAGCATTCCTCATCAACCATCTTTAAAAAAAAAAATTTTTATAGGGACAGAAAACTATAGGTAGGGAGAGTGTCAGTGTGTTTTACTGTGCTAAACCTTGTTTGTAGGGGCAGGGAAGGACAGTGAGGGAAATTCTCATTGTGCTATACTGTGCTAAAGCATTCCTCATCAACCATCTTTAAAAAAACATTTTTTATAGGGACAGAAAACTATAGGTAGGGAGAGTGTCAGTGTGTTTTACTGTGCTAAACCTTGTTTGTAGGGACAGGGAAGGACAGTGAGGGAAATTCTCATTGTGCTATACTGTGCTAAAGCATTCCTCATCAACCATCTTTAAAAAAAAAAAATTTATAGGGACAGAAAACTGTAGGTAGGGAGAGTGTCAGTGTGTTTTACTGTGCTAAACCTTGTTTGTAGGGACAGGGAAGGACAGTGAGGGAAATTCTCATTGTGCTATACTGTGCTAAAGCATTCCTCATCAACCATCTTTAAAAAAAAAATATATATAGGGACAGAAAACTATAGGTAGGGAGAGTGTCAGTGTGTTTTACTGTGCTAAACCTTGTTTGTAGGGACAGGGAAGGACAGTGAGGGAAATTCTCATTGTGCTATACTGTGCTAAAGCATTCCTCATCAACCATCTTTAAAAAAAAAATTTTTTATAGGGACAGAAAACTATAGGTAGGGAGAGTGTCAGTGTGTTTTACTGTGCTAAACCTTGTTTGTAGGGACAGGGAAGGACAGTGAGGGAAATTCTCATTGTGCTATACTGTGCTAAAGCATTCCTCATCAACCATCTTTAAAAAAAAAAAAATTTATAGGGACAGAAAACTATAGGTAGGGAGAGTGTCAGTGTGTTTTACTGTGCTAAACCTTGTTTGTAGGGACAGGGAAGGACAGTGAGGGAAATTCTCATTGTGCTATACTGTGCGAAAGCATTCCTCATCAACCATCTTTAAAAAAAAATTTTTTTATAGGGACAGAAAACTATAGGTAGGGAGAGTGTCAGTGTGTTTTACTGTGCTAAACCTTGTTTGTAGGGACAGGGAAGGACAGTGAGGGAAATTCTCATTGTGCTATACTGTGCTAAAGCATTCCTCATCAACCATCTTTAAAAAAACATTTTTTATAGGGACAGAAAACTATAGGTAGGGAGAGTGTCAGTGTGTTTTACTGTGCTAAACCTTGTTTGTAGGGACAGGGAAGGACAGTGAGGGAAATTCTCATTGTGCTATACTGTGCTAAAGCATTCCTCATCAACCATCTTTAAAAAAAAAAATTTTTATAGGGACAGAAAACTATAGGTAGGGAGAGTGTCAGTGTGTTTTACTGTGCTAAACCTTGTTTGTAGGGACAGGGAAGGACAGTGAGGGAAATTCTCATTGTGCTATACTGTGCTAAAGCATTCCTCATCAACCATCTTTAAAAAAACATTTTTTATAGGGACAGAAAACTATAGGTAGGGAGAGTGTCAGTGTGTTTTACTGTGCTAAACCTTGTTTGTAGGGACAGGGAAGGACAGTGAGGGAAATTCTCATTGTGCTATACTGTGCTAAAGCATTCCTCATCAACCATCTTTAAAAAAAAAAATTTTTATAGGGACAGAAAACTATAGGTAGGGAGAGTGTCAGTGTGTTTTACTGTGCTAAACCTTGTTTGTAGGGACAGGGAAGGACAGTGAGGGAAATTCTCATTGTGCTATACTGTGCTAAAGCATTCCTCATCAACCATCTTTAAAAAAAAAAAAAATTATAGGGACAGAAAACTATAGGTAGGGAGAGTGTCATTGTGTTTTACTGTGCTAAACCTTGTTTGTAGGGACAGGGAAGGACAGTGAGGGAAATTCTCATTGTGCTATACTGTGCTAAAGCATTCTTCATCAACCATCTTTAAAAAAAAAAATTTTTATAGGGACAGAAAACTATAGGTAGGGAGAGTGTCAGTGTGTTTTACTGTGCTAAACCTTGTTTGTAGGGACAGGGAAGGACAGTGAGGGAAATTCTCATTGTGCTATACTGTGCTAAAGCATTCCTCATCAACCATCTTTAAAAAAAAATTTTTTTATAGGGACAGAAAACTATAGGTAGGGAGAGTGTCAGTGTGTTTTACTGTGCTAAACCTTGTTTGTAGGGACAGGGAAGGACAGTGAGGGAAATTCTCATTGTGCTATACTGTGCTAAAGCATTCCTCATCAACCATCTTTAAAAAAAAAATTTTTTATAGGGACAGAAAACTATAGGTAGGGAGAGTGTCAGTGTGTTTTACTGTGCTAAACCTTGTTTGTAGGGGCAGGGAAGGACAGTGAGGGAAATTCTCATTGTGCTATACTGTGCTAAAGCATTCCTCATCAACCATCTTTAAAAAAACATTTTTTATAGGGACAGAAAACTATAGGTAGGGAGAGTGTCAGTGTGTTTTACTGTGCTAAACCTTGTTTGTAGGGACAGGGAAGGACAGTGAGGGAAATTCTCATTGTGCTATACTGTGCTAAAGCATTCCTCATCAACCATCTTTAAAAAAAAAATTTTTATAGGGACAGAAAACTATAGGTAGGGAGAGTGTCAGTGTGTTTTACTGTGCTAAACCTTGTTTGTAGGGACAGGGAAGGACAGTGAGGGAAATTCTCATTGTGCTATACTGTGCTAAAGCATTCCTCATCAACCATCTTTAAAAAAAAAAAATATATAGGGACAGAAAACTATAGGTAGGGAGAGTGTCAGTGTGTTTTACTGTGCTAAACCTTGTTTGTAGGGACAGGGAAGGACAGTGAGGGAAATTCTCATTGTGCTATACTGTGCTAAAGCATTCCTCATCAACCATCTTTAAAAAAAAATAAATTATAGGGACAGAAAACTATAGGTAGGGAGAGTGTCAGTGTGTTTTACTGTGCTAAACCTTGTTTGTAGGGACAGGGAAGGACAGTGAGGGAAATTCTCATTGTGCTATACTGTGCTAAAGCATTCCTCATCAACCATCTTTAAAAAAAAAAAAATTTATAGGGACAGAAAACTATAGGTAGGGAGAGTGTCAGTGTGTTTTACTGTGCTAAACCTTGTTTGTAGGGACAGGGAAGGACAGTGAGGGAAATTCTCATTGTGCTATACTGTGCGAAAGCATTCCTCATCAACCATCTTTAAAAAAAAAAATTTTTATAGGGACAGAAAACTATAGGTAGGGAGAGTGTCAGTGTGTTTTACTGTGCTAAACCTTGTTTGTAGGGACAGGGAAGGACAGTGAGGGAAATTCTCATTGTGCTATACTGTGCTAAAGCATTCCTCATCAACCATCTTTAAAAAAAAAAAAATTTATAGGGACAGAAAACTATAGGTAGGGAGAGTGTCAGTGTGTTTTACTGTGCTAAACCTTGTTTGTAGGGACAGGGAAGGACAGTGAGGGAAATTCTCATTGTGCTATACTGTGCGAAAGCATTCCTCATCAACCATCTTTAAAAAAAAATTTTTTTATAGGGACAGAAAACTATAGGTAGGGAGAGTGTCAGTGTGTTTTACTGTGCTAAACCTTGTTTGTAGGGACAGGGAAGGACAGTGAGGGAAATTCTCATTGTGCTATACTGTGCTAAAGCATTCCTCATCAACCATCTTTAAAAAAACATTTTTTATAGGGACAGAAAACTATAGGTAGGGAGAGTGTCAGTGTGTTTTACTGTGCTAAACCTTGTTTGTAGGGACAGGGAAGGACAGTGAGGGAAATTCTCATTGTGCTATACTGTGCTAAAGCATTCCTCATCAACCATCTTTAAAAAAAAAAATTTTTATAGGGACAGAAAACTATAGGTAGGGAGAGTGTCAGTGTGTTTTACTGTGCTAAACCTTGTTTGTAGGGACAGGGAAGGACAGTGAGGGAAATTCTCATTGTGCTATACTGTGCTAAAGCATTCCTCATCAACCATCTTTAAAAAAACATTTTTTATAGGGACAGAAAACTATAGGTAGGGAGAGTGTCAGTGTGTTTTACTGTGCTAAACCTTGTTTGTAGGGACAGGGAAGGACAGTGAGGGAAATTCTCATTGTGCTATACTGTGCTAAAGCATTCCTCATCAACCATCTTTAAAAAAAAATTTTTTTATAGGGACAGAAAACTATAGGTAGGGAGAGTGTCAGTGTGTTTTACTGTGCTAAACCTTGTTTGTAGGGACAGGGAAGGACAGTGAGGGAAATTCTCATTGTGCTATACTGTGCTAAAGCATTCCTCATCAACCATCTTTAAAAAAAAAAAAAATTATAGGGACAGAAAACTATAGGTAGGGAGAGTGTCATTGTGTTTTACTGTGCTAAACCTTGTTTGTAGGGACAGGGAAGGACAGTGAGGGAAATTCTCATTGTGCTATACTGTGCTAAAGCATTCTTCATCAACCATCTTTAAAAAAAAAAATTTTTATAGGGACAGAAAACTATAGGTAGGGAGAGTGTCAGTGTGTTTTACTGTGCTAAACCTTGTTTGTAGGGACAGGGAAGGACAGTGAGGGAAATTCTCATTGTGCTATACTGTGCTAAAGCATTCCTCATCAACCATCTTTAAAAAAAATTTTTTTTATAGGGACAGAAAACTATAGGTAGGGAGAGTGTCAGTGTGTTTTACTGTGCTAAACCTTGTTTGTAGGGACAGGGAAGGACAGTGAGGGAAATTCTCATTGTGCTATACTGTGCTAAAGCATTCCTCATCAACCATCTTTAAAAAAAAAATTTTTTATAGGGACAGAAAACTATAGGTAGGGAGAGTGTCAGTGTGTTTTACTGTGCTAAACCTTGTTTGTAGGGGCAGGGAAGGACAGTGAGGGAAATTCTCATTGTGCTATACTGTGCTAAAGCATTCCTCATCAACCATCTTTAAAAAAACATTTTTTATAGGGACAGAAAACTATAGGTAGGGAGAGTGTCAGTGTGTTTTACTGTGCTAAACCTTGTTTGTAGGGACAGGGAAGGACAGTGAGGGAAATTCTCATTGTGCTATACTGTGCTAAAGCATTCCTCATCAACCATCTTTAAAAAAAATTTTTTTATAGGGACAGAAAACTATAGGTAGGGAGAGTGTCAGTGTGTTTTACTGTGCTAAACCTTGTTTGTAGGGACAGGGAAGGACAGTGAGGGAAATTCTCATTGTGCTATACTGTGCTAAAGCATTCCTCATCAACCATCTTTAAAAAAAAAAAAAATATAGGGACAGAAAACTATAGGTAGGGAGAGTGTCAGTGTGTTTTACTGTGCTAAACCTTGTTTGTAGGGACAGGGAAGGACAGTGAGGGAAATTCTCATTGTGCTATACTGTGCTAAAGCATTCCTCATCAACCATCTTTAAAAAAAAAAAAAATTATAGGGACAGAAAACTATAGGTAGGGAGAGTGTCAGTGTGTTTTACTGTGCTAAACCTTGTTTGTAGGGACAGGGAAGGACAGTGAGGGAAATTCTCATTGTGCTATACTGTGCTAAAGCATTCCTCATCAACCATCTTTAAAAAAAAAAAAATTATAGGGACAGAAAACTATAGGTAGGGAGAGTGTCAGTGTGTTTTACTGTGCTAAACCTTGTTTGTAGGGACAGGGAAGGACAGTGAGGGAAATTCTCATTGTGCTATACTGTGCGAAAGCATTCCTCATCAACCATCTTTAAAAAAAATTTTTTTTATAGGGACAGAAAACTATAGGTAGGGAGAGTGTCAGTGTGTTTTACTGTGCTAAACCTTGTTTGTAGGGACAGGGAAGGACAGTGAGGGAAATTCTCATTGTGCTATACTGTGCTAAAGCATTCCTCATCAACCATCTTTAAAAAAACATTTTTTATAGGGACAGAAAACTATAGGTAGGGAGAGTGTCAGTGTGTTTTACTGTGCTAAACCTTGTTTGTAGGGACAGGGAAGGACAGTGAGGGAAATTCTCATTGTGCTATACTGTGCTAAAGCATTCCTCATCAACCATCTTTAAAAAAAAAATTTTTTATAGGGACAGAAAACTATAGGTAGGGAGAGTGTCAGTGTGTTTTACTGTGCTAAACCTTGTTTGTAGGGACAGGGAAGGACAGTGAGGGAAATTCTCATTGTGCTATACTGTGCTAAAGCATTCCTCATCAACCATCTTTAAAAAAACATTTTTTATAGGGACAGAAAACTATAGGTAGGGAGAGTGTCAGTGTGTTTTACTGTGCTAAACCTTGTTTGTAGGGACAGGGAAGGACAGTGAGGGAAATTCTCATTGTGCTATACTGTGCTAAAGCATTCCTCATCAACCATCTTTAAAAAAAAAATTTTTTATAGGGACAGAAAACTATAGGTAGGGAGAGTGTCAGTGTGTTTTACTGTGCTAAACCTTGTTTGTAGGGACAGGGAAGGACAGTGAGGGAAATTCTCATTGTGCTATACTGTGCTAAAGCATTCCTCATCAACCATCTTTAAAAAAAAAAAAATTATAGGGACAGAAAACTATAGGTAGGGAGAGTGTCATTGTGTTTTACTGTGCTAAACCTTGTTTGTAGGGACAGGGAAGGACAGTGAGGGAAATTCTCATTGTGCTATACTGTGCTAAAGCATTCCTCATCAACCATCTTTAAAAAAAAATTTTTTTATAGGGACAGAAAACTATAGGTAGGGAGAGTGTCAGTGTGTTTTACTGTGCTAAACCTTGTTTGTAGGGACAGGGAAGGACAGTGAGGGAAATTCTCATTGTGCTATACTGTGCTAAAGCATTCCTCATCAACCATCTTTAAAAAAAAAAAAATTTATAGGGACAGAAAACTATAGGTAGGGAGAGTGTCAGTGTGTTTTACTGTGCTAAACCTTGTTTGTAGGGACAGGGAAGGACAGTGAGGGAAATTCTCATTGTGCTATACTGTGCTAAAGCATTCCTCATCAACCATCTTTAAAAAAAAAATTTTTTATAGGGACAGAAAACTATAGGTAGGGAGAGTGTCAGTGTGTTTTACTGTGCTAAACCTTGTTTGTAGGGGCAGGGAAGGACAGTGAGGGAAATTCTCATTGTGCTATACTGTGCTAAAGCATTCCTCATCAACCATCTTTAAAAAAACATTTTTTATAGGGACAGAAAACTATAGGTAGGGAGAGTGTCAGTGTGTTTTACTGTGCTAAACCTTGTTTGTAGGGACAGGGAAGGACAGTGAGGGAAATTCTCATTGTGCTATACTGTGCTAAAGCATTCCTCATCAACCATCTTTAAAAAAAAATTTTTTATAGGGACAGAAAACTATAGGTAGGGAGAGTGTCAGTGTGTTTTACTGTGCTAAACCTTGTTTGTAGGGACAGGGAAGGACAGTGAGGGAAATTCTCATTGTGCTATACTGTGCTAAAGCATTCCTCATCAACCATCTTTAAAAAAAAAAAAAATATAGGGACAGAAAACTATAGGTAGGGAGAGTGTCAGTGTGTTTTACTGTGCTAAACCTTGTTTGTAGGGACAGGGAAGGACAGTGAGGGAAATTCTCATTGTGCTATACTGTGCTAAAGCATTCCTCATCAACCATCTTTAAAAAAAAAAATTTTTATAGGGACAGAAAACTATAGGTAGGGAGAGTGTCAGTGTGTTTTACTGTGCTAAACCTTGTTTGTAGGGACAGGGAAGGACAGTGAGGGAAATTCTCATTGTGCTATACTGTGCTAAAGCATTCCTCATCAACCATCTTTAAAAAAACATTTTTTATAGGGACAGAAAACTATAGGTAGGGAGAGTGTCAGTGTGTTTTACTGTGCTAAACCTTGTTTGTAGGGACAGGGAAGGACAGTGAGGGAAATTCTCATTGTGCTATACTGTGCTAAAGCATTCCTCATCAACCATCTTTAAAAAAACATTTTTTATAGGGACAGAAAACTATAGGTAGGGAGAGTGTCAGTGTGTTTTACTGTGCTAAACCTTGTTTGTAGGGACAGGGAAGGACAGTGAGGGAAATTCTCATTGTGCTATACTGTGCTAAAGCATT
Source organism: Rana muscosa (assembly GCA_029206835.1). Classification (NCBI taxonomy): domain Eukaryota; kingdom Metazoa; phylum Chordata; class Amphibia; order Anura; family Ranidae; genus Rana; species Rana muscosa. Next base: position 286,597,494 of record CM055128.1, read on the forward strand.
CCTCATCAACCATCTTTAAAAAAACATTTTTTATAGGGACAGAAAACTATAGGTAGGGAGAGTGTCAGTGTGTTTTACTGTGCTAAACCTTGTTTGTAGGGACAGGGAAGGACAGTGAGGGAAATTCTCCTTGTGCTATACTGTGCTAAAGCATTCCTCATCAACCATCTTTAAAAAAAAAATTTTTTATAGGGACAGAAAACTATAGGTAGGGAGAGTGTCAGTGTGTTTTACTGTGCTAAACCTTGTTTGTAGGGACAGGGAAGGACAGTGAGGGAAATTCTCATTGTGCTATACTGTGCGAAAGCATTCCTCATCAACCATCTTTAAAAAAAAAATTTTTTATAGGGACAGAAAACTATAGGTAGGGAGAGTGTCAGTGTGTTTTACTGTGCTAAACCTTGTTTGTAGGGACAGGGAAGGACAGTGAGGGAAATTCTCATTGTGCTATACTGTGCTAAAGCATTCCTCATCAACCATCTTTAAAAAAACATTTTTTATAGGGACAGAAAACTATAGGTAGGGAGAGTGTCAGTGTGTTTTACTGTGCTAAACCTTGTTTGTAGGGACAGGGAAGGCCAGTGAGGGAAATTCTCATTGTGCTATACTGTGCTAAAGCATTCCTCATCAACCATCTTTAAAAAAAAAAAATTTTATAGGGACAGAAAACTATAGGTAGGGAGAGTGTCAGTGTGTTTTACTGTGCTAAACCTTGTTTGTAGGGACAGGGAAGGACAGTGAGGGAAATTCTCATTGTGCTATACTGTGCTAAAGCATTCCTCATCAACCATCTTTAAAAAAAAAAAAAATATAGGGACAGAAAACTATAGGTAGGGAGAGTGTCATTGTGTTTTACTGTGCTAAACCTTGTTTGTAGGGACAGGGAAGGACAGTGAGGGAAATTCTCATTGTGCTATACTGTGCTAAAGCATTCCTCATCAACCATCTTTAAAAAAAAAATTTTTTATAGGGACAGAAAACTATAGGTAGGGAGAGTGTCAGTGTGTTTTACTGTGCTAAACCTTGTTTGTAGGGACAGGGAAGGACAGTGAGGGAAATTCTCATTGTGCTATACTGTGCTAAAGCATTCCTCATCAACCATCTTTAAAAAAAAAATTTTTTATAGGGACAGAAAACTATAGGTAGGGAGAGTGTCAGTGTGTTTTACTGTGCTAAACCTTGTTTGTAGGGACAGGGAAGGACAGTGAGGGAAATTCTCATTGTGCTATACTGTGCTAAAGCATTCCTCATCAACCATCTTTAAAAAAAAAATTTTTTATAGGGACAGAAAACTATAGGTAGGGAGAGTGTCAGTGTGTTTTACTGTGCTAAACCTTGTTTGTAGGGGCAGGGAAGGACAGTGAGGGAAATTCTCATTGTGCTATACTGTGCTAAAGCATTCCTCATCAACCATCTTTAAAAAAACATTTTTTATAGGGACAGAAAACTATAGGTAGGGAGAGTGTCAGTGTGTTTTACTGTGCTAAACCTTGTTTGTAGGGACAGGGAAGGACAGTGAGGGAAATTCTCATTGTGCTATACTGTGCTAAAGCATTCCTCATCAACCATCTTTAAAAAAAAAATTTTTATAGGGACAGAAAACTATAGGTAGGGAGAGTGTCAGTGTGTTTTACTGTGCTAAACCTTGTTTGTAGGGACAGGGAAGGACAGTGAGGGAAATTCTCATTGTGCTATACTGTGCTAAAGCATTCCTCATCAACCATCTTTAAAAAAAAAAAAAATATAGGGACAGAAAACTATAGGTAGGGAGAGTGTCAGTGTGTTTTACTGTGCTAAACCTTGTTTGTAGGGACAGGGAAGGACAGTGAGGGAAATTCTCATTGTGCTATACTGTGCTAAAGCATTCCTCATCAACCATCTTTAAAAAAAAAAAAAATTATAGGGACAGAAAACTATAGGTAGGGAGAGTGTCAGTGTGTTTTACTGTGCTAAACCTTGTTTGTAGGGACAGGGAAGGACAGTGAGGGAAATTCTCATTGTGCTATACTGTGCTAAAGCATTCCTCATCAACCATCTTTAAAAAAACATTTTTCATAGGGACAGAAAACTATAGGTAGGGAGAGTGTCAGTGTGTTTTACTGTGCTAAACCTTGTTTGTAGGGACAGGGAAGGACAGTGAGGGAAATTCTCATTGTGCTATACTGTGCTAAAGCATTCCTCATCAACCATCTTTAAAAAAACATTTTTTATAGGGACAGAAAACTATAGGTAGGGAGAGTGTCAGTGTGTTTTACTGTGCTAAACCTTGTTTGTAGGGACAGGGAAGGACAGTGAGGGAAATTCTCATTGTGCTATACTGTGCTAAAGCATTCCTCATCAACCATCTTTAAAAAAAACATTTTTTATAGGGACAGAAAACTATAGGTAGGGAGAGTGTCAGTGTGTTTTACTGTGCTAAACCTTGTTTGTAGGGACAGGGAAGGACAGTGAGGGAAATTCTCATTGTGCTATACTGTGCTAAAGCATTCCTCATCAACCATCTTTAAAAAAAAAAAAATTATAGGGACAGAAAACTATAGGTAGGGAGAGTGTCAGTGTGTTTTACTGTGCTAAACCTTGTTTGTAGGGACAGGGAAGGACAGTGAGGGAAATTATCATTGTGCTATACTGTGCTAAAGCATTCCTCATCAACCATCTTTAAAAAAAAAAAAAATTATAGGGACAGAAAACTATAGGTAGGGAGAGTGTCAGTGTGTTTTACTGTGCTAAACCTTGTTTGTAGGGACAGGGAAGGACAGTGAGGGAAATTCTCATTGTGCTATACTGTGCTAAAGCATTCCTCATCAACCATCTTTAAAAAAAAAAAAAATTATAGGGACAGAAAACTATAGGTAGGGAGAGTGTCAGTGTATTTTACTGTGCTAAACCTTGTTTGTAGGGACAGGGAAGAACAGTGAGGGAAATTCTCATTGTGCTATACTGTGCTAAAGCATTCCTCATCAACCATCTTTAAAAAAACATTTTTTATAGGGACAGAAAACTATAGGTAGGGAGAGTGTCAGTGTGTTTTACTGTGCTAAACCTTGTTTGTAGGGACAGGGAAGGACAGTGAGGGAAATTCTCATTGTGCTATACTGTGCTAAAGCATTCCTCATCAACCATCTTTAAAAAAAAAAAAATTTATAGGGACAGAAAACTATAGGTAGGGAGAGTGTCAGTGTGTTTTACTGTGCTAAACCTTGTTTGTAGGGACAGGGAAGGACAGTGAGGGAAATTCTCATTGTGCTATACTGTGCTAAAGCATTCCTCATCAACCATCTTTAAAAAAAAAAATTTTTATAGGGACAGAAAACTATAGGTAGGGAGAGTGTCAGTGTGTTTTACTGTGCTAAACCTTGTTTGTAGGGGCAGGGAAGGACAGTGAGGGAAATTCTCATTGTGCTATACTGTGCTAAAGCATTCCTCATCAACCATCTTTAAAAAAACATTTTTTATAGGGACAGAAAACTATAGGTAGGGAGAGTGTCAGTGTGTTTTACTGTGCTAAACCTTGTTTGTAGGGACAGGGAAGGACAGTGAGGGAAATTCTCATTGTGCTATACTGTGCTAAAGCATTCCTCATCAACCATCTTTAAAAAAAAAATTTTATAGGGACAGAAAACTATAGGTAGGGAGAGTGTCAGTGTGTTTTACTGTGCTAAACCTTGTTTGTAGGGACAGGGAAGGACAGTGAGGGAAATTCTCATTGTGCTATACTGTGCTAAAGCATTCCTCATCAACCATCTTTAAAAAAAAAAAAAATATAGGGACAGAAAACTATAGGTAGGGAGAGTGTCAGTGTGTTTTACTGTGCTAAACCTTGTTTGTAGGGACAGGGAAGGACAGTGAGGGAAATTCTCATTGTGCTATACTGTGCTAAAGCATTCCTCATCAACCATCTTTAAAAAAAAAATTTTTTATAGGGACAGAAAACTATAGGTAGGGAGAGTGTCAGTGTGTTTTACTGTGCTAAACCTTGTTTGTAGGGACAGGGAAGGACAGTGAGGGAAATTCTCATTGTGCTATACTGTGCTAAAGCATTCCTCATCAACCATCTTTAAAAAAACATTTTTTATAGGGACAGAAAACTATAGGTAGGGAGAGTGTCAGTGTGTTTTACTGTGCTAAACCTTGTTTGTAGGGACAGGGAAGGACAGTGAGGGAAATTCTCATTGTGCTATACTGTGCTAAAGCATTCCTCATCAACCATCTTTAAAAAAACATTTTTTATAGGGACAGAAAACTATAGGTAGGGAGAGTGTCAGTGTGTTTTACTGTGCTAAACCTTGTTTGTAGGGACAGGGAAGGACAGTGAGGGAAATTCTCATTGTGCTATACTGTGCTAAAGCATTCCTCATCAACCATCTTTAAAAAAACATTTTTTATAGGGACAGAAAACTATAGGTAGGGAGAGTGTCAGTGTGTTTTACTGTGCTAAACCTTGTTTGTAGGGACAGGGAAGGACAGTGAGGGAAATTCTCCTTGTGCTATACTGTGCTAAAGCATTCCTCATCAACCATCTTTAAAAAAAAAATTTTTTATAGGGACAGAAAACTATAGGTAGGGAGAGTGTCAGTGTGTTTTACTGTGCTAAACCTTGTTTGTAGGGACAGGGAAGGACAGTGAGGGAAATTCTCATTGTGCTATACTGTGCGAAAGCATTCCTCATCAACCATCTTTAAAAAAAAAAATTTTTATAGGGACAGAAAACTATAGGTAGGGAGAGTGTCAGTGTGTTTTACTGTGCTAAACCTTGTTTGTAGGGACAGGGAAGGACAGTGAGGGAAATTCTCATTGTGCTATACTGTGCTAAAGCATTCCTCATCAACCATCTTTAAAAAAACATTTTTTATAGGGACAGAAAACTATAGGTAGGGAGAGTGTCAGTGTGTTTTACTGTGCTAAACCTTGTTTGTAGGGACAGGGAAGGCCAGTGAGGGAAATTCTCATTGTGCTATACTGTGCTAAAGCATTCCTCATCAACCATCTTTTAAAAAAAAAAAATTTTATAGGGACAGAAAACTATAGGTAGGGAGAGTGTCAGTGTGTTTTACTGTGCTAAACCTTGTTTGTAGGGACAGGGAAGGACAGTGAGGGAAATTCTCATTGTGCTATACTGTGCTAAAGCATTCCTCATCAACCATCTTTAAAAAAAAAATAAATATAGGGACAGAAAACTATAGGTAGGGAGAGTGTCATTGTGTTTTACTGTGCTAAACCTTGTTTGTAGGGACAGGGAAGGACAGTGAGGGAAATTCTCATTGTGCTATACTGTGCTAAAGCATTCCTCATCAACCATCTTTAAAAAAAAATTTTTTTATAGGGACAGAAAACTATAGGTAGGGAGAGTGTCAGTGTGTTTTACTGTGCTAAACCTTGTTTGTAGGGACAGGGAAGGACAGTGAGGGAAATTCTCATTGTGCTATACTGTGCTAAAGCATTCCTCATCAACCATCTTTAAAAAAAAAAAATTTTTATAGGGACAGAAAACTATAGGTAGGGAGAGTGTCAGTGTGTTTTACTGTGCTAAACCTTGTTTGTAGGGACAGGGAAGGACAGTGAGGGAAATTCTCATTGTGCTATACTGTGCTAAAGCATTCCTCATCAACCATCTTTAAAAAAAAAAATTTTTATAGGGACAGAAAACTATAGGTAGGGAGAGTGTCAGTGTGTTTTACTGTGCTAAACCTTGTTTGTAGGGGCAGGGAAGGACAGTGAGGGAAATTCTCATTGTGCTATACTGTGCTAAAGCATTCCTCATCAACCATCTTTAAAAAAACATTTTTTATAGGGACAGAAAACTATAGGTAGGGAGAGTGTCAGTGTGTTTTACTGTGCTAAACCTTGTTTGTAGGGACAGGGAAGGACAGTGAGGGAATTTCTCATTGTGCTATACTGTGCTAAAGCATTCCTCATCAACCATCTTTAAAAAAAAAATTTTTATAGGGACAGAAAACTATAGGTAGGGAGAGTGTCAGTGTGTTTTACTGTGCTAAACCTTGTTTGTAGGGACAGGGAAGGACAGTGAGGGAATTCTCATTGTGCTATACTGTGCTAAAGCATTCCTCATCAACCATCTTTAAAAAAAAAAAAATATAGGGACAGAAAACTATAGGTAGGGAGAGTGTCAGTGTGTTTTACTGTGCTAAACCTTGTTTGTAGGGACAGGGAAGGACAGTGAGGGAAATTCTCATTGTGCTATACTGTGCGAAAGCATTCCTCATCAACCATCTTTAAAAAAAAATTTTTTATAGGGACAGAAAACTATAGGTAGGGAGAGTGTCAGTGTGTTTTACTGTGCTAAACCTTTGTTTGTAGGGGACAGGGAAGGACAGTGAGGGAAATTCTCATTGTGCTATACTGTGCTAAAGCATTCCTCATCAACCATCTTTAAAAAAAAAATTTTTTATAGGGACAGAAAACTATAGGTAGGGAGAGTGTCAGTGTGTTTTACTGTGCTAAAACCTTGTTTGTAGGGACAGGGAAGGACAGTGAGGGAAATTCTCATTGTGCTATACTGTGCTAAAGCATTCCTCATCAACCATCTTTAAAAAAAAAAAAAATATAGGGACAGAAAACTATAGGTAGGGAGAGTGTCAGTGTGTTTTACTGTGCTAAACCTTGTTTGTAGGGACAGGGAAGGACAGTGAGGGAAATTCTCATTGTGCTATACTGTGCTAAAGCATTCCTCATCAACCATCTTTAAAAAAAAAAAATTTTTATAGGGACAGAAAACTATAGGTAGGGAGAGTGTCAGTGTGTTTTACTGTGCTAAACCTTGTTTGTAGGGACAGGGAAGGACAGTGAGGGAAATTCTCATTGTGCTATACTGTGCTAAAGCATTCTCATCAACCATCTTTAAAAAAACATTTTTTATAGGGACAGAAAACTATAGGTAGGGAGAGTGTCAGTGTGTTTTACTGTGCTAAACCTTGTTTGTAGGGACAGGGAAGGACAGTGAGGGAAATTCTCATTGTGCTATACTGTGCTAAAGCATTCCTCATCAACCATCTTTAAAAAAACATTTTTTATAGGGACAGAAAACTATAGGTAGGGAGAGTGTCAGTGTGTTTTACTGTGCTAAACCTTGTTTGTAGGGACAGGGAAGGACAGTGAGGGAAATTCTCATTGTGCTATACTGTGCTAAAGCATTCCTCATCAACCATCTTTAAAAAAACATTTTTTATAGGGACAGAAAACTATAGGTAGGGAGAGTGTCAGTGTGTTTTACTGTGCTAAACCTTGTTTGTAGGGACAGGGAAGGACAGTGAGGGAAATTCTCCTTGTGCTATACTGTGCTAAAGCATTCCTCATCAACCATCTTTAAAAAAAAAATTTTTTATAGGGACAGAAAACTATAGGTAGGGAGAGTGTCAGTGTGTTTTACTGTGCTAAACCTTGTTTGTAGGGACAGGGAAGGACAGTGAGGGAAATTCTCATTGTGCTATACTGTGCGAAAAGCATTCCTCATCAACCATCTTTAAAAAAAAAATTTTTTATAGGGACAGAAAACTATAGGTAGGGAGAGTGTCAGTGTGTTTTACTGTGCTAAACCTTGTTTGTAGGGACAGGGAAGGACAGTGAGGGAAATTCTCATTGTGCTATACTGTGCTAAAGCATTCCTCATCAACCATCTTTAAAAAAACATTTTTTATAGGGACAGAAAACTATAGGTAGGGAGAGTGTCAGTGTGTTTTACTGTGCTAAACCTTGTTTGTAGGGACAGGGAAGGCCAGTGAGGGAAATTCTCATTGTGCTATACTGTGCTAAAGCATTCCTCATCAACCATCTTTAAAAAAAAAAAATTTTATAGGGACAGAAAACTATAGGTAGGGAGAGTGTCAGTGTGTTTTACTGTGCTAAACCTTGTTTGTAGGGACAGGGAAGGACAGTGAGGGAAATTCTCATTGTGCTATACTGTGCTAAAGCATTCCTCATCAACCATCTTTAAAAAAAAAAAAAATATAGGGACAGAAAACTATAGGTAGGGAGAGTGTCATTGTGTTTTACTGTGCTAAACCTTGTTTGTAGGGACAGGGAAGGACAGTGAGGGAAATTCTCATTGTGCTATACTGTGCTAAAGCATTCCTCATCAACCATCTTTAAAAAAAAAATTTTTTATAGGGACAGAAAACTATAGGTAGGGAGAGTGTCAGTGTGTTTTACTGTGCTAAACCTTGTTTGTAGGGACAGGGAAGGACAGTGAGGGAAATTCTCATTGTGCTATACTGTGCTAAAGCATTCCTCATCAACCATCTTTAAAAAAAAAATTTTTTATAGGGACAGAAAACTATAGGTAGGGAGAGTGTCAGTGTGTTTTACTGTGCTAAACCTTGTTTGTAGGGACAGGGAAGGACAGTGAGGGAAATTCTCATTGTGCTATACTGTGCTAAAGCATTCCTCATCAACCATCTTTAAAAAAAAAATTTTTTATAGGGACAGAAAACTATAGGTAGGGGAGAGTGTCAGTGTGTTTTACTGTGCTAAACCTTGTTTGTAGGGGCAGGGAAGGACAGTGAGGGAAATTCTCATTGTGCTATACTGTGCTAAAGCATTCCTCATCAACCATCTTTAAAAAAACATTTTTTATAGGGACAGAAAACTATAGGTAGGGAGAGTGTCAGTGTGTTTTACTGTGCTAAACCTTGTTTGTAGGGACAGGAAGGACAGTGAGGGAAATTCTCATTGTGCTATACTGTGCTAAAGCATTCCTCATCAACCATCTTTAAAAAAAAAAATTTTTATAGGGACAGAAAACTATAGGTAGGGAGAGTGTCAGTGTGTTTTACTGTGCTAAACCTTGTTTGTAGGGACAGGGAAGGACAGTGAGGGAAATTCTCATTGTGCTATACTGTGCTAAAGCATTCCTCATCAACCATCTTTAAAAAAAAAAAAAATATTAGGGACAGAAAACTATAGGTAGGGAGAGTGTCAGTGTGTTTTACTGTGCTAAACCTTGTTTGTAGGGACAGGGAAGGACAGTGAGGGAAATTCTCATTGTGCTATACTGTGCTAAAGCATTCCTCATCAACCATCTTTAAAAAAAAAAAAATTATAGGGACAGAAAACTATAGGTAGGGAGAGTGTCAGTGTGTTTTACTGTGCTAAACCTTGTTTGTAGGGACAGGGAAGGACAGTGAGGGAAATTCTCATTGTGCTATACTGTGCTAAAGCATTCCTCATCAACCATCTTTAAAAAAACATTTTTCATAGGGACAGAAAACTATAGGTAGGAGAGTGTCAGTGTGTTTTACTGTGCTAAGATAGAAAACAGTAGTTTGTTTGTAGGGACAGGGAAGGACAGAGAGGGAAATTCTCATTGTGCTATACTGTGCTAAAAGCATTCCTCATCAACCATCTTTAAAAAAACATTTTTATAGGACAGAAAACTATAGGTAGGAGAGTGTCAGTGTGTTTTACTGTGCTAAACTTGTTTGTAGGGACAGGGAAGGACAGTGAGGGAAATTCTCATTGTGCTATACTGTGCTAAAGCATTCCTCATCAACCATCTTTAAAAAAACATTTTTATAGGGACAGAAAACTATAGGTAGGGAGAGTGTCAGTGTGTTTTACTGTGCTAAACCTTGTTTGTAGGGACAGGGAAGGACAGTGAGGGAAATTCTCATTGTGCTATACTGTGCTAAAGCATTCCTCATCAACCATCTTTAAAAAAAACATATTTATAGGGACAGAAAACTATAGGTAGGGAGAGTGTCAGTGTGTTTTACTGTGCTAAACCTTGTTTGTAGGGACAGGGAAGGACAGTGAGGGAAATTCTCATTGTGCTATACTGTGCTAAAGCATTCCTCATCAACCATCTTTAAAAAAAAAAAAATTATAGGGACAGAAAACTATAGGTAGGGAGAGTGTCAGTGTGTTTTTACTGTGCTAAACCTTGTTTGTAGGGACAGGGGAAGGACAGTGAGGGAAATTCTCATTGTGCTATACTGTGCTAAAGCATTCCTCATCAACCATCTTTAAAAAAAAAAAAATTATAGGGACAGAAAACTATAGGTAGGGAGAGTGTCAGTGTGTTTTACTGTGCTAAACCTTGTTTGTAGGGACAGGGAAGGACAGTGAGGGAAATTCTCATTGTGCTATACTGTGCTAAAGCATTCCTCATCAACCATCTTTAAAAAAAAAAAAATTTATAGGGACAGAAAACTATAGGTAGGGAGAGTGTCAGTGTGTTTTACTGTGCTAAACCTTGTTTGTAGGGACAGGGAAGGACAGTGAGGAAATTCTCATTGTGCTATACTGTGCTAAAGCAATTCCTCATCAACCATCTTTAAAAAAAAAAAATTTATAGGGACAGAAAACTATAGGTAGGGAGAGTGTCAGTGTGATTTTACTGTGCTAAACCTTGTTTTGTAGGGACAGGGAAGACAGTGAGGGAAATTCTCATTGTGCTATACTGTGCTAAAGCATTCCTCATCAACCATCTTTAAAAAAAAAAAT